>OY728165.1:746635195-747914698 GCA_963277665.1 Viscum album | reverse complement strand
ATGTTAAAGTGCTTATGTTTTATGGGTAAAGTATGATTTCATTCTTATGTATATATGAACTCATATTTTGTTTCCATATTTTTATAACCCTTACTGAGCTTTTTATGCTCATACCAAGTTTTTTTGAAATGTTTTTCACAGGTCAAGGGAAAGGTACATGATATGATGATAGTGTCAAGGAAGTGTCAAGAAAGAATCGATGTTTTATTTTAAATATGTTTCTGTTGATGGGAAAAATGAATACTACCTTTTATGTAACCACTTTGTTTAAATGTGGAATGTAATGCAAGTTTTATGATCTAATTCTCTAAAACTCTAAACCTGAAAAGATCCTCAATGTGTAATCTTATAATAACTCAAGATTAAGTAAGGTTTAATGCCGGGGCCTTATAGTTGGTATCAAAGGTCGGTTTAGATAACTTTTGAGGTTAGGGTATTCTTTAATCATAAGTGACATTACCATATTGGTTAGGATTTCAGAAAGAGTCCTAGTTTTAGATAAAGTGAATGAGTAAGTATATATTAGTGTTTATCTTCCTCATTAGTACATGATGGTTTTGTTGATATACTCACACTGACATTTCTGTTTTTAGTGATTGGATGGATCTAGCAGGCACCAAAGAGACAACAGGTTTGAAGTAAACTGTGTTGGTTCTCTGATTAAGATACTAGATAAAATGGGGGATTCAATGAGGAAACTCGTGGTTGTTCTAAACCAACTATCAAGGATTCATGATCAGCCACTTGTACCTTGGTATGTTCTGTAATGCATCATGTACGATATGGCCAACTCGATGTGGAAGTTCAGGTAATAATTATTAAGGTAACCATTAGGTTTTATATGATCTTTACTTTTTAGGTAATTATGGGTTACTCTATGATATTATGGAAAATGAAAGGAATGAGATAAACTTGAGGTTAAAAAATGTTATGATCATTTTTGAAGATTTTATCTCGTTTTGGGGAATGTTTTAAGAATTATGTAGTTTTGGAAAAAGGACAACACGCAGACCGTGTGACAACTCGTCGCGCTGGACAAAGCTGCAGGAATCGAACCCACAACCAAAGTGCGACTGGTATTTATTGCCTACCACTGGACTACGTGAAGTCCCTAGTTAGTTTGATTGATTCTTTTTAGTTAGATGATTTTATTAATTAAGAGTAAGTTGATTTTGGGTTATCTATGAAAATTTATTAACCTATCATGGAGGATATGTGATTAGGTTAATTACCTTTCAATACGAGACATTAAGAGCAACTGATGTTGTTTGGAGATAAATGTTACGATTTAACTTGGAAGACTATGTGACTAAATCCTTCAAATATTTGGGTTTCAATCTTAGTTTGGTTTACTTTGAATAATTTTATGGACAAATTGTTTATCGAATGGTCCTCGTTGAACTTTGGGTTTTGTAGGACAAATTTTGGAGATTAAGAATAGATTTTCTTTTTGTAAAGGGTTATCCTTTTCTGGATTATCTGATCTTGTACTAACCTTTTTGGTTTTGGTTTTGGTTAGAGTCTAAATACATGGGAAGTATATAGTTCTCTTTTTTGTATTAGGTGATTCTCTAGAAGTTGATTATAGTACTATTAATGTGAATAAGTCTTCCTAAATACTCGTCTTTTGGAGAAAATATGAGTTTGTGTAAGGAATCTAATAAAAGTTGAAAGTCAACATGATAAGTGATTATGTTTCCTTATGAATAAATTCATCAATAAAAAGTAACTTGAAACAAAAATGTTGTCTATTAACTTTTCCTACTGGGGAATCGAATACCGTTTAACCCATCACAAGTTTGTGATTTTCTTGTGGTTAACTTTCTCCTAAACATGTTTTCTATCACTCTCCATCAGAACATGACCCTTTGTTTTTTCCTCCATGTCCATATTTTCATACTTGTAATCCTAGTATGGGTTAACTCGGGTGACCTTTGTACTTATCTTTATTTATTTTAAAGTGATTGTTTTACCGACTCTTGTTCCAATGTGGGACGTTCAAGGATATTTCCAAGCTCAATTTTAAAATTGCGAGGACGCAATTCTCAAAAGGGGGGAAGGATGTAACACCCCAGGTAAATAAAGAGTATGACATTTTCTTATTTATCCATATTTGTGAATAAAATATTAATATTTCTTTAAAGGTGATTCTATGCACGATGGTGTACCCAATACGCAACAATGAGTTTCTTGGGAATCTTGTACTGCACTCTAATAATAAAATAATATTATTTTTAAATGGTAGTTAACGCCTAGCCGTTGTAATGGATGGAATGAACAGAACTAACTAAAAATGATTATATATGTTTGTCAAATATTTTTACTCTTTACAATAAATGTTATAGGATTAAAAATGCGAATGAATCCAATTTTAAGCGTAAACATTCCAATATTCTTTAAAAGGTCGAATAACCACCTTTTAATGGAGAACCTCTTTTAAATCCACTTTTTGACAATTTTATAAGCTCTATTTTTCAAAATAAACATATTATTTATGATTGGGACATTGATATTTACCTTGGGTTAATTTTTGGTATTTTTCTGACAATGTTCATTTTTCAATGAATAGTGAAAAATACTGCTTTTTATATCAAAACTGCTTTTTCATATAATTTAATTATATGGATATATTATCTTTTTAATTTGTTTTAAAGTGTAATTAGAATATATTTTTACCATTTAATTCAATGATGGTCATTGGGATTAATTTCACTTTGGAATTAGGCATAAACAAGTGCCAGACTTTTCATAAATATTGTTTCTAAAAAACCCGCTATTTGTTTTGACAACGGGAAGTTTTTTTTAAATTAATTATTGAAATTTATGTGTTTTTAATTTGGTAAAATGGATTACATATTTGGAATCATAAGGTCCAAATTATGTAATTAAGACTCTTTTGTTTTTTTGACATTATGAATAGTAACAATGGTAATTATCTTTAATTATCTTGATTAATGAGTAATCGGGTAGTTAAAGATAATAAGATAATATCATAATAATAAAAAATGACCACAAAATGTGTCCTAAGGCTACTGGTTGTCTCATGTACGACCATGGGATGGCTTGTGCCAAACTTGGGGGGCCCATGGAATCACTTTTGTGAGAAAGTGACTTTTTATCTTTTATTTTTTAAAGAATGTTAAATGTAACAAAGAATGTATCACCTAAGTAAAATATTTTTAATTTTGTCTCCATAAATTATCTTTTGGACTATAAATATTCATTGGAAAGATAAAAATATTTCTTACATCATAGTATTTTTTTATAATTTTTAGACATTAAACAAATTAAATTATTTATGACATCATGATGATGCAGCGATGACCTCATTATTTAACGATTTAAATAAAATGGAAAGATAATGTAAAATCTAAGACCTAAACATGTCCAAAACCTATTGTATGGGTGGATTTAGAACCCTTATCACCTTATCCTAGAAACACATCAATGTGGGACCAATAAAATCCGAAACTCATTTGAAAATAAAGTTACATTTTATACCTTTCCAAGAGTGCCCCTCCTCTCCTCTTATAAAAGGCCCCCACCCCCACCTCCTTACCCACACTTCCAAAGCCTTTGGCTTGGCCAACCCCTTCCCATTTTGTCTCTCCACATCCCTATATAACCCCTTGAAGCCTCACTTTGGGAATAAGCCTTCCCAAGGAATCCTTTGAGCTCAAACCAAAGGGAGTTACCCGATTTTAAGGTAATGTCTTCACTTGAGTCCTTTTGTTTTATTTTGCTTCTCCAAACCCCTAAACTCCTTTTATTCATTTATTTTGTAACAAATCCAGTATCTTAAATATACTATGATGTTTTTATAAGAATTATTCTAGCTACACCTACACACACCTTCGTCTAATGGTTAAAGAACATATTGTTTCTGTGGTTGGCGATTTTCTGCCTCACGAAACGATGATTGTTCAATATTCTTTTAACACCTTTAAAGGTGGCCATTATGATGTCACTGTATTTTATATATATTATATATATTGTATTTATGTTTACTATATGCTTCTGTATTTTATATTTAAACCATACCTTTATTCTTTTCATGTTGTGTAAATGCGATAATTTCATATGAGGAAGTGCGGACTACCGCCCCCTCAAGTGATGTGACTCGTACATGCAATACATGGAATGTATAAAGAATGAAATTAATGAACATATGTGAACTATATAACATATATATTATACTGGAATTATAATATATATATATATATATCATTTATTTTTAATTCCATTAATATGAAAAAGAAAAAAATGAAAGTAACGTTCATGCGTACGTACGGCCTACCGTCTCTATGGACGGTGCTTTTCTTTTTTTATCTCAAAATGATATGGAATGGTATAAAATGAATATGTACTGGATATATATGATATTTTAATCATTAATACTATTTTGGAAATTATTTACTTATAACTACATGGGCAATCATTTTTCAAACAAGTTCATTTTTGACTCATGTACCAAACATCGGAAAAAATGTCTGATATGAACTAACATTATTAAACAATTATTATAACATTATAATATGTGATATGAACTGAATAATAATCTCTAAATGAGGTCCTTAGGCAATTATAAATTGACCAAAGTTTATTATTCAGGAATATAAAGAAACGAACAAGACAAGTCGGACTTGAGGTAAGGGATCCTACTCCTCTCTTTCTTTTTAAGTGCACTCTTTTATGTCATTCCTTTTAAGCTCGTATTTCTTATGATTGGGATGTTATTTTATATTAATCCTATTTTACTTCTTATGTTAATATTATGAGATACCCTATTTTATCTCATCAATCCATTTTGGAAGTTTTGAGTGGCGCCGTTAGGCTGCCGAATTTTCGTAAGAGATCTAACCTCTCTCTTTCTTTTTAAGTACTCTCCTTTATGTTACTTCTTTTAAGATCCTCTTTGTTATGATGGGGATGTTCTTTTATATTCCTATTACTGTAAATTTTATTTAATATGATGATAGACCCTATTTGATCTCATCAATCCATTTTTGGACGTTTTAAGTGGCGTCGTTAGGCTGCCGAGTTTTCATAAGGGATTTTTCATCTCACTTTTATTCCCGTGGGATTTATGCTACATTTGCCACAGTTTCCTTTAAGTGGTGTATGTACTGCCCATTATTTTACTCATTGTTTAATATAATTTCATTTATGAGTATTTACATCAATGTTGTATTGTCTTTCTTTCACGAGGTGTATGTTTCGAAAGTTACCCAAGTCGGTAAGGGAACCTTTCAGCCTCCTCTTTTTAAAAGACTTCTTTTGTTATGTCTTTTAATTCACATACTATTATGTTGAGATATGTTCTTATATATCCTTATTGATGTAAATTTTATGTCCAAGTGATGAGATACCCTTTTTATCTCTCATCAACTCTTTTTCTGAATTTTGAAGTGACGTCGTTAGGCTGTCAAATTTTTGCAAGGGAACTTCTTAACCCAATTTTGATTCTTTGGGATAAACTTGTACTCCTTGAATATGTCATTCTATTAATATGTGTGACTGTCCTCTGATTTTTTTACACTTAATATACACTTATATTTGGTTTATTCGTTTGTCACACATAATTATGAGATTGATTTATCCTTGATTTAAGGATACCTTCTTTATTATGGATTTCATCTCATTTTACATTTCTATTGAGACTTCATTGTTTTTATGCACCAGTTCACTCTTATATGGTGTATATACTGTCCTTTGGAATATTATATCGTGAATCCCTCTATTCTTATGATATTATAAAGTTCTAATTAAATGTTATTCCTCATTTATTGTATTCAAGTGTCTCCCATTTTGTTAAAAACACTTTAACTAAAATATCGTTTTAAATGTTTTAATGATTTATTCTTATAAATATTTCTCATTAATATCCATGTTTTCAAAATGGTTTTAAGGATTTCTTTATATGGATATTAATGGTTTAAAATGTTAAAAGCTTCAAAGTGTTATGGGACACTTTGATTCAAAAATCTCTTTATTAAATGTTTTATATGGTTTTGAAAATCGTTTTTAGAATGGATTCATTATTTCAATATCTTAAAATGTTATATTGTTATTACAATGTGGGAATGTTATCTTTTTTTTGTGATTAGGTTATGTTCTATGATTATGTTATGGTTCTTGGGAATTGTTTATGAATACGAGTGGTTCCGTGATAAACTAAGGGCAGGTGATCCCAATATAGCTCTCTAATGCATTGGGTAATGCGAAGGAGTGAAACGTTAAGGTTTCTCCGAAGAGATTTAGGGAATATACTATGGTGGGTATTCCAAACATAACCAAGAGGGTTACTCCCTACGTAAGAATGTTATGAATGCCTCAACTTACCTTTATGTCTTATGATTTCTATGATTTTATTCATGATTTGATGAGGTATGTTAAAGTGCTTATGTTTTATGGGTAAAGTATGATTTCATTCTTATGTATATATGAACTCATGTTTTGTTTCCATATTTTTATAACCCTTACTGAGCTTTTTATGCTCATCCCAAGTTTTTTTGAAATGTTTTTCACAGGTCAAGGGAAAGGTACATGATATGATGATAGTTTCAAGTAAGTTTCAAGAAAGAATCCATGTTTTATTTTAAATATGTTTCTGTTGATGGGAAAAATGAATACTACCTTTTATGTAACCACTTTGTTTAAATGTGGAATGTAATGCAAGTTTTATGATCTAATTCTCTAAAACTCTAAACCTAAAAATATCCTCAATGTGTAATATTGTAATAACTCAAGATTAAGTAAGGTTTAAGGCTGGGGCCTTATAATATCAATTACACACATGGGAGGAATTTCCATCTATAAATTTAGGTAACAAGAGATTATAAGTATAACCACCAAACAACACCATGAATAAACCAAAATAAATCCCAATATATGTGATGTCATACATAAAAGAAAATAATAGAAAATACAAAAAGAATGTAGAAAAATTAAATCTAGGTAGCGACCACAAACCCCAACAACTCCCAATAGCTATTTGAAAATTATTCCAAGCTAGTAACATTCATCCTAATCACCAACCTATTCCTAATAACCTAAGAAATTGTTTGTATTAATGTAGGGTGATAATAACATGTATACTCGGTAGGATCCTCCCTGAAAACTCTCATGAAATGTTTTAAAGAATCATACTAAATTCCAGTGAATAAACAAATGAAACTAACTCATCACCTAAATAGGTATAGCTAAGTATCCCATCCTAACCATATCTCAATCACCAAAAAATAATATATTTAAACCATTATATATCAAATCATATATATATATATAATAAGGTGACCTTCTTCCACTTCCCCGTTATTTTATTTCCCTCACACCCCAATGTCACAAATTATTTGCACATACATAAGTAAGTTTTCCCTCATGTGAGTCAGGCGTCAACCATACCTACCACCATCCTGTATAGGGCTCAACATCTCATGTTGGAATTAATCTACATATTCATTTCATCATCATTACCATCCAATCTATAACCAAGTGTACGTTTTAAATCCATTATAGCTAGTGTAAATTCATTATACCTAATTCTATCATGGAATATGCATGCACAGCAATGGGAAGTCAGATCCACCATGACTGAATACATGTTTGTGCTATACCAAAAACTATTACATCCCACACATAATTGTATAGTAAAATCAATATCCTTTGTAGATTGAGTAATAATGTACCCAATACCTTAATTCATTATATCCTGGGATATTCCTAAGCATACCATGTCTGAAGGGAGATTGGGGGAGAGGGAGAATTCAGTCATATGTTCCCTAATTATCCTGTATATTAGAGAAAACACTCCCCAAAAAATTTGGGTACCGGTTTCCCTACTGATGTAGGTGGGATAGAATATGAAATTAGAAAAATATAAAATAATTTCATGCCCAAACCACACTAATAGAAACTAACTAGCCTTAGACTCATCCGTCGCTATCATCGCACAGGACCCTTGGTTGCCACTACTAAGGTGTAGGTCTCAATGAAGCATACAAGCATAAAATTCATTATTAATTAATTAATTATCCATTAATTAATATTATTCCATTTTCATATCCAAGATTAATACTTTAATCATTTAATTATATGCTTTTGGAACCATAATTATTCAAATTATATTCACAAGTAATTTTTCATCAGTTATAAACATTAATAACCAACCTAGTTATTTTAATTAACCCATTTATCATTTCATTAATAATATGGGTATTATATGAATCCTCTTAGGATACCACATTATGGATGTACTTTTTGAGCACAAAGATATTAACTGTGTCGAATAGTGGGAATCTAAAAAAAATATAATCTAGCTAAATGGTCATCCAGTAAGCATCAAGAAAGAATAAAAGGAAGAATTGATGAGAAATCCACACTCTGAACTCATCCCAATCACCCTAGTGTCCCAAAAAATTATCATAACATTAAATTTTACTAACATTACCAACATCAACCAGAACCACAATCTGATATCTACACCCATTGCTCATTTAAGGTTCCCATCCATATAAAAATAACCATCAATCAAACAGCCTTAGGATTCCATCCCATTTCTCATCAAGAAAACCAACCAAACATTATTATAAAACAAAAACATCAATGATCTAAAATTTACTATGGCATACATACATTTAAATGGTATTTTTTCACATAGGAAAAGGCACTAAGGCTATAGAACCAAGGCATATAAACCTTCCACAATGAGGATAGTATTGCTCAACCCCAAATCATTCATCTTTAGCAAACAACCATCTTAATTATTATACTAAATTAACCATTTTATTATTCATAGGTTTTTAGAAACAAAAAACCTATAACTTGTTAGATATCAACATCTATGAAACAACTCAAATATGTGTTTATAATTACTTTCATTTTCCATCAAAAATAAGGAAGAATTGATATCAAATTACATGACACTTTCTTTAATCACATCATCACAATTATTTTATCTTTATTTTGTTTATAATATTTCTAGAAAAACAACCATTCTAAGAATAAGAGCATCCAAAACAAGAATATTTCACACTATATTATCAAAATAAGAGGCATGAATAAGAATAAAAACAAAATCATTCAAAAAAACAAACTAAAACTTCATTCTTCCTTTAAATTTTTTGTTCTTATATTTATTAGGTGAATTCCACTATTTACCAAAGGATTAAAGAATGATAATATCACAATTTCACTTTAAATACATGAGAGGTAACAAATCCTCCACCTTAACACAAATATCTCAATGTTATCTAAAAAAGAACAAAACATGAAGAACCAAACTCTAATTACCTCATCTATGGGAAACTAATGATCCCTAAAACACCAGTCCAAAAATATCCATTTATCATTAATTAATAGAAACTGTAATAAAATAAAATAGAAACACCTGAAATAGAATGTAAAAAAGAATAATGAAAGAGAACAAAACCATTATAAAAGGAAAAACTAACCTCAGATCACTATGGATCAATATCGTAAAGATAGGGGGTTGAATTTGATTGAATGGGCTTTAAAGTGATTTGAAAAAGCTCTCCTGACCACCTAGGGTTTGAGATAAGAGAGGAGAAATATGATAATCTTAAGGGGATCCCAAACTTATAATCAGCCTGGTAAGGCTACATTAACAACATGAAAGGATAATTAACACTGTGAATTCCTCAAATCCCACATCTTCTGAAAATTAAGTAACCTCATCCCTAAACCCAAAAAATCATTCACATCATGAAACACCAATTCACGCCCTGAATTTATTTTGGGAAGAACCACTGAATTCTAACTTGGAACTCTCTAATTCATCAACTAGAACTCACTCCATGAATCACAATTCATGCTATGAATATTGGGTTCACTCCATGAATTCCTCCTACAACTATATTTCTATCTCTCAACCACCTGCTCCTACTTTAATCTAACAAAGTTAAATTCACGCCCTGAATTTATTTTAGGAAGAACCACTGAATTCTAACTTGGAACTCTCTAAGTCATGAACTAGAACTCACTCCATGAATCACAATTCATTCTATGAATATTGGGTTCACTCCATGAATTCCTCCTACAACTATATTTCTATCTCTCAACCACCTGCTCCTACTTTAATCTAACAAAGTTAAAAACCTCAGAAAAACTGGGCCCTTACATAACATCAATATTATGTTACAAGTCATTAACTTGAGTCATTTATCCTATTTAATATGTAAGGATCCTTAAATAATGAATATCGGTTCATAAAGTATTTTTCTTATATTCACTTAATAACTTATGAGTACTTTGAATTAATAAATTCAACACCTGTTATTATAAACTTGAATAATATTATATCTATTTGTTTTCGTGTGATTATTTAAATTTAGACATTACCCAACACCCTTCATGGGGCCCACTATGTCCTAAACATTAATTAATTAGAATTATCCAAATATTTGAAATCACTTTGTGTGTGAACCTATGTGTCCTAAAATTAATAGTGGTGAGAGTCATGTATAGACTAGGATTAGTGTATATTAACACTTTAAGACCCTTAAAGTGATATGGTTAAGTCATAGAAACTAAAACCTTTCCTATGAGAATACATCTTGTAATATAATATTTGTATCACATGATATCTCATAAAGTTTATGAATTTATTATTTCATCACCCTTAAATGATTTATTTATTATTTCTTTGACCTTACCATAAGGACTTATATCCTTCTACTGTATATTTTTTGAAGGTAATACCATCAGGACCACATGGCCCATAATATTTCTTTTTATACCTGAAAGTGAAAAATCCTCTCTTGATTATTCAATAAATATCATATCATCAATGATGAACCCAACACGAGATACCTCACCACAGACACAAACTATCATGGTTTTAATCATGCATCAAATTACATGACCAATTATATACATTAATAATAATAATCTCAAACAAGGATACTAATACACATGTTCTTAGATAGGAAAAACCAATAAAAACCAAAACATGGGGTGCTCCTATTAATGGGTTAGTACTCATGATATCATATACTAGAGATCGCAAAGTTTGAACTTCATGATAAGAAGTCTCAATGCTTATGAGCCTCCAGTATTTAATATTCAAACATCATTTGTGTCCCTTCAAAATAATGTATATAGGCCATAGGAAATATGTTAAATATTATTTTCATAATATCAAGAAGTTCCCATTATAGCCAGGAACTACTATAACATGTTGATATGGCATATAATCTAAGTACATTACCATATGTTTATTATATTCATAATTAATAAAATAGCCCAAAATTCCATTTAGTGGCGGGTTTTTTTACATTTAACGGTGGTTTAAACTGCTGCTAAATGATGTCCAATGATTTCTAGAAACTATTGTGTTTACCTGTGTTGGTAATCAATTAGAAGTGGTTTTTTTATAGTGGTTTTTTATTTCATGATGCTTTTTTAGCACCATTTTTTTTATTTTTTTATTTTTTTATTTTTCTATAATTTATTTAATATTTACGTATTTATTTTTTTACTTACTTATTGTTTATTTATTATTTATTATTTATTATTTATTATTTATTATTTATTATTTATTATTTATTATTTATTATTTATTATTTATTATTTATTATTTATTATTTATTATTTATTATTTATTATTTATTATTATTTATTATTATTATTATTATTATTATTGACGCTCCTTTCGTCACAGAATCTAAAGATCGGAAAAGGGGAATATCTGAGCTCAAAGTGATTCATCCTTTGAAGAAAACATCAAAAATCGACAAAGGCATGAACACAGGATCAAAAGCAACTGCACTGCGCAAGTTATCTCATTGTCGCGCAAGTACACTTGCGCGACGACCTTGGTCGCGCAAGTGACTTGCGCGACCTAAGTGGTAACCGCCCGGTAACCGCCCAGGGCCTTCTTTTGCCTATAAATAGACCCTGTGGGCCCCCCATTCGAGAGGATCTTTTTCCAGAAACTCGGATTGAAGCTCCTGATGCCCAAGTCTCTTCTCAAAGCTTCCGGAACACTTCTAAGGTAATTTCTTACCTAGAATGGAAGATCTAAAGAGAGGGAGGAAGGCCTAAGTGTTGAAACTCATCAACACTTGCGCGCCTGAATGGCCAGCCCTTAAGGGAACTGGTCACACTTGCGCGCCGCCTTATTCCTTCAATAGAATTTGCGCGTCCCTTTTCTGGAAGAACCTCAAGAGGATTATAAAGGGTTATAAAGAGTCGCTCAAGTATTTTAATGATGGTTGAAAATCGCGCAAGTACCCCCACATGCCGCGCAGGTATACCTGCGCGACCAATACTCGCGCGCCCACGCAAGACTTGCGCGCCTTTCAAGACTTGCGCGCCCCTACCTTTTTGGGTGCCCATCTTGCCCATTTTACCCCTCTTAAGCCATTTCACCTTTCCTATTCAAGATTCAGTCTTCAAGATACTCTTCAAATCCATTTATGGCATGATTTCTTGATTTGACATCCTTGTCTGAAAGGAATTCGGTGGAATATCTCTCAAAACCTAGTGATTTATACATCTTTATGTCACCAAAGATTGAGAGTTCGTTCATTCAACCTCATCCTTTAAGATGAGAGAATCCTTAACCTGGGTCTCCTTTTCAGGAATAATCCCTAGTTATAAGTCCTTTAATCTGGGCATCTTCCTCAGGAGTAAGCCCCAAATTCTTAAAGTACCCAAATTTGGGCATCCTCCTCAGGAGTAAGCCCCAAACCTTAATTCCTTAACTTGGGTATCCTTTTCAGGAATAAGACTCAGTTATAATCTTGGGCTTCCTTTTCAGGAATAAGCCCCAAGTCCCCTAATTTCTCTTTAACTAGTCCTAATTTACCCTTGATTTGGGTTTCCTTTTCAGGAGTAAAACCCAATCATAAGTCCCATCCTAACTTGGGCATCCTCCTTAGGAGTAAGCCCCAAGATTAGAGTATTCAAATCTCCATGAAGCACATATACCTTTATGGACCCTGTTCATGGATTTTCTCCCTAAAAGTGAATCCTAAACCTTCATGTATCTGGGCAGTCATACATACATAAGCCCCACACCATTTCTTATGATTGCATCTTTTCATGGCACAATTGTCTAAATTTTACTAATACCTCTTGTTTCTCACACCGAGCATGACTCACGTGAGCTTAGAGTGTAAAAATAATTGTGACATCCTGCTTTGAGCCATCAATCATAAACATCATACCCTTACTCGAACTACGTGGGTTCTGATTCCTTTTCCAAAACAAAGGATACGTAGGTAGCCCATTTATGGGTTCGATCCCAACATTGAAATAATCCATGTCCTTCTGAATGACGATAAACTTCAAGTGCCCCACTGAGTGGCTTTAAAACTAGCCTGGTCATCATAATGACCAAGAGACTTTTATATAAATGTTTTGAAGGATACCATTGACCAAGAATCTCTAAATAGATACAGATGATTCTCTATTGATGAAGAACCTCGAATACATATAAAAGATTCTCTAAATTTCTTGCATATTTAATCATTGATTTTTAAAACTAAAGGAAACCTCATTTTATACTTGGTAATATAATAAGGATTCACGAACATAACTTAAATCTATAAAGAGAGTCCCGGAGTAGACAATAATTCCCCTCAAAAAGGTGTGATGAGTCCAACCTCCCATCCTCTCGACCAATGCAAATTCCTAAGTCTCATCAGTTCACAAGCTAATGAGCGCCTACCTTTGGAAAGTAGGTCCAATTGGATGTGGAATCATTGGATGTTTCCGGTTCTACGAACAAACCCGCTAGAAACTGATCGGAACGTTTGAATCTCCCATCCAGGAGGTCATCCCCGAATTTCGTGCGAAACAAAAATGGTGAACCCGACGTGAATCCTTAACCAAGTTAAAGTGATGTTCTTCTTATTTGTTAGGCCCCTTGGTCCAACAAAGCAATCATTGACATGTGCTCATCCAAAAGATGCAGTGGCTGGATTCATCTTGATTATGTCTGTTATATGGAACAGGCACTCTTTTCTCAAGATCTTCTGCAAAATGGCTTTCCTTAAATTCACCCCTATGAATACTGCTGTTGTGAACACCTCTACTGTGAGGTCTGCTGCTGTGAAAACCAATGCTGCTACTCCTGCTGGAATGTCGTCCGCTCTGAGGATGACATCACCAACTCAGCGTCTTCAACGCTGGGTTTCTAATGCACTGGTTAAGGAGTACCGTCGCAACAGTACTATCCCAACTCTGGAGGCCGCTCGTCAAGCCCTCCAAGTTAACAACTCTACCTGGTCGTCCGGACAACGGCGGCCAGTGATCAAGAAGCAGGCGGTGCTGACTACCGTCTCCAACCGTTTCGGGTCGTTATCCCCAGAACGCAATTTCCATTCACTCCCTTACTCTGAGGAAGTGAATGAGCAGGTCCCTCAGGGCCTTAATTCAAAAAGACGGGAGTTCTTCCCGAGGGCTCCCATCAACAATCGCCGCCAGACTCGTGCGGTAGTGCGCTCTCAACATGATGAGGGTACCAACTCCAGGCATTCAGCTCAGGTTCCTCGAACCCGAGCAGGCAAGATGAACCGCCAGAGACGGAATCCGGTTAACAATGGACAGGTTGTCATCCCTGCCATCTCTGGAGAAGTCCACCAACCTAACTTGGTGGAAAATAACGAGTAGGCACAATCACCTGTCCGTTTTAATTCCGTTGTCCAGCAGACTCGTCTGGCAGCATCACGCCAATCCCGCCAGGCAATTCCGGCGGAGTACTATAGGCAGGAACATGCACCTGCTTATGCATCATCAGTTAGTCAGCAGGCTCGCCTGACTACATATGATGGAGTCCACCAACCTAACTTGGTGGAGAACAACGAGCAGGCATACACACCTGCCCATTTTAATTCCGATGTCCAGCAGACTCATCTGGCAGCATCAAGCCAATCCCGCCAGGCAATTCCGGCGGATTACTATAGGCAGGAACATGCACCTGCTTATGCATCATCAGTTAGTCAGCAGGCTCGCCTGACTACATATGATGGAGTCCACCAACCTAACTTGGTGGAGAACAACGAGCAGGCATACACACCTGCCCGTTTTAATTCCACTGTCCAGCAGACTCATCTGGCAACATCAAGCCAATCCCGCCAGGCAATTCCGGCGGAGTACTATAGGCAGGAACATGCACCTGCTTATACATCACTAGTTAGTCAGCAGGCTCGTCTGACTACATATGATGGATCTCGTCAACCGCATTTGGCGAAGTGTAATTAGCAGGCACATACACCTGCTAATACTAATCAAGCCTACCAACAGTCTCGCTTGGTAGCGCACGGAGAAGTCAGTCGGAAAGCCCCGATGATAAACAGGAGGCAGACTCAACTCTATGCCTCCACACTTGAGTACTGTCAGGATTCACTGACAGGAAAAGGAGGACAGGAGCAGGCACATACACCTACTCCAAGCCCGGAATGGACGTATATACCCGTTCCGGCGGCTGAAGTCACCAAACATATTTTGTCAATGGTGAAAGAGCAGAAGCAAATTCCTGCTCATATTCTGGATGCTTGCCAGGATATCATAACAAATTCAGCATCATCTCAGGGACAGACACATAAATCTATCCCTAGCAGTGGAGTGACACATCAACGATTCACTCCGGAACAGACACACACATCTGTTCCAGTCCAAGAGGGTCATGGGGCATACTCCCCCATATCATATGGACAACCAAGTCAGGAACATACACCTGATTTGAGTGGAGATCGTCAGCCTAACCTAACCATCTTTCCTGATCAGGCACATACACCTGCTTAGAGTAACCACTTTCGTCAACAAGTGGTTTCTAAAGTGAGTAAAAAGGCATCTAAGAAAAAGATCCGCCCAGCACAGTCAAGAGATCAAAGGCCAATCTATAACAAGGCCTTGCTCAATGCTGGAGTTCTTGAAGCCCTCAAACATTTATCTGTCGGAATTCAAGATTCTACTCCCTCAGTTCCCAATAACGGGAACATTGATTTTGAAGGTCTTCAACAGACACTTCCTCATGAAGGCTTGCTTCGTGAAAAATCGGTCAATCTTGAAGTTTCTTCTTCAGATGAGAGCCACAGGAACCCTCTGTGTGGTCAGAAGACCAAGGAACAAGAGATCTCATCTTTTGCTGTAACCCATTATGGTGGTCCTCCCCATGATGATGAACTTCGCTGCGAAAGTCCTCTCCGTAGTAGTGATTCACATTGCCTGGAAAATACTCTAGTGGATAATGTAGTGCCGAGAAAGCCCTCTTATCTTGAGGCACTTGCAAATGCAAAACCAGTCATGTTTGATGCTTTATCGCTAACAAGTGAAATACTTTCTCAATCAGAAGATAGCCCAGGGTGTAGGTCATTCTCCGAACCACCCCTAAGTCATGCATCTTCTAGTTTGATCAATGACCTCTCTACCAATCTTGTTGAATCCAATGAAGCAACAAGGAAACACCAACTCTGGTCAAAACAGGTAGAATAATCTTCATTTAATGATAAAGAGGAAATGCTGAACATGAGGAAAAAACTGGCAAAAGGTGAAGTACCAGTCATGTTTTGGCCTTTGGCTGACTCCCAGTACGACATTCCAAAGATGTTGACGGATGATGGAATCCATGATATTCGTCTCAACATATGGAAAACTCTTTGTCAATTAAAGAAGAAGGTATTATCTTATGATGAATATGAAAATTATCTTAAGATAATAGAAGGGCTACAATGTCAGATTGATTTGGAATCTCTATCAGTCTCTCGGTATCCGAAGGCTGAAAAACAACAGAGAACCCTTCAACGTTCATGCCTTGGCGCACTAAGAAAATTGCGTCAGTTAATTGCCAATGCTCCATCTGATTTTCATATCAGAGGATGGGGTGTTCACGGAGCACTACATTTCACAGTGCTTTCCAGTCAGCAAAGCCTGCCGAAAATGGTCTCATGCAATGTTATTGCCCATGGCTGGCCACAGTCAATGGGCTTTGTTCATAATCAAAAGCTTACTCAAGAACAGGCTTCAACTAGTTCCTCTCAAAATCAAGTATATAGAGAACAAGTTGTTGAATTGCTCCTACATCAAGCAGGCGAGAATATTGCACAAGCCTCTCGTCTGGAGAAAACACGTCATCAAATGACAGAAGTTTCGGAAATCATCCAACGGTCTGTTGAACCAGGTGATAAAAGTGGATACAGGTTAATGCATCCAGCTAATTTCCGAACTAAGATTCGCAAAATCAAGAGAGATTTTAAGAAGATATCAGACATAGCATGTCAAGAGCCCCCCCCCCCCAGCTTGTCAAACTGGGGAATTCTCTAACCCAACCCTCAGAGTCAACAAATGGGATTCGAGGAGTTGAGCGGAAGTAGCAGGAACATCCCCAGTCCACCGGACTGGGAACTTTTTCAAATCCTCAATCCCTCCCTCAGAGAAAGTCAGTATTCTCTCGATTAGGGAATAAGCCTCAAGAGGAACGAAGAGCCAAGCTATCAGGAGATTCTCTCCAAGTGACGGTTCTCCAAGAAGTTCCTGAGGGATCAAGTCAACGGAATGCCATGTCTCATCATGGACATGGAAGAAGACAATATCACAGAAATGCTGATAGAAAGGATTCCATGCAATATGCATCCATTAATGTCATCAATGCTGTTGCTGCTGATTCACCAGATGAGGCTCAATCAGAGGGATTAGACGAAGAGGTTCCTGCTCAAGAAGTTGCGCACACAAACCTAAATGAAGAAGGTGTGCGCACACGTAATCAAAGGCTTACCCAAAATCTGGGTATTCCTTCAAGTAACCCACTTCCCCCTCTCTGAAAAGGATCCAATAAGGGGAAAGGAAAGAATCAGGTTACTTCTCACCCTTCCTATGAAGGAGGTCAATCGCTCTCATTAGAGCAAAGGTTTGCACAACAGGAGGAAGAAATGAAAGAATTAAGAAGGTTGAATGCAGAACTACTTCAGAGTAGTCTTGTTCTTAAGAATGCTGAAGTCCGATAGCCGAAGGAATTTGTTGTAACTACTGAGATGGATCAGGAATATCCTCCTTTATCAGTACACCCTCAGAGGTCTAATCATACGGGTCAAACTCAACAACGGTTGGCAGCACTACCATCAGTTGCAGCACCAACCACCACGTCTGTCCAAGCTCCATTCATTGCACCTACCCAAAACCAAGTTCAACCTGATGTTTCTCAAAAGTTAATAACTACTATTGAGTCATTAACAGCTCGGTTAGAAACTATGGAAGGGAAACGTGCGCAAGTTCAACCTGAAAAGAAAGTTTACCCTGAATGGGTAGATTTAATTTCTCCTCCATCCAGTTTTGGAAACCCTGTTTTCCCTACTTTCAATGGATCAGGCGACCCTGAACAACATTTGACGCATTACATGTCTTTTTGTGATCCTATGATGGGAACTCCAGAGCAGCAAGAAGCAGTGAAACTCAGATGCTTCGTGCGAACCTTGCAAGGACCAGCTTTTGTCTAGTATACAAGCTTGCAATCCCAGTCAATCATCAGATGGGAGGATCTTCGTCAAAAATTTCTTCTTCAGTTCAGCTCAACTTTTCCAAAAATGACAGTTTTCGATCTTACAAACTGCAAGCAAAGGGAGAATGAAAGAGTCTCTGATTTCATTGCTCGTTGGAAGGGATTAACGTATTCCCTGAGTTTAGCACTCCCTCAGGAGGAACTATTACCAATCTGTGTGGCAAATTTGCGTGACGAATTATGCACGCCATTGATCCCTGTGAAATACACAGGAGAGTTTCGAGACCTTACTTCAATCGCTCAATAGATTGAAGATTCCCTTATACAGGCTAAGGTTAAATCTCGTATAATTCCATCAGCTCCAGGAAGGAGAATGGGTAAAGCAGAAACTGCTACAGTTATGCTTAAACAAGCACCTGTACCTATTTCTACTTCAAAACCTTCATCTTCTTGAAGGGCTCCACCTCCTGAACGCCAACAACAAAGGCTGTTTCGTCCAAATGATCAAAGAGATCAATGATGAAAACAATTTGAGGATTTGAAGAGTAAAACATACTCTTTCCGAAGTGAGCAAGTTCCTGGTTACTTCATTTTAGCTCTGGAAAATAATTTGGTTCAATTACCAGTGCCCAAGAGGCCAAACAAGGAAGGAGATGAAGACCATCCCAATTATTGTCCCTTTCATCAAATGTTGGGGCATCCCATCCAGGAGTGTTTTGTCTTTAAAGACCTCCTGCAAAAGATGGTCGACTTGGGACAAGTCAAATTGAAGGGTTCTTCAGCTCATGTAGCATGTATTACCGCTACAGTTCCAGAGGAAGGAGGCGAGTGGCAGGAAGTCAAAAGCAAAACTGCGAAAAAATATGATGATTGGATGGTCAGAAAGACAATCAATCGGACCCATTCCATTTTGCGAACACAATTGAAGAATCCAATTGTGTCTCCTAAAAAAGCTGCAGTAAAGCCTCCATCAAAAGACAAATCCTTAAAAGGGCAGCGCAATTCAAAGAAGAAAGAGGAATCAGAAGAAGATGAGTATGTATCAAAGCCTAAATTGTCTTTGACTCTGGCAGATTTCATGCCATCTACTTCAAAGCCACGGGCACCGTCCCACCAAACGGCACAGCCTAAACAGGCTAACCAGGCAGAGTCTTTATCAGACGAAGAGTTAATATTTGGTTCTGTTAATATGATTCAATTAACAGATCCATATTCCAGTCTTGATGAGCCTGAATTCCCTGTATCAAATAAGGGAACCCGAGGAAGTTCTAGAGGTTCAGGATACAGGGGAAGACGTGGATCTTTCCGAAGCCACTACTCTAATTCTACCCCTGCTAGCACTGTATATGCAGCAGAAACTCGTGGTAGAGCCCTTCAGCGAGCTCAAAAAGAACAAGCAAGTTCTTCTGCCAATGGCCAACTCAGTTTTGGCACAGTTATTTTGGAAGACCAATTAAAGGTTCCATATTCTTTATCTCAGCAAGTAAATGGATCTAATCAGTCTAATATTCCAAAACCAAGGATGTTGCCAACTTCAATACAAGATGCATCAGCTTCCAAAGCATCTGCTTCCAAGGTACCTGCTAAACCGCATATTCCTATTGGGAAACGCAGACCTCTAGATCAAAAGTATGATATATTGAAACACTTGGCCCAAGTACCAGCCAAGTTATCAATTTTGGATGCTTTGAATCTGTCAAAAGATCTTCGAGAAGCACTCATCGAAGCTTTGTCAAGTCCTCAGGAGTTTGAAGCTGAAATTGCTGCAGCTGAAGTCTATCACATAGAGAATAATCCTGCAGAATTCCATGCAGTGATATCTTTTACTGATAAAGATGAAGATGATGTTGTGCATGGGCACATAAAACCTTTTTACTTATCTGGCAAAGTCAATGGTGTAGATATTCGAAGAGCTTTCATTGACAATGGTTCAGGAGTCAACCTCATGCCCATTCGTACACTTCGTCGATTGGGTCTCACGGAATCTGATTTATCTCCTTCTACCATGATTTTACAAGGATATGATAAAAATGAACAAGAACCACTGGGAGAAGTTACACTCAGAACTCAGTTTGGAGATCTTGTATCCAATTCAGATTTCATGATTGTTGATCAAGACTCAGCTTTCAATATCTTGCTTGGAAGACCCTGGCTACATCAGCATGCAGCTATTCCTTCATCATACCATCAATGTCTCAAATACTGTTTCAATGGTCAAGTTGGAACATTGTATGGTGATAAGGCCCCATTCAAGACATGTGAGTCTCAATACATTGAGGCGGAATTTTATCACATGAAGGGAAGAGAAAAATCTACAATGAAGGAAATTACCAAAGTTAATGCTCTTTATGGTTTGGAGAAAATTCCAATAAATCCATTTACACATGTGAGTACAGATTATGTGTTACCTATCAGTCAAATTGACAAAATAGGCCTAAATCAAAATACTCTTATGGAAAGATCCATAATGTCAATTACGACAATCGAGCCAGACAACATGGGAGAAATTGGTAACCTACCAAACATTGATGAAAGCACAAGTGATGACGTTTTCATTTCATCTGCTGAAGTCCAACAAGTCTATACTTCGCAAATCAGACCAGAAGAAGTTATAGCAACATCAGAGGTGAATAATGATGTCGATTCTCAATCCATCATCTCCTCTTTATTTCCCAAAGAAGACCCTTTATCATCAATAGGGTCGGAAATGGAAGCTTCTTCTTCAAAATGTGAAAATTTTGACATCTCTTATGATCATGAGAATTTTGTTTTGTCATCTACTTTGCAAGTAGAAACGGAAGAAATAGCACGTGATGAAGAGGAAGAGAAAGATCTTAGAGATGCTCCTCCAGCATTTGAAGAGGGTATCTCTACCACTGTGGATGAACTCAGAGAAGTAAATATGGGTATAGAGAAAGATCCACGCCCCACTTTAATTAGTGCGGCCATGACCCTTGAAGAGCAAGAGATGTATATTTCTTTTCTAAATCAAAATAAAGATATTTTTGCTTGGAATTATACAGAAATTCCTGGGCTTGATCCTGATGTTGCTACTCATCATTCGGGTTTACCAAAAGAACATCGAGGATTTAAGCAAGCCGCGAGAAGAACACACCCAACCTATGCTTCCAAAATTGAAGCTGAAGTGGATAAGCTGATCAAATCCAACTTCATCAGAGAAGTTCAATATCCCAAGTGGTTGGCTAATATTGTCCCTGCAAAGAAGAAGAATGGAAAAATTAGGGTTTGCATCGATTTCAGAGATCTTAATCGGTATTGTCCTAAAGATGATTTCCCAGTTCCGATTACAGAACTCTTAATTGATGTGACGGATGGCTATGAAGTACTTTCCTTCATGGATGGATATTCCGGATATAATCAGATCCGAATGGCCCCAAAAGATGAGGAATTTACAGCCTTCAGAGCCCCTCAAGGTGTGTTTTGTTACCGGGTGATGCCCTTTGGTTTAAAGAATGCAGGTGCAACATATCAACGCGCCATGCATCGTATCTTCAAACCTCTTTTAGGGAAGTTTGTTGAATACTATGTAGATGATTTTGTGGTTAAATCCAAACAACTTTCTAATCACTTGGCTGATTTGGAAGTCATATTCCACAAGCTTCGACAACATAATTTGAAGATGAACCCCTTAAAATGTGCTTTTGAGGTAACCTCAGGAAAATTCCTCAGCTTTGTTGTACGCCATCGTGGTATTGAAGTCGATCCTGAGAAGACCAAATCAATCCTTGGTATGTCACCTCCTCAGAATTTTAAAGATTTAAGAGGACTTCAAGGACACTTAGTCTATATTCGACGTTTCATCGCCAATTTGGCAGGCAAAAGTTTACCCTTTACCAAATTATTGAAGAAAGGAGTCACTTACCAGTGGACTGAAGAATGTCAAGAAGCATTTGATGTTCTCAAGAAATACCTCTTGAGTCCACCAGTACTCATGCCACCTGTTGAGGGTAGACCGCTTATCCTCTATGTGACAGCTCTAGAGCGATCATTGGGTGCCTTTCTCGCTCAAAAGAATGATGCTGGGAATGAAAATAGCCTCTACTATCTCAGTAGAACTATGCTTGAAATAGAAACCCGGTATTCAAGTATTGAGAAGTGCTTCCTGGCATTAATCTTTGCAGTTCAGAAACTGAGACACTACCTGCAACATCACGAGGTCCAATTGGTATCTCGCAATAATCCGCTCAAATTCATCCTTAGTCGTCCAATGCTTACAGGACGTCTAGCAAGGTGGGCAGTTATTTTGCAGCAATTCGACATTCATTATGTGTCTCAAAAGGCAATTAAGGGACAAGATCTGGCTGATTTCCTGGCTGAACATCCTTCAGTGGAAGACACGTCTTCAGATATTGAACTCCCTTATGAGGAAGTTTTCTCTATTCAAGAGAGTCCTCAAACATGGGAAATGTATTTTGATGGTGCTTCCAGAAGTCCAATAGGGAAGAAAATGGAAAATCCTAAATTCAACAAAGTTGGTTTAGGAATTGTGCTCATTTCTCCAGATAAGGCAGTGTTACCTTATTCCTTTTTATTGTGGGAAGGTGGTACCAATAATGAAGATAAATACCAAGCTCTCATTACAGGCTTGGAGTTAGCACTTCAAGCACAAGTGAGTCACTTAAAGGTGAAAGGTGATTCAGACCTGGTAATCAAACAAGTCAATGGGGATTATGCCATCAGAAAAGAAGAATTAATCCCTTTGTATGATTACATCAGAGAGTTAATGTTGGAATTCCCTTCAGAACCAACATTTTCTTATGTCCCAAGATCACAAAATGCTCAAGCTGATGCACTGGCTAATATAGCCACAGCTTTAGCAGATCCAAATCAGGATGAGACAACCATCAGTATTGCCCACCGTCGTGCAATTTCACCTTATGTTCAAGCCAGAACAGAGGAAATTAATGAAATTAGTCCCATTCCTGAACTGTATGGTCATACTACAGGATGGATGTCACCTATCAGGGAATACCTTCAAAATGGAACACTTACACCTGATAGAGCCGAGAAAGAACAAATCCAGCGACGTGTGGTCAATTTTACTCTTTATGATAGTCCAAACCACCTAGAGAAAATTCTCTACAAACGTGGTTTTGATGGAGTTCTCTTCAGATGTATTGATGGTGAAGAGACAATGGTTGTCATAAAAGAAGTGCATGCAGGAGTCTGTGGTGCCCACCAGTCTGGACATAGACTGTCTGATCAAATTCGAAGGCTTGGATACTTTTGGCCTTCAATGATACAAGATTGTGTTAATTTCACAAAGAAGTGTCATTCATGCCAAGTATATGCCAACTTCATTCATCAACCTCCAGAGTTGCTTCATACAGCTAAATACTCATGGCCATTTGCCACATGGGGAATGGATGTGGTGGGACCTTACCCTTCAACTATGGTCAAGCAGTTTAAGTACATTCTTACTGCTACTGATTTCTTTTCCAAATGGGCAGAGGCAGTACCTCTCAAAGAAGTCAGTTCTAAATGCATTGTTAGCTTCATCAAATCTAACATCATTACTAGATTTGGTGTCCCTCATGCCATATTGACAGATAACGGCACCAACTTCTATTCTTCTGAGGTGAGGAAATTGTATCAAGAATACAACATTAAATCCAACCATTCATCTCGGTATCATGCGGCGGCCAATGGCCAAATAGAAGCCTTTAACAAGACTCTTTCAAATATACTGCAAAAGATGGTGGATAAAGATAATAGGTCATGGCCTGATAAACTCTTTCATGCTTTATGGGCTTATCGGACTACCACTCGCAATGCAACGCGGTCAACTCCATATTCATTGGTATATGGAACAGAAGCAGTCTTGCCAATTGAAGTTCAATTGCCCTCACTCAGAATAGCCATTTGTGATCAGTTATCTACAGATGAGCAATCCCAAAAGCAATTGAATGAATTGGAACAGTTAGATGAGAAAAGATTATGCACTTTTCACCACTTGGAAATCTATCAGAATCGAATAGCACCAGCTTTTAACAAAAAAGTTCGTCTTCATTCATTCATTCAGGGAGAATTGGTATTGGTTCTCAGAGCACCAATGATACTAGGAAAGAAGCCTCCCAAGCTTGAACCAAAATGGGAAGGACCTTATTCAATACATAAGGTCTACTCCAATGGAGCTTATTCATTAATCTCAATGGATGGAGAACTCATCACGACTCCAACCAATGCCAGATTTCTGAAGAAATATTTTGTATAAACACAAAATATGGTTCCCAGAACCAAGATTCTTACAAGTGGTTCATACAGCACTAGTCTAGTATGACTTTAAACTGCATCATCATCCACGGTCTATGCATATGACCTTAAACTATTTGCACTTTCGTCCAACATGACGTTAAACTGTAGAAAAGAACTTGTCCTCGCAACATGACATTAAACTGTGCAGCACCAGTTCGTCCTTGCTATATGACGTTAAACTATACAGCAATGGTCCAGTATGACCTTAAAATGCAAATTCGTCCCACACGACATTAAACTGTGAAAAAGTTCCCTAAATGGTCCAGTATGACCTTAAACTACATCTTCAACGGTCCATGCATATGACCCTAAACTATTTTTGAAAGTCCCTTACGTCCGGAAAGACGTTAAACTACATAAGCACTTAAAAGTCCGGTATGACTTTAAACTGCATCATCCACAGTCTATGCATATGACCTTCAACTATTTTCAACTTCGTCCAACATGACATTAAACTATAGAAAAGAAGATGTCCCCGCAACATGACACTAAACTGTGCAGCACCAGTTTGTCCTTGCTATATGACGTTAAACTATACAGCAATGGTCCTGTATGACCTTAAAATGCAACTTCGTCCCACACGACGTTAAACTGTGAAAAAATTCCCTAAACCGTCCAGCATGACCTTAAACTACATCATCCTTGGTCAATGCATATGACCATAAACTATTTGCAAATCCCTTACATCCAGCAAGACGTTAAACTGTGACGTCCTAACTACATGACGCTAAACTGTATAAAAGTCACTTACGTCCGGAAATACGTTAAACTATATAATCATCACGGTCCATGCATATGACCTTAAACTATTCGTACTTTCGTCCAACATGACATTAAACTGTGGGAAAAAAATCCCCAATGTGTCCGACATGATGTTAAAATGGTTCACTATTTTGTCCTCACTGCATGACATTAAACTGCACAGTCCCCCTTTCGTCTAATATGACGTTAAACTTTATTGTCCCCATCGTCCTAACTACATGATGCTAAACTGTACAGAAAGTCCTTGATATGTCCTACATGACATTAAACTGTACTTTGTCCCTGCTACATGACACTAAACTGTGCAGCACCAATAGTCCTAACTGCAAGACTTTAAATTGCATAGTCCCTTCATATTGTCCCTGCTACATGACATTAAACTGTGCATCGTTAAGGTTATTGTTACCTCTTATTTCTCACACTGGGTATGACTCATGTGATCTTAGAGCAAACCTCAACCATAACACTCTCTTTGGGCCGCTAACCATGTGTAAGTCCCAACAACTTTTTTTTATTAGATTGTTGTCCCCAAAAACAACTTGATCATTAATTAATTCTTTAATTGAACTACACAGACTTTTATCCTTGCCCTCCAGGTTGGGTATGTAGGCACCCTCCCAAGGTTCAAGCCCAAAAAACAATCTCTTCACATAGGTTCACCACCATCTCATATGATGTTGATTCGTGAAATCGGCCCTGGAATCAATATCTTTACATTGATTCACTTTCGTCCTTGTTATACGACGTTAAACTATACAACACTTTTTTCCAGTACGACAATAAACTACAATATTCTTTGATCTCCTCACTTGAGAGAGAACTATTATTGACATTGATTTTTCAATCATGTTTCATTTCAAAAAGACTACGTGCATACATGGTAATGCCTAAATTTTTTATCTCAGGTTAAACCATCATTGCACTAAAGTCCACTTTCACCCTTCACATGTACGAACCAAATTTGTACAAAGGGTAGTTCTAGAACTACGTGGGCTTGATTTCAATCCTTATGGGATACGTAGGAACGTTCGAGTATCCCTCGAATCCAGCCCCAAGTCTTTTGGGGCTAACCCCAAATGTCACTTTCAGTCCCTTGGCTGAAAAATCCTCATGAAAACACACACTGTGTATTCATTATTATTGTCCGAATTCTATGACCCTAAACTAAGATTTCTCATACTTTCGTCCTATACGACGTTAAACTGCATTTCAAGAACTACGTATGGCTTGATTCTCATTCTTATGAGATATGTAGTGAAGTCCAAAATTTCAATTCAGGACCCAGCCACAACATGATTATGGTTATCATTGACCTATGTATCTCTATATACATTAGACAATACCCATCTTTATGTGTTATAATCCTAACCTTAAATATTTTCAGATCTTCATAACCCTTTTCATGACTTCTAGTCACAAAAATGTCAAACTTCTGAGAATTCTTTTGCCTGACTATGCAGCACGTGCCCATAGGTGGCCTTGCATAAACAGTCCACATAACAAACTTGTCAGCCAAAAGATACTATTTTATTTAACTATGCAGCCAATTCCCTTAGGTGGCCCTGCATAATTCAACCCCCTAACGGGTTTGTTAAATGATGGTAACTTCATTCTTGGGAAGAATGCCTCTTTTGTCCTTATTTGTCTTAAACGACAGTATGTAGGGATCCGAAAAAAATAGCCATCCTTAACATATTTGTCCCATATCCTTTTTCATGATCTGAAAGTATTCATGTCTATGGTTTATTCTTCTTCCCTACGTTTGGGTCAGACCTTCGTGGGAGTGATATTCACCCAGTTCTTCGATAATCTTGTCTGGAAATATCTTCTCCATATTCAAGTCCCTCTTTCCATACAACAAAATCTATACTTTAGAAAATTTGAATCTCCATAAACTTTCACTGGCTTTTAGCACTAGGAAAGTAAATTTCTAAGAGTTCTTTCGCCTGACTATGTAGCACGTGCCCATAGGTGGCCTTGCATAAACATTCCACATAACAGACTTGTCAGCCGAAAGATGCTATTTATTTAACCATGCAGCCAATGCCCTTAGGTGGCCCTACATATTTCAACCCACTAACGGGTTTTGTTAAATAATAGTAACTTCATTCTTGGAAACTACTTCTTCTAATGCCTTTTAGCTCTTTTTCATATCATTCCTCAGATTCAAATATTCTTAAGTCATAGTTTACATATTTTCCCTCATACTTGAGTATGGTAATATGTTTTCAGATAAATTGTCAAGGAATTGAATCAATTTTAACCCATTTTTGGTCAAAGCTATTTCGACCTTAAACATTAGCCCCTTTATGTCCGGCATGCATGACTTTAAACTGCCCACAAAATACAAAGAAACTCTGAATAAAAGTCAAGTTCCAGCACACTTGCGCGCTGCCCTCTGTGCCCTGAAGACTTGCACGCCCCCTTTTCCTTTGAATGTATTCAATTTCCTCAGAGTCAAATCCTCATTTCTTTCCGGATCCAACTCTGAGGGGGGGACTTTTGTTGACGCTCCTTTCGTCACAGAATCTAAAGATCAGAAAAGGGGAATATATGAGCTCAAAGTGATTCATCCTTTGAAGAAAACATCAAAAATCGACAAAGGCATGAACACAGGATCAAAAGCAACTGCACCGCGCAAGTTATCTCACTATCGCGCAAGTACACTTGCGCGACGACCTTGGTCGTGCAAGTGACTTGCGCGACCTAAGTGGTAACCGCACGGTAACCGCCCAGGACCTTCTTTTGCCTATAAATAGACCTTGTGGGCCCCCCATTCGAGAGGATCTTTTTCCAGAAAATCGGATTGAAGCTCCCGATGCCCAAGTCTCTTCTCAAAGCTTCCGGAACACTTCTAAGGTAATTTCTTACCTAGAACGGAAGATCTAAAGAGAGGGAGGAAGGCCTAAGTGTTGAAACTCATCAACACTTGCACGCCTGAATGGCCAGCCCTTAAGGGAACTGGTCACACTTGCGCGCCGCCTTATTCCTTCAATAGAATTTGCACGTCCCTTTTCTGGAAGAACCTCAAGAGGATTCTAAAGGGTTTTATAAAGATTCTCTCAAGTATTTTAATGCTGGTTGAAAATCGCGCAAGTACCCCCACATGCCACGCAGGTATACCTACGCGACCAATACTTGCGCGCCCACGCAAGACTTGCGCGCCTTTCAAGACTTGCGCGCCCCTACCTTTTTGGGTGCCCATCTTGCCCATTTTACCCCTCTTAAGCCATTTTACCTTTCCTATTCAAGATTCAGTCTTCAAGATACTCTGCAAAGCCATTTATGGCATGATTTCTTGATTTGACATCCTTGTCTGAAAGGAATTCGGTGGAATATCTCTCAAAACCTAGTGATTTATACATCTTTATGTCACCAAAGATTGAGAGTTCGTTCATTCAACCTCATCCTTTAAGATGAGAGAATCCTTAACCTGGGTCTCCTTTTCAGGAATAATCCCCAGTTATAAATCCTTTAATCTGGGCATCTTCCTCAAGAGTAAGCCCCAAATTCTTAAAGTACCCAAACTTGGGTATCCTCCTCAGGAGTAAGCCCCAAACCTTAATTCCTTAACTTGGGTCTCCTTTTTAGGAATAAGACTTAGTTATAATCTTGGGCTTCCTTTTCAGGAATAATCCCCAAGTCCACTAATTTCTCTTTAACTAGTCCTAATTTACCCTTGATTTGGGTTTCCTTTTCAGGAGTAAAACCCAATCATAAGTCCCCTCCTAACTTGGGCATCCTCCTTAGGAGTAAGCCCTAAGATTAGAGTATTCAAATCTCCATGAAGCACATATACCTTTATGGACCCTATTAATGGATTTTCTCCCTAAAAGTGAATCCTAAACCTTCATCTATCTGGGCAGTCATACATACATAAGCCCCAAACCATTTCTTATGATTGCATCTTTTCATGGCACAATTGTCTAAATTTTACTAATACCTCTTGTTTCTCACACCGAGCATGACTCACGTAAGCTTAGAGTGTAAAAGTAATTGTGGCATCCTGCTTTGAGCCATCAATCATAAACATCATACCCTTACTCGAACTACGTGGGTTCTGATTCCTTTTCCAAAACAAAGGATACGTAGGTAGCCCATTTATGGGTTCTATCCCAACATTGAAATAATCCATGTCCTTCTGAATGACGATAAACTTCAAGTACCCCACTGAGTGGCTTTAAAACCAGCCTGGTCATCATAATGACCAAGAGACTTTTATATAAATGTTTTGAAGGATACCATTGACCAAGAATCTCTAAATAGATACAGATGATTCTCTATTGATGAAGAACCTAGAATACATATAAAAGATTCTCTAAATTTCTTGCATATTTAATCATTGATTTTTAAAACTAAAGGAAATCTCATTTTATACTTGGTAATATAATAAGGATTCACGAACATAACTTAAATCTATAAAGAGAGTCCCAGAGTAGACAATAATTCCCCTCAAAAAGGTGTGATGAGTCCGACCTCCCATCCTCTCGACCAATGCAAATTCCTAAGCCTCATCAGTTCACAAGCTAATGAGCGCCTACCTTTGGAAAGTAGGTCCAATTGGATGTGGAATCATTGGATGTTTCCGGTTCTACGAACAAACCCGCTAGAAACCGATCGGAACGTTTGAATCTCCCGTCCAGGAGGTCATCCCCGAATTTCGTGCGAAACAATTATTTATTATTTATTATTTATTGTTTAATTACTTATTTATTTAACTTATCATGCAGAAATTGAGCATATATATGTGTAGGTTGATATTTAAACCTCATACCTCTTGGTTATTCTATAAAGACTTTACCACTCCATAAAGCTTTTCATGTAGTAGTATTATTCACAGAATGGGCCTTTGGGCCAAATTTGGGCCTTCCAGCCACAAAATCTAGGCTTCTTAGCCCCTTGTCCTTTAGGCTATGTAATGGGTCTCCCTCTACCCAATATAAAAGTGGTCTTTCCTTTGTTTAATAAAAAGAGGCTTTGACCTTAAAATTAATATACATATATATATAAACTAATAAATAACTAATAAATAATAAATAATAAATGAAAGATAAATATATAATAAATATATAATAGATAAATAATAAATACATAATAAATAAATAACAAATTATAATGAACCAACTCGAGTTGACCTGAAACATCACCCAAGCTCACTCGACACAAGGATCGAAGTGAATTCTCAATCACCACATGATGGTGACAAGCACCTAGGTATCAACATAAATTAAAATGGGAATGGTTTTACCCTAAAATATATCACAACATGTTTCATGTATAATAAGATAAAGATGAACAATCATAGTACAACGTGGAATAAAAATACACAACCATAAGACATACAAGACCAAGTCAAAATACTAAACTCGAAAGTAAAACCAACCAAATCAAAAACCAAGTCTCTAATGTGACCATCCATCACCACCAATCCAATCCACCATGAAGAGTACATCAACCAAGAGAAGTCAGAAAACTACAAGATTCCCTTCCCTTTACCTATATCCTACAAAACTAAATCTGCATATGCCCAAAGGCATATTCGGGGTGTGAGGAAATCACCTAGTAGGATACCACCATGAGTCTATAAAATATCTATCACCATGAAACCTTATGTTCTAGCTTTAAAAAAATAAGTTTCATAAAACTATTTCATTTGAAAACAAATTCCATAAAACATCCATTGGTTTTTATTTTAAAAAAATCATATTCAATGGAATAAGAATATAATAATAAAAATAAATGACAATATAAAGGGAGGTAGTTAAAAACATCTATATCTCAAAACATAAACATTTGATAAAGAAAGGCATAAAAAATACTATCAATAACAAAACCAAGCATAATTGGTCTATAGCCTATTAGAATATGAGACCAAGGACATAAAAGGAACATTAAGCCAACATAACATGATTTTTAATGATACTGAGTCCAACCATGGTCTGGCAGTATCAGGACAAACCATTAGTTTTCACAGCATAATGAGCACCTATCCATAATCCCAAGTGGTTCCACACTCACTAAGGTTTTCATATGTCCATAACCCAATGCTCGAATAGCCCGAAGGCCTTCTTTTTTATTGATTTTTGATAACCCCCCTTTCAAGTGATGAAGGGGAACCCTTACAAGGCCCGTAGGCTCAGAGATTAGAAGGACCATAGGCTTAGAAGATTACATGACCTGAAGGTTTTAGGGAATTCAACCAGACTATCTACAAGGAACTGCCCCTCCCCAACATCTGCATCATGATAGTAGCTCTCCACCTTTGCATGGCCGTCTGGATAGGCTTCCCATGCAAGCACAGGCCGGTACCGATGGTATAGCCATACCCTCTCATTCTGACAATCCATTTGGTTCTGCTCTGGTGAGTGCACCTGCTCTGAATCCTCTTCTAGGGCTGCACCATTTTTGTAGTGTGTCTGGGGAAACTGTATGTGGCCCGAAGGCCTTGAGGTGGCCCGAGGGCCTTAAAGGTGGCCCGAAAGCCCTACTGACCCGAAGGCCTGGGTGGCCCGAAAGCCTTAAGGACTCCAAGCCCAAACCGGTGGCCCAAGGTGAATAGTTCCAGCTGCTACAATACCGAACAGTACTTACTACAGTAACTGCTACAGTACCCGCACGGTGTACAGTACTGCTATAGTACCTGCTACAATACTGCTACAGTACCCCGAAAATATGTCTCTACCTAGTTTTGAACCTGGGTCTTGTGGATGCACTTAAGGATACCTCACCAACTGGGCTGAGGCTCATGTGCTCCATAACCCAATGCACACAATGTTCTAAAGTGCTATGATTTCCTAAAAAATCTCAGGTAAACTATTCTTGCAATTTTTTAAAACATTTCCATAAGTGTCACCACTCTCATGCTTGAAAACTCATTTTAGATTCAATACCATCTTTAAGGAATTTCATCGAACACATGATGTACATAAAACTATTTTTAAATAAAACCCCTTTAAAAACCACTTTACATGCCACCTAAGATGAAATTTTACAAAACACCCCCCATAGTTTTTAGATCAATGATTTTCACAATCTAAACCAAAGGAAAATACAAGAACATCAAGGTATTCCATGAGAAAGAACCATTTTCTAGTGAAACCTACCTTGCCAATGGAGGAAACCTAGTCGCCTTTGAAAATGATGATTGGATACAAAGATATTTGGTCCTCACAAACCTAGATCTAGAAGAAAAATAATCAATTCCCCATCAAAGCCTCTATATACAACTATGATATCCCTTAAGAAAACTTACACTTGAATGAAGAGAGAGATCAATGAGAGATCTATAAAAGGGAGGATAAAATGGGTGGAAATCACAACATGCACTATGGAAAAATACGGATTTAGCGGCAGTTTTTTTTTCTGTTTCGCGGCGGTTTAAACCGCCGCTAAATTGTGCGTCAGGAAACTATTCATGGTAGTTTTCAAAACCGTCGTAGAACGTTTCGTAGTGGTTTTTTAGCAGTGGTTTTTTGAATTATTTTTTTTATTTTACTATTAATTTATTTTATTATTTATTTATTTTATTATTTATTTATTTATTTATTTATTTCATATTTATTTATTTATTTTATTTATTTTATTTATTTTATTTATTTATTTTATTTTATTTGTTTTATTTATTTTATTTATTTCGTATTTATTTTATTTATTTCGTATTTATTTTATTTATTTCGTATTTATTTTATTTATTTCGTATTTATTTTATTTATTTCGTATTTATTTTATTTATTTCGTATTTATTTTATTTAGTTTATATTTATTTTATTTATTTATTTTGTATTTTATTAATTTATTTTGTATTTATTTTATTTATTTCATATTTATTTCGTATTTATTTTATTTATTTTATTTATTTCGTATATATTTTATTTATTTATTTTATTTTATTTATTTCATATTAATTTATTTATTTTATTCATGCATGCATGCTCATGCCCATGCACATGCTCATGCACATACCCATGCATATGCCCATGCACATGCCCATGCTCATGCAATATAAAGATATACTGCGTTTGGTGAGATTTGAACCCCTAACCTCTTGCATAGTTTCCAAAGACTTTACCACTCATGCAAACTCGTCATGTAGTTAACAAACAGAATTTAATATACTAATATATACTAATTGAAAAAACAAATAATACATAACTAATATATATAAACTCAATAATAATTAAACAATAAGTAATAATCAATAATTAATAACCAATAATTCATAATTAATAATTATTGATTTATTAGTTATTTATTGAGTTATTTATTTATTTATTATTATTTACTATTTATTATAATAAATAACAAATAATTTATATTAATATTTACATAAATTATAAAATTATGAAAATAAAATAATAAAATTACGAAATTAAAATAATAAATAATAAATAATAAATAAAAAACAATAAAAATTAAATAATAAATAATAAATAATAATAAATAATAATAAAAAAATATTAAATATTAAATATTAAATATTAAATATTAAATAATAATAAATAATAAATAATAAATAAAAATAATAATAAACAATAAACAATAAATAATAATAAATAATAATAATAATAAATAACACATAATAAATAATAAATGATAAATGATAAATAATAATAATAATAAATAACACATAATAAATAATTATAAATAAATAAATAATAAATAATAAATGATAAATAATAAATAATAAACAATAAACAATAAACAATAAACAATAAATAATAAATAATAAATAATAATAAACAAATAATAAATAATAAATAATAAATAATAAATAATAAATAATAAATAATAAACAATAAACAATACACAATAAACAATAAACAATAAACAATATACAATATACAATATACCATAGACAATAAACAATAAACAATAAATAATAATAAATAATAAATAATAATAAACAAATAATAAAGAATAAATATTAAATAACAAAATAATAAATAATAAATAATAAATAATAAATAATAAACAATAAATAATAATAAATAATAAATAATAAACAATAAATAATAAAAAATAATAAATAATAAATAACAATAAATAATAAATATTAATAAAAAAAATAATAAATATTAAATAATAAATAATAAATAATAAATAATAAATAATAAATAATAAATAATAAAAAATAAGAAATAATAATAAATAATAATAAATAATAAATAATAAACAATAATAAATAATAAATAATAAATAATAAATAATAAATAATAAATAATAAATAATAAATAATAAATAATAAACAACAATTAATAATAGATAATAATAAATATAAAATAAATAATAAATAATAAATAATAATAATAAATAATAATAATAAATAATAAATAATAAATAATAATAATAATAAATAACACATAATTAGTAATTATAAATAAATAAATAATAAATAATAAACTATAAATAATAATAAATAAATAATAATATATAATATATAATATATAATATATAATAAATAAATTATTATTATTAAATTATATATAATAAATAATATATAATATATAATATATAATAAATAACCAGTAGCAAATATTATTATTAATAATAATATATAATATATAATGTATAATAAGTAATAAATAAATATAAATAATAACTAATAAATAACCAGTAACAAATAATAGATAATAAATAAATTAAAGTATATTATAAATAATAAATAATAAATAATAAATGAAACACATGAAAAAGTATGAAAAGACGTGATAAGGGATGAAAAATCATGAAAACGCATGAAACGGATGGAGAAGCATAAAGAAGAAAGCATCAGAAAGCATGAGAACGCATGAAAACTCTTGAAAACTCTGTAAAATCTCTTAAGAATTCAAAATAATCATCATAATAACCCACAAAAAACCATTGATAAAGATAACAAGTCATGGAAACCCAAATAAATAGTAATAAATGGAGCAACCATTAAAACTCATCAAAACAGTCATAAAGTGACAAAAACATTGGACTCACATTAACGGAGATAACTTATGATCCGAGAGTCCATTCCAGATCCACGACCAGTCAAATCAAAGATCCTAAAACGATCTTCAATCTGATAGGTGAAAGAGACTGAATGGACCGACGGATCGGAAGTTACGACCATTTAAAAAAACTGACGGGGAATGGGTGCTAGAAACAAGGCATCAAAAAACATAACAAACTTGATACCCACTAAAAAGGCCATAACTTATGATCCAAGAGTCCATGTGGGCACCACAACTAGTCAAACTGAAGCTCATGGAATGAACTACGATCTGGCAGGTGGAGGAGTCCAAACTGACGTGCGGATCAAAAGTTAGGTCTGTTTGAAGACAAGTTTGACGGGACATCGGTGACGGAAACGGGGTTTCGGAGGCCTTCTGAGGGGTTTTGGGGTCTAAAAACACAATATAAGCTTACTTATGTTAAATTAGTGTGTATCTCTCTTCGCTGGCTTTGATTTGATATGTGATAGAGCCCAAACGGACACCCGGAGCGAAAGTTATGGTCGTTTGAAGTTGAAGAACTTTTTTCAACTTTCTTATAACTCTCATATCTTCTGCACCTTAGACCGTCTCATGGTTTTGATTATATATGCCTCTATATCTCTTTATGGTCTTCGATTTGACTGGTCGTGGCGCTCCAAAGGATGCCCGGATCAAAAGTTATCGTCATTTTAGTGATTTCGGGATTTCTCATGTTTTTTTTATTTTTTTCCTTTCATTTCACGGCGGTTTTACCCAAACCGCCGCTATTTCGCAGTGGTTTTTTAAAAAACTGCCGCTAATCCTCGAAAAAATTAAAAAAAATTAAAAAAAAAATTAACACATTTCGCAGCGGTTTAAAAACCGTCGTGAAATAGCGACCCGAAAAACATTTAGCGGCGGTTTTTAAAATCATCACGAAATGCCCATTTTCCTGTAGTGATACCTCGAAGAGATCCACCAAGGATGAAGGATCATTTCCAAGAGACCAATAGATAACCTCCTGGTGCAGTAAGGAGAGGCTGGTTCGGGATAATGAGGGATTAGAAAGAGATTAGAGTTAAAAATGACCAAGGGTATCGAGGTAATTTTCTAATTTTAAGAATGTTTCATGGACCGCACAATTAGACATACCATGTGCTAACCATATAGTAGCTACTACTCCTATAAAATGGAACCGTATAGTTACCTAGTAATAGTCGCACGGTTAGACAAATTGTGTGCAAGTCATGCAACAACCTCTGGACCCAAACCCTTCATATGCATAGTTTTCCTAGAAACTCGCATGATTAGACAAACCATGCTCAAACCATGAAAATCAACACTGGAACCAACATATCCATTCTACATAATTATTACTAACTATGCACAGATTGTGTGCATGGCATGTTCCTCCCAAAATTCCAAATCCTCGACCCCCGACTCTTGAAATCCTCTAGAACCTAAAAAGAGATAAACTAAGCTCAGAATAAGACATTCATGTGACCCAAAGGGCATCACAAAATAATAATTAACAAATAAATAGTAAATAATAAATTTATTGATTGATCGATAATTAATAATAAATAATAAATACTAAATTCTAAATAAATAATAATTAAGAATTAATAAATTGATAAGAAATAAATAATAAATAAATAAATAAATGATAAATTAATTAATAATAAATTAATAATAAATAATAAATCAATATATGATATATAAATATTAATTAATAATAATAATAATTAAATAAATAATAATAATTCATAAGTATATATATATATATATAGGTGTTTAGGGGTAAAATTACATTCAAACACATGCACACCGCACACACACAGACCAAAAAGGCAAGTCATGGCCCCCCTAAGGGATAACTCACTCATATGTCCCTATTTATTCATATATTAAAGGCTTGTAGACCTAACATTGGATGGCCTGAAGGCCGCTTCATTTTGATGGCCCAAAGGCTCTGCTTGCATCAGTATGTCAATGGGTATGCACCCCTTAACTATATCATATATGCATCATCGGTTGCCTGTGTCATGCCTGTGCCAGTGCCTACATCATAAATCCCCTAATGGGATTTCCAAGATTCGAACCCTAATCTTTTGGATATAGGATTATAGGTTTTACCACTCAGGCACAACCCCAACTGCAAATAAATAAATATAATTACACATAAATTTATTTAAATATGCTTATGGATATATAAATATCTTATAAAAATATATAAATATAAATAAATTTATAGAAATTTATATAAATACTAACACATAGATATATATATATATATACCAACATAATATATAAATATATATATACATAAATAGATATAAATATCTATACATATCTATACATATCTATAAATATACATATAATCACACACATATGTGTAATTAGATATAAATATATATATATATAAACACATGTAAATATAAATAAATATCACTAAACATAAATAAATATAAATATTTATATATATTCCCATATAACATATATAAATATATAAAAACATAAATACATATAAATATCTATATATATAAACAAATATACATAAATAAATGTAAATATTTATAAATATATACAATTATATATAATTATAAATAAATATAGATAAATATTGTCATGACCTATCCCAGTGAGGCTCATGTCGCGACTCCCCAAGCCCGCCTCCAATAGGTCAGGGTTTGTGACTAGCACCAAGTAGGCATATCACAAACAAGGGAGGAATTTCCTATGTACATGTACACATGCACACATCTCCAAGCCCACAAATATTGAAATGTAAAAACCACTAAGAAAACAATGCATGCATACCACTATATCCCAACCAATAGAGTACGATAGGAAAGTAAAGTGAAACTAGGCCAAATAGAATCCCACCAAAGGAAGTATGTAACCAAAAGTCCAACCTATAAGAAAAAGGTATTGGGACTACTGTCTATAGCTGTAGGAACACCTCATCTTGCCTAATCTCACAAAGCACCGTCTGGTCTTGGTCCGCCTAGGACTCCATCAAAAGGTCACTTTTCTACACAAGAAAAGACGCATTTGGGCAAAGCCCATATAGGGGTGAGTATAATAATACTCAGTAGGATACCCAAAAACCACAAATAAATACACAAAGGAAAGATACAGTCATCTCTAGAAAGTTTATGTCTATAACACATATAACAATAATACCCATATATACTCAAACCAAGATGCGTAGTCTAGAGGTAAGTCACAACCACCACATACCAACATTAAAAATTTAGTTCAAAGATTCCATGAAGCACTCATCTAGGAAAACAAACTCATGGGTCCAATAAAACTGATGACGTACATTTGAGAATTATTTTTCATCAGAAACCATCATGAGAGAGAGATACACCAATAGATCTTAAGAGAGAGATATGATACAATAGATGAGGATCACAGCCAGGGCCATGGGGTGATACCAAAAACTACATGTGGGTTAACTTTCTAAGTATAGGATCAACATCTGGTAGGATTGGTCACGTTAACACCAAGGACTCTACCTAGGGCACAAAGATGAATAGAGGATTTTGAATCAAGCCTCTCAATAGATTCTGACAACTCTATATAGGAAGTTCGGCTGAAGGGTTTATACTTCTATGAGAAGGAAATGATACCCAACAACCTTTAGGGAAGCGATAAAGGGAACGAACCCTAATAAAAGTTGTCCAAGGTATAGTGTAAAAGATATTCAAGGCATGTATAAAGAGGTACATGGCATGTAGTAGGGTCACATGATGTGTCCCTTGACCCCAGGTACTGCTCGTGTACAACGGTCTGTGTCTTTAGAACATGTCATGTAGATGATGGGTACATGCCGTGTAGAAGGGTCACATGTCATGTCCTTCCATCTGGGGTCCACTTGTATACTATGGCCATGTGCCAGTACACAGTGTCAACTCGTTTTTCTCTACCCTTATACCAGTACATGGGGTAGTTTGGGTACTTGGTCTAGGCCAAGTCGTGTGGTGGGGTACATGTCGTGTAGGCAACCCATGTACTCCACCCCATGTATGTGTACTTTCCATGTACACACCGAGTTACCTGGGATATACCACATGTCGTGTAGGTAGATACACACGATGTGTGATACTTATCTTATACATGAAGCCCTAGAAGTCGCTCAGGGGGGGCACACGCTGTGTAATGCTGGATTACATGCCGTGTAGCACAGAATTTTTCAAAATCCATGGTTCACGATCTGGTCATCTCCTCTACTAATTTTTCCACCATTATAGTTGTGCCTTGCCGAGAAACTCAAGATATAGCCTCATTCGGTCATGCCATCACCCAAACAATGTGTTTTCTCTTCCGATCCGATCGCACAACGGATTAAAATGGTTGTTCTTAGTTAGGATGAAAAAGGTTGAAAAATAAAAATTCGGGGATCCACCATAATCTAAATCACTTCATGTCTATCTTCTCACCTCCATTGTGTCACTTTGATCCCAGATATGCGATATTAAATCATTGAGCCAAGAATCGGGTGCGCAATGATTGATTGATCGGGGTATGTCGAGTCACGGGCCAAGAAAAGAACATCGGCAATGAACGATGAAAGGGGGAGAAAATCATAAATCAAACAAGAGGAAAAAAATTTATTGATGTTCATGATGATTGTGATTTGTTCCCATTATAAAAAAAATGAATTATTCAACAAATAATCACAAGATAAAACTCCCAATAAATATCGCATAAATATAACCCATCCTGCAAGGTTACGATCGAACTGCGAATCAACATGTTTTTTGGTTGGTCTGCATTCATCATTGAATTCAATAACAGAGAATTAAATACAAAATAATGCATCCTACCTTGATTTGGGTCACTCACTAATGAATTTCAATCACTGTGACCCTGTCATTGGCAAGATCCGTCAAGAATGGAGTTCGTTGATCGTCGATCTATGATTCTATCATCGTTTTCTTGATAGGTTTATCCAAAGTTCTCCCTAGTAGTTATCAAACATTCCTAGGGTATTCGAATAACCCTAGGATTTCTACATAAGTATATTTTTAAATGAAATCTCTGCATCAACAAAATAATTTTTATTTAAATTATTTTATGACGATTACAACGTTTTCAAGTTTTTCCATAGAAGACCCACATCGACTAAAGTTAAGTCAGGCCTAGGGAAAACACCACATTACGAACACAATAATGGTCTTGGATTTAAAATTTGATTCATTGTTCATGAGTTATTAGTATTTAAAAATAAAATTATTTTATTTAATTATTTTATTTACAGTTACGCCCCTGGTGACATTTTCTACAGATGACATGCGCTGAGAAAAGTTAGGTCGTACCTAGGGTAAATCCACTACTCTAAACTCAACAGTTCCCTTGGATTTTTGATCTGAGAATCTGTTTAAAATTTATTCCACTTTTTCATGAAAATGGCACATGCATGCTATTAAAAGTTTGATATTTTTCAAGCAATTGTTTCGGACACATCGGGTCTCAGAATCGCATGTCGTCTCAACTCCTGGTCTTGAAGTTAATCCATATAATATTTAAAAAAATACACAAAAAATCTAGGACATTAAAAATATACATAAATATAGACATGCATATATTTAATAAATAATAAATCACCAAAATAGGGGAAAACACAATAATTTCAACACCGTCATATTGATAGGAATGTAAATCCATAGAATAAAATCATAGATGACCCAACAAGCATAATAATAACCTCCTAAATGAAGCTGAAATCACATCAAATGGTCAAAAATCAAGGTGTCCCAACAAAAACCATAGTTTTAGAGGCCTTTTGGTCCTTTTAACCAATAGAAAATAGGGACTAGGATTGTCTAGTCTAAACGATGTATATTGTGTTGTAAGTATCTATTTGAAATCTTATAAAGCCCAAATGGATACCCAGATCAAAATTTGTGGATTTTTGAAGTTAAAGCTTGGTTTTTAGATTACCTTATAATAGTAATGATTTTTTTAGTATTAATTATTACCAAATTATTATCTAATTTCATTTTATTTCTTTTCATAAGCTTCAATTTGATAGGATGTGAAGCATAAATGGATACCTAAATCAAAAAAATTTGTCTTTTGATGATGAAGTCCAATTTTTAAATTCTCTTAAAACATTAATAAGAAATAATTAATATTTTATAAAGACTAATTATTAATTATTAATTATTAATTATTAATTATTAATTATTAATAATATTTATATATTTATACATATATGTATAAATAAATTATCATTATATTTTTTAAAAAATAGGACATTTAACAGTGGCTTTTTTATAAAATCACTGCTAAATAAAACAATTATTGGTAGTTTTAAAAAAAAGGTAGCTAAAAGTAAACAAAAAAATATTTTTTTTGGGGGGATTTAGCAGCGGTTTGAATAAAACTACCTATAAAAATATTAAGCATCATCATTTATCAGAGTTTTTTTAAAACTGCTGGTAAATGTCGATTTTATTATAGTGTTATTTCTATAATGATAACTGAAATACATGTATATATCAATTTTTATACATGAAATGGTAATCAAAGTACACGTATGAATTGGGTTTAGGGAAACCACTCTCACAAAACCCCCACTTAAACTATAAATAACTATTAACAACTCTCAATCTTATAACTCTCACATGAGAATCATACTTTTTCTGAGATATGTATTTTTTCAGGGGGTGTGCCACGTTATCCTATATGGATACTTTTTTAACTGTGACTTCACCTATTTTAATAAAACCCCTCAAGATATGAACCTTATGGAGTATATGTAGTGTTCTCTAGTGTGACTTGGGATCCTTGTAAAGTAAAGTATTATCACAATATAATATAATAGAGTATGTAATGCTAGGTACAACACCAAGATTTGAGACAAATCTATGTATCCAAATTGCTTCCTTAACAGCATCATAAGCCACTATATGCTCATATTTTGATGTAGAATCAGTAATTGTAACACCCCATAAAGTTAAAGGGTTGAAAATACTAAATGTTACTTCTCATTTTAACAAGTTACACCTTTCATTTCAGGAGATTACTTGATTAAAACTCCATGGTTAAGTAATCTTATCTTGGAGTACTGTCAGGATGGGTGACCACCTGGGAAGTTTCCTAGGGTTTGTGTGAATGAGGACAAAACACACTGAAAGAACATGTGTTGGCCCATGGGGATAGTCATTAATCTAATTATCTATTTGGGAACATGGGTGGGCCTTAGGAATGGGAAAATTTTCCTAGGGTTTGTGTGAGTGAGGACAAAACACACTGAAAGAACATGTGTTGGCCCATGGGGATAGTCATTAATATAATAATCTATTTGGGAACATGGGTGGGCCTTAGGAATGGGAAAACATGTGTATGTGGGGTAACTAGTTATGCCTGGAGGGCCAAGAATTGATGACCCCTATTAAGGGGACAACATGTGTTTGTAGGGAAACTAGTGGTTCCTAGAGGTCTAATACCTGGTGACCATATTAAAAATATTGGGTTTAAATGTTGTGTAAACAATGGGGATTTTTTAATCTATAGGGGTGAATGAAACACCCTATAAAGTTAAATGTTTAAAAATACTAAATGTTACCACCCATGTTAGAAATGTGAACCTTTAATTTTGGGAGCCTACCTGATTAGAAATCCATAGTTAAGTAAGGATAAAACACACTGAAATAACATGTGTTGTCCTGTGAGGATATTCATTAGTATGATGATCTATTTGGGAACATGGTTTAAAGCGACCCAAGCCTTTTTCATATAACATTTCATGATTTTAATCATAATTATACATCATAGTACAAGACAAGGATCGTTAAGTCTGGTGTCTTGGAAGACTAGGTTCATAAAACATAAAACATGGGGATAAAAAACACTTCTTTATTTAATCTCCATAATAATATCCTAACTTCCTTTAAGCCCTTACATCTGCATAGGGTACCCTGGGGAACATATGAACAAAGGAATGAGCTGAAAATCCCGGTAAGGGAAAGAACATAAGGAAACATCTTAAGCACAAGAGTTAGGAGGCATGACATAATGATATCCAAAGCATGGAACATATGAAATCATATCATATAAGCATTGAATAATATAAACATGGAGTCATATAAATGTGGAATAATCATAAAAAAATTTCTTTATTATGGTTCAAGGCTAACCGCCAATCCTGTTTCCCATTTTAGTATGGGTCAAGGCTAACCGACAATCCCGTTTCACATGGAATCTCATGAGACTTAACTTTACCCAATGCATTGGATCACTATCTTGGTGCACCCATATAAACATTTTCATGAATATTCTTTCCCCATAAATATTTTGGCCTCATAAATATTCTTTCTACATAAATAATCATACATAATCAATCATTCATAAACATAAGGATACCCATGGAAAGAATTGGGTACCACAATCATGACATAAAGCATAACCAATGAGTGTATCATGAAAGTGTCCATGAAATAAAGGTATTAGAACATAAATGGATGTTCAATAGTCATATATCATGGCACCTGATGTCAAAAAGGAGTGACAACTTGTAAGAAATGTATTTGGTAAATTTTAGCATTAAAACATTTTGTGCGGTTTTAAGGAAAATACTATAGAGATTTTAAAATAGAAAAGGGAACAATATTTTATATAAAACCAGAAGTGAACCAAGAAGGTTCTCATAATAAAAATAATGATTTTATAAATACAATGGTGTCTTAAAATATAAGATAGAGTGCACTTGAAATCGGGTAAGAATTTGGGAAGTTCCCTTAAAACATGATTGTTTATCGGGGGTATTGAGGTGGGAATCACTAAAAAACATGTATATCCCAAAAAGAGAATGAGGTATGGATATTGGAACATAATTTCAGAGAATATAAATAGTATGTATATGTTGTAAATAAAAATAAAAGACAACTTCATTTGGGTAAAAAGAAAGATAGAGAAACCCGAAGGAGTAAAGGAGGATCGGGTAGAATTCATTACGGATTATTGGCATGGTATCGGGTGTACCTAAAAGGGATTTATTGAGAGATAATGAGGTTTATAATAACTTATAATTCATGAGGGAAGTATGGTAAAGGTTCTAAATAATACCCCATAATTAGTAATCACACATAAAATGGAATAACATAGAGGACAATCTTGAAATAAAAGTGAAATGGGGAGGATCCCTTACCTTAAATTTGTTGGTGTTCTCCACTTGTTATTAAAGACCTGAATAAAAAATTAGGCTTATTAATTAATAATTTAAGAACCTATTATATATTTAATTTATTTATTATAACCCTTTTTAGTTCATTAAAGTCCTTCTTGATTAGTTATAAGGTTCAATTTCATTGTTCCGGCTCGTTTGTTTACTTAGTTTTAAAAGATCGGTTCACTTATATTCAAGTTCGGATAAACATAGAATATAAAAGTGGTTATACAGAAATGAAGTTATATGATATTATTTAAAATCTAGTAGATTAAATGGTTTTAAATTTAATTTGGTTACTTATATTGAAGTTGAAATATTATATAAAACCATCAGGACAACCGTTTTTGTTAATTGGTGGGTTTGATTACAAAGAACATGTTTTGATTTATAACTTAATACCATTTGTAAAAAAATATTACAGAATAAAAATAGAATATATTACATATATATAATATGGTTAAACCATAACAAAAATGGTTTCATGACCAGATTTAAAGATGATAATAGAAATTTATAAACCGTTGTTCTTGAATGTGCTAAATTGGCACATCTCAAACGGTGCTTTCATTTCTTTCAAACAAAAGGTGAGGAAAGGGGATAAGATAATGAAGTATCCCATTATCATAATATCATTCCATTACATGTATTCTAATAGAGTTGTCATACCATTTGGGTGAAGGTAGGTGAGGAAAGAAACAAAAAATAAAAGAACTTAAAAGAAATGAAGGAATTGGAAAGATGAATTTACCTCTTGAGACTTCCTCCTTTTGGAACCTCTTAAGGGGAGAGGTTTTGGTATTTTGAAGAGGCTAGGAGATTTTGGACGTGGGTTAGGATATTGGGGAGATATTTGGGCAGAATATTGGCAAGGAACAAGGCTTTAGAGAAGTTAAAAGAAGAGGGAGTGAAAGGGGGTTTTATAGTGGAGGAGGAAAGGTATTTCTCAATATAAAATTCATTAATTTATTAATTTCCCACAAGACAAGGAATGGTGAGTATTCCATGACCAAGAATAGTAAATTTATCATTTTATCCCAAATAAATTGGTCTTACATCAGCATAACATCATCAATGACTCAATAAATCCATTATTTAGCATTTATTGTGAATTGTCGGATTTTACTATTCAACAAAAATTCAAGTATTTCAGAAAAAACCCAAAAATTTACCCTAACCATTTTTCGACGTTTAGAATCCAAAAATGAAGTAAATTTTTCAAAAATAAATTTCTAAATATTATTAATTTAATATTTAATTATAATCATAATTTATTATTAAAAACTAGTTTTAAAACATTCATTTACTTATTCTAAAGTATAGGTATATCATACTTTCAACTTGAATATTATTTATATATTATCATAGGTAAGGTTAATATTCATTTGGGTATATCACTGTTCATAAGGGTGTGTTACTATTCATAAGGGTAGGTTACTATTCACCAAAAATTAAGTTTTTTTTATCGGAATCCAAATAACTTACTGATTGCAACTGTGTATGTCAGATTTTTGAAATTCCAAACACATAAGTGACAAACTTATGTTTAAAAGTCACTTAGCACTTAGTATTTCATTATGTTGTGTTTTCATGTGATTTTATGACATATTTATAAGAAGGTAATTTATATTTATAAAACATTGGGTCATTACATTCTTCCCCCCTTATGAAATTTCACATTCAAAATTTCATTTTACATTATAGGCCAAAAACAGGTGGGGGTACTTTTCCTTTATTGCTTCCTCCACTTCCCATGTTTCCTCTTCGTACTTACGGTTCTGCCATAGTACCTTGACCAAATGAGTAGTATTGTTGCATAGAACTTTGTCTCTACGATCCAATATCTTCACTGGCTGCTCCTCGTAAGATAGATCATCCTCCAACTGTACCACCTCTGAAGAGAATACATGTAAAGGGTTTGGTGTGTACTTCTTTAAGAGGGATACATGAAAGACATCATGTACTTTCGACATGGTAGGTGGAAGTGTTAGTCGATAGGCCACAGCTCCGAATCGATCAAGGATCTCGAAGGGGCCTATGTACCTGGGACTTAAATTCCCTTTCTTTCCAAACCTCATGACCTTATTCCACAGAGATATGAGTAGAAATACCATGTCTCCAACTTTGAACTCAAGGTCTCATCGACGGTTATCTACATAACTCTTCTATCGACTATGGGCTGCCTTGATATTTTGTTGAATGGTTTTCACCTTCTCCACCATTTCTTCAACCATTTTAGGTCCTATAATCTTACGCTCACCGACTTCATCCCAACACGATGGTGTTCTACACCTTTTCCCATAAAGGGATTCATATAGTGCCATTCAGATGCTTGAGTGGAAACTATTGTTGTAGGATAATTCAATCAGTGAAAGATGTTTATCCCATCCTCCTTTGAATTCTATAGAACATGATATCAACATGTCTTCCAATGTCTGAATAGTTCACTCAAATTGGCCATCAGTTTGAGGATGATAGGTCGTACTGAATTTCAGTTCAGTGCTTAGAGTGTGTTGGAGACTTTTACAGAACTTCAAGGTGAATCTCGGATCATGATCGGATACAATAGATAGTGGTGCTCCATGCATTCTTACCACTTCTTTAATGTAAATCCATGCAAGTTGATCCAATGGGAAGTCCTCTAGAACCGTGATAAAGTGAGTTGTCTTTGTAAGATGATCCATAATGGCCCATATAGCATTATTTCCTATGGATATCCTTAGAAGTACAGTGACAAAGTCCATGTTAATGTTCTCCCACTTCTATGATGGTATGGGTAGTGATTGTAACATCCCCTTAGACGTTTGTCTCTCAACCTTCACTTGCTGTCATACCAGGCACTTTGATGTATATTCAGAAATCTCCCTTTTCATATTGTCCCACCAAAAGTTTTCCTGAAGATCTCGATACATCTTTGTTCTCTCTATGTGGATAGAGAAGGTCAATATATGTGCATCATTCAATAGCTTCTTCTTTATCTCTGGATCGGTTGGTACAAAAAATCATGTCCCAAATCTTACAAATTCTTCCTCATCAATTCTGAAATCAGAGGATTTCCCATTTCTGATAGCTTCCACCCTTTTCTGAATTTCTACATCTTTTCTTTGAGCATCCTTTATTTTCTCCAAGAGGGATGGTTGAGCAATAATTTGAGAAAGGATTTATGACGTTCCTCCCTTAATGATTCCCATGTCCATACTTTGCAAATCTATGAAGATCGGATCCTTTTCAATTCTCATGAATGATAAAGATGTAGGATCCTTTCTACTTAGAGCATTTGCCACCTTGTTTTTCTTACCAGGATGGTAGTGGATTGAGAATTCATAATCCTTTATGAGCTCTATCCATCTTCACTAGTGCATATTAATCTCTTTCTGTGTGAATATATATTTGAGACTTTTGTGGTTAGTATATATCTCACACTTCTCCCCATAGAGATAATGCTACCAGATTTTCAACGCAAATATCACTGCCACCAACTTCATATCATGTGTGGGATAGTTTTTCTCATGGATTTTCAGCTGTCTTGAGCCATAGGCTATCACTTTATCATTTTGCATCATCACACAGCCTAAGCCCTTCTTAGAAGCATCACTATACACCACAAATAGTTCTTCACTTAAAGGGAGTGTGAGTACGAGCACGGTGATAAGCCTTTTTTTCAACTCCTTGAAACAGTATTCACATTCCTGTGTCTAGGAAAACTTTACTCCCTTCCATGTTAGCTTGTTCATTGGGTTTAAAAATCGTGAAAATTTCTTCACAAATCGTTGATAATACCCAGCTAGACCCAAAAAGTTGTGGATCTCCATTACAGATATTGGCCTGGCCCACTCTTCAATTACCTTTGTCTTGGAAGGGTCCACATATATCCCTTTGTTGGTGATAACATACCCCAAAATGATACTTCCTCTATCTAGAACTCACATTTACTGTACTTTTCATACAAATTCTCTCTTCTCAAAGTCTTTAACACGGTTTTCAAATGCTCCTCATGTTCCTCCTTTCTCTTGGAGTATATCAGAATATCATCAATAAAAACTAACACAAATTTTTCAAGGTAATATCTAAAGACTCTATTCATTAAATCCATGAATATTAATGGAGCATTAGTGAGTCTGAAGGGCATCACTATGAACTCATAGTGTCCATACCTCATTTGAAAGGCAGTCTTGGGAATATCTTCCTTCCTCACCTTTAGTTGGTGATATCCCGACCGAAGGTCCCCCTTAGAGAAATAACTAGCCCCACAAAGTTGATCGAACAAGTCATCTATCTATGGAAGGAGATACTTGTTCTTTATCATTATTTTATTGAGCTCAAGATAATCAATGTAGAGGCACATTGATCCATCCTTCTTCTTAATGAAGAGGAATGGCGCACCCCACGGTGAATCACTTATGTGTATAAAACCCTTCTCCATATTCTCCTGTAACTGCTTCTTCATCTCTTCTAGATCTACGGTGGCCATTCTGTAAGGTGTCTTTGAGATAGGTAGAGATCCAGGGATAAGTTCAATTGATAACTCAACCTCTCGGTTAGGAGGAAGACCAGGCAACTCTTCAGGGAATACCTCAGTGTAATCCCTCATAATGGGCATGTCTTCAAGTATGATTCTATCCTTTGTCCTGATCATTTGATCTAGATATGCTTGCTCACAAGGAAGCAGTATCCAAACTTGAGACGAAGATTCTAAAGGACATCTTCCTCCTTACACTTGTAAAGAATCGGAGGATACTTCAGGATGTGAAAAGTGATCTCCCTTTCCTGAAAATTGATGTTTGATTTGTATAAAGATATCCAATCCATGAACAAGATAGAGTCGAACTCTACTAAATAAAGTGTGATGAGATTTACAAGGAGGTTCAGTCCACAAACATTAACCGGGGAGGATTTATAAACCATAGACACAATAATTTATCCATTTTCTATTCTCACAGATAACTTTTCCTCCAAATTTTGAGGTTCCATTTGAAAAGTTCTACTAAAATTACAAGATATGAAAGAATGCGTAGAACCAGAATCAAATAGTACGTTCGCTATTCATGAATGAATAACTAGCGTACCTGTCACCACATCATTTTCCGGCTCCACCTTAGCAGTAGTGATAGAATAATCCCTTCCTTATTGCCTTAGAGGTTGTTTTTGATTGCCTCTAATAACCCTCGGCTTAGGGAAATTGTTAGTGTAATGCCCATGCTCCTTGCAGTTGTAACACTACACTGCTGGTTGAGTGTTGATCTGAACCTTCCTTTCTTCTTCAACATTAGTGGGATTTTTCATATCCCTTTGGCAGTTCTTGGCCAGATGACCAAACTTTCCACATTTAAATCAATTCTTGGTTCCCTTCATACAATTACCAAGATGCTTCTTCCCACAATTTTTTCAAGGGGAAAAGTCAGGCTTCTTTCCATCATGGGATTTATTTGATGAACCACCCATGTTGTTCTCCATTTTCCTCTTCTTTTCACTGGGCCCACAAGATCACTGATAGTCTCTAATCTCTATTTCAACCTTGAGGGAACAACGGACAATATCCTTATAACTATCAAAGTCTAGAATTGCCAATACTTTTCATAGACTCAGCTTTAGTCCACTAAAGAAGTGATCCACCTTACTTTCGGCGTTCATGAAAAAGCCAAAGGTGTACCTTTAAAGCCTTGTAAAGTTTTCTTCATACACCCCGATGGACTCATCTTCTTTCTATTTGAGTCCGAGGAACTCTCTTACCATCTTGATATGGAGGGTTCGAGGAAATATTTGTTGAAAAACATCCTCTTGAATTCCTCCCAATCCATGGAATCAATTTCCTCTTGGGACTTTGTATTCATGATCAGTGTCCACCACTAATCATCTTCCCCATAAAAATGATAGACCACCAGTACAACTTTCTCTTCTTCCGAGCACTGGAGGATGGAGAATTTATTTTCAATGGAGTTAATCCATTGTTCTGTGAGGAGGGGATCAGAAGATCCGCTAAACATGGGAGGACTTTGCCACATGAAGGATTCTACGGCAACTTGATCTTTCCTTGGAGGAGGAGGCAGTTCAACATTATTCAAGTTATTATTCATAACTCGAGCCAGCTGAGCAAGTACTATCATGAAGTTTTGATCACCTACTCCTATCATATCAGGAATATCATTAGGGAAATATTCACATTTCATATCACATTGGTTGTTAGAACATGTTATTTTATTTCTCGCCATTAACTAAGAAAAATAACGTATAATTAGATCTCTTGATTACTGAGAAATTGAGCATAAAAAGAAAACTATGAACATAAAAGGATAAACTTATAAAGAAGAAGTATATCCTAACTTGTGATTCCTTAAGTTTAAACCTAGATTATCCTCGATCTATTTCTTGACTTATATTCTTATGGGATTTTTTTGTACCTTAATAATGGTTTGTACTAAGCTCATGAATCTACCAAATCATATCCCCCGGGAGTGTCGTAACCAAGAGTGCAGTAAGGCCTGTTGTCGTGTACTAAGATACTCTGGGTCAAGCCCGAAACTCCTTGTTAGAGTTTTTACTCCTAGGTACATCTGTTCCAGATCTACCTCTACTGGATCGTATCCAGACAAGGACGTATTTTCTTGATAAACCACTTACTCAATACTCTCCAAAATTTAGGACTATTTTCTTATACTTAGTATCGTCCTTAAGGTTCTCACTAAGGTGCTTTATTCCTAATCTCCAAAATTAACTAGACCATACTCTGATACCAACTAAAGTGACCCAATCCTTTTTCATATAACATTTCATGATTTTAAGCATAATTATACATTAGAGTACAATCCACGGATCGTTAAGTATAGTGTCTTGGAAGACTAGGTTCATAAAACATAAAACATGGGGATAAAAAACACTTCTTTATTTAATATTCATAATGAGCTCCTAACTTCCATTGAGCCATTACATCTACATAGGGTACCCTGGGGAACATATGAACAAAGGGATGAGCTAAAAATCCCAGTAAGGGAAAGAACATAAGGAAACATCTTAAGAACAAGAGTTAGGAGGAATATCATAATGATATCCAAAGCATGGAACATATGAAATCATATCATATAAGCATTGAATAATATAAACATGTAATCATATAAATGTGGAAGAATCATAAAACTTTTCTTTAGTACAGTTCAAGGCTAACTGTCAATCATGTTTCCCATTTTAGTACGGGTCAAGGCTAACCGCCAATCCCGTTTCACATCACATTTCATGAGACTTAACTTTACCCAATGAATTGGAGCACTATCTGGGCACACCCATCTCAATATTTTCACGAATATTCTTGCCACATAAATATTCTTTCCACATAAATATTCTTTCCACATAAATAATCATATATAATTAATCGTTCATAAACATAAGGATACCCATGGAAATAATTGGGTACCACAATCGGGACATAAAGCATAACCAATGAGTGTATCATGAAAGTGTCCATGAAAGAAAGGGATTAGAACATAAGTGTACATTTAATAGGCATATATCATGGTATGTGATGTCAAAAAGGAGTGAAAACTTGTAATAAATGTATTTGGGAAATTTTAGCATTAAAACATTTTGTGCGGTTTTAAGGAAAATACTATAGAGATTTTAAAATAGAAAAGGGAACAATATTTTATATAAAACAAGAATTGAACCAAGAATGTTTTCATAATAAAAATACTGATTTTATAAAGACAATGTTTTCTTAAAATATAAGATAGAGTGCACTTTAAATCGGGTAAAAATTCAGGAAGTTCCCTTAAAACAAGATTGCTTATCGGGGGTATCGAGGAGGGAATCACTAAAAAACATGTATATCCCCAAAAGAGAATAAATGATTGATCTTAGAACATGAGTTTGGATCATATAAACAGTATTTATAATTTGTACATAAAAAGAAAATATAACTTCATTTGGGTAAAATGAAAGATAGAGAAACCCAAAGGAGTAAAGGTGGTTCGGGTAGAATTCATTACGGATTATTGGAATGGTGTCAGGTGTACCTAAAAGGGGTTTTTTGAGAGAGAATGAGGTTTATAATAACTTATAATTTATGAGGGTAGTATGGGGAAGGTGTGGAATAATAACCCATCATTAGGGATCACACATAAAATGGAATAACAGAGAGGACAATCTTGAAATAAAAGTAAAATGGGGAGGATCCCTTACCTTAAATCCATTGGTGTTCTCCACTTGTTATTAAAGACCTAAATAAACAAATTAGGATTATTAATTAATAATTCCATAAAATCTTATATATGTAATTTATTTATTATAAACCTTTTTAGTTTATTAAAGGACTTCTTGATTAGTTATAAGGTTCAATTTCATTGTTCTGGTTTGTTTTTTTACTTGGTTTTAAAAGATTGGTTCACTTATATTCAAGTTCAGATAAACATGGAAGATGGAAGTGGTTGTATAGAAATGAAGTTATATGATATTAGTGAACATCCAGGAGATTACATGGTTTTAAATTTAATTTGGTTACTTATATTGAAGTCGAACTATTATATAAAACCATCGTGACAACCGTTTTTGTTAATTGGTGGGTTTGATTACAAAGAACATATTTTGATTTATAAATTAATACCATTTGTAAAAAAATATTACAGAATCAAAATAGGATATATTGAAAATATATAATTTGGTTCAACCATAACAAAAATGGTTTCATGACAAGATTTAAAGATGATAATAGAAATTGATAAACAGTTGTCCTTGAATGTGCTAAATTGGCACATCTCAAACGGTGCTTTCATTTCTTTCAAACAAAAGGTGAGGAAAGGAGAGAAGATAATGAAGTATCCCATTAGCATAATAGAATTCTAGTACATGTATGATACTGAAGTTATCATACCATTTGGGTGAAGGTAGGTGAGGAAAGAAACAAAAAATAAAAGAACTTAAAAGAAATGAAGGAATTGGAAAGAGGAATCTACCTCTTGAAACTTCCTCCTTTTAGAACCTCTTAAAGGGAGAGGTTTTGGAATTTTGAAGACACTAGGAGATTTTGGACATGGGGGAGGATCTTGGGGAGAGATTTGGGAAGAATATTGTCAAGGCACAAGGATTGAGAGGAGTGAACATATGAGGGAGTGAAGGGGGTTTTATAGTGGAGGAGGGAAGGTATTTCTCAATATAAAATTCATTAATTTATTAATTCCCCAAAATACAAGGAATAGTGAGTCTTCCATGAACAAGAATAGTAAAATTATCATGTGATCCCGAACCAATTGGTCTTACATCAGAAGAACATCATCAATGACTCAATAAATCCATTATTTATCATTTATTGTGAATTATCGGATTTTACTATTCATAAAAAAATCAAGTATTTCAGAAAAATCCAAAAAATTCACCCGAACCATTTTTCGACGTGTAGAATCCAAAAATGAAGTGAATTTTTCAAAAATAATTTTCTAAATATTATTAATTTAATATTTAATTAAAATCATAATTTATTATTAAAAACAAGTTTTAAAACATTCATTTACTTATTCTAAAGTATAGGTATATCGTACTTTCAACTTGAATATTATTTATATATTATCATAGGTAAGGTTATAATTCATAAGGGTAGGTTTCTATTCACTAAAAATTAAGTGTTTCTTATAAGACTCCAAATAACTTACTGATTGCAACTTTGTATGTCAGATTTTCGAAATTCCAAACACAGAAGTGACAAACTTATGTTTAAAAGTCACTTAGCACTTAGTAGTTCATTATGTTATGTTTTCATGTGATTTTATGACATATTTATAAGAAGGGAATTTTCATTTATAAAACATTGGGTCGTTACATGGTTATACACCAATAAGGGTAAAAATGTGTCTATAGGGAACTAGTGGTGCTTGGAAAGCCAAGACCCGATGACCATATTAAAAAGGTGGGGTGTTTATGCTATCATTAGGTCCCAGTTGTTACGTTGACTATAGGTTAATTCAAGTTTCTCTATCTCATTGTACCATTATTAAGGAAAAATATATAGTGTCACATCCAGGACTTCTTTTAAAAGTATTTTTCATCTAATTTCCATTCTTTCTCTGTTTTGGGGGTTTCCCACTCATTTTGGTGGAAATGGTGGGTTTTTAAAATTTGGTTAAAACCGTGAGCTCATTTCCATATTTAAAAATAAATTTTGTTTCTTTTATAAATCCTTCATTTTTTAACATTTTACACTCATTCCACTTCCAAATTGGCATTATATGGTATATTAAAACCACAATATCAATTTTTACCCCATAAGAATCCATAATAATGATGGATTTGGGTTTTTTATTAAGGTGGTGGGCCAGCCCGAAATCCCATTTCTTGCTTTAAAATATATTTTTAATTCTTTAATATCTCATTCCATTTTTATGATTTTTTGGTGATTCCAAATTTCACCCAAGACCACTTACCCAAGGCACTCTCCCATGCTCTCCTCTCCCTCTTTGGGGCTCATCTCCCCCACGAATTAGGGAGATCTTTCTTAATCATTCTCAAATCCCCCAGATTTTAATAGGTTAAATGTTTCTTTCATAAATCCTTCAATTTTCACTCTTTTTCCCCAAATTAAGTCCCCACTTGACCTAATATGACTCCTTCAATCCTCCCTACCAGTTTTGGTTACTTAAATATTCAACTATTGGTGTATTTGGTCTTATTTCTTTAGGATTTCTTCAAGTAAGTGTTTCTCTCTTCATTTCCTTCCATCTCCTTATGATTTCCTCCCTCTTTCATGAAGTTCTAAAATTTCCATAAGTTAGGGTTAATACCTAGGGTTTTATTTGGTGTCTTTTTGGTCAAATATTTGGGTTTTAGGTTAGATTTCACTCCTTTAAGGTGCGGTGGTGGTGTGGTTGATGTTTCGCACCAAGATTTGAGGGTTTCGACACTTTCGGTAGGTGATTCCATGTGTAAGCAATTATTTATGAGTTATTTTGCTTAATTTATTTATTTATAATGTTCATAATATGTTCTTTTGGTTAAAAACCCATTTTTTGTATCATTAGAAAATCATTTAGTATTAAAGTTACATTTTTGTTTGAAGTTGTGTACTTTTCAATTGTAACAAATGTGATATCTTTTATGGTAGTTTTATAAAATATGTAAGTGATTTATTAGTTGTTTAAAGGGGATACCAATTCGGTTTTAGTAATTATTTAGTGTAATGTGGTAGTAAAAGGGGGTTTTTTAATGGGTTTTATGTGTAAAACCTTGTTATACTTCTTGAAAGTGTTTTATGAAAATGTGTGTTTTCATGCGTATCTTTGGTGGTATTGTTCGAGGTAATTTTATAACACTTGAGAGTGGTTTAATAAATGTTTATAGGGCTTGAAATTATATTTTGGATTGGTATTGGAATGATTTTTTCCTGTAAATAGGGTTTTGAAATGAGTTTTTCATGCAAAACATGGTTATACCCCTTGGGATTGTTTTATAAAAATTGTAAATGATTTGTTGAGTTAAACAAAGTGGTAAAAGGATGTAAATGTACTATTTTGGTGAGTGTTTTCACCTAATATGGGGTTTTTAAAGGTAAAGTGGTGATTTAAGATGTCAAACATTTTTTAGAATGTTTTATAATTTTCTGAAATGTTTTATCAAATTGCAAGAAAGGTGAAAAACACGTTTGTGAGCTGTTTTGTGTGAGTATGATGTAAAAAATGAATTTTGCTTGTGAAAGGAGTTTTATGTGACTTGTGTGATATACATGTGGTCTTTTTGGTGAATGTGTTATGTGGAAGTGGTATTTTCATGTTCAAATTATTTTTCATGGCTTGTTGAACTTGTTTGAGCACAAGAGGGAAACCCGGGTATCTAGGTGGGTGGACATGTACTAGTATTATAGTGATCCCATGGGGCTTGGCCTCTATTTCATGTATCAAGTTTGACGATGACAACACTAACTAAACTATAATGATGATAATGATGTTGGGGGACCACTAGGTTATGGGTATGATCCCAAATAGTAGCTCGTGTGCACGAGAATGGATATTTGTTTGGTTACTTTCACTGAGATACGAGGTACTGGGAACCATAGCTAGCTAGTGCTTAGGGGTTATTTTCTCATTTCTTGTGCTCATTAGATACTTTATGCTTACCATCATCATACGATATGTTTTTCTGAAAAATTCATTAGCTTAGGAACTCTTTTTAAATTGTTGATTCTTTAAAGTTTCCCACTTTAAAATTGTTTTTATTTAAAGTTGCATCAATTTAAAATTCTTAATAGTGTCTCATGTTTATGAAAACTTGCAAGATTTTCATCTTTTAATGTTTATCACATATAATCTCTTGGTAGTGGTATCCTACTAGGATTTTGATCACACCCTAATTACACCTTTGGATGTAAGTAGACTTGGTTTTTTTTGTCGCGGGTTTGGGTACAACTTTTATGCCAATAGTTTGTGTTTTTAGCAGTCCTTCATGGTGAAGTGTTGTGGAGGTATCTTGAGGGCGGGGCCTCTTTCCATGAGTAGGTTCTTGGGCTGTCATTTTTTGTATTGTATCTTTGTAATGGCCTTTGAACATTGTTTTAAATTGGGAACTCAACTCTTCTCATTTTAAAATAAGATTCCAAAATTTCATAAAGCATTTCAAATGATCTCTAGTTACCAAGTAAAAATTTATCTTCAAACCCCGCACATAACTTCTCAAAACACTTGTCAATAATTCATAAAATTCTATTTGGAATAGATTTTCAAAATCCATTCTAACATAATTCATATTTTAAAAGAGGTGTAAACACACCATTTACCATTTCAAAATAGTTATGAAAATTCAGTTCCACCATTTTACAAATCAAAATATTCCCTCTTTATTAGAAACTCATTTCATAAAAACTTTATGCTTCTTAAAACCATGTCATTTTTTCTTTAAAACTGAACTTCCAAGATCTCAAAACTAAAGGACACAGGACAATGATAGAGGAAACTAGTTTCAGTGGGTGACTTGGACATATGGTTGGTGGCCATACTCCAATCACTTCACCATCATAGAGAGTGTTTTAGGAAACTATTTACGGCTCCACATGGCTTTCTATGCCCTACAAGATCACTGATACCATTATACTTACTCTCTTTTGATTTCCCCAAATCATCATCAAACCAAGAAAACCAAAGGAATTCGATAAAACCCAACTTCCCCTGGCGAATTGAATCTCATCATGAGGTGTGATGGCCAGGAACACTACCCATAACTAGAATGTCAAGTCCCAACAATCCTAGCTCCATACTATCCTGAATCTTCCCCAAATAACATGACCCAAAGAGTTAACTTGAACCTCCTTTGATACTATTTTGTTATGAACGGAATCTAGTCACCATCAAAACCAGCACCAAACCCGACCCGCAACAAGGCCTGAAGGGCATTCCTAATCCCCCTGGGCACTTGTGCTAGCCTGTGGGGATTGGGAACACCCTTCACGACTTGTCGTGGGCCGTGTTTGGTGCTGGTTTTGATGGAGACTAGATTCGGTTCATGAAAAAATGGTATCAAAGGAGGTTCAGGTTAACTCTTTGGGTCATGTTATTTGGGGAAGAGTCGAGATAGTCTGGAGATAGGATTTTCGAGACTTTACATTCTAGTAATGGGTAGTGTACCTGTACAGCACACCTCATGAAGGGATTCAACTCGCCATGGGAAGTCAGGTTTTATCTGATTCCTTTGGTTTTCTTAGTTTGATGATGATTTGGAGAAATGAAAAGAGAGTTGGGCTAATGGTCTCAGTGTTATTTCAGGGCCTGGAAATCCATGTGGAGTCAGGGATATTTCCCTAGAACACTCTCTATGATGGTTAAGTGATTGGAATATATATGCCAGCCATATTTCCAAGTCACCCACCAAAACTAGTTTACTCTCTCATTGTATTGTGTCCTTTAGTTTTGAAATCTTGGAAGTTTGGTTTTAAAGAAAAAATGACATGATTTTAAGAAGCATAAAGTTTTTGTGAAATGATTTTCTAATAAAGAGGGAATGGTTTGATTTTTGAAATGGTGGAACTGAATTTTTATAACTATTTTGAAATGGTAAATGGTGTGTTTACACCTCTTTTAAAAATATGAATTATGTTAGAATGGGTTTTGAAAATATATTCCAAATATACTTTTATGAATTATTGAAAAGTGTTTTTTGAGTTGAATGAAGTGTTTTGGGAAGTTATGTGTGGGTTTTGAAGATAAATTTTGACTTGGTAACTAGAGATCATTTGAAATGTTTTAGGAAATTTTGGAATCTTATTTTAAAATGAGAAGAGTTGAGTTCCCAATTTAATATGAATTTATGAGATGGATTTTTTCATGGAATTAGAATTGTTTTGAAATGGGCTGAAATGTTTTAAAATTAATGTACATGAATTGAAAGTGAGTTTTCATTTGAATGATTAGGATTTTTATTTCGTGGTTAGTGGTCTTGAGAAAGAGGAAGTATTGCTTTAATGATTTGGTTTTGAAAAGTGGAAAGAATTTTTTTTTTTGACCTTTGGTATTTTTGTGAGAAACCACATGAATGGGGTTACATGGGATGATGGATGGTTAATGGAATGGCTGGATGACTGTCAGGATGGATATGAGGAGGGTTCTTGGAGTGGCATGGAAACATGAATGTGTGAGGCCCATGGGGTACCATTGGTGGATACGCTAACCGCTGAACCGTTTATTTTCAAAGAGATGATTTTAAAGGGAAGCATGATGTCTTGATGACTGGTTTGGGATGGTGTGTATTATGTATTTTTGGAAATGTTATTGTTGTGGTATGTTTTTTAGTCCAATAACCCCTCTTGTTTGAATGGTGTTTTGGGTTTGTGTTTGGTCGGTAACTTGGGTTGAAGGGCTGGTTAGTGGTCTCTTCTGAGAAAATTTCGGGAAGCCTTTACGGTGGTTCCCATCATGTGTTAGGTTTTGGTTTGTGGTATGTTTTGACCAATGAACCATCTTGGTCGAGTCCTTGTGTTCTCTTGTTGGATAAGTTATGCCCCCATTAAGAGTTAATGCATGACTGAAGTCCAACCCAGATTGTTTCGCCACTGGAAGATCCTCTAGTTGATCAATATAAGGAATATTTTTCTCAAGATTTGGAGATTGAGTCTACATTGTTTCCTTTCTTGGTTTTGAAGATCCTCTTTTAGTGGGATAGTGCTTGTGGAAGGTTTAAAGAGACCTTAGTTTCTTAAGTTACCTGATTCGTTGAAGGTGAAAGTAGTCTAGGGTTGTTAGTGCGGATGGTGTCTAAGAGGGCCTCTAGGTCCTTCGTTGTCTCTTCAAAGCAAGGGTTCATGTTAAACCACCAGCATAGAAAATCTGGTCATGAGAGGCTATTATGAACACTTTCTAGAATTGTGTGATTTTTGGGAATGTTGCATAAGGTCCCTCTCCATGTATTGTTTTTATCAGTCTCAATGGTCATGTTTGGTGACACCTTGTTATGTCATGTGCTTGTTTGAATGTAAAGGGGAGGTTGTACAATCTTTTGTGAGTCTTGGTTTTTTTATAAGTGTGTCTCCTTTTGGGAGATCTCAGTATCCTTTTTTAGAGGAATGTGTTTCTATATATCCTTACCTCTTTCTGTTTCTCATCCGAAGAAACAAGGGGTGATGTGTGTGCATCTTCAAAACACTTATTTCAGTGAAATGTTGGGAGATAGTAAAGTTGAGTTTGGAGTGTGTTATGTCTCATTGAACCCATCTAGGATCTCAGTGTAGTTGTTTGTGGCACCAGAAGAATAAATTCCATTTGAGGTTTTCAAAATCCTAATTGTGAGGCCGAAGATGCTTTAATAATTTGAACTCTATACCTAGGTCCTGAAGTGAAGCTGGCGCGTAGTCATGGAAATCCCTGAGTCATTAAAACCTTTGGTTTAATTCCTGTCCTCGGTATGAAAGATGGTAATAGTTTAAACCTCTGGTGTCATCATATTGTTCCAATTGTTCCCATTTGGTGGTAGATGTGGGAGGACCATGTTTCTATATTGTAGCTTGAGTTCATACTTCCCCCTTTGGTATCCTTCGATTTTTTGGAGAAAAGTTTGAAATTTGGGCTAGGCAGATTAATGCGCACTATTTGCGCATGGTTAGTAGTAAATGTGCACCAAACTAGAGAACCATGTGATAAGAGACAGTAGCTATCACATGGTCTCCACACAGTCATGCATCTTAGCCCATGTAACCATGTGAAGTTTCCCCTTTGGAAAGAATTCTCAGCACAGTTAGTGCACGGTTTCCCAAACCGCGCGGACTAACCGTGTGACCGTGCCAACTCTATAAATTTTGGTGTCTTTTTGTGCCGGACTGTGCTAGTCGGTTTAGATGGTTGGTTTTTATGGTGGGGAGACTGTAACACCCCGCCCCTGCCTCATTGGCTTGAGGAGGCGGTGAGGGATACTTGGCCTTAAGCGACATTCCCAAGACACCAAAGGCTAGCAATAAATGCCAAGGGATTCAAGATCAAGTTGGGGAATGATTTTCCCTTAAGAAAAAACCAACCAAACCATCCACTAATAGCCACTATATGATGCATGTCAATTAAACATTCAAGCATGTATTCTCAAAGGACAACCAAGTTGTTCCACAATACATCCCAAAACCAATACAACTAGACATGTCCACACAACATCATAGTACACTGCGGAAACTAAACAACCAAACACCACACAATCCATGACACCACCATAGCTCCACACCAAGCTCCACACTCAAAGATCCACCAAGGGATTACAAATCTCCACTAAAGGAGGGTGATGCCTTACCTTTGCCCACGTCACGATACACAACATCTGCAAAGACACCAACGTTCCAAATCAGAGGGTGGGTACTAAAACTCAGTAGGTTTTCCTCAAATGACTTCCCTACACACGCCACTAGGATAAAACCATTAGCACATTTATATAAAACTGTTTATATAAATTAAATCACAAGTGCAACCATTTTTGTAATCCAAACATGCCCTTACCAAGCCATCACACCCAAACCAAGAAACCAAGGGAAATCCAACCAAACATGCCACAATCCATTTCATCATTCACACATTAGCACAACCATTTCCACCTTGCAAAGTAATGCACAACAAAACAACCATAACAACCAAACGGTGGAGCTTCCGTCCAACCCGTTCACCCATTCACAGCAAGCGGCACTTCTCGTCCACTTATCCTTGATGGTGGACCTTCCGTCCACTATCCATCACCTTTTTATAGTGGTACTTCTCACCACTTCCAAACAACATTAAAAATAAGCCAATTCCAAGCATATAACCCATAAAGGTCACAACCACATGCAATCAACCAATTCCATTGCATATCAATCCACTTCAATAAATCACCCATTTATTGAAAACCATTTTCCATGCCAAAAAACATTTCAATAAAACAACCCTTTTATTGAAAACCATTTCCATCAATCATTTTCAAAATTCAACCATTGCATCCCATTTTAAAATCTCCATTTTAAAATCCACAAGAATAACATTTCACCATAAAACCCCCTTTTTCCCAAAAATCTCCAAAACATCACCCAAGGGATTTCTAACCAATTTCGCACATAAAAACACAATTAATTTCAAGAACAAAAAATTAATTGTAACCAAAACCATTAGCTCTAACCAAGTGGAGTCGAGAGAGAATCCACCTACCTTTAGGGTTCCTGATAAATCGACCCACGAACAACCGCACCTCAAATCCGGCGAACGCACCACCGAAACCTCTCTAGATCCCCTTACCTAACATTAACAAGCCTTAAAAACATCATCCAAGGTAACCAAAACCCTATATATACACACAAAAAGTGTATTTATAGAAAACCAAGAAAGATAGGGATGTATATCTAGAGGAAAACACAAGGAAATCAAGAGGAGAGACTTACCTGGGAGCAATCACCTTCAAAACACCAAGAACCCTCTTCAAAATGCTTCCAAAATGAGTGGTAAAGCTCCTCCACCCCTTGAGAACCTATGAACCTGAGTGATCCACAAGTGGGAGGAAGTTTGGAGTAAAATAGGTTAAGCCCGAGGGAGCTCGGAACTTATAACCCTATTTTTAAGTGGTTGCACAGTTAGCCCGCACGGTTTTTCAAACCGTGCGCACGCTACTGCCTCAGGAGAAAGGGTCCACATAGTTTCCTCACACGGTTTGGAAAACTGTGCGTATGCCGTGTGAAGCCTACTGTCTCCCTTTCATAGTTTCTTGGAGAATCCACACGGTTTCCACTAACCGTGCTCAAACTGTGCACCCCTTTAAAAGCCTCCAAACTCTTCCAAAACCATTTCAAACTCTCCCAACCTCTTCCCAACTCATCCCATGCACTTTAAACACATAAAAAAGCATAAAAAGGCCGCATACCTCAAACTGGGGGTACTACATTCTCCCTAACATTGGACTTTCCATCCTCGGAAAGTATTGAACCTGCCCTTTGCCGAAAGAGCTCGGGCCACTACTTGACCATTTCTTTCTCCTGCTCCCAAGACTCCTCTTGAATCTGACCATGTTGCCACAAAACACGAACTAAACTAATGCTTTTACCATGAAAGACTTTATCTTGCCTATCCACAACTCGCACTGGCACATGCACCAACGAAGCATATGGTTCTATCTCAACATGATCCCATCGAATCACATGGTCACAATCCGGTAGATACTTTTTCAACTGCGACAAATGAAACACATTGTGAACCACATTGAACCTAGGTGGAAAATACAAATGACAAGCCACCTCACCAACCCGCTCAAGAATCTCAAAAGGTCCAATATACCTCGGAGATAACTTTCCCTGCTTCCCAAACCGACGATGTCCCAACCTATGAGAGATCCTCAAGAAAACATGATCACTCACCTCGAATGACAACGGTCGTTGATGATGATCCACATACGATTTATGATGACTCTGAGCCATATCCATTCTCTTCCTGATCAACTTTATCTTCTCCATAGTCTCCTAGATAAGGCACGGTCCAACCATCGAGGACTCACCTGTTTCCACTCAACATAGTGGAGAACAACATGGCCGCCCATACAACACTTCAAATGGATCCATTTATATAGATGCCTGATAACTGTTATTGTATGAGAACTCAACCAATGACAAGTGATCCTCCCACAAGCCACCAAAATCCATGACACAATCCCACAACATATCCTCCATATTTTGTATCGTCCTCTCGGATTGACCATCTGTCTGAGGGTGATACGTCGTACTCATGGTTAACTTAGTTCCAAGGGATTGCTGAAAGGATTTCTATAAATGAGATGTAAACCTCAGATCTCTATCTGATACAATCGAAATTGGAACATAATTCCTCTTTACCACCTCCCGGATATAGATTTTGGATAGATCCTCCACCGTATGAGATTCAAAAATTGGAATGAAATTGGCCAACTTCATTAACCGATCCACTATCACCCAAATGGTATCATGCTTTCTAACCGTTCTTGGGAGACCTGTAACAAAATCCATCGCTATCTGCTCCCACTTCCAAATAGGTATTGGTAAAGACTGCAACATTCCTGCTGGCCTCTGATGCTCTGCCTTGACCTGCTGACAAGTCAAGCATCTCGAAACAAACTCAGTCACTCTCCTTTTCATACCAGCCCACCAGAACTGCACTTTCAAAGCTTTATACATTTTCTGAATTCCAGGATGAACAGCCCACCTAGAATGATGATACACCCTGAGAAGATCCTCTTGACAAGAAAATGGTACAACCATCCAATTCCGAAAACACAAAACTGAATCTCCATTCATTTTTCAACCCTCAATGGTCTCTCCACCATTGAGTCTCAACCCCATGGTCACACACTCAGAATCAGATATTTGTGCCTCTCTAACCAGGACAACCAAGTCAGGAATCAACAAAACTGGAAAGAAGACCGCTCTACCCCTTATATTGGGGAGTTCGTTCGGGCCTACCCCTATTAGTGTCTCGATTCCATCTCGAGAAAATTTAAGTTGTCTCTTATAGTGGGATCCCATTTGTGTCTCCCCGTATCAGTAACTAAGTTTTGTCCTTGGTCTGGGATTGGCGGTAGGTATTCTCATTCGAATCTATCTGACTACAAACATCTTCCTTGGGTAAATGTTGGGATTGGAGAGTTCCCAATGGTTTAGTTAAAGTAAGGTTGGTGTAACCTTGTTTGATATTGTTGTCCGTTTGGGTAAACTGATTGAGTCTTGTTCGAATAGTGTTTGTGTAGTTTTCTTTTGGTATGTAGTTTGAATATAATTGATCATTTTAGGAAGTGGTGTATGTTTTGTTTGGTGAGATTATTCCTTCCTTTATTGATCAATTGGAGGTGTTTTGGCCTTTTAAGGGCCGGAGACACTTGAAAAAGGAGTTCATTTTGGCCTTTCGGTTGGGTTTGGTTTTTTCCTTTGGCCTTGTTGTGGCTTTCCAAGGGAGGAAAGTTTTATGGTGGGGATAATTATCACATCCATGTCACGACCCGCCCTCGGGGTCCGTGCCGTGACTACCCCAAGCCCGCCTTCCATAGGCCAGGGGCTGGCGACTAGCACCAAGGCGTAATTCCTGGTAAAAAGGGAAGGCATTGCCTTTGTAAAGTAAACAAACACCACAGAGTAAGCAAGCGGAAAGTAAACACTAAGTAAAAACAGAGTACAACTGAAAGTGCGGAAAAGTAAATGGGCCAGTATACAAACCCAAACTGGAAGTAAAGTACAACTCGAAAGGGAAAACAGCAACTGAAAAGTAAAAGTCGCTACACCGAGCTGTCCACTGGAAATCCCACCTGAAGGGTGGGTACAGATAGCTCCACTGCACCACGGGTCCCGCCGTCCGCTCCGAGCACGTCCCGCCCAGTGGTCCACCTCCAGGTACCATCCTGCTCTGCAAGCCTCAGCTAAGATCAACGCTGTCTGTCGTCTGCAACCAACACAACGTAGTGTGGGCAAAGCCCGTGCAGGGGTGAGTATAAGCTACTCAGTAGGGACCCCGAGACCCCTGAAGGTCTCTCAAAATCCACAAAGGATAAACCACAAAGAAAGGTACAATCACGAAGTAACAACCGACATTGCTTAGATATATGCCCATACATATACCTAAGTCATCAATTCAAATACGCTCCAACCTCCGAGCCCAAGTATAACTCAGTCCACATAGGAAAGTAAACGTATTTCACACAGGAAAGCAAAACGTAATCCACACAGGATAGCACAACACAATCCACACAGGAAAGTAACACGATTCAGCTCACACAGGATTTTCATTATCAAAAACGTAACTACTGAAGAGCCCCATCTCTGAAGTGTATAGTGTCCTGTCACGACTCTGAGATACTGCTCACTAACCTAAGACTGCTGAGGTACTCCTCCTGTCGAGTACCGCGGGTCTGCCGCCAACTACCGGGCGCTCCGTCCGCTGAGGGTCTGCTGCCAAATACCGGGCGCTCACCCAAATAGCCTACAGAGGTACTCCTCCAGTCGAGTACCGCGGGTCTGCTGCCAACTACCAGGTGCTCCGTCCGCCGTGGGTCTGCCGCCAAATACCGGGCGCTCTGTCCACTGGGCTAGTCGACTCACTCCAAGTCGAGTCGGTCGAGCAGTCTTCAGGTCTCAGCCGGCTACACGGTCTCCGTACTCCGTACGCTCGTCTCCAGTATCGCGGGTCTGCCAATACAACCAAGCGCACCACCTCTATCGATTAAAACAGAAGATTCAGCTCACACAGGTATACTTCTTCGGATGACGATAAAGATGATCACTGAACCATCTAAGTCGTCGGACCACGAAGGATCGATAGGTACAAACCCCCGCAGTGACCTACACAGGATCGGACCCACACAGGATCGGGCCCACGCAGGACCTGTAGCACTTATCCACGTAGGATCGCTGAGTGCAGTAGTCGTCACAGTCCACTGCGGATCTCTGCACAGTCGTCGCCGCAGTCCACTGAGGATCTCTGCATGGTCGTCGTCGGAGTCCACGGAGGATCTCTGCACAATCGTCGCTGTCGGAGAAGCAGTCGCAGCCAGCACTAGGGTTCCCGCACACAGCAAGCTCGTTCGGAGGGTCCGCTCCACGAGCCGAGAGGCTGATACATCAACTGTCACAAAGTCCAGAGTTGATGTATCCAAAAGTTCCGTATCGTCAACAGGAACTCAACGCAACAGACGGCGCGTCGATCGGACGCCCGGTCTGAGAGTTATTGGCATTTTCGTCCCCGGGGCCCGGTTGGTTTTTAAGGCAAAACCAACCCGACCGTACTCCACCTGCATCCAAACCTCGGGCGGAGTATGCCAAAGGATCCGTCTCACTAAGAGGAACACAACAAAGCTGACGGAACGTCAATCGGACGTCTGTAGCTTAAGATATGAGCGTTTCCGCTCCGAAGGCCCGGTTGCTTTCGTGAACGAACCAACCCAGCTGAACTCAAAGTGTTCTGAAACCTTGAGTGTGATATACCGAAACGACCGTCTCGATCCAAGGATCGCGTTGCCGCAGACGGTTCATCTATCGGAGGTCCGTGGCTCAAGTTATGGCCAAAAGACCGAAACCGTCTCGAAAATGGGGGGTCCGGGTCCGGGCCGACCCGGCCCGACCCCCCCTGGTCTGACCCGAACCGGGTCGACCCGACCCGGTCCGCTGGACCCGGCCCGGCCGGGGCGGCGCGGCGGCGCGGCCCGGCCAGCGGCAACGCGGCCCGGCCAGCGGCGGCGCGGCCAGGTGCCGCGCATGTGCCGCATGCGGGGGGTGAAACCCCCCCCCCCCCTTATTTCGGATCATGGCCGGCTTTTGCCGGCCGTTTTTATTAAAGACACGGGACCTGCGGGTCCCGTCTTCTGACCGAACCGGCGGCCGGCGAGGCCGGCCGCCCCTGGCTGCTCCGCCGCGGTCGTAGGGCTGCGGCCCTTCATAATCTCCGGCGCCGGCGGCCCGGCTGCCACCGGTCTTCCCGTCTCGCCGCGGCCCGGTACGGGCCGCGGTGTTCGTCGTCCGGCGCGGTGCGACGGCACCGCGCCCCCTCCGCCGCGCCTTCGATTCCCCTTGACGCGGCGCGACGGCGTCGCGTTCTTGATGATTCTTCCACGGCGCGGCGCGACGGCGCCGTGCAATATAATCGAAGGATTATCCGCGTGGTGCGACGGCACCACGCCTCCTTGTTTCCACCCGCATGATAAATCAACAAGAACGATGGAGGGGGTTCGGCCGTGTTCATGCGGTCCGGCCCCCTCACGTTAAATGATAACACAACTTAAATATTCAATATCCCCACATTAGTCATGCCAGAACCACGAACAAGAATAAAATAATTAAACAAAAATCAACAACCCCTACCTTGGGAATTGACGTCGCACGTCGGTTATCGCGGAGAAAGGCGTCGCGGCTTCGGACGTAGATTCCGTGGACGTCGGGGTGCGTCCGAGGAGAAAATGACGTCTCTTCACTTGTCGCTACGACAAAAAAGGGAGGTACGTTGTCGTTGGCGATGATTACCACGGTCGGCGACTTCTCTCTTGTCGAGGAGAAAGATGAACGGGAGAATCCGGGACGCCGAGTCTCGAAGGTCGTGGGATCGATGTTCTTTGTCGGAGAAGAACCGTTCTTCACGTTCTTCGTCGAAGACGAAGAATATCTTCAAGTCCCTCAACGATTCTCCCAATCCTCTCAAGTAACAAAGGAACTAACCCCAAAATAAATTAAGCTTACACTTAATTTATTAACACAACCCAACCTTTGAAATTCAAGAGTTTGAATTTCAAAAACTCAAAAAAATTAAACTCACTTATTAATTATACATGAGTTGTATAATTAATTAAATGTTAAGTTGACAAGCCTTTAAGAGGGAGAGAGGGGAGTTTGAGAGAAGATGAAAAGTTTAGGGTTCATGTGGGCCCCACCACACTTAATCCTCTCAAGGGAGGTTAAGTGGGTGTGGGTCCCACCCCTAACTTCCTTTGAGAGAAGATAACCAACAAATTTAAATAAAAATTTGTAAACCACAATTTTTATTTAACTTGTTCTAAAATCCCAAAAACTAACTCTCAACCCGAAATAAACGCAACCTCGAAAAAGGTCTCCTTAAGCGAATATCGGCGCTGCGAGTTCATCGGTGTCCTCGGATTTCAATTCCGAGCACCGGATCAAAAGTTAGGAATTCCCACTCGTTCGTTCACTGAACGTACCCGAGCCAAATTTCGGAAATTGATTCCGGGCACTCCGGGCCTCGGAATCAAGTGTCGTCAGAAACCGCGCTCTTGTAAAATTCCAAAGAAAATTAAGAAAAAATTTCCCTTGAATTTTACGGGTCTTTACATTACTCCCACCTCAGAGCTTTACATCCCCGTAAAGATACATCAAAAACTAGGGAAACAAATGAGGGTACTGAGCACACATCTGAGCCTCCCGCTCCCATGTGCTCTCCTGGAGATTCCCGTGCTGCCATCTGATGCGCACAAGAGGAATCGATCGCCCACGCAGGACCCGCTCCTGTCGATCCTCTATCTCCACCGGGACCTCCGTAAAAGTCACCCCATCGTCAACGTCAAGCTCCCCATGGTCAATGATGTGTGTCGGGTCGTGCACGTATCTCCTCAGCTGAGACACGTGGAAGACGTCGTGCACCCGGTGCAACTGAGGTGGTAGACCCAGGCGATAAGCCACCTCACCAATCCTGTTGAGGACCTGGAAGGGTCTGATGAAGCACGGAGATAACTTGCCGCCTCGGCCAAATCTATGAATGCCACGTCGAGGTGAGACCCGCAAGAAGACGTGGTCGCCATTCTCGAACTCTAGTGGCCTCCGCCTCCTATCAGCGTATGACTTTTGCCGGCTCTGTGTTGTCCTCATCCGCTCCTGGATGACCTGGACCTTCTCTGTCGTGGCCTGGACCATCTCCGGTCCCACCAGAGCTGCAAGATTTCTTCTTTGCCGATAAGAGAAATCTGGTCTCATCCCCTGGATGAACCACATTCTTTGCCTAATACAGTCAATCCTAACATGGATGATACTAATCCATGCCAAGGATGACGTCGTAATGCCTCGATGCTACTAATAAGAGATTCAACCGTTACCCTCGCCTCCAAGGGTTGAGTCACACTGTCGGCATCAGTGTGTGGTAACTGGGTCTCCTCCAGTAGATGTCTCACAAGTGAGGGTCAAGTCAACAGCCAAAACTGGAACCTCTTAGTAACATCACGAAAGAGGACAGGAACGAAAATATCACAAAGGTATACGTTTTTTTTTATTATTGCATCTCATAATACAAGACGCTACACAAAAGAAAAAAGGAACCAGAAGTACAAAGGACGTATCCACTAGTTCTGTTCCTGTCCATCGGCTCCCAGAGCTCCATGATCGAAGGCCTCGGCTGCCTGAAGCTGAGCTCTCGCATGTTCACCTACTCCCTATGGTCGGGGTGGACCTCCTGGTGGTGGTGGTGGTGGCAGAGCCTCAAAGCGTCGCCCACCACCGGCTGCTCGTCCAGCTCCTCTGCCTCGTCTGCCTCCTCCCTGCGGACCGCCACGGTCGAACCTCTGCCTCTGCCTGGGAGGTTCTTCACTTAACTGCTGATCATCAGCATGGCGGGTCGGACAGTCACGAGCCATGTGACCAATCCCGCCACAGGAGTAACACTGCCCACTCTCGGCACGCCTGGCTCTGACTCCACCCCGGCTTCCCCGCACAACTGAGCCTGAGTCGTGTAGTCGGCCACTGGTAGGTCTGGTCTACCTGGAACCCTGAGTCATCCGTCGGCTACCTGTTGCCGAAGACTCCGCTATTTGCCGCCCTGTGGTAGGTCTCGCTGTGGACTCAGCTAGGAAACTCTCGATCAGGAGGGCTCGCTCTAGCACTCCTGCCTGGGTCAGGATGCTGAGGGAGATCAGTGATGCCCTGATCTCGTGTCTCAATCCCTGCTCGAAGGTCCAGGCCCGGAAGAAGGGGTCCCGTACCATGTCTGTCGAGTACTGAGAAAGGTCAGTGAACCTCACCGCGTACTGGGCGACCGTCAAGCTGCTCTGCCGCAGCTGAAGAAGATCCTGGATGCGCACCGCACGGAGGGTGGCCGGGACGAACTCTGAGTGGAAGAGGCTCTCGAAGTCTGTCCAGATGAGGGTGGCCTCATCGTGTACCTGGAGCATCAGGCTCCACCATCGCCCTGCTGCTGCGTGCAGTAGGCTCACCGCGAGGATCACCATGAGGTCTGCTGGTGTCCTCACTAGCCTGAAAACTCGGAAGACCGCCTCCATCCAGTCCTCTGCTGCCTGGGGATCCGTCTCCCCGTGAAACCTGGGTGGTCGCTGGCGCTGAAACTCATGCAGTGCGCTGAGGCGACGTGCATCGTCAGCGGCTGGTGCTGGAAGCATCGGGGGCTTGGCGGGTAGTGCTACCGCCGGTGCCACTGCTGACAAAGGGCCCTCCACCGAGGCCTCGTCGCTCGGTGGGCTGTCGTCACGCTCGACTCTCGGAACCCTAGCTGGCTGTCGTCGTGGGGCCATCCTGAAAAGGAAACAAGTGCACCACGGTCAGAACAATATACCTGGTGAGCTGATATAAGTAATCACAAAGAAAACTTTGAAACACACAGGCAATCAATGTTTTCGTGCATTAAGTCAGAAATCAGAATTCAGGGTCCTGGTGTACGGATACGTCGGCCGCCGCACCAACACTGGACTCCCTGGACTGATAACCACACTCAATACGCTAAGCATTATTGCTCCACATAGAAAAGATCAGAGTTCGCGGTAGAACCGAACTCCTATGATACCAATTTGTCACGACCCGCCCTCGGGGTCCGTGCCGTGACTACCCCAAGCCCACCTTCCATAGGCCAGGGGCTGGCGACTAGCACCAAGGCGTAATTCCCGGTAAAAAGGGAAGGCATTGCCTTTGTAAAGTAAACAAACACCACAGAGTAAGCAAGCGGAAAGTAAACACTAAGTAAAAACAGAGTACAACTGAAAGTGCGGAAAAGTAAATGGGCCAGTATCCAAACCCAAACTGGAAGTAAAGTACAACTCGAAAGGGAAAATAGCAACTGAAAAGTAAAAGCCGCTACACCGAGCTGTCCACTGGAAATCCCACCTGAAGGGTGGGTACAGATAGCTCCATTGCACCACGGGTCCCGCTGTCCGCTCCGAGCACGTCCCGCCCAGTGGTCCACCTCCAGGTACCGTCCTGCTCTGCAAGCCTCAGCTAAGATCAACGTTGTCTGTCGTCTGCAACCAACACAACGTAGTGCGGGCAAAGCCCGTGAAGGGGTGAGTATAAGCTACTCAGTAGGGACCCCGAGACCCCTGAAGGTCTCTCAAAATCCACAAAGGATAAACCACAAATAAAGGTACAATCACGAAGTAACAACCGACACTGCTTAGATATATGCCCATTCATATACCTAAGTCATCAATTCAAATACGCTCCAACCTCCGAGCCCAAGTATAACTCAGTCCACACAGGAAAGTAAACGTATTCCACACAGGAAAGCAAAACGTAATCCACACAGGATAGCACAACACAATCCACACAGGAAAGTAACAGGATTCAGCTCGCACAGGATTTTCATTATCAAAAATTTAACTACTGAAGAGCCTCATCTCTGAAGTGTACAGTGTCCTGTCATGACTCTGAGATACTGCTCACTAACCTAAGACTGCTGAGGTACTCCTCCTGTCGAGTACCGCGGGTCTGCCGCCAACTACCGGGCGCTCCGTCCGCTGAGGGCCTGCTGCCAAATACCGGGCGCTCACCCAAATAGCCTACAGAGGTACTCCTCCAGTCGAGTACCGCGGGTCTGCTGCCAACTACCAGGCGCTCCGTCCGCCGTGGGTCTGCCGCCAAATAACGGGCGCTCCGTCCACTGGGCTAGTCGACTCACTCCAAGTCGAGTCGGTCGAGCAGTCTTCAGGTCTCAGCCGGCTACACGGTCTTCGTACTCCGTACGCTCGTCTCCAGTATCGCGGGTCTGCCGCTACAACCAAGCGCACCACCTCTATCGAGTAAAACAGAAGATTCATCTCACACAGGTATACTTCTTCGGATGACGATAAAGATGATCACTGAACCATCTAAGTCGTCGGACCATGAAGGATCGATAGGTACAAACCCCCGCAGTGACCTACACAGGATCGGACCCACACAGGATCAGGCCCACGCAGGACCTGTAGCACTGATCCACGTAGGATCGCTGAGTGCAGTAGTCGTCGCAGTCCACTGCGGATCTCTGCATAGTCGTCGCCGCAGTCCACTGAGGATCTCTGCATGGTCGTCGTCGGAGTCCACGGAGGATCTCTGCACAATCGTCGCTGTCGGAGAAGCAGTCGCAGCCAGCACTAGGGTTCCCGCACACAGCAAGCTCGTTCGGAGGGTCTGCTCCACGAGCCAAGAGGCTGATACATCAACTGTCACAAAGTCCAGAGTTGATGTATCCAAAAGTTTCGTATCGTCAACAGGAACTCAACGCAACAGACGGCGCGTCGATCGGACGCCCGGTCTGAGAGTTATTGGCATTTTCGTCCCCGGGGCCCGGTTGGTTTTTAAGGCAAAACCAACCCGACCATACTCCACCTGCGTCCAAACCTCGGGCGGAGTATGCCAAAAGATCCGTCTCACTAAGAGGAACACAACAGAGCTGACGGCACGTCAATCGGACATCCGTAGCTTAAGATATGAGCGTTTTCGCTCCGAAGGCCCGATTGGTTTCGTGAACGAACCAACCCGTCTGAACTCAAAGTGTTCCAAAACCTTGAGTGCGATATACCAAAACGACCGTCTCGATCCAAGGATCGTGTTGCCGCAGACGGTTCGTCGATCGGAGGTCCGTGGATCAAGTTATGGCCAAAAGACCGAAACCGTCTCGAAAATGGGGGGTCCGGGTCCGGGCCGACCCGGCCCGACCCCCCCCCCCCCTGGTCTGACCCGAACCGGGTCGACCCGACCCGGGTCGACCCGGTCCGCTGGACCCGGCCCGGCTGGGGCGGCATGGCGGCGCGGCCAGGTGCCGCGCATGTGCCGCACGCGGGGGGTGAAACCCCCCCCCCCTTATTTCGGATCACGGTCGGCTTTTTCCGGCCGCCTTCTTCCTCTCCGCCGCGGCCATAGCCGCGGCTGATCCGAACTCCGGCGGCCGGCGAGGCCGGCCGCCCCTGGCTGCTCCGCCGCGGTCGTAGGGCCGCGGCCCTTCATAATCTCCGGCGCCGGCGGCCCGGCTGCCGCTGGTCTTCCCGTCTCGCCGCGGCCCGGTACCGGTCGCGGTGTTCGTCGTCCGGCGCGGTGCGACAGCACCGCGCCCCCTCCGCCGCGCCTTCGATTCCCCTTGACGCGGCGCGACGGCGTCGCGTTCTTGATGATTCTTCCACGGCGCGGCGCGACGGCGCCGCGCAATATAATCGAAGGATTATCCGCGTGGTGCGACGGCACCACGCCTCCTTGTTTCCACCCGCATGATAAATCAACAAGAAGGATGGAGGGGGTTCGGTCGTGTTCATGTGGTCCGGCCCCCTCACGTTAAATGATAACACAACTTAAATATTCAATATCCCCATGTTAGTCATGCCAGAACCACGAACAAGAATAAAATAACTAAACAAAAATCAACAACCCCTACCTTGGGAATTGACGTCGCACGTCGGTTATCGCGGAGAAAGGCGTCGCGGCTTCGGACGTAGATTCCGTGGACGTCGGGGTGCGTCCGAGGAGAAAACGACGTCTCTTCACTTGTCTCTATGACAAAGAAGGGAGGTACGTTGTCGTTGGCGATGATTACCATGGTCGGCGACTTCTCTCTTGTCGAGGAGAAAGATGAACGGGAGAATCCGGGACACCGAGTCTCGAAGGTCGTGGGATCGATGTTCTTTGTCGGAGAAGAACCGTTCTTCACGTTCTTCGTCGAAGACGAAGAAGATCTTCAAGTCCCTCAACGATTCTCCCAATCCTCTCAAGTAACAAAGGAACTAACCCCAAAATAAATTAAGCTTACACTTAATTTATTAACACAACCCAACCTTTGAAATTCAAATGTTTGAATTTCAAAAACTCAAAAAAATTAAACTCACTTATTAATTATACATGAGTTGTATAATTAATTAAATGTTAAGTTGACAAGCCTTTAAGAGGGAGAGAGGGGAGTTTGAGAGAAGATGAAAAGTTTAGGGTTCGTGTGGGCCCCACCACACTTAATCCTCTCAAGGGAGGTTAAGTGGGTGTGGGTCCCACCACTAACTTCCTTTGAGAGAAGATAACCAACAAATTTAAATAAAAATTTGTAAACCACAATTTTTATTTAACTTGTTCTAAACTCCCAAAAACTAACTCTCAACCCGAAATAAATGCAACCTCGGAAAAGGTGTCCTTAAGCGAATATCGGCGCTGCGAGTTCATCGGTGTCCTCGGATTTCAATTCCGAGCACCGGATCAAAAGTTAGGAATTCCCGCTCGTTCGTTCACTGAACGTACCCGAGCCAAATTTCGGAAATTGATTCCGGGCACTCCGGGCCTCGGAATCAAGTGCCGTCAGAAACCGCGCTCTTGTAAAATTCCAAAGAAAATTAAGAAAAAATTTCCCTTGAATTTTACGGGTCTTTACATTACTCCCACCTCAGAGATTTACGTCCCCGTAAAGATACATCAAAAACTAGGGAAACAAATGAGGGTACTGAGCACGCATCTGATCCTTCCGCTCTCATGTGCTCTCCTGGAGATTCCCGTGCTGCCATCTGATGCGCACAAGAGGAATCGATCGCCCACGCAGGACCCGCTCCTGTCGATCCTCTATCTCCACCGGGACCTCCGTAAAAGTCACCCCATCATCAACATCAAGCTCCTCATGGTCAATGATGTGCGTCGGGTCGTGCACGTATCTACTCAGCTGAGACACGTGGAAGACGTCGTGCACCCGGTGCAACTGAGGTGGTAGAGCCAGGCGATAAGCCACCTCACCAATCCTGCTGAGGACCTAGAAGGGTCCGATGAAGCGCGGAGATAACTTGTCGCCTCGGCCAAATCTCCGAATACCACTTCGAGGTGAGACCCGCAAGAAGACGTGGTCGCCATTCTCGAACTCTAGTGGCCTCCTCCTCCTGTCAGCGTATGACTTCTGCCGGCTCTGTGTTGTCCTCATCCGCTCCTGGATGACCTGGACCTTCTCTGTCGTGGCCTAGACCATCTCCAGTCCCACCAGAACTGCAAGATTTCTTCTTTGCCGATAAGAGAAATCTGGTCTCATCCCCTGGATGAACCACATTCTTTGCCTAATACAGTCAATCCTAACATGGATGATACTAATCCATTCCAAGGATGACGTCGTAAGGCCTCGATGCTACTACTAAGAGATTCAACCGTTACCCTCGCCTCCAAGGGTTGAGTCACACTGTCGGCATCAGTGTGTGGTAACTGGGTCTCCTCCAGTAGATGTCTCACAAGTGAGGGTCAAGTCAACAGCCAAAACTGGAACCTCTTAGTAACATCACGAAAGAGGACAGGAACGAAAATATCACAAAGGTATGCGTTTTTTTTATTATTGCAACTCATAATACAAGATGCTACACAAAAGCAACAAGGAACCAGAAGTACAAAGGACGTATCCACTAGTTCTGTTCCTGTCCATCGGCTCCCAGAGCTCCATGATCGAAGGCCTCAGCTGCCTGAAGCTGAGCTCTCGCATGTTCACCTACTCCCTGTGGTCGGGGTGGACCTCCTGGTGGTGGTGGTGGTGGCAGAGCCTCAAAGCGTCGCCCACCACCGGCTGCTCGTCCAGCTCCTCTGCCTCGTCCGCCTCCTCCCTGCGGACCGCCACGGTCGAACCTCTGCCTCTGCCTGGGAGGTTCTTCACTTAACTGCTGATCATCAGCATGGCGGGTCAGACAGTCACGAGCCATGTGACCAATCCTGCCACAGGAGTAACACTGCCCACTCTCGGCACCTCTGGCTCTGACTCCACCCCGGCTTCCCCGCACAACTGAGCCTGAGTCATGCAGTTGGCCACTGGTAGGTCTGGTCTACCTGGAACCCTGAGTCATCTGTCGGCTACCTGTTGCCGAAGACTCCGCTATCTTCCGCCCTGCGGTAGGTCTCGCTGTGGACTCAGCCAGGAAACTCTCGATCAGGAGGGCTCGCTCTAGCACTCCTGCCTGGGTCAGGATGCTGAGGGAGATCAGTGATGCCCTGATCTCGTGTCTCAATCCCTGCTCGAAGGTCCGGGCCCGGAAGAAGGGGTCCCGTACCATGTCTGTCGAGTACCGAGAAAGGTCGGTGAACCTCACCGCATACTGGGCGACCGTCAAGCTGCCCTGCCGCAGCTGAAGAAGCTCCTGGATGCGCACCGCACGGAGGGTGGCCGGGACGAACTCTGAGTGGAAGAGGCTCTCGAAGTCCGTCCAGATGAGGGTGGCCTCATCGTGTACCTGGAGCATCAGGCTCCACCATCGCCCTGCTGCTGCGTGCAGTAGGCTCACCGCGAGGATCACCATGAGGTCTGCTGGTGTCCTCACTAGCCTGAAAACTCGGACGACCGCCTCCAGCCAGTCCTCTACTGCCTGGGGATCCGTCTCCCCGTGAAACCTGGGTGGTCGCTGGCGCTGAAACTCATGCAGTGCGCTGAGGCGACGTGCATCGTCAGCGGCTGGTGCTGGAAACATCGGGGGCTCGGCGGGTAGTGCTACCGCCGGTGCCACTGCTGACAAAGGGCCCTGCACCGAGGCCTCGTCGCTCGGTGGGCTGTCGTCACGCTCGACTCTCGGAACCCTAGCTGGCTGTCGTCGTGGGGCCATCCTGAAAAGGAAACAGGTGCACCACGGTCAGAACAATATACCTGGTGAGCTGATACAAGTAATCACAAAGAAAACTTTGAAACACACATGCAATCAATGTTTTCGTGCATTAAGTCGGAAATCAGAAGTCAGGGTCCTGGTGTACGGATACGTCGGCCGCCGCACCAACACTGGACTCCCTGGACTGATAACCACACTCAATACGCTAAGCATTATTGCTCCACATAGAAAAGATTAGAGTTCGCGGTAGAACCGAACTCCTATGATACCAATTTGTCACGACCCGCCCTCAGGGTCCGTGCCGTGACTACCCCAAGCCCGCCTTCCATAGGCCAGGGGCTGGCGACTAGCACCAAGGCGTAATTCCCGGTAAAAAGGGAAGGCATTGCCTTTGTAAAGTAAACAAACACCACAGAGTAAGCAAGCGGAAAGTAAACACTAAGTAAAAACAGAGTACAACTGAAAGTGCGGAAAAGTAAATGGGCCAGTATACAAACCCAAACTGGAAGTAAAGTACAACTCGAAAGGGAAAACAGCAACTGAAAAGTAAAAGCCGCTACACCGAGCTGTCCACTGGAAATCCCACCTGAAGGGTGGGTACAGATAGCTCCATTGCACCACGGGTCCCGCCGTCCGCTCCGAGCACGTCCCGCCCAGTGGTCCACCTCCAAGTACCGTCCTGCTCTGCAAGCCTCAGCTAAGATCAACGCTGTCTGTCGTCTGCAACCAACACAACGTAGTGCGGGCAAAGCCCGTGCAGGGGTGAGTATAAGCTACTCAGTAGGGACCCCGAGACCCCTGAAGGTCTCTCAAAATCCACAAAGGATAAACCACAAATAAAGGTACAATCACGAAGTAACAACCGACACTGCTTAGATATATGCCCATTCATATACCTAAGTCATCAATTCAAATACGCTCCAACCTCAGACCCAAGTATAACTCAGTCCACACAGGAAAGTAAACGTATTCCACACAGGAAAGCAAAACGTAATCCACACAGGATAGCACAACACAATCCACACAGGAAAGTAACAGGATTCAGCTCGCACAGGATTTTCATTATCAAAAACGTAACTACTGAAGAGCCCCATCTCTGAAGTGTACAGTGTCCTGTCACGACTCTGAGATACTGCTCACTAACCTAAGACTGCTGAGGTACTCCTCCTGTCGAGTACCGCGGGTCTGCCACCAACTACCGGGCGCTCCGTCCGCTGAGGGCCTGCTGCCAAATACCGGGCGCTCACCCAAATAGCATACAAAGGTACTCCTCCAGTCGAGTACCGCGGGTCTGCTGCCAACTACCATGCGCTCCGTCCGTCGTGGGTCTGCCGCCAAATAACGGGCGCTCCGTCCACTGGGCTAGTCGACTCACTCCAAGTCGAGTCGGTCGAGCAGTCTTCAGGTCTCAGCCGGCTACACAGTCTCCGTACTCCGTACGCTCGTCTCCAGTATCGCGGGTCTGCCGCTACAACCAAGCGCACCACCTCTATCGAGTAAAACAGAAGATTCATCTCACACAGGTATACTTCTTCGGATGACGATAAAGATGATCACTGAACCATCTAAGTCGTCGGACCACGAAGGATCGATAGGTACAAACCCCCGCAGTGACCTACACAGGATCGGACCCACACAGGATCGGGCCCACGCAGGACCTGTAGCACTGATCCACGTAAGATCGCTGAGTGAAGTAGTCGTCGCAGTCCACTGCGGATCTCTGCATAGTCGTCGCCGCAGTCCACTGAGGATCTCTGCATGGTCGTCGTCGGAGTCCACGGAGGATCTCTGCACAATCGTCGCTGTCGGAGAAGCAGTCGCAGCCAGCACTAGGGTTCTCGCACACAGCAAGCTCGTTCGGAGGGTCTGCTCCACGAGCCAAGAGGCTGATACATCAACTGTCACAAAGTCCAGAGTTGATGTATCCAAAAGTTTCGTATCGTCAACAGGAACTCAACGCAACAGACGGCGCGTCGATCGGACGCCCGGTCTGAGAGTTATTGGCATTTTCGTCCCCAGGGCCCGGTTGGTTTTTAAGGCAAAACCAACCCGACCATACTCCACCTGCGTCCAAACCTCGGGCGGAGTATGCCAAAAGATCCGTCTCACTAAGAGGAACACAACAAAGCTGACGGCACGTCAATCGGACGTCCGTAGCTTAAGATATGAGCGTTTCCGCTCTGAAGGCCCGGTTGGTTTCGTGAACGAACCAACCCGGCTGAACTCAAAGTGTTCCAAAACCTTGAGTGCGATATACCGAAACGACTGTCTCAATCCAAGGATCGTGTTGCCGCAGACGGTTCGTCGATCGGAGGTCCGTGGATCAAGTTATGGCCAAAAGACCGAAACCGTCTCGAAAATGGGGGGTCCGGGTCCGGGCCGACCCGGCCCGACCCCCCCTGGTCTGACCCGAACCGGGTCGACCCGACCCGGGTCGACCCGACTCGGATCCGACCCGGTCCGCTGGACCCGGCCCGGCTGGGGCGGCACGGCGGCGCGGCCAGGTGTCACGCATGTGCCGCACGCGGGGGGTGAAACCCCCCCCCCCTTATTTCGGATCACGGCCGGCTTTTGCCGGCCGTTTTTATTAAAGACATGGGACTCGCGGGTCCCGCCTTCTGACCGAACCGGCGGCCGGCTTCTTCCTCTCCGCCGCGGCTGATCCAAACTCCGGCGGCCGGCGAGGCCGGCCGCCCCTGGCTGCTCCGCCACGGTCGTAGGGCCGCGGCCCTTCATAATCTCCGGCGCCGGCGGCCCGGCTGCCGCCGGTCTTCCCGTCTCGCCGCGGCCCGGTACCGGCCACGGTGTTCGTCATCCGGCGCGGTGCGACGGCACCGCGCTCCCTCCGCCGCGCCTTCGATTCCCCTTGACGCGGCGCGACGGCGTCGCGTTCTTGATGATTCTTCCACGTCGCGGCGCGACGGCGCCGCGCAATATAATCGAAGGATTATCCGCATGGTGCGACGGCACCACGCCTCCTTGTTTCCACCCGCATGATAAATCAACAAGAAGGATGGAGGGGGTTCGGTTGTGTTCATGCGGTCCGGCCCCCTCACGTTAAATGATAACACAACTTAAATATTCAATATCCCCACGTTAGTCATGCCAGAACCACGAACAAGAATAAAATAATTAAACAAAAATCAACAACCCCTACCTTGGGAATTGACGTCGCACGTCGGTTATCGCGGAGAAAGGCGTCGCGGCTTCGGACGTAGATTCCGTGGACGTCGGGGTGCGTCCGAGGAGAAAACGACGTCTCTTCACTTGTTGCTATGACAAAGAAGGGAGGTACGTTGTCGTTGGCGATGATTACCACGGTCGGCGACTTCTCTCTTGTCGAGGAGAAAGATGAACGGGAGAATCCGGGACGCCGAGTCTCGAAGGTCGTGGGATCGATGTTCTTTGTCCGAGAAGAACCGTTCTTCACATTCTTCGTCGAAGACGAAGAAGATCTTCAAGTCCCTCAACGATTCTCTCAATCCTCTCAAGTAACAAAGGAACTAACCCCAAAATAAATTAAGCTTACACATAATTTATTAACACAACCCAACCTTTGAAATTCAAGAGTTTGAATTTCAAAAACTCAAAAAAATTAAACTCACTTATTAATTATACATGAGTTGTATAATTAATTAAATGTTAAGTTGACAAGCCTTTAAGAGGGAGAGAGGGGAGTTTGAGAGAAGATGAAAAGTTTAGGGTTCGTGTGGGCCCCACCACACTTAATCCTCTCAAGGGAGGTTAAGTGGGTGTGGGTCCCACCCCTAACTTCCTTTGAGAGAAGATAACAAACAAATTTAAATAAAAATTTGTAAACCACAATTTTTATTTAACTTGTTCTAAACTCCCAAAAACTAACTCTCAACCCGAAATAAAGGCAACCTCGGAAAAGGTCTCCTTAAGCGAATATCGGCGCTGCGAGTTCATCGGTGTCCTCGGATTTCAATTCCGAGCAACGGATCAAAAGTTAGGAATTCCCGCTCGTTCGTTCACTGAACGTACCCGAGCCAAATTTCGGAAATTGATTCCGGGCACTCCGGGCCTCGGAATCAAGTGCCGTCCGAAACCGCGCTCTTGTAAAATTCCAAAGAAAATTAAGAAAAAATTTCCCTTGAATTTTACGGGTCTTTACATTACTCCCACCTCAGAGATTTACGTCCCCATAAAGATACATCAAAAACTAGGGAAACAAATGAGGGTACTGAGCACGCATCTGAGCCTCCCGCTCCCATGTGCTCTCCTGGAGATTCTCATGCTGCCATCTGATGCGCACAAGAGGAATCGATCGCCCACGCAGGACCCGCTCCTGTCGATCCTCTATCTCCACCGGGACCTCCGTAAAAGTCACCCCATCATCAACATCAAGCTCCCCATGGTCAATGATGTGCATCGGGTCATGCACGTATCTCCTCAGCTGAGACACGTGGAAGACGTCGTGCACCCGGTGCAACTGAGGTGGTAGAGCCAGGCGATAAGCCACCTCACCAATCCTGCTGAGGACCTGGAAGGGTCCGATGAAGCGCGGAGATAACTTGCCGCCTCGGCCAAATCTCCGAATACCACGTCGAGGTGAGACCCGCAAGAAGACGTGGTCGCCATTCTCGAACTCTAGTGGCCTCCGCCTCCTGTCAGCGTATGACTTCTGCCGGCTCTGTGCTGTCCTCATCCGCTCCTGGATGACCTGGACCTTCTCTGTCATGGCCTGGACCATCTCCGGTCCCACCAGAGCTGCAAGATTTCTTCTTTTCCGATAAGAGAAATCTGGTCTCATCCCCTGGATGAACCACATTCTTTGCCTAATACAGTCAATCCTAACATGGATGATACTAATCCATGCCAAGGATGACGTCGTAAGGCCTCGATGCTACTACTAAGAGATTCAACCGTTACCCTCGCCTCCAAGGGTTGAGTCACACTGTCGGCATCAGTGTGTGGTAACTGGGTCTCCTCCAGTAGATGTCTCACAAGTGAGGGTCAAGTCAACAGCCAAAACTGGAACCTCTTAGTAACATCACGAAAGAGGACAGGAATGAAAATATCACAAAGGTATGCATTTTTTTTATTATTGCAGCTCATAATACAAGACGCTACACAAAAGCAACAAGGAACCAGAAGTACAAAGGACGTATCCACTAGTTCTGTTCCTGTCCATCGGCTCCCAGAGCTCCATGATCGAAGGCCTCGGCTGCCTGAAGTTGAGCTCTCGCATGTTCACCTACTCCCTGTGGTCGGGGTGGACCTCCTGGTGGTGGTGGTGGTGGCAGAGCCTCAAAGCGTCGCCCACCACCGGCTGCTCGTCCAGCTCCTCTGCCTCGTCCGCCTCCTCCCTGCGGACCGCCACAGTCGAACCTCTGCCTCTGCCTGGGAGGTTCTTCACTTAACTGCTGATCATCAGCATGGCGGGTCGGACAGTCACGAGCCATGTGACCAATCCTGCCACAGGAGTAACACTGCCCACTCTCGGCACGCCTGGCTCTGACTCCACCCCGGCTTCCCCGCACAACTGAGCCTGAGTCATGCAGTTGGCCACTGGTAGGTCTGGTCTACCTGGAACCCTGAGTCATCTGTCGGCTACCTGTTGCCGAAGACTCCGCTATCTTTCGCCCTGCGGTAGGTCTCGCTGTGGACTCAGCCAGGAAACTCTCGATCAGGAGGGCTCGCTCTAGCACTCCTGCCTGGGTCAGGATGCTGAGGGAGATCAGTGATGCCCTGATCTCGTGTCTCAATCCCTGCTCGAAGGTCCAGGCCCGGAAGAAGGGGTCCCGTACCATGTCTGTCGAGTACCGAGAAAGGTCGGTGAACCTCACCGCATACTGGGCGACCGTCAAGCTGCCCTGCCGCAGCTGAAGAAACTCCTGGATGCGCACCGCACGGAGGGTGGCCGGGACGAACTCTGAGTGGAAGAGGCTCTCGAAGTCCGTCCAGATGAGGGTGGCCTCATCGTGTACCTGGAGCATCAGGCTCCACCGTCGCCCTGCTGCTGCGTGCAGTAGGCTCACCGCGAGGATCACCATGAGGTCTGCTGGTGTCCTCACTAGCCTGAAAACTCGGACGACCGCCTCCAGCCAGTCCTCTACTGCCTGGGGATCCGTCTCCCCGTGAAACCTGGGTGGTCGCTGGCACTGAAACTCATGCAGTGCGCTGAGGCGACGTGCATCGTCAGCGGCTGGTGCTGGAAACATCGGGGGCTCGGCGGGTAGTGCTACCGCCGGTGCCACTGCTGACAAAGGGCCCTGCACCGAGGCCTCGTCGCTCGGTGGGCTGTCGTCACGCTCGACTCTCGGAACCCTAGCTGGCTGTCGTCGTGGGGCCATCCTGAAAAGGAAACAGGTGCACCACGGTCAGAACAATATACCTGGTGAGCTGATATAAGTAATCACAAAGAAAACTTTGAAACACACACGCAATCAATGTTTTCGTGCATTAAGTCGGAAATCAGAAGTCAGGGTCCTGGGGTACGGATACGTCGGCCGCCGCACCAACACTGGACTCCCTGGACTGATAACCACACTCAATACGCTAAGCATTATTGCTCCACATAGAAAAGATCAGAGTTCGCGGTAGAACCGAACTCCTATGATACCAATTTGTCACGACCCGCCCTCGGGGTCCGTGCCGTGACTACCCCAAGCCCGCCTTCCATAGGCCAGGGGCTGGCGACTAGCACCAAGGTGTAATTCCCGGTAAAAAGGGAAGGCATTGCCTTTGTAAAGTAAACAAACACCACAGAGTAAGCAAGCGGAAAGTAAACACTAAGTAAAAACAGAGTACAACTGAAAGTGCGGAAAAGTAAATGGGCCAGTATACAAACCCAAACTGGAAGTAAAGTACAACTCGAAAGGGAAAACAGCAACTGGAAAGTAAAAGCCGCTACACCGAGCTGTCCACTGGAAATCCCACCTAAAGGGTGGGTACAGATAGCTCCACTGCACCACGGGTCCTGCCGTCCGCTCCGAGCACGTCCCGCCCAGTGGTCCACCTCCAGGTACCATCCTGCTCTGCAAGCCTCAGCTAAGATCAACGCTGTCCGTCGTCTGCAACCAACACAACGTAGTGCGGGCAAAGCCCGTGCAGGGGTGAGTATAAGCTACTCAGTAGGGACCCCGAGACCCCTGAAGTTCTCTCAAAATCCACAAAGGATAAACCACAAATAAAGGTACAATCACGAAGTAACAACCGACACTGCTTAGATATATGCCCATTCATATACCTAAGTCATCAATTCAAATACGCTCCAACCTCCGAGCCCAAGTATAACTCAGTCCACACAGGAAAGTAAACGTATTCCACACAGGAAAGTAAAACGTAATCCACACAGGATAGCACAACACAATCCACACAGGAAAGTAACAGGATTCAGCTCACACAGGATTTTCATTATCAAAAACGTAACTACTGAAGAGCCCCATCTCTGAAGTGTACAGTGTCCTGTCACGACTCTGAGATACTGCTCACTAACCTAAGACTGCTGAGGTACTCCTCCTGTCGAGTACCGCGGGTCTGCCGCCAACTACCGGACGCTCCGTCCGTTGAGGGTCTGCTGCCAAATACCGGGCGCTCACCCAAATAGCCTACAGAGGTACTCCTCCAGTCGAGTACCGCGGGTCTGATGCCAACTACCAGGCGCTCCGTCCGCCGTGGGTTTGCCGCCAAATACCGGGCGCTCCATCCACTGGGCTAGTCGACTCACTCCAAGTCGAGTCGGTCGAGCAGTCTTCAGGTCTCAGCCGGCTACACGGTCTCCGTACTCCGTACGCTCGTCTCCAGTATCGCGGGTCTGCCGCTACGACCAAGCGCACCACTTCTATCGAGTAAAACAGAAGATTCAGCTCACACAGGTATACTTCTTCGGATGACGATAAAGATGATCACTGAACCATCTAAGTCATCGGACCATGAAGGATCGATAGGTACAAACCCCCGCAGTGACCTACACAGGATCGGACCCACACAGGATCGGGCCCACGCAGGACCTGTAGCACTGATCCACGTAGGATCGCTGAGTGCAGTAGTCGTCGCAGTCCACTGCGGATCTCTGCACAGTCGTCGCCGCAGTCCACTGAGGATCTCTACATGGTCGTCGTCGGAGTCCACGGAGGATCTCTGCACAATCGTCGCTGTCGGAGAAGCAGTCGCAGCCAGCACTAGGGTTCCCGCACACAGCAAGCTCGTTCGGAGGGTCCGCTCCACGAGCCGAGAGGCTGATACATCAACTGTCACAAAGTCCAGAGTTGATGTATCCAAAAGTTTTGTATCGTCAACAGGAACTCAACGCAACAAACGGCGCGTCGATCGGACGCCCGGTCTGAGAGTTATTGGCATTTTCGTCCCCGGGGCCCGGTTGGTTTTTAAGGAAAAACCAACCCGACCATACTCCACCTGCGTCCAAACCTCGGGCGGAGTATGCCAAAAGATCCGTCTCACTAAGAGGAACACAACAAAGCTGACGGCACGTTAATCGGACGTCCGTAGCTTAAGATATGAGCGTTTCCGCTCCGAAGGCCCGGTTGGTTTTGTGAACGAACCAACCCGGCTGAACTCAAAGTGTTCCGAAACCTTGTGTGCGATATACCGAAACGACCGTCTTGATCCAAGGATCGCGTTTCCGCAGACGGTTCGTTGATCGGAGGTCCGAGGCTCAAGTTATGGCCAAAAGACCGAAACCATCTCGAAAATGGGGGGTCCGGGTCCGGGCCGACCCGGCCCGACCCCCCCCCTGGTCTGACCCGAACCGGGTCGACCCGACCCGGGTCCGACCCGGTCCGCTGGACCCGGCCCGGCCGGGGCGGCGCGGCCCGGCCAGCGGCGGCGCGGCCAGGTGCCGCGCATGTGCCGCACGCGGGGGGTGAAACCCCCCCTTATTTCGGATCACGGCCGGCTTTTGACGACCGTTTTTATTAAAGACATGGGACCCGTGGGTCCCGCCTTCTGACCGAACCGGCGGCCGGCACAGCCGGCCGCCTTCTTCCTCTCCGCCGCGGCCATAGTCGCGGCTGATCCGAACTCCGGCGGCCGGCGAGGCCGGCCGCCCCTGGCTGCTCCGCCGCGGTCGTAGGGCCGCGGCCCTTCATAATCTCCGGCGCCGGCGGCCCGGCTGCCACCGGTCTTCCCTTCTCGCCGCGGCCCGGTACCGGCCGCGGTGTTCGTCGTCTGGCGCGGTGCGACGGCACCGCGCCCCCTCCGCCGCGCCTTCGATTCCCCTTGACGCGGCGCGACGGCGTCGCGTTCTTGATGATTCTTCCACGGCGCGGCGCGACAGCGCCGCGCAATATAATCGAAGGATTATTCGCGTGGTGCGACGGCACCACGCCTCCTTGTTTCCACCCGCATGATAAATCAACAAGAACGATGGAGGGGGTTCGGCCGTGTTCATGCGGTCCGGACCCCTCACGTTAAATGATAACACAACTTAAATATTCAATATCCCCACGTTAGTCATGCCAGAACCACGAACAAGAATAAAATAATTAAACAAAAATCAACAACCCCTACCTTGGGAATTGACGTCGCACGTCGGTTATCGCGGAGAAAGGCGTCGCGGCTTCGGACGTAGATTCCGTGGACGTTGGGGTGCGTCCGAGGAGAAAACGACGTCTCTTCACTTGTCACTATGACAAAGAAGGGAGGTACGTTGTCGTTGGAGATGATTACCACGGTCGGTGACTTCTCTCTTGTCGAGGAGAAAGATGAACGGGAGAATCCGGGACGCCGAGTCTCGAAGGTCGTGGGATCGATGTTCTTTGTCGGAGAAGAACCGTTCTTCACGTTCTTCGTCGAAGACGAAGAAGATCTTCAAGTCCCTCAACGATTCTTCCAATCCTCTCAAGTAACAAAGGAACTAACCCCAAAATAAATTAAGCTTACACTTAATTTATTAACACAACCCAACCTTTGAAATTCAAGAGTTTGAATTTCAAAAACTCAAAAAAATTAAACTCACTTATTAATTATACATGAGTTGTATAATTAATTAAATGTTAAGTTGACAAGCCTTTAAGAGGGAGAGAGGGGAGTTTGAGAGAAGATGAAAAGTTTAGGGTTCGTGTGGGCCCCACCACACTTAATCCTCTCAAGGGAGGTTAAGTGGGTGTGGGTCCCACCCCTAACTTCCTTTGAGAGAAGATAACCAACAAATTTAAATAAAAATTTGTAAACCACAATTTTTATTTAACTTGTTCTAAACTCCCAAAAACTAACTCTCAACCCGAAATAAACGCAACCTCGGAAAAGGTCTCCTTAAGCGAATATCGGCGCTGCGAGTTCATCGGTGTCCTCGGATTTCAATTCCGAGCACCGGATCAAAAGTTAGGAATTCCCGCTCGTTCGTTCACTGAACGTACCCGAGCCAAATTTCGGAAATTGATTCCGGGCACTCCGGGCCTCGGAATCAAGTGCCGTCAGAAACCGCGCTCTTGTAAAATTCCAAAGAAAATTAAGAAAAAATTTCCCTTGAATTTTATAGGTCTTTACAATCCATGACTTATTTTAAAAGTATTTTCATCTAATTTACATTATTTATTTGTTTTGGGGGTTTTCTGTTCATTTTTGTGGAAATGGTGGGTTTTCAAAATTTGGGTCAAACTGTGAGCTCATTTCCAGATTTAAAAATAAATTTTGTTTCTTTTATAAATCCTTTACTTTTTAACATTTTACACCCATTCCACTTACCAATTGGAATCTCCTGGTATATTAAAACCACCATATCAATTTGGACCCCATAGGAATCTATAATAATGATGTATTTGGGTTTTTTAGTAAGGTGTTGGGCCAGCCGGAAATCTCATTTCCTACTTTAAAATATTTTTTTAATTCTTTAATATCTCATTTAATTTTTATGGATTTTAGTGATTCCAACTCTCACCCGAGACCAATTACCCAAGGTGCGCTCCCATTCTCTCTTCCCACTCTTTGGAGCTTATATCTCCCACAAATTATGGCAATCTTTCTTAATCATTCTCAAATCTCCTAGATTTGAAGAGGTAAAATGTTTCTTTCATAACTCCTTCAATTTTCACTTTTTTCCAAAAATTCAGTCCCCACTTGACCTAATATGACTCCTCTGATCCTCCATACCAGTTTTGGTTACTTCAAGATTCAAATATTGGTGGATTTAGGCCGATTTCTTCAATATTTCTTCAAGTAAGTGTTTCTCTCTTCATTTCCTTCCATCTCCTTAGGGTTTCCTCCCTATTTCATGTAGTTATAAAATGTCCAGAAGTTAGGGTTCGTACCTAGGGTTTGATTTTGTGTCTTTTTGGTCAAATATTTGGGTTTTAGGTTGGATTTCACTCCCTTATGGTGTAGTGGTGGTGCGGTTGATGTTTTGCACCAAGATTTGAGGGTTTTGACACTTTTGGTAGGCGATTCCATGTGTAAGAAATTATTGATGAGTTCGTTTGCTTGATTTATTAATTAATAATGTTAGTAATATGTTGTGTGTGGTGAAAAAACCATTTTTGGTAGCATTAGAAAAGCATTTAGTATTAAAGCTACATTTTTGTTTGAAGTTTTGTACTTTTCAATTGTAACTCATGTGATATCTTTTGTGGTAGTTTTATAAAATATGGAATTGATTTATAAGTTGTTTAAAGTGGATTACAATTATGGTTTGGTAATGATTTAGTGTCATTTGGGCCTAAAAAGGGGGTTTTGAATGGGTTTTATGTGTAAAACCTTGTTATACTTCTTGAAAGTGTTTTATGAATATGAGTGTTTTCATGTGTATCTTTTGTAGTATTATTCGAGGTGATTTTATAACACTTGATATTGGTTTAATAAATGTTTATAGGGATAAAAATTCTGTTTTGTATTGGTATTGGGATGATTTTGGCATGGAAAGAGGGTTTTGAAATGGGTTTTGTGTGCAAAACATGGTTATACCCCTTAGGATTGTTTTATGAAAATTGTAGATGATTTGTTGAGTTAAACAAAGTGGGAAAAGGATGTACATATACTATTTTGGTGAGTGCACTACTGAAAATTTGACTATTTGCGATGGGCTATTTGCGATGGGATCCCGTTGCAAAAACCCTTTTGCGATGGGGGCCTGTCACAAATAGCATGTTGCAGAAAATGACGTCACAACTAGTATTTTTTGTGAGGGGCCCGTTTCAAATAGATGTCTGATTAAATACATTATATATACAAGAACCTTTAGCTACGGGCCCGTCGCAAAAAATTATTTGTGACGGAATACCAAATCATCGCAAATAACTTATATGTTATAAACCTTTTGCGACGGGTTCGTCGAAAAAATTTATTGCGACGGTAAAGAAGACTGTCGCAAAAAACTTTTAAAAAAAATATATAATTTATTTGCGACGGGCCCCCCCGTCATAAAAGGCCCCATCGCTAATACTTAATAAAAAAATAATATTAATATTATTAAAATAAAAAAAATAAAAATTATTAAAATTATCAATATTTTCAAATACTTAATAAAAAAATTAAAAAAAATATGATTAATGAAAAAAATAATATTAATATTATTAAAATAAAAAAATATTAAAATTTTAAATATTCAGAAAAAATATATAAAAAATCATAAAATATTATTATTGTTATTATTATTATTAGTAAAATAAAAAAATATTAAAAATATAATACTAATAATAAATATTAAAATATTAAAATATTAAAATATTAAAAATACTAAAAAAATTATGCAATATTCGCACCAATATAAACAACAAAAACTATAAATAGTTCATATTACAACAAATGTTCAATTCAAATGTTTTTAACAGCACAAAAAAATCACTGGGGGATAGTCTTCTGGAAGAGCTTGAGGAGCTGGAGGAGATGGTGGAGGAAACTCCATCCCTAAACTACAAATCTGACGGCGCATGTACTCCATCTGATCATGTTGTTGCTGCTACCATCAAAGCATGTCCTTCTCATGTTGTTGTTGGTGCTGCGCACTGGCCCGAGACCCACCAAAAACGTCAAATCTTCAAAAATTTCAAACCCGGACCCAAACCTGACTCTACCCAGAGTCGCGGGACCAAGAAAAGAATAAAAACATGGGCGTCTGTGGTCGGGGTGTAACACCTTTGAATTGTTTAATTTTTTGGCTCCCTTCATTTGTGTTCTTGGTTGATTTATTTAAATTTTTTATTTTTTAATTGAGATATTATTTTGGATGAGGGTGATTGTTTTTATGGATATGTGATTGATCGAGTCTTGTGTTCTCTTTGGTGTTCTGAGTATACCTCTTAGAAAAGTATCATATGTGCTTCTTAGATATTTTCTAAATTTTTATTGTGAATTCTTTTGATTTTTGTTTTTTTTTCTTTATATATTTTTGAGTGTATTTATGGTTGGTGAGGTTTGATTTTAGTTCCTTGGACATGGGAGAAACCTTGGGTGTGTGATTTGGGTAGCTAGGACGGATGTGAATTGGTATATATTATGTACTGGATGATATCTATTTTGTTTAAATAGATCAACATGATTGGTGTTTTGGATATGAGATCCTAGGTTTCTATTTATTTATTCTTTGACCCAAGTTTCTAACACATTATGTCTAAAGAGGCATGTTCAAGGGTTATTCCTTTTTCCATTCATTTATGGTTAGATGATGATGGTGGGTGGTTTATAGTCCTTATTATGGAATCATTTGAGTGTTCTTAAGGTTTTGGTATCCTATGTTAATGGTTTGGTTGGTCTTATAAGGTGTCGGTTATTCTTTTCCTTTACCTATCGATGGTCAGTTGATTGTATTTGGGTTTTTTCCTTTGGGTCGTTTGTGTTTGTGCCTACTTGGAGAGTAAATAGTTGTTTATTTGAGTCATAGAATGAACCCCTAATTGAGTTCTTGTCTAAGTCACTTCAGTTGAGGGTTTGTGTATTGGTTAATAGAAATTTTTTGTGAACAGTTTCATTCTTATTGAACTAACATGATAGTTTATTACTTAAATGGTAGGGAGACCCACTATGGGTATACATTTCTTGATTTCCCTATTAGTGGTCAAGTGTAATTTATTCCTTAAGGATTTATGGATTCTTGGATATTTTGGAGAAACTTATAGTGTATTGGGTTATTTTTGGTTTTTCATGGCTCAGATATCATGTCGTAGCATATCCTTTTTTCCCATTTGAATTTATTCCTTAAGACTTCTCTTTAAATCTGGTGGTTTTCTTGGGGCCGAAAGCATTATGGTGGGGATAATTAAGACACCTTGACCCATATTTTTCATAATTTATTTATTTTTTTATTGGTATTTATTTTTTCTCTTGAGTTTCAGGTCCATTCCTTTAAAAAAATAAAACTTTATGGAATTTTTCATGTCGCGTAATTAATGCATGGTTAGTGCTAACCATGCGATGGTTGTGAGAATGGGGTAAAAAATATTATGGAGATATCTTAAATAGTTTTTTTAAGGTTTTTTAAACCATGTGAACCAAATATGTGAGTTACCTAGTATTCTCAGTGAAGGGATCATGGTTAGCGCATGGTTTGGTAAACCATGTGGCAACCATGCAATGTACCTAGATTCATAAAAATAGGAAATTAAAAATTACCCATTACCCCATTTTAACACAAATTGGAAAAAACTCTCTCATTTACTTGATTCAATGTGAGATATCCCCCTCATGTGACTCCTTCATTTATCCCTGGTTCTCAAGCATTATATATTTTGATTTCAGATGGAATCGATTTGGTTAAGAGTTCTTCTCCCTCCCTCCTCCTCCTTCTTCTTCTTTTTTAATTTTCCATTCTCCCTCAAGTTGTGTGCACCCTAGCTGAACCATGGGTGGTGATTTTGGTTCCAAACCTTTATGTATTATTATTCTAGGGTGTTATATGGGTTCTTCAGGTCTTCCTCTCATCATTATTGAAGTTCCCACTTCATATGTGCTTGACCTGGGTAGGTGTTTCTGTGCTTTTGGCTTTTCCTTAACATAACATGTGTACTTTAGATTTCTAAATTATTTTTTATTTAAAATTACACATGATATTGAGTTTTAATGGATTATATATCTATATTACTCAATGTTTTAAAGATATTTTAGTGGGTTTTAAATGGTTCCTTATGGAATTTCTATCTAATTCACAAATACATGTAAAAATAATTATATTTTTTATCTATAAAATATTTATGTTAGTGTTTATTGTAAAAACCTCATCCTAGTATCCCAGAGTTCGTGGTTACTTTATTACATTGGTACTAGCTACAAATTATCGCATCTTAAAGGACCAAATAGTTTATTAGTTTCGGTAAACTAGATACATACATAAATATTACATTAAAACTTGAAATAAAACACAACATAGTAACTCTATTAAAAAGACCCATATTCTCTTAGATTATCTCTACATGTCAATCATAATATGCATCTTGGTATCTTTTAAAAAATAAAACATAAGAAATGGGTGAGCTCAGATGCTCAGAAAGGGTAAGCATACAGTGGAAGCTGACATAAATAAGCATAAACAATAAGGTAAGGTGGATAACTAAAAACACATGCCATTAAAACATAATCTTGAGTATAATATGGAAGGAATAAATAATATTCAAATGATTACATATAAATAATCACATGAAACTTAACCATGGATATTATAATAATTGAATAATCACATGGATTATCAATAAATAATCTTATAATGATTTAATTCATAATACGGGACATCATAAAATTATTATCAATGCTTTTTTCAAGACACCATACATAAATGGGTAAGACATCATCCAATACCCAAACTAGTTTGACTCATGAGCCTACCGATGCATCGAGGGGCTGTAGTGGAACCCTCCCATCACCTACTAAATCTAATGAATTCCTAATATGAAAGAAGTGAAACATAATCAACATATATATCTATGCCGAAACTAGTATATTAAATTTTAATAACTTTTTATAATCATAAATCATCCAAAGTAATATAGAAAATGGTATCAAAATTGTACATCCCCATTCAAACTGATCATAGACCATTCAATAAAATATTGTTAATGGTATCATAATATATCAATATAAATGAATCATATGATTCAAAAAATTATGTTGACATAGATACTTTAATAAGATCACTGAGAAATTTTGAGTAAAATACCATTTTACTTTAAAATCAGTTATTCTTAAAACGATATGAAATTATAAAAGAAAACATTTTATTTTAAAAGAACCTTGTAATATTATAAAGGAGACTTTAAAACAATAATTATTCATGAAATCAGGAAAACCCACTCATTACATATAAATTTTAAAAAACATTCTTTATGAATTTTGTAAAAGAGACATTAAAGAGGATTTTTAAAGGAAAGTCCATTACAAATATCATATCATTGATATGAGTGTTAATCAAATGAATCATTTATGTGTATCAGATAAAAATACACATAAAAAGTGGAAATAAAACATAATATAATTAAAATTAATTTCACACATAATAATAGCATGACATAATCTATGGAGAATAAGTTTAACCCAAAGAATGGAAATTGGGTTAAGAATTTCCTTATTTTAAGTCTGAATCCATTCTATACTTGCACTTAATGTCTTGGATAATAAAATTAAATTAATTAATTAATTAATTAAGAAACTTTTAAACATATATTTATTTATTAAAATTTTATTAAGTTCTTTTATGGCTATTTTGATGAGTTATAAAGAACAATTTTTTCATTTTGGGAGAGTTTGTTTCATGGTTCCATGGTTGGTAACTTGTGTATATTTATGGATGTTATTTTCAAATGGGATTAGTACTCTAGAAGTGAGATTATATGGTATTCATGAACCTATATAATTTCATATGGTCCCATATATAATTTTTATTTTATACATGAGGATCATTTATTCAATAAAACTTTAATGATAATTGTTCATTTTATTATGATAGTTTTTTCGACCATCATGAACTAGTTTTATTTTATTTAATAGTATGGACATATATTAATTAAATAATGTGAGACTATATATAATATATATAGATCATTTTAAACAATTATAAGTGAATTTAAATATTTCATGAATGCGGTAAATGGAAATGAAAACTCATCATCATTGAAGGTAATGAATCAACATACCGTGGACAATATTTTCATTTTTAAGAATAAAAGGAGAAGATAAAAGATTTGATGATGGATATTCCATTAACATAATAAAATTATAGTATATATATGATACTAGAGTTATCATGAAACCATAGATACAGGGTGAGGATAAGGTAGAAGAGAGAAATAATTTAAAAGAGAAGGAGAAGGAATTTGCCTCTTGAATATTGTCTCTTTGAGAACCTCTTTAAGGCACTTGGAATAAGTCTTTTGGTGAGACCAAAAACACTAGAATGTGACCAGGGATGAGGAGAATAGAATTTGGTAGAGTATGCTTGATAAATAAGGCTCAAGTTTGTTAAAATAAGTGAAGGAAGAATTTCCCTTTTATAATTGAGGTGAGGTGCATTTTAGGAATTTCATAAAATATTAAAATATAATAAGGTTGTTTTAGGTACAAAAACTTTCAAATGGACTATAAAGAATATGTGATAAAATTTAACACCATATATTATACCCTTTGGTATTATTTGATATTTTTATGATTTTTAAATAATTTAATAAAATATTATATTCATGGAAAATCATTATTGTCAAATTTAATACTATTCATTACAATAACTTTAAAAACTTATAAAAAAAAGTTTTAAATTAGAAAACAATATATCCTATACATATGAAATTTATCTATAGAATTCATGTATCATATTAATTATCTTAAATTATATTTATTTTAATATTTTTAATTTTATTTTTTTTATTTTTTTCATTAATTTAATAATTAATGCATCATCGTTGTGAAAGCATTTATAGTATTTATTTGTTGCTTAAAATTTAAAAATAAATTTACATGAATAATATAAATTTTTATATTTCTAGATACTATTTATAGTTAAATATATCTTCTAGAAAACTATATATTAAAAAGGCATACTAATTAAAAAAACATAGTGTGAATAGTTTGAGTTTCTTTTAAATAAAATTATTATAAGGGAATTAATGTCAAAAAAGTGGATTAAAAAGGTCCTAAATTCAAAACAAGGATGATTTTGGTTAAAAATTACTCATAAATTAATATTTATAAAACTTTTTGGGTCATTCAATGGTTCTTATAATTTTAATTAAAATCATTTTATTGGTTTTTCTTCTGCTTGCACAAGCACCGCGTCAGTGTTGCATAATAATTAAAGGTAATTATTTCATTTATAAAAATTAAAAATAAATTACTATCATAAAAAATAAATTAATAAGTCTCAATGTAATATTTTAGATTCATTTATTATGTATATTTACACATACCCATGTCCAGATAACTTCTTTAATTTGTTAATTTGACTTTTCTTGCCTTGCGTAAGAATTGCACAAACATTTAGATAAGATTTATGTTATGTAACTATAAAATTAAAAAATATAAGTAAAAATAATCATAAATACATAATTTTTAATAAAAAAATTATGAAAATACTTCTTATCACTCAATTATTATCTATAATATACCAAATTTTACTTTTTCAACGTTGCACAGGCACTGCATAGGTGCTGAAAATGATTTTCATATTTATCATGAAAAAAATTATAATTTACATGTTCTGAATTATTTTGGTAAAATATTTATATTATAATATCATAAATTAGTAATTCTATAAATTTAATAAATTTTATATCATAATCCTTGAAGATGTCACAAAAGATATTGTATTTTAAAAAAACTGTATTTTTTTACTATTCACTAAAAATTTAGTTTTTTCAAAAAAATCTCAAAATTTCACCATAGTCTAATTTTGATATTCTGATTTCAAAATTTCATTGAATTTTAAAAAATAAATTTTCAAAAATTTTCAAAAAAATTAATTATATTTAGTTTCACATAGAAATCAATAAAAATCGCTTTTTTCTAAAAACTTATATTTGAAGAATAAAATGACTTTACTAATAATTGTGTGTTTGTTTCCTAAAAAGTATTAAATAATTTTGTATTTAATATTACCTTCATATATATTTCATAATATAGTTATTTTTATTCACACCCTCAAATTTAACAGCTAGGTTATAACGGTCGTGTTAAAATAGTATATTGTGGTTTTAAAATCGATGTTGTGTGCACCACAAACTATTGAAGTGATTAAATTTATTTAAAAAGATTCATACCATAACATCTTGGGGTGTTACATTCTCCCCTCCTTAAATAAATTTAATCCTGGTAATTTTAAATTTCACTTCAAAAATCAAAGTTTTATACTTGAAAATTTCTTTGTGGGAAACCCACATTGTAAATAGGGTTAATAAAACATCCTCTTAATAAGAGGGAAAGGGAAATCCAAAGGTCACTGCAAAATTACTATTTCAAATAGGATAACATTAAAAGAAAGTGAAAATATGTATATATAAGAAAAATATAACTATCATGTTATGATGGAGAGTTATAGATAACATAGTTATTAGAAATTTAACCATCACAAAACCATAATTTTTTGATCGACTAAAAGACCATTGATTTCTCATTAAGAAAAGTAAACGGTTAATGTTTTTATTTCAAAATAATTTTCCTAGGATTTGATGGATTCTTTTACTATCTAGATAAATCACTTGAGAAAATAAACATACTAGATTTCATTCCATATTATAATCATAATATCTTCCTTTAGCTATGTTTTTATCTATTTCCACTTCATTTCATACACCAGGAGATGGATATTCAAGACGAATTTTTCATACCTAAATTGCTTTTACAGAATCATAAGTTCCTCAATTCATTACTTCACCCTCTAAATATTTATAAAAACCAAAATGGTTAGTATATTTTATCCAATATGATAAATCATTATTTAACCTCAAATAATAATATATGTAGTTCAACTTAATCCATTCCATAAGTAGTTACCTTAAGACTCATTAAAAATACATCTGTTCAAATTCAAATTCAAAAAAAATTAGAATAAAGGTCCCTAAATTTCCATAATCAACTTAACATTAGATCCCCCAAACAACATAATATATCTCTTATTATCACATACTAAATATATTAATACCTTGATCACTTTAAAATCTTAATGAAAACGTGCATTCTCACAAAAATAAAATCTCATGTTGTCAAATATATTCCTTAAATCCAAACATGTAGTAAACACTATAAAGATAATAAAAACTAACCAATTTCATGGTCACCAGTACTATCCCATAAACATACCATTATCATTATTATCTCAACATTGTACACATAATTAAGTTTATCTTCCCCAAATCATGTGTTTTTCAAAATGTCAACTTCTCACAGCATCACTTCTCTTGGTAACCAGTATTATTCATCACATGCTTCCAAATCCATAAAGAAAAAGTATTATAGTACATTCCTTATATATCTCATGATTTTTATATCTATAATTTCATTTATAAAATACTTTTAAAACATAATTATTTAATCCAAATACACAAATACATTAATCATTCCATTTAGACTATAGTAACATCATAAGCTTATCTTTGATCCCTATGCTTATTATTTGTTGTATTTACTTGATGCTTGGTATATTCGTTTGTGTATCTCCCCATATCCTTATAGTTGGAGCATTGTACATATCCAACTTCTTCCCTTCCCTTGGAATCATGAGCTTTGTGGCCTTTATCTCTACATTTGTAGAAAACTCGCATTCCCTTCAAGCAAGTATCGAGGTGTTTCTTCCCACAATTATCAAATGTAGAAAAATCATTCTTCATTTTCTTCTATTTATCCATTTTTTTCTATTCCATTCGATTATTATCTTATTTACCTTCAGAACCATAATACTTTGAGAATTATTTCTTTGTCTTGATAGAATAATATATTATATCCTCATATGATGAGAATTTTTAGGAGACTAGTGCCCTTTGAAATATTGGTTTAATCCCATCAAATAAATGGTCAATCTTACTCTTTGTATTACATAGGTAGTCTACAGAGTTCCCAGCTAACCTTGTAAAGTTATTTTTTTTACTTAGAAATATTTTCTTCTTCCTTTTATCTTAGACTTAAGAATTGTCTCTCCATATCTTCTCATCATTCTCTAGGAAAATATTTTTCCAAGAAAAGTTACTTAAAGTCCTTCCATTCTATGATTACAATTTTCTCTTCCTCCTTAGTGTTTTGAATCAATGACCACCATTGATCTACATCTCCTAGTAGATGATAAACTACCATGATAACCTTATCCCTTTAATTACTTCCCAAATAAAGAAATTTATTCTCTAAAGAACTTATCCATTTATCATCTAAAAATAGATTTTTAGTCTCATTTAATAATGGGGGTTTTTTTCATGAAGCGGTCTAACATTGTTACACCACGTTGTGGAACAGGCTACTCCATACAGGTAAGTTTATTTCTCATAACCTGAGTCAGTTGTCCTAGTGCAGTTATAATTTTTTCATCTCCATATTCATTTATTGCTCCAGCAACATTATATTGTGTATGAGGACAATCCCTACATGTATTATGTGCATTGATATGTTTTTCATTCCTTCCATTAGGCTCCATTTATAAACAATGGCATATACTAGATTAGATCATAACATTATGAAACATAATGTATAATCTAAAACTAGTGAAACACTTAATGTAAATTAAAATTTTAGGTATAACTAATCTATAAATCAAAATCTTGGTTAATTTTGTAATATTCTCAAAGTATGTTATCGGGTTATATTTCTCTAATCTATGTTTTTTTACTAAATCTATTCTCCAAAGTTTCTACTAAACTTTCTTCAATACCAACTATAAAGACTCCAACCCCAGTAGCCTAGAGTTAGTCATTACTTTATTACATTGGTACTAGGTACAAGTGATATCATACCAAAGGACTGAATAGTTTATTATTTTTCAAAAACTAGATACATATATAAATCTTACCTTACAACTTTAAATAAAATACAACATAGTAAATCCATTGAAAATGGCCCTATTCTCCTAGCTTATCCTTGCATGTCAATCATAATATACATCTTGTCATATTGGGGAAAATAAAACATAAAAAGGGGTGATCTTATATTCTTAGTAAGTGTAATAATATAGAAAAAGATATAATAAATAAGCATAAATAATAAGGCAATGTGAATAAATAAAAACACATGCCATTAAAACATAATGTTGAGCATAATATGACAGGAATAAATTTTTCTAATAGAAAAGGTGAGGCAAAGCCTCTATATTAAATTGAAAATGAAAACATGTAAGATGATATAAATGGGGTCATACAAGGAAACCTACCCTCATTAAAGAACAAAAAAATTCAAAAACATCAGTAATAAATGTCAAGAGGATTATATGGTAGGAATAAATAATAATCAAATGATTCCATATAAATAATCACATGAAACTTAACCATTGATATTATACTAATTTAATAATCACATGTATTATTAATAAATAATATCATAATTAGGGAATGCATAATGTAGGACATAATAAACATACCGTCAAGGCTTTGGCTAAGACACCATACATAAACAAGTAAGACATCAACCAATACCCAAACTAGTTTTTCTCATGAGACCTATCGATGCATCGAGGGGATATAGCAGGGTATGCCTGTCACTTACTAAGTCCAATGAAATCATAATATGAAAGGTTTGAAGCATAATCAATATATATATTCATATTGAAACTAGCATATGAAATGTTAATAACTTTTCATAATCATAAACCATCCAAAGTAACATAGAGAATAATATCAAAATAGTACATCCCCAATCAAATTGATCATAGAACATTAAATAAAATATGTTTAATGGTATCATAATATATCAACCTCGATGAATAATATAATTCAATAAAGTATTGTTACAAATATAATTTAATAAGATCACAAAAAAAAATTAGGAGAATACCCTTTTTACTTTAAAATCACTTATTCTTAAAAAGTTATGCAATTATAAATGAAAACATTTTATTTGAAAAGAAACTAGTAATATTGTAAAGGATAATTTAAAACATTAAGGTATTATGAAATTAAGAAAATATGATCATGTATTATATGTTTTAAAAAAACCTTCTTTATGAATTTTGTAAAAGAGACATTAAAGAGGATTTTTAAAAGGAAAGTCTCTTACAAATATTGTATCATTGATGTGAGTGTTAATCAAATCAATAGTTTATGTGTATCAGCTATAAATCCATATAAAATAATATTAAATACAATATAAGATAATAAAAAGTAATTTTACACAAAATTATACCATGCCAAAATCTATGGAGTATATGTTTAACCCAAATAATGGAAATTGGGATAATAATTCTCTTACCTTAGGTCTGAATGGATTCTAAACTAGCACTTAACATACTGGGTAATCAAATTATATTCATTAATTACATAATTTATAACATTTTAGAAATAAAATTTATTTATTATAATTTTATTAAGTTCTTTTATGTCTATTTTGATGAGTTATAAAGATCAATTTCATCATTCTGAGAGCGTTTATTTCACGGTTCCATGGTTGGTAACTTGTGTATATTTAAGGATGATCTTGTAAAATGGTATTAGTACTTAAAAAGCGATATTATATGGTATTAATTAACCATAATAATTACATATGGTCTCATATATCATTTTTATTTTTGGCATGATGATAATTCATTTGATAAAACTTTAATGATAACTATTTGGTTTATTGTGGTGGTTTTTCCGACCATCGAGAACTAGTTTATTTTTGTTTAATATTATGGCCATATGTTAATTGAAGATTTTGATACCATATAATATATATTTAATTATTTAATTTTAAAAAATTATAATTAAATTTAAACTTTCCATTAATGAGGTAAAGTGAAATTAAAACTCATTGTTCACAAAGGCAGTGGATCGACATACCATGGATGATGTTTTTTATTTTTAAGAAAAAAAAGGAGAAGAGAAAATATTTGATGATGGATATTTAATTAACATGATAAAATTATAGTATATATATTATAATTTACTTATCATGTAACTTTGGATAGGGGTGAGAATAAGGTAGAATAGAGAAAGAATTTAAAAGAGGAGGAATTTACCTATTGAATATCATCTCCTTGAGAACCTCCTTAAGAAACTTAGAATTGGTATTTTGGTGAGACCATAAACAATAAAATTTGGATAGGTATTAGTAAAATATAATTTTTTAGAGTATGTTTGAGCTATAAGTACCAATGTGGTGAAAATAAGTGAAGGAGTGCCCTTTTATAATTGAGGTGAGGGGTATTTTAAGAATTTCTTAAAATATTAAAATATAATAAGGTTATTTTAGGCCCAAAGACTTCCAAATGGCCTATAAAAAATATGGGATGATATTTTATACCATATATTATCCCATTTGGTCTTATTTGAGATTTTTATGATTTTTAAATAATTTAATAAAATATTATATTCATGACAAATCATTATTGTCAAATTTAAAACTATTCACTACTATGACTTTAAAAAAATAAAAAACAAGTTTCAAATCCAACCAAAATATTTTATTATATCATATAAATGTATTATTTATCTATATAATTCATGTATTGGCTTAATTATTTCAAATTATATTTATTTTAATATTTTTAATATCATTTATTTGATTGTTCCATTAATTAAATAATTATTGCATCATTATTGTGAAAGCATTTAAGGTATTTATTTGTTGCCTACAAATTAAAAATAAATTTTCATGAAGAATATAATATTTTATATTTAAAAATAATATTTATAGTTAAATATCTATTATTTAAAACTATATATTAAAAAGTTATACTAATTACAAAGCCATAGTGTGAACAGTTTGATTTTCTTTTAAATAAAATATTATATGGGACTTAATGTCAAACAAGTGGACTAAAAAAGGTCCTAAATTATAAAAAATTATTATTTTGGTTGAAATTTACTCATCCGTTAACATTTCAACAAATTATTAGTTCATTTAATGGTTCTTATAATTTTAATTAAAATCATTTTATTAATTTTCCTTCTATTTTCACAAGCACTGCGTCAATGTTTTATAAGCATTAAAGACAATTATTTCATTTATAAAAATTAAAAATAAATTATTATCATAAAAAATAAATAAATTAGTCTCAATATAATCTTTTAGATTCATTAATTATGTATATTTACTCATACTCATGTCAAGATAACTTCTTTAATTTGTTAATTTGACTTTTCTTTCCTTCGCAATCATTGCACAAGAATTTGGATAAGATTCATGTTATATAACTCTAAAATTATAAAATATCAATAAAAATTAACATAAATACATAATATTTAATAAAAAATTCACTAAAATACTTCTTAGAACTCAATTATTATTTATAAGATGCCAAATTTTACTTTTCCAACACTAAGCAGGCAATGTGTCGGCGCTGAAAATGATTTTCATATTTTTCATGAAACAAATTATAATTTACATGTTTTGAATTATTTTTATAGAATATTTATATTATAATATCATACATTATTCATTCCATAAATTTAATAAATTATATATCATAATTATGTCTTTATGATATCACAAAAGATACTGTATTTTAAAAAAACTGTACTTTTTACTATTCACTAAAATTTTAACTTTTTCTAGAAAATTATAAAAATTTCACCATAGAATAATTTTGATATGATGATTTAAAAAGTGAAGTTAATTTTAAAAAATAAATTTTCTAAAAGTGTCAAAAAAATAATTAAATTTAGTTTCACATAGAAAGTAATAAAAATTACTTTTTGATAAAAACTTATATTTGAAGAATAAAATGAATTAACTAATAATTGTGTGTTTATTTCATAAAAATTATTAAATAAATTTTTATTTAATATAACCTTCATATATATTTTATAATATATTTATTCCTATTCACACCCACTAATTTAATGGCTAGGTTATAAAGGTCGTGTTAAAATAGTATATAGTGGTTTTAAACTCGGTGTTGCGTGCACTACAAGCTATCAAAGAGATTAAATTTATTTAAAAAGATACATACCATAAAATCTTGGGGTGTTTCATTTATATAAAATATAAATACTTTAGAAATATTTAATATATCCTTGTAAAATTTTATAAGTTGGAATATGAGTTTTAAGGGGTTAATTGATTGAGATTCCTTTGTTTAAGAAATTTTATTAAGTTTCCTTATTCCATAATTATATTATTCACTTTTAATTAATTTTACAAGTGTCTCACATTATAATTAGTTTTTATACACAAGTGTATGGGTATATATGCATATATATGTACATATTCACATGAAAATATATGAATATGTGAATTGATATAAAATTATGTGTGTGTGTAATTACATACGTGTATAACATTAAAGGGATGCATTAGAATTTAAAATTAATGTTTGAATTTGGTTTTTAAATAAGTTTTCAAATAGGTTTTTTTAAATGGTTTTGTTTTCATTTAAAAAAATTGAGCTTTCAAAAGGGTTTTTTGAAAGAAGGCATAGTTTCAAATTTTGTTTTTAATTATGGGTTCTTATTGTTAATAGAAAGAATGATTGTTATGTGGAATTTTTTTTGCTTGGCATAAGGGAGACCATAGGTAGGAAAATAACTAAATGGGTTATGCCCTATCCTTAGGTATGATTTTAGCTAGGGATCTTTTATCATGAACTCGAGAGGCCCAAGTTGTATTACTTATTAAGGATCACATAGGTTGGCTAGTGTTCTATGAGTAATTCCTATTTACCTTTGTAACCTATAGGTTATAGATCCTCCCCATTTTTCTTGGATTATGTTTATAGTGTTACATGTTATTTGGTTCCCACTCTCAGTTTTATGGATGATGTTGTTATTATTGATTATTTTCCTTATTCATCATTATTTTTTACCCCTTCATCTCTTTAGTAATTTATTTAGACTTTTCTTATTTATTTTCAACTCTTCATGATTTTTTATATTTATTTTATCTTCACTCTATTTTTGTTAAGATTCTATTTATTATTTTCATTGTTGTTACATTTTATTGCATTAGTTATTCCTTCTCGGATCCATTTTAAAGGTAAATCTATAAAGGGGATTTCAAAGGCATGTTTTATATGGGTTGTTTTTTATAAAGGTATTTCTAAAGATAGCTTCCAAAGGATGTTGTAAGGATTTTAAAAGGAAACTTTGGGTTTTAAATTGAATTCTTGAAATAAAAATGGGGTTTAAAGCTAAAAATAGATTTTTGAAAAGGGTATTAAGTTTTATATTTTCTATTTAAATAATAAAAATCTTATCTTTAAATAGTTTATTCCAAACTAGTATGTTTGGTTTGTTCTTGAAATGAAATTAATGGACTCTATGGTACTTATTAGTCTATTTATCCTTACACCCTACTTACAAAACTCGGTGTTTGTAGACTGAGTAACTCTTTCAGGTTATGGATTTATTTTTTAGAAGTTTTGTTTTATAGGATTATTTATTTGGGATGATCTATGTTCAGGTGTTTATCTTAATGGATGGGGCATGACCATGGGTAAAATGGAGAACTTTTTTCTGGTATGTCAATTTTATTTTATTTTTCCTTAGTGGTTTCAGCTAAATTGGCCACCCCTGTTTTTCTTCCTTTCTTTTATCAGTGGTATTTATTCATGTAAAATTTTAGATGTTGAATAATAGTATTTTTTATGTGCAATGGAGTTATATATTATTCATGGGTTTATTTTATTTTATTTTATTTTATTTTATTTTATTTTATTTTATTTTATATTGATGCTCTCTTGAAATTTATTTTAAATTGTTGTTTGTTTTATTTCTATGTGGTCATCCAACATATGGACACATCATGCCAAAATTTTAGTAAAATTTATAATGTGTGTTTAATTTATTTATCTTTGTGAAATCATTCCTATTGAGTTAATCTGATACCCTGGCACTTTTCTCTAGCCTGTGGGGATCGGGAATGCCCCACGAGCCTAGTGGTGGACCAGTTTGGGTGTCGATTCAGGTGGTATCTTGGGTAGGTTTTTTATATCCTTGATCTGTTGAGTGGATTCCCAACTTTTTTAAATACTAAACTTATATTTACTTAACATTTTTTCTCTAAATTTGCAATAAGATAGTTGTGGATATTTTTTTGAAGAAAACTTTATTTAAGTCCACTCACCACTTTCATAAAAACTCCTCAATAATTAGAGTTACTTTCAACTATGGATGATTATAACCACATACTTATGGTTTTGTTCAAATTTAGGTGATAGAATAAATTTGGATCAATATTTCTTTGATTAATTTTAATATTTTCTCAATGAATGAAATCAATTTATTTTTATTATTCTTATTACTATGTGATCACACTCACAACTTAATCAAGAATAAATAGATAGCATTCATCATGTGTTAATTTATTTTTATCTATACATTCTTTATTATTTTATGTGTTCACGTATAAACTACATATACACAAAAATAGTAAACCATGCATAAGTAAATAAACAACATGATCATGATCTATTTATAATGGTTGATCCATCAAGAAAATAATGGATTAATCGAGACCCTAGGGGTATCTCCTTGAGTTTTATTTGACTTGAGTTATAATTATCACCCTATAAAATTCATCCATCTCTCATCTAGTGCTTTTCCAAACTTTAGTGTGAATTGTGTCTCCTTTTTTCTCCTCATTACACAATAATACTCAATCACATGTGAGAGGTATTGAGAATGTGGGATATATATAAATAATATCTATTATGTTCATGTAGGCTCTTATACATATAATGAGGTTGAGGGATGATACAAAGATCCTCATTTAATAATTAATTAATACAAACTTTCTATATTATGATAATAAAATAAATAAATAATAAACATTAAACATGCATTGGCTAGTATATCACATGATCAGTCTACATGCATTAAACATGTATAATAAAATTAAATTTTCATACAATGATACTTGAGGAAATTAATTATGAATTAAATTAAACTAATTTTAAAACATAATTTACAAGTTGAACGATCTAAAAACATTTAAAAAAATCCTAAATATTTATATTAATTTTGGGATTTTGTTTCCAGGTTTTCAAAGAATTTATGGGCCTCTAAAAGGCCCTTTGAGGTATTTTAGGTCCTTGTTGGCCCCAAATGATATGAGGAGGTCAGGAAAATCCTCACCCATTCTAGTCTAGGTCAGCTTCCTGGATGGGTTCTAGGTCTAAAATCATAAGTTTTTCCCTGGTGGGGAACGCAGAATAGGGTGGTGGTTCCCTAAAGGGTGGCAGGTGTTACTACACTAAAGTGGGTGACCTTTTAATTAAATAAAATTATAGAATACAACACTCGTGTCTTGTAAAATTTTTCATTATCATCTTCCCCCCCCAAAAGGGTCAATGGGGGGAAATAAATACTACATGATTGGCTAAAAACCGCTCACCTTAATTATTTTTTAAAATTATTATTTTCTATTTTGACTTGAAACCATACCCCATCCCTGATAGGTCTGTCATCATCACTAACCCAACCAAGAAACATTCCCACACTAGTTTTTATATATATAAATACATATTTGTTTTAAAATATATATATATATATTAATTTTATGAACAAATTATATTAACATGGTCATAAATTAATCATCCGACCTCGAATAATTTTTCTATTAGTGTATTTGGGACTATATCTACACCCTCTATCTGAATTATATCGAAGTTAAATTAAATTTAAAAAAAAGGAATTAAATTACTTTTCTAATATCACTTTTTGGTTTCGAGTGTTCCATGGAAGCATGGAAGTAAGTAAAAAATAACAATTATCATCGAATCGATGTCATAACATAAAATCTATTACTATAAGTACTCAAATATAAACATGATAATATCATTATTTACCCAAATAGTGAGATATTTGAATGGTCAAGAGGTAGGGGAAATGAACAATTTATAAAATTTTAAGAATTATATCAGAGTTCAAATAATTAGTCAAAAGAGAATAAAAACATGAACTTGGTAATTTTTCCATTAGTTTGGATCAAAGTTATCATGCGTATATTTTTAACCTCTCTTTATCCCCAATAGAAATAAAACCCACTAAAATACTAATGTTGTATGGGGAGTCACACCCTGATTACAGCTTCCTTTTATAGTGGAGGTACAACCAACACAACCTTGATTTTAATGGGGAATCATAACCCATTACGAAGATTTTCTCAACCTGGACTCACAGCCCATTTACCTAGATTTTTCACCTAAATTCACAATCCAAACAATCCTACCTTTTTCTACCTGAAGACAAAACCCAAATGTAACTTTTTAAGGGCTAGTATAACCTAGAAAATCCTGATTTTGAATGAAAAATCATAAAACAAATTTAAATCACATAGAAAATATATGGGGAGTATACAAAACTACATAAAATAGTTTAGATAGTGAAGTTATGAATGTTGAGTAAGGGGGAACTTTGATCTTCTTGGTAGTGTGTACAATAACGATTCACTTTAGCCAAAATAATTACACAATGAAAGTAGTATATTCACATGTATAACACTCATCATTCATCCAAGTATTTAGATCTAAACCTATTTAAGTTTTTTTAATATATTTTCTTCATGAAAATAAACTTTTAGAAATAATATTTTCATGTATAGTCATTACGGTTTTTCTTTTCCCAAAAAGTAACCATAATTTTCTCTCTTAATGATAATGAACTACTTTAGAGTTAGAAGCAGCTTCAATATTCTATAATATTAAATAGATATACAAATAAAATAATTAAAATTTTAAATGAAAAAAAAATACTCCATTTAAATATGGCTTAAATTATTTTAATTAGCCTTAATTACTTTTTATATTACCAAGATAATCACACTCAATATTTTTCTATCAATACCAAGAAAATTTTAATTTTTTAATATAATTAATTAGATACAAAATGTGAATATTAAACAATATTCTTCCTTCATTATTTTATTTTAATTTTGCATAAAATAATTTCAAAACATTTTTTATTGTATCAAAATAATTAATAAGTAATTATGGAACAAAGAAATTGAGAAAAACAAGTAACAAGGATATGTATTAGATTAAAATATAAAAAATAAGAAAAACATAGCATATTTTGAGTTTAAAAAAACTATTGAATCATATGATATGTGTATGAGTCATTTATATAGGTTTCAGCATTTGATTCATTCTAATGTTAACATATAATTCATTCAATCTGTGTACATGTCACCACACGAGTCATTTTATACTCAGAAATTTTTTTACCAATGTATGGTTCATTCAAAATGCATATGAGTCATATTATAAACCTAAGAACAAGTAATTTTTGTACATGTCATTTTATTTTTTTCATAATATTCATCTCATACTACATGTGATTCATATGTATAAAAGTGACTTGGTTCTGCATATGTGTCATTTGATACTTAGAAAATCATTTCATAAGAAATATAACAAACATGAAGATGAAAAAGTAAAAAATTCAAGAATAATTAATCAATAACTAAACAATAAACAAAATCAAATTTAATTCAACATCATTTTTTCTTCTACAAGCAGTGAAAGCTTCAAACAAGGAAAATACTTTTTTTTCAAAACTCGTGTTAGAGGAAAAAACAAAAATAATAATTTTGTAATTATTAAAACATAAATAAAGTGGAAAGGAACCACTCAATAATATCTCCCATTTTATAATTATAAAACTATGAAAAATTATCCCCCTTTTTGTAATAATCAAAAAAATTAAAATAATTAATTTTCATAATACTCCCCCTTTTGTAAATAAAATATAGTTTGTTCCAAAAAAATAAACAAAATAATTCTTCCTTTTTTATAAAGTGTATAAATTTCAAATCAAATTATCTTATTTTAAACATTTATAACATATTTTAAAATAATATTTTAAAAAAATATTATGTTATACATTCTTTAATTCCAACATACTAAAATATAATTAAATAATATAAGTAAATAATTATTATTCTTCCTAAACATAGAAACTATGTGTGCACGTTTTAAAAACATCTTTAAATAATATTTGTGAAATCTATAATTTCAGTCAAAAATACCCCTAAAATAGATGAAAATATAAAAGAAAAAACATTAATTTAGTAATAAATATTAAAACAATGAGAACTTCCCAAAAATTATAGATTTCAAGTTTTGAAATAGACATAACAGTGAGTCCAACAAAGCTTCTGTAAAAGTAAAAATAGATTCTACAAAGGAGGCACGAAAACAATTTTAAATAGTAATAAATATTCCATACTCCTTATAATTATATTATAATTAAATCATATTTCCATCATACCAAATTTAAAAATAATTTACTAAAACTTTACTACATCCAAAGTTTTAGTAAAAATATTTTCTAGTTGATCGTCAGTTGAAACATATTCTAAATAGATTTCACCTTTTTGTACATGATCTATGATAAAATGATATCTGACTTCTATATTTTTAGTTCTTGAAAGATGTAAATTGTTCTTATAAATATAAATAGAAAATGAATTATCACACAAAATAGGTAACTTATTAAAATAAACATCAAAATTGATTTAAGTTTTCTTAATCCATAAAGATTGTGTACAATACCTTGTAGAAAATATATATTTTGCTTCATTGGTTGATAAAGAAATCATAAATTTATTTCTTTGAAGTCCAAGAAATGAAAATTTTACCTAAAAAGTGACACATTTTACTGGTACTTTTTCTATCATTTTTTCAACCTACAAAATCAGAATTATAGTAAATTTTCAATTCAAATGAGGTTTTTCTAGGATAAAACAAACCAAGATTTATATGACCATTAACATATGTGTTAATCCATTTTAATAGATATCAAGTGACTATATTTAGAATCAGATCCAAATCTAGCTCACATGCATACACTAAAAAATTAGATTTATATAAGTAGTTAAATAAAGTAAAATATCAATCATTCCTTTAAAAATTTTATTATTTATTGATTTAAAAATAGTATTAACATCTAATTTATAAGAAGAACTCATAGGGATACTTGAACTTTTACTTGAATCAATTCCAAATCTTTTAACTAACTCTTTAGCATACTTAGATTGATTATAAAAAAATATATCATTCCTTTGAAATATTTAGAGTCTTAAAAATTATTTTAATTCTCTCAAAGTCTCATATAAAATTCATAAGTCATTGGATATTAAAATTTATTCATAAATAATTTTACTTAAGGATCCAAAAATAATATCATCAATATAAATTTGAATAGTAAAAATATATTTAGGGTTATTATTAATAAATAAAGTAGGGTCTATTTTGCTTTTTATAGAACCATTTTTATAAATAAATTGGGATAATATTTCATACTAATCTCATAGATATTTTTTAAATCCATATAGATATTTATAAAGTTTAAAAACATATCTATATTTATATTCATTATAAAAACCTAGGGGTTGTTTTACATAAACTTCTTTAGATAACAAAACATTAAGAAATACACTTTTTCACATCCATTTGAAAAAGTTTAAATCCATAATGAGCAGCATAAGCTTATAAAATTCTAATAGCTTCTAATCTAGTAACTATAACACCCCGACCTAGGATGACCAAATGGAACTCGAATGAAGGGTCGCCAAATGACCTCAAACATGCCTCCCTATATGCCAGAGGATAGAAACTAGTAATGAGGGCTTAAAACAACTGTGGGAGACTATTCCCTATAAAAATATTCATGGGTCATTCCCAAATCCTATCAAAAATTCAGCATGACCCATCTGTATAGTGGACATCCCACCAACCTATGGACATTAAACCGGGAGCCCATTGGGCCCCCATGGTACAAAATATAAAATAAGTGGGAATATATATGATACATCAACCATAAAAATATCATAAGAAGTAGATGAAAAATAAATAGTCATCATATAAAATAAATGGAACACTATCCATTGCATCCTAGAAGTGGCAGAAAATAAATACAATGGACTTTGGGCCAATTCACATACATCATGTTGTGTCCACAACTTCTAAGACCTATTGACCTATACCAAGATTCTAGCTCTGTGTGGTACCTATGTCTTGAAAGAAAACATGAAGTTCTACCCACATACACCTAAACCCATGAAAAGTATGTCAATAGGGGTGATTCTAACAACATGGTAAGTATCCCCAGTGCCTCGACCAAACTATGTGTTGGGGTCAATTATATGTACATGAAATATATATATATATATATATAAGTTTCAATAATGTCCATTCAACACACCCACTTGAAAACACATCACTCCATACGCACACAATCATACCTGCTTCAGTACCATATTGGGAGCTCCTCGTACCCAACCCATATAGTACATGATTTAGTTCTATGTCAGAATCTATGTCATACCATAATACACACTATACCTTCCACAACACTATGCTATAAGGAACGTCCATCGGGATCTAAGTATCATGTGTATCCCATGGTCGGCGCCTGTCGCTTAGGTGATGGATTCATCAAGTACCCTGACCCATCCCTACATGGTCAGGGAGGTCCATCAAGTCACCATGATCCATTCTTATAGACTCTAGGGATGTTAACCGTGTGCATCATCCCATCCCTGAAAGTTCTAGGGAGGCCACGATCAAGTGCCATGACCCATCCCTATATACTCAAGTAGGTCCATCAAGTCACCCTAACCCATCCCCACAATTTCTAGGGAGGACAAACAATCACATTAGCCCATCCTGAGGGTTCTTGGGAGGCCCAAACAATCACACCATCCCATCCCACTAGTTCTTGGTAGGGACAAACATCAAGCACTCTGACCCATCCCTATGCACTCAGGGAGGTCACATCAAGAAATAGGTTATCTCATATATAAAAATTAAACAAGGCATGCAGACCATCTCATAACTCACCACCTCACCATTGGGGAACTATTCCCTCAAGACTTAGTCCCACATGTAAGTATCTACCTAGGGTCACTTAGACTCATCCCATCCCTATAATGGTTCTTCAATTTCATCGGGATAAAACCACCACTTTGATGCCAAGAGTAAACATTGTTATTCAAAATAAAAAAACACACTAAACACGCAAGAAATTATTATTAATTATGCACATGAACCTAGATAACTAAGATACACAGCAAGGTCGAGGCCCCTTGCCTCAAAAATGTTATGAAACTCATCCCAAGCCCATATAAACTTCCATCGAGTCCAAGATCCCTTGTCTCAACAACCAACATTATCAATTAAATTAATTAAATTAATTAAAACCAAAATACCAATTGTAATAATAGGTTTCAAACTCACCAGCTAGTCCAATGATGTCGGAAACCCAAGAAATTGGGTGTTCCACTCCCAACACACCCCTTATCTTATGCCAAGAAAAATCCCCAATTTAAAAACATGAATCAATCATTAATTTTACCCAAAATCACCATAAAACCTAATTAATTTTACATATTTAAATACCTTGTGATAAATGAAAAATAAAAGTTTGATTACGACATCTTGGGATTCCCTCTATGATCCACACAAAATTCTATTAAGGTGCAATGATTTCACCATGTGCTGGAGAAATCATCCCTTATCGAAACCCTATGATCGAATCAAAATCAACCAATAATGAAGAGGAGAATCAAGTGGAGGAGGAGAGGATATCTTACCTCTCATTTTCCTGGAAAACAATTCCAAAATCACCCCCACATCATGGGGGCATAAGAGGCTTTTACACTCTGCTTGTATGACCAAGCAAGAAGGAGAATAGGGGTTTCCCCTCTAAAATATTGAGGGGGTATAGTCAATTACCCTTTAAAAAACATCAGTCATCTGATGGATGATGGAAGTAGCACCTATTACTATCATTCACCACTGGGTAGCCAGTTGCTCTACTGCATCTTTGGTTGTAGCAGCCACCTGACCTCTCTTGAAGATCCTTTGATCCCCCAAAACCCCTTTTAGCTTCACACTAAGTATAAAAACATTCATTGAATAATTTATAACTCCTGAAATTCAATCCTAAATCCTAATTCTCAAAATTAATAGGACACCAAACTCAAAATTCAAATTCCTTCAAGAATTTTCTAACCAATAAAGATGTGGGTCATTAAAATCTCCCCACCATAACACTTACCATCCTTGAGAAGCTGTGGGAAATTTCAAACCATGTCTCCTGACCTATCCCAATCATCAAATTATCAATAACTCATTTTGTTCCATCTTTAAATATCAAATTTGATTTCACTACACAACCCAAACACCAAGCCCGATCACCCTATCTCCCTTCTAAAAATCTTGGTTTTATCCTTAAACCACGCAAAAAATTCCATAATGATTTTCCTAGTGTGATTTCCAAATCACCACATCCAACTGCATGAAAACCCCAATTAGACCACCATTCAACTTTTCCCAAAAATCTCAGCTTCTCACATCAACGCATCACCAAACCCCAAATTGATCATGATTCTATAACACTCTGAGGCATCATAATGTTTTCTAGGCACCAACACTGAATTTTTAACCTAAATCCCAGTGTAATTACATAGTTGGATCATCAACTACCTACTCCAGCTGTCGTGATCTCACCCCAAGCACTGACGCACCTCTAATTTGACACATGCTCAGATCATGAAAAACCCACTCTGATCTCTATTCCAATATACCGAATCCATTCAACACCTTAACCAAGCTTTGAATCTAGTATTTACTAAGGAACCAATCTTACTCAGTTTCATCCATGAACTAGAAACCAAATACCATTCTAATCATCCATGACCAGTATCACCTCCACATCCCCTCTGACATAAGGTTCATCTACACATGACCAATATGATTCTCCCCTCCATAGGGGTATAGTTATCTTCACCCACCAAACCAACTACTCAAACTCCACAACCAATGCTCTATCTTTCACCCCACATAATGACTAGACATGGCCAACCTTCTCAAACCTGAGTTCCAAATCCAAATGCCAATTGTTTCTCATTCCTAGTTCACCAAAAAATTAATATTTTAATGGTTTATGCTCATTCAAAATCAGTTTCACACCCTCTAATTGGTCATTTTTATGCTCCCCGCCATATGGGTTACCTTAAACTACTCCATGGGTGCTAACCTCTAACCGAGTACCAACATTGTGTGTGTATCACTCCTCCCGAGCCACACTCTCACCTACCTTACAAATATTTCCAAGGAACAAGCCTCGATCGGCAGCTCTACAACACGTTGGTCTACCATCGACGTTACCTCTTGAATCCAAGGTATATTTCCCATATCTTTCCAAAATCCTCAGGCCACCATGCCTACACACATCTCACTAAACACACCAATAACCCCACCCTGAGGGTGACCCTAAAATAAAACTACCAAAGAACTACCGCCATCACACCACTCGGGCTTATCCACAACCCGAACTACTCCCAATATCCCACACTCGGTATGTTCATCAATCCATGAACCAACTAGCACCATGCTTCACCCACACGCACCTAGCCTCACATACCGATACCTTTCCCAAAAATCTCACCAACACTAACTCTCCTATTCCAAGGTAAATTGATACACTGATAACCCTATCACAAGTTCTCATCCACTTTCTAAATTGGTCTTACTGATCCCAATAGTTTCATATGCCCGTGAAACTTTATTGCACAATTCGACTCATGCTCATGAAAGTATCATCCTGTTTATCCTAGGCTCACATGCCTAAACCACTAATCATGCCCCCACACACATGTCATTCTTAACCATTCTGAAGTACCCTTCATACTCCTCATCAAAATTGAGGCATCTACCCATGTCTAATCATAACACACGACCATTGCTACACCACATCCTTCTATAATTCCACTAGAATTCATTTACTCTCCTAAAAAACTCAATCGTTCTCAATCCCAACAGTCAGATTCTAAGAATCCCACTCTCTACCATCACCAAGAACCGATATGGTGCTGAACCGCACCTTTCAAAATCCAAAACACAGAAGTTTCATCATTGGCACAAAACATATTGAGAATTATGGTGCTCTCTACCATAATACAATGTCACCAATGACTATATCTAACTAGTGGTTCTCCCTGCCATAGGAATCGCCTACCAAGGGCACACATCAACTGGTCATATTCATGGAACCAATCAAAACACATCAAGATTTCCAACCCACAAAATCATCAAAATCATATCAAACACACATAACTCAATTCCAATCCTTGAACCTTCCAAAATAACATCTAGCTACTCAGACCTCATGTCAAACATCCATGATCACACTGCAAGAGGCTTCTGAAAAGAATCCACCCCAATCCTGATAAAAGCATCTCCCACCGAACATCCATCCCACAATCCCACCACCAACAGCTCCATCAAACATCCACATTTTACCTTCTAAATGCACAAACCAACCATTGGGTCTCTCTTGGTCAACCACTAATGGTCTAGAAAATATGCTATATAGGTGTTGGTTTCCCTCTAAGAACCACATCAAGCCAAGAATGCACACACGCACCTACTTACCTCACTTAGAAGTTTTATAATCAACCTTGGAACATGATTTCAACACACAAGTCAAGAATTCAGGTCACACCAACCAACACACAAAATCCAAGAAAACTGGTTCTCACAGGTATCAATTGCCTAATTTCAAAAACCCATTTCCAAATATTTACACACACTAAAACTCTAGTGAGTTTCCAAAACACACCTCAAAATATAAGGGGTTTCCATCAAAACCACATCACCAAAATCCCCATCCTAGCCATCCATTTTTGAAAACTGATCTCATTTCCAAAATTCCATTTTGAAAATAATTTCCAAAACCAATTTTGAAATCCCATTTCAATCTTTTGAAACTTCATTTCAAAACCCATTTTCCTTATGTTTTTTACAAAACCTGAAAATATCATTCATTTAAAAATTCCTATCACTATGATCTATTTCTATAAAACCATTTACAGACACCCCATTCCACCACAAAATCTTTCCTTTTAAAAAAATAAGTTTTTTTCTCAAAAACCAAAAAATTTCAAAAATCCATTGCCCTATGGATGCCAACAAGCATGCCACGTCAATAAAACATTCCCCTCAAATCCATATTAATTTCATAATCCCTTATAATATAATATATATAAACATAAATTATATTATGAGTTTCTTCAATTAATATGGATTTTAACAAGGCTATCATGTCAAACGACACCACACATATGTGGATGTATCAGGCTCTTAGTATGACTCTATTATGATGAATGTATAACTCATTGGCTCCAATCTGAGATATATGACACATCTTGAGTCATGTCTATCACAAAATGGGATTATCAGTCTAACCAAACACCTCACTCATCCTAGAGTGCTAAATCCCAAAACTAAACATACCTTGCCAACTTGAGTTTCAACCGATGTAATTCTATCCAGGCATACGCTTGGTCTACCTCTTGATTCATGAAAACCTATCACCACTTCTAACTATTATATTTATCCCAATATATGCTCTAATACCATTATATAATACCTTGGCCTGGGCCGCTCAAATGGAACCTAGGCGGGGGGTCTCCACATAACCCCAAGTGTTCCTCCCTATATTTCAGAGGATGCCAACTAGCAGAAATGGACTAAAACAATCATGGGGAGAATATGACCTCTAAAAATCCCCAGGGGTCATGCCCAAATCCTATCAAAAATTCAGCATGAACCATCTGTATAGTAGATGTCCCATCAACCTGTAAACATGAAACTGGGATCCCCCTGGGCCCCCATAGTCCATAATATAAAAATAGTGAAAATTAATATGATGCATCAACCATAAATAGAATATCATCATATGATAAAAATAAATAGGAATTATATATAATAAATGGCACACTATCCAATAAATTCTAGTAATGACTAAAAATAAATATAATATCCTCTAACCCAACTCACATATATCTTTACATGCCCACAGCCTCCAAGACCTACTAACATGTACCAAGAGTCCATCTCTATGCAGTACCTATGTCCTAAAAGAAAACATGAAGGTCTACACATGTACACCAGAACCCATGCTAAGTACGTGAATAGGGTTGAGTAAAATGACCCAGTAGGTATCCCCAGTGCCTCAACAAAACTATGTTTTTAGTCAAGTGGATATGCATAAAATACATGTATAATTTACAATAGTTTTTGTATATCACACCCACCCGAAAACACATCACACCATGCACACACAAGAATACCTTCTTCAGCAACATGTTGGGAGCTCCTCATACCTAACCTGTACAGTACCTTCTTCAGCACCTTGCTAGAATCTGTGTCATACTACAATCCACACCAAACCTTCCTCAACAATATGCTGGAAATAATTTCTATTAGGAGATCAGTATAACATTTATCCCATGTAACATACCTTTCACTCAGGTCATGGCATCATTAAGTACCCTGATTCATCCCTTTGTAGTCAAGGTGGTCCATCAAGTCACCCCAACCCATCCTCGTAGACTATGGGGAGGTTAACCATACACATTGACCCATCACCATAGGTTCAAGGGAGTTTGCGATCAAGTACCCTGACCCATCCCTATGTACTCAGGGAGGTCCATCAATTCACCCTGACCCATCCTCGTAGGTTTTAAAGAGGTTAAACAATCACACCAACCCATCTTGAGGGTTCTTGGGAGGCCCAAATAATCACACCAGCCCATCCCGTATGTTCTTGGGGCCTAAATATCAAGAACCCCGACCCATTCCTATGCACTCAGGGAGTTCACATAAAACAAGAGGTTAGAAAATATAGAAAAATAAAATAGGTAATGCAACCCATCTTACAACTCACCACCTCACCGTCATGGAACTAGTCCCTCGGGACCTAGTCCTGTACACAAGCATCTTCTTGTGGTCCCTTGGACCCATCCCAATCCTATAAGGGTTCATCACTTCTATTAGGATCAACATTTCACTTTGATACTAAGAGTAAACATTATCAATAAAAATACATAACATATGAAACATGTGAGAAATTATTATTAATGAAGAAATGAACATAAATAAACAAATATCCAAGAGAGGAATCAAGGTCAAGGCCCCTCAAAAAATGTTCTAAAACTCATCCCAATACCATACTATCTTCTATTGAGTATAATATCCCCTATCTCAACATCCACCATCATCAATTTAATTAATAAAATTAATTCAAACTAAATCCCCAATTGGCATAATAGGTTCCAAAATCACTAGCCTATCCAACGATGTTGAAGATGTGAGAAAATGAGTGTCTTCCACTCCCAAAGCACCCAAGACTATTATAAGTAAAAGCCCCAATTTATAAACCTGAATCGATCATCAATTTTACCCAAAGTATCTGGAAAACTTAATTAATTGCGAAAAATGACATACCTTTTGATAAATGATAAATAATGACTTGATTATGGTATCTTGGTATGCCCTCTATGGGCCTCACACAAAATCCTATTAAGGCATAATTATTTTTCCATGATCTAGTGAAATAATCCCTTCCAAAAACCCTAATGTTGAACCAAAATCATCCAAGAATGGAGAGGATAATCAAGGGGAGGATGATAGGATATCTTATGTCATGACCCCACCCACTAGGGTTTGACTCGTGACTACCCCAATTCCACCTCCAATAGATAAAGGGATGGTGACCAGTGCCGAGTAGGCATATCCCACAAATGGGGGGAATTAGCCTAATGTAAATGTACACACACACATATCTCCAACCTACGTAATGCTGAAATGTAAAACAAATGAAAATAATGCATGTATATATCTATGATCCTAGAAACAGAGTACAATAGTAAAGTACTGAAAGTGAAAAAGGGTCCAAATACAATCTCAACCAAAAACTGAAGAGAGTCCAACCTACTCCAAGGGTAGGGACTACGATCAAATGAAAGCACTTGAAAAAAAACCTTGGTCTATCAAGATCAATCTATACTCCACTCACTCCCTATCCTCCTAGGATACCATCAAATGGGTCGTCGTCTGTATAAGACACAATGTATGCAGGCATAGCCCATATAGGGGTAAGTAAAACAATACCTAGTAGGAAACCCCAAAAACACTAAACATGAAGCATCAAGAATATTCATCTCATAATAGTAATAAAATACTAAATAGAAATAAGAGAAACCCAGATATACTCAAGAAGGACACCACATCACTAGGCAGTCACAACCAATTGTTAGCCACAGGATTCTACATGAAGCAATGCTCATTCTAGGATAATCCACTCCATGAGCTATGATATCATTGGAGAGACTCGACTAAGAGGTCAATATCATTGGTCCCATCCCAAGATTGATTACTGGTCTCTAAAGACCATGATACTCAGATAGGGAGTCGCACCTAGGACCACTGGGGGGCACCGCAAACCCAATATGGATCAACCCACTGTGTAGGAGATTTTATTACAATGATAATATGAACCCTACTGATACTGCCTGCTAGATAGGGGATCAACACACAGCTTAAGAAGGTAACACCGATTCCAAAAACCCCACCTAAGGTATAAAGATGATAGAGGATCACATTCCAGTCTCATGGAGGGACACCATGAACTCTATCTAAGACTCATCCTCTAAAGGGGATCATAATACTGATATGTGGACATAATACCTCATTGTACCCTCAAGGTAATTAGACCAAGGGAACACACTCAACTAAGAATGGCCTAGAATGAAGAAATAAAGGGATAAAAACACCCTTAAAAGGGGGTACACAGTGTATACTGGGGCTACACCGTGTGTCCAGCCAACCCCTATCCTTCCTCTGTGGTTCTACCTCACATAGAATGTAAATATCCATATAACTGATGTGTAGAAATAGTAAAAGGCATGTAGATATTTTCTAACACCATGCCTGTGTCTTTTTCTCATTCTCATGTACCACTAACCATGCCCATGTACCAACCTGTGTACACCTAGTCATTCCCATGTACATATAGTTGTGTTTGTGTACTTAGCCTTTCTATGTCCATCTATCCCCCAAGATACACACCAACCTACCAATATGTGTCACGTGGAATGTTATAGGGTCACATGGCATGTGATATTTTTCTCCTTCGTTGAAACCCTAGTGCCACACAGAGGGTCCCACACAACGTGTGTTCCCAAAGAACACATTTTGTAACACAAGATTTCACAAAACCCATGCCTAGTTCACATGTTTCCTAGATTTTTTTTCTATGCCATCGATCGCGCCTATGAACTTTGGATTTGGGATTGACCATTCTTACCGTCATCCACTCTCTAGATTCTAGCTACCAAAACAGATCAGGAATCACCCTTCTTTGTCTGAATCACCATGCATTTCTTGGGAAAAATAAATCTCACCGGTACAGTCTCATTCCTCCATGAATCATCCTCCATCATCATCGATCCTCAAATCGCAACCTTCATCATAAGTCATACTCACAATATTGATTTGTTATGTTGATGAATGGTCATGAAATGGTCAAATACTGGGTAATCATTGAACCATGAGCCAAAGGAAATACCCTCGATGAACGCATGAATAAATTGGGTAGAAAACCATAAGCCACAATATGTGTGGAACGAATCTCATCCTTTGTTTTCTCTGCCTTGATTCATTGTCAAAGAAATAAACAGACGAATAGGATAATCAACACTGCGAAAAAAATAATCCATCTTAATTATATCCATCGTTGATGCATGAATCAATTCTATTTGTGGAATTGATCTACATTCAATTAGGATAAACAAAAGGTATGGAAAACACAAATCAATATCTTACCTAGAGTTTAGATCGGTCGTTGATGAAGAATGGTTGATTTTTCTTCATTGAAAGTATCCATAAACTCTATTGGCACAATGATTCTCAATTTCGTCCCAGTCCATTTTCTTTCACCAAGATCTCCTCCAACAGCTCCTCTCGATTTATAGGGTTATGCGGCCAACCCTACAAATTTTCCATAGTATCATATAAGTATAGGAGTCCATTTTATACATCAAATAAAATAAAATAACTCAATTAATTTATTTATTTTATAAATTTCACACCCACGATGAATTTTTCACAAACACCCTACACTGATAAGGTTATTTCATGCCTATGGTAAAACTTGTGTTATGAACTCAATGGTACCCTTATATTTATGATTGGGGATCCTTTTCGAGAGTTATTCCACTTTTTCATAAAAACTGCACGTGCATGATATTTAATATATTTAATATATTTAAAACATTTATTTCAGGAACACCGAGGCTCAGAATCACACACCTTATCAACATCTAGCCTTGAAAATATTCCATATAATATCCAAGAATAATATATAGAAAATCTAAGTCATTTCATTTTTCTCACCTTATAACTTTTCATTCCGAAAAGAGAAAAACCTGCTCAAAAATATGAGGGTATTGGGATCACAATTGGGTCTCCCGCTCCTAGGTGCTCTCCTGAAGATTCTCATGCTTCCACCGAATACACACTAAGGGAATTAATCACCCATGAAGGATCCTCTCATGTTGATCCTCGATCTCTACTGGGTACTCATAAAAGTTAACTCTATCCTCGATATCCATCTCTCCTCAGTTAATAACATGCAATGGGCCATGCACATACCTCCTCAGCTGTGACATGTGGAAGACGTTGTGTACCCATTCTAACTACAATGGTAAAGCTAAGTGGTATTCCACCTCACAAAATCTATGTAGTATTTTTAAATGACCAATGAATCTCATATATAACTTGTTGCCTCATCAAAATTTATGCAATCCACATCAAGGTGAGACCCTCATAAACACATGGTCACCCTCATAAAACTCCAAAGGTCTCTATCGTTGGTCCTCAAAGGGATTATGATGGCTTTGTACAGCCTTCATCTACTCCCTGGTGATATGCACCCTCTTTGTAGTATCTCAAACCAACTCTAGGTCCATGAGTATCAAATATCCTGGATTAGTCCAACAAATCAGTGACCTATAGGGTCACTCGTATAAGGCAACGATTGGTGTCATACCAATAGTAGAATGGTAGTTGTTATTGTATGAAAACTCTACCAAGGGTAGATGATCCTCCCAACTACGGCCAAAGTCCATCATGCAAGCCTGCAACATGTCCTCCAAGACCTAAATAGTCTGCTCAATCTGGCCATCAATCTGGGGTGAAACACTATGCTCGAGTGAAATTGAGTCCCAAAGGCCTCCTAAAATCCTCTCTATAATCATGACATGAATCGAGCATCACATTCTGAAATGATCATCATGGGAACTCCATGGATAAAGACTATCTCCTACACATAGAGACATCCCAAGCTCTTTACTAAATTCTACTCTTGAATAGATAGGAAGTGAGATGACTTGGTGATTTGGTCTACAATCACCCAGATAGAATCATGTTCCCTGAATGTACATGGTAATCCCATCATGAAGTCCATGGATATCCTATACCACTTACACTTTGGAACCTCAATGGGTTGAGCTAAACCCGCTAGAACCTGGTGCTCAGTCTTCACTTGCTAACAAGAGGGGCATCGAGAGACAAACTCCACAACACAACTCTTCATGACTAGACACCAAAACTAACATTAGAGATCCTAATATATCTTTTCCATGCCTGTATGTACCACAAAATGGGGTGTATGAAACTCCTACATCACCCCCTCCTGTAACATCAAAGGTACCATCACCCATCCTCTGAAAAGGATAGCATGATCTCCACCTTCAGGATATCCATAAGGATCATGTCCAGTGGATATATGAGTATGTAAGGTCTCATAGTCGTTATCTCCACATTGAGCATCCCTAACACGCAATAAAAGTGGTGTGGTAATAACCATAGACTGGAGATATAAAACACCATCCTTGTCAACTAAGGACAATTGCAACAAGGATAATTTCTTAAACACCTCATCCAATAATAGAGAACAAGATTTTTTGCTTAGATTGTCTTCCACCATGTTCCACTTCCCCAGTGTATAGACAATCTCCAAGTTATATTCCTAGAGAAACTCTAGGCATCACCTCTATATCAAGTTAAGACCCTTCTAAGAGAATATATAATTAATACTCTTGTGGTCATGGTGGATGACAAATTTCTTTCTTATCAGGTAGTGTCTCCACATCTTTAGTGCAAAGACTACTATTTATAACTTGAAGTCTTGGGTCACATAGTTTTGTTCATGTGGTCTCAACTGACATGAACCATAGTAAATCACCACCTACCTCTACATAAGAATGCAACCAAACCCAGACCCTGATGAATCACATAATACTATGTACTCAACACCCTCCTCTGGAAATCTCAATATGGGAGCACTCGTCAACCTCTTCCTCAACTCCTGAAAGCATTGATTTGACCTTTCCATCCACATAAAAGGATTCCCCTTATAGTTCAAATATGTCAAGGTTTATTCCACTCTAGATAAATTAGGTAAAAACATATGATAATACCCTACCAACCTAAAGAAACTCCACACCTCGGTAACACTCTTGGGTGTATCCCAATCAAGCACTGCCTCAACCTTCATTGGGTCTACTGTCACACCTGCCTCTGAGATAATGTATCCTAGAAAGTGGACCTTTCAAATTCTAAACTGACATTTCAAGAGCTTCCCATAAATTTGGTGCTCTTGGAGTGTGTCCAGGACCATCCTCAAGTGTCTCAAATTCTCCTCCTTGGATTTTGATTAAACTAGGATTTGATCAATGAAAACCACCACAAACTAGTCTAAGAAAGGCTGAAAGATATGATTCATGAGTCCCATTAACATTATTGGGTCGTTTTTCATGCTGAAGGGCATCACCAAGTACCCATAGTGACCATAGAAGCATCTAAATTCAATCTTTGGTATATCCTTTTCCTATACATAGCTGGTGATAGCTTGATCTAAGGTCAATTTTTGAGAACCATCATTCCCCTCTCAACTAGTCTAAGAGGTCATAGATCCTTGGTATTGGATACTTATTCTTTATGGTCACTTGGTTTAAGAATCAGTAGTCCAAACATAACCTCAAGATCTCATTCGCCTTCTTGGTGAATAACACTATATATTCCCAATGGAAAACACTAGGTCTCACAAAGACCTTCCTCTACAAGTCATCCAATTGTACCCTTGGCTCATGAAGCTTTGCGGGAGCGAGTTGATATATTGGTACTAATATTGAGGTCATCCTTGGGTGAAATTCAATGCATAAGTCTAACTCTCGACAGGGAAATAAGTTTGGCATGTCTTCAGGGAAGACATCATCATACTCTTTCACCACTGTAGGAAACTGGTAGCCCATAGAATCCACTGCTCCAAGATTCATGCTATCCAAATGGTGAGTAATCGGATTCACTAACCTATTCTTGAGCTCATCCTTCTCCTATAGTGTTTCCTTTTCACCCACAAAAAAACATTGTTCCATCACTGTGGATACACCGCACCCTCTTCCTAAAATAGTAAATATAAGCATGAACTGTGGATATCTAGTCCATACCTAAGATTATGCCATAAGGCTTCATCAATACTACAAAGAGATCTCATACAAAACTCTCACCTCCAAGTGTTAGATCCTGCTATCAACATAAGTGAACAATCGCTGAGTCACCACCTATCGGGGTCTCTAATCGCGAGGCTCGAGCCAAAGGATCAACTAGAATCTTTAAGTCTCGAACCAGAGAAGTGGAAATAAAGGAATGAATTGAACTTATTTTTATCAATACTAAAGCTAAGGTAGAAAACACACAGATCGTACCCCATATCATCCTTGTAGCCTCGGAGTCATAGGCCTCCATAGATTGCAGTTGGACTTATCTCAGACCACCATCTCCCTGATCTTGGTGTGGACCACCTGGGGGTAGTGGTGGTAATAGTTCAAACCTTTGACCATATCTTGCTGCTCTTATGGACCCTCTGTCATGTTTTATACCCTATGGACTACCATGCTCCTACATCTTCCTCTACCTCAGATATCCCTTGACTATATCTCGATCAGATGTGCAGTGGGTCAGACAATCCCATGCCAGATGTCTCTAGCCATCATAGGAGAAACACTTTCTCTCCCTCATTTGGTTTGAGTCATACTAAGAGCCTTGTGTCACTAGTCCTGTGTCCTGAGATCATCTCCTAAAGCGTCTGACATGCTTGGATCCTTGTGACTTCCGTCGGCTACCTACTGTCGTGGTATCAACACCTAGGTTCCCACTATAAGCACCCACTATCGACACCTACTCTACCAAGAATATCTCAACCACTAAGGCTCACTCCATCACTCCAATATAATTATAAATTCATAGGGATACCATTAAAACTCTGATATCTCAGTGTAATCCCTGCTCAAAGGTTCGTGCTCTGAAAAAAGGATCTCAAACCATATCAATAGAGTATTGTTAGAGAGAAATAAACCTCATTAAATACTCTTCCATGGTTAAAATTCCCTACTATAGATGTATAAGCTCTTGTATGCACAATGTGGATAGATAAAACTCCTCCCTAAAGAGATACTCAAAGTATAACCAGGAGAGAGATTTCTCATCGTGTGGATAAGTCACTAAACTATACCATCACTTAGTGGATCCCTAAAGAAGACTCTCCATGAGGGTTAATATCTAATATGAAGGTGACCTCACAAGCTCTAAAACTTGAGTGGCTACCTCTAGCCAGTCCTCAACCACCTAGGGGTTTGGCTTTCCCTAAAACTTTGGAGGTCACTACCTCTAAAACTTTTGTAGTTCACTTAGCTTGTGTGCATCCTCAACTGGCACTGTCATCACTATTTGTTACTCAACTGGTGGTGGTATTGATGGTAAACTACCTGGAGGTTCTATCTCCAGCATAGTCCCCTATAATGAAGCCTCGTCACTCGAAGGATCATCCTCATGATCACGTGGTGGAATATTGGTTCGATGACATCACATAGGCATCCTAAAATAAACAAAATGTACCACATTCAAAGAGTATATCTAGGGATATTACTCGATAAGGGAATGGAAACTAAAACCCATTCATATATAATGAATGTACCAAATTTATCCCTATAACCAATTTCTATATGTATTAAGTCAAAAGGCAGGTGATCAAAGTCCTGGTGTATAGATACATCGGTCGCTGCACCAACACTGGAGTCTTTTTCCTGAAAGTAGAACTCAAAACTCTTAACATTATTGACCCAAACCAATCTCGCTAACTTCAATCCTAATGTATAATTGAATCCTTTGATACCACTTTGTTACGACCCGACCAACTGGGGTCCGACCCGTGACTACCCCAAGCCCGCCTCCAATAGGCCAGGGGTTGGTGACCAGCACTGAGTATTCATATCCCACAAATGGGAGGAATTATCCTAATGTACCTGTACACACACACACATCTCCAGGCCCAAAAAATTCTAAAATTTAAAAAAAACTAAAAACAACTCATGCATACATCTATGATCCTAGAAACAGAGTATGACAGTAAAGTAATGAAAGCAAAAAGGGGTCCAAATACAATCCCAACCAAAAAAGAGTCTAACCTTATCTAAGGGTGAGGACTATGATCAAATGCAAGAACCTATAAAACACCTCAGTCTATCATAACCAAACTATACTCCACCTGATCTTTGTCCTCTCAGAACCCCATAAAATGGGTCATCATCTACATATGAAATGACATGTGTGGACAGAGCCCATACAAGGGTGAGTAAAACAATACCCAGTAGGATACCCCAAAAAAACTAAACACAAAGAATCAAGAATAGTCTTCTTATAACAATAATGCAGTAATAAATAGAAATAATAGAAACCCAAATATACTCAGGAAGGACACCACACCACCAGACGGTCACAACCAACTGCTAGCCATAGGATTCTACTCAAAGAAATGCTCCTTCTAGGGGAATCCACTCCATGATCTATTTTATCACTGAAGACACTCATCCAAGAGGTCAAGATCATTTGGAGCCACCCAAGAATTATCATTGGTCTTTAAAGACCCTGATACTCAGATAGGGGTTCATGTCCAGGACTGCTAAGGGGCACCACAAACACAATCTGGATCAACCCACTACATAGGGGATTGTATTCCAATGATATCGCAAACCCTACTGATACAGCCTACTAGATGGGAGATCAAATCCCTGCTCAAGGAGTTCATGCTAATTCCACAAACCCCACCTAGGGTATAAAGACGATAGAGGATCACACTCTTGTATCATGGAGGGTCACCACAAAATCTATCTAAGACTCATCCTCTGGAGTGGATCGCAATCCTAAGATGTGGAAGTAATACCGCATTATACCCTCAAAGGAATTGGACCAAGGGAACACACTCAACTAATAATGGTTTAGACTAAAGTAAAAAAGGGCTACAAACACCCTCAAAGGGGGTACATTGTGTGTCTAGCCAACCCCTATCATGCCCTTGTGGTGATTCTTCACACGACATGTAAATATCTATATATATGACATGTAGGAATGGTACACGACATGTAGAGATCACCCAGAACCTTGCCCGTGTTATCTGCTCGTGCATGTGTACTATTGGTCATGCCCGTGTACCAACCCGTGTACACCTGGTCATGCCCCTATACACTTTTTTGTGTCCATGTACTTGGTCTTTCTATGTCCATGTATCCCCTGAGATACACGTTGAGCCGCCAACATGTGTCACATGGTGTGTGATATTTTTCTCCTTCATGGAAACCCTAACTCCTTATAGAGGTTTAGTCCCATATGGCATGTGTTCCCAAAGAACACGTTGTGTAATGAGGGATTTCATAGAACTCATGATTGGTTCGCGTGTCACCTAGATCTACCACATCTTCCATCAATCACGCCCAAGAACTTTGGATTTGGGTATGATTGGCCTTTCCGTCAGTCGATTACCATATTTCAACCACCAAAATGGATCAGGAATCACCCTCTATCATCTGCATCATCATGTGTCACTCGAGAAAAAAATCAATCTAGTCCAATCACATTCCTCCTTGAATCATCCTCTATCATTGTTAATCCTCAAATCACAACCTCCATCACAGATCATACTTGTGGTATTGATCTGTTGCGTCAAATAACGGTTGTGCAATGATCATATGATGGTTAATCATAGAACCATGGGCCAAAGGAAATACCCATGATGAACGCGTGAAGAAACAAGGGAGAAAACCATAAACCACAAGATGTGAGGAACGAACCTCAGCCTTTGTTCATTCGGCATTGATCTATTTTTGAAGAAATAAACTGATGAAGAGGATAATCAACACAATGAAAAAATCAATCCATCTCAATTAAATCTATTGTGGATGTGTGAATCAATTATGTTCATGGAATTGATCTTCATTCAACTAAAATAAATGGAAGGGATGGAAAACAGAAATCAACATCCTACCTGGAGTTTAGATAAATCATTGATGAAGAATTGTTGTTTTGTCATTGTTGATGAGATCAACGAACTCTATTGGCGCAATGATTCTTGATCTGGTCCTGATTTGTTATCATTTGCCAAGATCTACTCTAAGGTTCTCTCTAACCGCTCCTCTCGATTTGCAAGGTTATGTGGCTAACCCTACAAATTGTCTATGGAAACGTATAAGTAGTAGAGTCTAATAGCTACATCAAATAATATAAAATAAATCAATTAATTAATTAATTTTATTAATTTTACATCTATGATGACTTTTTCACAAACACCCTGCACCGAAAAAATTTATGTCGCACCTAGGGTAAAATCTGCGTTCTGAATTCATGATGCCCTTAGATTTCTAATTTGTGCCCCCATTTGGGAGTTATTATGATTTTTTAATAAAACTTCATGCGCGTGATATTTAATATATTTAATATATTTCAAACATTTATTCCAGACACATTGGTCCTCAGAATCACACAGCTTCTCAGTGCCTGATCTCAAAAATATTCCATATAATATCTAAAAATAATACATAGAAAATCCAATTCATTAAATTTTACCTTGATTTTTTTCAGAAAATGGCACAAAAATCACCCCCATAACAAGGGGAAGGGGGGGTTCGGCCCCCTGATCATATGCCCGGCCAAGAAGGATAAAAGTGGTTACCCCTCTAAAATCATGAGGGGTAAAATAGTCAATTCCCCCTTAAAAGCCCCACTAACTGGTCGGTGGCTATTGGCAGTAGCACCTGCTATTTCCAGACACTACTGGAGATTTGATGGTTCTACTACAGCTTTGGGTGTAGCAGCCACTCAACCTCTCTTGAAGCTTCTTCAAGCCCCCGAGACCTCTCCGAGTCTCACACAAAGTGATTAGCATAAAGGTTCAATCTCTGATGTTAATTGTTTTCCTGTATGGTGAGATGTACAAATGGTCAAGAGGGGGTGAATTGATCAGTTTATAAAATTTTAAGAATTATATCAAATATAAAATAATTAATCAATGGAAGATAAAAATATGAATAAATGTATTTTATAGTAGTTTGGATCAAAGTGATCCTACATCTACTCTTTATTTTTCTCTATCCCTCAGAGAAATTGAACCCACTAAAATGTTGATTTTTTATGGGGAGTCACAACTAAATTAGAACTTCCTTTTCTATTAGAGGGACAACCAACACAACCTAACTTTTAATGGAGTGTCATGACCCTTTATAATGAATTTTTCAACCTAGAGCCACGACCTAATTAACTTCCTTTTTCACCCAGAGGCACAACCCAAACAGTCCTTCTTTCTACTTGGAGGCACAACCCAAATGTACCTTTTGAAGGGGTAGTACAACCCAATAATTCTTAATTTTGAATACAAAGGCATAAACCAACTTTAACAAACATAGAAAATAGATGGGAAGTATACAGTACTATGGAAACCAATTTAGACAGTGAAGTTTTGAATGTCGAGAATGAGACAGTTCTGATCTCCTTGGAAGTGTGTACTTTCACGATTGAGTTCAACCAAAAGAATCACATGATGTAAGAAGTAAATTGATGTAAACAATAGTTAACATTAATGTAGATGTTTGGAATTGCTTTTGTCTAACTCTTTTTATATAGTTTCTTCATGCATGTTAACTTTCAAAAATAATAGCTACATGCATAACCATTGCATTTTTTATTTTCCAAAATAGCAGTCATAATTTTCGACATGCATAGTCGTTGCAGTTTTTCTTTTCCCAAACAGAAACTATAATTGTCTCTCTCGTTGATAACAAACTACTTCAAGCTGGAAGCAACTTTGATATTTTGTAAGATTAAATAGTTCTACAGATAAAATCGTTAGAACAATAAATGAACGAACAATAAATAGTCCCATTAAATACAGATTAAAAAAATTTAATCAACTTTAAATACTTTGTATAGTTTCAAGATAATCACACTCAACAATTTGCAACAAATTCTAGGAAAATTAGAATTTTTTAATTCACTTCATTAAATATGAAGTGTAAATTTTAAACATTCTTCTTCCTTCATGATTTCAATTTAATTCTTCATAAAATAATTTCAAATTATTTTTTATAATAGTGAAATAATTAATAAGTAATTATGGAACAAATAAATCAAAGAAAACAAGTAACAAGAATATACAGTGGATCAAAATATGAAAAATAAGAAAAACATAACATATTTTAAGTTTTTGAAAAACAAACTATTGAATCATATAATGTGCTTATGATTAATTTCCATAGGTATCAACATATGAGTATTTCCAACATTAGCGTTAAGTCATTCGATATGTGTACGTGTCATCGTATGAGTCATTTTATACTTAGAAAAAAAATTGTCTGTGTATAAGTCATTTAGACTGCATACGAGTCATTTTCTAAAACTATGTACAAGTCATTTATATACGTTTAATTTTAGTTTGGAATAATATTCATCTCATACTATGTATGATTCATTTCCTTAGACTACATACGAGTCATCTTCTATAAGCAATGCAACAAGGAAAATCTTTTGTTTCTTTTCAAAACTCATGCTAGAGAGAATAAATAAAAATGATAATTTTGTAATTATTAAATCATAAATAAAGTGGTAAGAATTCACTCAACACTAGTGTAATTCAAATAAGCATGAAAACAAAATTGAAATAATATCTTGTTTGGTTTGAACACATTGTTGTGATCCACTCATCACTGATGATTGTTTCTCAAAGGATCTGAAGTAGGAACCCTCTAGATCATCCACATGTGCTTCAAAAGCTTTTCGGTGCATAGATCTATGAACTTTGTATGCCAGCGCAGAGATTCGAATTGCTTTCGATGTACTCACAATCATCAGAGAACTGGTTACTTAATCTAGGGAGGAGATCTTGGATCGGGGTGCTCCAAACTCTCCTTCCTCACTCTAGAAAATGAGAAAGACGAGGGGGAAGATCTCGAATTCATAGGAGCAATAGTATCCCCCCCCCCACACACACACAGATTTTAACTTATTTTGGTTTATATATGTTACACTCCCTGCTTTTAAATTATTTAGTTTATTAATTTTCTTGACATTGGGTAGTTCGGATTAAAGTCTAGCTTAAATTTTTGAGTTCTTATTTAAAAACGCATGTTTTTTCCTTGACTGCGTTCAGCGCACCGCGGTCGAAGTCGCGCGGCTTTGCCCGAGTCACCACGTGACTTTGCCCGGTTCACCGCATGGTTTGTCCGATGTTCAAGGCAGATAAATAAAATGAAATGAATACTATAATGAGAATAAAGTAAAATAGGATGAATAATAAAATGAAAATAAGAAGTTTAATAAAATTTAAGGAATTATTTTAAGAATAATAATAATAATATTGTTTGAGAATATTATTATTATTATTATTATTATTATTATTATTATTATTAGCATTAAGAATGTAAATTTTATTAAGTTGTTACTAATATTGTAATTATTATTATTGTTGTTAATATTATATTAAGTTATTATCACTTTTATTATTTTTTTTATTATAATGTTATTATTATTATTACCATAAATTATAATTAATTAATTAATTAACGAGAATATGCAAAATAAAAATATGTAAAATAAGATGGATTAATAATTGTTTTAATAATAATAATAATAATGTTATTGTTATTTAAGAATACCATAATTGTTATTAATATGGTTAATATGTTATTAAGTTGTTGTTATTATTATTATTATTATTATTATTGCTGATATTTTAATTTAAGAAATATTATTATTATTATTATTATTAGTGTGTGTTAAATTTTTTCCCCTTTTTTTGGTAGGGTTTCTCCCCACAGGTCGCGCCCCAACTCCCTCCACCTTACCCTTTGTGTCGCCCTCCCCACCTTCCTCCTCTACTCGCGCGTGTCAGCGCCCTACTGGTCGGCCTCCCTTCTCCCTGTTTGCGGCCTCCGGCCGACCTTCCTCCAGCGCACGCGTCATCTCCGGTGCCCCCCCCCCCCTTCCCGTTGCCCTGCCTCCCTCGCGCGGCCCGCGTCCAGCGTCTCCCTCTGCTGGCCGCGGCCCGGTCCCCCCCCCCCCCCCCCCCCCCCGCTGGTCGGCGCCGCTCCGGCTCCCCCACCGGCACCCCGCCCTCCTTCCGCACGCACAACCCCCCCAGATAAGACGCTCCTTTCTCTTCTTTGAGTTTTTCTTTTTCTTTTTTCAGCAGGTATGAGATTCATTTTAGAGTTCGATCTTGAATCCTTTTTTGTTCGAATTCTTGAATTAGGGACCAATTTGGTTCGCTTTTGGTGCAATTGGCATGTGATTGAAGGTTTCACACCAATTTTGGGGTTTTGATGTCGAGGTAGATGGTTATGTGCCTTAACATCAATAGATAAATTTATTGTGTTTGTTTAAATTTATAAATGTGTTCTTTGGATTAATTTTGTAGTGTGTGTGGTGTTTTGAAACGATTTGTGTGTTTATAGGTTGGAAATGAATTTTTACCAAAGGAAATGGCTATATCTTTGTGTGTGTTTTGGCGTAATGTTTCTCAAATGGGTTTTAGAGATTGTTTGGAGTGTGCGAAATATATTTTTAAGGGCATTTTTGAGGTATGTGTGTTTAAATAGGGATTTCCAAGGAAAAAATATCATTTTAAGCATGTTAGCTTTATTATACATTTGGTGTATAAATTGTGAAATATTTGAAAGGTGAAAAACTTGTTTTAAAAAATAGTTTAAAGTATGGTGGGTTTCATGAAGGGGGTTTGGCCCATTGTTTTGTGTTGGTTTTTATGGGTTGTTTTTCTTGTGTTGTAAAAATAAAATTTTGGTATTTTGTAAGTGATGGAAAAAGTGTTTGAAAGGGGCTTTTCCATGGTGTGTTAAAATGGAAGGTGGATTTTTTACAAAGAAGGGTGATTTTATTAAAATGTTTGGCTTTTGTGTGAATGTAGTGGTGTGCGTGTGTGACATTTTTATGCGAAAACCCTTGATGTGCTATTTAGATATGTTCTTTAAATTGTTTACATAATTTATTAAGTCGTGCATGTGATGCGAATTATGGTGTGACATGTTTTTTGGTGTGTGTTTGGTCTAAAAAGGGGATCTTGAGTATGCCTTCAGGTGTAAAGCCTTGCGGTGTTTTCGGAAATTATTTTGGAATTTTTTTTATGAACTGTTGAATGGCATAAGAGGTGTGAGGCATGTTTGTGAAGTGATTTGTTGTGAGTGTGTTTTTAAAATGGGGTTTCAGTATGCAAGTGGTGGCTTTTGTGTGTGTGATGTCTTGTTTGGTTTATGATATGTAAAATTTATGTATTATGTGAATGTGGAACTTGATTGAGCACAAAAAGAGAACCCTGGGTACCTAGGTGGACGGATTAGGACTAGTATGCTAGATGACACGTAAGTGGTTCGTCCCGGTTTCGTCTAGCAGGATTGACATTACAATACTAACTAAACTTTTGTGGTGATTGGAGACCACTAGGTTATGGATGTGTTTCACTACTAGTGGCTCGTGCACGAGAACGTGGATCATTGTGGTTCCTATGTCATGTTTACACCGAGGTACGATGTCTCTAGCGTCCCACACGTGCTAGCTACCTTAGGGGATTTACCCACAATACTCTATTATTCATGACGTGGTGCCCTCCGTTGGTATACGGAGGACCACTAGAGTGTGTGTGTCTTCTTTATGTATTTTCTCATCCACTTTAAAGTAGTATTTGTGAAATGGTTTTTCTTCAATCGTTCTTTTCCTTTTTACTTTCACCTTGTAAATGTTTTCATTAAAGTATTTTAAAAGCATGAATTTGAATAAGCATGTTAAATTATCTTTTGATGTTGTGGCATGGAACCTTTTTATTGGGTGGTATCCTACTGGGCTCTTGACTCGCATCCTACATACACCTTTGGGTGTATGTAGACCTTGTTCTTTGTGTATCCCAGGTTGAGGCATCGTGCTTAGTGATGGTGGTTCGGGTTGTTGATGGTCTTCTCGTGCAGGTTGGTGTTGGTAGCTTGAGGATGTTATACCTCATGTTGCTTGGAGGTTTGTGTTGGAGTTTTAGTTTTCTTTATTTATTGTAGTTCTCTTTGGTTTTTGAGTTGAGTTGTAAACCTTAAATTTGACCTTAGTTTAAGGGTATGTTTGGTTCTATATTTTCAGTTTTAGTTTATTTATCTTGTTGGTTGTTTGTGTTTATTATTTCAGGTAAATTGTTCTTTCGTATTATTTTTGATATCCGGGCACTTGTGTCAGCCTGTGGGGATCGGGAACGCCCCTCGGGCCTTGTCACGGACCGGGTCAGGCGCTGGGTCGGATGGCGACCCGACTTGGTTCATGACAATATAGGTAGGTTAAAACTTGTTAGAATTACACTTAAGTCCTTTAACAAGTTTAACCTTCTATATAAACCATAAACAACACTTCTGACCTAGAAAACATGTCACAATTGTCATAAGTATATCATCACTTGTAACATCAAATTATGTTATGATATATTATATCGACTCATTTCTCCCATGAAATATTTAGCAAGGCTTGAATAACGAATATTCATTTGTAAAATATTTTTCTTGTATTCACTTAATAACTTGTGAATACTTTGAGTTAATAAATTCAACACCTATTATTCTAAACTCAAATAATATTGAATTTATTTATTTTCTTGTGATTGTTCAAATTGGGACATTACCTAACCCCTGTCACGAGGCCCACTATGTCCTAAAACTCCAATTCATTAGAATTTTCCACTTTTGAAATCACTTTGTGTGTGATCCTCTAGGCTCTTATCTCAATAGCAGTGGATGCCACTTGCAGATTAGGAGCAGTGTTTGGCAACACGTCAAGGCCCCTAAAGAGATAAGGTTAAGTCATGGGAATGACAACTTTTCCTACGAACATACACTGTAATGTAATCTCTTTGTCACATGATATCTCATAAATCTGGATGCATATCTTGTCCCACCATCCTTACATTCTTTATTTGTTCTTTCTTTGACCATATCGGAAGGACTTAGCACCTTCAACCATGGACATTGATTTTATGAAGGTGATACCATCCTGGCTAATAGGGCCCGAGATATCTCTTTTTATACTCAGAAGTGATAAATCCTTTCTTGATTATTCAATCAATGTCATATCATCAATGATGAACCCAACACAAGCTACCTCGCCATAGACACAAATTGTCATGGTTTTCGTCACGCATCAAAGTATGTGACCAATGATATACATTAATAATAATCTTAAGTCAGAAGACCAATGCACATGTTCATAGATATAAACAACTAATGACACCCAATACATGTGTCGTTCCTCCTAGCGGGTCCATCCTTGTGATCTCATGTACTCAAGATCACTAAGTGCGACTTCATGAGAAGAAGTTTCAATGTTTATGAGCCCCCAACACCTGACGGTCAAACATCATCTATGTCCCTTCAAAATGAAGTATTTAGACCATAGGGAAAATGTTAAAGATTATTATCATAGTATCGAGAGGTTCTCATTATAGCTATGAACTGTTATAACCTTTTGATACAACATATAATCTAAGGACATTATCATATATATATTACGTGCAGAAGTAATATTACCATCATGGTAAGTGAAGCACATGTATATATCAAGCTATATACATGTAATGGTAATCAAAGTATATATAGGAGTTGGCTCTAGAGCACCCACTCTCACTGCATGACAATGATAAATCATTTCAACTTTCTAGTTTATCATATGTGGATTGGATGTGTGATTTTAGTGATCGAAAGACTATTTATGGGGGAGGATTCTTTATTGGAGGAAGATGTGTTACTTGGCACTTCAAGAAGAAAAATCCAGTCACACTTAGCACAATGAAAGCTTGGTATTTTGCGGTCTCATAGGCCACAACTCAAATGATTTGGATGAAGTCACGACTTGAAGATATGAGAGTCAAAGTCATGTATCTATTTGTAATTAGATGTGACAACCAAAGTACAATCAACTTGTCAAAGAATTTGGTTAAACATTCAAGATCGAAACATATTAACATCAAATACCACTTTATTAAAAAAAACGGAGCATGGTGAGCTCAATTTAGAATATGTTTCAAAAAAGGAACATGTCATGAATATCGTGACAAATCTCTTGATGAAGGATGATTTCCAATACTTGGGCATTGCTAGGAGTGTATTTTCTCCCAAAATCCCTTTAAGTACATGGTTTATGTTTTCCCTCTTACAAGCAAAGGGAGAGAATTCCTAATCACTTATGGAGTTGAAGGGTTGGGAGGGCTTTAGGGGGAGTTTCCTAGAGGGCATGAGGATATATTGGTAACTAAAATTTCTTTTATGCATTTTGTCAACAAATACAAAGGGGGGGGGGGATTCTCAGAGTGGGTTGACAAAGGTAGAGTTTTAAGAACCCTTAATGAGACTCTGTCAACATAATATTGTTTTGTATACCTCACAAACATTACTCTATCTAGTAATAGTGTTTAGATAACTCTCATATTGAGAGTGTATTATGACAGAGTTCTTGAGTTGTTGACATACGAGTTATGAATTTGTTTTCATGTTCATGAGTTTGGCCAATTAAACATACATCTATGAAAAAAATAGCCAAGGACTCTTGAAACACATTTTTAAGCTCCCTTTATTTTCCTTTTACAAAGCTAAAACCCTTTCTTTTAATTTTACAAAGCTTTATTTTCCTTTTACAAAGCTAAAACCCTTTATTTTCCTTTTACAAAGCTAAAATGCTTGAGATTGGAGACCGAGGGTTCAGGCTATCCTCACTCCAGCTTCCCCATCAGATCCGGGACTTCCCTCACAGCACCACTCACGGCATGGACTGTCATCTTCTTCACCTGCCATTCAAACTCATTAATCTTCAGGACATAGAGTGTTATGAAAAATTTCAAACAGAACCTTAACTGTACAGGAATTATTAATATTGTCAATAAAAAAAAATTGAAATAATTGCAGACAACTTAACGTTTCTATTAAAGCAATATGAGAATTGAAATGTATTATTTCATGGCCATGATACCTCCAATTTATCTTCTTTAGCTCTGTGGCTTTTTGGAAGCAAGCGAAACTCCTCTGTCAACTTAACGCATTCTTGAAGATTATCAACCGATACAAAGTCGAGGGCCACTTTGATGCAAGACTGGGAAAATACAAGGAACCATTAAAGCAATCAATAATGCAACTAAATGCGTCAAATAAAAATCACCAAATCCATCACTCAAGTTGGACCAGCTTTTTCTAGGATTAAAAACAAGTGATTATTTGCCTCTGCCATGAGAGAACAAAGGAGAATTCTGGGTCTGGTTCTCATAGAGTTCATAGTTCAGTTTCGTTTATGAAAATATTTTCTGTTTTTATTTTTCAAAGATATTTTAAAAATGAAGTTGTCAAATATTTTTTTCATAAAAATGGAAAAACTAAGAGAAGGGTTATGCATACTATGCTGGTTTTCCCATTCTTTCCACATTCAGCCCTTGCAAACCACAAAAATCATTTTTGGAGACTTCTCATTTTCATCTCTTTGTGGGGAGGGGGGGGGGGGGTTGTTTGGGTATTCTCCAGATCTCTCAACTTTGAGATTAAAATGATCCGATTGGAAGAACTTGGCTCGCCAGGAGAATAAGATTGGGTTCAGTCTTAAAAAATGACTTCCTTTTTTAAGAAAAAGGAAATGAAAATAATAGTTTTTTGCAAACTAGTTATCTTTAGCTTCAGCGACTTTCATGTAACTCATGCTTTGAGAACTAAAATTAGGTTCCGTTTGATAGCCACTAATTGGAAATTGCAAATAACATTTATCACCTATGTAGTTTGAAAAAATTAGTGTTTCTTACATTTCTGAAAAAACGCTTAGGACAACAATGCAGCTACAACGTATGATAGACGACATTACAGACACAATTTGATTGAGCAAAAGAATATATAAACAAAATGACTGAACTATGAAGCAAAATAGATCTCACCTGTAGATTTCGAACTTGATGCGGGCACCCCGCAGGAATAAGGACTGCCTCGCCAAGGTATTGCTCAAATGTCCAGGGTTCAACATCTAAAACAATTCATGATATTGCTTCAATTTTTTATTATGCACAGAAGATTAAAAAAAATGCAAGAGCAAGCCTTCTTACTAAACTCCTCCTTCAGCTGCCTTTTATGCTTTTCATTCAGATAAAAAGTCTGATCGTGAATCGGGTGAATAATCTGGAACATGAGCAGGGAACCATGTTAGAAATTTTAACCAAAAAAATTAATGAATATAAACAACATTGCGCACAGATTCCACAGGAAGGTTATTGATTTGACAGAGTTCCTTCTGATGCTTCTTAATGTACTCAATCAATTTGGGCACATCCTGTCTCCGAAAAATGTCCCAAACAGCACCCCCAAAGATAGCACCTGAACCGTCATCCTTTGGAAGAGAATCACCCAATACATCAAAATCAGCAGTTGTTGGTTCTGGGATTTTATCCTGTAGACAATCTTTCCCAGCGATTTCAGTTTCCGGGGAAATTTTTTTATTAGTACCCGAATCTTCAGCTCGAAAGACTGCATCTTTATATGTCACCACATGTGGGTCGATAATTTGACTACCATTCATATGACAATTCAATGATGTCAACTCTCGATCAGGTTTATTATCACTTTTACAAGGTCGGCCGTCAAGATCACATGAATGACTAGAACAGGGCTCTTCAAAGGCAGAGGGGTTTGAGCCAGAATCCTTCTGATGTGGTGAAAAGAAATCCAATCGAGCCACGTCACAGCGTTTGGCTGGACAATCAAGATCATTGCTATCCTCATTCAACTTTGATTCAGTGAAACAGAATGCTCTATCAGATCCAACAGTTTCTGAATATATGAAATATGATGACGTTTTATCTTCTCGTTCATTGGGTATCTTCTCCAAACTTTGTGTCTTCATCGGTGAAGACTCATCCACGATACGATTCTCTTTTAAATCTTCAAACTTTACCAATTTGCCTTTACTTTGCCAGCATGAAATGTCCACCTTAGCTGTGTGTGTCAAGACATTAACCTAACAAACAATGAATTTACAAAATTGTCTTTCAGAACAGACCATGTGAGAAGCAAGTCACATAAAAAACATGTTATGAAAAAAACAAAGATAGAACGAGAAACACAGAATAAATTAAATTCGTACCGCATCAGAAATGTCACAGTGCAACTTTGTTACTGAATCACCTCTCCCAAGCTCTTCCCGGTGCCCATAAGCTATGTATGTCTTGGGACCCAAATCTGGCTTGCAAGCAGCATCGGGAAGCTTTGTGGCTAGATTCAGTAAACCAGACTTCGGATGAGTGTAATCACTAAAGGGCAGCAAAGCAAGAAACTCGGCACCATGCCGCGGCAAACACTCTTCAAATGAATTTGATGGAGGCCAATCCTTCAGCTTCAGAATCTCAGGCCACCCATTTCCACGCCTATGGCCAGTCAAGTAGCGCTTGAAGAAATTGTAAATACTAATCTCAACCTGAAACAGAAATTTAAAACACGCAGGTTGGTCAAGGATCCAACATAATTCTACAAGCATCTCCGGATTGCATTTCAGACATATTGACAGCCTGTTTGGTTGGCTGAAAGGGGGGTAGGGATGAACAGTGCAAATATTTCCCTATCAGGAGGGAAATACCAATGCAACACCCTGTTTGACAACATTTATTGAAAACTGCGTATCACTTATTGAAAACTGCTTACAGTACTTTTCTGACACTCATTTAAGTGATTTTCTTCTGGAATTGAAGCGTTAGTGTTTTTAAGAAACATAACAAACACCATGAAAACGAAGCCGCGTTCCTCCCCACAAATGAGAGATAAGACAGGAAAACCTAATTAAATCACTTAAAATATTATTACAATAATAAAAAAAAATATTAATTAAAATCTATTTTATTATTATTATTTTATTCATATAAAATTACTTTTCTTTCCATTTCTTACCAAATGGAACCTTTTTTATTTTTCACTCCCTCCATTTTCATTTTCATTTCATTTCATTTCCTTCCATTTCAACAAACCAAATGGACCCAGAATTTCAACCTCTTTTTGGTTGAGATCATAAATTATTGTTGATTAATAGCAGAACAATATGGCCTAGGATGAGATTCATGGCATGCACCAAGACAAATGCATTCTTGATATTTAAGTAGATGCAATGTAAAATCCTCAACTTATCTGCTACACAAAACTCAACACAAAGAAAACTAAACACAAATTAATAAAATAATCGTCATTATTAAATTGATCTTTTCTTAGCGCTACCACCCATATGGAACACAAAATCAAGTTTTTTTCCCTTCCTGCTTAATCTTACAACAACGCTGCCACTGTCAATGTTTGAAGAGTTGCAGATGTATTAATGAGTCTCTTATTGATTTAGGCTATTTAAATTGCATTATCATCTATGATTTTAGTTGTTGATCAAAATTTTAAAAATGAAAAATAAAAAATAAGATCAGTTTCATATACCTTTAAAATTAGCTTTAAACACCCTTAATCACAACAAAATGAATAACTGCAATTAAATCAAGAAAGGAATTGTTTAGACATTTTGGCCAAATTTGTTAAATAATACAACTATTGGCTGCTACCCACTATCCGCTATTACAACCACTATTAACCATTGTTGGTTGCTATTGTAAACCTACTGCACATATAATAACATAAAATGAGTTTTTAATGTTTGGCATGCAGTATTTGCAATTTACATGGAAAAAAATCCCGGTGTTTAAGAGAAACTCCTCTCTCCCACTTTCCCTTTCTCATTTGCTGCTAACCAATCCCCAAGAAAAGTAAGAAAGAAGAAGCAATGAAAAAGCGACACCAAAATCAAAAGCCATAAAAAAAAAAGCAGCATACCTCGCACAAATAAAAACAATCAATTGCCTTCACGGTGAAACCATCCCTTTTTAATACTTTGTTGGCACCTTTGAAAGCTCTCCACATGACCATTGGCTCCCAACTAAGCCCAGATGCCTTCGCCAGCACATTTCTAACTATAACAGGCTCACCTCTCATCCAATGTCTTTGAAAATGTTCTGTCTTGTGCTCTACCAAGTTAAGAGCATCCGGACAATAAAGAATATCATCACAACAACGCTCCCTAAAAGCTGCCCGCCTCACCTCAGAACTGACGGGACAGCACAAATGGCATTCATGAGAAAAATCAATTTCCGGTGTGGGGTAATTAATAGTAATCCTTTCTGCCTTTTCAATCAATATGGAAACCCAATCAGCTTCAAAGATGCGTCTCAATTCCAGAATCTCCATTCCACAGCCACCATGTGTTGTTGGAGGACAAGGAATCCGACCATCCATGTCTGCTCGCCAATCGGTACTGTTGCAACATTCTGAATTGGCCACTTGACCTTGACAATTTGATCCTCCAATGTTTGGTCTGCGAGAAGATTCTGCAGTACTCTCTTCAGACTGAGATTTTTGCCTCAGTTCCCCACAGCATGTGATACAAAGATCATAATCACAACTGGGATTGGGGCAGCTTCGATGGAAATTGACAATGGATGTGTAACAGTTGTCGCTGTTGAGTCAGTGGAGGAAAAAGAAGCAAGCAGAAGTGAGCACAGATCTAGGTACGTGATTAAGGCTGCATTTGACAACACTTACTGAAAAAGCAATTATCGTGAGTGACAAGTGTTATAATCAATTTTCAATAAGTGATGTCAAACTTATCGTAAGTGATAATTGCTATAAGCACTTTTCAATAAGTGATGTCAAACACAGCCCATGGGATTCTAGCAAATGGGCAAGATAAAATCTGCAATCAACCCCAAAATTCAAAATCTAAATTAAAACACACATATTAGAGATGTCAAGTGAGGCATAATATCTGAAACAATAACTTCAACACACTTACCATCACATGTAAATAAGATCCTTCTAATGTTACCAATGAACCATAACATGTAAAATGTAAAAATACCATGCCAGGCCAGATAACGACCCGATCTTGGAATTTACAAGGGTGGATCTTACCCGATTTCAACAGGGTACCATTATGAGAAAAAGTAATGCCCCGACGCATCTCCTTCCTCCAAAAAGGAATAGGCATGAAAGTCGGTTCACTTTAAAAATTAGAGCAAATTTAACTTGGAGAGAGCGTGACAGTTTCATATTGGATATGGAGTTAGTTACTTTTGAGGGAGGAAAATGATCAAAACTATAACAATGAATGTCAGACAGCCTATTCTCATTAAGATCAGATGCCAAACTCTCTGAGTGAGAGTCAGCAGATGGGTCAATCCACTTCGAGGACAGTGCAAATTTAAATAAGGAAAAATATGACAATTCTACGCTGAATCCAAACATGAAGATTTTGAGATTTATAAAGATAGACACTGCAAACCCTAAACAAGTAGCAGGGGTAAAGATTTCATCAGTGACAAAAAGTCAGGTTTTTTAAGTGCCAACCTTCAAATTATTCACAAGCAAAGTAACAAAAATATCTATGAAACTAAACAAAAACATCCAAAATCTTACATTCGTTTAAAAAAACAACAATGCCACTAAAGTGGGTTTGACCTCAAACCAAAACATAAACTACAATGACATTCAAAGTCTTATACCAGTATGCATAAAACTACCTCAAAGTTCCAACAAATTGATAATGTCTAAATTATTATACTTTTAGCACTAAACCTGAGTGAAAGATCATACCAATATACCCGTTCATCCTCATCGAGGATTGACCTTGTTAAATCCAACTCAGTCAACTGAAACCCTACAATCCAAAGAAATAAGAATGATGTCACACGCTTTTCTACTTTTTTTGTTGAAGAAGCAACTAAAATATCCAGGGATGTCGACGGATAGTTGTTAACCGGGTACCTGACAATATCTGTCCCGATTAAATCGGGTTCAGATACCACTACTTAGGTTTTTTAATAAGGTCAGTGTAACACATTTATTATTCATATCGAGTTCAGGTCAGATTCAGGTGCCTCTTATAGGGCATCCTAAATCTGAACCCGTTTAAGTTAATCATTATTATTGTTAAAATTACAATAATAATAAAAGGTAAAAAAATCCTCAACTAAACTCACCCCCCACTCAACTTCGCTGAAAATGTGGCAGTGGCACACATCGCCTTGAGCGGCCCTTCCCTATCACCTCTTTGTTTTCTTCCAAACCATATCCTAATGAAACTTAGTAATCATTGCACACATGTATTGATAAAAGTGTAACATATCGGGTTTGGGATCAGATTAATAAACACGTTATTTGAAGTAAATGGAAAATTAAATGGTTCGGGTAATTAAACGAGTATCATAGATTATATTCATGTAGGATTAGGGTAATGAATTCTAAAATTAAACAGGTAATAAAGGGGTACAGGTTCCAAAATTATTCTCACGGCCACTTGCCCCGTTGACATCCCAAAAAATATCCAATAGCTATTGCTTTAAAAAACATAATACCACGTATTCTAGCTTCCACATTCAATTCAGAGCTTTGGTGTTTTTGAATAGAATTGAGGAGAGGCAGTGTTCTCTGCAGCAAGTAAATCAACTTTTGCAATCTACCATTTGTATCTACTTCACCACTAGGCTGCACAAAATCAAATTATAAACCCTAAACAAATGCACAAATGGAGAACAGTAAAAAATTGAGAAAGGTGAATAAAAATAACCATTGCAACAAAATGCTTCTGGAGGCATGCTTTGCAATTGCAATTTCCACGACAATATGGACATAAAATCTGGAGGTCCGCTCTTGCTACCTCTGGGTACCTATCTCATTGCTTTCAGATATAAAGTAATACCATCTTCTAAGTCCATTTTAGTTTAGTTTTGGTAATGCTTATTTTATAAAGAATCCGGTCATCACCCATGTTCAACACAGATTATATTAAGAAGAGTAATTATTTTCAAGATCTTTTGATTGTAGTTAACTCAACACAGAATCCAGTCATACCACTTGGCCAGGCACTCATAGCAATAGCGTTTCTTTTTGCAACTGGAACAATAGACAAAATGATCCCTGTCGCTTCTCAAACATTGATGACACCTTGACCTCCTTTGTCTCTTTTCCTTACCTGTAACTTCCTGAAAGGGGGGGGGGACTTGATGGAGTTCACAGAATCCATTGCAGTTAAACTTAAGATAGAGATGCACTGCATAAATTAATAAGGTTCACTACTTCAATATAATCAATTTTGACACTCCAAATGACAGCACATACACTGCAACATGAAAAAAAGAAATACCAATTTTTTATTGAATTGCATCAAATAATATTGAAAAGACTGGGGGTAACTTTTTTGTCTGGGTATCAATACCACCTGGCTTCCTGGACATGTCCTGATTTCAGCTTGGAGGACTTTATCTAGGTCCAGACTAATCCAGATTGGGTCGGGTAGGAACCCAAATGGCGGCAAAGCTCTCCCACCAAGTATTTAACGCGGTTTCATTCCCATGGAGCTACCTTTGTTTTTTTTTTTGGCATCAATACCACCCTGTTTCCTGTCTCAGTTCAAACTTGGGGGAACGCTATCTACATCCAGACTAATATGGATCAGGCCATGTAAGACCCTGAAAGGTGGCAATGCTCTCTCACCGAGTATTTAACATGGTTTCACTCCCAAAGACTCAAACCAGAGACCTCTGGTTAAGCAAGGATAGTCCCATGCCAACTGAACTAGTGCTTGGTGGTAGATGTTAATGTTGCTCCTAATTAGGGTTTGCTATTGCTTCCCAGTTCCTATGAATTCCTTTAGGGTTATCAAAAATCAAAATTATTGGGCAATAAAACACCAAGAACATAATGATTTGCTCAAAATACTACCTTTCTTGCACGTCACTAGGAAACAAGTACCCCACAAAACTATCATGGCATCAAAAAAAATTTGTAAGCATTTAAACTGAAATTCTTATAATATTCGATCATAGCAACTGTAGCACAACGAACGAACCAATCCATGAATTTGAGTAACAAGTGAATTTCTAATAATTGATTGCATTCTTGGGTATAAATGTGTCAAGATATTCTTACAGCTTATTCATGCTGACTACCGGTAAAAGAAAGATCAGAGTCAACAGACTCACTGATAATCCATCGTTTTCCAGCCCCTCAACATAGATGGCCTCTCTTTCCCTTGTGTCGCTAGATTTCCTCCGCTGGTTTATTTGCTTCTTTGCTCTTCCTCTGGGCAGCTTTGGAAAAAAATTAGATTCAGCAGATACTCCATTTATTTTGATATCAGCACTATATTTTGAATTCTCAGCTAGGAATTTTGCATCCTCTATCAGAATTTCTTTGGCTTCAATAAGAGATGAATGATTGTGATGCTTCGGCATTAAGAATCTATTTAGGACTTTGCCGGTAAGAACTATTTTCTTCTTTGAACCCTTTGGCCGGCTCTGCTTACGTTTCTGAGGTGCAGTGCCATCTCCCTCACCGCTTTTGCCTCTGAGTTCACCGTCCAGGCTTTGGAGAGTTGTTCTTATACTCCTTGAGCTCTCCAGTGTTCCCTGTTTACGTTTACAAGATGAATTCTCATTCCCCTTAATATTTCTACTGCCATCATCATCTGCAGGGCTCTTGTAATCCTCATTGCCAAAATCAAACTTTTCATTCTTCCAATCTTCTTTCTGATCCTCCCTTTCATCACCAACAGATGCAACAATCATCAATCCATGATTTTTTGAGCTATCAACCACCCTCTTTTTATTCTTTGAACCCTTTAGCCGGCCCTGCTTCCTCTTAAGTTGGACCGCCCCATCTCTGTTTCCACACCATTCATCACCAACAGCCACAACAATCATCAATCCATGATCTTTTGAACTATCGGTCACCTTCTTTCTATTCTTTGAACCCTTTGGCGGCTTCTTTCTATTCTTTGAACCCTTTGGCCGCCCCTGCTTCCTTTTAAGCTGGACCACCCCATCTCCATTTCCACACCACTCATCACCAACAGCTGAAACAATCATCAATCCATTATCTCTTGAACTATTGGCCGCCTTCTTTCTATTATTTGAACCCTTTGGCCACGCCCCCTTCCCTTTAAGCTGGGTCATTCCATCTCCATGTGTAATCTTATTGAAACCAGCATCAACAACAGATAAGTTCCTGTTTTCTTTCTTTACATGTTTGTTTTCCTTATTGTTTGAATCCTCAAATAACCCATGCTCATTTGGTTGACAACTTGCCCCATCCCCACTGCAACCATCATTTACAGCCTCAACAATGGGTCCATTGTCTTTTATGCTATCAACAGCCCTATTCCTATTCTTTGAACCATTTGGCTGACCTCGCTTCCTTTTAAGCTGGACCATTTCATCTCCTAAGGCAATCCTGCTGACACCAACATCTCCAACAGATAAGTCCCAGCTTTCTTTCTTTACATATTTGTTTTCATTGTATAAATCCTCAAATAATCCATGCCCATTTCTTTTATAAGATGCCCCATCCCCACCCCATTCATTATTAACAGCCTTGACAATCAATCCATCATCTTCTGCACTGTTGACCACCCTCTTCATATTCTTTGAACCCTTTGGCTGCCCTTGCTTCCTTTTAAGCTGTATCATCCCATCTCCACTGCCAATTTCAGTAGCAACCTTTTTAGATGAAACACGGACTAATTCAACACCACTAAGCTTCTTCTTAGGCCTGGCCCGCCTTATCATCCCAGCCTTCGAATCCTTAGGGATGGGAAGGGCCAGAACATATCCCCCTTCAAGAAAAACAGCAGTATCCCTCCCAGTCTTCCCCACGGAGTCACCATTACCAACAGACTCACTTCCTTTCCTCTTCTCCTCAGCATTTGTGGCTGCCATTTTTCCTGAACAGCCCTGAAGTCGTTCACTATCATGCCGGGCAACAGCTTCACCAAAGCATTTGAAAATCCCTTCACCGGTTGGGCCATTTTCAGGAAATTCACCAGGAATGTCAATGCCACTGGGGACGGAACCATCATTTCTGCATGCTATTCGCCCAAACTGATTATGGTCCCATGATGCTACGTCATTGCTACAATTTCCAGGTAGGGTTTGATCAGACGAGTCACAAAGAGGGGTTCCACCTTCAAGAACTGAGCCACCATGGACATTAACCTGCCTGCTGGACAGGGCCAGAACATACCCCCCTTCAAGAAAAGGAGCAGTATCCCTCCCAGTCTTCCCCTCAGAGTCGCCATTAACAACAGACTCTCTTCCTTTCCTCTTCTCCTCAGCCTCCTGCCCCCTCTGCCCTTGCAAAACATTCATGGGTTCCCCTCTCGCACCTCTCACGTCATCAGGGAACATCTCCACCTCTCATCCTAACAAATGCATTCATCGTCGACGGGAGGGGGAAAAGCCTTTACCCGTGCGAAGACGAATTAAACCAATCACGACAGGCGCACGAAAACGAAAGAATCGGAGACGACGTCAAGGTCCTTGACGCGAATCCAGCGAGGTGAGCCGGAATCACGAAGACGTCAAGGTCCCTGACGCAATGTTGCGATCGTGCAAACGAAGAACAAAAAGAAAAAAGTACGCTTAGTCAGGATGTCGTGACCTTACTGAAAAACCAGAGCCTTCACGGCCATTGGGGGCTGTGGACAGGTAGAAACCTTCGTCGGCGGAGACCGTAAGCCGTGACCGGGTGTGGACGTCCCATGGAGTTGCTGGCGATGTGAGAAATAAAGAAGACGAGATTAAGATGGAAAGTGGATAAAGTGAGGAAAATGCGGGGATTTGTCTCTCTGCTCTGATTACCGTCAAACGATGACATTTATGGGCCACAACATAATCTTAATTCCAGTTAGGACCATCACATTTTTTTATCAAAATAAAATCACATTTCATTTGAAAAATCATATTCTTTTTTGTCCTTAAATGTCATTTTCTCGTGTTTTTTTGTCTCAAACTATAATTTACTGAATGTTTTGATCTTGAATTGTCATTTTCTCATGAATTATTCCTTAATTTGGCTATGTGGCGCCATTGTGCAGGCTCAAATGCACTACACATGTTGAATACTTCATCATGCGGTAAAAAGTGGTCATTTTGTGTTGGGTTGGACATCTGACACCTCCTGGTTGGGTATCAGTGAACTGCTCATTACCAGTATGGTAGCAGTGCACGTTTTTTCCTCTCAATGCCACGGTCCCTCAAGTACACATTTTTCATGCCAAGTTCAACGGAAACAATCAAACTTCACCAAAGCTTAACTTGAAATTTTGTTTTGGAGGATCCATAACATGAAGAGGATTATGGCCTGTAGTGGTGGGATTACCAAATTCATTTGTAATGATTCTAAAAAACATGATACATTGATCAATGTTGGTGGTTCATCCAATTTGGATTTTTGTATTGAGGAAGGGATGGATGTTGGAAATGCCCAACCGATCGACACCCACGAAACACATACGAATGTCTTGAAAATACAAAGGAAAAAACTAGAACTCGAGAGATATTTTGTGCACCACAAATTGGAATGTTTTTCCGGTGGGGTTTTCATTACTTTATATACACAAAAAAAAAGCGAGACATTTACAATGTAATTAAAAATCATGCGGGAGCCTTAATGAGGTCAAATCGCGTTGGGTCATAAAATGAAAAATAAATGAGAGAAAATTATGGAGGGAGAAAAGAAAGACACATTGAAATTAATCACCACATTTAGTCAACAATATCACCCCCTAATTTTTGTCGTGTTCATCGGATCTCAACAATGTCAATCTTCACACGCAACTCCTAAAACTCGACGCGCCCAAGTGACTTTGTGGGAGTCTTCGTGAACTGCTCCTCCCTCGAGTCTTTCTTGTCGCTTGCCACGATTCTCCGCAATGAATGTGATGTGTAGGCAAGTGGGCTTAGCAGCCACAACATCAGCAGGTTTAGCCATGGCAAACACCGACATATTGTTAAGTCTGTGAAGGAACAACTTTTGTCGCCCATGCCCATGAACGTGAGTGAGCTTTTGATGTTGAACCACACACTCAACGTCTTCTTTTCCATCCCTTTCGCTACCCCAGATGACAATTTCCTCAGTTTCTCCTCAAGCATTGTTTTGCGCCAGCATGAGTGTTGTTCTGCTTTGTTGAAGGAGGTTGGCTCGTCGGCTATAGCGAAATGTAGCTTGTCAGAGTCAAGCCCACGCAGTACAGGCTCAGGTGGTGTTGTCGGCCCAATAATATTGTTGATGGTGCGAAATCAAAGCAGGGCGTCGTCGAGATCGACGTCGAGTGTTTTCCACCATGTTGGATGGCGGCGAGACAAACTCTATAGTGGCTGATGGTGCAGGCATCGCCTTGACCATGTCTGGTGTTGCAGAATTTGCAGAGTGCATGCCAGTGGGTGTGAGTAATGATCACTGGTCTCCGACAGCGTTGTTGGTCTCCATCCTCCTTTGTATATATATCGTAGTGTGCTTGACGATGAATGACTCCTCACTACTTAACACATCTTGTTTGTCATCGGCACTCCAATCCCACTGCACCGCCTCATCGAAGATGACATCGCGTGTTAGATGCACATGCTTCCATCAGGGTTGTACACGCGAAAATGCCTTGGACCCGGAATCGTGCTCGACAAAGATCATCGACATACTCCGGTCATCTAGCTTCTTCAGGTGCGCCTTCACGATCTTGGAATGCACAATGTAGCCAAAGGCGCAGAGGGAGTGCACTGTCAATCATTTACCGTGTCAAACATCATATTGTTGCATCCCATCAAGGCTTTGTGTTAGCGCTCGATTGAGGATGAAGACGACGACAAAGATGACCTCAACCCAAAACATAACGGAAGGTCATTTGCCTTCAGCATGCTTGAAGCCATGACGACCATGGCCTGGTTGCGTTATTCAACGACCTCATTCTGTTGTGATGAATATAGAGTTGCGAGTTGTCGTTGTATACCACACTCGATAGAGTATTCACCGAATTCTACTGAAGTGAACTCGCCATCGCGGTCAGTGCAGAGGACCTTCAGCTTGCGCCTTGTCTCCACCTCCACTATGGCCGGAAAGCATCTAATTGTTGTTGGAGCTTGGTCCTTGCTCGCAAGTAGATTGATCCATATGCAGCGGCTCATGTCATCCAAGAGAAGTATAAAGTAGTGGTTCCTGCTTGGTGTCGTTGGTGTGATCGGCCTGCAGAGGTCACTATGGACAAGGTCGAGAAATTATTCTATGCAATGCTTCACTTGCTTGGTGAAAGACACTCGTCACTGCTTTCCAGCAAGGCAGCTGTTGCAGACTTGATCCTCTTGATCAATCTGCAGAAGCCCTCACACCATATCGTGTTGAGCGAGCTTGCATAGATCCTAGAAATTCAAGTGGTCGTACCACACATGTTAGCACCATACCTCCTCTGAGCCCCTTGCAGACAAACATACCGGTTGTGAAATGTTGAGTCTGAGCTTGTACAACCGATCAGGGGAGCGTTGTGCCCTGGAAAGGTGGTGTCACTGCTGGTTGCGTATCTTCATAATACCTTAGCACCTGACAACCATTCTCGTCAAGCTATCTGATGTTGATGATGTTGGTGGTGTGCCTCAAGATGAAGTACACTCCCATGAGCATGTAGTGCTTTCCAGTCTTGCAAGCGAATAGGATTGTCCTACACCCCTTGACATTGGTAACAAATTTGTCACCAAACTTGACTGCATCGCGGCGGTGGGGAATCGAGAGTAGTGAATCATGGTGGAGGGGAATCCATCACCGTAGTGCATGCCCATTCCACAAGGAGCATGGTCTCATCATTGTCTCTTTGTATTAAATGGGACTCGACCTGTTTCAGTCTTCTATGACAATATTTGGCCCAATGACCCATTTTTTCACAGTAGTGGCATTGGTCCCTTAAGACATCATGACCGTCGCTGGATCTTGAGCTATCCTTTCCATTTTTTTTTGTTCCCACCCTTTTTCTTTCAGTGTGGTCGTCAAAAAATTTCAGTTTCCATACTTGGAGTTGTTGAAGGATCACTCCCCCATATGTCGCTCCTTTATCTGTGCAACCCACTTATCCTCAATGAGGATCAGCTTCCCTCTAGCGTCGACGGTGGGCGCCGACTCAAAATTGTCCTCTACCGCTTTGAGTCTACCCGTTACCTCCTCCATAGAGAGCATTGAGATATTGAGTAACGCCTCAATTGATAGAGTAATTTGGGAGAACCTGGAGGGGAATACACATAGATACTTCTCAAGAAACTTGTGTTGAGGCTCTATGTTGGTCGGAGTAGAATATTCAAGAGGGGGGGTGGATTGAGTATTTATAAAAAATTTCTGTTATAAATTGGTTCTTTGACAATTTCCCCCTAATTAAAAATATAATCTAAGATAGTTTGTAGTGAATTTATAGGAGTCCTGAATGTTCAATTAATTTCTGAAAAGATTGATTAGTTCTTAACCATACTAATCTAAAGATTAATACAAATTTTGAAACTAACCCACTGGTTCAAAATAGTTATAAACACTTTCTAAACTAACTATCAAATTTCAATTTAGTTTTATGAAATATGTGATAAACAGAGTAAAAACTAAAAGGTAAAGACACAATAGATATAAACAAGAGGTTCAGTCTCAAGCTGAGACTTAGTCCTCTCCACTTGGTGATCACTTACCACCAAACAGTTTAAATTAATAAACAAGATTGATCCACACCCTGGATTGAGGTTCACAATAGCACACAAGGCTGTCAAGGTCACACTTGACCTCTACCACAGTTATTCATGGGAATACAACAAACAGGTCACACTTGACCTCTTCTATAGTTCTAAGTGGGATACAAAAGGATAAATAGAGAGTGAGTTTGAAGATATCAAGTATCCTCCAGTTATTCACAGGAGACAATGTGTGTGTAACAGATAGATACACACACTACTCAAAAATGTAAATAAAATAACACAACATAGCTAACACATGCAGAGTAAGATTCAGAAGTCTCTGTGTGTTATGCAATGCAGCTCTGGACTCGTTTGATGTAGTGGATTTGAAGTTTGAGTCCTCTTCTGGAAATTGACTCCAAAATAGAGTATTGCAGTCTCTATAGTCAGGCTTCCAGGAGTGTGAAATGTTCAGATTCGTATTGGTAAGATATTTAGGTCAACTCAACAAGTTTAGGTTGACTTATAGATCTCCCCTTATGGTCTTCCTTTGAGTTCTTGGGTTGTTGAAGAATGCTTCGAGAGTTACAGGAGTTCTTGGGTTTTTTTTATTTTTTGCTACACTTGTGCATATCGAATGATCCAGCTTGTAATTTTTATACTTTGAGGTCTAGTAGGCATAATGATCTCCCCAAGTGCATGTACCTCGTACTATCTCCTGAATATCCTATAGACAACATTAAATAATGTCAGAAACATTAATTTATCTAAATATGACCATTAGATATAAATTTGAACTAATAAAATAAAAATAGTTTTTATGACTATCGGTGAGTCATAAGTATCAGTGAGTCATTATCATTGGTCTGTCATCATTGGCGACTCTCTGTATCGGTGAGTCCTTTTCATCGGTATCAGTGACTCATTTCCATCGGTGTCAGTGACTCAGGGCATCGATGAGTCATTTGTACTATCGGTTTGTCAGGGCATCGGTGAGTCGTCATCAGTGAATCATTTTGAACTATCGGTGTGTTTCCCATTGGTGATTCATCCATCGGTATGTCATTTGAACTAATAGTTCATTTCCCATCGGTGACTCATCCATTGGTGAGTTTCTTGAACTATCGGTGTGACCGATCATCAGTGACTTGTCCATCGGTGTGTCGTTTGTTCTATCGGTGACTCCTGAAATGATGTCTTCTTCGATCAGTGAGTGCTCATCGGTGAGTCGACCATCAATGACTCCTTTTAACTATCAGTGTCAGGGACTTTGAAAAACTTACAAAGTGTCTGTATTATACATAACATCATTAGATTAAGTGAAATTCATAATTACATGTAAATATACACTTGTACATATATTGAAACATAAATATCCATAATTTATTGGCTTATTGAAACGGATTATACCATGTGACATAATTTATTCATTTATAAATAGTCATTGACATGATTAACATTAGTTATAACTTAAAATATGAATTATCACGATTTGTAAAGTGGCATGGTTTGTGATTATTAAAACAACTATATCATAGAGGGTCTAACAATCTCCCCCTTTTTGATAATCACAAATCATGGCATTAATGAGTTATATATGTTGTTAAGGAATAAGAATTACTTGACTTAGCATACCAACAGTGAATGTGAATTCTCAATATAACTATAAGGTCTTTCCTTTTAAGCTTCCCCTCAATAGTTGTATTAGAGCATATATAGAAGGGTCCTTTTAAGAGAGTTATATCTGAGCAGTTTCATGCCCCCCTTAATAAGTTATATTGTATCTTTTGTTGATTACATTCCATCTTTCCTATTCCAGAGTTACTCTCCCCCTTAGATTAAGATTTTAGGCTATCCAAATATTTCTTCCCCTTTAATGAAGATTTGATTCCATCCATAGAGTTCTCCCCCTTTTGGGATTAGCAAAAAAGTGAAAAGAAACATAAAGGAGAAAGAAAAAATATCAAAAAAAATTGAAGCATATGGAAGTAAAATTGATATTCATTAAAGCACAAAGAGTACAACTATCAAAGTACAATCATCAAAAGAAAATTACAGAGTCCTATCAAATATCGATCCACAACTAAGGCTTGGGATTTTTAGGAGCTTTTCCTTTGTCTGAAGGATCAATGGTAGGTGCAGGAGGCGGTGTTGTGGATTTAGGAAGGGCTGGTCGAATGGAAACACCAGGTAAGGCAACACCTATAGTAACATTATTTGTAAGGCTTGGTCTCCTCTCTGATAGAACACGACTTTGAGGATGCTCTTGGATCACTGGCCCGATCTAAGATAAGGCTTGAGAAACTATTATCTGAGCAGGGGGTAGTGAACCAAGTCTAATGGAAGCAGATGCAGGGACCACTATAGCTTCATCTTTCACATGCAAGTAGGGCTTCAAAATCTTGATAAAATCATTTATGATTTCACCCCATACTGTATAGCCTTTTCAAAATCCTCCTTGTTCTCCATGAACTTTTCCAAAGTGGGTGTAAGCTCCTTCAACTGGCCCACTTGCCTTTTAAAAGCCTCAGTCACTGGAGGGATCTTGAGATTCTCATCCAAGTACTTAAAGTTATTATTTAGATCATGCTTGGTGTAGATTTTTGAGAAATACTTTTCCACCTTTTCTCTTACTTCCTTCTGAGCAGCAGATGCCTCATTTGTACATTGTCTCACCATATTATAAACAAGGTCAGTGTTCCTATGTACTTTGGTAAGGGTCTCTTTATCAGAGTCACTCTGAATAGACCTCAGCTCTTCTATCATCACAATCCCAAGAGACTCCATATCAATAGTAGTAGACCTAGTACCTTTAGAACTAGAGGCAACAGAAATCATCTTTCCAAGATCCTCCTTTAAATTCTTCAAATCTGTACTTATCAAATGTGTAAACAGGTTCCTAAGAACTTCCATAACACCACCAAGTGTGGTCTTGAAATTAGTGGTCAAAGATTTCAATTCATTACTCAATATCTTCACTTATTCTCTCAGCATTTTATTATTTCTAATAATGGTCTCGGTTGTAGTGATTAGGTTAGGATGAATCTTCTGAATCACCATTCTTGAAATTTTAGCAGCATCTGCCTCTGAAATGATCTCAAAAGCAGAATCTTCACTTCTAACTCCAATAGAATATCTCATTGACTCACATATATCATATTTTAATTGTTCTAGACCAGCCTTGGTGACATAGTCACTAGGCACTATGTGTACAACTGACTCATCAGCATTAGGTACTATAGGTGAAGTTGGAGCAAACAGTTCTACTTCATCTTGTGGAGAAGGAGGAGCAACCATCTCCTATTCTGAGTCATAATCCATCCCAAACAGAATATAACTTGGATTTCTATTCCACTCCCCAGAAAAAGTCCAATCCCTAGGCTCCAAAATATCAATCATGTCTCTTCTTCCTTGAGGATCATCCTCAACCTGTGCTTCATCTTCTTATTTTTCTAGATTTCTATCCAAAAACAACATTCCAAGGCACTTGTACTAACTGAACTTGAGGTTCTACTTAAAATCCATCCACTTGATCCACTATAGGCTCTTCCTCATTCTGAGGCATAGGTGAATTATGAGCTTCATCCTCTTCCTCTTGACCTCCTACCATAATTTCACTAGGATCCTGAATGATACCTTGAGCATCATTAGGGTGGTCACGTCTGTCCTCACTTCCAACATCTCCAACAACATGACCATCATGATCAGTAGCATTCTGTCCAACATGATCAGTATCATCCTACCTATCAGCCTCATCATATTCTCCATGCACAAACTCCTCACCAGAATTAACATCTTCTTGACATGCTTTTAGTGAGTCACTCACATGCTCACCATTATCATCCTCCTCCTCATCCTCCTCATCCTCATTATCACCATCATTCTTGCTCACAAATCCTTTAACTCTAGAGACTTTAGTCTCTTCCTCATCTTCATCACCCAACAAAGGTTCCCGATAAGGTAATTCCAAAGGCAGACTGGAAGGTCTATATGAAATGTCTTTAGGGATTTCAACAATATATGGGTCACTCTTATCATCAATAGGAGACCCATATTCTCTTGGAAGCTCAGGCTCAACCTGTTCCTCATCAGAATAAACAACCTACTCACCAGGTTTAATACCTAGATCAACTTGATCCCTTGGTCTGGTAGGATGGTCAATAGGGTTATAATATTCATATAATCTATTCTTATCTCCTACCCACATCCTCCTCCATGGGTTCCAAAATATTTTCATTCTTTTACATATGTCCTTGTGCAGGAAAAATCCACTACAGGAAGTAATCTCTTCTTCTCCATCCTCCACACATCCTAGCTTCTTCACCATTGCAGAGATCATCCTTGGGTAGTATAAATGAGTTTCTTTCTTATAGGTTTTGATCATATCACCAATGTGTACCATAAGGCACCTAAACAAGTTTACTTTTACCCTATTTTTCAAAAAATAAACCAGGAAGACATCCTAATATTTCAAAGCAGCAAAATCTTCCTTCCTTGGGGTAGATTTGGTGTTGAATGAACTTGAAAAGTAGTCTAGCCTCTCCATTTAATTCTGTAGTTGTAGCCCTCCTTAACTCCTCATTTCCAGTCAATTCCTTTAAAGCATTTTCATAAGAATTTTTTTGAGGTTGGTGGTATATTACCTTGATAGTCAACATATATTCCCTCATGAGGCATCTCTAAACATTCATCCCACTCCTTTAAAGAAAAATAAAGTTCTTTTCCCTTCACCACAAACTTCATCCGTGCCTCCTTAGCTCCTTCCAAATACACTTTCAAATTGAGATAAAACTCGTGTACCAGCTTGCGATGAAAAGGTCTCTCATTGTTTGAAAACCAACTAATCCATCCATGTGATTTCAAAACTTTCAGCAAGAGAGACTTGCTCGACAATAGCCACTTGGAAAAAACTTCCTTCTCAACAGTTACCACATGACTTCCAAATCCCAGCCTCACTGAACCTACTTCACTACTTGATTCTCCTTTCTGACTCTTGTCTGACGGTGATTCACTCATTCCTTCCATCACACGCTTCTTCCTTGACATTCTGAAGGTTCAGGTTTGAAGGGAGTCGAAAGGTCGAAGGCTCAAAGGTAGAGTGAGGGTAGTGAAATATCGAAGGGTAGAAGTAGTTTGAATTGAATTAATTTTATCATTTGGGGATTATAACTCGTAAAATCATAAAATAGAATAATTTTTAAATAAAAGGAATAAAACCATGTAATTTTATTTTAAACACACAGACAAAAATTTTACTAAAAGGTCCCTAACGGTCTCACTTGATCGACTTAATGTGATCAGCTTCATCTGATCGATTTCACACGATCAGTTTCAATTGATCAGTTTCACTAATCGGTTTCACTGATCAGTTTCACTGATCAGTTTCATAGAAAAATAGATTTTTCTAAGGGGATAAGGTCACATAGTCTTTATAGATTTATCATTCCTAGTTCATGTCTGATGTAGCTCATTCTCTTAGAGTTTAAGGGTTTGACAAAAATATCAGTAATTTGATGCTTAGTCCCAATAAACTCAAGAGTTATATCACCTTTTTGATAATGATCTCTCAAAAAGTTATGTCTTACATCAATATGTTTTGTTCTAGAATGAGAAATTGGATTCTTAGAAATGTTAATAGCACTTGTATTGTCACAATTTATAGGGATATGTATGAATTGAAATTCATAGTCTAATAAAGTTTGTTTTATCCACAAAATTTATGCACAAAAACTACCAGTAGCAATATACTCTACCTCAACAGTTTATAATGAAACCAAAATTTTCTTTTTACTACACCATGAAATTAGAGAATTTCCTAAAAAGTGACATGTTCCAGAGGTGCTTTTTCTATCTAACTTACATCCACCAAAGTCAACATTATAATAAATGACCAAATCAAAAGGCTATCTTCTTGGGTAGAACAATCCTAAATTATTTGTATATTTGAGGTATTTGAAAACTCTTTTTACAAAATTTAAATGTGAATATTTTGGGATTTCTTAAAATCTTGCACACATACACACACTAAACATGATGTATGGCCTATTAACAGTTAAGTAAAGAAAACTCCCAATCATTCCTTTGTAAGTAGTTTGATCAACAAATTTTCCATTTTCATCAAGATCTAACTTACAAGTGGAACTCATAGGTGTTTCACTACTCTTAATGCCATCAAATCCATATTTTTTCAAAAGATATTTAGTGTATTTAATTTTATTTATAATAATACCTTCTTTATTTTGAAATATTTAAAATATAATAAAATATTTAAGTTCATCCATAAAACTCATTTCAAACTCACTTTGCATCATTTTTGAAAAATCATTGCATAACGAATTTTTAGAATATCCAAATATATTATCATCTACATATATTTGAGATATTAAAACATCTTTAGAAATTATTTTTATAAATAAAGTAGGATCTACAACTCCTTTTGTAAAACCTTTTTAAATAATAAAGTTACTTAAACTATCATACCAAGCTCTTGGAGCTTATTTCAAACCATATAAATCTTTAGTCAATTTGAAAACACGATTTGGAAAATGTGGATATGTAAAACCTGGGGGTTGTTCAAAAAAAATATTCTCAATTATATAACCATTTAAGAATTCACTTTTGACATCCATTTGATAAATTTTGAAATCCAAGTGTGCTTCATAGGCAAGTAAGATTCCAATGGCTTCAAGCCTAGCTAATGGTGCAAAGTTATCCTCATAATCAATTCCATCTTCTTGATTATAGCCTTGTGCAACTAATATAGCTTTGTTTCTAACTATATTTCTAGCTTAATCTACTTTATTCCTAAACACCCATTTAGTTCCTATGGTTAAGGTATCTTTAGGTCTATCAACCAGCTTATAGACTTTATTTCTCTCAAACTGATTAATCTCTTCTTGCATAGCCATCACCCAAAATTCATCATTGATAGCATCATTGGTATTTTTAGGTTCAAGTTGTGACAAGAATACTTGATGTTCAACCTGATTTCTCAAGGAATCTCTAGTTTGTGTTTCTCTATCTAAATCTCTAACTACAACATCTAAGGGATGATTTTTAAGAGTTTTAGTTGGTCTAGTAAAAGTAGGGCTAATTATTTTAAGTTCATCACTTGGTTTTGGTTAGTTATGGAAAGAATCTGGAGAATTTATAGAACTAGAAGTTTTGACGGATTCCTTTATAGGATAGTTAGAGGGTTTAACATTAATGTCCAGATTTGATATATACTCTTTAAGATTCCCTAGTGAGGTCTTAGGTTCATGTGGATCTGTTTCATCAAACTTAACATGTACATATTCTTCCACACATTTGGTTCTCTTATTAAAGACTCTATAATCTTTGCTTGACGTTGAATATCTAAGGAATATTCCTTCATCACATTTCGAGGCAAATTCATCTAGATTATCTTTAGTGTTAAGAATATCAACTTTGCATCCAAAAACTTTAAAATAATTTACCTTGGGTTTTCTATTATTCCACAAATCATAAAAAGTTTTCTTAAGGATAGGTCTGATTAAGACTCTATTTATTACATAACAAGCTGTATTAACAGCTTCATCCCTGATGTGTCCTTAAACACATATGTTTTGCCACATCTTTTTAATTATCTTTTATCAATTTAATTATTTATTTTAACACTTTTTAATATATAATGGTTCTTTTTTATTTTTATTATTAATTTTAATATTTAATCAGTTTTTATAATTAAATGTGTATTTTAATCTTTAAAGTAATTAATTTATTCCTTACTTTAATTTAATAGTATAATTAATTTTTATTTACTTTAGTATCATTTTCTTCATATTTATTGATTTACCATTTATTATTCAATTAATAAGTTTTCTTTCGCACATAAATAATTTACTCTTAATTTAACATTGCATATATTAAAAATTAAATAATATAACCTAATTAATATATGTCTTTCAGTAATTCATTATTTATAGATTTAAGTTTTGAAACAAACCAAATTTATTCATACTTTATAATTTAAAGTCTTAATCCAATTCAATTATTCAAAAAAACGGTAATTAAATTTCTACTTTAATTAATTTAGTTTGTTAAAGTAGTTATAATTTAACTTTGTTTGTAATTAAATTAAATTAAATCATTTTATTTTAGAAGATAATAATAATTTAACTTTAATTTTAAAGGTTTCATTAATTCATTAAAGTTTATGTTGTAATTAAATTTTCAATTGTTTTAATTAAGTTTTAGTTTTTATTAATTATCTTGTTCTTATTTTATTTAAGTTTTAATTTATTTTATTTTCTTTGTTTATTTTGCAGGTTCACGGTTTCACCCCTGTCATGGTGCCATCACGCACCGTGTCCATTTCATGGTGGCACCGTAACCTCCTAATACTGTCTCACCGGAAAATCACGCACCGTTTCTTACTTTTACGGTCTCACCGTAACCCAACTGACGGTGCCACCATCAATTCCCGATACTGTCTCACCATGATGCTCACACCATCACCACCATTTCACACACTGGTTTCCACGTACCGTAATCCTTTTACGGTGCCACATCAAACCGTCATCTTTCCACCATTTATATCTCTTCCTTAAACTGTGTCACCGCAAGCCTCATGCACCGTGATTCTTCTCACGGACACGCTCTCCAGCCACCGATGTTTCTTCCCTGGTGCCGTTTCTTACCAGTACAGACGGACTCTTCACATCGTCCTTCATGATGAGATCCATTGTCGCTGTTAGTGCCAAGCTTCTTCTGAGGATGGAGAGTGTGGCCGAGCTGGTTGTCGTGTGGAGTGTGTTGCACCACTAAAGAAGCTCACTTGCCGCTTGCAGGATGAAGACACCTTCCACTGAGTTAACATCACGAGCAAGAGGACCATCAGAGCGAAGAAGATCCGCCGGTTCATGATGCCAGTTGCCGCAAGGAGGGGCTGTGAGCAGGAGGCCGCTACACCTACTAGATGTCGCCGACGTGGATCTGAAAAAAATGTCGAGCTGTCGACGTCGCTGTTGGAGGATGAGTCGACGCCGCTGTTGGAGGAAAACTAAATAGGGAGCCGTAGACCTGGAGAAGGAACCAAGAAAAGATAAATCCTATTAAAAAAATATAAATAAATTAAAAGTAAACTTCAATTAAAACTTAATTTAAAACAATAACAGTTATAATAATAACATAACCTAAATATTAAATAATTCTAGTTATGAATAAATAATAAATATAAAATAATAAAATAGAATTAATAATGAAACTTAAATAAAACTAAATTATTAATTACTTCTAAATTAAATTAAAATAAACAAATTATCTTTTTGATGTTACTTTTTTAATATTTAAAATTATATAACACTAAATTTACCAATATAATTATTACTATTAATAATTTAAATTAGAATAAACTTTCTAATTAACATAAGTTAGTAAATAATTTAATTTATTTATAATAATAAACTTTTAACTTAACTTTAATAACTCCAATTAATAAAAATCAATAACTTTATAAATACTTATTTTAAGACTTTTAATAAACTAATAACTTTAAATATTTATTTATTTCCTTCTCGTTTTTAATTATTTTGTGTGTTTTCTTGTGCAGGTTCATACAGGAGGTGAGTTTCTTTCCAGATTCCCTTAACTAACTCACCATGAGTTAGTTATGTGGGAAAAAATAGTGCGACGTGCCTGTCACGAAAAAAATGCACGTGTGTGGTGCATAAGTGAAGGACTTTTGAAGTCGGTGGAAGTGAGTGGTGACATGACAGAGGGTATTAAAATAGAGATGTAGCAGAATTTGGGGGATTTATGGATGCTCATTCACCCGAACAAACACACCACTGGAGAGAAGAGCCGAGACTCTCATTCATTCCACGAAAACATCCATCCGAGAGCAGATCAAGTCTCTCATTCGGACTCCCAGGAACAACACTGGAGATGAGCATGAGACTAAGGAGCCCGAGAGCAGAGCAGTATTTTGGGAGTTATTCTTCCCTCTGTCCTTAGTTTTTTTGTACTATGTTCTTGGATGTATTTCACTTCTTCAATCGATATGATCACAGGTTGAACTTTCTCAGCTCGGAAATTTTTAAACCTTCTGGTTATGATCTTTAAATCTTCATTTTCTCATCCTTTTACAAAATTAGAATTAGTTGGCGAGTCTGATTTTGTTTCTAATATTTTGATCGTTTACACTTCAATGTTTTAAATTCAAACTTCAATATTGACTGGAGAGGTTTATCTTGAATGAATTTTTCAAATCTTTAACAACTTAAACTTTGGAAATTTATGGTGAGTTCTTTTCCAAATGTTATCTTTTAAAAACTTCTCACAGTTCAATTAAGTTTTGGTGTGACGAACTCCAAGACTTAATCCTCAGCCTGTTGATTTTCCTGGCAAGGGAAATTCTTCAGTCTTTCTTGATGTGTGATTTGATTGTAAGCTGTGGAGAGAACGTTCATTCGTACCAGTAGTTTAAAATTCCCGAGTACTTTGTTGATCTCGCTCCTTTGTCTTGCTGCTTAATACTAGTATTATGTATTTCTCTAGTTTATCATACTTAGTGTAAATTTTAGTTTCTATGTAAAAATACTTGTTTCATCATCCTGTTTCCACTTCATTTTTTTTAAAAAAAAAGTAAAAAAAAAATGTTCACTTCCTCCACTATTGACAACAGTGGAGTTTTTCTTTGAATAAAACCTTAGAATTCACTCACCTGCCTTCTCTGTGGATCAACCCTGCACCACTATGCTAGTGTAGGTTAATAAATGTAATTTTGAGGGTCGTGACGAACTCCGACCTATTCAAAATTTGGCGCCGTTGCCGGGGAAGGAACGCACTGAGAGTCTAGGGTTATTTTAAAAATTAAAAAATAAATAAAAACATAAAAAAACATAAAAAAATCATATAAAAAAATCTGATTAAAAAACCCGCTTTGAACTGGAACCTACTGTTTGTGATGTGTTTGAAAAATCTGCTTCACTTTGAACTGTTGTGTGTTTAATCTCACCTGGTTTTAGTTTAAAAATGGAAGTTAATGAAAACTAGGATCAACAGGGGCCGCATTGTGTGTGTTGTGGCTATTATGGGCACACTTCCTGGCATTGTGTCTATAACCAGCCACAACAAGATATTTTCATTGAAGAAGATGAAAAGTTTGAATCTAATCCTGAATTCCTAGATAAATTTGAATTAATTGAAACCAAACTGGGTACTAGGGAGGATGTTTGGAACACTTGGTTAACTAAAACCCATGAAATTCAACTTAGAGATTCTCAGGACACTACGGGAAAAATGGGTATTTGCTATGGGGATAAATCCCGTCGCAAATAGCCCCGTTAGAAACTTATTTGCGACGGGATAGCTTTCCCCGTCGCAAAAGGACTGGCGCGCTTTGCGCGCCAAATCGCGGGAAAGTTATTTGCGACGGGTGGTTACTGCCCGTCGCAAATAACCGGCGACGGTAAAAGATATTTGTGACGAGAATATACCCCCCGTCGCAAAAGGACTGGCGCGAGTTATTTGCGACGGACGGTAACCGCCCGTCGCAAATAACCGGCGGCGGTAAAAGATATTTGCGGCGGGAATATACCCCCCGTCGCAAATAGTATGTCGACAAGTTGTTATTTGCGACAGGTCCCGTCGCAAATGACTATTTACCCGTTGACCGTAATAAATGCGGGCTAAGGTATTTGCGACGGGTACTGTCGCAAATAATACTATTTGCGACGGGATACCCGTCGCAAATACACCCGTCGCAAATAATCTAACCTATAAATACCCCCATCCGTTTTTTTTCATTCATTCTCAAACTCCATCTTCTAGTTCTCTCAAAACTCTATTTTTAGAGTTCAGCATTTCTTAAGATTCATTTTTTTTTCCGGAGTTGATATTGAAGTTTTCAACAACGATCAGAGATCAACCTCAGATCCATTTTAAAGGTATTTATGTTTATTTTAATTTAATATTTATTTTAAATTTTTTATTAGTTTCAATTATTCTTAATTAGTTTTAATTTAATTATGTTTAGATTGTTTTGTTACTTAATAAATTTAAATTATTAGTATTCATTGTTCATAGTTAATGGTAATTAGGAATAATTAGTAATAATTACCAATAATTAGTAATAATTACTAATAATTACTAATAATTAGTAATAATTACCAATAATTACCAATAATTAGTAATAATTTCCAATAATTACCAATAATTAGTAATAATTACTAATAATTACTAATAATTAGCAATAATTCGTAATAATTAGTAATAATTATCAATATTTAGTACTAAATAGTAATAATGAGTAATAATTACCAATAATTAGTAATAATAACAAATAATTAGCAATAATTAGTAATAATTACCAATAATTAGTAATAATTAATAATAATTACCAATAATTAGTAATAATTACCAATAATTAGTAATAATTACCAATAATTAGTAATAATTACCAATAATTAGTAATAATTACCAATAATTAGTAATAATTACCAATAATTAGTAATAATTACCAATAATTAGTAATAATTAGTAATAATTAGTAATAATTAGTAATAATTAGTAATAATTAGTAATAATTAGTAATAATTAGTAACAATTAGGAATAATTAGTAATAATTCGTAATAATTAGTAATAATTATCAATATTTAGCACTAAATAGTAATAATGAGTAATAATTACCAATAATTAGTAATAATAACAAATAATTAGCAATAATTAGTAATAATTACCAATAATTAGTAATAATTAGTAATAATTACCAATAATTAGTAATAATTACCAATAATTAGTAATAATTACTAATAATTAGTAATAATTAGTAATAATTACCAATAATTAGTAATAATTACTAATAATTAGTAATAATTAGTAATAATTAGTAATATTTAGTAATAATTAGTAATATTTAGTAATAATTAGTAATAATTAGTAATAATTAGTAATAATTAGTAATAATTAGTAATAATTAGTAATAATTAGGAATAATTAGGAATAATTAGTAATAATTAGGAATAATTAGTAATAATTGGTAATAATTAGTAATAATTAGCAATAATTAGTAATAATTAGTAATAATTACCAATAATTAGTAATAATTACCAATAATTAGTAATAATTACCAATAATTAGAAATAATTATCAATAATTACCAATAATTAGTAATAATTACCAATAATTAGTAATAATTACCAATAATTAGTTATAATTACCAATAATTAGTTATAATTACCAATAATTAGTTATAATTACCAATAATTACCAATAATTACCAATAATTACCAATAATTACCAATAATTAGGAATAATTACCAATAATTACCAATAATTACCAATAATTACCAATAATTACCAATAATTACCAATAATTACCAATAATTACCAATAATTACCAATAATTACCAATAATTACCAATAATTACCAATATTTACCAACAATCACCAATATTTACCAATATTTACCAATAATTAGGAATAATTAGCAATAATTACCAATAATTAGCAATAATTACCAATAATTAGCAATAATTAGCAATAATTACCAATAATTACCAATAATTACCAATAATTAGCAATAATTACCAATAATTACCAATAATTACCAATAATTACCAATAATTACCAATATAATTTTTTTCATAAATATTAATTATATAATAATAACATTATTACATTATTAGTATATTTTATTATTAATATTAAAATAATATAATTTTCTATATTATATACAATTCTCTTTTCATCTGTGTGTTTTCTGTCTCCACATGTAATATTTGCATTCTTTTTCAAAATTATCAACCTACTCACCAATGGAGAGGTGAAAGTGAATGCAAATATTACATGTGGAGACAGAATGTTAAACACACAGATGAAAGGAGAATTGTATATAATATAGAAAATTATATTATTTTAATATTAATAATAAAATATACTAATAATGTAATAATGTTATTATTATATAATTAATATTTATAAAAAAAATTATATTATTATTATTAAAATAATAAAAAATCAATATAATATTAAAATTATCAATATTTGTAACATGTTTTGCTTTATTCTCAACATATTCAATCTTTGCTTGAGTGTTTTTTCTAACAAATTATTCAAAACCAGTAATGCTTTTATATTTTATAGAAAAATATGGAACAACGAGGTCGTCAACAGTTATTATTAGATGACCGCATATGGATAAATCAATGTAGAAATCCAAACGGTTCTGGTTTAAATCCAGTATATATAGAGGGTGTGGAGACTTTTTTATCATTTGCGGCATCAAATCCAGAATTTGTTTCAGAAGGCAAAATAAAATGCCCTTGTAGAAAATGTGCATTGAGAACGTTTGACACGTTTGACAAAGTGGGTGGACATCTCTTGCGTTTTGGTTTTCAACCAGATTATGTTTTTTGGTATCAACACGGTGAATGCAGTTCTAGAGTAGGTGATACCAACTTGATTCCGGATCCATACCAGTTTCAAGATTTAGTACATGATGTTGCAGGTTCATCTGTTCAACATACAGAAACTCTGGCTAATATAGATTCAAATCCTGAGTTGGCACCGTCTAAATTTTATGAGTTGTTGAGGTCTGCTGAGGATGCATTATATCCTGGCTGCAAGATGAGCAAATTAGAAGCAATTGCAAAATTTATGGCTATCAAATCAGATAACGGAATGTCAAACGACTATGTATATTGAGTAACCCACCTTGCAAACTTGTTAAAACTTATAATGCATATGTGGTGAATGGATTTCGATTTCACACACATGCATATGAGGAATCAAAAAAACAATGAACAACGGAGTTAGCTTGAGAGGATATCATCATCGAGAAAATGAAGTTGACTTTTATGGAATACTTGATGAAATCATTGAAATCTGTTATCTTGGACAACATTACATAACCATGTTCAAATGTCGGTGGTTGGATACAGAGAGAGGCATGCGTGTTCATCCGACTCATGGAATCATCGATATTAAATGTAAAAGTGTTCTCGCAGTAAATGAACCATTCTTATTGGCCCAACAGGCACATCAAGTTTATTACGCAAAGTACTGTGCTACATCAAGAGAGTTGACTGATTGGTGGAGTATAATAAAAATCAAAATTCGAGACAATCAGTTTAGTCAAAGTGAATGTGCTTTCACTGATGTGCAAAGAATTGAAGTTTTTCAAGAGAGTACTCAAAATCAATCTTTTTTACAAAGAGACATGAGTATCGATGACGACACCCCACATTTAAGAGTCGGTGATGACGATGATGTTAATGATGTCACATATGAATTTGAAATGGTAAGAGATGAAGCAACTAGAACTCGAATGGATATTGATGATGTTGAGGAGGAATATGAAGATGACATTGACATATATGAAGATGATGATGAAGATGAACACTGATAGAATTTCATGGTAGTTATATACAATAATAACTAATATATATGTATATATAATAGTAATTATCAATTATTTGCTAACAACATTAACATTTTCTATTTCAGATGGACGACGACACATTTCGTGAGTTGGCAGATGCTGACCTACCTTTTGATGCGGATGAGTTACTGGCAGATGACCCTCATCCTGTAGGCGCTCCAGGGAGTACGCAGAGGGGGCGCAGTCTTGTACGATTGATGATTCCTGACCCCGTCCCCGAGCGACGTCCACGTATTGGGTTTGATCCATGCACACGGAGGTGTAATAACCTGTGTGATAACCTGTGGATTTGACTAAGATTTCATTAATCTATTTAGATAATAAATGTTTATTATTTTTACAGTTTTCCGCATATAGCAGTCGGACAGGGTAGCGCTATTTTGCGCAACTATTTCTCTCAGCCTTGGACCACATGGGAGCAAATTCCCATTGATGTGCAGCAGGCCATGTTCGACCATTGGTTGGTACGTACGTAAATAAATAATTTTTATTTTGAAAATTATTTCATTTCTAACTTGATATTTTGATTTATTTGTAGGGTTTATGGTATCCGATCGAGGATACCATGCGTGACACCATCCACAAGGCATGGGAGGTGGCCATGCGTGATCGCTTTCGTCAGTTTTTGCACAATTTAAGAAAAGCTGCCATGAAGAAAGCAGGAGTGTCAGTTTTTGACGAGTCATGTAGAGTACACCGACCAGAGTACATTTCATCCCATGTATGGGATGAATTATGTGCGCACTGGTTGAGTGATGCCTTTCAGAGGAGATCATCGGTGGGGAGACAGAATCGGGGGAGACAGGAGGTGACTCATCGAGCTGGGAGTCATACTTTCAGTACTCATAGACAGCATCTGGTACGTACATTATTTATAAATATTTTATATAACTATAAATATTAACAGTTTATTTTTTATTCTTATAGGTTGTCGAGCACCCCAATATTATAGAGTACGACGTATATCGGAGGATGTATAATGATCCTGCTACTAGGGAGCTCAGAGGTGATCGTCAGCATCACATCGTGGTCAGTATTATTTGTTTTCAAGTTTAAAAATTAACTGCATATAATATATTCACAATTTTAATTTTAAATTGCAACTACAGGAGTCATATGAGGCCGCAGCGTCACAGACCCGGCCTGAGAGTCAGGCCGAGTCATCATATCAGACCACTGGCCGTCATTTTGATGAGGCGGCATGGATACAGGCCACCTAGTATGCCTTCGAGAAGGGCCGGGTAGTTGGTATCAGCTCTCGACTGACTCCCGGAGATTATTATGGCAGTGCTGCGATGTCGGCGTCCAGCTCGAGAGGAGCTCGTGCATCTTCTTCTGCTACACAGTATGAGGATCAGTTCCGATCTCCGACTACACTAATAGAGATTCTCCGACAGGAGCAGGAGCAGATGCGTCAGCAGCAGCAGCAGCATGAGGAGGAGCGTCGACGCCAACAGCAGCTGTACGAGGAGCAGATGAGTCAGTGGCAGCAGCAGCATCAGAAGCAAATGGAGTACATGCGCCGACTCACTCATGCTTTAGGGATGAAGTTTCCTCCACCAGCATCTGTAGATCCCCCCCTCCCCCTCCCCCTCCTTCAGATTAGAGTTTGTTTTTATGTTATAAAATTTGTTAAATCAAAATATGATTTTTTTTTCTATTCGTAGTTTCTGTCTCATTATAAAATATTAATAATATTATATTTTGAAATAACAATATTAATATGAATAATAATAATATTTATATTTTATAATATTAAATTATATATATATATATTAAAATTTTATAATATTATAATTTAATTATATTTTTTTGTAATATTAGAATTATTTTAATATTTGAATGTAAAATAATTCTATTATTTTTATATTAATTAAAATAACTTATTAATATTTTTTTTATTTATAATTATAATTCTAATATTATTATATTAATTAAAATAATTTATTAATATTCTATTATTTTTTATTTTTGAATTATAATTCTATTATTATCATATTAATTAAAATAATTTATTAATAATTTTTTATTTTTGAATTATATTTGGATTATTATTATATTAATTAAAATAATTTATTAATAATTTATTTTTTATTTTTTTAGTATTTGCGACGGGATACTATGCCCGTCTTAAATAGTATTATTATAATATTGATTAAAATAATTTATTAATATTTTTTAATTTAAAAAAAAAAACTAATTGCGACGGGCCCGTCGCAATTACTTTTTTTAAAAGTTTTCACAAATATACGGACTAATATTTGCGACGGGAAGAATCTCCGTCGCAAATAATACCTTTCGCGACGGGCCCGTCGCAAATAATTGTTGTTGCGACGCCATTTTCCGCGACGGGCTATTTGCGACGGGACCCCGTCGCAAAAGCCTATTAGCGACGGGATCCCGATGCAAATAACCCATCACAAATGCCATTATTTCCAGTAGTGGGAGTAAGATCAACGAATGAAAAGATTGGAAAACATGCTTTTGGAATTACAACAAAGGGTTAAAGAACAATAAGAATTTTAAGAAAGTGAAGAAGAAAATGTTTATAAAATATTTGAAAATCAAGTAGAAGAGGAAATTGATAGTGAAACTGGACAAGAAACCATCCTCTTTGAAAAATCTGATTCTGTTGAACTAAATCTGAAAACTACCGACTCATTGAATCAAGAAAACATTGATGAAGACCCCAGAATGAACTTTAATGCTGTTGAGTTGGACAATTTTGAAGATGAATTGAAACAGATTGAAAATGAATGTCCAGTTCTCTCCATAATTCCTATATTGAAGAAAAATCACTATTTTAGGAGTTTTGATAAGGAAGTCACTAAGGTTGAAGATATACTAGAAAATAAAAATTTTAATGTTAAAAACTCTTCACCCAACTTTTCTGTTATTGTGAACAATGTGTCTGAACTTGATATTGGGTATAATATGGATGAGAACCTTAAGACGAATAACATGGAATCTGAAATCATTGAAATTGAATGGAACACTTCTCTTCCATATTTTGAACCTGTAAACCCAATAATCTTTGAAATGTTGATGAATGATGAAGATGAGGGAATGATATTTGAAGAAAAACTAACTGATGAGTTTTCATTTCCCTATTCTCATAGTAATTTCTTTTCTGAAACATTGCTCTTTGAAATTGAAAACAGTGTTGATATATCTAGGGGTAAATGTTTAAATTTGAATAATCTTGAATCTCAATTTATTGATGCTAAATTGAACATTACATCTCATTATTTGAACTTTTTGCAACACTCAAATGAAATAGTTTTAGAAAGTGAGCTTTTTGAACATGAACTTAAAGTAGAGGTTGAACACACACTTGAATTAGGCAGAATTGATTTGTTAGAAGCAGTAGATGTTGAGTGTTCATTCACTGATGAGGAACTTTTGGAAGAGATTTACAACATTGTTAAATTTGAATCTGTTTGTGAAAAAATAAATTCTCTTCCCTGTTTGTTACATACATCCTCAACTATAAATGGTGCTGAGCTTTTTCATGATACTGATAGTAGTCCAGAGGTGAAATCACACTTGAGTTCCATTGTCCATGATTCTGTTCATCACGTTATTGAATACCCTCTTGATTCTACTAATCAGTACTCACCAACGAGTACCCTTGAATTTGAATATGTTAATGTTGAGGTTAATAAAGATAGCTCTGAGGTCAATGCCAAACCTTTTGAAGAACCTAGTTCTATGTTGTCCCTTCTTGTGAACTCAAATCTTGATAACTTTGAAACAATTCTGGAAGTGGACAACATTATGCTTGTAACTGTTAAAGGGTGCTAGATAGGGGTTATTTCAGGTTATGAGAGTTTGGTTTTAGTTTACTTTAGTCTTGTTTCCCACAAAACTCATCATTCTTTTAAAAATATTTGGACCAAACATATGTGGTGGTTCCTATTAAGGAAACCACATCCACCTAGTGACTATGGTTAGTTTCTAGGTGAGTCCGACTGGGGACTATAAATCTAGCGCTGCATGGGAGGAAACCCATGGTATTTGTTGTGTTAATAAATAAATAAAAATTTTAATTAAATAAAGTTTAACTGAAGACTTTAAAATCAGTTCTTTATGGGAGTCAACCCATACTCTTCCTTTGTTTTCATTTTTCATTTTTGTACTGATTAGTGTTGAATAAGGTGATGCTTTGTTGTCTTCCATGTGCTATTTCTCTGCTGTATTTTTGTTCATGGTTTTATGCTCTGTGTTTTTAGGATGCTATTGATGTGTAATAATGGAGTGGAGTTCCCATGATCATCTCTGGACAAGAACTTAGTCAGGGAAGTACTTCAACTTTTTGCATTTATTTCTGCTTCTGTTTTTGTTAATAAAATTTTGCTCACTTAGAAATTCTGATGGTATTAAAAAAATTCCGCTACATTTTTACTGAAAATTATATTGCATGACTTGAACTGTATAAAATTTTGTTGCATGTCTTGCTACTGAATTTTAAAAAATTCTGCATATGTTTAAAATCCTGCTCGTATTGGAATGTAATTCTGTTGTATGTCACTTCTTAGATAAAAAAAATTGCATGTGCCTCTTGTTGAAAAAATTGAATTTCAGCGTTGTTAAAATCATTCACTGCATGAAATTAAGTGTGTGTGTGGGGGGGGGGGGGTACATGCTTTCTGGTAGTTGTGTTTTTCATTAGAACTGATTAGTCTATAGGGTGTTTAGCATGCATTTTTCTGCTATATTGAACATCCATTTTAATCATACTTTGTTAAAATTCTTACACCCAATTAATTATGCACCCACACCTTATATGCCAATTTTGAACTTTAATGGAAAATCTTTGTCACTGGACTTAAATGTTAATGTTTTTACTTTTTAATGAACCTGTTGATTATTTATTCATTGTGGAAAACAATATCTTTGAACTTCATTGATACCCTTTATACATGTCATATATCTACTTAATTGAAAATCTGTTTTGAACCTTAATTGTTTAATTGTTCTTCTCCACTTTAAAAGTCATATTTGGGGACAAAGTTGGATTTTAAGTGTGGGGGAAAATTTAGGGGGTCAATTCTTGACTGTGCTAAACTGTGCTTAATTGAAATCCCATCAATTTCCACTGCAACTCAAACTTTTTCTTAAAAAATGGTTATTTTTGTTTCAAAATTCTTGCATAATTTAGGCTTTACTCTATTCTAAAATGAGTTTTTCCATAGGAAAAGTACCTTGCTGGTAGTTAATATTTGTTTTGAATATGAAATTAGTGATAATGGATGATTTCTGAGTGGTCTATCTTAGTGATCTAATGGAAATTTTGGTATAGGAATTATTTCTGAGAGTGACATGGGTATCCTTTTAATGGAATTATGATCATAACTCTTGGAATTGGAAATTTGATTTTGATAATAGGCGACTCATTTTTCTTTTATTTATTTAAAGTAATCATCTTAATGAGTCAATGTAAATGGTTTTCATTAAAATCTTTTGAAACTGGAGTAATTTGGGCATCTGGGATCCCACAGTGAGTCTCTGAGACCCTAGATGCTGGGTGTGTTTCTGTTTACTATAAGACCTTTGTACACTTTTAATAAGTGCATTGCACAGTGCTTAGCACATGATATATGACTTGGGAAAAATTAAATAAAGTATCTAGGGTCAAAAATGAGTTCATTAAGGTGAGGGGAATGATGAACGCCAAATGAAGAAGGGGTCAGTTGATTTATATGGGAATCATTTAGGTTCTATCATTGAGGTGATTCAAAAAAAATATATTTATCTTTGGAACCAAGGTGAAAAAGTTGAAGTATAAAGTTCCTACTATTAAGGCCTTAATTCCACATAAATTTTACCTTTTTTCACTCTTGGACTTTGGATTTGAGCCTGGATTGAAGTTAGTCACTAAGAAGTACCATATATGAGGCATGAAACTTTCATTTCTTATTGATTCATTGCTCTCTTGACTACCTTTGAGTATTTTTTCTAAGTAAGATTCATTTGAGAAATTTATTTACTAAGCCTAATGACATGTTTCTGTCCTTTGTTTCAAAGTTCTGGACATGTTACATTTTGAGCAATATAATAAAAACATGTTTTTATTTTTCAAAGATAAAAAAACATGAGATTGTTTGAGGACAAACAATGTTTAAGTGTAGGGGAATTTTATGTGGCCTTAAAAACATATGTTTTGCCACATCTTTTTAATTAACTTTTATCAATTTAATTATTTATTTTAACACTTTTTAATATATAATGGATCTTTTGTATTTTTATTATTAATTTTAATATTTAATCAGTTTTTATAATTAAACGCGTATTTTAAGCTTTAAAGTAATTAATTTATTCCTTAATTTAATTTAATAGTATAATTACTTTTTATTTACTTTAGTATCATTGTCTGCATATTTATTGATTTACCATTTATTATTAAATTAATTAGTTTTCTTTCACACATAAATAATTTACTCTTAATTTAACATTGCATATATTAAAAATTAAATAATATAACCTAATTAATAGATGTCTTTAAATAATTCATTATTTACATATTTAAGTTTTGAAACAAACCAAATTTATTCATACTTTATAATTTAAAGTCTTAATCCAATTCAATTATTCAAAAAAATGGTAATTAATTTTCTACTTTAATTAATCTAGTTTGTTAAAGTAGTTATAGTTTAACTTTGTTTGTCATTAACTTAAATTAAATCATTTTATTTTAGAAGATAATAATAATTTAACTTAAATTTTAAAGGTTTCATTAATTCATTAAAGTTTATGTTGTAATTAAATTTTCAATTGTTTTAATTAAGTTTTAGTTTTTATTAATTACCTTGTTCTTATTTTATTTAAGTTTTAATTTATTTTATTTTATTTGTTTATTTTTCAGGTTCACGGTTTCACCCCTGTCACGGTGCCATCACACATTGTGTCCATTTCATGGTGGCACCGTAACCTCCTGATACTGTCTCACCAGAAAATAACACACCGTTTCTTACTTTTACGGTCTCACCGTAAACCAACTGATGGTGCCACCATCAATTCTTGATACTGTCTCACCGTGATGCTCACACCATCACTTCCATTTCACACACCGGTTTCCACGTACCGTAATCCTTTTACGGTGCCACATCAAACCTCCATCTTTCCACCGTTTACATCTCTTCCTTAAATTGTGTCACTGCAAGACTCATGCACCGTGATTCTTCTCACAGACTCGCTCTCCAGCCATCAGTGTTTCTTACCTGGTACCGTTTCTTACCAGCACAGATGACCTCTTCACATCGCCCTTCATGATGAGATCCATTGCCGCTGTTAGTGCCAAGATTCTACCGAGGATGGATAGTGTGGCCGAGCTAGTTGTCGTGTGGAGTGCGCTGCACCACTAAAGAAGCTCGCTTTCCACTTGCAGGATGAAGACACCCACCACTGAGTTAACATCATGAGTAGGAGGACCATCAGAGCAAAGAAGATCCGCTGGTTCATGATTCCAGTCATCGCAAGGAGGGGCTGTGAGCAGGAGGCCGCTGCACCTATTGGATGTCACAGACGCAGATCTGAAAAAAACATCGAGCTGTCGACGCCGCTATTGGAGGATGAGTCGACGCCGCTGTTGGAGGAAAATTGAATAGGGAGCCGCATACCTGGAGAAGGAACCAAGAAAATATAAAGCCTATTAAAAAATATATATAAATAAATTAAAAGTAAACTTCAATTAAAACTTAATTTAAAACAATAACAGTTATAATAATAACATAACCTAAATATTAAATAATTCTAGTTATGAATAAATAATAAATATAAAATAATAAAATAGAATTAATAATGAAACTTAAATAAAACTAAATTATTAATTACTTCTAAATTAAATTAAAATAAACAAATTATATTTTTGATGTTACTTTTTAAATATTTAAAATTATATAACACTAAATTTACCAATATAATTATTACTATTAATAATTTAAATTAGAATAAACTTTCTAATTAACATAATTTCGTAAATAATTTAATTTATTTATAATAATAAAATTTTAAATTAATGTTAATAACTCCAATTAATAAAAATCAATAACTTTATAAATACTTCTTTTAAGACTTTTAATAAACTAATAACTTTAAATATTTATTTATTTCCTTCTCGTTTTTAATTATTCCGTGTGTTTTCTTGTGCAGGTTCATACGGGAGGTGAGTTTCCGTCCAGATTCACTTAACTAACTCAGCAAAAGTTAGTTACGTGGGAAAAATAGTGCGACGTGACTATCACGAAAAAAACGCATGTGTGCGGTGCATAAGTGAAGGACTTTTGAAGTCGGTGGAAGTGAGTGGTGACATAACAGAGGGTATTAAAATAGAGATGCAGTAGAATTTGGGGGATTTATAGATGCTCATTCACTCGAACAAACACACCACTGGAGAGAAGATTTGAGACTCTCATTCATTCCACAAACACATCCATTCAAGAGCAGATCGAGACTCTCATTCGGACTCCCAAGAGCAGCACTGGAGATGAGCAGGAGACTAAGGAGCCTGAGAGCAGATTAGTATTTTTAGAGTTCTTCTTCCCTCTGTCCTTAGTTTTTTTGTACTCTATTCTTGGATGTATTTCACTTCTTCAATCGATATGATCATAGGTTGAACTTTCTCTGCTCGAAAATTTTAAAACCTTCTGGTTATGATCTTTAAATCTTCATTTGCTCATCTTTTTATGAAATTAGAATCAGTTGGCGAGTCTGATTCTATTTCTAATCTTTTGATCGTTCACACTTCAATGTTTTAAATTTCAAACTTCAATATCGACTAGCAAGGTTGATCTTGAATGCATTTTTCAAATCTTTAACAACTTAAACTTTGGGAATTTATGGAAAGTTCTTTTCCAAATGTTATCTTTTAAAAAATTCTCATAGTTCAATTAAGTTTTGGTGTGGCGAACTCCAAGAATTAATCCTCTGCCTATTGAGTTTCCTAGAGAGGGAAATTCTTCATTCTTTCTTGATGTGTGATTCGATTGTAAGCTGTGGAGAGAACGTTCATTCATACCGGTAGTTTAAAATTCCTAAGTATTTTGTTGATCTTGCTCCTTTGTCTTGCTGCTTAATACTAGTATTCTATATTTCTCTATTTTATCATACTTAGTGTAAATTTTAGTTTCTATATAAAAATACTTGTTTCATCATCATATTTCCACTTCATTTAAAAAAATAAAAAATGTTCACTTCCTCCACTATTGACAACAGTGGAGCTTTTCTTTGAATAAAACCTTATAATTCACTCACCTACCTTCTCTGTGGATCGACCCTGCACCATTGTGCTAGTGTAGGTTAATAAATGTAATTTTGAGGGCCGTGACGACTTCTGACCCGTTCAATCCCAAAAATAAATAGGTAGGTCATATTCATTGAGCATAGTTTGGGTGATTTCTTGTAGGGTTTTATTCCTTCTTTCTACTACACCATTCTGTTGAGGTGTCCTAGGGGAAGAGAAGTGATGACTATAGCCATTTTGTAAGAAAAGAGATTCAAAGTCTTGATTTTGAAACTCATGTCCATGGTCACTTCTTAAGGATTTAATTTTAAGTCCACTAAGATTTTCTACAGTCCTAGCATACTTGGTAAAATGAGAGAAATATTCACTTTTTTGAGCTAAGAAAAAGGTCCAAGTATACCTAGAAAAGTCGTATTCAAGAACATAAACATAGTGCTTCCCATTGAGAATTGAAACTCTAGATGGTCCAAACAAGTCCACGTGAACCAACTTGAGAGGTTGAGAAGTTGTAACTTCTTTCTTTGGTTTGAAAGAGATTTTATATTGATTTCCTTTTTGACAAGGATTTCACACTCTATTGTCTGGAAATTCTAGTTTGGGAAGGTCTTTAACTAAAAATTTTCTGGTCAATTTCTTAAGGAAGTGTACATTGCAATATCCTAGTATTCTATTCCAGATCCAAGACTCTTTATGAAAGGCACTTATGCAGGAAAAATTTTGTGATGTCAGTGTGTCTGGATTTATAGAATATACATTATCATTTCTAAGAGCAGTAAATACTAAGTTATTTTTGGCATAAAAAACATGGCATGAATCATTTATAAATTTAACATTAAATACATCATCACACAATTAAGATATTCTAAGCAAGTTATACTTTAATCCATCAACATAAAGTACTTTAGAAATTAAAATAGAGTTAGGGTTACCAATATGGCCTAAGTTGATGATTTTTCCTTTATTATTATCACCAAATGTGACATGTCCTCCATCAACACTGATGAGATTCTTGAATATTGAGTAATATACTATCATGTTTCTTGAAAATCCACTATCCAAGTACCAAATATTTCAACAAGAACTCTTTAGTTAGTTTACCTATAAAACAATTTATCCAAGAAACGATTTTGGTACCCATATTTTTCTGGGTCCAGAAACATTAGTAATAAAATATTTAGGAACCCATAATTGTCTTATGGATTTCCTATATACATAATATAAGGTATTTGAAAAATAAAATTTATTTGATCCAGAAAAACTTTATGCAGTAAAAGATTTGTTAGAACTGGAACTTGTAGTAAAATTGTGATTTTTGGACAAAGGAGAAGATTTTCCAGATTTAGTCATGAAATGTGTTTTATATAGGTTTCTATGTTCAGGTTGATATCCAATACCAGAAGTGTACTTAGGTGCTATATGTTTACCAAGAATTTGAGTAAGAGTGTCTTTTCCATTGGTAAACTTTTCTAGATCGTTCTTTAATTGCTCATTAGACATTTTTAATTCATTGTTTTGTTTGAGCAATTGAGTATTCTTCTCCTTTTTAGTAGTAAGTTCAGATTTAATAGTTACAGTAAGAGCATGTTGTTTCTTTAAAGATTTATATTTATATTTTAGTTTATTACAGGTCTCTTCCAACATGTTAGAGTATTCAAATAGTTTATCACTTTTCATATTCTCATGCTCACTTTCATTTTCAGAATAATAAGAATTATGTGTAGGTGATTCTAAAGTTACCTTAGATGTGTTTTTCATAAAACACATATTTTCCATGACATCTTTCTCATCACAAGATGATGCTGATTCACTGGAGCTATCCTTATAAGCACTCTAGGTGGCCTTCATAGCTTTCTTATACTTCTTGTCTTTGTTTTTATACTTCCTTTTTTATTTTAACTTTGGATAGTCAGCTTTGACATGTCATCTCCTCTTGCATTCATAACAGACAATCTCCTATGATTTTTCATTTCATTTCCAGTCCTTTTTTCAACTGCCCTTGTTATCATATCTTCCTTTATAATTGATCTTTCTGAAAAACTTCTTCTTCCTATAGAATTTATTAAATCTTCTAGCCAGCTAAACTATATCTTCATCACTATCTAATGTTGAGTCATCATTACTAGAGCTTTCAACAGAGGCCAACACCTTCTCTTTTTTCCATATTCTTAGAGGTACTAGACTTGAAAGCTACAAACTTTATATTAGGTTCATCCTCCTCTTCTTTGTTGAATTTCATCTCTTCTTCATACATCATCAGTTTTCCAATGAGTTATTTAATAGGTAATTTTCTGATGTCACATGATTCTCTAATAGAGATAGAAGTTCCTCTCCATCTATCAAGTAAGCATCTACGAATCCTCACGATTTATTCTTTGGCAGTAACATCACTTCCCAAAGAGATTACAATGTTCACTATTTCATTAAACCTGAGATAGATGCCAGAAATAAACTCACCAGGATTCATCTTAAAGTTATCATACTTAATAGTATATGTGTTAAGTTTCATTTCCTTAACACTAGAAGTTCCTTCATGTGAAATAGACAAAGTATCCCAAATTTCATGGGTTGTTTTACATATAGAAATTATGTTAAATTCCTCATATCCTAAAGAGCAGTATAAGGAATTCATGGATTTTTAATTATTATTATAAGAAGTCTTAGTTGTATCATCCCAAGTAGTTCTAGTAGTATCAATAATCTTATACTCATCTATAATTAAAGAACAAATTTCAAAACCCATACTCTCTAAATGAATTTTCATTTTAATTTTCTATTGGGCATAATTTGTTTCATTAAAGAATTAAGGTTTGTTTGTAGCAGCACCTTCCAATCTATTATCCATAATAAAATTTTAGAACAATATTTTAAAGAGATAAAAATTTAGAATTAACATAAATTTTAAGATCATTAAAATACAACTAAAATCACAAGTTTGAAAAAGCTTTGAAAACTGAAAATTCCTAATCCCTTTAATACCAAATTTTAGTCAAAGTAGAATACTCAAGAGGTGGGGGGGGGGGGGGGGAGGGGGAGTGGAATTGATTATCTATAAAAAATTTCTGTTATAAATTGGTTCTTTTACAATTTTCCCCTAATGAAAAATATAATCTAAGCTAGTTTGTAGTGAATTTATAAGAATCCTAAATGTTCAATTAATTTATCAAAATATTTATTAGTTCTCAGCCATACTAATCTAAAGATTAATACAAATTTTGAAACTAACCTAATGGTTCAAAACAGTTATAAACACTTGATAAATTAACTATCAAATTTCAATTTAGTTTTATGAAATATGTGATAAACAAAGTAAAAACCAAATGGTAAAGACACAACAGATATAAGAAAGAGGTTCAGTCTCAAATTGAGACTTAGTCCTCTCCACTTGGTGATCACCTGCCACCAAGCATTTTAAATTAATAAAAAAGATTGATCCACACCCTAGATTGGGGTTCACAACAGCACACAAGGCTGTTCAGGTCACACTTGACCTCTACCACAGTTCTTTATGGGAACACAACAAACATGTCACACTTGACCTATTTCACAGTTCTACATGGGATACAAAAGGATAAATAGAGAGTGAGTTTGAGGATATCAAGTATCATCCAGTTATGCATAGGAGACAATGTGTGTGTAACAGACATATACACACACTACTCAGAAATGTAAATAAAATAACACGATAGAGCTAAATATATAGAGTAAGATTCATAAGTCTCTGTGTGTTATACAATGAAGATCTGGACTCGTTTGATGTAGTGGATTTGAAGTTTGAATCCTCTTTTGGAAATTGACTCCAAAATAGAGTATCACATTCTCTGTGGTATGGCTTCTAAGAGTGTTAAATGTTCAACTTCATGTTGGTAAGATGTTCAGGTCATCTCAACATGTTTAGGTTGACTTCTAGATCTCCCCTTATGGTATTCCTTTGAGTTATTGGATTGTTGAAGAATGCTTCTAGAGTTTCACGAGTTCTCAAGTTTTCTTATTTTTTTCCACACTTGTGCATATCGAATGATCCAACTTGTAATTTTTATACTTTGAGGTCCAACAGGTATAATGATCTCCCCATGTGTGTGTACCTTGTACTATCTCCTGAATATCCTATAGACAACATTAAATAATGTCAGAAACATTAATTTGTCTAAATATGATCATTAGATATAAATTTGAACTAATAAATTAAAAACAGTTTTTATGACTATCAGCGAGTCATAAGTATTGGTGATTCATTGGCATTGGTATCTCAGCATCGGTATATCATCATCAGTGACTCTCTGTATTGGGGAATCCTTTTCATCAGTATCGGTGACTCCTTTCCATCGGTGTCAATGACTTAGGGAATCAGTGAGTCATTTGTACTATTGGTTTGTCTGGGAATCAATGAGTCATCATTGGTGACTCATTTTGAACTATCGGTGTGTCACACATTGGTGACTCATCCATCAGTAAGTCCTTTGAACTAACGGTGCATCTCCCATCGGTGACTCTTCCACTGGTGAGTTGCTTGAACTATTGGTGTGACTGATCATCAATGAATTGTCCAACAGTATGCCATTTGTTCTATTGGTTAGTCCTAAAATGGTGTCTTCTTCGATTGGTGAGTCCTCATCAGTGATTCGACCATCGGTGAATCCTTTTAACTATCGGTGTGAGGGACTTTGAAAAACTTACAAAGTGTCTATCTTATACAGAATAACACCATATTAAGTGAAATTCATAATTACATGTAAATATACACTTGTACATATATTGAAACATAAATATCCATGATTTTTTGGCTTGTTGAAATGGATTGTACCATGTGACATAATTTATTCATTTATAAATAGTCATTGACATGATTGACATTAGTTATAACTTAAAATATGAATTATCATGATTTGTAAAGTGGCATAGTTTGTGATTATTAAAACAACTATCTCAGAGAGGGTCCAACACTCTATATCATCGAGGATTGTGAGTTAGTTGACCATTATAGTGAGCCACATCACGAAGTCATCCACTAATTCACCATTGTAGAAAGAAATGATTTCATACTTCATGCAGAGCTTCTGGGCATTAGCCTTCTTCACTCGATCAATGCCAATGTGCTTGTTCTTGATATCTTCTCATGCTTCCTTAACGATTTCCTTGATGATGAGTATGGATATCATCTAAAGTCATAAAATGCGCAGGGTAGCCTCTAGCGCCATTCAGTCTTCCTAGAGTTCAGCACCGCTAGTGTTGATGGCACTATAGAGTCTGTGTACCTAGAGCACAACCTTCATCATCAAGGCTCAGTTATCATAGTTTTTCTCTTTGTGGATTAGATACATCTCTGATCCCTCGACCCCCTTCACCACTAGATGAACCACTAGAGGATCGTTGTCACTATCAACGAGGGATCTAGGATGTGTTGACGATGCATAGGAGTGTCAAGGAGATGAGGGTTTAGAGTCCGACATTGTGGATCAAGTCAACCACCCTTTGATACCAAATGTTGTAAATGCTTGAATGGTTAACACCCAAAAAACACAGATAATTCCATAGAAGGACAAAGGAAAAGCTATAAATCCAGAGATATTTTGTGCACCATAAATTGGGATGCTTTTTCAGTGAGGTTTTCATTAATTTATATAAACCAAAAAATCTATACATATTTACAACGTAATTAAAAACCACGTAGAAGACTTAATGAGGTTATATATCATTGGTCCATAAAATGAAAAATAAATGAGAGAAAATTATGGGGGGGGGGGAGGAAAAAAGATGCGGTGAAATTAATCACCACATTTATTCAAAAAATGGATTAGATCAAGATTCTGAAAATTGGGGGTGAGGGAGGTAAAATTGGTTTACTAGATAGTGTTTGAAGATATGAATGTTGAGTTTCATGGTATTAGACTTTAGTGGATAAGAGATAATGGAGAATTGATCTACAAGACTTGGAGTTTCATTATACAAGAATTTGATGGATAAGATATAGAGGAAGAGATGAATTACAATGATTGTATTCTGATATCATTAATGTCAACAATTTCATAAGATCAATTTTAATATGAATAAGTCAAATAATAGCGAGTTAAATTCACAAGATATAAAGAAATTGTAGTGTTGGTTTTTATATTTTCAAATAAAAAGTGAAAAAATAGTGTGAAGTATCCATTCACAACAAGATAAATGAGAAAAAATGAAGAATAAAAATTAAGATCAAGAGACTCAAATATTAAGAGAATCGAGACAATTAAAATGATTCCATTTTTTAAAAACAATGAAATTGACTGATTGATCAAAATCGATCAATTATATCAATGGAAAATGTTAAACAATAGCTACCAAATTATGAATACACTTTTTCATGTCGTATCAAACTTTCTAACTAGTCTATTTGTTACTATATAGTTAAATATACTTCTTGTTAGATGTATCATGTCAATATTCAATTCAACAATCATGTGTTTGATGATCTATTTGATTTTTCATCCTTTGGTGACCCATGTTCATGTTGGGATTAATAAGGATCCATCAACACTTAATAGAACTTTCAAAAGCGACTGTAATCCCAAGCCCAATATTTCCATGATTAGATAAATGAAAACATGCATATTGTAAATAAAGAAAATGAAACCAATACACACCTTCCATTATAGCAGTTATAACTTCACCTTCTATTCCTGATAAAGATCACCAAGGAACAATCAAATGATTCTTCCCACTGTGGTGTATCCATAGGTTGTGTCTGAATCATCTGTCGTATGGATGGAATACTTCCAACCACCATGAAATGATAGTGCCTCAAGCATAAAGGAGTTGGAAGAGGAGGAAATTCATGTTCCAGGGAGTTTCATCCAAGCCTTGGGTAGTCTCATACCCCTACTGCCTCACATGACATTGAGCTCTTATAGAACCCTTAAGGATAAACCTCAAGCATTCATGCATTAACTTGTGTGTTATAATGCCCGAGTTAATGTGTCTACCAACATATGAATCATATGTATGAGTTAATGAATCTCCCTCATGTTACATCTCATGTAATTCATCCTTAAATGATATCCATTTATGGAATATCACTTGAAGGCAGGACCATGCAAATTCTATTTGATATAGTAGTCGTACTCTATGATTGCATGGAAAAGGCTCATTATGACATCAATAAATCATATAATATGATCGAGGAGTCAAAAATATGGATGTGTCATGAAATATCATTTCATTCCATACCATATGATTGCTTTAGTCATACTATAAGACATAACCATAGGAAGTAGTACAAAAACTCTTTCCATACATTACTATTACCTCTCAAGTAGTATAATATAATAAAGATGAGGCAAAGGCATGAAGTCATGTTGGATACCCCTTTATGATATACCCACAACCATTGGCTACAATATAGATATGTAGTATCATATAATCATATTCCATGTTTTACGATTATACTTCAATCATTAAATAGATGGGACCATTTGTATCATATAAAAAATGGTCTTTGGGGAATATGTCTCCTTCAATCTCCCACTTACACTAAAGACTAAAAGATTTTATGCCATTTCATTGTATATTCTATCGTATGAAATAACTTCTAAAATCATATCCATTTTTTGAATATATTCCAAAACAAATTTGGAAATCTATCATTAACTTCACCCCATATCACATCATATGCAATGCCTTATGAACATCTGTCCAAAATTCTTTTAGATTAACTATAAAGAACTTTTAGAGTATCTCTCTGAGCCAAACATAATCCCCATTCATTCAACCACAAAGTGTGACTCCACGAGACTTTATAGCATCAATAAAAAATATGAATCATGGAATCCATAAATGTAAGAAAAAATCGGCTTTTAGTAAAGCATCAATAGCACTCAAGCTAAAAAGGGATCTAGCATGATCTCCATTAAACACATGTAAATCTATACCCATGTATACTTGCCACATATCATTTTAGAATGAATTATTATACTTCCCTTTATCTAAGACATCAAGTGACCATGGGATGTAAAGTATATTAATCTCATACAACCAACTCATATGTTCTTAACTGAAAATTAATTTTTTATTATTCAGACTTTTGAGGAAAAAGTGAGAAAGCATACATGAATTCAATGACTTAAAAACAAAAAAACCACCATGATACAAAAGTTTAAGGAAAAATAACTCACAACCTACAAGAATATCACCTACCCATCATCATAAACATTAATAATAGTTTCCTCCTACTCATCGCTTCATGGATAGTTGTACCATGCATGACTGTACGAGCCTGGTATCGATGGCAAAGCCATGCCCTCTCAAACATCCAAATCCAAATAGAAAGAACTAGGAGAAAACTCTACTCTGAACCCCATCTAGAGAAAATAATTATAAGAGAACATTTTTATTGACCCTCAAACCTCAAACCATAGGGCCATTGAATCACCACCAAAACTCAAACCAAACTTCACACCGAAATTCCACAACACAGTCCAAATTTCCCACCAGACATCGAATCATGCAGTGAACCAAAGCCCATCACTTCACCACAATCAACAACATATAGTAAAAACACCAAAATTAAACCTGTAAGGAAATACCTAGGTCGCTAAAAGATAGAACCGATAGGCCCTCCCCCCTCCGCACCACACCGGGGCCAGCGCCAAGCCTCGCCTGAAGAGACGTTTGCCTCAAAATCGTCGATCCCTGTCTAAGCCAAAACCATCTAAAGCCTTCCCAAGGGTTTTCAAAGCCAGATCCACCCCTTTTCTAAGTTGATGCTCTAGAAAAATACATTCCAGCACCATCGCAAGATAAGATGAAGCCAGACCTACACCTCCGACGAGCCAAAGCTCTAGGATGACGAAGCTGGAGCCTCTCCTAAACCGACGCTGAGCTGACGCGCCAGGGATGACAATCAGAAGACTCTTCAACCTTCACCTAGGCATGCCAACACCGAACCGCACCACTCCACGTTGGAGGAGGGGAGGGAACAAAATTGGAGGTCGAAAACTCTAACCCATGAGACGACTGAATCGTTGCCGCTCAGATCCCCTCTGATTTCTTTCCTCTAACTCATATGTTCTTGAATCTCTAAGTATGGACTGGCCTGGTTGATTAATACCTCACATGCTATTCATCTTTATGGATTATCACCTCACATTCCCTCATCCAAATAGATAAGCACATCATATTTACTATTTAGGTGTGGCCACAAACTATCTAGTCTATCTCAATAGAAAGCCCATATGTCATACTTTCCATATGAGAGTTGGTCTCCAACCTACTATATGATCAAAAACATACTCAACCACTCCCTAATTAGCTAATACACAATGGATTGAATAAGAAAGGCATAAAATATTAAAGGTCCCCATGCTAGGTATCTCCAACCTTAGGTAATGGGGACTCATATATGATATATGCACCCCTAGTATGCAAAAAATATAGTGTATGGCACTCAATGTGGTATACTTGGTCAGTAATCTAAAGAAAAAAAATAGTTTTATGCCTTATGAGCATATTTTTTATCTCGTATAATAATACTACTCATGCTAACCTTAAAATTTCATCACAACCTATAATACTCCATGACAAACATCAGTTAGGGAGAACTCAAATTCATACTTTGAGAGGTTAATTATCATTACATTTTAGGAAATGTATATCTATATATAAATATATGCAACCAACATGAAAGAATGATAAAGTGGAGATTGACTTTGATATGATACATGTAACATCCCACCCCAACCCATTGTCTTGGTAATAAGAGAGGGTGTTTCTAACCTTAGGTTACGTCCCCAAGACACCAAAGGCTGAAAATTAATGTTAAGGGCTTTACCAAACCATGGGGGATGATTTTACCTCAAGAAAACAACCTAAAACAATAACTATAATGGGGAATAATATGATGCATGGCATAAAATCAAAAGAAATCATGTAAAATAACCCATGCGATAATCAAAGTGACAACATAAAACAATACATAAGCAAGGTCTAAAAAACTCAAATTATGAAAGACTCTGAGGCACTTAAAGTGGTGCCACGATGAATATACTGCAAGAAGACCTCTAAGATCCATCTCTTATCAAACCTACATATAGAATCATGATATCCCTATATAAAAGTATAAACCCTCCCCCTTTCCTCTATCATGGAAAACAACCTCTGAATATGCACCAAAGTGCATATGTAGGGGGTGAGTACGAAAAATCAACAAACAAACTATGAGACTTCCAAAGAACAACACTAAGATAAGAAAATATTATCTAATAGTTTTATATAAAATAAGAGGAAAGAAAACAATCAATTTAATAATTTATATCTTTACATAAGCAACAAAACAATTCCATTCCACTTGGCATATCCTTTTTTCTATGCACACACTCAATGAAATCATCCAACCTTTGAATAGTCCTAACTCGTGAGAAGAAAAACATGCCCTTCTTGTACCAATTATCACCTGGATATTTACCAATGTTCCCCACTAGCATCAGTTGTAGCACCCTAACCCGAATGACACTTTAAAACGATGCTCTGGACCAGTTGACCATTGGGCCTTAGGTGAGCCTCCCCATATTCCAAAGTCTATTGACTAGTATCTAGAGTGCAAAGAGGTGAAAATGAGAAGACTATACCCTCATGCGGTGATAATAATAATGGTCTATAAATAAATATAACAATGAAAGAAGAAACATCACAACAGAAGCAAAATAAACCAGCGAAATAATAATAATCAAACAACCAAAGGCCAAAATACCATATATAGACAACATACCACAACATTTAATACATAAAAATAAATAGAAGGGTCACCCATGGCTGACTATTAATATATATAAATATAAATCATTCTAAAAAAAGTAATCTCTATCTGATATAAGGACCACCAAGGTCCCTTGTTATCCATCCCATGTAAAAGGTACAACTCGATCACTAGGGTCTAGCTCCTGAGCCTAATCCCTTACCTGATTGTAGAGACATTAAGTCTACACACATCCTGAGGGGCCCATGTAGGGTGTGAGAATAAATCTAAGTAGTCCATCACCAACATGTTCCTATCTTATATCCATTATAATGCATGTGTACTAAATATAATTAAAAAGGCATCACATTCACATTTAATAAAATACATGCTTCCCTTGTGCTCAATAGCCACAAGGAAGCGATCACCTGCTTCAGCTACTTCCAATATGAGTATGAACATGGGCCCCCAATTATATATATGACATACTATACATGTATGCATGTATGTATATATAATCATAGTAGCGAGGATCCATGACACAAATCCCAAGGCATCCCCTGATGAGTATCATACCAGGTGAACCCTCAAGTTCCACCTATAATAAAGTCACTAATACCTCATTCCACCGATCAAGTACCAACATCCAAAAAGGCACAACCAAATAATGAGTACCTGGTCCCTTAGACCCCTTCTCAAAAGCTTCTTTTGGATCGAAGCCCGACATCCCAATGTACAACGATGTCTGTGATCAAATAAATAAACACTATCGGCTTAATAAATGACATTCCGAGGCATGGTGATATATGTCCTCCCAAGTCTCATCCCAATGGACTCAAGATTCATGGTGAGCCTAAACCCCCAATCGACGGTCTCATCACCATCAATCGATGATCCATCACCATCCATGTAGTTTTTTACGATGAGAAGCCCCAAACATAACTGATGGTCATCACCATCACCTAAGTCGCACAGTCTATAGGGCTCTCCACCCATAAGAGTTCAAAACCACATCATTTGAGTCCTATATGTGTGAAAAAAACCCCAATGATGCGTTTTCCAACAAAAAATGAGATAAAATCACCCAAACATACCTAAGACACATCATCTGACACCTTGTTCCCCTATGACCATGTTGCTAATCCTAACGGTCTTCACCATCTCAAGTATTGAGAGCCAAGCCCTCAACTTGATGATCACATCACCTCAATCCAATGAACATGTCACCCCAACCTATGATCAAAATCACCCATGTATCTCAAGACTCACCCAACCATATGAACTAAATCACCTCAATCCAGGCGGTCAACACCACCTCAATCCTCGAGCCATGCCCGTCATGTCCCCATAAAACCAAGAAATTCAATTTAATTTAATAAACACACCCATCCCAAACTTCCCAGGTTGTTCCAAGACCCATACATGGCTTGACCATGTGTCATGGAGCTAGATAATGACTATAATAATATCATATCATCATTAGAACAATTTAATAAATAGGAATTTAATTAATTAGGGTCTCACTTAGTTGAATCACATGTAATATATAGAGAACACCCCCCAAAAAACCATAAAAACATGAAGAAAGATAGGAACCTCCTACCTCAGGATAATAGACACTTGCTCATCTGATATCATCCTCTAACTCGATATGAATTCAGAGAAATTAACATTTTATATGAATGACCTAAAAATAGGGAAAAATAACTCACATGGATTTAGCATTCTGTGTGGCGAGATAAATAAAGAAACGAATCTAGCAGATTTAATGACTTACTGAGACCAATCAATAGACATAAATGGATCAAAGATCATAGTTAGATCAAATTATTTGGCATAATTACTTGGTAGAAGAGAAATAGGATGATAACCCCCTATTCTCTACATGAATGAGAGGAGGAAGAAGGAGGAAAAGAAAAATAAAGGAGGATAAATTTCATAAATTCACCCCTTTAAGTGACCCACATGGTTTGGATAATTGTGAACTAACTATGAAATGATCAATTCATAAACAACACACTCACACACACAGATGAACAAGGCACATATTTTATCAAATCATGTGTAACTCGTATAAATTCCACTGTCTAAAGAACCCACCTTACACAACCAGGTGCACGGTTTTCAAAACCATGTGCAAACCGTGCGAATCCACTCTACTAAAAACTGTAGAGGTATCACACGACCATGCACCCCAACTTCATGGTTTTTCAAACTATGTATAGTGATATAGGAGGGCCACACATTTTCTCCTAGGAAGCTGCATGGTTTTTCCAAACCATGCACCTTTATTTGCGCTTTCTCGAAACTGAGTTTCTAGGTTTTGATGGACCCAAAACTCACTTAAAACCCTAAGGAACTTACCGAGCCTTCAAAAAAATATAAAAAAATTCCTTGGTTAAAAAATCTCAAAATTAGGTTATAAAGATCAATAAAAGAGTTGGACCGACCACTAAACTCGAAAATTCAAACAGGTTGAGGAATTTTGACCCACTCCAAAAACCTGGGACGTTACACAGACCATGAGTCTTTACCCAACTAGGTTCCATGCACACAAATCAATATTTTTCCTTAAAAAAAACCCCTTTTTAAATATTTTTTCACAAAAACCTCGTGTGAATCACCCATGATTCACAATTCAAAAACCAAAAACCAAATGGGTTTTTATAAAAAGAACACATCCATGATTTTCAAATAAAACACAACTAAAGAATTTAGAAATCTAAGACTTCAAGCTCTATGAAAAAATTGGAGGGATAGGAAATAAAACTACCTAAAAAGGTTTATTCACACTTCCCTTTCTGATCCTTTATGAATCCTTTGATTCACAAGTTTTAACGCTTGAAGATTTGATAAATCTGGCCTTCGAATCGAAGTGATCCTCCAAAATCACCTAGAGAGAGACCTAGGTGTGAGAGAAATGGGAGAGAGAAAAACGAGGGTTAAAGGGAAAAAAAATTAATTAAAAATAATAGACACAACCCCAATCATGAAGTGAATTATGGATTCACATTATGAATCTTCAAGTGACCACATAAACTAAAAAACCAGTTGCCTTAACTTAAAAACTCAAACACTTATTCACATACTGAACAATAGTTCACAAAATGAGAAAATATGCCCATAACCAATAAAAACCGTAATGATATTCATAAAATCATCATAGAAAACCATTCATTTCCTAAATGATATTTATAAAATCTTCCCAGAAAACCATCCACGTCGAAAATAACTATTTATTGTGTGAATAAACTCCTATAGGAATATTCTAGTTTCTAATCCAATTCCTCCTCCATATATTTCCTAAAATTAAACCAAAAAACTCTAGACATAAAGAAATAGTGTAAAATAAGAGTATACCTCAAACCAAGGGTATCACATTCTATACACCATTAGGCTTTACATCCTTGGAAAGTGCAAGGCCATCAGTGATTTGGAAAAGTTATGGCCACTGCTCTTGTATATGGTTCCCTCATTCCCAAGTCTCTTCTTACATTCAACCATGTTTCCACAAGACCCACACTAAGGATATATGTCTTACAATAAATACCTTATCCTTTCTATACAGAATGTGATCTGGATTGTACACAAAGGTCACATCAGGTTCAAGAGTTATGTGACCCCAACTGAGCATATGATCAGGACTCAATTGATACTTATTTAATTGCGAGACATGGAACAAATTATGAACCAAATTGAATCTTAGTGGTAGAGAAAGACAATAAGAAACATATCCAATTCATTCTAATATTTCAAATGATCCAACATACTAAGGATCCAATTTCCCTTTTTTACCCAAATGACGATTCTTGAGTTTAGTAGAGACTTTTAAAAACACATGGTCTCCCACTAAAAAAGATAATGAGTGATGACAATGATCAACATAATATTTTAGCCGGATATGAGTTGTATCCATTCACTTCATGATCATATGAATCTTCTTAGTTATCTCATGAAAAAGTCTATGATCAATCAAGGAGGTTTCTCTATTTTCTACTCAATAAAGTGGAGATTGACATGGAAATTCATATAATGCCTCAAACAAGGCCATATATATCATCACCTGATAACTATTGTTATAATAGTACTATAATAAGGATAAATAATCCTCCTACAAGACACTAAATTCCATAAAAAATCCTAGAGCATGTATTCCAAAGTCTGTATTGTATGTTCGAAATACTTATTCATTTAAGGATGATATGTTGTTATCATTATCAAATTGGTTCCAAGGGCATTTTGCAAAGAGAACCAAAATCAAAAAGTGAATCTAGAATCCATATCCAAGATAATCACAACTAGTAATACATATAATTTCACCACTTATTTAATGTATTGATTTAATAATTATTCCACTGTATTATATTCTTGGATCAGAATGAACTGGGATGACTTTGTGAGTTGGTCCACAATCACCTAGATGACATCATGATTCTGAATCATTCTCAGAAAACTAGTTACAAAATCCATAAAAATCTATCCCCAATTACAAAATGGTATAGGAAAAAATTGTAATAATTCATTCAGTCATTGATTGTAATGAACTGACTCGAGTTACCCTATAAAACTGGTATGCAACCCAATCCTCCACACACCTGGAGGGCATTCCCGATCCCCACAGGTCGGAGACTAGAACCTAGGGATCAAACAATAACTAGAGGGAATGATTTCACCCAAAAAGAGATAAGATGCATGGAATATATATACAATGGAATGAAACGAAGAAATAAATAACCAAAAAGATATCTACCATAAACAGAGGAAAACAATGGTAATGATACAACTAAAAAACAGTACATAAAACCCAAAGGTACATGTCCAAAAAAACTAGAAAGGAATGATAAACCAACAATTTCTAATCAATGTGATAAGTGGGAAACATCCCACCACTTCACCACCAGCTAACCATACTCAGCTGACATAAACCTCACCACCTCACTGTTATGCCTTTTCTTTTCCAACATCAAAAGACAATACAAGGACTACACACCACCGAAGGGGGTGTGCAAGGTGTAGGCTAAACAAGCTCGGTAGGATCCCACCTAGGTGTTCCATATAAATTATTTATACAAAAATAAAAATTTGATCAAATTTAAAGAAAATAAGGCATGATAAGCAGTTAAATAGTTTTTATATCAAAAGCATGGTAACACATTTCACTTTTTTCCACAGTTATAACAACCTAGGTAAAATAGTTTCAAAACAAATCATATTTATCAAAGAAGGTATTCAAAGATCAAACAGTACAAAACCAAGAATAAGTAAATCATTCCAAGGATTTCTATAGTTCATGCTAGCTAGATCACTCATAACCAAACATAGATAATTGTGCACATCAATCCCCTAGACATATGCATTGAATCTAGGGAGTAAAGGAGTACCCCATAAAGATAATCTCCCAAAACTATCTAACAAGTCCCTAAGACACTTGTCCTAGGGAGCATAGGAACACCCCATGAATAAACCCCCCGATAGTATTAACGAATGAGGAATATTTCTACACCTTCCACCAAAGTACCCAAGGCTTCCCATGTGATACATTTCCAAAATCAATTTATCAAAACCATTATTTGAAAAAAAATTCATAAATCCATTTCACAATGCTTTGAAAATACCTTTTCTTTTACCAAAACATGGGAAAACCATATTTTCTCAAAAAACCATTTACACACATCAATAAATCATGCCAATTCATTTATAAAACAATTTGTAAAACCAGAGCATTAAAGGTTCATCCAACATAAGCTAGGGATAGAACCACCTACCTCAAACTCATGTCACACAAAAAAAATTATAGAATCCATAACTATCAAAAGGAACTTAAAAAAGAAAATTAAGGCCCTATAAATTATTCTCACATTTTAGAATCGAATTCCATAACAACAAGGGTCAGTAGAGAGGTTATATCACACATACCTCGAGAAAAAAACACTCCACACCATAACCAATGAGAAGAACGCGCTATATAATAAGTTCAAACAATAGATCTAGAAAAATCAAACAAGAATCAACACCTTATCAACATATTATATAAACAAAACCTAATTCCACTGATGCAATAAGAGAAACGAAGAAGCAGAAAGGTTGTACTCACCCGATGAGGAGCAATTCAATAAAGCTGTAGATTGAGCATCGAATGAAGTGATTCATGAGAGGAGGAGACACCCAAAATCTTCTATAAGGACCCTAGGTTTGAGGCAGGTATAAACAAAACTGAATGAATTAGGATTTAGTCTTGTAGTGTATAATATGTACTAAGAACAAGGGGTTTAAGTTGTAAATCGGTGAATTACGATGTAAATATCCCATAATCCACGTATGCTGAACAACATGTTGCCTTGGGTTAATTTATCCTGAATGAAATATTTATGATGTAAGAAAAGGATATACAATGTAAATGGATTTAATTCACAAACCATTTTCATGTCTTTTTCAATGTGACCCATTTATGTCATAAGATACAGTCTTACGACATAAAAATGTCATGTAGGAAGCACCCAGACCAGGCTCTGCTAGAAAAATCTCAAAACATTCTTGAATCCCTATAAACATGAGAAACACACTCTATAACATTAAATTGAGTGTAAATTTTATCTAGTATGTTAAAATATATCCACCATAATATTTTCCATCCCCAATAAGTCATGCAGAAGAAGGGTTCCCTGAAAAGAGGTGAGACCACTACTCCCTCATTGATGATTTACGCTCCCAAGTCTCTTGATAATTCAATCTGTATTGCCATAACACTCTGACCAATGAATTAGGCTTCCCATGCAAGAATTTTAACTAAGAATTAGTGATCTACATTGGTTTCTCCACAACAAAAACACTTAGTTCCAACTCAATATCTTCCCAACTTAGAACATGGGAAGGATCAGGATGGTACTTCTTGAGCTGTGATATGTGGAAAAAACTATGGATACTATACTGATAATTCTAAAGGATAAACAAACTTCCTAAGCTTCTCGGTGATCTCAAATGGTCCAACATATATCAATGCCAACATTACCTGTTTCCCAACCCGACAGTGACCCAACTAAGGAGAAACTTTCAAGAAAACTTGGTCACAAATTAAAATATCCAAGGGAAGATGTCAACAATCCACATATTAATTCTATTGACTCTACACTATAACCATATTTTGATGTATATTCTAAATCCTCACTGACATCTCTTGAATGAGACTCAATCCCATAAGAGAAGCCTCTCCCACCATTGCCCGATAAAGAGGCAACCTATACAGATGACTGTACAAAGCCTCAAAGGGTTCCATTATAATCAATGAATAATAATTATGTTTATAGAAAAATTCAACCAATCCCAGATGGTTATACCACGATCCATAAAAATCCAAGACGTAGGCATAGAGAATATCCTCTAGGATCTAAATAACACGATCTATATGACAACTTGTTTGTGTATGATAAGATTTTATCAACAAAATATGAGTCCCCATTACCTCCTGAAGGCTTTCCCATAATCTGGTGGTGAACCTAGGGTCCCTATCCAAGATAATGGAAGAAGGAACCCCATGTGACCTCACAATCTTCTACATGTACAACTTACCTAGATCATCAACTTTAGTGGTGTCCCTGATTGGAATGAAATGATTATATTTCATTAACCGATCAATCACCACACATATAAAATTATTTCTTTGGGGTGTCCATGGTAATTTGATAAAAAATTATACAGAAACTTCATGCCATTTCCAAACCATCACTAAAAGAGGTTGGAGTAAAATAAAAGGTTTTGGGTACTCTGCCTTTATCAATTTTTAGGTGTAACAATGGGACACAAAATCAATGATGTTGTTCTTCATACCCAACCACTAGAAATGTATTCTCATGTCATAATACATCTTCACCATGATAGGGTGAAAAAACCATGAAGATCTATGACAATTATGAAAGACTGAATCCATCATAGATGTTGAGATGATGAATTGATCCTCAAAGAGGAGAATACCATCAGAAGGGAGAGACCAACTAGAAATGGTCTACCCACCATAAAAGGTTTACTTGATTCCTTTGAACTCATCTTCATACTACTGAACCTACAGAATAGACTCAAGGAGAGGCGATGGTAACTAAACACAAGTCAGAACCATACCTGAATCAACCCCTAAGCATTTAGATGAAACTAAGAAAAGAGTCCCATCAGGTTCCACTCTTCTTTTGATTCCAAAATAGCCTATGGTGGAACTTTTTTATTGAGATCATATGCGATTAAATTCCCATTCCCTGGGGTGTAGGTGATATTGAAGTCAAATGCCTAGAGGTATTCCACCCATTATCTCTTCCTGAGATTCAATTCCTTCTAAGAAAAGATATAGCTCATAATCTTATGATCATAAAAGACCATTAATATCCCCTCAAAAAGATAATTATTCAAACACTTAAGCTCATGTATAACTATTGAGAGATCCAAATTATGAGTGGGGTAATTATTATTGTGCAGATAAAGTTGAAAAGAAACATAGGCCACAAAATGATTTTCCCACATAAGCACACAACCCAGACCAACACCAGAAGTATCATAGTACACCACATACCCCTTACTAGGCTTAGGTAATATTAAAATATGAGTTGATGTTAGAATCCATTTAAACTCATCAAAATATGTTTTACATTTTTCATCCCATGTAAACTTTACCCCTTTCTTGGTAAGAGTGGTCAAGGGTGATGCTAACATCAAGAAATACTTGATAGACCATCAATAATATCTAGCTAGACCCAAGAATCTCTAAATTCTAAAGATGTTCCATGGTTCCTCCCCTAATAGGACAACATTCAATTTCTCAGGATCAACTGATAATCTATGTTCAGAAATCACATGCACTAAGAAATTCACTTCTTGAATCCAAAAATTGCATTTTTTGAGATTTCTATAAATTCAAAGGCTCCTAATAATTTCCAAAACCAAATTCAGATGATTCTTATGCTCACACTTAGATATCGAATAAACCAATATGTCATCTATGAACACCACAATGAATATGTAAAGATATTTATGGAATATTTGATTCATTAGAGCCATAAAAACTATAGGAGCTTTAGTCATACTAAAAGACATCACAAGATATTCATAATGGTCATACCTTCTTCTGAAAGTGGTCTTTGGGATATCAGACTCCTGAACCCTAAGCTAATGATAACTAGACCAAAGATAGATCTTTGAAAACTACTTCACCCCCTTTAAATGATCAAAAAAATCATTCACATAGTGAAAGGATAAATATTATTAACATTTACCCTATTTAACTTTCGATGCTCCATGTACAAACGAAGTGAACCATCTTCCTTCTTAGAAAATAGTATGGGGGATTCTCATAACAAAACACTAGGGAAAACAAAAATTTTCTTTATTAGATCATCCAATTGAAACTTAATCTCCCTTATCTCTATAGGTTCCATATAATAAGTGGGTATTGAGATTGACTGTGTGCCTAACACTAGATTAATTGTAAACTATACCTACCTATTTAGAGGAAGACTAGAGAAGTAATTTAGGAAGTCATCAGAAAATTCCTATACAACCATAGGAAGATCTAAAAAAATAGGAAACATCATTAACCTCAATTGAAATGATAGTGAAAAAACTCCTGATCCCTGGGCAGGGAGGTCCTATATGACCAGAACTCAAATCCCACTCTCCTTGAAACACCCAAGAGCTCCCACTAGAAGAAATTAATGAAACATGTCGATGATAATAAAAAATATAAGAATTTTGAGAAACTATACAATCCCTCTTAATGATGAAATCAAAAAAAAAAAAATATTGAGAACCAAACAATCCTTGAATAACTCCATGTCAACTACCGATAGAGAACAAGACAAATATCAAAACACCTTCTCTTCCTCTTTCCAAAAGTTTTCAACAGATCCATAACAAAGGACATGATATTTGTTGGAATTTTAAGCACATTAATAAAATAGGTATATATAAATGAGTTAGAGGCACCAATATCAAATAAAGTTTTTGCTATATAAGATGCAATAAATGTGTTACCTCTCACTATTGTTGGGATCTTGTCAACCTCTACTGAAAACTCATCCACTGTGTAAAGGTGATTTACTCTCGAGGAATGTGGTTATAGCCTTATAAACTTTGAATCATTTGACTACATCGTAGTGGCATTTGTAATTGAAGATCCCTGACCCTAATGAGGTATAGAAATGGATTGACATAACCTCTATAGATAGACATAGTAGCCACAAGTATTGCACATATTAGGGGGTGAAGGACAAGTACACTAGGTGTTCCCTACCTTTCCACACTAATAGTAGGTCAGAGGCACAAAACTGTCTACTAATGATGGTGCAAAGGGGGTACGCTACTGATAACCTCCTCCACTACTCCTATAATTATCATGCCACTTCCTCTTCTTCCCTAGCATGCCACTGAATCTTCCACTCTGAGTAAGAGAAGGGGATTTTTAACCAATCTTACCTATCATATCCATCTCTACCATCATAGACCTATCTACCATGTAAACATAGGTATAAATCTTTAGCATATACACCTAATATTGAATATCAGGTATCAACCCCTACACGTACTTATGAGATTTCAATTAATCATTCTTCACTACCTATGGAGAAAAATGAACTATCTCCATAAACTGATTAGTGTACTATGACACTGAGCACTATACCTATTGTAAAGAGAGGAAATCTAGAGAATTTATTGCCATCAAAGAATCTGGGAAGAAATAAAAAATAATAGGGTCTTGAAACCCTTTCAATCTAATACCACATGTCGATCCTCATGTACCATGGAATCCCACCACTGCTTGCTGGGATACTCCAGTCTAAATATTGTGCACTTTACCTTGATTTCCTTAGGTGTATTCAAGAATTTGAATATTTGATCAATCTTGTATAGTTGATTCTATACCTCTTGTGCTTTATTTGTACCCTTAAAGGATAAGGGCTTCTCATATAAGAACAATTATGACCAATCCCTATCTCCTCCAGCTTATGGATGTGCCTCAACAACTTGGTCCTGAATTCATGGTAAATTATGGTCCATGATATGAACTGACTACATGATAACCTTTATATGATTATAACACATAAGAGTATTCTCTTGAGGTGCATCTACTATACCCTCTCATGGAATCCGTGCAACACATCTTAGAGGCATACTATTGCACACCAAAAACAAAAGTAAATTATTATAAAATGGGAAAATCTCAATTCAAATAATAAAAACATAAGAAAAAACTGGGATTAATATAAAAAATCAACAAAGGATACACACACATCCCAACCTCCCATGGTAATATGAGGCTTGTCATAATAAGAGATGACCAGAAAGTCACCAAAACCTACCTCTCAAGTCATAAAAACATTAGTATACCAAACATCCCAAAACATGGAAACTTGAGTACCGACCTACTATGATACCAATTTGTAATAAACCAACCCAGTTTTCCCTACAAAACTGGTACCCAACCCAATCCACCACATACCCAAAGGGCATTCTCGATCCCCACAGGCTGACGACTAGAACCCGGACATCAAACAATAGCTAGAGGGAACGATTTCACCCAAATTGAGACAATATACATGGAATATATATATATATATATATATAGAAGGTGGAAATAAATAATGGAAGAAACAACTAAAAATACATATTCCATAAATAGAGGAAAATAGAGGTAGTGATACAACTAAAAAAAACACAGATAAAACATAAAGACACATGTCTAAAAAAACTAGAAAGGATAAATAAACCAACAAATGATACTCTATATGATAAGTGGGAAACATCCCACCATTTCATCACCAGTCACCCATACCCAGCTAACATGAACCTCACTGACTCACTGTGGTGTCTTTCCTTTTTATGCATCGAAAGACAATACAAGGTCTACACACCACCAAAGGGGGTGTGCAGAGTGTGAGCTAAACATTCTTAGTAGGATCCCACCTAGGTGTTCCATATCAAGTCTCTATAAAAAAATAAAAACATGCTCAACTTTAAAGAAAACAAGTAATGATAAGTAGTTAAAAAAATTTTATATCAAAATCATAGAAAACAATTTCCCTATTTTCCAAATTCTAACAATATAGGTAAAACAATTTCAAATCATATCACATTTATAAAAATATGTAATAAAAGATCAAATAATACAAAACCAAGAACAATTAAATCATGATACATATCACTATGGGTTAGGTTATCTAGACCACTCATAACCTAACATAACAAAATACATGCATCATTCCCCTTGACTTACGCATCAAATCTAGGGAACCTAAGAGCACCCTAGAAAGTGAACCCCCAATAGTGTCTAATAATTACCTATGACACTTAGCCTATGGAGGAGAGTAACACCCCATGAATAAACCCCTAATAGTATAAATAGATGAGTCCTATTGTTACACCTTCCACATATGTACCCAAGGATTCCCATGTGCTGCATTTTACAAATCAATTCATCAAAACTATGCTTTTAAAAAAAATTTATAAATACATTTCACAATGAATTGAAAATGATTTTTATTTTACCAAAAAAGTGAAAACCCATATTTTCTCAAAAATACATTTACACACACAAATCAACAAATCATTCCAAATCATTCATAAACCAATTTATAAAACTAGAACATTCAAGGTTCATCCAACATAGGCTAGAGGCGGAACCACCTACCTCAAAATAAAATCAAACACCAAAAGTGATAGGATATAGAACCACCATATGGAATAAAAAACAAAAAAAAGAGGTTTCATTAATGATTTCCATATCTTATAATTGAATTCTATAACATTAAGGGTTAATAGAGAGGTTAAATCAAATATACCTCAAGAACCACACACGCCTCACTACAACCAATGTGAAGACCTACCTCCAAAATAATATTACACAAAAAATCTAGAAATATCAAAAAAGAATCAAAATATGATCAATATATTCCATAAATACATCTCAACACTACAATTTTAATAAGAGCAACGAAGAAGCATAAAGGTCGAACTCACTTGAGGAGGAGTAACATAACAAATCTGGAGATTGAGTGTTGAATTAAGTGATCCAAAAGAGTAGAAGACACCCAAAATCACTTGGAAGGACCCTAAGGTTCAACGAAGGGAAGAAAAAAAATGAATTAATTATTATTCGTACTTATAGTGAATAAAATTGAATGGGAAAGAGGGGTTTACATCACAAATCAATGACTTACAATGTAAATCTCCCATAATCTACATACATTGAAAAGAATACTGCCTTGGGTTAATTTATCCCAAGAAACATATTTATGATGTAAGAAATAAATTTATGGTGTAAATGGATTTTCACCACAATCCATTTTCATGGATTGTGCCCAATGACCTATTTATGTCATAAGATATTGTATTATAATGTAAAAACATCATGTATAAATCACCCAACCCAAGATCTACTAAAAAACTCCCAAAAAATTCCAGAATCCCTCCAAACATGATAAACACACTCTTTAACATAAAATAGGCTCCACATTTTATCTAGTATGTTACATTGATGCTATGTTTCTAATATATTGATAGGTGAGACATTTCATAACATGACCAGACACTTTTAGTTTCACACCTGACCACTAAAAATGGGTCCTTATCACCTTTTACATCTTTTGGATTCCCATATGTATTACCCATTTTGAATGGTGATAAGTTGAAAGAATAATTTCCTAACAATTCAGAAGAACCAATATATAATCTCAAAAAAGAAACACCACATTTCCATCTTCTTTCCTTTCATCAATGGACTCCATACCATTAAATTTTTTCCTCATGGTAAGGTAATCAGGATCAGATCTTTGAGAATATTTCACCCACTCAACTAGGCTAGGAATAAGAGTCACTAGGAAAATACTATTTCATTATTCCATTTAATGAAATATAAGTTCATATCGGTAAATACACTCATTAGTTTCCACCAATCATGAACTTCTCTAGCCAATTGGTTGTATGATTTCCAATTTAAAGAATTAGCCATATAATTTCATTTTTCAGGTATATACAACAAGTCAAAGTCAAACATTTGCAGATACTCCATCCATTTTCATTATTTAAGGTTCAAATAACTTTGTGAAAATATGTGTTTTAAAATTTCATAGTCAATGAGCACAATGTACTTCTTACCAAAAAGATAATGATTCCATGTTTTTAGTGTATAAACCACCACAACTAATTCCAGATTGTGCGTTTGGTAATTATTTTCATGTACCTGAAACTATTATGACCCCTAAGATACCATGTGATCCCTTTTCATGAGAAAACATCCCAAACTAGATCCAAATGCATCATATTAAACCATATAATCTTTCCTTGTCTTTGGAAAGGTAAGGATAGGTTCTTAACTGAGTCTGGCCTTAAGCTCCAAAAAAGATTTATGAAAATTATCACTCTATTTGAATTGAGAGATTTTCCTTGTTAATTTCTTCATAGGATAAGAGAGGTATGAAAAATCAATAATGATCAATGATAGTAACCTTACAAATCTAGAAATATGCATATCTCAAAAATTTTCTTCAGTGATTGCAAAGTGATGACAACTTTTATCTTTACAGGGTCTACCGATACACCCTTTTTAGATATTACATGCCTAATAAAGTGAACTTCTTAAAACCAAAATTCACACTTAGATATTTTTGCATAGATTTTGTGTTCCCACAAAATTCTCAATACAATATTCAAGTGTTCTTCATGGTCACATTTAGTCCATAAATACACTATAATGTTATCAAAAAATACCACAAAAAATAAGTTAAGGCACCTCTGAAAGATACAATTCACCGATTCCATGAATACCAATGGTGTACTCATAAGTCTAAAGGACATAATAAGTTATTAATAATGAATATAGTGTCTTCTAAAATATGTTTTTGGAATTTACTCCCTCTGAACTTGAATCTAATGATACCCTAATCATAGATATATTTTAGAGAACCATTTGGATCTCTTTATTTGATCGAAAAAATCATCAATTTGAAGAAGATGATATTGATTCTTGATCATAACATTATTTAGTTTATTATAATCAACTAAAAATCTGAATCAAATCATTTAACTTATTTATAAAGAGTACTAGATAAGACTAAGGTGATGCACTCGGTCTAAATAATACCTTACTTTATAACTCCCCTAGTTAGGCATTTAATTCACACAATTCCACTAGTTTTGTTCTACATGATGAAAGTGAAAGGTGATTCATCCCTGAAAAAAATTCAATCAAAAACCCCACTTCCCTTTTAGGTGGAAACACAGAGAAATTTTCTAGAAACAAGTTCAGATACCGATCCATAATAGAATTAAATTCACTAGTTGTAATTGAATAAATAATTACCAAGGTTATTTCTACCTATTAATAAGATAAAATTCAAACCATAAATTCCACAAGTCCCTATCTTACCATTTTTACATCCCAATCCCCTTAAAAGAGGTGCACTGATCTATCAAGATTTTTAAACCGTACTTATCGAGCATAATAGTCGATGTGGGATTTGAAGGCTACCAACTGATCCATTACCAAAATTAAATCAAATATCTCTATTTCCAAAACAGAAAATTCCCAAAGAAATTAGATTTCATTGATTTTTATAGAACAAGTGAATACTTAAATCCTTTACACTCTCATTATCCAAAAGGTGTTTGGATGCTCATCACATGCGGTATCATTTTCATAGTCAAACCCATTTGATTTACCGCACGTGAAGAAATGAAAGAATGGAATGCACAAGTATTAAACAATACTTTCATAAGAGTATAGTTTAGGAGAAAGGTACCTTAAACCGTCAAGGGTCCCGTTTGGTCCTATATGACAACCTAATAAACACTATACAACTATTTTCTATCTCTTTCCAAGAAATCCTTGCTTCTCTAATATTGTTGCATCATCTGGGGTGTTTGGGTTCTTTTAGAATCACCCTAACTTACTCAAATTTGGGGTTTAGAACTATTCTTACATGATTTACCTATTTGGGAATGAGGGGACATCATCACATTATAATCATTCCCACTAGATAGCTTTAAATCATTGATATAATAATACTGAAGGTGTCCCATCTAAACACATCGGTAACATTCTCATTATGGTGCCGAAAAATCTTTCTTTACATGGTTTAATGAATCACATTGGAAATATACTTATTTATTACTATGGTGAGGAGGAAAAGAAACCAATCTTATTGACTGATTATTTTGTGGCACACTTCTGTTGGAATAGGTATCCCTCTTCCGCTTGTTTCCAACATTAGAGTTCCTACCATTTCTTGTGCTGATAAAGGTGCTACCTCCCTTAGAATTCCCAATGAGGTCCCTTTCCATCACTAATGATCTATTGAACATTTCTATATAATCATCAATATTGAGCAAGACAATCTTAGAGAGAATCTCTAGGAATAGACCTACCTTAAATATTCACACCTTCATGTATCCACTAGCATCCAATTTTGATGAAAACTGAACTAGGTTTGTAAACATAGTTTTACAATATACCACAGACAAGTTCTCTTACTTCAGGTTGAAGAAGTCCATAATTTTGGCTACCATAAAGGTATGAAAATAGATTTTTTTACTAAGAAATTCCTCAAATCCATGATAAGTAAGGTCTTGGTTGGATTTAGTTTGAATGACTAAATCCCACTATTATCACGTGAGATCCTCCAAAATGTATATTGTAAGCTTCACAATCACACCCCGGTACATGGAATCAGGTTCAAAGACTCTTTGACCTTTTATTTTCATTTTCTAGGTTTTTTTAAGTCAAGAGAGGGTATTGGTATTGTTGGTGGCTAGAGGAATTCATCAGATATCCAATGATGGACTGCCGAATAGCCGATGGAGGTTAGAAGAGCACTTATAGGTCTATAGGTTCCACCAACCAGCTGGTGGAGACCTATAGGTACAAGCTCTCTACCTGTACCCATCATCCAATTGATGGACCACTGGCTCGCTGGTGGATGTCCAATGGCTAGCCAGTGATGCCATTGAGAAAGTAGTTAAGTAGGGTCTAAAATTTTATTTTAGATTGAAATGATTATTTATCTTCTCTAATATGGACCTCATGACCCTAATACAGGTTTCATTGATTTAGAGGCTCCTTGATGAAAACTTTCTCTCTCTCCCTCTTCTTATTGGTGGATCTTCATTCCAGTTGAAAGCTTGGATCACCATTTATTGTAATCTAGTTATTTAATTCCATTCTAATATGTTTTCTTCTCTTTCTCTCCATGTGTTTGATTCCTTATGCGACAATATTGATGGATATAGCATAGACATGTAGAATTGATTTTTTCCATCATATCTAGGTTTTTTAGAATCCAATATCTTTCTCTCCCATCACCGGTCTGGAAGGCAATGAGGTTTTCATTATTCTTGAGGTAGGCGTCTTAGTCCTATGGTCTATCCCTTAGCATGTTTGTGTTCTTGTGATGCTCTCCTTTGGTTTTGATTTATGAAATTGAATATTGACATTGAACTTGATCTTTAGTGGAAATGGGAAGTTTTTTTAAATGGATTTTCTTTAAAAACCAGATTTTGTGCACATGATGTGTTTGATAAAATGCCTCAAATATGGTTTGGTAATAAAAATGGGTTTTCAAGAATGGAATCAGTGTGAAATCGCTATAGAAAATGTTTTTATAAAACGTGGGATCAGTTTTATTGAAATTTAATGATGATATTTATAACACCAGGATGCCTTGGGGTATAGGGAAAAACTAAATACAGACAAACCTTAGTGGAGTAAGCTATCACTAGGGTAGGTTCCCATGATTCCATGGTTTCCAATAGGCATCCTTACTAGGTGATCGTGGTTCTCATACTTTATGATTCACTTATGTCGACTAGTGTTCCTTTGTGTGTACTAGTTATGTACACCCTTATGCCATGGACTACCCTTTGGTTTTTTGTGGATACATTACATGAATGTTTATTTGATATGAATAATTTCCCACTTGATATAGATATTGATGCTTGAAAATTATTTTATTCATCTGCTTATGCCTCATGGATATATATTATGTCATATTACTTTGTTTATTTGGATATGAATTTTTTTTAAAAGAAAACCAAATGATGATTTTATATGGAAAATTATTTCCTTTTAAAAGGTTTTAGAAATATGTTTTATATATTATGTGAATGTTTATTTGATATGCTTAATTTCCCACTTGATTTAGATATTGATGCATGGAACCTATTTTATTAATCTACATATGCCTCAAGGATATATGTTATTTCATATTACATTGTTTATTTAGAAACGAAATTATTTTTAAAAGAAAACCAAAGGATGATTTTATATGTGAAATTATTTATTTTGAAAAGGTTTTAGAAACATGTTTTATACAAGAACTAACAGATGCATGTGGATAAACATTGTATGATTCTCTAGTGGTATCCAATTGAGATTTAGTGATCACACCCTAATTTTTCCTTTGGGAATTTTTATCCTTGGTTTTATAGGATATTGGTAAAGGGAAGATCATCATGTAGAGGATAGATCTCCTAGATCGTGTTACCTTTTTATGGGTTATGATGGTGATGACATATGGTCACAAGAAGATAGACCATGGGTTGTTTTAGGCTCCATATTGATGGTATTTCAGTTTGTTCATCTAGACATTTTTATCCAGTTATTGGATATTACCTCTATGGTTTTGTTGTTTTGAAATATGATGTATATTTGGATATCTGCAGTGATATTTTGATTGTTTATATCTTATCATATTCCTATTGAGGGTGAATTCATCCCCATGTTTCTTTATATGATACCCTAATTCTTGTTTCCAACTTGTGTAGATCGAGAATGAACTTAGGGTATTGTGGCATGCCTAGTCAGGTGACATTATAGGTTAACCTGGGTTGGTCTATTACACTCACTTTGGTACTAACCAGTGTTATAAGGAAATATTTTTTTTGTTCATATGAGCAAGCCATGCCTCTGCTTGTTCTGGTCCTGAATACCCATGAAATATTGGTGGATTCTATCTTTGAAACACTATAACACAATACCCATGGTGTAGTTTCTCATTTAAATTTCCATTATCCATGATCTGAAATGCTAGTAAAATGATTTGTATAAGTTTCTGGTTCACATGTGGTTCAGGTTGAACCACATTTTTAGTAACCACTTTTGAATGATTCTTAATTCTTCTAATTGGTTTCATTTCTCTCTAACCATGGAATTTTTTTCACTTAGTCTCTACTTGACAGTTTGCTAAAGGCTTAGGATATTCTAAATCATAATAAGAAACATTATCATAAAAAATTAAAAATATAAATAAAAAATAATATGAATAATGAAATCCTAGTGGTAAGTATCCTGAATAATGCATGATACTCTAACCCCATAAGCTAAACCCACGATAATTATTTGATGAAATTCCTATCAGTGTTTAATAAAACAATTGTACCCAAACTGCTTTGGAAACTTTAAACTCAATATAAAAAGGTTAACTACATTTTTTATGCTATAAATTTCAAGTCTTGACACATCCTATCTCCTTGTTACCAACCCAACTGATGGATCATATAAACTGATACCACTTGTAACATCGCACCCCAACCCATTGGCTTGGGAAGAGGTGGGGGTGTTACTAACCTTAGGCGACATCCCCAAGACACCAAAGGCTAACAATAAATGAAAAAGTCTTTACTAAATCGTGGGGGATGATTTTACCTTAAGAACACAACCTAAAACAAACACTATAACTGTACATAATATGATTCATGACATAAAACCATAATAACTCATGTAAAATATCTGAAACGATAACTAGATTGATAGAGGAAAACAATACATAAACAAGGTTTGAAAACTCAAAACATGAAATACTCCAAGGCACCCAAGGTGGTTCCACAATGACTCTATTACAAGAAGACACCCAAGATCAAACAAACCTACTTATAACCTCATGATATTACATAAGAAAAGTACAAAACTTTTCCCTTTCTTGTATCATGGAAAATAGTATCTACATATGCACCCAAGTTCATATGTATGGGGTGAGTATGAAAACTCAGTAGAAAAACACCAAGACTTTCTAACCATAAAACTAAGACACAAACAAGTTATATAACAATTTTATATTTAACAGTAGGAGAGAAAATAATGAATTTAATAATTTTATGACATTAAAGGATCAAAATAACATATTAATTCTAGTTAAGGAACAACACATTTTTGGATCAAAATAAAATCTCATTTCATTTGAAAAAACACAATATTTTTAGTACTTTTCTCATGTTTTTGGTCCCAAACTAGAATTAACTGTCTGTTTTAGTCTTCGATTGTCATTTTCCCACAAATTATTCCTCAAATATGACTATGAGACACCATTGTGTGGAATAAGATGTGCGACACATGTAGAATACTTCATCATGTGGGAAAAAATAGTCATCATATACTGGATAATCCCATTTTTTTAACTGGGTCAAGAGGTAACACTTACATGACCTATAGGACCAGTGACATAAGGCCTAATACATGACCCGAAGTCCCAACTGAACTACACTAGAACTCCCCTCCCTGATATCTTGCATCATTAAAGGCCTTATCTCCCCACCTCATATTACTAATTGATTAGAATTTCCCTATGTAGAGTTGCATAGTGCTTAGAAATTCCCAAATGATCAACACCCAAGAAACAAAAATGAACATCTTGGAAGGACAAAGGAAAAGATAGACCTCAAGAGATATTTTGTGCACCACAAATTGGAATGATTTTCTGGTAGGGGTTTCATTACTTTATATACACAAAAATATTTAGATATATTTAAAACATAACAAAAAATCACACAGGATCCTTAATGAGGTCAACCCACATTGGGTCAAAAAATTAAAAATTAATGAGGGAAAATTATGGGGGGATAAAAAAATACATGGTAAAATTAATCACTGCATTTAGTCAACAATATATCCCCCTAATTTTTTGTCACATTCATCGGATCTAAACAATGTCAATTTTCTATGAACTACTCTTCCTTCAAGTCTTTCTAGTTTCCTACCATGTCTCTCTACAATGAATGTGGTGTGCAGGTGAGTAGGCTTTGTGGCCACAACATTAGCAGGTTTGTCCATGGAGGATACAGACATACTGTTGGGACTTTGAAGGAATTCCTTTTGTTGCCCGTGCCTATGGACACAAGTGGGATTTTGATGTTGAACTACACACTTGATGCCTTCTTATCCTTCTCTCTTCCTACCTGATATTAAAATTTACTTAGTTTCTCCTCAGGCATTGCCTTTCGCCATCATGAGTGTTGTTCTGCTTCACCGAAGGAGGGTGTCTCATATTCCATAGTTAAATGTATCTCACCAAAGTCAAGCTTATGTAATAAAGACCCAATTGGTGTTTTTAGCCTCATAATGTTGTCAATGGTACAAAAACAAAGTGAGGTGTTGTTGTGATCGGCGTCGAGTGCTTCCACCATGTTGGATGGCGGTGAGGAAAAATCCATTGTGTTTGATGGTGTGGGCATCACCTTGACCATTTCTAGTGTTGTGGATTCTACAGAGCACACAATAGTGGGTGTGGGTGATGATCAATAGTCTCTGAAAGTGTTATTGGTCTCCTCCATCCTTGGTATATATATCACAGTGTGCTTGATGGTGAATTAATAATCACTACTCAACACACCTTTTTTTTCATCAGTACTCAAATCCAACTGTGCTACCTCATTAAAGATGACATTTCACGTTATATGAACACGCTTTCTATTAGGGTCATATATGTGGTATGTCTTGGACCTAGAATCATAACTGATGAAGATCGTCAGCGTAATCCGATCATTTAGCTTCTTCGAGCGAGCCTTCATGATCTTAACATGCACAACGGAGAAAAATTTATAGAGGAAGTGCACTTTTGGTCACTTTTCATGTCAAGCCTCGTATGATGCATCTCGTCAAGGATTTGTGTCGACACTCGGTTGAGGATGAAGATGATGGTAGAGACGACCTCACCCTAAAACATCCCAATATGGCCCTTTGAATTTAGCATGATTCAAGCCATGGAAACCATGGTATGGTTGCATCTTTCAATGAACCCATTTTTTTTGATTAATATAGAGCTATGATATGCCTTTATACACCATGCTCAACACAGTATTCACCTAATTATACAAAAGTGAACTCACCATCACGGTCAATGCAGATGACCTTCATCTTGCACCCTATTTTCACCTCAACTATAACTTAAAAGTGTATTATTGACATTGGATCTTGGTCCTTTATTGAAAGTATATTGATCCATATGTAGTGGCTCATTTCTTCCACAAGTAGCAGAAAGTAGTGTTTTCCACTTGGAGACAACAATGTGATCGACCTGCAAAGGTCACCATGTACAAGGACAAGAAATTTTCCTATTTAATGCTTTTCTTTATAAGGGAAATACACTCACAATTGCTTTACAATGAGGAAAATATCATAGACTTGATCCACCTAATCAATATACAGAATCCCTTGCACCATACCACATTGAGTGAGTTTACATAGATCCTAGAAATTCAAGTATTTATACCTCATGTGACAGCACCATGACTCCTCTGAGCTCCTTGTAGACAAACAAACTGGTTGTGAAATGTCAAGTCTAATCCTATACAATAGATCGGGGAAGAATTGTGCCATGTTTAGATGATGCTAATACTGGTCAAAAATCTTCAGGATATATTCATCAATTAGTACCTAACAACTATTCTCCTCAAATTTTCTAATGCTATGATGTTGGTGGTGTGCCTTAGGATGAAGTACACCCCTGTGATCATGTAGTGCTCACCAGTCTTATAGGAAAACATTATCATCCCACACCCCTCGATATTGGTAATGAATCTTTCACCAAACTTGACAGTGCCATAGATCCTAGAGTTGAGCTTGGAGAAAAAAAACACAAGAACCATTCATGTGGTCTGTGGCACTAATGTTGAGGTACCATAGGTTGTTATCATTCTCCTCCTTTTGATCATGTTGTGAAAATACCCTTTCCTAAACCAATTAGATAGGACTACATCATAGTGGTGGGGAATCAAGAGTGGTGGATTGTGGTGGAGAGAAGTCATGCATCGCAGTGTACACCCTTTCTATAAGAAGCATGGGCTCATTATCATCATTTTTTATAAATTTTTCCCTGACCTATATCAGATTTTTGTGAAAATATTTGGTTTAATGACCCATTTTCCCACAATAGCAACATTCACTAGTGCATAAAACGTTATTTACATCAGTTATTTTTTATTTTTTATGTCGGTTTTTAGCCGACGTTAATACGAACGACATTATAAATAACGTTTTTTAGGTCGGTTATTTAAAAACCGACGTAAAAAACATAACATCACGGTGTTTATCACATCGGTTTATCATGTCAGTTATTTAATAACTGACATGATAAACCCCTGGTAAATGGTCTATCACATCGGTTATATAATAACCGACGTGCTAAACCAGTCTGGGGGGGGGGGGGGGGTTATCACGTCGGTTATTAAATATCCGACATGATAAACCATTTCCCAGGACTTTTATCACATTGGTTATTAAATAACCGACGTGATAAACCATTACACAGGTGTTTATCATGTCGGTTATTCAAAAAACCGACGTGATAAACCCTTCCCGATTTCTTTATCATGTCGGTTATAAAATAACTGACGTGGAAGACAATTTTTTTTTTAAAATCGAATGCAGTCCTCTACTCTCCCCTAGAAACAAATAGAAACCAAATCAAGAATTCGTACCACAAAAACATAAGTAGATCAAAACAAGAACTAAAGAAAAATTAAGCATTTACATTGATAACATATAAAACTTACCCCACTGGACAACCCTCCCACCACCCCCTGAACAACACCCCCTCACCCCACTTCACAGCCCCCACCACACCCCTGGACTGCCCCCAACCCCCTGGACATCCCCAAACACCCCTGGACAACCCTCCCACCCTCATGTATACCCCCCCACACCCTGGACAGCCCTCCCCCACCCCACTAGACAGCCCCCACCACACCCCTGGACTGCCCTTGACCCCTTGGACATCCCAAATCACCCCTAGACAACCCCCCACCCTCATATATACCCCCACCCCCTGGACAACACTTCCACACCCCTGGACATCCCTCCCACACCCCTGAAACAGACCAAAAAGTTACCGAAAACAAACCAGAACCCCCTCACCCCACTAGACTTCCCCCACCACACCCCTGGACACTCCCCCCACACCCCTGGACATCACCACCACCCCTGGACATCCCCCCACCCTCCTGTAGACACCCACCCCCTGGACAACACTCCCACATCCCCGGACATCCCTCCCACACCCTTGAAACAGACCAAAAAGTTACCAAAAACAGACCAGAACCCCCTCAACCCACTAGACAGCCCCCACCACACCCCTGGACAGCCCCCCATCCCCATGGACACCCTGGACCCCCCCCACTGGACAGCCCACCACCCTTGGAAACCCCCCTAACCCCAAAAGACACCCCTACACCCCTGGACACACCCCTGGACAGCCTCCCACTCCCATAGACAACCCTTCCACCCTCTTGGAAACGCTCCCACCCCCCTGGACTGCCCCCCCACTCTCATGGAAACCCAAGACCCCCACCCCACTGGACATCCCTCCCAGACCCCTGGACACCCCCACCCCACTGAACACCCCCCCACCCTTGGAACCCCTCCCCCCCAGACCAGAATCCATACCAGAAAAACCATCATAAGTAGATCAAAACAATAAGTAGAGCAAAATTAAACATTCACATATATAAAATTCAAAACTTACACTGTCAACTTCAAAAAAAAACTAAATTCAACATAAACGACTACCAAATACACAATTACAATGACAATATTCAAAATTACATTTTACATTACAAACAACTAAAATTAAATCAAACCTGTAAAATAATTTGACCACTCCACTTGTAAGTGTTTGATGTCTTCAGCAGTATAGGGTTAAGGGTCATCAAAAAGCTACAAATGAAAAGGATAGCAGTTAACATGTATAATGAATAAATCAAATTGAAATATTATGGAAAAGTTTAAGAGGAAATCTCACCAGGTCAAAATTCACAACTATCCTAGTTGTTATTATTTCATACATAAATCTTAACATATAATATCCGCATTCGATGACGCCTTGTTGTTCATGAAAATTCTGTTTGAATGAGTGTAAATTAAATATATTATTTTTATGTAATAAATAAAAATGTACAAATTATAAATGGATATTTACCTTTTCATTTACATATTTGATCTTTGCACTCCTTTTCTTTGTGTTTTTTTGAAAGTAGACCCATGCCCTGTTAGAAAATAATACGAATGGGGTAAATTTAAAATTCATTGTAATATATAAAACTATTGAGAAATTGAAACTTACTTTTCCAATATATTCTTAAAACTTTCCCACACATCATCATGGACAGAGCATATCCAATAAAGTGCTTTCTCCCTTGGGAAAAAACCCCTAACATCCAATGATCACTGATAAAAGGAAATTTAAGGTTAGTGGTTTTTTATGTTAAAAGATAATGAACTCTTTGAGAGAGATGTGTTTCATACCTCTAAAAAAATTCATCATCCAACATTGTGTGACTATATTCTTTTCAAGTATTTCAGCAATATAAAGCATTCTTTGTTCCTCATCCAATGCACATGCTTCAGGGGAAATCAATTGTGGGTTCATGAATCCATATACATCTGTCATCTCATTACTCTCACAAATTTTATAAAGATACCTAATAAAAAATAGACATAAGTATACATTTTTAATAAATATAACACAGGGAAAAGGTGTTAAGACTTACATGGAAAAAATTCGTACCACATTGATGCCCAAATTATCTCTAATAATAAGCTTCATGATATCATTTTTCATAATCCACACACTTATTGCACGTCCACAAACATGAGCTTCCATTGGAAAATCATAATGAACCGCCAACAAATTTGAATATCTTGACAATCTATCAAGACTACTAGAATCTGTATTTGATGTCATATCCATTTGTCTTTGTTGTTGTCTATAAAGTATTTCTTTACCTTTGAAGTATTCCTGTAAAAATAAATAGAAAAATATATTAGCTTTCAAATGATAAAACAACTTTAATAAAAAAATAAAATAAAAGATATAACATTCATACCTCTATGGTAATGAGTCGAAGAAGTCTGGATGGACAAATTAAAAAATGGCAAATACTATGTCCAACTGTCGTCACCTCATCTGTAGGTAACAGTACTTGAGATGATCTATCTATAATATCCTGTACAGTGACCCTCTGATTCTCTACCTCTAATTGTTGATGATGAACTGTATCTCTTATACAATATACCAAACCATATGCAACTATATGATGTTGAGGATCATCAACATACAACTCGTAGTAAGTAGGAAGCTGCGACGGAGGAGTAGGATAAAAAATGGGGTCTGCAGGCTAAGGTGGGGGAGTGGGAGATACTGGCGGAGGTGGAGGATAAATAATGGGGTCTGCAGGGGGAGGTGGAGGAGTGAGAGCTGTAGTCTGAAATTGTCTTTGCATGTCTACAAACATAGACTGTACCGAAGCTCTAATCTTTTCCTCCATCGTTGCATTAATATTATGAACTTCAGCCTCCAAGGATTCTATTTTTTTTATAAACCCCCTCAACATTATAAGTTGAAGAACGTGGCAACACTTTTCTTACCAATACACCTACCATATATCCTCTTACACGACCAGGATGTTCAGGCTTTCCCAATGCTATAGATAAATATATCTTGCCTCCTAGTAGCTGTAAATGCCCCCTGTGAACTCTTCTCCTCAAGATAGTCCTGTATTAATTAATTGAACATTTCTGTAATGATTGAAATTATATGAAGAAAATAGTTAACTTAAATAAAATAGATATCTTACAATCCTCTCAGCTACGATTCTAGATTCTTTCGAAAGATATTGACCTTTTTTTCCCATCCGAGCTCTCTTCCATTTTTCATATCTAAATGGAGGGGATGGAGGGGCCACCTCTCCAGAGCTTGAAGAATCAGCTCTTAGTTGTTGAAATTTTTCCACCATCATTTGTTCTTCAAAAAATGCATACCCTCCCCGAGATAAACTATGAGGGTATACATTTTTAGATTGGATATCCTGATGAGCTTTCCTTGTTTGCTATAAATTAATAATAAGAAATCATTAACAAAACATTAATAAGATCATTTATATAAGAAATATTATAAAAGTTTACATTGCCCTTACCAAAAATGACTCTTTTATTATACTTTCAAAAAACTGTCTCCATGTGTCTTCATCTATAAAAGGATATATATGACATGGATTGTCATGACTCCTATGACCATAAATGAAATCATATGAGAGGGTTGATTTGAAATCCCTCCATCTCCTGGCAGCCAACGATAATCATTTCTTCCTGACTCCTACAGTGTCAGGAATATCAAATGTCATCTGATAAAGAAGAGGTTAAACATATTATATATACTAGAAAAATTTAAAGAATAGTCCAACAATAGCAAAAGATCTTACCAAAATTGTCTCCCACAACTGAGAGATTATCGCTTTATCCACACTTCTCCAGTCATCATACAGAATGCTTACTTTTCTCTTAGCCTGAGTTGATACAAAACTCTTAAAATCTTTTTCATTTGGACCTCTAGGAATATCATCATCATCAAACTCAATGAGTATCCTCTGATCCTGCGTACAAGCAAGTGCTAATTTGGGTAAACGTGTGCACCCATGTTTACCAACCTTTGAACTCTTTGTCTTAATAGGAGCACATGAGGAAGATTGGGGAAAATCAAGAGGAGCATGTGAATGTTCCTCCCCAGAGGTATGACCAATATGCTCATCTCCAGAATCATGTGGTTGATCAACTTAATGATCTGTCATTATCCTTCAAATCAAAAAAACAAACATTATTTTACAAATATACAAACTCAAATATTTTAATACTACTATAATCAGAAAATAGAAAAGTGTACTAAGTTACATAATAGTAAACATTGTTAATATGGTAAGCATGTTAAACAATGGTAAATATGATCAAGATGGTCAAGATGGTAAACATGGTAAACATGGTAAATATGGTAAACCTGGTAAACATGGTAAAGTAATTGTCACTGAACAAAAATAATAGATATATAATTCATGTAATGGTAAACATGATAAATTAAACTAAAAAAACTTAAAAAAAACAAAAACTTATACTTATTTTGTTTTAATACATGTTTTAATAAATAAAAAACTTACAATATCTAACATTTTATGAAAAAAATAAATGTAAACAAGAAATAAACATATGTTACTTGTAATTTTAGGAATGTAAAAATGGATTTTTTCCCAAATTCCTTCATCGTGATCGTTCCTTATGGCACAAACCATGTCTTCAACATGCTCATCATTATGTTCTGTTAATCTTTCCATGGAAGTAGGGATCTCACATAAATCAGCATCTTCATCAAGTTCATCCTCACCATCATATTTTTTTCCCTTGTAAAACAATAGCCCACTACATATCTGATTGATCTACTACATAGAAAATTTGTTTTGTATGTGTTGCCATTATAAAAGAATCAGCTGTGTCTTCCAATCTATTCAGATTAGCAAGTTTCATTCCAAATTTATCGTGTCTGACACTGTTGTTATCGATAAACCATTTATAGTTAAAAACAGGAACTTTAATTTTAAATTAATCAACCTCCCATATGTCTTCAATCACTCCATAATATTCACTTGATGCAGAAATTGGGTTTTTGACTTTATCACTTGAAAAATGCATTGCTTCTGCAAACACCAATACACCACTATTCTGAAATACACTTCTGTTGTCCTGATCTTTCATATGAAATGTATATCCATTAATGTCATAACTGGACCATGTTATCACATTTAAACATGGACCACCCACTATCCATTTTAATGTCTCTGATACATCTGATCTACTAAGCAAGGTCTTTTTAAACCATGACAAAAAAGTTTTGTTGTGTTCATTCAAAATCCACATTTCTTTCTTCTTTGGATGACATTGTTTCAACTCATTAATATGCAATGTGATATACAGTTGAGCATAAGCTATGTTATTCAAGATGTATGATTCTAACTTCTTCATCTGTTCAATTGACAATGATTTGAATTTTAAGCCACGAATCCCCTTTCCATCATTATTAACTCGTTCATGGAGAGATGGAGGCAAACCTATATGTTGCGCCGTAGCCAAGTAGCTCGTACAAAACTCTGCTACCTCCTCAGAAATATACTTTTCAATAATTGAGGCTTTAGGTCGATATGGATTTTTAACATACCCCTTTAATATTTTTATATACCTTTCAAAAGGATACATCCAATGAAGATATACAGGTCCAAAAAGCTTTATTTATCAAACCAGATGAATCATTAAATGCACCATTATATCAAAAAAAGTTGGAGGAAAATACATTTCCAATTAACAAAGTATAAAAATTGCATCCTTTTCCAAAATTTTTAAATAATTCACATCAATCTCCTTGTTAAAAATTGAATTGAAAAAATAACACAACTTCATTATAGTCTTTCTGACACAGATGGGAAATATTCCACGCAATGCAACTGGTGGAATTTGTTGCATCATGACGTGACAATCATGTGATTTCATACCTATCAACTTCAAGTCCTTCGATGAGACAAAATTTTTTACATTTGAAGAATAACCTTGAGACACTTTTATATCATGAAGACACTGAAAAAATCTAATTTTCTCCCTCTTAGATAATGTATAACAAGATGGGGGAAGAAATGTTCATCCTCATTTAGGAGTGGGAGCTAACTCCAAACGTATTCCCATTGATAGTAAGTCTAATCTTGCATTCAACCCATATTTTGTCTTTCCTTTAATATCTAACAATGTTCCAATCAAACAATCACAGATATTATTCTCCACATGCATGACATCAATATTATGTTTAACTTCATGATACCTCCAATATGGTAGCTCAAAAAATATTGACCTTTTCTTCCAAATATGTCCATCATTACCAGATTTCTGTGTCTTTCCCAATGTCACATCAAGGTTTTTCACCCTCTCAAAATACATATCAGAGGATAAAGGTTTTAGAGCAGTATCAAATTCTTGTGAGCCATTGAATTCATTTTTTAGTCTTCTATAAGGGTGATCCATAGACAAAACCTTTCGATGACCCATGTACACTGTTTTCCTCCCATGATGCAATTGACAATATGGCGTCTGTTCACAAATTGGACATGCTTTATGCCCTTTAACACTGTATCCAGAAAAATTTCCATATGTTGGGAAGTCATTTATAGTGAACAGAAGCACTGCATGCAGTTGAAAATATTCCATTTTATAAGAATCATACACCCTAATACCATCATCCCATAACAGTTTCAAATCATCAATAAACGGTGACAAGTAAACATCAATATCATTGCCGGGTTGCTTTGGACTAGAGATCATTATACTCAACATGACATATTTGCACTTCATACAAACTTTAGGATATAGGTTGTAAATTACCAATAAAACAGGCCATGAACTATGTGTGCTACTGAGGGTTTGGTATGGATTCATTCCATCTGTGCACAACCCTAGTCTGAGATTTCTAATTTCATTTCCAAATATAGAATACTGTGCATCAATTTTCTTCCATTGTGGAAAATCAGCTGGATGACGTATTTTTCCATCACATACCCACTCATCAGCATGCCATATTAACCTTTTTACATCATGTGAATTAGAAAATAAACATTTGAAATGATGAATTATAGGAAGATACCAAAATAACTTTGAAGAGATCTTTGCAATCTCTACATAAGCCTGTGATTTTTCTTTCACCTTATACCGTGATGTCCCACATTTAGGACACTCTGACAGAAATTCATATTCCTTCCTATATATAATGCAGTCATTCGGACAGACATGTATTTTATTGTATCCCAATCCCACCGGGAATAATATTTTCTTTTCCTTATAATGTGAATATGGAAGATCGTTATCTTTTGGAATAATGTCTTTCATCAATTGTAGCAGCTCTGTAAAACTTCTGTCACTCTATACATGTTTCTCATTCAGGTTAATCAATCTTAACACCACCGAAAAAACTGTAAAATTTGTACAACCAGGATATAATGGGTTTTCAGCATCACCATATAGATGCACAATTGTCAGTTCTATCTCAATTTTTTATGCTACAATATCGCGAATCATTTCTTCAATTCCATCGAAGTTACCATCTTGTGAATCATCATCATCAGTGACATTCCGTCCAGTTTCACCATGCCAAATCCAAGGGTTATAACTCAGATTAAAACCATGACAAATCAAATGATCTTTTATCCCTCTACTTTTCAACTTCTTCATATTCAAACATTTCAGGCATGGATAAAAAAAAATGTCACTACTTGGAACATTTTGTTTAGAAAATTCCAAAAAGGCATCAACACCTTCCTCATATTCATTTCTCATTATATGTGATGTAATCCAAATTCGACTCATTATTACCTATAACAAATATCAAATATATATATATTTTTAAGATAAGACAAATATATTTTTATACGAAAAAAATCATAATTTAAATGTAAAACAATTTTGAAATATAAAACAAATCTATGCGTATTTAAAAAAATATGCTTGAATATTATTTTAAAAATAAAATAAAGTTAGATATAATAGTTTTAAATTCCATTAAATCAAAGAAAACCATTGGGCCTACAATGGTTTATAGAAAATTGGAGAAAATGGAGTAAACCTAAGAATCAAATCAAATTTAAAATAAAAATTCAAATGGAGAAAATCACAATGTAAAGCCAATCATCATGACACAATCATCATGTCATAATCTCAGAAACCACGATGCAGTAGTAAATCTCAACTAAAATTTATCCCCCACCACCTTAGACACCCCCTGGACACCACCGCCCCCTTGTACAACCCCCAACCCCTGGAAACCACCCCCACCCCCTTGGACACCCCGTGGACACCACCACACCCTTGGATATCCCCACCATCCCTCTTGGACACCCCCACCCCCTGGACAGCCCCCACCCCTCTAGACAGCACCCCACCCCTCCTGGACACCACCCCCACCCCCTACCCCCTTGGACACCCCCCTGGACAACACCCCACCCCTCTAGACAGCACCCCACCCCTCCTGGACACCACCCCCATCCCTAACCCCTTGGACACCCCCTTGGACACCCCCCAAATCTTTGGACAGCCCCCACCCCCTAGACAGCCCCCACCCCTCTAGAAAGCACCCCCACCCCTCTTGGACACCACCCCCACCCCCTACCCCCTTGGACACCCCCTTGGACACCCCCAACCCTCTGGACAGCCCCCACCCCCGGACAACCCCCCAAACCCTCTGGATAGGCCCCCACCCCCTTGGAAAGCCCCCCCACCCACCCCCTTGGACACCCCCCTGGACACCCCCTGGACACCCTCCAACCCTCTAGACAGCCCCCACCCCCTGGACAGCCCCCATCCCTCTAGAAAGCACCCCCACCCCTCCTGGACACCACCCCCACCCCTACCCCCTTGGACACCCCCCTGGACACCCTCCAACCCTCTGGACAACCCCCACCCCCTAAACAGCCCCCACCCCTCTAGACAGCACACCCCACCCCTCCTGGACACCACCCACACACCTACCCCCTTGGACACCCCCAACCCTCTGGACATCCCCCCACCCCCTGGACAACCCCCCAAACCCTCTGGACAGGCCCCCACCCCCTTGGACAACCCCCCATCCACTCACCCCCTTGGACAACCCACCCACCCCCTTTGACACCCCCACCCCCTTGGACCCCCCACACCCTTGGACTGCCCCCCCACCTCCATGGACACCCTGGACAACACCCAACCCCCTTGAAAACCAGCAACCCTCTTGACAGCCCCCCAGAACCATAGGATTTTAACCTCAAGTTACTAGTTTTGGCATATCTAGAGATCTTAACCTCAAGCTACTAGTTTTGTTATCATTCCATTATTCAAAATTTGAACCATGAATTGAATCTCCTACTAGTCTAAAATTATCTATTGTGCAATGAATCAGATTTTAATAGTATATGAAGACTTATAATAGTCCACGAAAATAAGCGACGTAAATAGATTATGGAACAACAAAAAGTGATACCCAAAATAGAAACAACTAAGGATCCAAAACAAACATTCCACCATGAAAAACCATATATATACTTATAAAATAAATCACACTGGTACACGGAATGGGTGTATCACAATGGTTTACATATAAATAGCAGTAATATAGGTGAATGAGATCATTAGTTGTCAATGACAATAAAAATTACCATCAATGTCGGGCATTCGCGAAACAAAAACAAACAAAATAGAAGTAGGTGAGGCTTACATGAATATTGAGAGTCGATATAATAGATCTGGGGATAATAAATAAGATGATGATGGAAAAACGAGGTAAGAGGGTTCGAAATCGAAGAATCTTACCTAGTTTAAACAAAAAAACCGCAAAACGTAAATATAGACTATCTGAAAAAAAAACGAACGAAATAAAGTCGTGGGAGGCTTACCCGAGTGTTACGAGTTGAGATGATAGATCCGAGGAGAGTAAAGATGATAAACGATGATGGAAAAATAAGTTTAACACAATGAGATCGATGAGTCGATTAGGGTTTTCCGTGTGAGAGAGACGAGTCACCGGACTGTCGATCGAAAAATCATAAATGACAATCCACAGGGCGTGATAATTTTTAAAATGTTTTATAACGTCGGTTATTTAATAACCGACGTTATAAATTGTTTTTATTACATTTATAACATCGGTTATTATAATAACCGACATTATAAATGTATCAGATAGGGATTTTTTTACATCAGTTATTTTATAACCGGCATAAAAAAATCCGCATGTTGGGTTTTTACGTCAGTTATAGACTAACCGACGTAAAAAATACATCATAAATCACAGTTTTTTACGTCGGTTATAATATAAATGACGTAAAAAATTCTGCGGGTTGGTTTGTTACGTCGGTTATCAAATAACCAACATCAAAAAGGCCTTAAAAGCCGCTTTTTTTTACGTCAGTTATTTTATAACCGACGTAAAAAATACGAAAATACCTCATTTTTTACGTCGGTTATTTGATAACCGATGTAAAAAACACTGCGCTTTGGTTTTTTACGTCGATTAATTTATAACCGACGTAAAAAATGAACACGCGTGATTTTTAACATCGGTTATTAAAATAACCAACGTTGAAATTTTACTATCCGCATTTTTTACATCGGTTATAAAATAACCGACGTAAAAAACCACATTTCACAGATTATCACGTCGGTTATATATAACCGACATAAAAAATGGTGACGTTAAAAACGTTTTCTGCACTAGTGATTGGTCCCTTGAGACATCATGACCGTCACTGGATCCCGAGCTATCCTTTACAATTCCTATGTTCCTACCATTTTTCTTCTAGTGTAGTGGTCAATGTCATTGATTTTTGAACTTGGAGTTATTGAAGGATATCTCCATTGTCTATTGTTCCTTTATCTGTTCAACCCACTCCTACTTGGTGAGGAGAAGCTTCCCTCTAGCATCGGTAGTGGGAACCAGCTCAAAATGGTCCTCCAACGCTTTGAGTCACCCTGTTACCTCCTCTATAGATAACATTGAGATATTGAGTAACATATCAATTGAGAGATAAATTTGGGAGAAACTAGTGGGGAAGATGCACAAATACTTCTCAACGACCTTATATTGAGTCTTTGGATCGTTGAGGATTGTGAATTGGTTGACCAACCCAATGAGACAAATCAAGAAGTCATCCATCGATTCACAGTTATATAAAGTAATGCCTTCATACTTCTTGGGGATATTTTGAGCATTAACCTTGCACACTCGATCAATGTCGATGCCCATGGTATTTATAGTTTCCCATGCTTCCTTGTAACTTGTCTTGATAGCGAGTATGAAGATCATATCAGGTTGTACAATGCAGAGAATGGCCTCTAGTGCCATATAATCTTCTTAGAGTTCAGCACCACCAGTTTCGATGGAGTCCTAGAGTTCGTGATCCTATATCATAACATTAGTCATCAAGGATCAATCACCATAGTTTTTCTTCATGAGGATTAGATACATCATCGATCCCCCAACTTCCTTTACCACTTGATGTACCACCAGAGGGAAGTTGTTGCAGTCAATAGGGGCTCTGGGATGTGTTGATGATGCATGTGAGTGTCAAGGTGATGAGGGGTTAGAGTTTGACATTACAGATCAAGTCAAACACCCTTTTCACAACTGATAAACACCCATGAAACAAAAATTAACACCTTGGATGGATAAAGTAAAATCTATAACTTAAGATATATTTTGTGTAAAAAAATCTATGATGCTTTTCTAGTGGGGTTTTCATTACTTTATATAAAAAAAATCTATACATATTTAAAACATAATTAAAAACCATGTGGGAGCCTTAATGAGGTTAAACCATATTGGTCTATAAAATGAAAAACAAAAGAGGGAAAATTATGAGGGGAGGAAAAATATGAGATGAAATTAATCACCACATTTAGTCAACAATGGATTAGATCAAGATTTTGAAAATAGGGGGTGATGGAGGGAAAATTGGTTTACTAGATAGTGTTTGAGGATATGAATATCGAGTTTCATGGTACTGGAATTTGATGGATAAGAGATAATAGATAATTGATCTACAAGACTTAGAGTTTCATTATACAATACTTTCATGGATAAGATATAGAGGAATAGATGAATTATAATGATTGTATTTTGATATTATTAACATCAACAATATCATAAGAGCAATTGTAATATGAATCATTCAGATTATAGTGAGTAAAATTCAAAAGAAACAAAGAAATTGTATTGTTGGTTTTTTATATTTTCAATTGAAAATTTAAAAAAAGTGTAAAGTATAAATTCACTAAAAGATAAATGAGAAAACAAAAAAGAATAAAAATTAAGATCAAGAGACATGAATATGGAGAGAATCGAGATAATTAAAATGACTCAATTTTTTTAGAATAATGAAATTAATTTATTAATCTAAACTAATCGATTATATCAATGTAAAATGTTAAACAATAGCTACTAAATTATGAATACACTTTTTCAAGTCATATCAAACTTTATTACTTTTCCATTTATTACTATATTGTTAAAGATAATTCTTATTAGATGTATTATTTCCAGATTTAATTTCACAATCATGTGTTCAATGATCTATTTTATTTTTCATCCTTCAGCGACCCATGTTCATGTTGGGATTAATAGGGGCCATTAACACTTAATAGAACTAGTGAAAGAAACTATAATACCAAGCCTAAGTTCTCCTTGCTTAAAAAAATGAAAACATGCATATTGTAAATAAATGAGTGAAACCAATACATACCTTCCATTATAGAAGCCGCAAATTCACCTTTTATGCCTAATGAATATCACCAAGGAACAATCAAACAATTCTTCCCACGGTGATGTATCCACAGGTTGCATTTGAATCATCTGTCGTATAGATGGAATCCTTCCAACCACCATGAAATTCTAGTGTCTCAAGCATAAAGGATTTGGAATAGGAGGAACTTTGGGTTATAGGGAGTTTCAACCAAGACTTGGGTAGTCCCATACCCCCACTTCCATCGCATAAAATTTATCTCTTATAGAATCCTCAAGGATTCACCTTGAGCATTCATGAATTAACTTATGTGTTATAATGATTGAGTTGATGTGTAATAAAACACATGAATCTTATTCATTAGTTAATGAATCTACCTCATTTTACATATCATATAATACATCCTTAAATGATAGCCATCGTAGAAGATCACTTGAAGGCAGAACCATGCAAATTCCATTTGATGTAGTAGTCGTACTCTACGATTGTATGGAAAAGGCTCATTATGACATCACTCAGTTATACAATATTACTGAGGAGGAAAAAATATGGAACAAGCATTAAATATCATTTCATTCCATACCATACAACTAATTTAGTCATACTATATAATATAACCATAGACAGTAGTATAGAAACTCTTTCCATGCATTACAATTACCTCTTGAGTCGTATAATATAATAGAGACAAGGTAAAGGCACGAAATCATGTTTTATAACCCTTTATGATATACCCCTAATCATTTTCTATGATATAGATATGTAGTAGCATGGAATCATATTCCATGTTTTATGATTATGCTTCAATCATTAAATATGATGGGACCATTTGTATCTATAAAAAACAAACTTTGGGGAACATGTCTCCTTCAATCTCCCAATTTCACTAAGGACTAAAATACTTTGTTCCATTTCACCATATATTATATCATATGTAATAACTTGTAAAATAATATCCAAAACTTTTTTGAATATTTTCCAAAACACTTTTGGAAAGCTATCATTAACTTTAACCCATATCACATTGTATGTAACACCACATGAATATCTATCCAAAACTATTTTGGATTAACTCTAAAGAACTTTTAGAGTAATTATCCAAGACAAAGATAATCCCCATTCAGTCAAACTCAAAGTGTGACCCCATGAGACTTTATATCATTGAAAACAAATATAAATCACTAGATCCGTAAATGTCAGGAAAATGCATATTTTAGTAAAGTGTTAATAATACTCAAGATATAAAGGGATATAGCGTGATCTCCATTAAAAACATGTATCTCTATACCCAGGTACACCAAACACATATCATTTTAGCATGAATTATTATACATTTCCTTTGTCCAAGACATCGAGTGACCATGATACACAGAGTATATCAAACTCATATATCCAACTCATATGTTCTTAACACTCCGAGTATGTACTGAACTTTTTGATGAATACCTCACACGTCATTCATCTTTATAAAGGATAACATCACATTACCTCATCCAAATAGATAAGCACATCATATGTACTATCTAGGCGTGGTCACACACTATCTATTCTATCTCAATCGTGGCCCCATATGTCATACTTTCCATATGATAATTCGGCTCCAATTGACTATATGATCAACAACATACCCAACCACTCCCTAATTAGCTAAGCCACAATGGCTTTCATAAGAAAGGAATCAAAGTTTAACGATTCCCATGCTAGGTATCTCACTAACCACATGTAATGGGGACTCCTATATGATCTATGCACCACTAGTATACTAAAGACATAGTGTATGAAACTCCATGTGGTATACTTAGTGGGTCATCAAAAGAAAAAAAACATTTTTATGCTTTATGAGAATATTATGTATCTCGTATAAGAATCATAATCATGATAACATTAACATTTCATCATAAACTATAATACTCCATGACAAACATCATTTAGGGAGAACTCAAAGTCATAATTTGAGAGTTTAATTATCATTAAATTTCAAAAAATATATATCTATATATACATATATGCAACCAACATGAAATAATGATAATGTGGAGATTACCTTTAATATGATACATGTAACATCCCACCCCAACCCATTGGTTTGGGAAGAGTAAGGGTGTTTATAACCTTGTGTGATATCCCCAAGACACCAATGGATGACAAAAAATGTCAAGGGATTTACCAAACCATGGGGGATGATTTACCCTGAAGAACAAAACATGAAATAAACATTATAATGGGGCATAATATGATGCATGGCATAAAAAAACTCATGTAAAATAACTGATTTTATAATAAAAGTAAAAATGGAAAACAATACATAAACAAGGTCAGGAAAACTCAAAATATAAAAGAATATAAGGCACCAAAATTGGTTTCATGATGAATCTACTATAAGAATACCTCTAAGATCCATCTCCTATCAAACCTTTCTTCAGCCTCACAATATTCCACTATAAAAGTATAAAACCTATCCCTTTCATCTATCATGAAAAAAAAACATCTGCATATGCACTAAAGTTCATATGTAGGGGGTGAGTATGAAAACTCAATAGACAAACTTTGAGACTTTCCAAGCACACCACTAAGATAAGAACATGTTAGATAACATTTTTATATAAAACAGGAGGATAAAAAACAAGTAGTTTAACAATTTAAAGTTTTATAGAAGAAACAAAACAATTCCATTCCACTTGGAATATTCTTTTTTACATGAACATACTCAATTAATGCATACAAATTTTGAACAGTCCCAACTCATGAGTATAAAAACATGTCCTTATTATACCAATTCATCACATGGTCATTTACCAATGTTCCCCACCAGCACTGACCCCGAGTCCGTACCCAACAAGGTTCTATCAATGTAAGTATTTACACACACCTAAAAAGTATTCCAAGTCCACAAATCAATATTTTTCCTTTAAACCCAAACCCCCCTTTTAATTTTTTTTTCAAAAACACCTCATGGGAATCACCCATGATTCAAAATTCAAAAAAAAACCCAAATGGGGTTTTCCAACAAGAACACTTCTAGGATATCCAAAGAAAACACAACTAGATCATTTAGAAATATAATACTTAATGTTCTATGAAAAAATTGGAGGGAGAGGAAATCCAACTACCTCTAATAGTTGATTCACACTTCTCTTTATTATCTTTTATGAATCCTTTGATTCCTAAGGTTTAACACTTGAAGTTTTGATAAATCTTGATTCTGGATCGAAGTGATCCTCTAAAATCACCTAGAGAGATCTCTAGGGTCAAGATAAATGGGAGAGGATAATGAGGATTGAAGGGCACACAAATTAATTTAAACTAATTGAAAAAACCTCATTCATGATGTTAATTATGGATTCACATCATGAATCTTCAAGTGACCACATACACTAAAAAACTAGTCACCTCAACTTAAAATCTCAAAAACCTATTCACATTCTGAACAATAGTTCACAACGTGAGTGAATATTCCCATAAACATTCATGCCCGGAATGAGATTCCTAAAATATTCCTATAAAACCATTCATTATCTAAATTAGATTCATGGAATCTACCTATAAAACCATCCATGTTGTTAATAACTATTCAAAGCATGAACCGTCTCCTGTAGAAAAATTCTAGCTTTTAAGCCAAATCCTCCTCCAAACCTTTCCTATAATTAAACAAAAAACTCTAGACATAAAATAAATAGTGTAAAATAAGATCATACCTAAAACTAGGGGTATTTAATTCTCTCCTCCATTAGGCTTTCCATCCTTGGAAAGCATGAGGCCATCAGTGCTTTGGAAAAGTTCTGAGCACTGCTCTCACATACATTTCTCTCATTCCCAAACCTCTTCTTACATTCAACCATGTTTCCGCAAGGCCCACACTACGGTTATATGTATTTCATGAAATAAATTGTCTTTACTATCTATAATGTGAGCTGAATTGTGTATAAAGGTCACATTGGGTTCAAGAGTTACCCGGTCCCATCTGAGTACATGATCAGGACTCAATTGATATTTCTTTAATTGCGAGACATGGAGCACATTATGAACCAAACAAAATCTTGGTGGTAGATAAAGACAATAAGAAACATATCCAATCCATTCTAATATTTCAAATGGTCTAACATACTAAGGATCAAACTTCCATTGCTTACCCAAATGATTATTCTTAAGTCTAAGAGAGAATTTTAAAAACACATGCCCTCCCACTATAAAAGACAATGAGTGGTGATGATAATCAACACAATATTTATGCTAACTATGAGTTTTATCCCTTCACTTACTGATCATATGAATCTTCTCAGTTGTCTCATGAACAATTCTAGGACTGATTAGGGAATTTTCTACAGTTTCTACTTAGCAAAGTGGAGATCGACATGTAAAATCATATAATGCCTCAAATGGGGCCATATGTATCATTTCTTGGTAACTTTTTTTATAAGAGAACTCCACTAGGGATAACTGATAATACTACAAGCCACTAAAATCCATAACATAAGCTTGGATCATTTCTTAAAAATTATTTATTGTACTTTTGGACTACCTATTTGTTTAAGGATGATACATCATGCTCATTGTCATCTCAGTTCCAAGGGCCTTTTTCAAAGAGCACCAAAACTGCAAAGTGAATCTATGACCCCTATCTGAGACAATAACAACTGGTACTATATATAATTTCACCACTTATTAAATGTATTGGTTCAATGATTCTTACACTGTATTAGATTTTTGGATCAGAATAAAGTGGGATGACTTTTTGAGTTGGTCCATAATCACCCAGATGACATCATGGTTACGAATCATTCACAAAAAACTAGTGACAAAGTCCATGAAAATATGTTACCAATTCCAAAATGGAATAGTTGAAAATTTTAATGATCCACTCAATTATTGATTGTAATGAACCAACTAGGGTTACTCTATAACACTTGTACCCGACCTAATCCACCACACACCTAAAGGGAATTCCCGATCCTCATGGGCTGACGACTAGCACCCAGACATCAAACAATAACCAAAGGGAATGATTTCAACCAACCAATGATAAGATACATAGAATATATATATATAAAATGGAAATAAATAGTAAAATAAACAACCATAAATATATATTCAACAAATAGAGGAAAACAATGGTAGCAATACAACTTGAAAACAATAGATAAAACCCAATGGTATATGTCCAAAAAAACTAAAAAGGACTATTAAACCAACAACTAATGATCTATGTGATAAGTGAGAAACATCCCACCATTTCACCACCAGCTACCCATACCCAACTAAAATGAACCTCAACACCTCATTTTGATGCCTTTCCTTTTCCTGTATTAAAATACAATACAAGGTCTACACACCACTAAAGTGGGGTGTGCATGGTGTAAGCTAAACATGATCAGTAGGATCCCAACTAGGTGTTCCATATAAAGTATCTATATAAAAATCCTAATATTCTCAAATTTAAAGAAAAAAGGCATGATAAGTAGTTAAATAGTTTTTACATAAAAATCATGGTATAACATTTTACCTTTTTCTACAGTTCTAACAATCCAGGTAATATAGTTTCAAAGAATATCACATTTATCAAATAAGGTAATAAAATCTCAAATAGTACAAAACCAAGAACAGGTAAATCATACCAAGGATTACTATAGGTTAGGCAAGCTTATTCACTTGTAACCTAACATGGAAAATTGTGCACATCATGCCCTTAGACATTTACATTGAATATAGGGAGCAGAGGAACACCCTATAAAGTGAATACCCCAATAGCGTCTAACAAGTCCCTATGACACTTAGACTAGAGAGAGGAGGAACACCCCATGAATAAACCACTTTCAGTATCAATGGATGAGTCCTATTAATATACATTCCACCTAAGTACCCAATGATTCCCATGTTTTATATTCCCCAAATCAATTCATCAAAACCATGATTTGAAAACCATTTCATAAATCTATTTCACAATGATTTGAAAATACCTTTTATTTTACCAAAGTAAAATCCATATTTTCTTCAAAAACCATTTATACACACACAAATCAATAAATCATGCAAATTAATTTATAAAACAATTTATAAAACTAGAGTATTCAAGGTTCATCCAACATAGGCTAGAGATAGAACCACCTACCTCAAACTTAGGTCTCACACCAAAAGTGATGAGATCCAAAACCATCAGAAGGAACTTAGAATAAAAAACGGAGTCCCTATCAATGTTTCTCACATCTTAGAATCTAATTCCATAATAAAAAGGGTTGAGAGAGAGGTTAGATCACACATACCTTGAGAACCACACACACCACACCACAACCAATGTGAATACTAACATCTAGAATAAGTTCACATAATAGATCTATAAAGATCAAATAAGAATCAACAAACAATCAAAAAATTCTATAAACACTTCTAAACATCACTATTATAATAAGAGAAATGAAGAAATAGAAAGGCTGTACTCACCCGAGGAGGAGAAATTCAACCAAGTCAGAGATTGATCACCAAATGAAGTGATCCAGAAGAGGAGGAGGCACCCAAAAACACTAGAAAGGACCCTAGGGTTTGAGGTAGGGAATAAAAAAACCAAATTTATTATAATTTAGTATTGTAGTGTATAATACCTATTATACATGAGGAGTTTAAGTCATAAATTAGTGAATTACAATGTAAATATCCCATAATCCATGTATACCGAAAAAAATATTTCCTTGGGGTTAATTTATCCTGAATGACATATTTAAAATGTAATAAAAGGTTATACAGTGTAAATAGTTTTTCCCACAAACCATTTTCATGGATTGTTACCTATGACCCATTTACATTGTAAGATACAATCTTATGATGTAAAAATTTCCTACAGGAAACACCCATCCCAGACTCTACTAAAAAACTCTCAAAACATTCTCAAAGAACTATGAACCTTAGAAACAAATTATTTAATATAAAAGTGATCATAACTTTTATTTAGGATGTTAAAACCTTTTCACCATAAAAATTTCCATCCCAAGGAAGTCATATGGAAGAAGGGTTCCCTGAAAAGAGGTGATTCCACAGCTCCCTCATCGATGATTTGTGCTCCCAAGTCTCATGATAATTCGATTTGTATCTCCATAACACTCTAACCAATTAAGTAGACTTATCATGAAATACCTTTAACTAATAATCAATTATATCCACTGGTTTCTCCACAATAGAAACATCTAGTTCCAAATCAATCTATTCCCAACTCAGAACATGGGAAGGATTAGGATGGTACTTCTTGAGCTACAATTTGTGGAAAAAATCATGGATACCAGTCAAATGAACTGATAGTTCTATCCAATAAGAATCTTTCCCAAGTCTCTCAATGACCTCAAATGGTCCAACATATCTCAATTCAAATATTCCCTATTTCACAAGACAAAAATGACCCAAACAAGATGAAAATATCAAGAAAACTTGGTCACTAATGAAAAACTCCAAAGGACAATGTTGAAAATCCACATATCATTTCTATTGGCTCTTTACTGTAACCAGATGACAATGTATATCCTAAATCCTAATTGAAATATACTAAATAAGACTTGACCCCACAAGATAAGCTTGGAAAACCTTTTCCCAATAAAGAGGATACTTACACGGATGACCATATAAAGTCTCAAAGGGTTCCATTTTGATCGATGACTGATAACTATTTTTATATGAAAACTCGACCAGTCCTAGATGGATATACCATGATCCACTAAAATCAAAGATTAAAACATGGATAATATCCTCCAGGATCATAATAACACACTTCGTATGACCATCTGTCTATGGATGATAAGCTGTACTCAACTGAAACTGAGTACCCATCACCTCTTGGGGACTTTTCTAGAATATGGAGGAGAAACTAGGGTCCCTATCCAAGGTAATGGTATAGGGAACCCCATGTAATATCACAATCTCCTACACATTCAAATTACCTTGATATTTAACTTTAGTGGTGTCCCTGATCAGAATGAAATGAATAGATTTCATCAACTGATCAATCATCACCTAGATAACATTCTTTCCTTAGGGTTTCCATGGTAATATGATAAAAAATTCCATATAAACCTCATCCCATTTTCAAAATATCATTAGAAGAGTATAGAGTAAAATATAAGGTTTTAGGTACTCTTCCTTTATCTACTAGATGGTGTAATAAAGGAACATAAAATCAGCGATGTCGCGCTTCATACCTAGACACCATAAATGTCATCTCATATCATAATAGATATTCATCATGACAGGGTGAATAACCCATAGAGAGAAATGGAAACCCTGAAAGATTGAATCCCTCTTAGATTCTGAGATTATGAACTGATCCTTAAATAAGAGAACACCATCATAAGGGAGATACCAACTAGAAATGGTCTCCCCACTATAAAGGGTTTTCCTAATTCCTTTGAACTCATCATCCTACAACTAACCCTATAGAATAGACCCAAGGATAGATTATGATAACTAATAACTGGTTAGAACCAAACCTGAATAATCCCCTAGAGCATCTAGATGAAAATGAGCAAAGAGTCCCATCAGGTTCCACTCCTCCTTTGATTCCAAAACATCATGTAATGGAACTTTCTAACTGAGATCATCTGTGATGACATTCCCCTTCCACGGGGTATAGGAAATATCAAGTCAATTTTTTGGAGGAATTATACCCATGATCTCTACATGATATTCAATTCCTTATAATAAAATATATAGCTCAGAATATTATTATCAGAAAATAATGTGAATCTCTCCCTAAAAATATAGTTCTTCCAACACTATGATGAGATCCAAATCACAAGTGGGGTAATTCTTCTTGTGTGGTCGAAGTTGATGAGAGCCATATGCTACAACGTGATTATCCTATATAATCAAATAACCCATACCAACACCATAAGTATAATAGTACACCACATAACCCTTACTAGAATCAGGTAAGATCAAATTATGAGTTAATTTCAGAATCCATTTCAACTCATAAAAATAAGTGTGAAATTTTTCATCACATGTGAACTTTACCCCTTTCTTGGTAAGAACAGTCAAGGGTAATGACAACTTTGAGAAATCCTTGATGAAACATAGATAATATCTAGCTAGAACTAATAATCTATGAATCTCATAGGCATTCCATGGTTTCTCCCATGAAAATACAACATTCACTTTCTCAGGATTAACTGATAAGATATGTTTAGAAATCATGTTCCCTAAGAACTTCACTTCTTGAATCCATAAATTACATTTTTAAAGATTTACCTGAAGTAATTGGCTTCTTGTAATTTCCAAAACCAAATTTATATGGTGATCATGCTCATATTTGGATCTCGAATAAACCAAGATGTTATCTAGGAACACCACAATGAAGGTGTCAAGATACTGATGGAATATCTGATTCACTAGATCCATACAAACTATAGGATCATTATTCATAGTAAAAGGCATCCTAAGATATTCATAACGACCATAATTGATCCTGAAAGTAGTATTTGAGATATCAGAATCCCAAACCCTAAGTTAATGATAACTAGATCAAATATCTATCATTGAAAACCACTTCACCCCTTTAACCAATCAAAAAAATCATCCACATGAGGCAAATGATACTTAATTTTAACAGTTACTTGATTTAAATTTTGATACTACACACATAAAGTGAACCATTTTACTTCCTAGAAAAGAGAATGGGGGATTTCCATGGTAAAACACTAGGGGGGAAAAACCTTTATTTATCAGATTTTCCAACTAAAACTTAAGCTCCCTTATCTCAAAAAGTGACATATGATAAGTGGGTATCAAGATCAGCTACGTACCCAACACCAGATCAATCATAAACTCTACCTCCCTTTCTGGAGGAAGACTAGAAAATTCATCTGGGAAGACATTAGGAAATTCCTAGACAACCACAAGAAGATCGATAAAAGAGAAAACATCATTGAACTTGACTACAATGATAATCAACAAACTCCTAAGCTCTAGGTAGGTAGGTCCTACATGATCAGACCTTAGATCTCACTCTCCATGAAACAACCAAGAGCTCCTATTGGAAGCAAGGAAATAAACACATCAATGATAATAAAAAATTTCAATATGGTGATAAACTAGATAATAACTACCAATTATGACATCAAACAAATTTAGGTTAAGAAACATAAAATCCTAGACCAAATACATGTCAGCTACTGATAGAGAACAAGACAAACATCGAAACCCCCACTCTTTCCTCTTTACAAGAGGCATTTCTAGCTCCATAATAAAGGGAATGGGATTTTTTGGAAGTTTAATCACATCAATTAAACAAGTAGATATAAATGAGTTGTAGGAACTAGTATTTTTATATAGAATATGAAACAAATATGGTACCTCTCACTATTGTTGGGCCTGTGTCAACCTCTACTAGAAACTAATACATTGTGTGAAGGTGCTTCACTCTTTAGCCTATGGTTAGATCCCTATAGACCTTGAAGCATATGAATACACCATACTATCCTTTGGAGATGAAGATACCTAACTATAATGAGGTATAGAAATGGATTTAATAAACTCTATAGATATCCATAGCTACCACAATCATTGAATATATTTGGGGGTGAAAGATAAGTATGCTTATTATTCCCTACCTTTCCACATCGATAGTAGGTCAAAGGCATAATACTAGATACCGTTGATGGTGAAAAGGGGTACCAATACTAAGAAATTCCTCCACCAATACTTCAATTATCATGCCACTTCTACTTCTTCCCTAGTGCACCACTGAAACTGCCACTGGGTGGAAGATAAGGGGTCATGTAACCAATCTTACCCATCATATCCATATATACCATCATATCCCTATCTACTATGTTGACGTAGGTAGAAAGATTCAACATATACACCTAAGATTAAATATATGGTTACAAACCCTACAAGTACTTATGAGATTTCCACCAGTCATTCTTCACTACCTCTAGAGAAAAATGAACCAAACCCATAAATTGATTGGTGCAATCTAACACCGAATAATATCCCTACTATAAAGAGAGGAACTCTAGAGACTTTTTCATCATCAGTGAATCTAGGAAAAAATACAAAAAGAATAGGGTCTTGAAACCATTTTAATCTAATCCTACATGATGATATGTCTATATAATGGAATCCCACCACCTCTTGCTGGGATCCTTGAGTCTAAATGTTGCACACTTTACCTTGATTTCCTCAAGTGTATCTAGGAAGTAAAATATATGATCAATATTTTCTATCCAATCCTCTCCATCTTGGAGTTTATTAATACCCTTAAAGGATAAGGTATTCTCACGTAAGAACTCTCATGATTGATCCCTATCTCCTCCATCTCCTGGACACACCTCAATAACTTGGTCCTGAACTCGTGATACATTATGGTCCATGGTATGAACTTCCTGCATAATATACTCTATATGATTATAATCTAGAGGAGGATTCCCTTAAGGAGTATCTACTGCACCCTCCCTTGGAACCCATGGAATACGTATAAGAGGCACACTATTGCATACTAAAAATAAAAGGAAATGATTTGAAAATGTGTAAATCTTAGTTAAAATTAGAAAACCATAAGAAAAAACTAAGATTAAGATCAAAACTCAACACATGAGACACAAACATCACAATATCCCATGGTAACTCGAGGTTCGTCATAACAATAGTTGGACAAGAACTCACCAAAACCTACCTCTCAAATCCCAAAAATATTACCTCCAGTGTACTAGACATCAAAAAACAAGGACACTTGAGGAATAACCTACTATGATACCAATTTTTAATGAACCAACCTAGGTTACCCTATAACATTGGTACCCAACCTAATCCACCACATACCCTAAGGGAATTCTCGATCCCCACAGGTTGATGACTAGAACTCAGGCATCAAAAAACAACTAAAGGAAAAAATTTCACACAAATTAAGACAAGATACATGGAATATATATACATATAAAGTGTAAATAAATAATATAAGAAACAACCAGAAAGATTTATTCTATAAAATGAGGAAAATAATAGTAGAGATATAACTTGAAAATAGCAAATAAAACCCAAATTTATGTGTCCATAAAAACCAAAAAGGACAATAAACCAACAAATTCTACTCCATGTGATAAGTGGGAAACATCCCACCATTTCATCACTAGCTACCCATACATAGCTGACATGAACCTCACTACCTCACTATGGTGCCTTTCCTTTTCTAGCATCAAAAGAAAATACAAGGTCTACACACTTCCAAAGGGGGTGTGTAGGGTGTGGGATAAAAAAAATCAGTAGGATCACACCTAGGTGTTCCATATCAAGTATTTATAAAATAATAAAAACATGCTCAAATTTAAAGAAAACAAGGAATGATAACTAGTTAAACAATATTTATATCAAAAGCATGGTAAAATATTTCCCCATTTTCTAAATTCTAACAATCTAGGTAAAAAAGTTTCAAATCATATCACGTTTATCAAAACAGGTAATCAAATCTCAAATAATAAAAAACCAAGCACATGTAAATCATGATAAGGATCACTACAGGTCAGGTTAAATAGACCAATCATAACCTAAAATAAACAATCACTTACATCAATCCCCTAGAAATATGTATCAAATCTAGGGAGAATAGAAACACCCCATAAAGTGATCCCCAAATAGTGTCTAATAAGTTCATAGGACACTTGGACTAGGGAGGAGAGGAACACCCCATTAATAATCCCTTAATAATATAAACATATGAAGCCTATTATTACACCTTCCACCTATGTACCCAAGGATTCCAATGTGCCACATTTACCAAATCAATTCATCAAAACCATGCTTTGAAAACCATTTTATAAATCCATTTCACAATGCTTTGAAAATGAATTTTCTTTTAGAAAAACAAGGGAAAACTCATCTTTTCTCAAAAACTCATTTATACAAACACAAATTTATAAAAAATTCCAATTCATTTTTAAAATGATTTATAAAATTAGAGCATTAAAGGTTCATCCAACATAGTCTAGATACGAAACCACCTACCTCAAACTCAGGTCACACACCAAAAGTGACAGAGTCCATAACCACCAGAAGGAACACAAAATGATAGAAAAAGGTTCTATCAATGATTCAAACATCTTAGAATCAAATTCCATTACAACAAGGGCCGACTGAGAGGTTAGATAACACATACCTTAAGAACCACACATGCCACATGACAACCAATGAGAAGACCGATCTCTGTAAGAAGTTCACACAATAGATCTATAAAGATTGAAAAATAATCAACATTAGATAAACAGATTCTATAGATGCATTCTAACACTACTACTGTAATAAGATAAAAAAAGAATCAAAAAGACCGCACTCACCCAAGGAGGAGTAATGCAACCAAGCTGGAGATTGAGTACTGAACGAAGTGATCTAGAAGAGGAGGGACACCCAAAATCACCTAAAAGGACCCTAAGGTTCAAGGTAGATAAGAAAAAACTGAATAAATTAGGATTTAGTATTATAGTGCATAAAACCGACTAGGAATGAGGGGTTTATGTCACAAATCAATGATTTATGGTGTAAATCACCCATAATCCACATATTCCAAAAAAAAAGTCACCTTGGGTTATTTATCTTAGATAACATATTTGTGATATAAGAAAAGGATTTATGTCATAAATGTATTTATGATTCAAACCATTTTCACATATTGTTACCTATGACCTATTTACATCATAAGATACAATATTACAACATAAAAATGTCCTGTAGTAAGCACCCATCATAGGATCTACTGAAAAACTCCCAAAACATTCCCAAATCCCTCTAAACCTAATAAAAACACTCTTTAACATAAAAGTGAGTGTAAATTTTATCTAGGATATTAAATTGATGCACTACCTTGATCTATTTATAGGTGAGGAATTTCATAACATGATCAATCACTCTTTGTTTCCTACTTGACCAAAAAAATGGTTCCTTAGTACCTTGTACATATTTTGGATGCTCGGGTGTATTACCCATTTTTAATGGTGATAAGATGAAATAATAAGTTCCTAAAAATTTGGTAGGAACACTATATAATCTCAAAAAAGAAACACCACATTTCCATCTTCTGTCCTTTCATCAATGGGATCCACACCATTAAGTTTATCCCTCATGGTATGGAAATCAGGATCAGAGATTTGTGAATCTTTGACCCACTAAACTAAGCCAGGAATAAGATTCACTAGGAATAAGGCTATTTCATTATTCTTCTCAGTTAAATCCAGGTGCATATCAGTAAATATGCTAATGAATTTGTACTGATCATGAACTACTCTGGCCAATTGGTTGTATGATTTCCAACTTATAAAATTAGACACATAATTCCTTTTCAAGTGTATAGAAAAAGTAAAAGTAAAAAATTTGGAGATAATTCATTCATTTCTATTGTATAAGGTTTAAATATATTTGTGAAAATATGTTTTTTTTAAACTTTTATAGTCAATAAACACAATGAACTTATCAGAAAAAATACAACGACACTATGTTTTTAGTGCATGGACCACCAAAAATAATTCCAGATTGTGCGTCAGATAATTATTTTCATTTACTTGCAACTATTGTGATCCATAAGATACCATATGATCCATTTTCATGAGAACACATCCCAAACTAGATCCAAATATGTCAAAGTAAACTATATAATCTTCCCTTTGATCTAGAAAGGTAAGGATATGTTCCAAAGTGAGTTTGTACTTAAGCCCCAAAAAATATTTCTAACAATTATCGCTCTATCGGAATTGAGAAATTTTCCTTGTTAATGTCGTCATAGGAGAAGAGAGGCACAAAAAATCAAGAATGAGCAGTGATAATAAGCTTCCAAACCCAAAAAGATGCATATCTCAAAAAATTTATTTGGTGATTGTTAAGTGACGAAAACTTCCATATTTCTAGGTTCTACTGATACCTTTATTAGATATGACATGCCTAATAAAGTGAACTTATTGAATCCAAAAGTAATACTTAGAGAGTTTTTCATAGAGTTGGTGTTCCCACAAAGTGCTCAAAACAATATCCAATTATTCTTCATGGTCACCTTTAGTCCAGGAATACACCATAATGTCAACAAAAAATACCAAAACAAAGGATTTAAGGAACCTTTGAAAAATAAAATTCACCAATTACATGAATACCTATGGTTTATTAATAATAAAAGGTCCATAAAATGGTATTAATAATGTATGTAGTGGATTCTAAAAGCTATTTTTGGAAATTACTCCCTTTAAACTAGAGCTGGTGTTACCATAATAGCAGATCAATTTTGGAGAACCATTATTATCCATTAATTTGATCAAACAAATCATCAATTAAAGGAAGAGGATATTAATTCTTGATCATAACTTGATTTAGTTTATGATAATCAACACAAATCTAAAGAAAATAATTTTCCTTATTTACAAAGAGTAGTAGAGCACCCCAAAGTGACGTACTTAGTATAATAAGTAACTTAATTTTTAACTTATTTAGTTTGGAATTTAATTCACACAATTACACTGGTTCAATTATATATGATGAAATTGAAATGGGATTCATCCCTAGAAGTAGTTCAATTGAAAATTACACTTCCCTTTTAGGTGGAAACACAAATAAATTTCCTAGAAACAAGTCTGAATACCGTTCTATAATGGAAAGAAATTCTATAGTCATAATTGAATTAATAGTCCCCAAGATTATTGCTACCAATTGATAAGAGATAATTCTAACCATCAATTATAGAGGCCCCAATCTTCCTTCATTCACATGCCAATCCCCTTTAAATAGGTACACCGATCCATCAAGAGTTATAAACTTCACTTGTTGAGCATAGCAGTCAATTTGAGATTTAAAGGCTACCAAATAGTATATTCCATAAATTAAATCAAATATGTATATTCCCAAAACATAAAATTCCCAACTAAATTTTATTTTATTGATTTTTATGGAAAAAGTTTCATGCTTAAATCCTTGACACTCTCATCATCCAAAAGGCATCTAGATGCTCATCACATGCAATATAATTTCCACAGTCAAACCCATTTTTTTACCACATGAGAAGAAATTAAAGAATGGAATGAACCAGTATCGAAAAATACTTTAATAAGAGTAGAGTTTAGGATAAAGGTACCTCACACCTTTAAGGTTCCCATTTTCTCCTCCATGACAACCTTCTCAACACTATACAACTATTTGTTAGCTCCTACTGAGTAATCCTTGTTCCCTTGCTACAGTTGCATCATATGGGGTGTATGGGTGATTCTAGAATCACCCAAACTTAATATATTCTTGGGTTAATAACTATTATTACATGATTTACCTATATAGTAATGAGGGGACATCATCACATTATATTCATTCCCACCAGATAGCTTCAAAGAATTGATATAATAATGCTGAAGGTGTCCCATCTGACCACATCGGTAACATTCTCATTGCGGTTCCAAATAATATTTATTTACATGGTTAAATGAACCAAATTGGAAATATCCTAGTTTATTACTATGATGATGAGGAAAAGAAAAAAATCTCATTGAATAATTCTTTGGAAGCACGCTTCACTAGGAACATGTCTCCCTCTTTTACTTGTTTCCAACAATGGAGTTCCTACCTTTTCTTGTGTAGAAAAAGGTGCTACCTCCCTTGGAATTAAAAAATAGGTCCTTTTCCATCACTAATTCTCTATTAATTTTTTTATAATCATAAATATAGATCAAAACAATCTTAGAGTGAATCTATGGGTGTATCCCTACCTTAAATATACACACCTTTAGGTACCCACTAACAACCACTTTCAATGAAAACTAGACTAGGTTTGTAAATTTTGATGTACACTCTACAACATATAGGATCTCTTACTTTAGGATAAATAATTTTTTCATTTTGGATACCTTTAAGGTATGGAAATATAATTTTTCACTAATAAATTACTTAAATCATTTCCAAGTAAGGTCTCAGTTAGCTTTAATTTGAATGACTAAATCCCACTATTATCACGTGAGATCATCCAACATGTATACTGCTAGCCTCATTATCACACCCAGTACATGGAATTAGGTAAAAATCCTCTTTTGACCTTGTATTTTTGGTTTCTAGGTTTTTTGTAAGTCAAGTGAGGATTTTGGGCTTGTTGATGGCTATAGGAGGCCACCAGCTAGTTAGTGAAGGGATGCTGACTATTAGATGGAGGTTGGTAGAGCACTTATAGATCTTTAGGTGCCACCAACTAGTTGGTGGAGACATATAGGTACAATATATCTATCTATACCCATTTTCCTATTTATGAAGTAATGGATCACTGGTGGATGTCCAACGACTAGCTGGTGATGCCGCTGGGTGTGCAGTTAAGTAGGGGATAAAATGTCATTTTATCCTAAAATGATTATTTATCTCCTATAATATGAACCTCATGACTTAATATGGGTTTTATTGATTTAGAGGCTTCTTGCCGAAAAATTTGGATCTCTCCCTCTTCTTTTTGGTGGATATTCATTCCAATTGAAATCTTAGATCACCATTGATTGAAATCTAGTGAGTTAGATCCATTCTAACCCGTTTTCTTCTCTTCTTCTCCATGAATTTGATTCCTTTTGAGACTAGATAGAGTAGTCATGTAGAATTGATGTTTTTTACATCATATCTAGGTTTTTGAGAGTCCGTTCTCTTCCTCTCACATCACCAATATAGAATGTAAAAAGGTTTTCATTGTTCTTGAGGCAGGAATCTTTTTCCCATGGTCTATCCCTTAGCATGCTTGTGTTATTGTGATGCTATCCTTTGGTTTTGATTTTTGAAATTGAATTTTGAAATTGGAATTGATCTTTTATGGAAATGGGAAGTGTTTTAAAAATGTTTTTTTCATTAAAAACTAGATTTTTTTGCACATGATGTGTTTGATAAAATGCCTCAAAGATGGTTTGGTAATAGAAATAGGTTTTCAATCATAGAAGTAGTGTGAAATTTCTATAGAAAATGTTTTTATAAAATGTGGGATTAATTTTATTGAAATTTAATGATGATATCTAAAACATTGGGATACCTTGGTGTATAACGAAAATCTAAATAAACAAACCTTATTGGAGTAAGCTATAACTAGGGTAGGTGCTCATGATGCCATGGTTTCTAGTAGGAAGACTTACCAAGGGACTGAGGTTCCCATAATTTAGGATTCACTTATTTCGATTAGTGTTACTTTGTGTTTCTTAGTTGTGTACACCCTTGTACCATGGTTTTCACTTTAGTTCTTTGTGGATACATTATGTGATTGTTTATTTGATATGATTAATTTCCCACTTGATATAGACATTGATGGTTGAAACTTGTTTTATTCATCTTCTTATGCTTCATGGATATATTTTATGGCATATTACTTTGTTTATTTGGATATGGAATGTTTTTTAAAATAAAAACAAAGGATGGTTTTATATGGAAAATGATTTATTTTGAAAAAGTTTTAGAAAACTTTTTTATACATTATGTGAATGTTTATTTTATAAGATTAATTTCCCACTTGATATAGATATTAATGCTTGAAACCTACCTTATTCATCTACGTATGCCTCATGGATATATGTTATTTCATATTACTTTGTTTATTTGGACATGTTATGTTTTTTAAAAGAAAACCAAAGGATGATTTTATATGGAAAATTATTTCATTTGAAAAGGTTTTAGAAGTATTTTTTATACAATAACTAATGGATGCATGTGGAAATACATTTTATAGATTCTATAGTGGTATCCCACTAAGATTTATTGATCACACCCTATTTTTTCTTTATAAATTTGTAGCCTCGTTTTTAAAAGATAAAAGTGAATGGAAGAGAATAATGTAGAGAATATATCTCCTGGATTATGTTTCCTTTCAGTGGGTTAGGATGGTGGTGATATATGGTCATGAGGATATAGACCATGGGTTGTTTTGGGTTCTATATTGATTGTTTTTTAGTTTGTTCATCTAGACCTTTCTATCTAGTTATTGGATGTACCTTTATGGTTTTATTATTTTGACATATAATTTATATTTGGATATCTAAAATGATATTATGATTTTTTATATCTTATTATATGATTATTAAGGGTGAATTCATTCCCACGTTTCTTTGTATGATATCTTGGTTCTTGTTTCCATCTTGTCGAGATCAAGAATTCACTTCAGGTATTATGGAATTCCAAGTTAAGTGACATTATAGGTTAACCTGGGTTGGTCTATTACATCCACTTTGGTGCCAGTTGGTGTTATAAGTAAATAATTTTTTTGTTCATACAAGAAGGCCATGCCTTTTCTTTTTTGGTCTTGAATCCCCGTGAAATGTCAGCATATTTTGTCTCCAAAACACCACAAAAGAATCCCCATGATGTAGTTACTCAATTATATTTCCATTATCCATGGCCTAAAATTATGTTAAAATTATTTGTATAAGTTGATGGTTCACATGTGGTTCAGATTGAACCACATTTTAGTAGCCACTTTTAAGTGATCCTAAAGTATTCTAACTGGTTCCATTTCACTCTTACCCTATAAAAATTACCACTTAGTCTCCACTTGATAGTTTACTGAAGGCATAGGATATTATAAATCATAATAAGAAACATTATCATAAAAAATTTCAAATATAAATAAAAAACAATTTGAATAATACAGTCTTAGTGGGAAGTCTCTTGGATAATGCATGATACTCTAACCTCATCAGTTAAAACCACAACAATGAGTTGATGACATTCCAATCAGTGTTTAAGAACACCTTTTTGTACCCAAACCACCCTGTTAACTTTTAGTTAAATATAAAAAGGTTAACTATATTTTTATTCTATTCATTTCATGTCCCAACACATCTTATCTTCTATATACCAACACAATTGATGAATCATCTAAACTAACACCACTTGTAACATCCCACCCCAACCCATTATATTAGGAATAGGTGGGGGTGTTACTAATCTTAGGTGACATCCCCAAGACACAAAAGGTTGAAAATAAATTCCAAGTAATTTACCAAACTACGGGGGATGATTTTCCCTCAAGAAAAAAACCTACAAAAAACACTATAATGACACATAATATGACGCATGACATAAAAACTCACATAAAATAACCCAAATGATAATTAGAGTGATAAAGGAAAATAATACATAAACAAGATCTAAAAATAAAAACATGAAAGAATTCAAGGCACCCAAGATGGAACCATGATGCCTCTATTTCAATAATATATCCAAGATCAATCTCCTATCAAACCTAATTATAACCTCATGGTATTACATAAGAAGAGTAAACAAATTTTTCCTTCCCTGTATCATGGAGAACAACATCTACATATGCATCCAAGTTCGTATGCAGGGGGTAAGTATGAAAACTTAGTAGGAAAACACCAAGACTTCCCAAACACAAAACTAATACAAGAAAAATTTCAATAAAAATTTATATAAAACATGAAGATAGAAAACAATAAATTTAACATTTTATAGTTTTATAGAAGTATAAAAACAACTCTATTCCACTTGTAATATCCTTTTTCCCATGAAAACACTCAATTCATTCATATAACCTTTGAATATACCTAAATAATTATCATAAAAACATATCCTTTCTATACCAATTCATTATGTGTATATTTACCAATGTGCCGTACCAAAACTGACCCTAATTCCATACCCAAAAGGCATCATCGATGCAAGTATGTACACACACAAACCAAGTATTCCAAGTCTACAAATAAATATTTTCCCTTTAAACCAAAACCACCCTTTTGAAAAAAATTTCACAATCACCACATGAGAATCACCCATGATTCATAATTCCAAAACCAAAAACCAAATGGGTTTTTCCAACAAGAACACTTTAGAGATTTTTGAAGAAAACAAAACCAGATCATTTATAAATCAAAGCCTTCAAGTTCTATAGAAAAAGTAGAGGGAGATGAAACCCACCAACCTCTAAGGTTGATTCACACTTCCCTTTTTGATCCTTTACGAATCCTTTTATTCTCAAGTATTAAAACTTGAAGATATGATGAATTCATCCTCTAAATCAAATAGATCCTCTAAAATTTCCTAGAGAGATCCCTAGGTTTGAGAGGAATAAGAGGAATGATAATGATAATCAAAGGGAAAAGAATTATTTAAAATTATAGGACATAATCCCATTCAAAATATGAATTATGGATCCCGTTATGAATCTTTGAGCACTTAAATATGTTAGAAAACCATCCACCACAACTTAAAAACACAAAAAATAGTTTACATCATAAATAAAAGTCCACGAAATAAGATGATATACCTCAAATCATTTATACCCTGAATGATATTCATATCATCTTCCCATAAAACCATTCATACCCTGAATAAGATTCATGAAATCTACCCAAAAACCATTCATGTCATGAATAACCATTCACAGTGTGAACTAGATCTTGTAGCCAGATTCCATATTTTGAGTTACTTCCTCCCCCAAACCTTTCCAGTAATTAAACCAAAACACTGTATATATAAAATAAACAACATAAACAAGAGAATAAATTAAACCAGGGATATCACAATACGTTTTATATTCTTAAAATATTTTAAGAATATTTACCAAAACCCTACATAAGCACTGGTCTATCATATTATATATAATATAATTCCAAACTAGTATTATGTTTTCTACACTTTCTATGGGGTTTTAACTAATTACATCTATATGTAATTCCTATGACATATCTATATGAAAATCTAATAAAACCCTCCCAATAAACTCTTTATTGAGTAGCATCTTTGAAGAATGAAAGCCTGAATAATGGTGAGATTTAGAAATAATATTCCTAATGCTCATCTACATGAACATATTCAAACTCCTTAACTTTAAAACATCAAATTTTACAATTTTAACCTCTATTTTTGACTTAAAACTTTTCTAAGTTTAACATAATTATCCTTAGAACCCTTTACATAAAACTATTATTGTACCTCACTCTCTTAGAATGTTTTAATGATAATAAAAACCAACTATGTTTTAACCATTAAAATTAAGTATATTTCAACCATAATGTTTAAACATTATCCTAAGAAATTGATGGACCAAATTAAGTAATCAAAATGAGTGTGGACATACACTTTGAATACCCTCATTGGGCAACAACATTGACCAACCATAGACAATCACTGACCAATTGTTAGATCAAAACAGAACCACTAGTCCTAAAAGAAGCTCACTAGATATTCGATGGTGATCATTGACTAGTTTGTGAGATATGGATATAACTAGATATTTTCAAGTATCCCACTGGCTACCCAGTGGCATCAAGTTAACAAGTCAAAGGGAGAATTTATGGTGGCATTAAATGATTTCCTTGACCCATTAACACTTTCAACTCAACCTAGAGATCCCTGAAGCCTCTAAATACATCCCCTAGGAGGCTTGGAAATCAAATTCAACAAACCTCATTGATCTATAGTGAACAATAATAAATCTAATGAGCATAAATGAAAAAATTTCTTTCATTATTTATCCTCTTGAGATATCTTTGTACTTGTTTCTTCAAACACTATGTTCACCCTTCTTTTTATCTCTATTTCCCTCAATGTCACCTTATAAATATTTCTTTATAATTGAGATAATTTCTTAAAAGGGTTTTTTGCCTAATAAAAACTCCTTTTTATTTATTTTTAGGTTCTTGGCTACTGCTAAAACCAAGTTCTTTATTTTCCAGTTCTTGGAAAATGCTAAAACAAAGGTTGTTTTCCAGTTTTCTTGGATACCACTAAAGTCAAGGGTATATATTATTTTCAGGTTTATTTTCTACCACTAAAGTCAAGGTCTATTAATCAAAATCCTCTCAAGAAATTGAGAGGGGAGATGTATGGGCTCATCTTGATCTATTTATGACCCCCTTATCAAATTGCGTGTCTTGTCTTTTATTTACTTTCCACAACTTTTATTTTTAATCTATTTCATTCAATTAATCAATTAATATTTCATCATATCAATCAATTAATATCTTAACTTATATAAATCAATCTCTCAATTAATTAATATATCATTTCTTCTATGCTTATTCTTTTGAATTTCAATACGCTTATCAATACTATTGTATTTATTCTATCTTTAAATTCATTATTCTTCCACTTCTATTTTTCAGATAAAAATTAAATTTTTTATTTTTTCAAGTTATTATTTATTTTATAATAGAATAATTTGTTTTATTTAATATTTAAAAAGGTATTGTTTTACTTTTAATTTTTAAATTTAAATTCACCCCACTTTTTTCCAAATCACTTTGACCAACAATCGGTATCAAATGAGACCTATATTTTCAAAATTTCATTTAAAAAATCTTAAATATTTTTAAGAAATGATATTTAAAATATGGCCACCACTTCTAATAGCCAAGGTACTCCCAAATAACACTCAATGGGTCATGCATATTTGTTTAATGGAACAAAATATAGTTATTGGAAAACTTACATGTCTATTTTTATTGGAAGAATAAGTTATTCCATTCAAAAAAATATCAAGCATGGTTTCACACCCACTAAAGAATCAAAGGGAAAATGGAATTTTGATGTTATTTTAGCTTTTAAACTAGATAAAAAATCTATGAAATTTCTTTATTGTGGTTTAGAATGAAATTAATTTGATAGAGTTTACACTTGTAAAAATTCCCATGAAATTTGAAAATTACTTGAATTTATTCATGAAGTAATTAATAAAGTTAAATACATTAGGCTTGACAGGTATAAAAAATATTTTGAAAGTCTTAGCATGCATCCTAGTGAATCAATTACTGAAATGTTTACTCACTTTACTGAGATATGAAATGGAATAAAGTATCTTGGTGATTTTATTACTACATAATCTCTTGGGTAGAATGTATGTTGGGTTTTAACAAGTTCCTAAGAACCCTAGTTAATGATAATTTAAGAATAAAAAGATATCAAGAACAAATGAGTTAAAGTACTCATTGTTTCTCTCATGACCTATGCGATCACCATGAAGTAACAAGTTGAAAAAGAAGTAAAGTAAGTGAAGTAAAATAGTAAAATTTCTTTTTAAAGCAATCGATGATGACTATTTTGGAAGTGATGCCAAGATTTATCATATAGCAAGAAAAATAAACAAATTCATGAAGAAGAAGTGTTCATTCCATGGTGATAAAGAGGATAATAAAGGGAAATAAGTTTATTTAACTTGTTATAATTGCAATAAAAAAGGGGTACATCAAGCCGTATTGAACCTTTCTCAAAAAGGAAAAGAAGAAAAGCAAAAATCCCTCAAAGTTTAAAATTGGAGTGTAAGTGATGATTCCCCCTATTCTTTCAAATCAAGTGATGATAATGAAAAATGTCTCATGGTCGAAATTGAGGTTAGTGATACTGATAATTATTATACCTCTTCTTGTTCTTCAAGTCACATAAACTATGAATATATTAAATGTTCTAGAGGTCAAATCTGAGATGTTTTTTTAAACTTTTTCAAAAATTAAAAGAACTCAAAAATAAATATAACCAAGTTATTTTTTAAAAGAATCAACTCTCTAAAGAAAATGATTATTTATCCTTGAAATTAAAAGAGAAAAATAATATTGAAAGATAAAAATAAATAGTTAATGATCTTAAAAATTATATTTCTAAGTTTACCCAAGGTGAGAAAGTTTTAAATAAACTTCTTGGTTTTCAAAAAAATGTAAAAAATAATTTTTATTTTAGTCTAAAAAAATAAAATAGGCACCTCAAAAAATACTATTACTTTTGTAAGAGGATTCTCTTAAAATAAATTTTGCAATTATTATAGAAAATTTAGGCATATTATATATGAAGTTATTTTAATAATTATTATTATGGTGGGCCTAAGTAAATTAATATATCTTATAATACTTTTTTATGAATTCTTATGTAAATTAATATACTAAACAAGTATGGATTCAAAAATTGCTTTTAGCTAACACATTTGGACCCAAAATTTGGGTAAAAAATTATTTAAATTCTTGATTATTTTTTATAAAAAATGTAACAAGATAAAATCCTAAGAAACCACATGGTACATGAATGGTGGGTTCCCGAGACACATGTGTAGTGACTACTCTAAGTTCAATCATCTTAAAAAGCTAGATAAAGGCCACACCACTTTTGGTAATAACTCAAGGAGTAAGATCATCAATATATATATTATTGGTATTTAAAATTATTCTATTATTAATTATTTTTTATATGTTAAAAGTTTAAAACATAATTTGATAAGTATTAGTCAATTATTTTATAATGGTTTCAAATTATATTTTTAAAATGATGTTTGCCAAGTTTTTGATTTGAAAGGAAATATTTTATTTCCAGATTCTCATTTTAAAAATGTTTATGTTATTGATGTAAACTCTATTTCAATTAAAAATGTTAAATGTTTGAGTGTACAAGATAGATATTCATGGATTTTTCATAGGTGCCTTAGTCATTGTAGTACACACACACTTTTTAAACTAAACCAAAATGATTTGGTACAATATTTACGTAAATTTCATTTCAAAAATGACATTGTGTATGGGTCTTTATAACTTGGTAATCAACAAAAATATTAATTTAAATATAAAAAGAAAGTATCCACCTCTAAGTACCTTAATCTTATTAATCTTGAAATTTTTTGACTAACCCAAGTTTCTAGTATAGGTGGTAAATCTTAAAATTTTATAATTATTGATGATTATACAAGATTTATGACACACACCTGTCGTGAGGCATGAAAAAAATTATAATTGATTTATAGTGAAGCATAGTGGCTTACCAGGGTCATATCACTCGAGGAGATTCACAGTTTTTTCACTTAATAATTATAATTCACCTAAGAACTACTTGTTTTTGTTGCTTTTAATATTTTCTTAAAATAATTGTCACAAACCAGATCTAGTCGCTATCCAAACTAGCACCCGACCCAGTATGTGGCAAGACCCTAAGGAAATTCCCTATCTCCACAGGCTGGAATAAGTGTCCAGGTATCATAAATAAATGTTTGGGAATGATTTACCTGAGTTTAGAAATACAAAACAACCAACAACAATAAATAAACCTAATCTGAAAATTTAATCCAAACAGTCCTTTAATAAAATTCAGATTGAAATAAATAGTTTTAAACAAAACCCCAATAGGTAAACAAATCAAAAGGATCAAGAATTATAACTCAATAACCACCACACGATAAGGGGACATCACCCCCAAACCTTCTCCACAACACCTCACATAGAAAATATGCTAACAACCCGAACCGCCCTCTCCAAGGACCTTTCCCTTAACTATGTCAAACATTATCAAGTCTACTTATACCCAAATGTGTAAGTAGGGTGTGAGACTAAGACCAATAATATTCCACCAAAAATATTCCATGTGATACAAATTTTAATACAAAAATCTAGCAAGTTTTTATAAACAAGAAATGCTAGAAAAATTTCTAAAAGGTACAAGTTTAAATGAAAGAAACTTTCAAGAGGGAAACTTGGAATAATGTAAAATTTTAAATAAAACACACATGCTACTGAATTTTCTAGAAAAAACACTGTCTTCCAATGTTAAGTATGATATATCCAATGATCACTAGACACAAAACAGCCCTAAACACTAGTTAGTTGTGGGGCCCTAGGTACATCATATCTCGGTGTAAAAGTATCCATATCCAATAAACTTCTCATGTAAGAGCCACTAGGATGGGAAACCCCAATGACCTAGTGGTAACCAAACATCACCAAAGTTTAGTTAGTGTTGTCATGCTAAGTGAAACAGGGATGATACCACTACCTGATCACTGGCATACTAGTCATAGTCTGCCCACCTAGATACTCAGGTTTCTCTATTTATGCTCAAACAAGTTCCACATGTTATGAAATACCATTTTCATATAAAAACACCATTTCTGAATCATACACACACCAAAAAGTACCCAACATGTCTTTTCACCCTTTGTGTAACTCAATAAACCATTTAAAGTTTTCATAAAACAGTTTCAAGAAGTAAAACAAAGATTTACACACAAAATCCATTCAAAAAACCCTATTTAAAGGCCAAATGCACAAAAATACCACACCCAACCAGATTTGGAAGCCCTAAAAAAATTTAATAAACCAATTACACGAGTCCTAAAATAACCCCAAAAGATACAACATGGAATACACATGAAAAACACTCATTTTCATACAAAAAATGCTTCTTTAAAATTAGCCACTTAATCAATGCCACCAAAAATGATTTTCTCACTAAACCCAATGGAAGAGGAACATGAAAAAAGGTCAATCAAGCAATATAAAACCATAAAAGAATTTATACACATGGAATTACCTATCTTAGATGTCAAAAACCCAAAATCTTTGTGTGAAACTTCAACTGCACCATCGCCACACCACAAGGGAATGAAAAAGAACCCTAATCCACAAGATTCATCCAAGAAACACAAAATTATAAACTAGGTATGAAACCCTATTTTATAGACATTTGGAACTTCAAGAAGGAGGGAATAAACCCAAATGAAATGGAAGAAAAACAAAGGAGGAATCACTTACTTGAGAAATCTTGAAGTTTCCCCACCAAAATCCCATTAAAAAATGAGTTCCAAGAGAGGTTGATGGAGCTTGGGAGCCTTTGATGGCTACTAGGGTCGAATGGGGGAATAGAGGGGCGAGATATGTTTAATTCCGGAAGGGAAGAGTTGGAATAACAATTTTTTTATGACTTGGACATGTGTGTAGGGTTTGTCTGCATGGTTTAGTAAACCATGTAGCCAAACTATGCAGCATGTTCTGGCCACCCAAAAGCCCTCTAATTTCTTCCAAATTCAAGGGGGACCTAGAGGGAACATAGGGGGTAAAGATAGGCCAAGAATAAAAGATAAAAATACCTAAAAATAATGGCATGTATGTGACAATTATCCCTACCATGAAAACTTTTCACCCCAAAAAGTCAACCCAAACCTTGATTAGAAAAAAAAGAATGGGTACTCTTTATCGATCCATGAATTCCACTCCCATGTCTCATGTAAATCATTCTCATGCTGCCAAAGGACCTAGACTAGTCAAATATAATTTCCCTGAAGCACCTTCTCTTAGGAATCCATTATTATCACCAGCCGCTCAAACACTGATAAATTGGGCTCTATCTCCAACTTTTCCCAATTCAACACATGGGACGAATTCAGATTGCACTTATTCAATTAGGATACATAGAATAAGTCATGAATAAATGTCAAATGAGAGGGAAAATCTAACCTGTATTCCACCTTGACAATCCGATCAGTGATCTCAAAATGCCTAACTTACCTCAGTGTTATCTTTTCCTACTTTCCCAAACAACGATGGCCCAGATGAGGGGCCACTTTCAATAATACCCAATAACCCATAGATAACTCAAGATCTCAATGCCTCATATCAACATAAGATTTTTTGTAACTCTGAGATGTGAATAACCACTGCCTGATCAACTTGACCTTCTTAGATGTCTCTTTTACAAGGCTTAGTCCCAATAGTGATGTCTCACCTACCTCATCCCAACACAAGGGGACTGACAAGGTTGAACATAGATCACCTCAAAAGGAGCCATTATAATAGAGGATTTATAACCATTATTATAAGAAAACTCAAAAAATCTCAAATGGGTATCCCACAAACCTCCGAAGTCCAAGACACATGCAAGAAGCATGTCTTCTAGTATCTGGTTTGCTCGCTCCATCTGGCCATCTATTTAATGATGGTTTGTCATGATCATCTTAATCTACGACCCCAAGGCCTTATGAAGGCCTTCCCAAAATTGAGAGGTAAAATAGGGGCCGCTATCTAAGGAAACTACTGACGTATCACCATGAATCCTTACCACCTTCTAAATATAAAATCGGTCCAACTCATCCACTTTAGCTGTATCTCTAATCAGAATGAAGTGGGATGATTTGGTTAGACGATCAATCACTACCCAAATATAATTCTTACCCTGATGTGTATGAGGTAATACAATAATGAAATCCATGGTGACCTTATCCCACTTCTAGGTAGGAATGGGTAAAAACTAAAGCAAACCAGAGAGACTTTGATGCTCTGATTTCACCTGCTAATATGTATAACACCTCAATAAAAAATCAGCTATATCCTGCCTCATACCTGGCTACTAGAACTTCCGACGAACATAATAATGCATCTTGGTATCTCTAGGATGAATGACCCACTAAGATTAGTGTCTATCATGCATCACCATATTCCTTAGAGACAACGAAACCACTAAATGACCCTTGAAGCACAAGATTCCCTCGGGAGATGCAGACCAATCAGAAGACATCTCCCCACCATGAATAAACTACATCGAATGCTGACATAAATCATCACTAGGATTCTCCCACTAAATTAAATCTAAAAGAGAAGGAGTCAACTAAATGCTCGCCAAGAACGTACCTCCACTGTTCTCCTTGGTATCCATGTGAATCTGAGTAAAGAGTCCCATCAAAGTCCACTCATCACTGGACTTCCTCAAAGACCACACTAGTACTTTCCTGCTAAAGGCATCAGCTACCACATTACCCTTTCCTGGGGTGTAGATGATATCAAAGTCTAACCCCTATAAATACTCAATCCAACAATTCTACCTTAGATTAAGATCCTTCTATGAGAATATATAGGATAATCTCTTATGATTAGAGTAGACCACAAACTTCTCCCCAAAGATGTAATGTTACCAAGTCTTTAAATCATGCATAACTGCTACCAACTCCAATTCATGGGTTGAGTAATTATTTTCATGTGGTTGGAGTTGGCGAGATCCATACGCCACCACGTGATCACCCTATATAAGAACGCACCCAAGACCCATACCTAAAGTGTCGTAATACACCACATATCTCTTTCCATATTCTGAAAAGATCAACATGGGGAGGTAGTAAACCACCACTTCAACTCCTAATAAGATTCTTGAAATTATAGGCCCCATTCAAAATTCACCCTTTTCTAGGTGAGAGCAGTCATGGGAGAAGCAAGCTGAGAGAAATCCTAAACAAACTGCCTGTAGTAACCTACCAGGACAAGGAAAATCCTGATCTCGAACACATTCTTCAGCTGCTCCCCTGACATAACTACACTAATATTCTCAAAGTCCACCGAAACCCCATGTTCTATGATGAAATGACCTAGAAACTTTACTTACCTAATCCATAAGGTGCACTTGGACAAATTTTCATAAAGGTAATGATCCTGCAGAGTTCCTAACATGATCTACAAATGACGCTCATGATCTTCCTCAGATCTTGAGTAAACTAGGATGTCATCCACGAATATCATAAAGAAAGAGTCGAGATATTGTTGGAACACCTTATTCATGAGTTACATAAAGACTACCGGTGCATTGGTCAATATGAAGGGCATGACCAAGTACTCAAAGTGGTTGTACCTACTTCAAAAAGCTGTATTTGGGATATCCTCCTCTCTCACCCTGACTTGGTGGTAACCCGAATGAAATTTTATCTTGGAAAACCAATTTATCCCCTTTAATTGATCAAAAAAGTAATCTATTTGGGTAAAATGATATTTTTTGATGGTTACCTTATTCAACTTCTAGTAATAAATGCACAACCAGAGGGATCCGTCGGCCTTCTTCGCAAAAAGAATAGGAGCAGCCTAAGGAGAAACTCTCAGACAAATGAATCCTTTGGATTCCATATTTTCCATCTATATATTTAATTCCCTAAACTCAATGGGGTCCATACGATACAAGATAAGAGATATTGGCTATGTTACTGATGCCAAATCAATTGAGAACTCGACGTCCCGCTCTAAGGGAAAGCCTGAAAAATCATCTAGAAATACCTTTGAGAACTCATCCACTACATGAGTAAATACACCCTTAGGAGAACGAATATATTCCTCTAGTGTGAGAGATGATAACTGTAAGAAAAGATTCCCCAAATCTAGGAGTATAGGCCTTGCATGACCCAAATGAGGATCCCATTCCCCAAGAAAAATATGGGGACTCCTACTAGGTTCCATGAAACTCACCCTATGCCTGTAACAATCAATATGATCTTGAAAGTTAACTAACCAATAAATGTAGACAATTACATATAAAAGTTACATATCCAAGAACATGAGGTCCTAATCCATCTCAACCCCTAACATGGAAAGCACACATGATGAGAACCTGAGACCTTGCTCCTTCTTACCCAATAACGTCACCAAATCCATCGCAAAAGACAAAAACTCAGTTGGAAAATTCAGCAAGTTCACAATATGGATAGAGATAAAAGAAGCAGTAGCACCAATATCAAAGAGAACAAGAGTTATAGAAGAAGAAATCAAAATGGTACCTTGAACTATTGAAGGCCCTATATCCGATCCCGCTGGTGCCTAATCCACCACATGAAGATACCTAGTCTCTAACTAAAAATTTCCACTCATCTATGGCTCTACCTTGAACCAGATCTACCCAAAAGACAATAAAAACCTTTTACCATGACCACCAAACTGATATCTCATCGTCCTAGATAGCTCTGACTAAACTAGCACTCCCTTGGAAGCTACAGATCCTTCCCCACTCTAGAGTGGTCGTGCCACATTACAAAATCACTACAAGTGTCCCATAGCTCCAAAATGATAATAGGACATCAAATTAGATATACATGCATGTAGGGTGTTCCTTGGCCTCCTGCACTGGTGGCACACAATAGACCTTACATTATAAGCCACATATGAAAACTGCCTGGGAGGATGGCCTAAACTACCACCTCCCTTCTTTCCCTGCTCCTCTCTCTTCTTTTTCTTCTCCAATGAACTACAAATGCCCATCACTGACACTACCCCAGAGAAACCATACCTCCCCTTTCAGTCAATATCTAACATAAAAACTTGATCAAATACCTCAGCATAGGTCTTCATCTTAAACAGAAGTCCTATGAATAGATCATTGACTGCAATCCCTTTTCAAATCTTAGAGCCTTAATTTTTTCATTGGAGACTATCTAGGGGGCATATCAGACTAGCTCTATAAAGTAGTTTTCATACTCCATCACTGTATAGTCCCCCTAGATGAGATCGATAAACAACCATGATCTAGAATAAGCCAATAATTCAGGACAATACTGGTTGATGAAGATATCCTTGAATTCCTTCCAGCTCATCTTCTCATGCTTCCCAGCTTGAAGTACTGATTCCCACCATCTGCCGCTAGGAACCTATAACAGAAATGTGACACCTTTTACCCTGACCTCCTTAGGTGTGTCATGGAATTTGAACATGTGCTCTATCTTCTCAATCCACTCCTTTACTTCCTGGGGCTCTGTGCTACCTCAGAAATTAAGAGGCTTGTTCTTTAGAAACTCATGGTCTTTTTCCTTCCTAGTACCAAAATCATATTCTATATATAGAGTAGGATTAGGAACCACTCCCTATACTTGAGCTTATATATCCTAGACCATATCTTCTACTAGCCTCTGATCAAGCGGTGAGGGAGAACTCTCTCCGGATTCCTCCCATGGGTGCAGGGGAGGTCTTTAGGCATGTTGCTACAAAAAAAAGAAATAGTTACAAAAGAAAACATTAGTACAAAAAGTCTGAAAAATTTCTGCAATAACATCAAATATTAACAAATCAAACTCATCTGAACAATGAAATAAACAACCACTTCACCCCCACACAATGTCCACGTGCAGTCTGCAGCCTGCACATTTCACATGGAAGTGAAGTCAAACAAAAATCCCAACATCCTATGGTGACTCAAGGTCTATCATTAGAGGTACATACTAGGAACCCTACTCGCAACTAGAAATAAAAGCCTCAAAAGTATTAGATCCTGTCTAACCAAAATCATCCCAAATAATATGACCCAAAGAGCTTAACCTCCTCTGATACCATTTTTTCACAAACCAGATCTGGTCTCCATCCAAACTAGCACCCAACCCAGTCTGTGGAAAGGCCTAAAGGGATTTCCCTATCCCCAAGGGCTGGAACAAGTTCCCGAGTATCATAAATAAATGTCTGGGAATGATTTAATAGAGTTTAGAAACATAAAAAAGTCAACAACAATAAACAAATCAAATCTAAAAATTTAATCCAAACAAGCCTTTAATAAAATTTATAATTTAAATACATAGTTAAAAAAAAACCCTAATAGGGCAAAAACTAAAAAGGAGTAGAAAGTCCGACTCAAGAACCACTACATGGTAAGGGGGAATCACCTCCAAAACTTCTCCACAATACCACACTTGGAAAAGAAGATAACAACCCGAATCACCGTCTCCAAGGACCTTGACCTTAACTATATAAAAATTTATCAAGTCTAGTTACACCTAAAGGTGTAAGTAGGGTGTGAGCCTAATCCAAATAGGATTCCACCCAAAAAGATTCCATGTGGTAAATATTTTAAGACAAAAATCTTGCAAGTTTTTATAAACAAGAAATCCTAGAACAATTTCTAAAAGGTACAACTTTAAATGAAAGCATCTTTCATGAGGGAAACTTAGAAAAATGAAAAATTTTAAATAAAACAAACATTCTAATGAATTTTACATCAAAACACACTATATGATAACAGTAAGTACGATATATCCAATGAGTACTATACATGGGAACACCCCTAGGCACTAGTTAGCTATAATGCCCTAGGTACATCATATATCAGTGTAAAAGTATCCATATCCAATAACCTTATCATGAATGAGACACTAGTAGGGGAAAACCCAATGTAATAGTGGTCCCCAAACATCATCAAAGTTTAGTTAGTGTTTTCATTATCAAACTTACTAAGTGAAATAAGGATGATACCACTACCATATCACTAGCATACTAGTCCTAGTCTACCTACCTAGATACCTGAGTTTCCCTCTTTGTGCTCAAAAAAGTTTCACATGTTATAAAATAACATTTTCACATAAAAATACCATTTTTGAATCATAAACACACCAAACAGTACCCAACATGTCTTTTCACCCTTTTTGTAACTCAATAAACCATTTAAAATTTTTATAAAAAAATTTCAAGAAGTAAAACAAATTTTTGCACACAAAATCAATTCAAAAAACCTCTTTAAAGGCCAAATGCACAACAATATCACACCCAAAAAGATTTGTAATCCCTAAAAATATTTAATAAACCAATTACATGAGTCCTAAAATAACACCAAAGGATACAAAATGGAATACGCATGAAAAAAACTCATTTTCATACAAAAATGCTTCTTTAAAATCAACCACTTAATCAATGCTACCAAAAATAGTTTTTGCACAAAAAAAATGGAAGAGGAACATGAAAAATAGGTCAATCAAGCAAGATAAATTCATCAAAGAATGTATAAAAATGTAATCACCTACCTTAGATGTCAAAAACCCCAAATATTTTTGCGAGACTTCAACCACACCACTGCTGCACCACAAGGGAATGAAAACAAACCCTAATACACAAGATTCATCCAAGAAACAAAAAATTATACCCTAGATATGAAACCCTAGTTTCTGGACATTTGGAACTTCAATAAAGAGGGAAGAAACCTAAAGGAAATGGAAGAAAAACAAAGGAGGAATCACTTACTTGAGAAATCTTGAAAAAATACCCACAAAAATCCCCTTAAAAAATGAGTTCCAAGAGAGGTTGATGGGGATTGGGAGCATTCCATGGATTCTAGGGTTGAATGGGGGAATAAAGGGGTGAGATAGGTTTAATTATGGAAGGGAAAAGTTGGAATAACAATTTTTTTATGACCTGGACACCTATGCACGGTTTGTCCGTATAGTTTAGTAAACTGTGTGGACAAACCGTGTGGCCTGTTTTGGCCACCCAAAAACCCTCAAATTTCTTAAAAATTCAAGGGAGACCTAGAGGGAACCTAGGGGGAAAGATTGGCCAAGAATAGAAGATAAAAATACATGAAAATAAGGGCATGGATGTGATAATAATGACATTTTTGGGTTTTGATTATTTTCTAAAATAATAAAATGTCATGAAATTATAAATTACCATAAAATGAAAACCAAATGAGATTTGAAAAGAAAAGAAGTTCTTCTGATATAGTTTTTGAGGGAGCACCATCATTGTCTTGTTTCAAATCTAGTTAGTTAACACACTCTATCATATGTGTGCACACCTTAATCTACCCCAATTGTGAATAAAAAGTGTACCTAAAAAACCACCAAGAACGCTCCACATCCACCTCCTCAACCAAGGGATAATGGTTATAGAATAAGAAATTAAACCTTAGATAATCATAGTGAGGATTAAACCCACTATAAATCATCCCTATATTAAACCAACATAGAAGTTAAACATGGAATCAGGTTTAAACACCGTATTACTTCCTAGGGATATTCCTTAGATATGTTACTCATCATCATGAGTATAAGAGTTCATGGTGGATATAAAGAGATAATAGAATAAAATAAATAAAAATAAAAATAAAATAAAAAATATTAATAAAATTAAAAGATAGAATTATAAAATTAAAAGAAAAAGAAAAAGAAGAATAAGAATAAGAATTCATATGGGCAATACTTTTTTGAAGAAACATGCTTGAATTAGTTTTATAAAATAAGTTAAATTAAAATTATAGAAGAATTAAAACCAAATAGAAAATAAATAAATAACAAAACAAAAAGAACATCAGTTGAGGTCTTGACCTACCAGTGGATGGACTTCTCCCTTAGTGTCCAACCTCTTTGGTAGTGGTAACTCCAACTTAATATCCTGCTTCATATATTCACATATCAGCATATATTCCTTTCCAAATTTTTATCTATCTTTTATACTTATCACTTTCTCAAATATCTCCCATTATGTGCTTAGTGAAGAGTTTGGAAACACCCAAATATATCAGGTGTTTCATTATTCTAATGTGTACCACATGGAAGCATGGACTTCTCTATACGTGCATATTTTCATGTGTTTGGTGGAGACTCTACATGAATTAATGGGTGAAGTGTTAGTTAAACGACACTTCCTCAAGCCCTTCGACCTTCATAGTGTCTTGGAGGGAGCTACTGTGGAATGCAAGGCATTGAAACTCTTTGAAATGTGCTCATCGAGGTTTTTATAGGAACCAAAGGTGATCCAAGGTGGTATGGGTTCCTTGGAAATAGAGATGAGGCTGATTTCTAATTATAAAACATCGAAAATGGTTCTTCTCAGTGAGTGGTATGTCGGTCTGGTGATGCAGAGTGGTGGAGGGATGATGTCGAGTGGTGACAATGGAGACTCAGGTGTGTTCGAGAGAGAGGCGCGTGAGAAGCGCACAGAGTAACATCATCCTGATTATGATGAAAAGTAACCAGTATGAAAGTTATCCCACATAGAAAATTAGAACGACCACCACGCTCATTTAAATAACATGGTTTGAGGTACTCATCTTAGAATTTTGCACCGGGGTGGGCTCTCAGATACACATGCACACTATATACATGGGTTGCGCCACACCACATTACTTGAGGAGGCTTAGGTCCACCTATGCATACAGGATTCTACTGCTATCTCACACATTACATCTTGCTCCCCTACCACTATTAGGCCTTCCCACAGGGCTTCCTTGGTTGGACAGACCTCTTGAGGGTTGACTAAGTGGCTTGGTGTGCTTTGTTGGTTGAGGGCCAACTAGTTGGGCCATTTTTTTACCTGAAAAATATTAACAATGAAAAATAAATTTCAAAAAATATTATTTAATAAAATAAACCATTAAAAACCCACATTTATATTCATTTAAATTATTTTTTTATAAATTTCAATAATTTAATAAAACAATTAATTTCATGGATATTTTGATTAAAAATTCATTTAATATCATTGAAACTATTTACCAATATGCATGTAAATATGAGTGTCAATTTATATGGGTTTATTTCTTGTATCATAAAAATGAGGCTTGTAAAGTATTTATTAAATATTCAAAGAAGGTTGAAAATTAAAAAGTCTATAAGATCATATCCATTTAGAGTGATTGTGGGGGAGAGTTTTATAATAAATATTTTGATGAACTTTGTGATTCATAAGGTTATAATCATTCTTTTTCTACTCTAACGACTCCACAACAAGATGGGGTTTTTGAAATATGAAATTGTACTCTTCAATATATTTCAAGATATATCTTAAATTAATTTAAACTCCCTCAATATTTTTAGTCTGAGGAATTCAACACCATTTTTATACCTTAAAACATGTTCTCATAAGACCCTTCCTTAAAAAGACCCCCATGAACTTTGGACAAAAAAAATTCCTAAGGCTAGTTTTTTAAAAGTATTTGGATGTAAATGCGATATTCTTAACACTAAAGTAAACCTAGGAAAGTTTGACCCCAAATTCAATTAAAGTATTTTTTGTGTACTCTAACTCAAGTAAAGCATAACGAGTCTTTAATAAAAAAGAACAAGACCATAGAAGAATCAATTCACATCAAATTTGATGAGAATTTACCCAAATATCATCCTAAAATTTATGAAGTTGAGTTTGACCTAGAAATATTGACCATGAATAAACCACCTTCTTCTAAAGAAATTGATATTGTGGAAGAACCACCATTTATCCCTTTACCCAAGTCATGGGTGAAATCTAAAGACCTTACCTCAAAGAATTTTATTGGTGATTTTTAAGACGGTACTCATAATAGAAGGTTAGTTTTAAATGAGTTTGAACATCATGATTTTGTTTCACACCTAGAACCCCTAAATATTGACGATACTATTAATGATGAAAATTAGGTACTTGAAATGCAAGAGGAATTGAACCAATTCACATGGAATAATTTTTGTACTATTGTTGAAATAATCAATGATCATCCCATTATTGATACTAAATGGGTTTTTAGAAATGAATTAAATGAGAAAGGTAATATCAATCATAAAAAACTAGAATCATAGAAAAATTATATAATTAAGAAGAAGACATTGATTATAGTGAGACCTTTTCAACCATTTCATGACTCGAATCCATTATAATATTTTTGGAATTCACCACACAATTGAATTTTAATTGTTCAAATGGTTGTTAAAAGTTATTTTTTGAATGGTTTTATTTACAAAAAAGGTTTTTTTGAACAAAATCTCAGTTTTAACGATTCAAAAATTTCAAATCATGTTTTTAAGTTAACTAAGTCTCTTTATGGTTTAAAATAATCCCTTAGGGGTTGGTATGAATGGTTGAAAATATTTCTTCTAGAAAATAATTTTAAAATAGGAAAATATGATTATTTTTTTAAAAAATCTATTTCAAATGATTTATTAATTGTTTAAATTCATGTTGATTATTTTATTTTAGATTCCATAGAATAATTTATTTTTAATGAGTTATCAAATTTAATGAGAAAAGAATTTAAAATTAGTTTCATTAGTGAGCTAATTTTTTTCTTATTTTTCAAATTTCTTAAAATATATATGGTATATTTATAAACCAAAGTAAATATACTAACAAAATTTTAAATAATTTTGGAATAGATCAAGTAAAGGAAACAAGTACACCTATGAGTACCTCTTGTAATCCATCATTGGATGAAGCTGGTAAACTAGTTTACAACATGATTTATAGAGGTATGATTGAGATACTTCATTATATTACTTCAACCTGACTGGAAATCATGTTTAGTGTTTATATCTGTGCTTTTTTTCAATCCAATCCTAAATAATCACATTTAAAAACTTTGAAAATATTTTTTATATTTTTAAAAGGTTCTAAAAATATTGATTCATTTTATCCAAAAGACACATATTTTGAACTTAATTCTTTTTTGATGCTGATTTTGGTGGATGTTAATTAGATATAAAAGGTACAAGTGGGAGTTGTCACCTACTTAGAAAATACCTTACATCTTGGAGTAGTAAGAAGAAAAATTTCATTTCTCTTTCTATAGATTAAGAGAAATATATAACTACTGGGATTTTTTGTGCCTAAATTATTTGGACTAAACATACACACTTTGATTATGTTCTAAATTACAATCATGTTCCTATTAATAGTGATAACACTAGTGCCATTAGCATTTCTAGAAATACAATTCAACACTCTCACACCAAGAAAATTGATCTTAGACACCACTTTTTGAGATATCACTTCGAAAATGTTTATATCTTACTTGAGTTCATTAGGAGCTATATTCAATTGGTTGATTTCTTTTCCAAGCCTCTTGATTTAGAACATTTTGATTTTATTAAGGGGGAGTTAGGTATGGTTTTATTGTGACACTAACCTTTTACCCATGGATAACTTGAATATTTTTAATTTTTATTTTATAATCCTATTTTTTTGTAAAGTAAAGTAACTAGGGTTATCCTAGAAAAGACATCCATTTTTGGATACAAATAAGTAGATGTTATTTTATAACAGATGCACCTAAGGGTATTAAAATCGAGAATGGATGGTTGGGTATTAACCAAATCTTTACCCTAGCCATGAGTGGTGGGCCTTTATCACACACCTTTTTTGAACTCTTGGGAGATTTTTTTGGATAATTCACATAATATTTACAAGTAATTTTTAGTATTTTTTTCAAAATCTATTAAAATATGAGTTAATTTTAAAATCTACTGAGAAAAATATTTTCAATTATTTATTTTGAAAAAATATTTCTTAATTTTAAAGTGTATTTTTTTGATATTTTATGTTTTTAACTATTTAATATCTTTTTTTACTAATCCTTGTGTTTTTAATACATTTAATAAGGGGGGTCCAATCCTATTATTAATTTTAAAATGTTTCTAGTGGAGACACCCTTTTTGATAAAAAATTTAAGCTTATTGAAAATATATTTCTTTCTTCAAAGTTCATTATTTTATTTCATGATTTAAAAAATGGTTTTTGATATTTTGAGATTGTGACATTTTTAAATTTTGTTTTAGAAAATAAACAACATTTAAAATTATAAAATATATTTTCAATTTTAAAATTTTAAAATCTAATTTTTTCTCACTTGAAGGAGCATTAATGATGGGTAATGAAAAGTTCATATTCTTTTAGCCATGTTTATGTTCTATTTTTGATAATCACTAAGGTAAATTTATGGTATCATTGTAATAATTATAATTTTCATTATTGTAATATTTTTGAAATTTGGGGAAAAGTTTGTGGTATCTTTGTAACATTAATTATTTTTTATGGATGTATACTTTTCAAATAAGCCTTTTCATATGTTAATTTTTTTCTTATTTTATTTCAATTGTATTCGATCATCAAAAAGGGGGAGATTATTGTACCTCACTATATTAGAATGTTTTAATGATCACAAAAAACAACCATGTTTCTAACAATTTAAATATGGAATCAATAGACCAAATTAAGGAACCAAAATGAGCGTGGAGGTCCAATTTGAAGACCCTCACCGGGCAACAAAACCAACTGGCCAGTAGAAGACCACTAGAAAACTAGAAGATCAAAACAAAACCACTAATCCAATAGGAATACCACCAAATACCTAATGGTTCTAACTGACTAGTCAGTGATATCTATACATAATTGGATATTTCCAAGTATCCCAATAGTTACCCAGTGGAATCCAAAAATTACCCAGTGGCATCAAGTCAATAAGTCAAAGGGAGCATTTATGACGGTATTCAATGACTTATTTGACCCATTTACACCTCCTAATCAATCTAGATAACCCTGAATCATATAAATACATCTCATGAGAGGATTTTAAATCAAATTTAAATAATTTCATTGACATATAGTGAATGAGAATCAATCCAATGAACATCGATGAAAAAATTGCTTCCATTGTTCCTCCTTCTAAGATCTCTTTGTACTTCTTTCTTAAAACACTTTGATCACTTATATTTCTCTCTTTAATTCTTTTAATTTTATATTCTCCATATTTCTATAGAATTTGGAGCATTTCTTTAAATGTTTTATTCCTAATCAAACCCTTTTTTTCTTTTTAGGTTCTTAGCTACCACTAAAACCAAGGTCTTTCTTTTCAAGTTCTTGGATATCACTAAAACCAATCTCTTTTTCTGGGTTTATTGGATACCAATAAAGATAAGGATTTATGTTATTTTCAAGTTTCCTAGATACCACTACTTTAAAGTTCTATTAAGAAAAATCCTCTCAAGCAATTGAGGGGGGTGTAGGGATGACGTAGGGGCTTGTCTTGGGATATTGAAAAACCCCCTTATCGAAATTTATGCCTTGTATTTTATTTACTTGACAAAATTTTTAATTTTTAATATATTTAAAATAGTTAATTAATTAATCTTCCATCATATAAATCAATTTATCTATTTTGAATTTCAATACACTTATCAATACTATTACATCTATTCTACCTTCAAATTCATTCCGCTTCCACTTATATTTTTTAGATACAAATCAATTTTTTTTTCAAGTTATTACTTATTTTATAATTGAATAATTTTTTATATAATCATTAAAAAAGTGTTTTTTGGTTTTAATTTTTAAAAGGAAATTCACCCAATCTTTCCATATTACTCAGAGTCCAATAAAATTTTCATTGAAAAAGAATGCAACTATTTACATTGTAACTCATCAATTCATCCTGAACTCCTTTAGGATAAAATGAAATTCACTTTATAGTGGTAAATAAGTGTAACTATTTACATTACTCCTTACCTAAATACCCTAAAATACTTTTAGGATATTAAGTGATATTCACTTAGTATTTTAATTGGCACAATCCTTTAAAAAATAATGATATTCACTTTTCATGGTGACTAAATATAACTCTTTAAATTTTACCTTACTAGAATATCCTAAACTCTTTAGGATATTAAGTGAAAATTATATTAATTTCATAATGGTATAATCCTTTATTTTTTAACTTTCAACTTCTCTAAGTTCAAACATACTCCCACTAAACTCTTAAACACTATTTTTCTTAGAATATCAAGCTAAGATATACAAAATCATTTGTGTTAGTAAATAATAATTATTTTATTTTAGTTGGAATATTTAGTAAATAAATTATTATTCCTATATCATATATGGTATTATATGTGTTTTGGATAATTTTCCTCTAAAAAGAATACTATTTATAAAAATATGCCACTGATGGGTGGTGGGAACATCTTCCCTCATATTTTAACAAATATTTGGATAAAAAACTTATCCTAGATAATTTTTTATCCTTTCTCCTTTTCAAAACATGATATAGAATATTATGAATCATAAACCATGTGTATTCAATTAATAATAACTTTTTGTTTATAATAACTCTTTGCTAATGAGAAAATTCTCTTATTGAATAAGGGAAATGAGAAGAAGACATAAAACCTATTAAGATCTATTTTAGGTTTATATATTCCTTTACATTCAAAACATTAATGTAGAAACTCTTTACTTCATCATTTGAATTTAGAATAAAATCTATATAAATTATTCACTTGATTTTGAACTCCTATAAACTTAAAACACTTGTAAAATATATATTTGGTATTATATACCCTTCAAAAATGAAGTATCAATTTTTATAACATTGACACCTGACATGTTCATTCCATGTATTTTCATCAACTTCTTTAGGTATCCCAAATAATTCTATACTCTAGAATCATTACTCCTTCTTGATAACACCAGGTTTCAATGGACTTGATTGACTACCCTAAGAAACAATGTTGTACTTTCCAAAAAAATTTTCTTTTTCTAGTTTTAATTTTACCCACTTTTACTATCAACACAATCCCATTACCTAAACATAACATTTCCATTACATTTATTCTAAAAAATTGAGAATATCAGGTAAAATTTTCTCGAAATCATTCATATTGTCAAAAAATTCCATAGATGACAACATAGTGCATTCCTTAACTAGAATAATCCTTAAGGAAACCTTTAGTCTATCCAAGTAATTAGAATACTCAATAATAATGAGTATCATTAATATAACCAATCATATTGAGTACATGAGACTAAAATTACCTATGACATTTTTCATCTTATGTGAAACACCCTATCATCGTTGTTGAGGTTTATTTTATATATTTCTGGGTTATTTTAGTTTTTTAGTGTTTTTGGGTGTATATTCTATTTTTTTTAATTTTTTTGGGTGTTTTATGGTTACCAAATGGTTATAAAAAACCATGAGAGTTTCATAAGAAATTGTGTAAGGGGATTCAGGTTAACTTCAATAAAGTTTTTCATGGGCGGTGAATGCTTATCCCAAGTGTGTGGGGTCTCAAGGTAACCATGAGACTCAGATGGGAGTGTTTAGGTGACTAAAATGCTTAAAGAATACTTAATAGAAACTATTCATCCCAAACCATGTGAGGTGTGGGGGTTATATCCAATATCATCCACACAATTTCTGCACAATTTTTCTAACCATGTGACTTTCCTAGTTTTTAAAATCCATAAATTCCCTATTTCCCCCTCAAAATTTTTAACCCTTGGGGGTACGATCTCCTCTCACACTCAACCCAACAGTTTAAGGCATTCATACACTTCCCTCACCCTCTTCTCCATGGATTCTACCTTGGGTTTATTCCATGTTTGAGATTTATTTTTCAAGGTATACCTCCTCAAGATCCATTTCTTTTCCTTACCTATATTCTCTTGGTTTAATATTCTCCCATGAATTTTGGATGAATTTAGGGTTTTGGGTGAACTTGATCATGCATATCTTGATTTCCAAGGTTTATAGTCTATTGGGAATGAATTTTCTCAACAATACACTATGAATTGAGAAGCAAACCTACATTTGAGAAACTAACATATGGTTCAACAACCCAACATTTTAAATATCAATCGTACTTTTAAAGTTAACCCTTCATTTGAATCGACTAATAATCGAGTTTAAATTTAAGATATTTTCCATGTTATCTACAATGGTTTCATTGGAATAAAATATATTCTCAAATCTTATTAAATAACGATTCAAAGGAATGTGTTTAATGGATTTAATCATTCCTATTTCTAAGGGAAGTTACGTCTTTATTTGAATGTTTGAAATTCAAATGATCATGATTTATTAGGAGATATTCGTGGATCAGTTCAACCAAAAAGAAGATCAAAATTTCTTGTTAAATACTGAGAGTTATATCATTTATAGATACAATATATTTTTGAATATAACGTCTCTATTATTCTTAAGAGCTATAATTTTAAGACATACATTTTTCAATCTTGTGTTGTGTAATTGTTGATCTATTGTTGTTGCTGCTACTATTTTTTTACTTTATTTATTTAAGATCATTTATAACTAGGATCACTTTAAAACTTTTCTTTCTTGAAGAATCATTTATATGAGGAATAAGATCCACTATTTTTCAGTTGCTACTATAACCATGAGTTCAATATGTTTCTCAGTGAAATCAATTACTATTGATTTTCTGGAGTATTGGATATTTGCACTTAGTCGTTGAAGGAGTGTTATATTCTCTAAATAAGTTGTGGATATTTTTAGTTCACTATTAAAGAACCAGAAGTCCCTATAAAATCCTTAATGTAAAGGTGTCAACTACCTATACTCAGATGTGAAGGTCTTTTGATAAGAGGACCTATCTAGTGAAAATCATCAAGCTTACTGAGAGAGTTTTGGTTGAGTGGAATAGGGGATCTTTGTTCCCCGAATCACTATAGAAATTGATGTGTTCTTCTTATACTATTTTAACACCACATAACTTTGATTAAATAAGATAATGCTACATATATTCATATTACATGAAGAGGGATAAAATTTTAATTTGTCAATATTTTTAAAATAACACAATTCACCCCCTCTTGTGTATTTTGTTTTATTCCAACCTAATAATTGGTATCAAATGAGTCTTTTTGAATAAGTATGATAAACTCTAGAAAGATCAAGTAAATGGTCTATATAAAGACAGATATCGATGAGATAACTAAAAGAATGTATGTCGATGATTTTTTCTCTTTATTTTAATGGAAATAACTATGGATCCTAGAAAGCTCACATGATTATATATTTGAGGAATCTTGGATTCAAAGTTTACATGAAGATAATTAAAACTTATGATATCCCTAAAAAAATAGAAATATGGGATGCTACTAAACAAGTTGAATATGATGTTAATTCGAGAGACATGAATGATATTATTTATAGACTTGGTCCAAATGAATTTAATCATGTATCTCAATGTGATAATACTTATATGATATATAAAATAATCACTATTTCTTATGAAGGAATTGAAAATGTCAAGAAATTAAGATACAACACTGAAAAGCTAAAATTTGACACTTTTAGAATGTATGATAGTAAAAGTATCACCCATATGAATGGAATATTGACTGAAATAGTCAATGTTGTTTCTACCTTTTAAGAATGGATTAAATAATCAGAATAACATTTAAATGTTCTAATAGTCTTACCCTCTAAATGGAATGGGATATCAGTTTCAATTAGAAAATCCAATCCAGTCTCAAAACTGACAATGAAAGAATTGATTGGAATACTAATGATGTACGAAGTATAAATGAAATTTGAAGATTAATATCATAGGATGGTAAAAAGTGAGAATACTTATCTTAAAGTTAATACTCAAAAATATGAAAAGAAATAAAAATAGGACGAAATACTCTCAAATGATTCGTAATGTTTAGATTCTGAAATGGAACTGGCTCAACTAGCTAGAAGATTCAATAAATTTTATAAGAAGAATAAAGGCTTTAAGAAATCCTACAAGAAATATGGATTAATACATAAATAAATAAGATTATTTGAATTCAATAAAATGGGACATATTAAGCTAGATTTCCCACATATAAAATCAGATAAAATAAAAAATAGAAAATAAAGAAAGGAAGTATCAAATGAGAACTGATTATGAGCATAAAGATAAAAAAGATTTGAAGGATATTTGGAGTGTCTTTGAGGACTCTAGAAATACCTATAATAGTGATTCAGAAAAATATCCAACTAGTTTAAAATAAAATATGTTATTTATGGATAAAGAATAATAATATTTTCAATATTACTATTCTACTTCTTATTTTAAAAGTTATTCTATTAGCTACTTATTATTCAATGCTTGAATAAAATTATGAATCTTTAGTAAAAAATAATAAATCACTAAAAAATATTCATAATTATATTTTAGAAGAAAAACATGAAATTTTAAAACAACACCTATAATTAAAATAAAACTTTAACAAATCTACTTCAAACTGTATTGTTCATGAAAATAAAATTTAAGAGCTACAAGTTGAAGTAGAGTCACTCAAAAGTTATGCTAGTATATTAACTAAGGGAGAAGAATATCTAAATCATATTATTGGTAAAAAAAATTAAAAAGAAAAAATATGAAATATGAATCAATGTATAAAAATTAAAACTGTATAGAAATTATTTTATACCTAGTTCTAAAAATGTCACATGTTTTTATTATGGAATTAAGAGTCATTAATCTAATAAATGTTTTTTGAAAAATCCCCAAATAGGCAGAATTAATAAGGATTTTGTTTCTAGAAATCTGACTAAATTAATTTCTATAAATTTTAGAAAAATTAGGAAAATTTTGTTCCCAGGATCTTTGCTTGTTGACACAGCTGGACCCAAGAAAATTAGGGTACCAAAACAAATTTTTGTTTAACTTTTTTGTAGGAAAAGACTCAAAAGAACAAAAATTTTATGTGGTATATGGATAGTGGCTGCTCAAGAAACATGATTGGAGACTCTTCTAATTTTCATATATTTAAAAAATTAGATGGATTCTTGGTTACCTTCAGTAATAATGATAATGGAAAATTAGTTAGAGTTGGATCAGTTGGAGATCCAAAATCAATTTCAATAAAAAAGTACTATATGTTCAAGGGTTCAAGCATAATCTGATAAGTATCTCTCAACTATGTGATGATAGTTTTTATTTTTATTTCTCTAATAATGTCTACTCTATTTTTAAAGATAAACTAATTAATTTTTGAGAACCCAAAATTGATAATGTTTATACTTTGGATCTTAATTTATTTTGTGAACAAAAAATAAATTGTTTAAATCACAAGACAAATGAATCCTATATTTGGAATAGAAGAATTGGACATTGTAATTTATTTTATTTATATAAATTATCTAAAAAACATTTACTTTCCAATTTACCTATTCTTAAATTTGATAAATATATATTTTTAATGCATGAAAAATAGGTAAGAAACATAAGTCATCATTCAAATCTATAAACAATTTTGCTACATACAAACCTATAGAATATATCCACATAGATTTCTTAGGCCTTCAAGAGTATCAAGATTAGCTGGATTATCTTTTTTTTGTTTTAGTTTATGATTTTCAATATTTACTTGAGTTTATTTTCTAAAACATAAAATTTAGGGTGTATCTATTTTATTAAGATTTTTTAAAATTTTTCAAAATGAGAAAGATTTTAAAATAATTTAATTAATAATTGATCATAGTGGAGAGTTTTAGAATCAATAATTTAATTTTTTTTCTCAGACTTAGGTATTAAAAACACCTTTTCTGTTCTAATAACACCTTAATAAAATGGAAGTGTAGAAAGAATAAATAGGGATATTCAAGAAATGGAAAGGACTATGGTAATTAATATAGTATTCCTACCTATTTTTGAGTAGAATATATCAAAAAAACTTATAATATCACGAATTGAGTTTTAATAAGACCCTTTCTTAAAAAGACACCCTATGAACTGTGATGTAAGATCCTGACCCTAAGTTAAGGTTCATCCCAGAATGCATTTTGGGTTTATGAAATGTTTTCAAGGAGTATGATAGGTATCATGGTATTTTGGGGGTTTGGGACATGAGAAATAAGTAAAAGAGGCCAATCTGTATTGATATCACATTTAGCACATGGTTAGTAGTAATTATGCACCATAACTAAACAACCTACAGAAGGGGGTGAAAAGTTGAGGAAATCATTTAGGGTGGACTAAGAGACCATGTGGATCAAAATCCACATGGATAGTGGAAAATAAACAACCAATGTATAGTTTTTCAAACCATGAGGGTGTCTAGGAAAACAGTGTGGCTCGGTTTCCTCTTGGACAGAGGGAGCCGCATGGTTGGTGCATGGTTTGGAAAACCGTGCAGCCAAACTGTATGCCTCATTAAAGAGTGGGTTTTTACCATTTTCCCTCATGATATTATTTCTTCCTTCATAGATTTTCTCCCCCATTATATCCCCAATATCTAGGGTGATGAACCATTAGCTTCTTCCTCCTCCATGGACAATTCTCTCTCAATTCTTAGGAATTTGGAGTAAAGTTTGGTGTGAATCAAAGATCCGAGTAAGTCTTAGACTCTATTTCCTTACATTTTCTAGAATAGGACTGGTTTGTTGTTTTCTACCATTCTAAATAACTAAACCCTTATTTCCTAGGGTGTTCCTTATTATGGTTTTTGAGGTCGTTTTAGCTCAAATCAAGGGTCATGATTGGATGATCAATTGTCTACAAGCATGAGGCAGATGTTCTTAAATCCTTTTCATATAGTCTTGATTTTTATATGTGTATGTGGTTATGCCTATGCACTGAATTTATTCATTTTAATGTCTTTGACTGAAGAAAGTAATTTGGGCCTTAGATTGAGGTGTGAGACACTTCACGAACCCCATTTAGTTCGTTGATGATGTGAAATTGAATCTAGGGATAACCTTGGGGTATACCAATCCCTTGAAATTGGTGAAAGGAATTGGTAGACATTGAGATAGGATAATTATGAAGTGAATGGGTTTTAAATTATAATTTGGCATGTGGTCATGAATAAAGGGTTAATTGAAAAGAGTATATGATGGATTTTTTGATGTGCCCAAGAGTTTTTTGAAATGGTTTAAATGATGTGTTTTGGATTTTTATCTGGTTATGGTTTTAAATGAAAGAGTATGATGTTATGAAAGCGGGTAATGTTTTAAAAGGAGGTTTTGACCTCAAAGTGATTTGAAAAATGGAATTTATGATTAGATTTCAAATGATTATTTGAAATGGGGATGTGGTTTCCCTTTATGTGAAATTTTTTTAATGACTCTTTAAAATGGTTGTAAATGGAAATAAAATCCTCATGGAATGGTTTAATTTTTCAAATAGAAGACCTATGTTTTAGAGGGTAACTTCTAGATGATTTTAAAAATAGTATTTAGTTTTAGTGTTTAAATTCCATAAGAAAATGGATTAGTTTTATGTATGTCATGATTTGGTTTTAAGGTTCTGTTGGGACCTTTTTAATGAGATGATAATATGGTAAATGTGATAAACAATTAAAGAATCATGTCCATGTGATAAGTTGTATGAGTGGGGTATTGGACTATGGATTTACTCCCATGAGTTTGGATAGACTAATTCTATAGGACCCACCGATGTATTATATTATTAGTGTAGTGGAATGAGGATCCTCATGTTTGGGTCATAATAGACTGATACTCCAGGCTCCACTGATGTTATGGCATGGTTTGGGATGTCAGGATGAGGCTTTATGATACCAAAGTATGGACATGTTTTGTTTACTTAGACTGATGATCCAAGTCACGAGGGGTGGGAATTGATGTTTTATTTTGTGATTTTATAGTTGATTGATACTTATACCTCTATTGGTGCACTTGTATGTGATTTTATTGACTTATGAGGTTTTATCTCTTAGCTTAGTATGGAAAGAGATGGTGTGTGTGTTCATGAATCATGCTAGGAACATAGGATTGACAAGTTATCCATATATTTCATATGATTGATAGTTCCTTGAGATTTATATTCTAGTAGAGTACTCTTTTATGTTCTTGGTTTGTATCTATTGATATTCTCTAAAATTATTGAAAATTATTATTTTTTGAAACATGAATTTAAATTAAATCTAGTATTTTTGAAATTTTGGGTAATAAAAAGGTTTTTAAAGGTGAATTCTTGGATTTTGAAATGGTAAATTTAATTAAAATAAGGAATGTGCAATGATGGAACCTATAAGGACACTAATAATGAGTATCCCTAGTGTTATGATCAGAACCTATGTATGGGTGGTTTGGGCAGTGATAGTGACCAAGTTTGGGACCTTGGTTATGGGTTATGAGGCTTGTTAGGTTTTGATGTGTGGTTGAAGGGATGTTCTTGTTGTACCTTTGATAGGGCTGTGGCCTTTGGGTTGGGAGATGTTGTCATCTAATGTGAATGTGATAATCCTTGTGGGGAGTGATTATGTGGGTTATGTGTTGGACCTTGAAATGGGTTTCTTGATTTGTGATGCCATTCATAGTGGTTGTGTTGCATTAGGCATGGATCCTAGAGTAAGTGGTTGGTTTTGGTGCGTTGGTCATCCTGTGGTTTAAACGGGGATAGGATTTCCACCCATGAGTAGTGATTTATTGAGTTTTTATTTATATGGATTAGAGAGAGATGGAGATCAAGTGGCCTATGATAAATGTGACTCTAGCTTGGGAATTCAATATTGTTTGATCTTTGAGGATGTCCTATGAGAGATATTGGATGGGTTTCTAGTGCCTTTGGGTGCATATGGCATGGGTGGAAATTATGGTCTTCAACAGTGATAAGCAAAGAGTGATACTTAGTGAGAGTTTTTCCTAAAGGTATAAGTGGGAATTTCAATGGTTTTATAGATGTGACTTGAGTTTTGGTTATGCATAGGTGGTTATTGGAAGTTGAGGGTAACCTTGAGGGAGGTTAGCCGAGTGTTTTAGGTGCCTTAGAATGTGAAGCATGGGTGGATGATTCACAGGTGGAATCGATGAATGGTAGGTGATATTGAGTTTTGGTAAAAGGAATTTTTATTCCTTGGTTTCTTTCTCAGAGAATCATGTGAGTGATTGTGGTCAGTTGTAAGGTTAGTTTGAAGGGAATGATCATTCAGGATTTTGGTCTTGCGTTTTGATGGTGTTTAATGCAGGAATCGATGTTGATCATGGATGGATGAGGCAGGGGTGACTAGATTGTGGATAAAAACTTCAAGGTCAAGAATGAAATTCATAAGTATGGGTGGTCATATGGTTGTACCTACTACATGTGTAGGTTGACTCATTGAATGGGAGTGTCAAGGGTTCCTTGAGTTTAATAAGTTTGACAGACCATGGGGCATGGAATGTTGTGCTAGAGGGAATTTTGGTATAGTTACAGTGATGCACATCTTTTTGGATCTAGAATTGGGTTTAGTGAATGATCATAGGAAAGTTTGTGACCTTGTGGTTTTGATGAGGTCCAGACATGGGCATGTGTTTATGGAATCCTTCCTTTTTATTACATAACTTTTCATTTACATGGTACAAATAGAGGATCTTTTAAAGTTTAGTTTCTTAAAAAAAGGTACATAATACATGAAAAATTAATACATTTTTATATTAAACATTAAAATATTCATCATAGGTTCATTCTAAGTACATTTACTACATATCATAACTTGAGAACATACATCAAAGGAAAGGGTGAGCATAAGGCCCAGAAAGGGAAAAAAATGGAAATAGTTTACATGTGATCTTGAGAAATATCAATAAGAACTTGAGAAATAAAGGCATGAGAAAAGGAATAAGGGGAATTTAATAATAAAAGGAACATAAATCATAACATTAATATGTGTTTACAACATTTAAATGAGACATTCATAAGCATATCACCAAGGTTTTTCACTGAGGTGTTGTAAAAATTACCAAGGTTATTCACCAAGGTATCGTAAAACATGTCATCTATAGAGATTAAATTCATTATCCAATACATTATAGAGATATCAAGGTGGACCCTTCATATGTCTTAATTAATGTGATCCACATATATCATAATAAAACATTTCATAAATAACCCATGGAGAATAGAAGAAATTGGTTTCATATAAAATCATGGTACTTTTAAAGACAACATCTTTATGTTATTTATAAAAAATGAATTAATTACAGAATAAAATAAATAGTTTTTACATATTGGTGAATACCCCTAGAAAATAAATAGGTTGGTTATTCACATAAATAAAATAAGAGGGAATTTCATGTAGAGAAGAGAGAAATTTTGAGAAGTAAAATCACCAGCATAACGGGTATAAAACATGGTTTTAGAAAAGGGTAAAAAGAGTGGTCATATGAGTATCCCATTAATAAAAGAATATTAATATATTAAAGGTATAAAATAAATTATAAATAAGAAATCAGTTTGGAAATTTGAAAGACATACTGCACAAAGAGGAAACTCAAATGGAAAAGAGAAATGGAGATTTCCCTTATCTTAAAGAGTTACTCCTAAAACTTAGAGATTGGTACCTTAGAGGATTGTATAAAACTTGGGAGGACTTTTTGGGAGGTAAAACTATTATATAATCTTTTAGGATGAATTTAGAGTGAAATTAAATGGATAAATTGGTGGGTATTTATAGTAAAAGTGGAGGATTTGTTTATTAATTTCTAAATAAAGGCACTGGACACCTAAGTAGTGGTTAAGGAAAAACCATGGGCTTTACCATGGTATTTTACTATGGTATTGGACACTTGGGACACATATTATGTTATTTTAATCCAAAATCTCCTACTATAATTTTATATTACTTATTTTGGCAAGGAAAATTAAAGTTTTCACAAAATAACATTTTTAAAGTTAAAGTTTCCATTTTAGAATTGAAAAGTAAATTATATATTTGTAAATTGATTAAAATATATTAAAATTATTTATATTAATAAAATAAAACATTTTAAGTCTTGTATTGTGATTAATTAGTTATTAAATCATTATTACAAAATTATGATTCCATTAAACTTACTGAAAAACTCAAACTATATTTTTACTATTTATGAAAAAATAAAGTATTTTAGAAAATTCTCATAAATTCTCCATAAGCTAATTTTGATGTGATTATTTAAAAAATGATATTTATTTTATCATAATAATTCTCTAAATATGATAATTTTAACTTTTAAATATAAAAATTCTTATTTATTAAAAATAATAGCAGATTGAAAATGTATAGTAAAATTTCTGATACTTGAAAAAAATAAATTATTTTATCATTTATTTTTAAATAAGAGTGTTTTAATCATACTATTTAATTAAAATAAATATTATTCATAATACCTTAGTTTATTATAATAATTATTTATTTTATGAAAACTACTATATCTTTCCATATAATCAATTTATCAAGTTACATCTAAATTTATTAAGCAAAACTATTCTTAAAATAGAATTGATGGAAAAAATTTTATTTATACAATGGAATTACACTTTAATTAACTAGGGTATTGACACATAACCCCTTATTACACCTGAATATTCCCCAAGAGTAAGGTGTTCAATGGTGGTAGTTTCAAAGGGTGCCTCAGCTAACATCGATCGAGTGGTAATCTCCACTAACTTGAACTTCTCCCATAGGAAATTTCATTCAAGATTCACTTGTTGAAGCTTAGCTTGAGATTGGTCGAGGCAAAACCCCTATGATGAAACCTCCCTCTAAAGATCTAAAAAAAGGTCTTCAAACGACATGACTCTATTGGTTGAGTCCATAATCTATTCTTTCTTTATCAATTATCCTTTGTCAAATTTTTCTTATAAACACTAATTATAACATTAAAATTATTATCAAAATTATAGTTCCCAATGGTCATATTTTCCAATGATCATAATTGACCAATGATCATATAACGTTTGAAACCATATGGTCAAATTTCCCTTTATATTCACTTCATTATTAAATAGATATGGATTTTTTGTGTATAAAATAATATAACACACATTTTAAGAAACAACTATCATTCAAAAAGTTTGGGTCATTACATTCTTCCCCCATTAAGAAATTTTATCCTTGAAATTTCAACTCGTTCCCTCAGTTGAGAAAAGGTGTGGGTACTTCTACCTCATTGTTTCCTCTAGTTCCCAAATCACTTACTCATGTATATGGTTCCTACAAAACACTTTGATGAGTTGGGCAGTCTTGCTGTGTAGAAACTTGTCTCTATGATTTAAGATCTCCACTGGATGCTCCTCATAAGAGAGGTCATGTTCCAGTTTCACCACCTCCGGATTCAATACATGTGAAGGGTTAGTTCCTCAAGATAGATACATGGAATACATCATGAACTTGAGCTATATTTGGTGGAAGTGAAAGCTGATAGGACACTGCTCTTATGAGATAAAGGATTTCATAGGGGCCAATGTACATGGGGCTAGGCTTCCCTTTCTTCCCAAACTGAATGACTCTCTTCCATGGTGATATTAAAAGGAACACTTTATTGCTGACACCAAATTCCAAACCCCTTTGACTGTTGTTAGCATAGATCTTCTGCTGACTCTGAGCAGCCTTAATATATTGTTGGATGGAATGAACCTTTTATGTCATCTCTTGCACAATATCAGTCCCAAGAAACTTTATGTCACCAACTTCATCCTAACAAAAAGAAGTTATACATTTCTTCCCACATAGAGATTTATAGGGTTCCATTTGAATACTTGAATGAAAGCTATTGTTGTATGAGAAATCAAATAATGGGTGATGTTGATCCCATCCACCTATAAATTCCATTAAGCATGTTATCAATATGTCCTCGAGTGTTTTAATAGTCCTTTCAGATTTTCCATCAGTTTGGGGGTGATAGTCCATAATTAAATTGAATTCGTTACTTAGAGCATGTTGAATACTTCTCTATAATTTTGATGTGAACCTTGGATCACAATCAGATATGATAGAGAGTGGTACCCCATGCAGCCTTACCACTTCCTTCATGTATATATTGGCAATTTGATCAAGAGATAAGTCTTCCCAAATAGAGATAAAATGGGCAGTCTTGGTAAGACGGTCCACTATAACCCATATAACATTGTTCCCTTTAGACGTTATTGGGAGACTAGTGATAAAGTCCATAGTGATATTGTCCCACTTAAATTTTGGTATGGGTAGTGGTTGTAATACTCCTTTAGGAAGTTGTTACTCTTACTTCAGTTATTAACACACCAGACACCCTATAGTGTAGTTAGAAATCTTCCTTTTCATGTTATGTCATGAACTGTTAGGTCCACTAGGCTGAATACCCTGAGAGGGGGGGTGAATCAGGGTATGACTAATTAAAAATTAAAGCCCGTTCTGATCTTGTTTCGCTGTTAAGAAAAACAATCTTCTCTCTCTTTCCTGCTGCACAATATAAACAGAAAGTAAAGCAAGCACAGGATACAACAATTTTACTTGGTTCACCGCTAAGGGCTACGTCCAAGGAGCATACGCCGACAGGTTGCCGGTCGTACCAAGTCCACTAAACTTCACTAGCTGTGGATTACAATGTTCGGGCTAGATCACTTCTATGCCCAGGCTCACTGCCTATACAATGTTTAGGGTCAGCTCACTGCTTTCCCAAGGGTCACTCCCTATTTCTCTCTCTCTGGCTCACTGCCGGTGGAGAGGATCACCTTCTTCCTCTTCCTAAGCTCACTTCTCTTGGAAGGGATTCACTCACAGTTTATAGACCTGTAGGTATCTTCATTTTCATGAAGGAATGCATCTTCCTCTGTATGTAGATGCTCTGTTGAAGTCCAACTTTCACCCGCAGATGAATCTCACTTTGCACCGGATGTACCGGGCAACCTCAATTTTTACGCGCAACCCTTACGGTGTCTTGCGCGCAATTTCTATGATTTGCGCGAAATTCCTTTTTCGCGCAACCTCCAAATATTACGCGCAGCCTAGATACTGCCTTGCGCGCAATTCACTACTTTTGCGTGAAATCCACTTTTCGCGCAATCTTCCTTTTACGCGCCAACACCAACTTTCTGCGCAGCCTTAGCTTTTCGCGCAATAGCTGACTTTACGCGCAAACTTTAAGTTTACACGCAACACCCTTTCTAACTTCAATTTCGCGCACCAGAGATCGGGTATTTTCTATGTCTTGAGCTCTACTGAATGGAGGAGGGTCACTTCATATTTATAGGCAAAATCGACCCCGCGCGAAAAACCCTCCTTGAGCGCGTAATCCGCTTTGATCGCGAAATCCAAATCTTCCGCGCACAACCATTTTCCGCGCACTGCTCCATAATTTCGCGCACCTCATGCCTTTGCCATTTTCCGAGCTTCGGACCTCGAAACATCTTTTGCGCGAAATACTTCATCCACTATTTCGCGCGCCACTTCAATTTTTCGCGCATGCCTCCAAAATTTCGCGCGCCTCATGCCTTTACCGATTTTCAAGCTTTCGGCTTTGAAACATCTTTTGCGCGAAATACAATTTCGCGCAACCCGCTGTTTTGCGCGCCACACTTCAAGATTTCACGCAACCCGCTAATTTTGCGCGCCACGCTTAATGTTTCCGCGCACCTCCTTCATTTTTCTCTCCTCAACCTTTGCCAACAACATATCACTCCATTTTCCATTGGCGATTTTCAGGCCCATAAATTTGGCAAACACTGGGAAACGGCGCCACCTTGTACTGCTCTTTTGTACCGCCTCCAGATCGTCCTTTTCTTTGTCATAGTTCTTTGTCAACATATAATGTCAACAACTTCTCGGGAACTCGACAATTCTCCATGGAAACCTGCTTTGTCAACAAACACAATCAACCCAAAAATACTGCAATGTTACCTTGAGGGATTTTTGCCCAACATGAACCAACCTGGGTCGACCCTGAACCGGTCACCCAAGCCAGTCCGCGACATGGCCCCAAGGGCATTCCTGATCCCCACATTCTGGAAAATAGTGTTGGGCATCAAAATTAAATAGGTGGGAATGATTTCGCCCATAAATGAAAGTCAAATAAATAAAGATTGATGATAAAAATGAAAAATAGTAGTGAAAATAAAATACAACTAAACTAAGAAACAAAACATACCTCAAGTGACCTCATGGGTCACCTCCAAACACAAAACCTTGCTTGCTCCAAGAGCAATCCAAAACTAGAGAAACCTAAAACTACAAAATAAATTAGGGTGAGTGCTGAGATGCTTAGTAAGAAATCACCATAGAATCCATACCTTACCTTTCCCAAAAAAATTCCATTAATGCTAGTTTGGAACATAGTTATAAAAATATATTTTTCAAATTTTATTAAATGAACAAAAATTTTCTGTTTTAAAGGCCAACACATGCCACCATCCATTTTTCAAAAAAATTACCATTCTATAACAAAAACCCAAACCAAATAGTACTATGGATGTGCTGAAAATAAATAAATAATGCAATATGGAAACAACGTATAATAGAAAGTAAATAAGCACAAACAATATGGTAACCATGAGATTTCCTAAACATCTTTAGAAGAACCTTGGACGTACTCGGTTCGGAACCACCTAATGGAATATGGTGAAGCCCATAAGTTTATAACCAATTGGCCTCTCTCAACTAGACAATCTAGTGGCACATCCCACTTAGCCTATCTGCAATCCAGGGGATACCAACCCATCTAATCGGGGTTGATCAGCAACTGTCACTCAATCATCTAAAAGATGCCCAGAAACCCATGGTAATAGCAATCTGTGTAAGTGGGAGGCCCTTGCATGCGTGACTCACCTTACTTGACGCCACTACACTTGCCTACCCCAAACACAGACATCACCTATACGATACTCGTAAAGGGAAATCCTAGACAGGGGTTCCCACTATATACATATAAATATATACATAACTTCGTCAAAAGTGACTACCAAGATATCATATCACTTGATCATTCAACCCTTCCTTTAAAAACATGAAAAAATGCCAAATAGGTCTTTATATTTATGCACCCAAATGCCCTTTTTCCAAAAACACCTCAAAATACTTTTACAAACAATATGAAACCCCATTTTCATTATGCATTTCCCAACAGGCCTTTAGGTTCAAAATTCTAATAAGTTTTTATAAAAGCCTTTATAAACTTTAAAGAAATATAGATTTTTATAAAACACACCAAATGGCCCCTTAAGCCAAACTTTTACCAAAACAGACTCCAAGTGCCAAATGGGAAAACATTTTAGGATTTCATTTAACCCCACATTTTAGAAATCACACAAAGGAACCAACAAACCATTTGAGAAACCAATGTACAAAGTAACAATCACTTTAAGATGTCATATTCATTTGAGTGCGCACCCATGTGTGCACTTTGTGCACCCATGGGTGTGCCACCATCTAATGACACATCTAAATGTCCATGCAAACACCCAAAACCATTTTCATTTCCCAACCATCACTTGAATTCAAAACAATATAAAACCCAATTTCACAAAGTTTACAAAGGTGAAAAAAATATTTAGAAGTCAAGGGAGCCTTTCAAAAGAAATTACAAACCACACAACAAAAATCACCAAGTTCCACAAGAAATGCTCAAATTACCACCCAACCAGTTTACTAAAAATTTTCAAAGGGAAAATACTACAAAAATCACCCAATTCTACCTTTTAATGCTAAATTGGAATTTAATCAAAAACTTTAAAGGCACCAACACACAATCCTAATTGAATAATGTTTCTAAAAACTAATTTTAACAATTTTCACTGACACCAAAACACTAGGATAAGCTAAAAAAATGTACCATAGGGGTGCATAACATGTTTATCAATATATTAAAAATACTCAAGCATTATTTGCTGTGAAAAAACGCAGGAATAAATAGGGAATCACCTCAAAACCTATTTTTATCAATTTCAACTACCACAAAAACACCACAATAATCTAAAAATATGTCATACCAAGGTGCGCATCGTATATAAAAAAATTATTTAAACACTCAAGCGTAAATTAGATTACATTAGAAAGGAAAAACATGGATTCAACTACCTCAAAAGATGGTTAAGACAATAATTTATAACTCAAGTAGAAACCCACTCAACCGCACATACATCCACACACACTCACACACACACACACACACACACACACACACACACACACACACACACACACACACACCCTTAACCCAATGCACGCGTTCCCCGTGCCATGAGGGAAAACACGCATGGGAGATATATATATTTATATATATTATTACCGGAGTTTATATGCATTCACACCACCAAAACATATTTCAACACCTTATAAATAAAACCTGATACCCATAAACACCTTAACACTCTCAAATTAGGGGTGAAAAACAATTCATGGGTTTAAAAACTTACCCCAAATTGACGATGGTGGAGTGAATCAACCCAAAACGCCTCGTATTTTGTGGCGGTTGCTAGAATACGGAACAATGGGCCCCAATACACCCTCCACACAACCATAAAAACAAGAGAAAAATCAAAAATCAGTATACCCAAAACCCTAGTGCCCGTCCGAACTAAATGGGGAAACACAGAGGAGTAAAATTGACCAAAATGAGGGAAGAGGAGGAAGAAAAGAGTTTACCTCAACGATCCAACTACAAAACCGAGATAAATCTAGGAGAATCATCGGGTGAAGGGGGGGGGGGGGTGTGGCATATCGGAAGGTGTCGGCTGAGACAGGTCATGCACGAGCAGGGAAGGAGAAAGGAGTGGTCAACCGTGCAAGGAAGAAGGGGGTGTGGAACTGTAGGAGGTACGACCACCATAGTGAGGGAGTGCCGGTGGGGGGTCACAAGCATGGAGGAGAGGACCAATAGGGGGTCGGGCTGCATGGTGATGGAATGGTGGGGGGGAGACCCTCTAGGGTTTCCCCCCAAAAGGAAAGGAAATAAAAATAAAAAAACTAGATAAAATTATAATAATAAACGTAATAATAATAATAATAGTTTTAATAATAATAATAATAGTTTTAATAATAATTTTCTTAATAATAATAGTAATAATAATAATAATAATTAAAATAATAATATTATTATTAATCATTATTTTAATTTTATTTTTCATATAATTTTATTATCTTTAGACATAGAATAGACTGCATGGTTTGGCCGTATGGTCTGCCAGACCATGCGCCAACCGTGAACAGGCAAAAAACTCAACTAGAAGTTATACAATCTGAAAATTTTACCTGGGACTCAATCTAAATATCAACCGAAAAAATTCCAGACCAGGAAAAGTATAGAATAAATGAGTTTCCACAGTCGGGGTGTGACAATTCTCCCCACCACAAACACTTTCTTCCCTCAAAAAGTCACCAAGCCTAAAGATAGCCAAAACTTGAGTCTATGCTCGATCAAAACTAATAAAGGCTAAGAACCTCAGGCTGAACTTTCACTCCATAGGTCACACCCGACCGATCACAAAGAAACCACAACATAAGAATGAGGGGAGAACATGAGGGGGGTTTTCCCTACCACAAGGGCTCAACTAACATAGAGGCTTCGAAACCTTCACCACAATGCCAAAACTTAAACGGGAAACCCACTACAGGGCGACCCAGCAAACTGGGACCTCAGAAAATAACTCAACCTTCTCATACTATCCAAACAACACCTTCATGAAACTGAGAACTAGAGAATTCCCAACATGAAAACATCTCACTTCCTTATCACAAATGAAACAACACCCCTATCAGAACTAGAAGATTTCCACACCATCCAAAAATCCCAATTCCAGTGGAAACTAAAAAAAAAACTCAAACCAAACAAATATACATAAACATTGGCCATCAATTCCGTAAAACTTAAACACCTCCAAATTAACACAACTAAAACCAAAACCCGAACTAACCCATACAAGGGATAAACATTCAAAGGAAACAAACAATTATAATAACCACATTTATACAAACATGACATCTTGGATTACAATTGAACAAGTCAATCTTAGTTTTATAATGGAAATATGAACTCATAATAGAAACATAAATTATAATAAGGAAACTTTAAATACCTCCTCCCAAACATGGGAAATAAAATTGGGACAAGATTTCACACGTCCCCAGTAACTCCTGACTCTGTGCAAGCTTTACCCCGAGACCTGAGGTTGGAGATCTAATGGCTGAAACATCTCCTTCCTCAAAGTCAGATGTTGACTTCCTCTAATAAAAACATTTTCTTTGGGCAGAACTTCATAAAAAACTTCTTTAGATGAACCAAAAAACCACAATGATGGTAGGTTTTTGGAGGGACGCGACATGACGTCTTCGAACGTCCAAACCAGGCACACTAAGGGAACACCACTAAAAAATCTGATGAATTAGAGCTAGAACCAACAAAAGAGATTCCTTAGAGACAATTTCCTCTAGCATGCACATCTTTCCAGATGGTAAACCTTTAAGAGTGACAAGAAACACTAGATTTACAACCACCTACACTATGGAAACTCACTCATTGAAGTGGTCATCACAAACCTTCATCATCTACTAGCCTTATTGAACACACATGAGCTATTTCCTCTTCTTTGTCTTCAACTCCTTGGGTATAAAACATCAGATAAAAATTAACTTAAAAACATCCCTCTTCATCCCGACATTAAATGATGGAAGAGAGCCTATTCATCCAGATATAGACCTTCAAATAGACCCAAAAGGGAATGCACTCTGACAGCTTTGGGAGTTACCAATACCCTGAAGACATGATCAGACTCTTCGAGACACTCCACTACCTCTAACGGACCCTGATCACCATGAAGGACAAGTAACATTTGAGAAGAATCAGAAACTGGGAATGACTCATTAGAAACTTTGGGGACCTTTCTGGACTATATTTTATAAAAAACACAAGAAACATAAAACTAAATCCAACATAAATCCAAAAAATAATCGAGAAGAATATCCCAAACCAAAGCAACAGGCTGAAAAACCAAACACATACAAGCATAAAAAAACTCCCTTTTCAAAATCCCCATTTCATTTTTTAAATTTCAAAACTGCCTTCTTTTAGAGACACTTTCCAAATACCAAAACCCACTTTTTAAACCAAATTCAATTTCCAAAAATATCTCCCCTTTCAAAATAACTTTATAAAAACAAGTCCAAGACTTTAATTTAAAATACACACCCAAGTAATACCATGAAACATTACACGTGTGTTCATCCAATTTTATTCATACGTGCCAACATGTACTTTCCACACACATACCCTCACATGTGAAAACATCTATAAAGAGAATTAATGGTCACACCTAATCCATTTTCTTACCAAGTCCAAAAAATCACCAAATTTTCAAACCAAAGAAATTTCAATTTTAAAACCCAATTTACTAATTTAAATCCATTTGGAAGAAAGTATTTCCATTTAAAAACAAATTTCATTTTAAAAAACACCCTTATAGAAACTAAAACCAAGACGACACTCAACTTGCATCAAATTACTTGAGTGAGGGACTAATAGTCATGATTAAACTGATGACATGGTAATGGGCCATTACCCAATTAAGAATAAACAATAAGAAGGAGCTTAAACCATGTAATCGAAATCTATATGGGTCACTACTCCATGTGAAATTACAACATAACATCGGATTACCTCTGTTGTCATCCCTCAATCCAAAACAAGAATAGAAGAATCAAATCCTAGACTACCCCTGGAAACTCGAGGTTTGGAATGAGCAAGGGTTTATGATGCCCTTCCCGTACCTACCTCCCAAGTCTCAACATTCATAATCTCCAAATAGAAGAAACCCCAAATAACAAGGGACTCCTTTGATATCATTTTGTTATGAACCAACCCAAGTTGACCCTGAACCGGTCACCCAAGCCGATCCGCAGCATGGCCCAAAGGGTGTTCTTGATCCCCATGGGCTAGAAAATAGTGCCAGGCATCAAAATTAAATAGGTGGGAATGACTTGGACCATAAATGATAGTCAAATAAATAAATACTGATGATAAAAATGAAAAGTAGCACCTGAAAGAAAATAAAACTAAACTAAGAAATGAATCATACCTCAAATGACCTCCTTGGTCACCCCAAAACATAGAACTATGTTTTCTCTAAGAGAAATCCAAAACTAGAGGAACCTTAAACTGAAAAGTAAAGTAGGGGTGATCACCGAGATGCTTAGTAGAAAATCACCATAGAATCCATACCTTACCTTTCTCCAAAACAATCCTTTAATTATAGTTTGAATCATAGTTATAAAAATATATTTTTCACATTTTATTAAATGAACACAACTTTACCATTTTAAAGGACACCACATGCCACCATCCATTTTTCAAACAAATTACTATTTTATAACAAACACCCAAACCAAATAGTACTAGGGCTATGCTGAAAACCAATAAACAGTGTAGGATAGAAACAAAGTATAAGAGAAGGTAAATAATTACAAACAATATGGTAACCCTGGGATTTCCTAAACATCCCTAGAAGACCCCTGGACATACTCGGTTCTGAACCACCTACCGACGTATGGTGAAACCCCTAAGTATATATCCAACTAGCCGCCCTCAACTATCCAATCCAGTGACACATCCTGACTGGCCTTTCTACAATCTAGGGGGTACCAACCCGTCTAATTGGGGTTGATCAACAACCGTCACTCGATCCTCTAAAAGACTCCCAAGAACTCATGGTAATAGTAAACTGTGTAAGTGGGAGGCCCTCGCACGAGTGACTCACCTTACCTGCTATCACCACACTTGCCTGCCCCAAACATGGACATCACCTATACAATAACCCATAAAGGGAAATCCTAAATATGGGTTCCCACTATATACATATACATATATACATCACTACATCAAAAGTTTCAATCGGGCTATCATATCACTTGATTATTCAACCCTTTCTTTAAAAACATGCAAAAATTCCAAACAGGTCTTTAGTTTTATGCACCCAAATGCCCTTTTTCCAAAAAGAACTAAAAACCCATTTCCAAACAATGTGAAACCCCATTTTCATTACTCATTTCCCAATGATCCTTTAGGTTCTAAATTCCTATAAATTTTCATAAAATCCTTTCTAAACTTTAGAGAAATACACATTTTTATAAAATGTGCCAAACACCCCCTTAAGCCAAACGTTTACCAAAATGGACTCTAAGTGCCAAACAAGCATACCTTTTAGGATTTTATTTAACCCAAACTTTTAGAAATCAAATAAAGGAACCAACACACCATTTGAGAAACCAAGGTACAATGTAACCATCACTTTAAGATGTCATCTTCATTTGAGTGCCCACCCATGTTTGCACTTTGTGAACCCATGGGTGTACCACTATCCAATGAAACCCTCTAAATGTCTATGCAAACACCCAAAACCATTTTCACTTCAAAACCATCACTTTCCTTAAAAACAATCTCAAACCCAATTTCACAATGTTTACAAAGGTGCAGAAAAATATTTAAAATTCAAGGAAGCCTTTCAAAATAACTTTCCAACCACACAACAAAAACCAAAAAGTTCCACGAGAAATGCTCAAATTACCACCCAACTAGTTTACTAAAAATTTTCAATGGGAAAATACTACACAAATCACCCAATTCTACCTTTTAATGCTAAATTGGAATTTAATAAAACACTTTAAAGGCACCGAAACACAAGAATAATTGAAGAATGTTTCTAAAAACTAATTTTAACAATTTTCACCAACACAAAAACACTATGACAGGCTAAAAAAATGCACCATAGGGGTGCATAACATGTTTAAAAATTTATTAAAAATACTCAAGCATCATTTGGTGTGAAAACACATAATAATAAATAGGGAATCGCCTCAAAACCTATTTTTATTAATTTCAAATACCATAAAAAAAACACAATAATATAACAATATGTCCTACAAAGGTTCACATCATATATAAAAAAAATTATTGAAACACTCAAGAATCAATTAGATTGAATTAGAAAGGGAAAACATGGACTCACCTACCTCAAAAGATGGTCAAGACATTGCTTACTAACTCAAGCAGCAACCCATTCACCCGCACATACATCCATATATATACACCCTTAACCCAATGCATGTGTTCCTAACACCATGAGGGAACACACACATGGGAGATATATATATTTATATATATTCATACCTGAGTGTATATGTATTTGTAGCACCAAAATAGATTTTAATACCCTAAAAATAAAACCCGTCACCCATAAACACCTTAAGACTCTCAAATTAGGGGTGTGAAACAATTCATGGGTCTAAAAACTTACCCCAAATCGACAACAATAGAGTGAATCTACCCGAAATAACTCACCTTTGGTGGAGGATTCCAGAACAAAAACCAATGGGTCTCGAGACACTGTCCGCACAACCCTAAAAATAAGAGAAAACTCAAAAATCAGTATACCCAAAACCCTAGGGTTTGTCTGAACCGAATGGGATGACACGAAGGAGTAAAATTGTCCAAAACGGGGGAAGAGGAGGAAGAAAAGAGTTTACTTTAATGAGCTAACCAAAAAACCAAGATGAATCCAGGAGAGTCACCGAACAGAAAGGGGGAGGGGGGTGGCATGCTGGAAGGCCTCATCCAAAGAAGGTCGAGTGCGAGCAAGAAAGAGGAAAGGAGGGGCCGATCAAATGAGGGAGGAGGGGGTGGGGGCATTTCCGGAGGGAGGGATAACTAGTGGGGGTCGTGAGTAGGCAAGAGAGGGTCAGTGGGTGGGGGAGAGAGGTTGGGACGTGTGGTGAGGGAAGGGGGGAGGAGACCTTCTAGGGTTTTTCCCCAAAAAAGAAAGAAAAAAACTAGATAAAATTATAATACTAAACTTAATAATAATAATAATAATAGTATTTTTAATAATAATAATAATATTTTTAATAATAATAATAATTATAATAATAATAATAATAATATTATTATTATTATTAATCATTTTTTTTATTTTTCATCTAATTTTATTATCTTTTGACATAGAGTAGGCCACACAGTTTGGCTGCACGGTCTTCCAGACCTTGCGCCAACCGTGCATAGGCCAAAAACTAACCCAAAAGTTTTAAAATCTGAAAATTTTTCCCGGGACTCAATCCAAACCTCAACCAAAAAAATTCCAGACCAGGAAAATTATAGAATAAAGAAGTGTCTAGGGTTAGGGTGTGACATGTTATCCCACCAATAATGACCACAAAGGTCCCTATACATTTTAGTGCTTCTAGGATATATAGAGAATGTAGATCTATGAAATTTATCCATCAGATCCTTCTTTATTTCCCCAATAGATAGAAAACATAACCTTGTATGAAATTTCAGTACACCTTCTTGATCAATATTAAACTCAGAAAACTTCTCATTCTTCACAACCTCTTTCTTATTTAGTACCAAAGGATCTTCTATTTGAGATTTCTTGATCTTCTCTAGTAATGAGGGTTGAGAAATAATTTGGGATAGGGTTGATGATGTTCCTTCCCTTATGATTACCATGTCCAGTTTTACTAGGTATTTGATCAAAGGATCTCCTTGAATCCTCATCATTTCCATAACAATATGGTATTTCATACTTAATGCATCAGCGACTTTGTTTTCTCTTCTAAGGTGATAATGAATTGAATAATAATTGTCTTTAAGAAGTTAAAACCACCTCCTCTGTCCCATATTAAATTCCTTTTGTGTGAAAATATACTTCAAAATTTGTTGGTCCGTGTATATATCACATTTTTCCCCATAAATATAGTGCATCCATATATTTAGAGCAAGAAAAACTGTAACCATCTCCAGATCATGTGTAGGATAATTCTGCTCATGAGGCTTTAACTGTCAAGATGCATAAGCAATCACCATGTAAATTTTCATGAGGAAAAACCCAAGTCCTTTCAGAGATTCATCACTAAAAATAATTAATCTTTCTCAGATAGAGGGTAGAGTTAACAAGGGTGTAGTAACCAATCTCTTCTTCAGCTATTGGAAACTTTCTTCACACTCCTTTATCTATATAAAATTGGTCCCTTTTAGAGTTAACTTGGTTGGTGGAATATAAATTCATGAAATGTTTTTCAAAAAACTCCTATAATATCCTTCCAAACCAAGGAAACTAAAAATATCAGTTACTTTGGTAGGATGGGGCCACTCCTCCATAACCTTTGTCTTGGAAAGGTCAACCGAGATTCCTTCATTGGTTACAATGTACTCCAAGAAAGTAACTTGTTGTAATCAAAATTAACATTTGATGGAATTTCCAAATAGACTCTCATTCCTCATAGTTTTCAATATAACCCTTAGATTATTCTCATGCACCTCATGAATTTTAGAATATATCATAATATCATCAATAAAAACTACCAAAAAGTTATCAAGGTAGTCCTTAAAGACTCTATTAATAAAATCTATAAATATAACATAAACCTAAAGGCATAACAAAAAACTCATAATGCCTATATCTTGATTAGAAGGTAGTATTTAGAATATCCTCTTTCTTTACCCTCAATTGATGATAACCGGATCAAAGATCAATCTTGGAAAAGAATTGAGCCCCATGAAGTTGGTTAAATAAATCATCAATCCTTGGAAAAGGGTACATATTCTTCACTGTGATCCTGTTAAGTTCCCTATAGTCAATGCATACACACATTTATCCATCCTTCTTATTCACAAATAGAACATGTTCACCCCAAGGAAACACACTTGTTCATATAAAACCCTTCTCCAAAATATCTTGGAGTTGTTTCTTTAATTACTCCAGCTCTACATTTTCCATTATATATGGGGTCTTTGATATCAACTGGGATCTAGGCATGAGTTCAATAGAGAACTATACCTCTCTTTTTAGTGGAGGTCTAGGTAACTCCTTAGAAAATACATCAATGTATTCTTGAATTATGGGGATGTTTTCTATATGTATAATTTCATTTCCTTCTCATATTCACTGATCATTTCCATAAATAAGGATATGGGATATGATTCAAGACAAAACTTAGGTCAAGATATATCTCCTTTGAAAACAACTATAGGTTTTCCATTCAAGACTATTGATATTTCCTTGATTCTTCATTTGATCTTAGCATTATACCTTGAGATCCAGTCTATCCCTAATATAATTTTGAATTCCATCATGGGAATGAATACTAGATTTGTGATGAGATTGTGTTCTCTAAAGTGAATACTAGAGTTTCTGTACACTATTGATTCTTGGATAATTCCTCCAAGATTCTTGACTAAAAAATCTACTTCTAGTAGTTCAATGATTGATTCTATATTATTTTAAAACTTAGAGAAAATAAAGGAATTCATAGAACTAGAATCAAATGAATTACTTTCTAGAATTGATAGAACAATGAGAGTACCTGAAACCACATAATTTGGAGATTCAAATCCAGATATTGTGATAGAAAAATCCTAACATTTCTCCCTTGTCCTATGCTGAGGTTAATGGTGATTCCCCTTAATTAACTTCAGATTTGGACAGTGATTGGAGAAGTTCCCAAGCTTTCCATACTTGAAGCATTGGACTTTAGGTAGGGACTTCACTATCTTCTATTTTTATTTAGTGTTGATAAGTTGATGGTTCAACTCACTATGATAGTTATAAGAAATATGGCCATCTACTCCACACTTATAACATTTACCAATCTAAACAAAGAATTTTCCCGAATGCCTTTTCCCACATTTTTTTCATGTGGGAAGTTTCACTTTCTTTCCCCCTCTTTCATGATCAATATTCCTCCATAAGATTGGATCCATTAATCTCTTATTTTCATTCAATTTATGGGACCAATGCATCTCTTAAAACTCCAGTTCAACCTTCATATCACTTCTCACTATCTCCTCATAGCTGTCACAGTCTCAATTGGCAAGATTCTTCTATCTATGGGGTCTTAGTATACTGAAGAATCTATCAAATTTTCAATTAGTATCCATAAAAAAGATATAGATTCATTAATAAATACTTGTAAAGTTCATCTCATATCTTCCCATAGATTCATTTTCTTTGTGCTTCGGCTCTAGGAATTCCTTCTCCATTTTTTCTCATTGAAAGGGGAAAATATTTTTCGAAAAAGCTTCCCCTGAACTATTCCCACTCCATAGCTTCAATATCCCTTCTTGGATTCTTATTTTTAACCAATTTACACCACTGATCATCTTCTACCTCTAAGAGATACACAACTATGGTGAATTTATCTTTCTCTGAACAATGGAGTACAAAAAATATCTTTTCTATAGAGATTATCCACTATTTAGAAATCAATGGGTTGGTAGATCCACTAAAGTAAGGTGGTCGTTGATGCATAAATGTAACAACCCGAACCCAGTTACCCAGATTTAGTGAATTATTTTAATACATTGACATGATTACAAGGAATCAAGTCTTGAAGGACCGATCAACTTAGCATTATTGGAAAATAGATTACATATATGAACATTACATTACACTTTCTAACATAAATTACAACATAAATAGTTCTTTGAGAATGCCATTGTTCCCTTATCTTAACCCTGCATCTCAATAATAAAATACTTCTTGGGATCCTGGGAAAATAAAACCTAATAAAGGGGTGAGATCAGATGCTTAGTAAGGGTAAATAATTTAGAAGAAGTTATAAACTTTTAAGGCAAGATGTGTAATAAAAACAACAGCCTTTTAAACATAAACTTGAACATAATATGGAAAAAATAAATAAAAAATTACCATATTAACATGCACATGGATATTATACTAGTAAAATAATCTCATGTAATAACTAATTTCATAATGAGGGAATGTATAGTACTAGACTTTAATTTCTGTGTCAAGGCCTCATGCCAGGACCTAGGGGCTAACTGTAACCGGACCTCAACCCAGAGAGCCTTTGTAATCAGAATCCAACCCGGAGAGCCTCTGTAACCAGACTACAACCCAGAGAGCCTCTGTAACTAGAATCCAACCTAGAGAGCCTCTGTAACCTAACTCCAACCCAGAACATACTAGTCCAACACATTCATCTTAAGAAGAGGTTGAAATATAACATAAACAATCTTATTAAAACCAGCATAAAAAATGTCAATACTTTAACCATAAACCATGAATGGAATAAAAAAAACTCATCCACAATCAAACATATCACAAAACCTTAAATATAATATGGAATATTTGTATCATAATAAATCAACTTCAAACAAGTGTAAAATTTATCAAAAGATATTGACATATATGAAATCAAAACTATTTGAGAGAAATATCTCTTTCTATTTTGAAATCATTTAAGAGTCACATAATTATAAAGATTTTTTTTTGAAAATATTATTATAAGCTTGTAAGGGAAGCTTAGATGATGTTATAATGGTGGAAAATATCTACACCTGCCGTATAAGTTAAAAAAGACATTCTTACCTTAATTTTGTAGGTTATAAAGTACCTTGTTTGGAAAATGACGAAAAGATTCCTTTCAAAAACATATAAGCTCAAATAAGGGTATAAATAACTTTAACCCATTGTCTAGTAAATAGTAATAATGTTTTGAAATAAATTTTAAGAAACATGTATGTGGATGATAAAGAGGTCCCAGTAGATAATTACGTATAAACAACCTCGGATAATGAAAAGATTGTAGAATTAACCCTTACCTTGTACTTTTCCTTTGGTCGAGGGTAAATTTAACCTCCTGTATAATGAAATAGTATGTTATTAAATTATAACAAAACCATATTCATATTTATTATATAATACATGATTCTTTTATGACTTTATACTACCCATTTAATAAATATTTCCATGTTAAATTAACATTTCAGGTAATAATTGCTTTCTTTTTCGTACGTATTTTAACTTGTTATTCATGATCGTATCATTTAGATCATGATTTAAATACTTACAGAATATAAAAATTATTTATATATAATATATACTTAGAATATAAATATGTATAATATATAGATATATGAAATGGAAAACACCATTTATGGAGATGGCAGGTCGTACGTACGCATAAACGCTATTTTTGTTTTCATATCGTATTGAATGGAAGTAAGTGAATGAGATGAATGTAAATATATATATATATATATTTTAAGTAGAATTATTATGTCATATATTACATACTTATTAATAATATATATTTTTATAATCATCGTTGAATGGTGAACGTGGAAATGAATCTCATCGCATCATGGAGAGGGTAATCCGTACGTACGCACAAGTGAAAATATCATTATATTGATGATGAAATTGTATGAAATTGGATGGTATATCATATATAAAGAATAATTAATATGTTATATTTATTATTTAAATCAATTATACTCATTATTATACCCATATAAACAGTGAATTGTTGAATGACAAACTACACCACGACGTGGAGACGGTAAGCCGTATGTACGCACATATGGTGACTTTGTCATTTATAGGATGGATAGAATAAAGAATATGGTTGTACCATATTTATAATAACATCAAAGTATGTAGAAGGTACTGGATTGATTACTTTATTATGGAAACAACAAAGAAATAAGAAGTGGAAGAAGAAAAGAACTTAAAAGAGGGTGGTGAAATTATTACCTCTTCTTTGAGTATTTTCTTTTGAGTTGATCAAAATGGATCCTTCGGTTGGATTTATGACCAAAGTAATGACTCTAGGTTGAATTGAGGGAATTTGGGAGGATATCTGGGCAGGGGTTGGATGATCCAAATTGCTTTGGAGGTGTGAATTTGAGAGAAGGGAAAGTGACCTTTTATAAGAGGGGTGAAGGGCACCTTAGGAAAAACTTAAAATATTATTTTATTATAAAATAATTTTCAGTTTATAATGGATAAAAATTGATTTATTTTGAATATAAGGTGGGTATGGGTATAAATCCTCTCAACAAATAGGTTTTAGACAAGTTTAGGTTACCATATTAACCTTATCTTTTAGATTTAACTCTTAGTTAAATAGTTTAATTTTTACCATGTCTTCTTGTATTCTTACACTATATGGTTAATAAAATTACTCTAAACTTACAAAAGAACCTAAATTGGTTCATTAATGACATATATAATTTTATTTAAGACCTTTGGATGAACCTTAGATTTTTAGTAATATTATATCAACCAATAATATAGTATTTGTTTTAAAAATTAATTTATGTCAATTTTGACACTATTTAATATTTTGTTTTTGTGAAAGTCATAAAAACCTTATCACTTCGAAGAAAATTTATCTAATAAACCCTAAAATGTCATATTAACCTATAAAATTAGTGGAATTCATCAAAAGTCTCAAATTACATTTATTTGGATATTTATAATATCAATTATTTTAATATCTTATTAAGAAGGTAATTACTACATCATCATTGTGTCATAAATAACTTTAATTATTTAATGTCTAAAAATTATAAATAAAATACCATTATATATTAAATCTTTTTATATTTATAATTAATATTTATAGTCGAATTTATCTTTTGTATAACCCTATATTAAAAATGTTTTAGTTATGAAAACATGAATTTAACACTTTTAACTCTTCTTTAAATTAAATAATAATAAATGTCCTAATCTAATACAAGTGGACCTAAAGGATAAAATTTTATTACTAAGGTTTTTTTGGTCGAATTAAACCTATCCAATAGAATTAGGACATGTTTTAGGGTAATTATAATATCATTTTTACCCTTAACTACCCTATTTACTTTTAATCGTGGTAAATAAAAGTCAAAAGTTACTATTCAAAAAAAATTATTTTCATCTTATTGAACCAAATTTTAATTACCGAGTTTAACCATGTCACTCATATTTTTGAAATTCAACTCACAGAAGTGGTAAAATTAAGTTTTATGCAAATTTTCAAATGCTCTTAGAAGGTGGGTAAAAGACGGTAAAAAGTTCAATAAAATTATATATATCTAAAATTATTATAAAATGAATCCAACAAATTAAATTGAAAATATATAGGTATTATGTATCTATTTTGACCTAAAATAAATTTAAATGAAATAATTAATTATTTAAATAAAAAGTAAGTTTTAAACAATAACGTAATGTTTTCACTATTCATCAAAAATTGAATGTTTTCAGAAAAATACCAAAAATTAACCCTAAATTAATTTTGATATTCTAAATTGAAAAATTAATTCTATTTTACCAATTTAAAAACATAGAAGTTTAATTAATTAATTTAAAATTAATTCCCGTTGTCAAAACTAAAAAGCGTATTTTTAAGAAATAATAACAATCAAAAGATTGACACTTATTTTTGTCCAATTTCAAAGTGAAATTAAGTACAATGATCAAAATTGAATTAAATGGTAAAAATATAATCTAATTATACTTACAAACAATTAAAATTTATAATTTAACACTATAAATTATTTTGATTAAAAAAGTTGTTTTCAGTTAAAATATAGTATTTTTCACTATTCACCCAAATATGAAAGTTATCAAAAAAACACCAAAAATTTATTAAAACTAAATTTTTATGTCCCAATTCTAAAGAAGAAGTTTATTTTGTCAAATTGAATATATAAAAGTTTCAAATATTGGATTTAAAAAAGGGTTCGCCATTAAAAGGTGGTAAAATTGTATTTTTTGAAAAATAATTCTTTTATCTAAAAAAAATGAATTTGTTCTTAAATTATGTCTAAGAAACTCATAATATAAATTTCTAAAATTATAAGGATTATATAAAGTTCAAGATTCAGTTAATACTATTCATAACCGCTTTTGAATGACTAGTTTGGTAAGTCATGGTGTGCTTGAACTTGGTGTTGCATGTAGTAAAAGTTATTGAATTACTTTGAAGAAATAACGTACTATGAAATATTGGGGTGTTACAATAAAGGACTCAACATATTTATTTTACCTTTGAGGTAAATTTGGTCTCTCATCTTGATTCATGTTACTGGACATAACTCATGTAAGTTGATTCATAATTCTCATGAAATTTTCCATTCTGGATTCCATCAGAGGGCCATCAATGCATGGTCTATTGTGCTCACCTTTCACGTGGATCCTCTTATTTCCCACCATTTTATAAAGGAAGAAAATATTAGTGAGAAATGTGTTTCTTTTAAGAATCTTATAACTCTAAATTAATTTTATTTCATGAAACATATTTCTTAAATATGTTATTATTTAACAACAATTACATTTTCTATAAATCCTTCATAATGGTTCATAAAAAGTTTGAGATTAAATAAAAATATCCCTAGATAATGTCAAACTAGGTGTGCAGTCAGGATCATTGTCGTATACCAGGTTACACTATTATAGGCTCTATGCAACTTGTCAGAGTTTTTACCCCTAGGTACATTTATTCCAAAACTACATCCACTTGTTCGTATCCAGATAGGAATTTATTTTATTGGAAATCACTTACTTAATACTTTACCAAAATAACATGATGTTTTTCTATATTTCAAGTTTTCTATAAGGTTCTTCCTAAATTTTTCAAATCATAATTTCTATAAATAACTAAACCATCATTTGATACCAATTATGACATCCCACCTTTTCATTATATAACTTTTCATTTATATGGTACAAACAGAAGATCTTTTAAAGTTTAGTTTCATAGAAAAAAGGTACATAATACATGAAAACTTGAAATATTTATATATTCCACTTTAAAGGATTCATAATAGGTTTATCCTAAGAAAATTTACTACATCTCATAACCAATGGACATACATCAAAGGAAAGGGTGACCATAAGGCCCAATAAGGGGAAACAAGGGAAACAATTTACTTGTGATCTTGGGAAATATCAATAAGAACTTGGGGAATAAAGGAATGATCAAAGTAATAATGGGAATTTAATAATTAAATGAACATGAATCATAACATGGAGATGTTTCTAAAATATTTAAATGATACATTCATAAGAATATCACCAAGGTTTGTCACTGAGGTGTCATAAAAATGACCAAGATTATTCACCAAGGTATCGTAAAACATGTCATCTCTAGAGATAAAATTATTTACCCAATGAATTAAAGAGATATCAGGGAGAAACATTTATATTTATTAATTAATGTGATCCAAATATATCATAATAAATCATTTCATAAATAACCTATGGAGAATAGAAGAAATGGGTTTCATATAGAAATCACAACATTTTAAAAAGTGCTTAAAGACAAGATCTTTATGTCATTTATAACCCACTGAAAAATAATGAGGGTTTTATGTATGTAAATTACAGAATAAAATAAATCATTTTTATATATTGGTGAATAACTCTAGAAAATAAATAGGTTTTTTATTCACATAAATAAAATAATAGGTAATTTCTTAAGGAGAAGAGAGAAATTTTGAGAAGTAAAATCGGCAACATAACGAGTATAAAACATGGTTTTAGAAAAGGGTAAAAAGATATGGGACATGGGTCACCAATTCATAAAATAATTTTAATACATTAAATGTATAAAATAAATTGTACATAATAATTTAGTTTATAAATTTTAAAGACATACCGCACAAAGAGGAAACTCAAATAGAAAAGAGAAGTGGAGATTTCCCTTACCTTGAAGAGTTACTCCTAAAACTCAAATATTGGGACCTTGGGGGATTTTGGACACCTTGGGAGGTAAAACTATCATATATTCATGGAGGATAAATTTGGAGTGAAATTAAATGAAAAAATGGGTGGGTATTTATAGCAAAAGTGGGGATTTGTTTATTAATTTCTAAATAAAGGTATTGAACACCTAAGTAGTGGTAAATAAAAAACCATGGAATGACCATGGTATTTTCCCATGGAATGGGAAACTTGGGACACCTATTATGTTTTTTAATCCAAAAGATCTTACCGAAATTTTATATTACTTATTTCAAAAAGGAAAATTAAAGTTTTTACAAAATAACATTTTTAAAGTTAATGTTTCCATTTTAGAATTTGAAAAGTAAATTATATATTTGGAAATTGATTAAAATATATTAAAATACTTGATATTAATAAAATAAAATATTTTAATGGATTTTTGTAAATTATTTATTACATAATTATGACATAATTATTATGTCCTTAAACTTACCAAAAAACTCAAAATATATTTTTACTATTCAAGAAAAAATAAAGTATTTTAGAAAATTCTCATAAATTCATCCTAACCTAATTTTGACATTATGATTTCAAAAATTATATTTATTTTATCATAATAATTCTCTAAATAGTATAATTTTAACTTTTAAATATAAAAATCCTTATTTATTAAAAATAATAGTAGATTGAAAATGCATAGTAAAGTTTATAACACTTGAAAAAAATAAAATTATTTTATTAATTATTTTTCAATAAGAGTATTTTAATCATAATATTAAATTAAAATAAACATTATTTATAATACCTTAGGTTATTATAATAATTATTTCTTTTAATAAAAGTACAATCTCTATCCATAAAATCAATTTATCAAGTTCCATCTAAATTTATTAAGAAAAACTATTCTTAAAATAGAATTGATGGAAAAAGAATTTTATTTATACAATGGAATTACAATTTGAGTAATTAGGGACTCAAAACATAACCCCTTATTACACCCACATACACCCTAAGAGTAATGTGTGCAATGGTGGTAGTTTCACGGGGTGCCTCATCTAACATCGACCGAGTGGTAATCTCCACTAACTTGAACTTCTCCCATATGAGATTTAGTTCGAGCTTCAATTATTGAAGCTCAAATTAGGATTGGTTAAGGGATAACCCCAGTGATGAAACTTCCATCCCAAGATCTAACAAAATGTCTTCAAATGACATGACTCTACTGGTTCATGTCATCGACTCTTCTTTCTGTATCAATTATCATTTTTCAAATTTTACTTATAAACACTAATTATAACATTAAAATTATTATCAATAGTATAGTTCCCAATGTTCATATTATCCAATAGTCATAATTGATCAATGATCATATAAAGTTAAAAAACATATGGTTACATTTCCCTTTATATTCACTTCATTATTAAAGAGATATGGGTTTGTTGTGTATAAAGTAATATAACACACATCTTTATAAAATAATTATCATTCAAAAATTTTGGGTCGTTACAGTGTTGGGGAGGCCTGATTCCATTTGAGAAAGGTAAATAGGTGTCTCAGGATAAGTTCCTGTCAATTTTTTGTGTGATCAAAGTGGGAAGATATGGTTATGCGATATACCATTTGGTTTTGGGATGGGGTGATAGATCGTTGTATTCCATTGTGAATCACCAGGGTCGTGCTAGAAGAACTTTTGTGGTATCACAATAGTAGTGCTAAGAGAACATTAGTTCATCGATTTTTGATAGAGATTCATGAAGAATTGGTGAGTTTTGGTTGTAAATCCCACTTGAGAGATGGTGGTTGAGTGAAAATGATATTATTTCAGGTAGGGAAGCCCAAGAATTTTGGTAGGTTAAGGTTTCCCCGTAGTGGTAGGTGACATCAATGATGGATTTATTATTGTAGTATTCATCAATGAAATCTTGGTGTACTTCTAGATACAATATTATCATGCCCAATATTATGACACCATCCTTGATACACTAAGAGAGAATTTACTATACACTAATATACTTAAAGGTTTTTCATTTGGAAAGATAGAAAACCTATTGAAGGTTTCATTTATAGATCAGTCTGAGGAAAACTGCATGGTGGGAGGTGCACCATCACCGGTTGTGAATAGGGTCCTCAGGATGGATTGGGTGTTGTCAAATTCCATGTATTCTATTATTGGAATCCATAAATGGGAAAGGGTTATCATTTAATTTTGTCTCTCATGTGGGTGTGAGATGTCCAAATCCACTCTTTAGGCCTTGTAATGGTGAAATCATGAGATTTGATAGTTGGAGTTTCTTGGGTGATGTGGTTAAAATGACACTCCTATGGCAGGGAGTGGTATTTCAGTCATAGGTGTGTGGGTCATACCTTGGGTTGGAAGTGGTGGCATCGGGGTGCCCATGAGAAACCTTATGGTACATATTTGGATTACTTAGAAATGCCAGATGGTCCTTGAATGTGGTGAATTGAGCCAATAATTGGCTTCAGATCAGGGTGGTTCTAAAAGAAATATGAGGTGACTATGATAGATTCATTAATGGGAACAATGAGGCATGGAAATAGTTCATGGTCAATGGAGGTTTGATACTAGAGCCTCATTGAGATTCAAGAATGGAATCTGGTAGGTGTGTTCGTAAGATCTTGGAATGTATTTCTATGTGAAGGCATATTGGTTGACTAAAGTTTCAACGTTCCAATAATTAAAGTTAGGAATCTATGAGATGAGTCATCCATGGGATGAATCGACTCAGCTAGGTAAAAAGGGAAAAGATGTAGTGAGTTGTATGCTTCCTCTAGTTGATATTTGGAATGAAAAGTGTTTTTTGGAAATGGAAATGAGTTTTGTGGAAGAACCAACTTGTCTTTAGTTTATGTATGGATGGTGTAGGCGTGTTCATCCTGGGTGGTTTCAATAGAAAGGTTATATTATAATGTTGGATGGAGTTATTATGGATGTTTAGGCATGTTGAGTTGTGGAATGATTCAGTTAAGTTATGGAATTTTTAGTTGAGGTTTTAATGGTCTTTTTCGATGATGGAGGTTCCAAACACCAAAAAATGGTGGGTGTGAGATAAATCATATAGTGGGAAGAAACATAGAGGGAAAGTGGTCAGTTGATTATGTGATCAGTGTTATGGGTCATATGGACTTGGTTAAGTACCATTTTGGTGTTTCAATTTTAGAAACGAGCATTGGATTGGGTTTTGACCGGTTAAATGCATGATATGAGGGTGGTGATTTGGTTGTGTATCAGATGTTGGATATGAAAAAATTCTACTTGTCCTCGAGCTATGGACCAGTTTAGGTTGGGGAATGTGGTTGGGAAGTCACGTGGTCCTTTGGGTTTTGCTGAGCTTGGGTCACAATTGGGAATTTCGAAAAAAGGGTAAGTTGGAACCAAGTGATTTGGGGAATGAGATGCAGAGAGGATCAGGCTGGTAGAGCACCTATTGGATCTTCCATGGTGGTATGATGCTATATATGATGTTTCTTTATGTCGTTATTTTGGAGTGTTACCTTGGCTTCCTTGTAGGATCCCGTGGTTGATGATTGGACTGAAGTTTATGCGTCCATTGAGGAATATCAGATTCATGTTGTGGATCAAAATGGGGAAATTCTTAAAGGTAGGACTATTTATCTAGTCTAAGTTTTGTGATAGCATGGCTATGATCAGGAGTAAAATTGGGAGATAAAGTTGTTAAGTGGGCCTGGTAGTCCGACCGTTTGTCTTAGAGGCTTGGTGATACTAGGAAATGCAACTCGAGGATGAGCTATTATAAGGAGAGGAGGTTGTAAGAACCTGAACCTAAGATAAGGTATGTCCCAAAATGAATTTTTGGGTTTTGAAATTTTTCTGAGGAGTAGGACATGTCTTGGGGTGTTTTGGGGGTTTGGGACATGAAAAAGAAAGAAAATATGCCAATCTGTGCTAAGAGCATGGTTGGCACATGGTTAGTAGTAACCATGTGCCATAACCGTATGACCTGAAGAAGGGGGTGAATAGTTGGGGAAAATGTGTGGGGTATCCCAATAAACCATGTGGATCAAACTCCACTTGGATAGTGGTGAATGCACAACCATTGCATGGTTTGTCAAACCATGTGGGTGGCCAAGAAAACCGTGCGGTTTGATTTCCTCTTGGATAGAGGGAACCACACGGTTGGTGCACAGTTTGGAAAACCATGAATCCAAACCATGTACATTACCAAAGAGTGGGTTTTTATCATTTTTACATCCCTATATTATTTCTTCTATACTCATTTTCCCCCCATTCGACCCCCAACAAACTAGGGTGATGAACCAGTAGATTCTTCCTTTTACATGGGTGATTATTTCTTGATTCTTAGGAGTTTAGAGTGTCATTCAGTGTGAATCGAAGCTCCAAGTAAGTCTCTAACTCAGGTTCCTTCCATTTCTTATAAGAGGCTTGTTTTTTTGTTTCCTCCCCTTCTATAGCCTTAAACCCTTGTTTTATAGGGTGTTCCTCATTATGGTGTTTGAGGTCATTTTAGCTCTAATAAAGGGTCAAGATTGAATGAGAGATTGTCAACGAGAATTTGGTAGGTGGTCTTAAAGATTTTTCTAATAGTCTTAATGTTTATATGTGTATTTGGTTATGCCTAGGTACTGTCTTTCTACGTTTTAATTTATTTGACTAAGAAAGGTAATTTGGGCCTTAGAATGAGGTGCAAGACCCTTCACAGACCCCGTTGGGTTCGTTGATGATGTGAAACCGAACCTAGGGCTACCCTTAGGGTATACCAATACCTTGAAATTGATGAAAGTAATTGGTATACATTGAGATAGGATAATTATGAAGTGAATGGGTTGTAAATTGTAATTTGGAATGTAGGCATGGTTAAAGGGTTAATTGAAAATAGTATATGATGGCTTTTGTGAAGTTCCCAAGAGGATTTTGAAATGGTTTAAATGACGTGTTTTGTATTTTGATCTGGTTATGGTTTCTAATGAAAGAATATAATGTTTTTAAAGTGGGAAATGTTTTAAAAGGATGTGTTGACCATAAAATGATTTGAAAAAGGGTTTTCTTATTATATTTCAAATGATGATTTTAAATGGGGGTGTGGTTTCCCTATTTGTGAAAATACTTTAATGGATATTTTAAATGGTTGAAAATTGAAATGAAATCCTTTGAGAATGATTTAGTTTTTCAAAGAAAAGACCCATGTTTTAGAGGGGGACTTTTAGATGATTTTAAATAGAGTATTTGAATTTGGTGTTTAAATTCCATAAGAAAGGGGAATAGTTTTATATATGTCATGATATGGATTTAAGGGTCTGTTGGGACCTTGGTAATGGGACAATAATGTCATGAACCAACCTGGGTTGACCCTGAACCGGTCACCCGAGCCAGTCCGCGACATGGCCCGAAGGGCATTCCTGATCCCCACGGCTTGGAAACTAGTGCCGGACATCAAAATTTAATCATTGGGAACAATTTGGACCATGAACAAAAAAAGAAAGATAAATAGAAACTGAAGATAAAAATAAAACTAACAGCAGAATAAAAGTAAAACCGAACATACCACTACATGACCTTTCAGGTCACCTCCCAACCAAAGGCCGACCTTGCTCCTATAATGAGAAACTCAGCCAAAGAAACCTGAGCAAAGGAAACCTACAACTGAAATGATAATGCAGGTGTGGGCATTTAAAATGCTCAGTAGGTATGCCAAGAGTAAACAACTGAATCCAAGTCCTTCCTTTCCCGAAACAATCCATTAATGCAAGTTTGAAATACAACTATAAAAGTAGGGTTTTCACATTTGAAAATAAGCAACACGTTTTTCCCATTTAAAAACTCAACACACACTACATGCCATTTTCCAAAATCATTTTTCATTTTATAAATAAAATCCAAAACAGAATATACCAATACTGTGCTAGAGTAAAACGGGTAAGAGTGAAAGCTGAAAATAAACTAGCGCACGAAAAGTAAACAAGACCAATGCACGGAAAGTGACAAGCAATGAAAATAATCCAGTAACCATGGGTGATCCTAAAAATCTCTAGAAGACCTCTGGACGTACTCGGTTTCGGAACCACCCTCCGGTTTATGGTGAAGCTCCTAAGTCTATAACCAACTGGCCGCCCTAACTAACCAATCCAGTGGAAAAGCCCGCCTGACCTAACATCAAATCCAGGGGGCACAAACCCATCTAATCGGGGTTGGTCAACAACCATAACTCGATCTCTAAAAGACACCCAGGAACTCATTGTGGTTACAGTAATACTGTGTAAGTAGGAGGCCCTCGCACGTGTGAATCATCTCACCACACTTGCCTACCCCAAACAAAGACACTCCATACGATAACCCATAAGGGATATCCCCCCTATAGAGGTGCCCCAGTACACACACACACACACACACACACACACATATATATATAACATATCATCAAAGGTGAGAACCGGGACTTCATACCATGAAATCATTAAAACCATTTGATACATTTTCAAAATACTAAAGTTGTTATATGGGCTTACAGTAATCAAAACATCATCATTTCAAATATTCAAAACAAACATTACATTAAAGTTGAAAGTTCCAAACAGGCTATCAGGACACACTCATTTCGAAATCATTATTCTAAAATCATTTTAAGTTCCAACCAGGCACACACAATTTCCAAACACTAACTGTTCTAAAAGTTAACACAAGTCCACCCATGAATTGGAAGAGCCAAACGGACCTTTAAGTTTTCATGTCCAAAAACATTACACAAATACCACTTTTATATTTGCAAATCCAAACTGGCACACCCTTGAGATCACACTTCAACTCTTTCACAAAATCCACACAAAGGACTGAATCTTACTTAGGAGACAAAACCCATTTATAAAACCAATGTTTTAAGGAAACCCTAGTTTAAAGGTGTCATTATCACTTGAAGGCACATCCATGGGTGAACCTAGTGCACCCATGGATGTGACAACATCCAATGGCATGCCTATGTTTCAATAAAACAATTAGAACTATTTCCACAATGCTACCACTTTGAAACTAAAACCAATCGATCACTTTATTTGAAAAGAACTCACACCGCCACATTAAAAACCAAAGAGCTCCCTTTTTATTTTAACACCTTAACACTATTAGCAAGTTATACCAATACCAGAATTATAACCAAACCAAGTTTACAAATAACCAATGATTACACACAACATAGTCAAGGCCAAACATTTAATAAAAACCCTCAATTCTACTTTGAAAACTACAATATTTTATCAAATGAGCCAAATGCACATAAACACTATCATAATAAAATATTCACCTTCAAAGTATATTATTTTTTTATCAAACTATATTAACATAAAAATAAAAACCCCAACAAAATAGCCATAAACAATATCAAAATAGAACTTGTCACATAATCAAATAACTGCAGACTCGAACCAGGATTTGACTCAAAACATGCTTTTAACTAATTCTAAAAATTTAAAAACACTATAGCAGGAAAATTATGGGTATATCAAAGTTGAAAATCACATAAAATAAAATTATCGAAGCACCCAAGCATCAATTAGACTATGTAAAGGAAAACCATGGAATTACCTACCTCAAACCAAGAGCGGACGTGACGAAACCTCAACGGAAGTATCACAATCCCTCGCGGACTAACCGTGCCTACTGAACAAAGATAAAAACACACAACCCGCGATAGTATTAGAGTTTATCTAAATTAAATAAAAACACCAAAGATGAAATGAAGGGAAAATAAAGAAATTAGGGAATAAATAAATAAAAGAATAAATAAATAAATAAATTGAAAAATAAATAAATAAATAGAAGAATAAATAAATAGGTGATTAAAAGAATAAATAAATAAATGAATAAAATAATAAATAACTAAATAAATGAATAATTTAAATATACCTGAGGAGGCCGCTGCTGGCCGGAGCAGGAGAGGTAGCGCAAAGGAGGCGCGGCGAGGCTAGCGGGTTCTGAAGTATGGAGGGTAGGGGTTTTTCGGGCTATTGGTAAAGGTAAACACTGAGGGGGGGGGGGGGGGTCAGAACACTATTTGGTCGGAGGTGCGGTGGGGCGAGGTGGGCGACCGGAGGCGCAACGTGGCCAGAGTAGGAGAGGGCCGACATGAGACCGAGGCTGGGTGTAAGTGGGAGGCTAGGTTGGCTGAGCATGGGGAGAACCAGGGAGGGTAAGGCCGAGGGCCTGGAGCAAGGTGGAGGGCCACCGGGGTCAGGGCAGAGGTGATGCTGGAGGGGCGTTAGGGATGAGCGCTTGCTGGCGGTGCTGAGCAGGGAGAGACGACGAGGGAGGCGGGGTCCCGCGGGCAAAGGCAGGGGGGGTGCGGCGAGGTGTTGGGGGCTGGATCGTGGCAGGAGGGAGAGGAGACTTTGGAGGGGTATGAGGCGTTGGCGCTTGCTGGCAGTGCTGAGCCTGGAGAGCCGACGAGGTAGGCGGGGTCCTGCGGGCAAAGGCAGCTGGTGCGCCGAGAGGCGAGGTGAGGGCAGGGGGTGGGATCCCGGGCGAGCGCGTAATGCTGGAGGCAGGAGGCGGCGAGGTTGAGGTCAGCCGGGGCACTGCGCAGGGAACCGGGGGGGGGGGGGGTGGATCGCGATGGGGAAGGGGTAGCAGAGGTGGCCTCCTGGGTAGTATTAGGGTTAGATTTTTTCTTTCATTCTATTATATTATTAATAATAATATTAGTAGTAGTAATAATAATAATAATAATTCCATAAATGATATGAATAAAAATAAAAATAATAAAGATAATATTAATAAAATTTATTAACAATAATAATAATTAATAATAATAATAATAATAATAATGAAAATAAAAATAAAAATAAAAATTTAATAACCCTAATAACAAAATATTTTTATTTATTTTAAACATCGCTCAACTGCACGACCGCGTGCCGCCGTGCGCGCAGTTGGGGCGAACTGCGCTCGAACCATGCCACACGACACTAACCACATATATGGTTAAGATGTGTGCTTGCCATGAAACTTTATAAATCACGCGCAAGTTGCACATTAGCTAGGTTAGGGTGTGACAATTCTCCCCACCACAGTCACTTTCTGCCCCCAGAAAGTCACCCAGTCGAACGATAGAAAAAACAAGAATACATGCCCGATTAAAACCGGAAGAAACCACAATGAAAGAGAATGGGGGACCACGAGAGGGTTCTCCCCACCACAAGAACAAAACTATAATGAAAATTTAACACACAAACATACCACCCTGAGAAGGGGGGGGGGCGACATGGGAACTCACAACCAGTCCAAAATATCTTCTATAGCACGAGAGAACACCCCCACTGAACCTTGAAACTCTTGACCTGGACCAAAACTCCGAATACTGGAGAAAAACCCCTAAGAATAACTTAACTAAGACAATAAGCCCAAGTATAACTACAAGATTTAACTCCTTCTCAGGCACTTACATCTCCAAACGAACACCGATCAACCATGATCAACCCAAAAAGGGGCCAAACACACTTAAGGAAAGTGCACGATTTAGAAAACCATGACCAGACAAACAAAACTGTTTGGATTACAAAAGAAGATGTCCATTATAACTTCTCTACGAAACAATGGACCTACAACAACATCAAAACTTCAACAATAGAGAAACAAGAATGAAAAGACTTTAAATGTTCCACTTCCAACATGGAACACAACACTCAGACCAGGGCTTCACACCCCTGGAAACTCCTAACTGCGCGCGAGATTCACCCCAAGAACTGTGGTTGAGGATCTTATGGCTGAAGCATCTCCTGCCTCACAGTAAGGCACTGGAATCGTTCAGTCGCAGCATCTTATTCAGGCGACGCTTCCTGCAAAACTTCTCTAGATGACCCAAAAAGCCGCAACGATGACATGTCTTCGGAGGGATGCGATATGACGACTTCACGTGCATAAACCCACCACACTGGTGGCACACCACTGAACGGTTCGATGAACTGGAAGCCAAAAACACTACAGAGGACTCTTTAGAAACATGTCCCTCTGGTACACTCTGCTCGCCAGATAGGAAAACTTCACGAGCAACTATATTCGCTGGATTTCCAATCACTTGTGTTTCGGAGACCAGCTCATCTAGGAACGCCTCATCCACGAGCTTTTCGAAATGATGGTATTTAGAAAGGAGGAATCGCTCCTTGATCTCTGGATGAAGATCCCCAATAAAGAGAGAAGCCTTCATAAAATCCTACGACTCTACCTCTAGAGAAAATGACACAAGCTCCTTGAAATGGTCAACATATGACTTCACCGTTCATCGGCGTTGTTGAATACGCATGAGCTCTTACCTTTTCTTCATTTTCAACTCTAGGTAAAAACCATTGGACAAAGATGGATTTGAAGACATCCCATGTCATCTAAACTTGCAGTGATGGCGGGGTGACCAACTCCCATTCATCCAGAGCTAGACCTTCAAACGAACCCAAAAAAACACGCACTCTGAAAGCTTCAGGAGTTCCCAATACCCTGAAGATGCGTTCGACCTCTTCAAGCCACTATAATACCTCTAAAGGACCCCGATCACTGTGAAGGATAAGCAATGTTTGAGAAGGACCAAAAACTGGGCATGACTTATCAGAAAACTTGGGGACCTTTCTGGGTGGCATTTTTTGAACAACATAGAAAACACAGAACCAAAACCAATATCAAGATGAGGCAACATCAAAGAAAGCACCTTCATCCAAAACAACCAGCTCAAAATAAACAAGCAAATATAAACACAACCAAAATTCCCTTTTTATTTTAGATTTCAAAACTTCCTTCTTTCAAGGCCATTTTACAAATACCAAACTAACTTTTCAAACCAATTTCAATTTCCAAGAATCATTTTCCCTTTTTAAAATCACTTTAGAAAAACAAGGTCAAGCCTTTAATTCCATATGAACACCCCAGTAATCCCATGAACCATTGCACATGTCTTCATTCTCTTTCATCCATACACACCAACATGCACTTCCCATGCATTCCCTCACATGTGAAAATGTTCATAAAGAGTACCTGAGGTTGAACCCAAACCATATCTCTACCAGTTCCAAGCAACCACTAGATTTTAGACCAAGAGATTTCAGTTTTGAAAATCCCTTTCTCAAATTTAAAAACATTTAAAAGAAATCGTTCTCATTTCAAAAACCTTTTTTTTTCATTTTAAAAAGTGCACTTACACCCACAAGAACCAAGAAAACACACAACTTGAATCAAATTACCAAAGTGAGGACTAGTAGTCATGCTTAACCTGATGACATGGTAGTGGGTCATGCCCCAAGTAAGCGCCAACAACTATGAGGAACGTAAACTGTGTACTCAGAATCCACATGGGTCAATACTCCATGTGAAATCATGATGTGAAATTGGCTTTCCTCTCTTGTCATCCCTCAATAAAAAAAAACCAGAACGAAATAAGGACTCAATTCCCAGACTACCCCCGGTGACTCAAGGTTAGGAACAGGAGTGGGTTCATGATTTCCTCCCCGTACCAACCTCTCGAGTCCCGACAATCCTAATCTCCATCTACCAGATACCCCAAATAACATGGGCTCTCCTATGATACCATTTTGTCACGAACCAACCTGGGTCGACCCTGAACCGGTCACTCGAACCAGTCCGCGACATGGCCCGAAGGGCATTCTCAATCCCCACGGGTTGGAAACTAGTGTCGGGCATCAAAATTTAATCATCGGGAAGGATTTTGCCCATGAAAAAATAAATACAAATAAATAGAAACTGACGATAAAAATAAAACTAACAATGGAATGAAAGTAAAAATGAACATACCTCCATGTGACCTTTCATGTCACCTCGCAACCAAAGGCCGACCTTGCTCCTATAATGAGAAACTCATCCAAGGAAACATGAGAAAAGGAAACTCGCAACTGAAATGATAAAGTAGGTGTGAGCATTTAAAACGATCAGTAGGGATGCCAAGAGTAAACCCCTGAATCCAATTCCTTCCTTTCCCGAAACAATCCATTAATGCAAGTTTTAAATACAACTATAAAAGTAGGGTTTTCACATTTGAAAATAAGCAACACATTTTCCCCATTTAAAAACCCAACACCCACTACATGCCATTTTACAAAATCATTTGTCATTTTATAAAAAAAATACAAAATAGAATATACCAATGTTGTGCTAGAGTAAAACAGGTAAGAGTGAAAGCTGAAAATAAACTATCAAAAAGAAAGTAAATAAGACCAGTGCACGGAAAGTAACAAGCAATGAAAATAATCCAGTAACCATGGGTGATCCTAAACATCCCTAGAATACCTCTGGATGTACTCAGTTTTGGAACCACCTGCCAGTGTATGGTGAAGCTCCTAAGTATATAAAAAACTGGCTGCCCTAACTGAACAATCTAGTGGCAAAGCCCGCCTGGACTAACAACAAATCCAGGGGGTACCAACCCGTCTAATCGGGGTTGGTCAACAACTGTCACTCGATCTCTAAAAGATTCCCAGGAACCCATGGTGGTTACAATAATACTTGTGTAAGTAGGAGGTCCACGCACACGTGACTCATCTCACCGCACTTTCCTACCCCAAACACGGACACTCTATATGATAACCCATAAGGGATATCCCCCTATTGAGGTGCCCTAGTATATCTACACACACACACACACACACACACACACACACACACACACACACACACACACACATATATATATATATATATAACATATCATCAAAGGTTCCAACCGAGCCTTCATACCATGAAAAAATTAAAACCATTTGATACCTTTTTCAAAATACTAAAGTTATTATATGGGTATAAAGTAATCAAAATATCATCATTTCAAAGAGTCAACACAAACATTACATTAAATCTAAAAGTTCCAAATGGGCCGTCACGACACACTCATGTCGAAATCATTATTCTAAAAGTATTTTAAGTTCCAACCGGGCACACACAATTTCCAAACACAAATCATTATAAAAGTTAACACAACTCCACCCATGAATTGGAAGAGCCAAATAGGCCTTTAAGTTGTCATGTCCAAAAACATTACCCAAAAAATTACACAAATACCACTTTTATATTTTCAAAGCCAAACTGGCACACCCTTGAGATCACACTTCAACCCTTTTAAAAAAGCCACACAAAGGACTGAATCTTACTTAGGAGACAAAAACCATTTAGAAAACCAAGGTTTTAAGGAAACACTAGTTTAATGGTGTCATTGTCACTTGAAGGCACGTCCATGGGTGCACCGAGTGCACCCATGGATGTGACAACATCCAATGGAATTCCTGTGTTTCAAGAAAACAATCAGTACTATTTCTACAAATCTACCACTTTGAAACTAAAACCAACCACTCACTTTATTTGAAAAGAACTCACACTGCCACATTAAAAACCAAAGAGCCCCCTTTTTATTTTAACACCTTAACACTATTAGAAAGTTATACCAATACCAAAATTATAATCAAACCAAGTTTATAAATAACCAATGCCGACACATAACATAGTCAAGGATAAACATTTCATAAAAACCCTCAATTCTAATTTGAAAACTATAGTATTTTAGCAAATGTGCCAAATGCACATAAAAACTATCATAATCAAATATTCACCTTCAAATTATATTTTTTTATCAAATTGTATTAACATAAAAAGAAACACCCCAAAAAAATAGCCATAAAAAATATCAAAACAAAACATGGAACATAATCAAATAACTACAGACTCGAACTAGGATTTGACTCAAAACATGCTTTTAACTAATTCTAAAAATTTAAAAACACTATAGCAGGAAAATTATGGGTATATCAAAGTTGAGAATCACATAAAATAAAATTATCAAAACACCCAAGCATCAATTAGAATGCGAAAAGGAAAACCATGGAATTACCTACCTCAAACCAAGAGCGGACGCGATAGAACCTCAACGGAAGTTTCACAATCCCTCGTGGACTAACTGCGCCCGCTAAACAACAATAAAAACACACAACCCACGATAGTATTAGAGTTTATCTAAATTAAATAAAAACACCAAATATGAAATGAAGGGAAAATAAAGAAATTAGGGAATAAATAAATAAAATAATAAATAAATAAATAAATATAAGAATAAATAAATAAATAAATATAAGAATAAATAAATAGGTGATTAAAAGAATAAATAAATAAATAAATGAATAAAAGAATAAATAACTAAATAAATTAATAATATAAATATACATGAGGAGGCCGCTGCCGGCTAGAGCAGGAGAGGAAGCGTGAAGGAGGAGCGACGAGGCTATCGAGGTCTAAAGCAAGAAGGGTAGGGTTTTTTCGGGCTGTCGGTAAAGGGAAACAACATGGGGGGGGGGTGGGGGGGGTGTCGGAGCACGGTTTATTCGGAGGTGCAGCGGGGTGAGGCGGCTGGCCGGAGGCGCGGTGTGGCCGGAGCAGGAGAGGGTTGGCACGGGACTGAGGCTGGGTGCAATTGGGAGGCCAGGTCGGCTGGGTGTGGGGAGAACCAAGGAGGGAAAGGTCGAGGGCTCGGAGTAAGGCGGAGGCCCACTGGGGTCAGGGCAGAGGTGATGCTGGAGTGGCATGAGGCATGGGCGCTTGCTGGCGGTGCTGAGTAGGGAGAGCCGACAAGGGAGGCGGGGTCCCATGGGAAAAAGTGGGGTGGGGTGGGGTGGGGTGCGGTGAGGTACTAGGGATCAGATTGTGGCAGGAGAGTGAGGTGATGCTGGAGGGGCATGAGGTGTGGGAGCTTTCTGGCGGTGCTGATTAGGGAGAGTCAACGAGGGAGGTGGGGTCCTGCGGGCAAAGGTGGCTGGTGCGTCGAGAGGCGAGGCGAGGGCAGAGGGTGGGATCTCGGGTGAGCGCGTAGCACTGGAGGCAGGAGGCAGCGAGGTCGAGGCCAGCCGGGGCACTGTGGAGGGAACCAGGGGGGGTGGATCACGACGGGGAAGGGGTAGGAGAGGGGGCTTCCTGGGTAGTATTTGGGTTACATTTTTTTCTTTCATTCTATTATATTAATAATAATTATATTAGTAGAAATAATAATAATAATAATAATAATACCAGAAATGATATTAATAAAAATAACAATAATAAAGATAATATTAATAAAATTTATTAACAATAAAAATAATAATTATAAAAATAAAAATAAGAATAATAATAATAATAATGCAAATAATAATAAAAATAACAATTTAATAACCCTAATAACAAAATATTTTATTTATTTTAAACATCGCTCAACTGCACGACCGCGTGCCGCCGTGCGCGTGGTTGGGGCGAACCGCGCTCGAACCATGCCACACAGAATTGACCACATATAGGGTTAAGATGCGTGCTTTCTGTGCAACTTTATAACTCGCGCATTAACTAGGTCAGGCTGTGACAAATAATATGGTAAATGTGATAAATTATTAAATAAGTATACCCATGTGATAAGTTTTATGAGAGGGATTTTGGACCGAGGTTCTACTCCCACAGGTCTGGCTAGATTGATGCTGTAGGCCTCACCAATGTATTGTATAATTAGTTTAGTGGGATGAGGCTCCTCATGTTTGGGTTAGGATAGAATAATTCTCTAGGCCCCACCGTTGTTATGTCATGGTTTGGGATATCGGCCTGAGGCTCTATGCTCCCAAAGTATGGACTTGTTTTTGTTACTTGGACCGATTCTCCAAGGTACATTGTTAAATTGAACTGAATAGTGAATAACTCTTTGTGAATAAAAGTATGCAACCCCTAATTCTATGAATTAGGATACTAGCATGGATGAATTAGGCTAGGTTGGTTTTATTTCATAATATAGGTTTATGGATTAAATGGTTAATTAATTTTTGTTTAAATGTGAATCATTTTCCCTTTATTTTGTCTTGTTTATTTATTGAACCTTGATTATCTACATACATGGATATAAAAACTGGATTTTTCTTTAGACACCATTGGTGGTGGACTACTAAGTTGTACTCACACCCTACTTAGGTCGCCATGGCACTTGGGTTCTTGAGCAGATGCTACTTGTTTTCTAGTAAAGGTTTGGTACATGGACCTTGTGTTGGTTGTGCATGGGATAATGGGTTGGAGCAAAGGATGTCAGGACCAGGTTGGGAATCAAGACTATGTTTTGGATATTTTATGGTTTTGGTATTGGAGTCTTTATTTGCATGACTACTTGACGTGTTGTGTATACATTCCATGAGTATATTATGTTTCACTTGGTTTAGTGTTGTAACTTTCCTCTAGTTGTTCCGTTGTGCTATTTCATTTGGTTGATATATATTTTGTTATTATTTATGCTATGGTTTTAATCTAATAAGATAGTATAGTCTCCCTTATGTATCTTTATAAACCATTTATACTAGTCATTAGTCTCTGGAATACAGGGAGACATGCCTGAGGTCATGGGGAGACCTGACTTAGGGAACAAGTTATAGTGGCACCTAGTCTGGTGATGTTACATATGGAATAAAAAAACCTAAAGTCATATACTTTAAGGTGTTTGTATGCAAGGTTTTTATCTTGAACACTAAGGAAAATCTTGGTAAATTTGATCCAAAGGCTAATGAAGGAACCCTTATAGGATATTCTATAACTTCTAAAACTTATAAAGTATAATAAAAATTCAAAGATAGTTGAAGAATATGTTCATGTGAAGTTTGATTAATGTGATCCTTTTGATAAAAAAAATCAAATAGATGAAGTTATAAATTCTTTGGACTATGTGAGACTTGAATCTCTTAAAAATGATTTTGAAAAACAAGAATATGATGAAATCCAGTCCAGCCTAGAAGAACATGAAACCAGTGAACCTGATAGTGTATTACCTAGACAACCTAGAACCTCAAAGGATTATCCTTTAGAAAAAATAATTGGAAACCTAGATATAACAATTATGAAAATAAGGAATGTAATAAATTAAACCAAATTGTATTAATTTATATCTAAATTATAACCTAAAACTCTAGAAGAATAATTAGAAAATAAAAGTTAGATAATAGACATAAAAGAAGAACTTAACTAGTTTATATGAAACAAAGTTTTGGAATTGGTTTACAGACCATCAAATCATCTAGTAAATAGGAACCAAATTGGTTTTTATAAATAAGAATGATGTCCAAGTAATAATTACTAGAAATAAATCTAGATTAGTAGCTAAAGGATATAATTTGGAATAATTAATAGATTATTATTAAACCTTTACACTTGTTTCTAGATTAGAAGCTATTAGAATTATTTTAGTTTATGCATCATATATGAATTTTAAATTATATCAGATGGATGTAAAATCATCTTTTATAAATGTATATTTAATGGAGGAAGCTTATATTGAACAACCACTAATTTTTGAAAATCCTCATATACCAAATTAGGTTTTCAAACTTACTAAATCTATTTATGGAATTAAAAAAGTACCAAGAGCTTGGTATAAAATATTAAGTTATTTTCTAAAAGAAAATGGATTTTATATAGGATTAAAAAATCCTACTTTATTTAAGGAATGTATATTTTATGATATTTTATTAGTACATATTTATATAGATGATGTTATTTTTTGTTTTACTAATAAAAATATTTGTAATGATTTTTTTAAAATTATGCAAAAGGAATTTGAAATGCGTATGATAAGAAAATTAAATTTCATTCTTGGTTTTCAAATCTATAAAAAATATAATGGGAATGTTTTAAAACAAAGTAAATATATTATTTATTTATTAAAAAAGTTTATACTAGAAAATAGTAAAATATATAAAAATCTCATGTGTACCAATATAAAACTTGATTTGGATGAAGCTGGTAAACCAGTTGATAACAAGTTACATAGAGTTATGATCGGTAGTTTGCTATATCTTACTACTAATAGACTATACATTATGTTTTCAATTTTTATGTGTGATAGATTACTAATAAATCCAAAAAAATCCCACCTTACTATTGTTAAAATATTTTTAGATATTTGAAAAGAACTATTTTTCAATCTTTACTTTACCCAAAAAATTACGATTTTAATTTAATATCATATTCAGATGATGATTTTGGAGGATGTAGGTTCGATAGAAAGAGCACTTTAGGAACCTATCAATTTTTAGGGAAGTCATTAGTTTCATGGTCAAGTAAGAAATAACATTAATTTTATTGGTCAATAGTTGAGGCAAAATATATATCTACTATGGAGTTTGGACTTAAATTCTATAATATTACTATTTTATGTGACAATGTTAGTGTAATAAATATTTCAAAATGTCCTATAAGTCGCTTGAGAACTAAGCATATTAATATAAGGAATTATTTTTTAATAGATCATGTTCTAAAAAAGGATATATCTTTAGAGTTTATTAATAGTAAATATCAACTTGCTGATTTTTTCACTAAACCAATTCCCACTGCAAATTTTGAATTTATTAATGGGGGGTAGGTATATTTAATTTTAAGTTAAGTTTCATTTTTCAATTATTTTATTTAAATTATTTTTAATCATTTTTCTTAATTTTATTCATTTATTATTTGTTTAATTATTCTTTAATAAATTATGGATTTATTAATATTTTTGAAAATGTTTCTTTTTAAAATTAAAATCTATAATGATTAGTCTAAGTATTTGTCTTGAGAAACTGAACCGACATCACAAAAATTATAAAATCTCTCTCTCTCTCTCTTACCCTCATCTCAAACCCTCTTCAAATTTTATATATCTCATTTTCCCATCAAAACCCTAAAATCCAAACCTCAAACCTTCATATTTTTAGTAATGGGAAAGAAGAAAATAACTAAAGAAGGTGGAATGAGTGGATCTAAGAGACAATTCTCTTCAGGAAATGTTAGAAGAATTATTTAAGGGAATGTAATTGGTTTTGAGTGGTTATTTTAGATGAATCTTCTATTAAATAAAGCATTAGTTTTTTAAGATATATAATTTATTCTCAATAAAGAAAATAAAGAGTACATTTTTAACAATGAATAAAAACAGTTTTATGAAAATGTCTAGTTCAATTTTGGTGACATAGAGGAAGTTTTCATTTCAAAGGTAGATGATATAGAGTTTTCTATTTCCTCAGTATAAATAGACAAGATTTTTTAGTGTCCCAATGAAGGGATTTTTCATTTAAATATACAATCTATTGAATATGAAATCCATAAATCTGAATATATTATGTCTTTTATTTTTGGATCTAACTTGGTTAAAAAAATGTTTATGAGAGATCTTGAAGCTGAATAGAAGGTACTGGTCAAATTCATTTAGTCTGCAATAATACCTAGTATTGTTGAGTTAGAGAAAATTATATTTCTATATATGTATATATTGTTTTTTGATATTAAGTGACATAAAAATGAATTTCAGTAGATATATGATGAGATATAATAATCATTGCTATTATAAGGAGGCAAGAATGTCATTTTATCCATACATAAGGCCTATTTATTTAGTTTTTTACAAGAAGATTAAGATTCATGATATTCATAAAGCCATTAGAAGTCATTATAATAATATTCTTAATGATGTAACCTTAAGAAAATTATGTTTCTTATAGAGAACATCAAAAGTAAAACTGATTTTGGTTAGTGCTGATGACATACAAGAATTCATTATTATTACTTAGGGGGAGTAAGAAAATGAGAAATTAGCTGGATCAATATGATTTCATGTTGAAGAAGTTATAGAATCAGGAATAGAGAATGTTGTTGAAGTGGTAAGGAGGAAACTCTGGGTATATTTTATTACTCCACCTACTATAAGAGATATTCATTGTTCTTATAAAGAACATTAAGAAGATGAAAACATTGATGTTATTGTTACTAGGCCCAGAAAAATAGAAGAACCAGAAGTCCAGGCCCAAGAAATTGAAGTTTCTGTAATATAAGAAGTAGAAAAACCAGTGTTTATAGGTGTAAAAACTACTAATATAGAAAGACCAATTGAAAATAGAGATGATCCTAAAGATCATATAGAAAAAAAGTTGAGAAGAATGCTCAAGGTGATGATAAAGTGTATTATTCAGTAGTTGAGACCACTGGAATAGTTTAAAATCAAATAGTTTTTGTTGCTGAAAATTCAATGGAAATGTATTCTCCTGAATCAAGTGAAAATACAGAAGTTCTTGGTCTATTTACATCATCTTCCTATGAGAAAGATGAAGGCATGTCCCTAGATATCATTGAATTTGGAAAACCTTCAATAATTAAGGAAGTAGAATCATATAATTCTCTTAATTAATAAATTTAATAATTGGTCTGTAAATTTAATCAGATGAAAGAAGATAATTAAACCCTAAAAATGAGCTATAATTCTCTAAGAAATATTTTGAGGATTTTTAAAGATAAAATATTCCAAGATGAGAATTGGAAGCGGTTTGAATTATGCTAATTAAACTCAAAGAAAATCCTATTTTTTAAATAAATTTTGATGCATTTCAAAGAGAAATGTCTGATTAGATTGGGAATCTCAAATCTAAATCTATTTCAAATTCATACACTGGTGATTTAAAGAAATGCATGGAAATACAATTTGAATAAAATTTGCATCCAAGAGACCCAAGTTTAATTTTGGGCGGAGGCATATTTATAGGTTACTATAGTAGTGTTGTAGAAGACACTATAGTAGGAACTGTAGTAGGTACTGTTTGGTACTATAGTAGCCAAAACTATTCACATGTTTTAGCCTTTAGGCCACCAGTTTGGTCCTTAGGTCCTTCAAGGACTTCGGGCTACCCAAAACCTTCAAACCAGTAAGGCTTTTGGGCCACCTCAAGGTCTTCGGGCCACCTCAAGGCCTTTGGGGCACCTTAAGGCCTTCAGTACACATGTAATGTAGATGCAACTAGAAATACTGCAAGGAACAAGGCTACATATGAGGATTTAATAGTTGGTGTATTCACTAGAGCAGAGCTAACTAAAATTAGAAGAATGACAGGGTATGAAATTTCCATTGGTACCAGGCTTGTACATCTCTGTACAAGAGAACTATCCGACTAGCCTTGCAAAGGTGGAGAGTTGACATTATGATATTTGATGGGGAGGGGCTGTTTCAAGTAGTCTGTTTGGGATGAATTCTTATAAGACCTCCAGGTCATGTAATGTGTGTCTAAGCCTATAGGCCATGTAAGGGTTCCCCCTCACCCCTTAAAAGGGGGAGTATAAAAAATTAATAAAAATTTAAGGCCTTTGGTCCATTCATGCAATTTTAATTGATAAAGAGTATTCAAATTTAGGAAAGAGATTCAACTTTTATTCATCAAACTTCTCCAGATATGGTAATAAATTTTGAGTCTATTACCATGGTTCTATCTTCCATAAATTATCACATACATATTATTTAGTCTGATAGTGCTCCACTTCATGTTTTGTTAGACAATAAAAAATTTCTTATTGAAAAATTTACTTTTAATGAACTAGGTCTAAGAAGTCTTCTTAATCAATTAAGTGAAATATTGAATTAGTTTGTCTAGAATGAAGATAATGTATATGAGTTTTTGAAAGTCAATTTTATTGAGAATTTGAAAATAGAATATGAATTGAAGAATTTGATGAAGTACTGGAATGAGATGTTCAATGTCAAATTTGAAGGAATGATGACAATACTAAAATATGTTCATTAGGTCATTCATGGTTCACCAAATCTTGAAACCTCATATAAACCAGCCCCTTCTCCTTCATCTAATCCTACCTCTTATACCTTCTTGTAAAATATTCTTTATAATCAAAGATATCTTTTTAATAAAATTATTTCCTTCATTATATTTTTGCTTATTTATTTCTTATTATCTATCCATTTCTCATGCCTGAATAGAATAATTTGTGACTTAGTGTAACAAAACAATTACTACAATTGTTTTCTACATTAAATGTGTTATAAAATATTTTTGATACTTTATTTTTGATATCAGAATAAGGGGGAGAAAATTTGGGTAAACAAACAGTTTTTTGACTATAATATTTAACATAAACTTTTTATAATGTTATTTGTTTATTAAAATTCATAAAGATTTAAATAAAAACTAAAATTTCTGTTTAAAGACTCTATTTTATTTTTAAGTTTAAATTTCCTATATTTTCATAAGAATTTGATATATGGGTTTTGTGATAATCAAAAAGGGGGGGGGGGATTGTTAGACATATATTGACTCAAAAATACTCTATAAATATTGCTGATTTTTATTCTAATAAGCATAATTTTTTATTTTACTAATGAAATTACTTTAAATATTTTTCATAATTATATTTCTTAAGAAATTTATCTTATTTATGGGTTATAATTTTTATCTGAAGTGTTTTGGATATGTTTTAAAGTAGTTTGGAAACACTATTCATACAATATGTTTGTAAGTGGATCGTATGGTTCTTAAACCCTATGTTTTTGTAAAAGTATGAATTGGGAACCATAATTTTGAGAAGAAACCCTAAATTTGAGAAACTAATATATGGTAAAATACCCCAATGTTTTCAAGATCAACCATACATTTTAAACCGTACTTTCAAAGATAACCCTACGTTTGACTTGGTTAATGATGGAGTTTAAATTTAATATATTTTCTACGTTTTCTCCAACGGTATCACCAGAAGTAAATATATTTTAAAATATTCTTAAAGACCAATTAAAAAGATCATTTTTAACATATTAAACCATTCCTATTTCTAAGGGATGTTACAACTTTATTTGAACAATTGAAATTCAAATGATTATGATTTATCAGAAAATACTCATCGATCTATTCAATAGAAAAGAAGATAAAGTTTTCTTGTTAAATACTAATAGTTATATCCTTTATATATGTAATATATTTTTGAATACAATGTCTTTGTTATTATGAATAGATACACTTTGGAGACATACATGTTTCAATCTTGTTCTGTGTAATTATTGATCTGCTGCTTCTACTACTACTGTTCTGTTACTGTATTTCTTAAAGATAATTGGAAACTAGGATCACTTAAAAGCTATTATTTCTTGAAGACTCATTTCTATGAATAATAAGATCTATTTCCTTCCAATTTATGCTGCAACTATGAGTTCAATCTATTTCTCAACCAAATCAATTACTATTGATTTTCTAGAGTATTGGATGATCTTACTATGTCATTGAAGGAGTGTTATCTTCTAGAAGTAAGATGTGAATTTTTTTGGTTCCCTATAAAATAACAAGAAGTCCATTTAAAAGCCTTAATATAAAGGTTTAAACTTCCCATACTTATTTGTGAATTTATTTTGATAAGGGGACCTATCTAGTGAAAATAATCAAGCTTGCTGAGAGAGTTTTGGTGGAGTAGACCAGGGGATCTTTGTTCCCCAAACCACTATAATTTTTTATGTTCTTTTTATAATATTTTTCTACTTCAAAACTTTGAGTAAATAAGATAATTATGTATATCTTTATATTACATGAAGTGGGATAAAGTTTTAATCTATCAAGATTTGTAAAAGAACATAATTCACCCCCTCTTGTGAATCTTCGTATTATTACGACCTAACATAGACATAATCTTGATATTTTGTTGGCATATCACCATTGAAGGCAGATTGTTCCACTTTTTTAAGGTAGGGTTTCTATGTATTTCCTTTATTTTACCAGTCTTGAATACTCAAGTTTAGTTAAAAGTTATTTCTTATCAATTATAAGTATACACATGGTTCCCTTTATGGATGTTAAAATGTTTTTAAGGATTTTAACATTTGGCATAAATATAATTTCATAATTTTTATATTTTTAATCTCATAAATATTGGTTTAGGAATTCCAAGTGTATGTATAAATTCCTTAAAGTCTATTTTCAAATGAATTTGGAAATAGAAAGGGTGTTTAACACGAATGAGATTTTTCTAAGAGGTTGTTTTCAATTAAGTAAGGGTTTAGTTTTAAAAGTATATTTTTAAAGGATAAGGGTTTGAAAATAAAAAGTTTTCTTGTTTTTTTAAAAGTGTAATTAATTGAACCAAAAAACCTCTCAAACTGGTACTCGAACCGATATGCTACATGTGCAAAGGGCGTTCCCGATCCCCATGGGTTGGTGACTAGCATCTAAGAATCAAACAACAAACCAATGGAATTATTTCTCCCAAACTAAATCAACAATAATTAAAATATATATAATGGATACACCAATGGAAAATATAAATATATGCCATAATAGAAAGAAAATAGCAGAAACTAAAAAACTCAAGAGTAGAACAAATATCCATCCTAGTTGACAGAAAACCTCACCGCCTCACTATGGTACCTTACCTTTCCCTACATTGAAATACATAACCAATTCTATGCACCATTGAAGAGGTATGTAGGGTGTGAGAAAACAGGATCAGTAGGGTCTCACCCAGATGTTCCATATCTGGTTTCTGAACAATAATCCAAGCATGATCAACTTTAAATAAAAAAATTCATGATAACAGTTTAACAGTTTTTATACCAAAAGCATGGAAAAATAGTTTAATTTCCACTTTTTCTACATTTCCAAATAAACAAGTTAAATAAATTTCAAATCATTTCATATCAAAATATCTCAATAATAGATCCATTAAAACAAATCATGCATCACATATCATATCAAAATCCATGGTAGTACAACAAAATAATATAAATCAAAAGTATCCCAAATTGGCTAAGAAGAACAGGAAACAACACTCCAAGGATCACATTAGGCCAAGATATCTAGGAGACACATAACTAACATACACAATCATGTGAACATCAAACCACTAGACATATACATAAAATTTTGAGGGAATAGGAACACCCTAGCAAGTGAACCTCCTACCAGGTCTAAAAAGTCCCTAGAATAACCAACCTAGAGAGTAGAGATAAGACCCTTGAGCAAATAAACTAATAGTGGATGAGACCTATTACTATACCTTACACCTAATCCATTTCATCATTTCATGATTTTAAAACCATTTCACAAAACCATTTCAAAATGCTTTAAAACCCCTTCTTTATTTATAAAAAACTAGGGGAAAACCATATTTTATAAAAACCTAGTTCCACACACACTAATCAAACTAATCATATCATTCTATTTCATTTAATAATTTTTTTTTATAAAAACTAGACCAATGCAGTTCACCAACACCGGCTAGATACAGAACTACCTACCTCAAAACTCAGGATCGCACATGCTCACAAAGGAACCCAACACACAAGAAAGAATTCAACAATGAAAAAAAGAGTCCCTATAATATTTCTAATCATCTTATAATTGATCCAATTTAATAAAAGGGTTGGTGGAGAAGAGGAAAAAACACATACCTTAAGAATTCACACCCGCTTCACCACAACCGTCAAAGGAATCACCCCCAAAACAATATTGAACAATAGATATAGAAGGAAACAAGAATAAACATAACCATGGGTCAAAAGATCTAATAACGTAATGCAACTGCATTACTGTGATCAAATAAATGCAGAAGTAGAAAGTATCACTCAACTAGAGAGACACAAAGCAATCACAACGATTGGTCAATCACTGAACAAATCAATCCAGATTAAACAAAGACTCCCAAAATCACTGGAGAAGCCTTTTAGGTTGAGAGAAAAAGAAGTTGAGGGTGAACAAAATAACATATCACCCACACACCACCCTAAAAGCCCTTCCTATAATATTTACACAGCATGTAATCCCTTTACACATTGTTTAATCCTCGGGAATTAGTTATGCTGAAAACCCCATCACCTTTTTAATAAAAACTGATGTTTTATTATCACATGATGTGTAATATGTACACAACATGTACTCACTTAATGCTATTAATCAGGTTCAAAATATATTCCCTTCAGAACTTACACATCATGTACTCCAATTACAGGATGTACATTTCTCTTATATACTATGAAACTACAGATTCTTACATGAAAACCCAAAATGAACTTGGACATTTCTGAACTTAGAGAGAATCCCACAAATATATTACATGTTTATAACTGGATTCCATTAATTCAAATAAACATACATCCCTGAACTTTAGGTCATTTTCCCAAAAAAATTATCTCCATCCTCAGGAGTCACAACACACACCTAATTTAAGAGGAAAGAAAGCAAGGATAAGGGAATTACCTGAATGGGGGTAATGATATATTAAAAAAATGTTTTCAAATGGATTGTTTGTCATGACCTGATCCCTATAAAACCCCTATTGGGCCAACAAAAATGGTGAGAGTGAACCCCAAATACCTCCTCCAATAGGTCTCAGGTTAACAACTAGCACTAAGGGTATAAAATATAAATATGAGAGACATTATCCTCATAATATCCCAAGAATAATAAAATAACCACTAATCAATAACAATAATTCCATTCCATAAGACAAAAACCCACAAACTAAATGGTACTTATATTTCAAATACATGATAGTCAATAATTACATGCATAAAAAAGCTATAGAACCCCAAATCATCCACTAATTCCATTCAATCTACCCAAATAATACCTCTAATACATGTTGGTTTATCCTGTAAACAATTAACAAACTATGGTGGGTTGAGAACTTGGGAGTACTTAGTATGATCATCCTTTTGAGATAAATCAACATTTATGTGTAATAATTGATCAAGATTATACAAGAGTGATGTCAACCAAACAAAACTTATTAATCATAAATATAATTAGAACAAGAACATGAATCCAAATCACTACACTAAACATCCTATATATTTTACCACTATTTCCTCCATTTACAAAAACATCCCCAATAATTTCCCAAAACCAACAACCCAACCAATTCTATAACTAAGATTAATAAATATCACCAAACCCACAACCATAACCAACCTATATGTATCCAAGGCCCAAATACTTCCACCGATCTCACTTATTATCATAGATTTTACAACTTTAACTAGTAGTAATATTATAGGATGAACACTCTATAAATGTGATAAAAAATGTGATAAATAAGATACAAAATAGCATATCATCAATCATCACCCCATTTCACAACTAAACACAACATCACATATCCATAACCACATATCCACAACCATATCCACATAACATCCTATCATAGCCACCAATCCAACACCACACACCATATCTGCATCCACACATCACATATCCACCTTTAAAATTGAACATCAATCAGATAACGTAAACATGATGGGCATAAAATGAATTCCCTCCCCCTTCTATGTATGCCCCTACCCATAACCACATATTCTCATCCTCCTCATCACATCCACATCCACACCATCATCACTACTCACCAACACACCATAACATAACCATCACAATAGGGTATCATTAACATGAAGGGAATAAACCTCATGATGTCATCATACCATGCACAACACCCACCATGTATCATCATTTACCACTATGTAACCGAGTCAATCAATATTTTTATACTTGCAACTTCAAGACATTAGAGATTATGAAGTTCCACCACATCATCCTCTTTCTCCTCCTAAATACCCCAAAACCACTTCCACAGTCAATGTCAAAAACATATCAACCACAAAAAATAATCACTTTCACAACAATACTATATTATAAATATCACTTTCAAGCTTCTTTAAAAAAGGGTAATCGCACAGGAAACAATTTCAAACTTCCACTTGATTCATATTCCTCCTGTTTACCAGCCACATTAAATTTAATATTTCATTGATTCACCCATAACCCATTTCAAACCATTCATTCGTATTTCATATCATTTATTAAATCTATGTTTATATAGTTTATTCATCAACAATTTATTCACAACCCACTCCCTTTTTACCATATTTATCATGCCAAACATATTCCATTAAATACCTTAAAGTTGTATTTAATTACCACACTATCATCATTCATTTAAAATTCCACTTTCCACTTCAATTACCCATTACCATTAATATTTTATAGCCTAGTTTATCTATATATATGAAAAAACTAAATAACACCAACATCATGATTCCCCCTTATAGGAAAAGAAATAACAACAACAAGAAAAGCCTCAATCATCAATAATAATAATAACTTTCAAATTCCAGTTTCCAGAAATTCTCTTTTTTCTTAAATCTTTAAGTTATTATCCATTTATATAAGGGATAAATTTATACAATGATTTCAATAAAAAAATCCAAATCAATAAGCCTCAATTAGTAAGAATCAACACATAGAAAATAGCATGAAAACCATAAAACACTTGAAATAATTCATGTTTTCAAATGAATATTAACCGGTTTAACGTTTTATTTTAATTTAATTTTTTATTAGAGTGTTCCCATATATTATTCCCTTCCTATAAACCATGATAAAACTTATAAAAAATGTATAATAAGAAAATAATAACACATTTAGAGAAAACACATCAATAAAGTTAATCATATTAATTCTAGAAGATAGAAAATGATTTTAGAAATCCCCTACCTCAACTAGTGCTCTATAATTCACTATAAAAACAAGGGGAAGAAGAAGAATATGGACTCAAGATCTAAGACATGTGAGAATATTGAGGCACCCTAGACTTGAACTCCTAGGTCCAGTGCTAAAAAAATATTCTTTAAACTATGGATTTGATACTAAATGATATGAACCAAAATAAACTTACATATATTTCTCATTAATATTACATATCAAAATAATATCACACAATCCTGAGGGCCTTTAGGTTTAGTTTCTTTAGATATTATCTACAGAAACATCTTATTTTACACTACTTGTGAATATTATTGCATAATCATACCCCTATAAACCTCATTATAGACTTATCATAAGTTGTACTCATCTTAATAACTAGAGGAATAAAAACATAATAAAGGGGTTAACTTAGATTCTCAATAAGGGTAAATATATGAGATAATAATTAATGATCATAAGTAAGCAAGAGATAAGCATGTGGGTATGAAAACATAGTTAAGGTCCCTGAAATAAATTTAGAAAATCATGCCTAAATAAATATAGATCATAAATAATAAATCAAGTAACAAGGATCTAAGCATAACATAAGACAAGAGTCATTATAAAATGATAATATTAAAAAACATAATATTTTGGCACAAAAAAAAGCATAAAAAATAATTTATTTTTTCAAGCCTCACTGGAAAGACAATCATACCCAAAGACATAAATATCAAATCATGAGTCATTGAATAAATCATTGACATAACATAAGTCATGAGTCATAAGATCACAAAACATAAAACAATATTAAGCCATGAGAGAATAATATGGACATAATAATATGCTATAAGAGTGTGGATAAACATAAGAATAAAAATCACATGTCAAGGATACTCACCAAGACATTCATTACATAGTAGTCATGGGATAACCACCCATGTACCTTCTTGATCTTGGGTTAACCACCCATATACCCTCTTAGGCTTGGGATAACTGCTCATGTACCCTTTAAAATCATGAGATATAAAATATTACCCAATTTATTAGAGGAAAATATAATTCTGGGACCACCCATCACATAATGAAAACCATACATAGTTGTTCCACAAGATAATAAATACATTAATCATTTAATCATAGCTTAATTAACCCATGGGGAAGAAATGTGTTTTATGATTTTTTTTTAAATATCACCATCATAATCCGTCTAAATAAATAATATGGATTGTATTATAAGAACATATGCCAAGTGTAACCTAAGGAACATCAAAGGGTATTGAAATAGATGAAAAACAACTTTGTAAGAAGAAAAATTAGAATGGTTCCACATAATAAGGGATAAATAAATATATCATTTGATACCATGAGTTTAATCCCCCCAAAAAATAATATAATAGAATTTAGAGGGTAATTCATGAAACCAAATGTAACGCCCAAACCCATATCATTAGAATGATAACCAAGTAGAGACACTAAAATTACTCATGTGAAACTCCTCATACACAAGAGGATACCAACTAGTGATGAAGGTTTATGGATGTAGTGTGGAGACTATACCCATGGTAACATAAGGCAAAAACTATGTAATAAAAGTAAAAAATTGAAATAACTACAGTGGAAGGTAAACAATATGTCAAAACACCATGTCACCCAAACACAAAATGTTAAGTACCATATACCCCCCAATGTGGTGGTTCAAACCAAGTATCAAGAAACATAAAATTAAATAAATTCACCAGTAATAGTTCAGAGTATGTGCTGACATCAAATCCAACTCCAAACCTCTGTCTCCTCAACCCCTTGTTACATGGCCCTTTACCTTCACCAGATCCCTGGTCATAAAATCTATACACACATCAAGATGCATGTGAAGGGTGAGATTATAAAATAGTAGGAAACCACCAATGTTTAATCAACATAAGTTCAGATGCATATAGAGGTGTATGACATGATGATAAAATAAATTCACACACAAGTAAACAATACCATACTGAGCATCCGTGCACTAACCAAGATGCCACAAACCCAAAATGTACACATTTAGACTCCATGCCTAAAGAATATCTAAATGGTCATGGGAATGTCACAAGTGAAGGATCCAAATGTAAGTATTATCAGTAGAAATACAATCCTAATTCCATGGTTTAATCAACATAAGGCTATAATGCATCGTCTCTAAGCCTAAGGCTACATGTCAAACCACATAAGGCTAACATGACTATAACACCATGAGATTTTGTGAAATATTTTTTCAAATAAATTTAATATTTTCATAATTTTGTGTTATATTCAACATAAAGTTTATCTTCTTTTATGAACAACACTAAGTTTATCTTGTGTTACATAGAACACTGAGTTTAAACAAAACATAACATACTATTAATATATTATTATTTAATATGATAGTTATCACCAAGCCATTGAAATGATGGGAATGAAAATGGTTAAATAAATTATAAAAATATATAGTTTACACATGTATATATAATAAATTCCTTTATGACCAATTAATTATAAATAAAAATAAAAACTACTTAAAAATAAAGGAAATCATTTTAAAAAAAACTATTTTTATGCACACAAATGAATTTTACCTAAATAAATTAAAAAAATAAATTTTGGTGAATTATTTTAATGAAATTAATATATTATATATTCAATAAAATGTTTAACATTTATTATATGTTTTTTTAGACAATATATAATAATAAATCCAATTTAATACTTAAAAACTATATTTTTCTAAAAGTAGTTTTATCACATTTTGCAGACTTATTTTTAAAATTGATTTTTAAAACTTATAGAAATTATTTTAAAAAAAATTAAATTAAATATTTAAATAATCATGTCAAAATTATATTAGTGTGAATTTTTATAACTTTCTAATAATATAAATCCTTCGACGAATGGTGAAGGGTAATGATTTTTTATTAATAATTGTCATTCCATTTAAATATTTTAAAAACATAAAAATTATTTTAATATAGTTTTAAAAGTAAAATTTGTTCAATTATATTATAATAAATACAAATTAGGTCATTTGAATAAATTTAATATTAAAATTTTATATTAAAACCTTTTATACTTATGAGAATATTCTCTTTGGAAACTCGCTTTTTCATCGCATCTGTGGATATAATTTTAAATTGAATTCTTCTACTAATGTGAATTAAATTTGGAAAAATGTATTAAATATTTTTAATCATAATAGTTTTATTATATAATAAGTTAAACTTAATTTTTGGCTAAAATGGATAGTTAAAATATTAAAAAATTAATTACTGCGGTTAAGGTAAAAATGAGTTTACCGAGGGGTTAAACTAAGAAGATAAGGGTTAAAATGACCTACCAACTTGTAAAAATCTTATTGAATGGACATATTTAAACATTATATATAAAAAATTATAATATAAAGTCATTTTAATAATTTTTATTGGGAATGAATTTATCATTTTGGATTCTTTTGGAAATTTCCAAGTAATTTCCATGAGGGTTCCCTTTCCACACTTATAAAAGAGAACTACCTCCCTTCTATTCTTTACACATATCAAGAAACTTTTATTGAAAAAAAGATACAATAAAACTATAAAAAATACTTATCCACATTATATAGGTTATAGTATTTCTAAAAGACCAACCTAGGGTTTTTAAGAGGAGATCTGAAGGAGGTTTCTCTAAGAGAAAAAGATTGTCTTATTGAATCTATTTCATTTTATTTATTATTTTACACCATAAATTATGTCTTAACAGTTTAAATATAATAAAAAAAATATATCACATATATTTATATGTTATTATGTTTATGGAATAATATTTATCCATCTCCTCCTTTCTTAAATGGGAAATGAAACCATCGATCACGTGTACGACACACTACCACCTTGCGAATTGATGCAATTTGTTTTCTATCACAACCTTTAAATTATGAATATTATGATGTATTTAACATATTTATATGATATTTATGACATTAATATACTTTTTTAATTATAATATCACATATACCTTCTTACTTTCCATTCCATGGGGGATACGATAGCATCACTCGTGTGTACGACGAACCACCGCCTCACAAAGCAATGTGATTCACTTTTTACTAAATATTTACATGGAAGGTAATAAAGGATAAATTTAAGTAATATATGTTATATATATGACATTATATTTATTTTATAAAATTATATTCCATCCACTTCCTTACCCTTTCACCCATTAAGGAAATGATAATGTCGCTTGTGTGTATGTAAGGCCTACTATCTCCATGAAGCGATGTGATTCATTCTCCATGTTCCAAATTCAATAATGATTATAAATAAGAATATAATGAAAAAAATTATATTTATAACATTAATATAATTCTTTAGATATTGTAACTATATCCTATGTTCATGATCTAGAACTTTCATGACACAACATGCATGAGTAAATAAGGTAATTGACACATGAAACAATAGTGACAATGAAAAATTATTAACAAACAAGTAATAAGATGTTATACAATGATCATATAGGATATTATAAATATCAATATGGTTTTGTTATAGGTTAATAACATGTTTAAAACTGCTTTATATGAGGTTAAATAGTGGTCAAATAAAGGGAACCATGAGGTAAGGAGTTTCTTAACTCAATTTCCATTCATTGGATTATATGTCTACATCATTGATTATATTATTCCAAGATTATGTGTGAAATTAATTTTTATTGTTTTATGATGTATTTAAAATTTTATTTATGTTTATAGACATTTTTTACACATAATCACCCTGTTTATTAACTCTCACCTCAATGATATGAACTTTGTAAGGGTTTTATCTCAAACTTCCTTCTTTGAGACACATGTTCTTTTATGAACCTAAATTATTTTTAATGGTTTATATACTGATTATTTGCATACCATATAATGAAACCTTACTACTTCATGATATTTTAATTTACAATTCATCTACTTTATTTATGGGATGGTATGATTCAAAAGTTACCAAAGCGGTAAGGGTTTATGTTTCAATCTCATTTCAATCCGAATTTTTTATGCTTGAATTTCAATTGGAGGAAATTATTTGGTCATTATCTAATAATTTTTTTAAAATTTTATTATAATTTGTTTATTAATGAAGTTTTCAAGTAATAGTACCATTTTACTCATTTTTTACTTAAAATTATTGAGAATATGTTTTAATAAAATCTGACTTCATTTCTCTCTTAAGTTAAGAATCATTTTTTTTCTAAATCTAAATTTTATAAAATTGTTTTAAAAAATGTTTTAATTTTATTGTTTAAAGTAATTTTTACCCTTAATTATATTTTAATTTTTTTAATTAGAATCTTCATGTAATTTTCAAAACAAGGCATATTTGGCTTTTACCAAAAGTGTGAAATGAATCTTTGTATTAATATGTATGAAATTTCCTACCATCATGACCACTAATTGTTTTAAAGATTCTTTTATAAGTTTAATAAAGAAAAGTGTAAGAACCAGGTTCTTCTTATTGAGGTACTATTTTTTTCTTTTTCTTTTTCCTTAAGTATTTTTGAGAAAATATGGAAAATGGGGAAAAATCCCAAAATTTGTGGGTAAAAGCCATGTACTTTTCCACACGCCATGTACTTTGGCCGTGTGGGATGAGTATACAGGGCATGTTGGCCAGTTGGCGATGAAGGGTGTAAAAAAATGACTACACGCCGTGTACTTAGTATATACATGCTGTGTAATCAGTTGGCAGGTGAACAGTAAGGCGGTGGGAGTAGCCTCTAGCAGAGCGATAGTACACGCTGTGTATTCAGAAATACCAGCCATGTAATCATGTTGACAGATGAACAGTGAGGCGGTGGGAAGTGGCCGCCGAAGGAACAGTTAAAAAATGGAACTTACATGTTGTGTACTTGAGAGTACACACCGTGTAGTTGTTTTTTTTTTCTATAAACCGGAATTAGCCTTCTCTTTTAACAGAGGAATCTTAGAACATCAGGAAGTAGCGGGAGAGATGACCGAACCTTGGAAGAGTTCCCAATCGAACACCGAGACTCCGATTCCTTCGCCGATGATCTAGTTTGGACCGCGCAGGTAAGACCTTACTTCTCCTTGAGTATTTCATTCCAATTATTTCCCTAGGGGAATTTATTTAGGTTTTAATGAGTTATCATTCTTCCAAGATTTACGTGATTCTCGGACATTTTAGGAGGCATCGTTCATGTATATCGATCAGAGGAGATCGAGGTAGGTGGTCTGGTGTTTAATTCCAACTGTTGAGTGTTTTTGTGAACCGTTGTGCTACGCACCCATGTTTGGGGTGTCATATGGATGAGGCCTTGACTAATTAAATACCTATAATTGCATAGGTAATTTAATGAGTAAGTAATAACTTCTATTTGGGATCATTGCCTTGATCCAGGGCCACCCCATGGGCATGTTTCCCTTGTTTAGCCGTTTGGCCAGGATACCCGTGGGTATGCCATGATTTTTATCATGCTTTGAGTTTTCTTGAGAGAAAATGTATATATAATTGCTTTCTTATGTGTTGGCCTTGGCCTGATTAATTTCTTATCTAAAGGGCAGTGTTTTGCTTAGCCAAAGGGAAATTTTTCGTTTATCCTGAGGGAAACTTTTCTTATGCCTATGGGAAATAGCTTCCGTGCCTGAGGGAAATATCTCATATGCCTGAGGGAAATATTTGTTATTCCTGAAGGAAATCACCTGAGGGTTTCTATTCTGATTACCTGAGGGTAAGGTTTTGCATATCTGAGGACACTGTCTACTTGAATATACACTGTGGTGATTTCTTATGTTATACCTGCCAAGCTAAAGCACAGGCTTGGTATTGTTTTACCTTTGACTTGTTAGATAGCCTGTTGTGGTTTTTTCTGCGGCACTGTATAGGAGATTGTTGGCTGAGGTTGAGTCTCTGAAACATATAATTCAATTATATTGAATTATTAAATAATAATTAAATGGAAATGGAATTGGTAGGAGTATCTGCTTTTGAGTACTTCCTAGTTTACTGCATTTCATTATTGCACACTACTGTTGCACATTTTCACTGACAGTTGGGCACCAGCCTTTGGTGGTTTCCTACTTGGATTTATTTCTCACACCCTGTTTTGATCATGTCTTGGGCCCAAACAGATTATATTGTTGTAGGTGTTGATAAGGGAAAGAGTCCCTATATAGGTACTTGATTGTTGCAGAGGAGTTGGAGGGCATAAAACTGAGCTTAGGCTTACAATGCTGGAGAGTTCCTAATGCACTATTTTATTTTGCCTTGCTGTACTTGTCCCTTGTACTGTACTATTTTAGATTGCAGTGTATCCTGTTTTGGCTGCTTTCTTAGACTTAGGGACATATTGAATCATCCTATATATATGACTGTTTTTATCCTTTACTTATGTACTGTTGTCCATTTCAGCTTGCTGTTGTTAACTGCTTCTGCTTTTGGGTATGTTTATATTTTTCTGCTGCACTACACTTTGAGAAATGAGGGAATAGTTTCCCCACTATCAGACCTAGTCCCTCGCTGCTAGTCGGCAACCTATGGCATTTGGGAAAATGCGCTTGAGGTCATGTGACAAACCGGGTTTGGGGCACACATTATGTGGAACCCAGATCCGGGATATTACAAAGTGGTATCAAAGGCTTTCTTTTCTTCTTTAATTACTGTTTGGAGACTATAGTCAGGGATAGGACAGAATAGATACTTGGTAATAAGATGTTCCCAGAAGTAGCTAACCCGTGTATAGGGAAAATCCAATTTACCTCATGTTGCAATTTTTCTGATTTTTCACTTTACAATTGATATGATTTTCACCATTGGGTGACACACTTGTGGTGTGCTGTCTATATTTTTATACTGGGTTCTATTTAGTTGCAACCCGATGAGATGAGGGTATGCCATTTAATGCATCATTGAGGCACATGTTAGAATCACATGCCATGAATAGTTTCCATGCCATGTAGGTGCATTCAAAATTGCATGTTGTTGTGATAGATGCTGTGCTAAAAAATGAATGATGTTGTGATAGGTACCTTGATAGATATGCCAACTATTGATAGGGTATTTTTACATGTTATGGTTGGGTTTATGGACGCTAAACTTTGGTTCCTGAAAAGTATGAGCTCTCTTGGATCGAAATTTAGCGGATCATGATCCAACCTTTTTGGTGGCATTTTGTACTATAATATGAAAGGTCGGGTGCTAAACTTTGGTTCGCGGGGAGTATGGGCACCCACGGATCAGAATTTGGCATACTGACGCTTAAAATTTAAGGACAATGGGGCTTCAGAGTAGTTTCTGAGGTCTACTGTCCGGAAACCCAGACAACACGGCGTGTGGTTCTATGAACACACGCCATGTACTCATTTTTTTAGGAAGAAATGAAGAATTTTTAAGTACACTCCATGTACCCTATGTACACGCCGTGTAGTTTATAACCCTGTCATAGGCCATGTAGGCAGAAACACATAAGGGGAAAACTCTAGAGGGAACACACCGTGTACCAGTTATACACGCCATGTTGTGTTGACCCTATGTCTGCCGTGTCACTAACAACACAGATGGAGAAAACTTTTGATTAAACACACCGTGTTAATTCCAAACATGATGTGTAGTTTAATATGGGAATACGACCGTGTAACTAACAACACGGGTCAGTGTTATCCTTTCTAGTACACGCCATGTACCTGTGGGACTTGCGATGTAGTCTTGACCGGTAAGAGACCGTGTAGACTTGGCCATGTGGCTGGGGAAAAGGGGTGGTGTACACACTATTTGTGGGTCTAACACGCCATGTAGTGTCAGCCGAGTAGTCGGCCATGTCACTAACAACACAAACAGTTAGAATCTAAGACGTACATGCCATGTTTATCTGGAACATGCTGTATAGTTTGAGATGTGTACCTGACCGTGTCATGAACAACACAGGTCGGTGAAGGTCATCTAGTACACACTGTGTAGACCTTATAAATGCCGTGTATTATCATTTTAAGGAGAGACGTGTGGATAATCCATGTAGAAGGACTCAGGAAGGGGAAGAAAATTCAAGTACATGTCATGTGTGTGAACAACACGCCGTGTTTGGGGTGTTACACGACCATTTAGGACAGAAGTACATGCCCATGTGAAAGACTTAAGGGAAAATGCCATGTAGTCTTGTTCTGTCGAACTTGAATGTTTTCTTTCTCCCATTCCCTTCTTTCACTTCCATTTATTAGTCCTTAATAATATTAATCTAAGGCGTGTGTTTGATCTTGTAGAGTCATGCCGCCGAGATGACCACGAGTTGTTCGCCAGGAGAGCCGCAATGATTATACTCTAGATAAGGTAGGCCATGGATCCTATAGCAGTTCCAAATGCAGCGCCAGCTGTTACACTGGATGCAGGCACGGATGCGTGGTTCCATGAAGGCTTCATGCAGTTTATACAGACCTTCCAGGGAGCACCGCCTGCTGCCATATCTATGGAAGAGCTGATGCGTATATTCTAGCAGTAGTATCTGCCTACATTTTCAGGGGATGGCAGACCATAGGCTGCAGAGTCATGGATGGATTCTATTCAGACAATCTTCGAGAATTTGGAGATGCCTCCTGGGAGGAGGGTCAAGCTCGCTACTTACATGCTGTGTGATTCCTCCAAGAGATGGTGAGATGTTACCACCCAATCTGAGCATCACAAAGAAATGGCGTGGGAATATTTTCAGGCAGTATTCTATGAATTTTTCTTTCCAGAGACACTAAGGGAAGATCGATCTCAGGAGTTCATGAATATGCAACAGTGTTCCATGTCAGTGATGGACTATTCCGCCCGCTTCACTGAGCTACAACGTTTTGCACCTGTTCTAGTGGGTGATGAGATGTTGAGCGCTAGACTCTTTGAGGATGGTCTTTGATATGACATCCGAGCACTGGTGTACATTTTCAGGTTGCCTATAGTGCATGCTATTCTGAAACAGGCACTGATTACTGAGCGGAACCTGTGGGAAGCTAGTGGTGCAGGCCAGGATAGTTCGACACCAGTTTCTAGTACAATTTCTACTGGTAAGAGGAAGAGGCAGATGGATTTCTCTCACTATGGTAGTACTAGCTAGAAGAATTCTGCAGGTGGCCAGGTGATTAGCTACCAGTGAGGTAAAGATGGGCATAAGAGATCTCAGTGTCCATGTGACCCAGTGGAGTTCCAAGCTTGAGGCAAGATGGGCCATCTTCAGTTTTTTTGAAGGGCGTTTCCACTAGTGGATAGTGAGAGGGGTTCTGTGAAGACTCTGTGTGCGGGAGCAGGGCTAGAAGCTTCTTACCAGTCAGGGAATTGGAATACGTTGAGATGTTCAGGCCGAGGTGGTGGTCGTGGATGTGGTAGCCAGACACCAAGATCTCAGAGACATCAAGGCAGGTTAGGTCAGGGTAGCCAGGCTGTGTCTTAGGGCCGCGACAATGGGCATGCATATGCAGTGAAATGGATCCAACAGGAGCAGGATCCCAGACCTTCCACTGTCATAAGTACTATTCTAGTTGCTTCTATCTTATCTTCAGTACTTTTCAATACTACTACTACACATAGCTTTATATCTGTGCCTGTGGTGGAGAGCCTTGGGCTCTGTGTTTATTCTTTTTCTGATATCTTGATGCTAGACACTCTGTTGGGGATTAGAACGGCAGGTGTGCATCAGTGCAGGGAGTTCCCCCTAGAGGTTGGTGGGTATCAATTTCTATGGGACCTCTATGTCTTAGAGATGACGAGCTATGATGTCATTCTCGGGATGTACTGGTAGGTACCCTTTCAAGCCTTTGTGGATTTCTATCATCGTAGGGTGAGTTTCACATCATCAAAGGGCAGAGAGTTTCTATACAAGGGCGGGTGGGATGTCTAGGTGAGCCGAGATGGACCTGAGTATCGTGGGCGAGGTGGAGTGACAACCCAGATTGTGAGCCTATATCTGGATTACCAGGGAACTTGTCATAAGGATTTTCCTCCAGTGGTTGATCATTTCAGGGATGTCTTCCCGAATGATTTTTCAGGTCTGCCTCTCGAGCGAGAGGTGGATTTCTCTATTGATCTTGTGCTAGGAGAGGCACTAGTGTCCATTCCTCCTTATAGAATGGCTACACCAGAGTTGAAGGAGCTCAAGAAACAGTTTGAGGATTTACAAGCAAAGGGTTTCATCCAACCCAGTACTTCTTCTTGGGATTCTCCTGTCCTGTTTTCAAATAAGGTAGATGGTACCCTCAGACTATGCGTAGATTATCAGAAACTGAACCAGTTGACGGTTAAGAACCGATATCCCTTACCGAGGATTGATGATATTTTTGATCAACTTCTAGGAGTACGAGTGTTCTCGAATATTGACTTGAGATCTGGATATCATCAGTTGCGTTTTAGACCATTGGACATACCACTTACAGCCATTCAGAGCAGATATGGTCTATATGATTACTTGGTTATTCCATTCGGACTCACGAACGCGCCAACAGTTTTCATGGCTCTGATGAATCATGTGTTCCACCCTTATCTAGATTCTTTTTTGGTAGTATTCGTGGACGATATCATAGTGTACTATCACACTCGACACGACCATGCTACCCATCTTGAGATCGTACTGATTACACTGAGAGAGCATCAGATATATGATAATCTCTCAAAGTCCCACTTTTTGATGGACCATATACACTTCCTAGGTCGTATTATCTCAGAGGCAGGAGTTGCGGTAGACCCAGAGAAAGTGAGAGCAGTAGTTTCCTAGGAGCAGCCTAATAACATGTTTGAGATATGGAGTTTCTTGGGGATGACTGGTTACTAAAGGCACTTTATACAGGACTTCTCCCGCTTAGCAGCATCGTTGATGGGTTTGACTAATAAGGGTGTAAATTTTTTTTGGTTAGAAGCTTGCGAGACAACCTTTTAGGAGCTGAAGGGAAGGTTGACATCAGCACCAGTCCTGATACTTCCAGAGCCAGGGAAGAGCTATATAATTTACTGTGATTCATTAGGTATTGGTTTGGGAGTAGTGTTGATGTAGGGCGATCGAGTAGTTGCATACGAATCTCAGCAGTTGAGGCCACATGAGAAAAATTACCCAACGCACGATCTCGAGTTGGTTGTAGTTGTTCATTCGTTACACTGTTGGATACATTATCTTTTGGGAGAACATTTTGTGGTGTTTACGGAACAAAAAAGTCTTAAATACATCTTTACCTAGCGTGACCTGAATTTGAGAGAGTGAAGGTGTGTTGAATACCTTCAGTCCTTCAACTTAGAGCTTGCCTATACACCTGGTAAAGGTAATGCAGTAGCTGATGCACTGAGTAGGAGGACTCAGATACAGGCAGTGTATGAGGTCAGTGGTGAGTGGAAGCTTATGGCTTTATTGTCTAAGATGCATTTGGAGGTGCATGATAGTCAGGGGCGAGCCTATATTTCTTCCTTAGCTGTGACTTGTACCCTCCTTTATAGAGGGAGGATGAGACAACTATCAGATTTAGAAGTCCTATTTCTATGGGAGTTAGTGGAAACTGAGGACCCTCCTCCAGGTTGGATGATAGGCGATGATGAGGTACTACAGATCCATGGAAGAGTGTGGGTTCCAGGGTATATATGCAAGGAGTTGATGTGGGAATTTCATGCTTTGGCTTGGGCAGTGCATCCCAGAGTTACCAAAATGTACTGTGAATTGAAACGTCAGTATTGGTGGCTAGGTATGAAACAGAAGGTAGCTGGTTTTGTTGTGAGATGTTCCACCTATCAGTAGGTGAAGGTGGAGAATCAGAGGCCATCCGGACTGTTATAACATTTACCCATTCTGGAGTGGAAATGGGATGATGTCTCGATGGACTTTGTGACCGGGTTTCTGAGGTCACCTCGAGGCAATGATGCCATGTGAGTTGTTTTGGACAGACTTATGAAGGTAGATCACGTTTTTCCGATCAAGGAGACCTTCGGTGTTGACGAGATCGGGAAGTTGTATATCCAAGAGGTAGTACGCATTCATGGGGTCCCTCGTTATATCGTTTCAGATAGGGACGACCGTTTTACATCTCATTTCTGGTAGAGTTTTTAGAGGGCACTAGGTACACAGGTGCTTCTAAGTACATCTTACCACCCTCAGACCGATGGCCAGTCAGAGCATATGATATGGGTGCTTGAGGACATGATGCGTGCATGCATCCTAGACTTTGGGGGCTCTTGGGAGAAGCACATACCTCTGGTCGAGTTTGACTATAATAATAGTTTTCAGGAAACTATTGAGATGTCACCTTACGATAATTTATATGGTAGGTCATGATGATCACATTTGTGCTCGTTAGAGGCAGGTGAGGCTGATTTACTGGGACCACGTCTCATGTAGGAGACTTTAGAGCAGTTCCAATTGATACAGAAGTGGATGGCTACTACACAGTCTCTTCAAAAATATTATGCTGATTGCTGTAGATGACCCTTGGAGTTCGTGGTCAGGATCAAGTTTTCTTGCGTGTTTCACCGAGGTTGGGACACAGGCGAATCATGAGATAGGGCAAACTTTCACCGAGGTATGTGGGGCTGTTTGAGATTCTGGAGAGGGTCAGGCCGGTTGCCTATCGGTTTTAGTTACCGCAGAGATACCGGGCCATGCACGATGTATTCTATGAATCTTAGCTACGCCGTTATCACTCAGACCCATATCACGTTTGTCAGACCAAGGGGGTTGAACTTCAGGTAGATGCATCCTTTGAGGATCATCCGATTCGTATTGTTGATAAGAGCATGAAGGTTCTCCGAGTCCGATCAATTACTCTCATACAGGTGTTATGGAATCATGGCCGAGTGTAGGACAAAACCTGGGAGCAGGAGACTGATGTACGTGCTCATTGTCTAGAGTTTTTCTCAACTTTATCTTCACCACCCTTGGAAGGGAAATTTATGGACTAATTTATTTAAGGGGAGAAGTTTGTAAGAACCTGATTCTTCTTCTTGAGGTACGAGTTTCTTATTTTTCTTTTTCCTTAAGTGTTTTTGAGAAAATATGGAAAATGGGGGAAAATCCCAAAATTTATGGGTACACACTATGTACTTTTCCACACACCATGTACTTTGGCTGTGTGGGATGAGTATACAGAGAGTGTAGGCCAGTCAGTGATGAAGGGTGTAAAAGACTGACTACATGCCGTGTACTTAGTATATACACGCCATGTAATCAGTCAGAAGGTGAACAGTAAGGCGGTGGGAGTAGCCGCCAGCAGAGTGATAGTACATTCCATATATTCAGAAATATACGCCATGTAATCATGTCGATAGATAAATAGTGAGGAGGTGGAAAGTGGCCACTAAAGGAATAGTTAAAAAATGGAAAGTACATGCCATGTACTTGAGAGTACACACCGGGTAGTTGTGTTTTTTTGTTATAAACTGGCAGTAGCCTCCTCTTTCAACAGAGGAATCTTAGAACATTGGGAAGCTGTGGGAGAGATGGATGAACCTTGGAAGAGTTCCCGACCGAACAAAAAGACTCTGATTCCTTCGTCGATGATCTCATTTGGACCGTGCGGGTATGACCTTCCTTCTCCTTGAGTATTTATTTCCAATTCTTTCCCGAGGGGAAGTTATTTGGGTTTGAATGGGGTATCATTCTTCCCAGATCTACATCATTCTCGGATGTTTCAGGATGTGTCATTCACGTATATCGATCATAGGAGATCGAGGTAGGGGGTCTGGTGTTTAATTCCAACTATTGAGTGTTTTTGTGTACCATTGTGCTACGCACCCATGTTTGGGGTGTCGTATGGCTGATTACTTGACTAATTAAATACCTATAATTGCATAGGTAATTTAATGAGTAAGTAATACATACTATTTGGGATCGTTTCCTTGATCCAGGGCCACCCTGTGGGTGGGTTTCCCTTATTTATCCATTTGGCCAGGATACCCGTGGGTATGACATGATTTTTTGCATTCTTTGAGTTTTCTTGAGAGAAAATGTATATATAATTGCTTGCTTATGTGTTGGTCTTGGCCCAATTACTTTCTTAGCCTGAGGGCTGTGTTTTTCTTAGCCTCAGGGTAGTGTTTCGTTTAGCCTGAGGGAAACTTTTCTTATTCCCGTGGGCAATAGCTTTCGTGCCTGAGGGAAATATCTCGTACGCCTGAGGGAAATATTTGTTATGCCTGAGGGAAATCACCTGAGGGTAATTTTTGCATGTATGAGGAAAATGTCTACTTGAACATACACTGTGGTGATTTCTTATGTTATACCTACCAAGCTAAAGCACAGGCTTGGTATTGTTTTACCTTCAACTTGTTAGATAACCTATTGTGGTTTTTGCTGCGGCACTGTATAGAAGATTATCGGCTAAGGCTGAGTCTCAAAAACTTATAATTCAATTATATCAAATTGTTAAATAATAATTAAATGGAAATGGAACTGGTAGGAGAAGCTTCTTTTGAGTACTTCCTAGTTTACTACATTTCATTATTGCACACTGGTGTTGCACATTTTCACTGATAGTTGGGCACAAGCCTTTGGTGGTTGCCTACTGGGATTTATTTCTCACACCCTATTTGGGTCATGTATTGGGCCCAAACAGATTATATTGCTGCAGGTGTTGATAAGGGAAAGAGTCCCTATACAAGTACTTGATTATTGTAGAGGAGTAGAAGAGCATGGGACCGAGCTTAGGCTTGCGATGCTGCTGAGTTCCTGCTGCACTATTTTGTTTTGCCTTGCTGTACTTTTCCCTTGTACTGTACTATTTTAGATTGCGGTGTATCCTGTTTTGTCTTCTTTTTTAGACTTAGGGACATATTGCATCACTCTATATATATGACTATTGTAATCCTTTACTTTTGTACTATTTTCCATTTTAGCTTGGTGTTGTTAACTGCTTCCGGTTTTGGGTATGTTTATATTTTTCCACTATGCTACACTTTGAAAAATGAAGGAATAATTTCCCCACTATCAGAACTAGTCCCTTGCTACTTTTTGGTAGCCTCTGGAGTTTTGGGAAATGTGCTTGAGGTCATGTGACCAACCGAGTTCGGGGCACTCGTTGTGTGGAACCCGGATCTGGGACGTTACAAAAAGGATTTCCAATTTTTTTATGTTTTAGTTTTAAAATTTACTTTTAAAGAAAGGTTATTTTTCTCAAGGAATGTTCAAAGTTATTTTCTCAAAATTAGTTTCCACTAAGATGACATCTGTTGATGTTACTCAAAGTGAAAAGGTCATTTTACTCAAGGAAATTTTTAATCATTTTAAAATTATTTTCATCAATGAAAATATCCTTTGATGTTATGGATTACTTATAAATTATTTATATGTGTCTCTCACATATATACCTATTTTATTCTCCCTTCCTTTGATGGGGTAATACATGACTTATGATCATTTTTCAAATTCTTTCATTATGAAATTTACTTTGATTGTGATATGAAGCAAAATTTTGCAACCCATTTTTTCCAAGGGTAATTATTATGTTGTGACTTATGATTGATTTATTTTATATGGAACACATAGATCATGAACATGTTATGATGGGTGTTCCCAAATAGTGCTCTAATAAATTGGGTAAAGATTTAGTCTCATGGGGTGCCATGTATAGGATTAGGGAGTAAACATAATATATTATGGGAATTTTTCCACCATGTGATATTGTCTAGGTAGTTATCCTTAAATCATGTTTATGTCATGTTTTATGTTGCTTCTATATTTACTATAAGGCTATGATATTATGATACCATGTTATTTACATTATGATTCCACAAAATTACTCATGTTCCTTATCTTTTATAATATCATGTAATAACTATGACTCACATATTTTGTTTCCTTATCATATTTATCCCCTTACTAGGATTTATAGATAAACCCTTTATTTTAATTATTCCACATGTTATCCTATGTATTATTAGTAAATATAATGGATTTATGAGTTCACTAAGGAAAAGAAAAGAAAAGAATATAGATTCTATGTTTTAGTTTCCTTTGTTGTATTAAGATCTTATTATTCTGAAGACATTAGGCCTAATGATATTTGGGTTGTACTTAATATATTTTTATTTTAAAAATAATTTAATGATATGTTTAAAAGGATCGGGTCACTATAGTTGGTATCAAAGAAAAGTAAGGAATCTGATCCTTGGGAACTCTCACACGTGAGTGTTGGAAAAAGCATGGATCTCCACATAAGGGTTTAAATAGGAAAGGGATTACATTGGGAATGGTGGTGTGTTCCTCCCAGGATGTGTAGATAACCATGGAGTTATTTAATTGGTATCAATTATAGTAAACAAGAAATATTTCTAGACAACTATAGTTGGTATCATAGCAAAGGTTTGGTTAACCTTTGAAAAAATAGGATGATAAATAATTAGTGATATACCTTGGGATATTTCTAAGGATATGTCTAGGTATATGTATAATGACAGGTCTAAGTATGAGTCAAATTATTGGAAAATGTCCTCAAAATTTGGTAAAGGATAAAACAAGTGGTTCCCAAGAAATTACATCTCTGTCTAGATACTAAAAGTGGATGTGGTTCTAGTATAAAGATACCTAGGGGTAATAAAATTATAAAGGAAACATTAATATGGATTCTATCATCACAAAATAAAAGAAAATGGGCCTTTTTGGACACCTGGTTTGACACTCCTGGGGTATATGCTTTGTAAATTCACAAGCTCTTTACAAACCATCATGAAAGATTTGAATAGATTATGATCATGGATGACCTAGGTTAAACATAAGGTGTATTAGATTGAAGTGAAAGTGTCATGATTTAGAAATATTATAAATATTTTTTTCATAGTAAAATTGTTTATCACTATGAATATTGTTGATCACACTAAGATTTATGGTTTTAGTCAATGGTGGGAACTAGAAGAAATGTGGTTAATACAAAATGTGACAGGAAATATGTTGATGGGAAACCAAATGGGATAATGACTAGAGTGAAATATATTGTGATTATTCCTAATTATTTATCATGATATATGATTAAAAATTTTCACCTTAACCAACTCTCATACTCACCAAATAAGATAAGGATATAGTTCATTAAGAGTTCGGTTAGTGGAGACCATAGAGGAAAAACAATTTAGTTTCTTATATGTCATGAATTTGGGAAGAATCACTCCAGTGAATGTCTCAAAGGAATAAGAAAATGTTTTATGTGTGGAGAAAAATGACATAGAGTAAGCTATTTTTGAGGAAAAATGAGATGTTCAGTTAACGTAATGGATGATAATAATGGTTTCCCTAATTTATCACAAATGGTTGAATGTTATAAAGGTGGAAAGTATGAGCATTATATAAATTGATTTCCTAAGGGGAAAGCTCAAGAAGAGGACAAACAAGGTGGTACAAGTAAAAGTTTTTTTGTTGATGATAAAGAGACTACAAATGATATATGAAAGGAAGAAGGTATTAAGGAACAAGATGAAGAATCCAAGTTAATGGTTTAGGAATGAAGTGGAATGATTAAAGTGTCTATGTATTGGAATTGAAGAGTTATGAAATATATAAGGATTTTTTGCCAGAAGTTTTTCATTAGGGAGTTGTAATAATTTTTTGAATAGTACCAATGACCAAGAAAAGTGATTTAATGGAAAAGTGATATTTTATGGAAAATACATGATTAAGGAAAGCTAACCCTTAATATGTTCATAATTTTTAGAAAATGGTGTTTAGTTTGGAAAAAGAGATTATGGATATGAATAATGTAAATTGGATAGTATTTATGACCTTGGAAATTATTAATGATTTTTTTGGAAAAATTGGTTTATGTTATCATTGATGGAGTTTACAACATTATTGAATTTATGGAATATATATTCAATAATCTGTGGTTTTATTCAAGGAATGAGGAAGTATTTATGTTTTCATTAAGGTTTTATGGTAATTTTGGTCATTACCATGTTTTAAGAAAATATATGATCAATGTATTCACATATTTGGAATGTGACATTAATATCTACTTCATGTTTTTTGGGGATTAATTATAAGTTTATTTTTTAAATTTGGTGACCTTCTTTCTATTTTTTTGGATTTTTAATTTTGGTTAGACATGGAGGAGACTTAAGGATAACTATTCATGAAATGGATTAAGTTTAACATTGAATTTTATTGGATAAACTATGATAAAAATTATATTTTTGATAATAAATAGATAAATAAGGAACCATTTATCATTATTTTATGGATATTATGATCCATTGGTGCTTTATAAAAAAAATCATCTTCATTTATGATCCATTATTTTAATATGATAGTTATCACCTAGCCAATGGAATGATAGAAATAAATAGGGTTAAATAAATTATGAAAATATATGTTTTAAACATGTATATATAATGAATTATTTGGTGACTAATTAATTAGAAATTAAAATAAAAACTATTTCAAAATAAAGGAAATATTTTTCTGAAAAACAATATTTATACACACAAAAGCGTTTTACCTTAATAAATTAAAATATAAATTTTTGTGAATGATTTTAATTAAATTTATAAATTAAATATTCAATAAAATGTTAAAAATTTATCTTATGTATTTCCTATACAATAAATAATAATAAATCCAATTTTACACTTAAAAACAATATTTTTCTAAAAAATAATTTTATCACATTTTACAGACTTATTTTTAAAATTAATTGTAAATTTTTTTCGGAAATGTATTTTAAAAAAATGAAATTAATTATTTAAATTATCATGTCAAAATTATATTAGGTTGCATTTTTGAGAATTTTCTCAGAAGATAATTTTTTCAATGAATAGTGAAAAATACTAGTTTTTTTGTGAAGAATTGTCATCTCATTTAAAGATTTGAAATACTTAAAAATTGTTTTAATATGGTTTTAAAATTAAAATTAGTTAAATTATATTATAATAAATACAAATTTGGTCATTGGAATCAAATTCATATTGAATTTCAATATTAAAACCTTCTATACTTATGAGAATATTCTCTTTGGAACCCTTTTTTTCATCACATCTACAGGTGTGATTTCAAATTTAATTCTAACAATTATGTTTATTAAGTTTGGAAAAATGGATTAAAAATTTGTAATCAGAATAATTTATATTATCTAATAATGTTAAATTAGTTTTTGACTAAAATTAAGAGTGAACACGGTAAAAAATTAATTACTGTGGTAAAGGTAAAAATGGGTTTACTGAGGGGTTTAACTAAGAAGATAAGGGTTAAAACAAACCAAAATCTTGTAAAAATATTATTTTATAGGAATATTTTGACCTTATAAATCCAAAAGTCTAATCTAAGGTCATTTAGAATAATTTTTGTTGGGAATGAATTTATCATTTTGGATTCTCTTTTAAATTTCCAAGTAATTTCCAAGAGGGTTCCCTTTCCCCACTTATAAAAGGCAACTCTATAACTTCTATTATTCACAACTATAAATCCATTTAGATAGATAAAAAACTATAAAAATAACTCCCAAACATCCTTATACAAATTATATAGGTTCTGGCCTTCCCAAAAGACTAACCCTTGGGTTTTGAATAGGAGATCCAAAGGAGGTTTCTCCAATAGAATGTAATTATCTTATTGAAGCTCTTTCGTTTCATTTATTCTTTTCCACCATAAATTATTTCTTAAAAATTCAAATATAATAACAACATAATCTCTCATATACTGAGATGTTATTATTATTATGTAATAATATTTATCCATATCTTCCTCTATCAAATGGAAAATGAAACCGCTAATTGTGTGTACAGTGAACTACCGCCTCATGAACTGATGCAATTCATTTTCCATCACCACCTTTAAAAGATTAATATAATTAAAGATTTAACATATTTATATAATATTTATGAAATTATTATAATTCTATAATTATCATATAACACACACCTTCTTACTTTACATTTCACGAGGGATATAGTAATGTCACTAGTGTATATGGAGAACCACCGCCTTATAGAGCGATGTGATTATTTTTCACTAAATATTTACATGGAATGTAATAAAATATAAATTTAATGAATATATATGATACATATTACATTATATTTATTATATGAAATTGATATACCATCCACTTCCTTACCCTTTCACCCGTTAAGGAAATGATAGCGTCGCTCACGCGTACGTAAGACCTACCGTCTCCTTGAAGCGATGTGATTGTTTCTACATGATAAAAATTAAATAATTATTATAAATAAGTATCTAATAAAAAAATTATATTTATAAAATTAATATAATTATGGATATTATGGAACTATGTCTTATTTTCAAGATCTGGAACTTTCAAGACAAAACATGCATGAGAAAATAAGGCAATTAACACCCAAAACAATGATGATAATAAAATATTATTAACAAAAAGATAATAGGATGTTATAAAAAGATCATATAAAATATTATAAATATTAATATTATTCTATAATAAGTTAATAACATGTTTAAAAACACTATACATGAGGTTAAAGAGTGCTCAACTAAAGGGAAGCACGAGGTAAGGGGTTTCTTAGATCAGTTTCCATTCATTAGGTTATACATCTACATCGTTGATCATATTATGAAATTATTATGTGTGAAATTATTTTTTATTTATTTATGATATATCTCCAATTCTATTTTTGAGGATATAAATTTGTTACACATAATCACCCATTGATTAACTCTCACCTCTATGACATGAACTTTGTAAGGGTTTCGTCGCAAACTTCCTTCTTTGAGACATATGTTCTTTTATACACCTAATTTCTTTTAAATGGTGTATATACTAATCATTTACATAATATATTATTAATAATTAATTATTCATGATATTTCAAGTTATAATTCATCTACTTCATTCATGTAATGTTATGATTCAAAAGTTACCAAAGTGGTAAGGTTTTATGTTCCAATCTCACTTTAATCGGGATTACTTATGCTTGAATTTCCATTGAAGGATTTTTTTGATAATTTTATAATAAAAAATTTTAATTTTATCATACTATATTTATTCATGAAGTTTTCAAGTAATTGTAAAATTTTCCTCCATTTTGTACTTAAAATTATTGATAATTTTTTTAAGAAAATCTGACTTCATTTCTCTCTTTAGTAAAAAATATTTTTTCTTCCAAATACCTGTTTTATAAAAATGTTTTTCTTTGGTTGTTTAAATTAATTTTTACCCTTAATTTTATTTAAAAAAATTAAAAGTAATATTCATTTTGTTTTAAAAACAAGTCCCATTTACCTTTTACCGAAAATGTGAAAGGAAACATTGTTTTAACATGTATGACATTTCCTGATGTCATGACCTCTCAATGTTTTAAAGATTACTTTATGAGTTGAAAAGTTTATTTCCAAATAAAAGGATTTAATTTTTTTATGAATTATTAGTTTTAAAAATTTATTTTTGAAGAAAGTTTATTTCCCTCATGAAAATTTCAAAGTGATATTTCAAAATCATTTTCTATCTAAGATGACATTCATTGATGTTACTCAAAGTGAAAAGGTTATTTTACTCAAGGAAGTTTTTAATATTTTTAAAAGTATTTTAATAAAACAAAACAAAATTTTATGTTATGTATTTCTTTGAAATTATATATATGTGTCTCTCATACATATACCTATTTTATTCTCCATTCCTTTTATAGGGTAATACATGCCTTATGATCATTTATCAAGTTCTTTCATGATGAAATTTCCTTTGATTGTGATATGAAGCAATATCATACAACCCATTTTATTTCCATTTGTAATTCTTATGTTATGCATTATGATTGATTTCCTTTATACGATATACATAGATCATGAACATGTTATGATGGGTTCACCTAGTTATCTCCCCAATGTATTGGGTAAAGATTTAGTCTCATTAGGAGTCATGTATGAGTTCAAGGAGTAAACCTAATCTATTATGAGACTTCGTCTACCATGTGATATTATCTATGAATTTATCCTTGAATCATGTTTATTTAATGTTTTTTTTCTTCCACATTTCCTTTGATGATATGATCTTATGATAACATGTTCTTTAGGTTATGATTTCATATGATTACTCATCTTACTTCTATTTTATGATATCATGTTATATCTATGACTCACATGTTATGTTTCTTTATCATGTTTATTCCCTTACTAGGACTTCTAGATCACCCATTTATTTTATGTATTCCCTAGGTTATTCTATGAAGTTTTAGGATCTCAAATGGATTTAGTAGATCCATAAGGAAAAAATAATAATAATGATGCCATTTTTTAGTTTCATTTGTTGTATTATGATACTAATATTCCCAAGACACTAGGCCTCATGATCTTTGGGTTTTAATTATTATATATTTATGTTAAAAATCATGTAATGATATGTGTAAAAGGATTAGGTTTCTATAATTACCCATCTCCACTACTGCCTCTCAGGCCAGGTCACCAAAACTATAATGCTCTTAAGTCAGACCACATAAGTTCATCATGCCCCATCAACTAACTCAGCCCTAACATCATGTCACATGCAGCTTCTGGACATGCTCCCCCTCTAGGGCCATTGACCCATGATAGTTTAACCCATCAATTTAGTACCACGCATAAAGAAACAACAATATAGCATATACAAAATAAAATATGTTCCAATAGTGTCATGATATCAATCACATATATCTAGAGGTATAGTACAACAAGCATGGGTCTCACGATTACACTTTCTTATACATGCATACCATATAATACAATGGTTCTCTATTCTATGTCTATACATGGGACAACATGTGATGTCACATAAGGAACCTATAGATATACACACACATATAACAGAACATGGAGACCAACTAAAGATCAAGGCCCTATATGGTATAGACTTCCAACCTTAATCTTGTCAATGTCAACATCAAGGTTCATCATGAGTGTCGTCACCCGAACCATGTTCGAACACCAACCTGAATAAGCCCGCATGATAAGATATTCCTAGAACCGATTCTAACATAGAATAACATGGGTTATTTAGTATGGTAGAGAATGTAGAACAAGTCAGAGGGTATAATTAAGCACTTACCCAATGTTCAACACTATCAATGACATAATTCCAGTATAGTTAAAGGAAGGAGAAATATATCACTCAAGGAACAAAAAAAAGGAAGAGGGTAGAGGATCACATGATTCCAAATCAATGTTAATAACTCTTAAACTACCAAGGAATTATTTTACATAGGGGAGAATAAATAGGGTTGAGAAGATCAAGGTTCTCCATGGCTAGAACCTCGTTATAAAAACAGAGACTTGAGCTTACTTTAGGTTCTTCTGAAGTGTTTGGAACTCATATAGATTTAGGGAATGATCAATGGAGGAGAATGTATTGATTAATAGGTGGAAAAAATTAAGATCTTATTCAAGAAACCTCATAAATATGAATACATTTTTTCTATTTAAATGATCAATATTCATGAAAAACATCAGACACTTTTGGCCATTCAGATTCCAGCTCGACCGTTATCCTAGACTCCACCATGGTCACCACCATGACCATGGTGGTTTCAAACACACTGATCTTATCCATTCATTATGGTGACACACCATGGGTGTGTGTCAAACTTTGGGCTTTTTTCCATCACAATGAATCCCACCATGGGCATGGTGAGGTTTTTCTAGATATAGTCCATAGGAGGCCTCTCAACACTTCTCGATCAAGGCCATGACATGGAATGGCCATTTTTAATTTCCCATTTTACACATGTTATCACTTGAGACCAACACTGAATTCACCACATGCATGGTGATGGCTGTGTTGAATCAAAAAGTATCCAAAACACTCAAAAGCTACTCAAAAGATCACAAGACTTTACCCAAGCATGGAACAACTTGAATGATTATAAGGAAAGGCTAGAGACAAGGTTTCACTTATACAAAACAAAAATTTCAAGACTATAACACCCCCTAGAAATTATTATCCTTGGGAATAATCTCTAGTGGTCCTACTCAAATAAATTAGGCTATTGTGCTTGAATATCAAAATCCCACTCCCATGTTTCCTCCTAGATCCATCCATGTTTCTATAAGACTCAAACAAGTGACACCATCTTCATCCACAACATCTTATTGCTCCAATCTATAATCCACACTAGGTACTCCACAAAATATCCATCTAGTTACAACTTAACATCCTCATAGTTGATCACATGTGTAGGATCATACATGTACCTCCAATGTTGAGACACAAGGAACACATTGTCCATACCTTGGTAACTTGAAGAGAGATGCAAATGATAATCCATAAATACAATATAATCAATAATATTGAATGGTCTAACAAACCTCAGTGCTAGGCTTCCTTACTTCTATAACCTTTGATTCCCTAATTGATGAGTGACCTTTAAGAAAACTCTATCACCAACAAAAAACTCCAAAGGTCACCTCCCCCAGTCGACATATGATCGATTCCTGATCTATATGGTGTTCAACTGATTCCTAATCATATAAACTATCTTGAAGTTCTCTTATGCCATACTCAGCCCCATAACCACTGCCTCACCCACCTAATACCAACATAGTGGTGAACAATAGGACTAACCATAGAGAGCCTCAAAAGGTGATATATAAACAGAAGCTTACAATAAATCGTTGTATATGAATTCAACCAAGACTATATGATCATCCCAATCTCCACTGAAATCTAAGACACATGGCCAGAACATATCCTCTAATATTTTTATTTTTATTTATAATTGAACATCGTTCTACAAATGATACATTATACTCAATTTCAACTGAATACCCAAATCCTTTTGTAAGACCTTCCAAAACCATAATGTGAAACATGCATCTATATCATATTTAATACTTTAGGGAACTCCATGAAGGTGTAAAATCTCTTATACATAAGAATTAACCAACTCATCCATTGAACTAGTCTCATGGATTGGCAAGAAATGATACACTTTCATCAACTTATAAACAATCACCTAAACTGCATCGTGAATCCTTGGGGTTTGGGGTAACCTTGTCACAAATTCCATCATCATATCATCCCAATTACAAATCAGTGCTTGAAGTGTCCAAATAAAACCATCAGGACATTTATGCTCTACCTTTACCCTTTCATAGGTAAGGTATCATGTAATAAGACCAATGATGTTTCTCTTCATACCATGCCACTAGAACTAATGTCTGATGTCAAGGTACATCTTAGTCGACCTTGGATGTGCTGCCAATTTTTAAGTATGATAAAGTCGCATCATATTATCTCTCATGGAGGTGACCACTACAATACACCCATGTAAGCTTATCATGTCTTCATCATCTACTATCCATCCCAGTATTGGGTCACTACCTCATAATCATTCTTGCATCACCACACACTCAAGATATAACTCTTGTCCAATCTTTGCTCGGTCCCCCAATGAAGATGTGATGATTAAAGGTGAACATGTCATGACTCCATGATTCCTAGATGCATCCATACACCATTATTCCATTAAACTCATCAGACACCATTCCTTAAATGACGATTTCTCACTAATCTCATACATCTCCAGTGTTTTCATATTATGAGTATTTGTAACTATATTCATATTCCATAGAGTATAGTCCATCTCAAAGTTGAATGTTTGTATATACTCTATCTAATTACTATTCCATACATTTATATCACATTATAATAAGATATATAAGAGGATCTTGTGGTCTATGTAAACAAATAATCTCTTGTTAAAGAGATAATGTCTCCAAAACTTCAAGGCATGGACCACATCTGCCAAATCTAAGTCACACATCAAGTAGTTTTTCTCATGGGGCCAAAAATTATGTGCCCCATAAGAAACTACCCAATCCCTTTCCATTAGCAAAAATCCTAACCCAAAACCTGAGGAATCATAGTACATTAGGTTTCCGATCCAAGTCTCTTGAAGAATGAAAACCAGAGTTGACATCAATTTCCTTTTCAGCTTTAGGAAAACATCCTCACACTGATCAGTCTATTCAAAATTTACACATTTATTAGTAATACTTTTCATAGATGATTCTAAGTGGGATAAGTCCGTGATAAACTATTGATAGTATCCATCCAACCCAAGGAAACTCAAGATCCTAAAAAATCAGAGGATGAGCCCAAGAAATTACTATTTCCACCTTCTCTGAGTCCAAAGAAATTATTGCTTTATAGTTCACATGGCCAAGAAAATGAATCTATCAGATCCATAAATTATACTTTAAAATATTGGTATAAAGTTGATGAACTCAGATTTTACTCAACATGGTCTCTTGGTGTTTTAAATATGACTCATAATTCTATGAATATATGTAGATATCATGAAAAAAGACCATGATGAAAGTGTAGATATATGGATGGAAGATCTTGTTTATGAGATCTATGAACTCTGCTGGGACATTCATAAAAATAAAATGCAAGATGAGTTACTTATACAAGCTAAATATTCTCTTGAATTCCATATTTGAGATATCATCATCTCTAACCTATAAGTGATGGTATCCCAAACAAAGATAAATCTTAGAGAACTATAAGGCTCCCAATAATTGATCAAAGAGTTCATAAATCCTTCTAAATGGTTATTAATTATTCATGTTCACTTGGTTAGACTTCCTATAGTCCATAAAAAACTGAATAATACTATCTTACTTCTTTTTGAGAAATACTAGAGCACCCTAGGGATATGTGCTCGGTCTGATAAAACCTTTCACCTCCAAATACTCAACCTACAACTTGAGTTCCTTTAACTCAGTCGATTCCATACAATATAGGATAATTGATATAATCTATGATCCTATCATGAGTTTCATCTCAAAATCACTTCCTATCTTATGAGGAAGACATGAGAATTCATTTGGAAAGAAATCCCGATAAAGGTATTCCATTGGAGTAAGAGAAGAGCTAGCTACTGCTGGCTCTACCATAAGAGAAAATCCTAAAAATAGCATTATAATAGCTTTAATTTAGCTTAGGTATGGTCCCATTATTCCTACTCCAACATCCAATTCACCTATCATCACAAAATTATCCCCCTTGGGTGTAGTAAAGAATACATGTCTCTGGTAGTAGTTGATTTACACCCGATAACTAGTAAACTAGTCTATGATGAAGATCAAATAAAAGCTATTCATATCAATGATCATGAAATCCCATATATGATCATATCTAGAAACAAACACCAGACACTCTAGAAATCTTTTTAAATGATCAAATTTCTTCTGCAAGGGTGTTCCGAGAGAAAGAAACCTGGAATTCAAATTAATCAGTAAGTTGATATTAGAAACAACATGAGAGGATATTAATTAATGAGAAGAACTAATATAAAAAAATGGTAGGAAGAGAAGATGTGATCAAGAATGTACCTCAAATGGTTGATGGTCCCTCTCCACAATCAGCTGAAACCTACTCCATCACATACACTTAGACTTCCTTAGATACACAACATTATACCTAATATAAATGACTTGACTGATTCATCATCATCTAAGGTGTCTGAACCTACTTCTGAGGACCCCATCCAGTCCCGTGGATCAATCTCTATGTCTGAATTGAACCCTTGTGAGACCCCATCCATGATTCCTTTGGATAAAACTACTAAAAATTTCTTATTATTCCACATCATTAGAACTTACTATAGTGCTCTGAGAAATCCTTGTGGGTAATGGACACTCTTCCCATAGTTGTAACATTGGGTAACATCGCCTCCCCCAAAGGGAACCAAAGAAGACATACCACATGCCATATATCTATCATTTTCCTATTGAAACTCCTCATACCTCTTTTTATTACCACCATAAGAAGTACTCATAACAGAACTGGGTATTCCAAATGTTGATCCATATGGAACTATAAGAATACCTGCTATAGAGTCCTACTCCAACACTTCTTGATAGTGAGATATTTTTTGTAATACCTTCAGGTAATTTGGTAGGTCAAAGTTCCTAGCCTTGTGTCTGGTCTCCAAATGAAGAAATATCTTGAAATTCATCACCATTAGTGTTCCATTCTTAACTAAGATAGGATTGGAACAAAGAAACATTGTGAAACAAGCTGAATAGGAAGATATTGACATCATCCCTTGATAAAGATCCATGAATTCCTATGCTCGTTCCAACTTCATTAAGTCAAGAAATAACTCCTCAAAGAATAAATCCTTAAATGTAGTCTATATCAAACCCTCACATATACCGATCTAGTTCATGATACTCCACCATCTCTTAGTGAGTCCCTGAAACATAAAGGTATCCAACTTAACCCGCCAGTCATCTAGAGTCTCTACCAACTAGAAGATTCCCTTAATGATTTCAATCCAGTCATCGAAATCCTGGGGGCCTCCAGTAACCTAGGAAGCTAGGGGATGTTAGATCTAGAAATACTAGGCATAATCAACCATGGTCCTTTATGTTACCCCACCTTGAACAAGAAAAATCCAAAAAAATCCAAGCTAGATTTTCTATGCCACCTAAATCAATAGAGTAGGTGCATGAGTGTGCTCAGCTTCACCTTCTTATAAATTTGGTGGTTGAATAAAGGCATCCCTTTTAGGAACATTCTGGTCCACTACCACAGGTGGTCCCACTAGATGTCTTTGAGGTATAATTTTCTAATATTTCAAATGAATATTTTTAATTCCTATAACAGGTCGCTTAATAGAACATCTTAAGTACCTATAAGGCACCCAAAAGGGATTCCTATTGGAAGACCTATCCTAAGATATACTCACACACAAGGTATAACCCTCATAGTTCTACCCACACCCCAAGACTATTCCTATGTAACTATATGTTAGTCACACACACACACAAACAAACACACACACACATCACATCACAACATGATCAAGTTCAACTGACTAATACTAAATAGATATATCACAATAGTATAGAACATAAATATGTCACTCAATAATTATAAAAAATAAAAGTATTTAATTAAATAACTACCATGAACCACTCAAAATATATATACATGGAATGTGGTCCTACGTGCCTACACATGATGCATAAACACATCCAAATCCCATAAAACTATAACAGCAATCCCATCACTAGTAACTTGGAGGTTTATTACACATGAACTAGCCATACTTATGGAAACTCCCCTACCCGAGTTCCACAAAACCAATATCCTTTCTACCATAACCCTAAAAGAAAAGGAATAAGGGAATGTCAGGCCTTTAAAATACCAATTTGTAACGCTCCAAAATGGATTTCCAGAATAGAAACCAAGTGGAAATTATACAAGACCTCATGCATGCCTCCCTGTAAGTAAGATGTTTCTGACTGGTGATGAGGGTCTAAGGGTGAAATGATAAGACTTACCCTTGGTAAAAAAAAATCCAAAAAAACATGTTAAAAAAGTAAACCCAAATAAATAAAAAAAGGAAAACAATATTCCAAAATTCTATGTCACCTAAACATACAATGTTAAGTACCATAAAATCCTAAAGTGGAGGTTCAAACCAAGTATCAAGAAACATAAAAGTAAATAAATATAGCAACAATAGTCTGGAGTATATCTCAATATCACCTCCGACTCCAAGACTTCTTCTCCTCAACCCCTCGTCATAGGGCCCTTTCACTTCATTGGATCCATGGTCATGAAATCTACACACGCATCGAGATGCCAATGTAGGGTGTGAGAATAACCTAACAAGACACCACCAATGTGCCCTTAAATAAGTGAACAAGCATATAGAATTGTATTCCATGGTGATAAAATAAATGAACACATAAGAATACAATACCATAATGGGCATCCATGCACTAAATACGCTACTACAAACCCTTTTCGTACCCAGTTTGACTCCATATAGAAATAATATCTGAATGGTCATGGGAACATCATAAGTAGAGGAACCAGCCGCAAGGATGCACAATAGCATTACAGGATCAAGGCCATAGGTAAAGCCATATAATTCAAATAAGGCTATCATGACCCATCTCCCCCGATTCCTATGGGGTTAAGTCACTAAAGACCATCATGTCCCCCCAGGTCAGGATAAACAAGACCATTATGCCCCATCGATTCACTCGGTCCTGTCATCATTTCACATGAAGTTTCTGAACACACTCCCCCTCTAGGGAAACTGAGCCATGATGGGTCCACCTATCACTTTAGTATTATACATTTATCAAAAAAATATAGCATATAGAAAATACATCACATAGAAACTGTTTCATCATATTATTCACATATATCTAAAGGCATAGCACAACAAGAATGGTTATCACGCCTACACACACATACACATGCATACTATATCACAAAATGGTTCTCTATGCTATGTCTATACACAGTCTGAAATATCATTTTACACAACGTACCTATGGATATCCATTCACATATAATATAACATGACAACTAACTCAAGATCAAGGCCCTATATGGTAAGGAATTCCTACCTTAATATTTTCGACATCAATGTTAAGGTCCATCAAGAGTACCATAACCCAAACCACTTTATAGACCAACAAAAACAAGATAACACACCAATCAATTCCTAGAAATAATTACAACCTAGAATAACTTGGGTTCTTGAGAAAGGTAGAGAAGAGAGAACAAGTCAGAGGGTAGAATTAAGAACTTAACCAATGTTTAACACCATCAATTATAGAATTGAAGTCTAGTTGAAGGAAGGAGAAACATTTATCTCAAGGAACAATTAATATGGAAGAGGGTTGAGGATAATATGAGTATGAATCAATTTAAATATATCTAAAAATCCCAAGGATTTATTTTCTAGTAGGGGAAATCAAATAGGGTTGAGATGATTGTGGTTCTCTAAGGTAGGAATTTCATTGTTAGAAAACTGAACCGATGTCACCCTAAGTTCTTCCACAGTTTCTAGAACTCATATAAATTGAGGAATGACCAATATAAGAGTTTGGATCAATTAATATAGGGGATAATGTTATAAAACTGAATTTAAGACCCCTCATACATAGGCATGCATTTTACCCTTTTAAATGCTCTAGATTTATGGAGAATGATGGTTGTTTTATCCATTTGAATTCCAACCCGACCATAACCATGAACTCCATCATGGCCTCCACAATTACTGTGGAAGATTTGAAAACTTTGAACCTATACACCAACCATGAAGAACCACCATGGTCATGTGCCAAAATTTTGTATATTTTTCCCTCACCATGGCCTCCACCATGGGTGTGGTGAGGTTTCCCTGGTCGTGGTCCACAAGATCTCCCCTAGTGCTCCTCACCTGAGTCCACGTCCTAGATTGGCCATTTTTCATTGATCATTTTACATAGGTGATCATCCAAGAACAATATGGATTTCACTAAAGGTATGGTTTTGGCCATTCTGAAACAAAAAGTCTCTAAAACACTCAGAAGATACTCAAAATTTCACATGAATTTACCCAAGCTTGGCACAACTCGAATACTCATAAGAAAAAGAAATATAGATAAGGTTTTATATACAAAAAACAAAAATTATGAGACTTTACACCTAACTTCCAAAGAAATAAATCCTTTTGAGATAAAGAGGAAACGAAAGTGAAACCATTAAAGAGTTTTTTTAAAACACTTTTAACATTATTATAAAATATGAAATTATATGTCACTTTCAAAAGTAATTTTCCAAAAGGTAAAGTTATTTTTTTTGGAAAAATTTACTTTTAGGAAGAATATTCAATAAAATAGCCTTGAAAAAAACATAAAGTTTTTTCGTAGGAAATGTGGAGTGGAATATAAAACACCTGACCTAGAAAGGAAAATCCATTTTAATATTTAAAAAACACCTTTATTGAATCCCACATCATAAAATGGATGATAAAACTTTATTTTGAAAATAGGTAAAGATAAATAAGGAAAAAACATGAGATAATCCATATTTGTGTTTCAAAATAAGAAATTAAATAATTTCTAGAAAGAAATAATATGGATATGGAATAAAAAAAATCTTTAAAGTGGAATAAGATCATTCTTAATAGTGTTTTATTTTTATGAAGAAAGAATTTTTTCAATGAATAAGAATTAAGGTAGAAACCCCTTGAAAGGGATTTCATGAGAAAGAAATGTAAATCTCCAAAAATATGATAGGAAATATGACATAATACAATCATAGGAAAAAATTTAAAAAATTTATAATAATGAAGTTATAGAAGAAACATTATAACATAATGAAAGTGTATTGAGTTAAGAAACATCCTTGCAACTTTGTTATCTTTCGAATAAAAAACCCATGAAAGGCTATAAATATATTGGATTTTTAAATAACTCAAATTTAATTATACATATATTAAAAATTCATTCATGAGAAGTATATACACCACAAAATAAAGTAAGTGGTGAATAAAAAACATATCTTAGTGAAGCAATATTAAGATGGGGAAAAACCTTATAAATTTTATAACATTTGAATCAAAACATATGGAGAGAGAGAAATTGAAAAAGAATTTTAAATACCATGAATTAAGAGTTAATCATGATATAATATTTCATATAGGTAGTATATGAACCATATACAAGAAAATATTTGGATAATATAAAAAGTGTCTCAAATAATTGAAATTGATATGAAACCCTTATCTTAACTCACAATTTTCATGAAAGCGCTTTAACCTACTTTCTAATAAACATTATTGGTCAGAGTGAGTAACTCAAGGGGGGGGGGGGGGTGAATTGAGTTCCTAATAAAAGTTTATGTAAAAAAACATTAAACCAAAATACCCAAGTTAATAAAAACACCCAGTTAATCAATATAGTAGAAATATATAAATTTAATCTTTCAAAAAATTTCTCAAAAATGGGATTAAGGCTCGGTTAAAATATTTTATATATACCTTAACTTTAGAAATTAACTTAATTAATCAAAAAATTTATATAAAAAAATAAATAATAACTATCAGATTAATGTTTTTTTAGAGTGTTCAAAACAGATACAGTTTTAAAATAAAATAAACACAAAGGAGAATAAAACAAGGGGTTCAGTATCAAGATTAGACTTAATAACCTACAATTATCAATCAATTACTGCCAAGTAATTTATTATAGATCCAAAAATTGGATCAAGTTTAATAAAATATCACATAGGCTATCCAGGACCAATGCCTCTTCCATAATTATACATTGGAATAAAAACAATACTAGGATACGCAGGACCTCTTCAATAGTTATTTGCAGGAGTACAAATAAAAGAGTTTGAGAGAATATCTAGCATTATCCAATTTAATCATATGAGATAGTGTGTATAGATAAAAAAATTACAATAATACTCTACTCAAAATTAAATCATAAAGAGGAAAGATCAATTCATAGATAGAAAATATAACACAGTTTAATCCATGATACTTTAGTTGTTCGCAGTCCTTGAGTTTTTCTTCAAAAGGACCTCGAAAAAGTTTCTTAGAATATATAGAAAAATAGAGTGTTATAATAGTATGAAAATCCATCTATTCTCAGACTGTAAATGATGACATTAGATCAGTTTTCAAAGACAATTTCACACATGCACACAGAGGAGTTATACATAATATATAACTCTCAAACTATGATTATCTATTGAATAATAATAATAAATAAATACTTGGATCCTCATACTGTGCACTAAATTAGGAAAGTATGACATAGTATTTAATATATATGTGGAGTGTTTTAAGAATAATGATTATTAAATCCACTTGAACCTTGAATGCATTTAACATAAACCACCAATTGGTGGAATTAATTTTTCATTAAGAATCAGAATATAAATGGTATAAGAATGGAAGTGGTTCTAGTCTAATAGTAGATCTATTTTGAAAATAGATATGGTCTAGTGGTAGATCTGATCTAGAGGTAGATATGGTCTAGTGATAGATCTGGTCTAGCGATAGATTTGATTTAGTGGTAGATCTGGTCTGAGGGTAGACCTGGTCTAGCGGTAGATCTGGTCTGGCAATAAATCTGTCGAACTAGTGATAGATTTCCTCAATGGTATATCCACTTAACTGATGGTAGTTCTAGCTCACTAATAGATCTGTTGAGTTAATGGTAGATCTTTATAAATAATTTTAGATCTATACTTAGACAAGTTTCTCCAAAAAATGATGTACTATCATAAAAAATTGACCTTATTAAAAATATAACAAACATGATTTGTGATCATTAAAATAAGGAAAAGCAAAAAATTTCCCCCTTTTTGATGATGAAGAATCATGAAATTTTATAACCATGTATATGAAAACAAATAAGTGAAAAATATAAATTAAAATAAAGAATGTTCTGCTTAACATCTTAATTAGTAATGTGAAAAAATTTAATAATTATACTCTTCCTAATATTAAAATTACAGTTAAGAAAACTCCCCTTTTAGGATTATTAAATATATAAGAAAATAAAAGAAATATAAGGAAATATATTAAGATAAATAAAATAGAGTTTCCATTAGATTCAAATGTCAATAATTTCATCTAAAAAAGTAATACAAGGGAAAATACAAGTCCTATAAAAGACTAATATGAATCATAACCGCTCTCATCTCAATGGGAAGAGGGAACCATTAGGTATTTTCATTTTCCATTGATAAGAGGAACAAAGGTGGAAGTTAATGGTTCATAGGTAGTTGGGAAATCTCTCATATTACAAATGGATTGAAATGCTGAACAATTTCCACTGGAGACATTCCAAAAGGCTAAAATTGAGTAGGTAGGTGTGTATAAGAAGGAAAAAAAGTGAAACCAGTCATAGGTATAGCTTCAGGTTCCACCACTACAGTCCCAGAACTGTAAAAAAATAGCTTCATCTGGTTAAAAAAATATAATTATGTTTCTACCTCTCTCCATTACCTTGAATAAATCCCTTTTCTCCTCTATAAAATGTATGATCATAGGGGCCAAAAATTTGATATGGTTCACTTTCTCTTTGAAGGCCCTAGTTACAGGAGGTTTCCTTAAATTCTCATCAAGAAAATTAAAATGTGGATTGAGCTCATGCTTACTATAAATTGTGGAAAGATTGTATTTTATGGATTTAGTTATATTCTCCCTATAAATCCTAGCCTCATTTAAGCAATCCCTAACAAATTTATCAATATACTCATCGTGGGACTTTATTTTTTGAAGCTCCACCTAATGTGATGCATTGAGATCACTAAAGATAGCATGAAACTACTACCTTAAAATATCTCTAATAATATATGTATCAACTAAAGATATAGGTTGAGCAGTGAAAGTAGAAGCACCAACTATAGGTAAGGTGTCCAACCTCTCTAAAAGTGATGTCTGGGCTACAGTAAAGCTATCTTTCATATCCTCCCTGATGGAATTCATTGTTTCCCTCTCATTGAACAATCTATTATTCCTAATCTCTACTTATTGACTATTTAAGATCATTTTAGGATGAATTTGAGAGATAAACAACTCAGAAACCCATCTTATATTCACTTCACTAATCTCGACCTCTTGAGAAGGTGTGGATCTAAGAACCCCATTGATATATGAAATAATTATCACCTAAAATCCTATAAAAAATCCTTAGAAACATAGTTCAAGGGTAGAAGCATAACAGTTAGAGGATATAGAATACTCTCTTATCTTGGTAAAGTAGCCTTTACATGTGAAGATTCAGCAATAGTATCATCACAAGGAAAGACTTATAACTGACCAGCCTCATCAATTTGTTCTAATAGAGATCCATTAGGATCTTTTCCATCAAAAGTTATAGAAAGTCTACCATGATCAGGTGGAATACCATGGTTATCATCATCACTACCACCATCAGAGTCTAGGTATGTTATGAATAACTATTTGTAACTAAGAGAAGGCTCCTCCTTGGATGGTGTATCAACCTCAGTAGTGGATGAAACAATTAGTTCATCCATATGAATTGATTTTTTACTAGTAGATATTGGGGATTAATCCCCCTCAATAGGTTCTCTAGAATCATCTATAGGAAAAGATTCATGGATAGTAAGATGAGTAGAAACTAGTCTATTATCATCTATAGACATACCTAAAACATAAACTACTAGAGATGGATGGGATTGTTCTCCCTCAACAACATCATTATCATGTCCTTTAGATTAATGAGTTCCATCACTATTACCATTTTTATATCCATCAGAACCATTCAAAACTTCAACTACTTCTCTAGAGATTTTAGAAGAACTCTCAACTTGTGCTTCACCTGAGACATCAGTCTCTTCTTCCTCTCTTTCACTTAATAGACTTTCTCTAGAAAGAGAAGAAATATAGGTACTTATATCTCTATATTAAACATAGTGGCTCTTTACAACATTTGGGTCACTCCCATTTTCAATTTAAACAAACACTTTTTTTCTATAACTAAAACTCCTTCTTCTTAAACCTCATAATCAGAGTAAATCACATCTTCATCTAGATATAATCCAGGAACAACTATATCTTTGGGTCTTAATGGGTGATGTACAGGATTGAAATACTCATATATCTTATCATTTTCTACCACCCATTTATTTAACCATGGATTCCAATTTACCTTCACCCTCTTATAGGTAAAATAGATCAAACAAAAACCACCAAAACTAACAATAAAACATTATTCTTTATCTAATAAACCCTTGGATTCTAACATAGTCAAAATGAGCTTAGGATATATCAAATAATTTGATCTAGATGGGGGCTTTCTTATCTTCATCATATGTACCATTAAATATATGCACAAATTTACTTTACCCCCTCTTTTAATAAGGAATAAAATAGAAACATCTTGACACCTCATCATGATAAAGTCCCCCTTCCAGGAACAAGGCATGTGCTGGATGAATTTAAATAGAAATCTACACTCCCCATCAAGTTATATAGTAGCAGGTATTCAAACAACATCATTTCTAGTCAACTCTAGAATAACATTATCATATACAAATAATTAGCTATTACTGGGAATAGATCCTTGAAATTCATATGAAATAACTCGGTGAGGTACATTAATGAATCTGTCCCACTTCTTTGAATAAAAGATGAATTCTTTTACATCGATCATACTAATAATGATATATTTATTTTCTGAAAGACAATAATTTTCATACTGGTAAAATTGGTGAAGTAACCTAGGAAATAATGTAACACCCCAGGTAAATAAAGAGTATGAAATTTTTATATTTATCCATATTTGTGAATAAAATATTAGTATAAATTTAAAGGGGACGCTATGATCGATGGCGTACCCAACACGCAACAACGAGTTTCTTGGGAATCTTACGTTGCACTCTAATAATAAAATAATATTATTTTAAATAGTAGTTAACGCCTAGCTGTTGTAATGGCGGGAATGAACAGAACTAAATACAAAATGATTATATATGTTTGTAAAATATTTTTACTTTTTACAATAAATGTTAGAGGATTAAAAATGCGAATGAATCCAATTTTAAGCGTAAACATTCTAATATTCTTTAAAAGGTCGATTAACCGCCTTTTGATGACGAATCTCTTTTAAATCCACTTTTTGACAATTTTATGTGTTATATTTGAAAAAATAAAATTCTTCTTTAGAATCGGGACATCAAAATTTAATTTTTGTAAATTTTTGTTATTTTTCCAAAAAAGTTCAATTTGTAATGAATAGTGAAAAATGTTGTATTTTAATTCAAAACCACTTTTTAATCTAATTTATTTATATTATTAGATTATCTTTTGAATTGGTTTTAAAGTGAAATTAGAATATATTTTTACCATTTAATCCAATAGTGGTCGTTGGAATTAATTTCACTTTGAAATTGGACTTAAACTAGTGTCAATCTTTTGATACATTTTTGTTTCATAAAAAAACGCTATTTGTTTTGAAAGCGGGAATTAATTATTAAATTAATTAATGAAACTTATATGTTTTGAATTTTGTAAAATAGACATCATTTTTGAATTCAGAATAACAAATATAGCTTAGGGTGAATTTTTGGTAATTTTCTGGAAAACTTCAATTTTTGATGAATAGTGAAACCACTAAGTGATACTTATAAAAACTGATTTTCCGTTTAAATGAAAATTTTCCATCTTTGTGTTTTGAATTTCAAAAATCCGACATAAATGGTTGTCATTAAGAAGTAAAATGTGGTTCAATGGGATTAGAATAATTTTTTGGTGAATAGTAACTTATTAAGTTTTTAATCGCGATTAGAGGTAATTAATGTAGTTTAAGGTAAGAATAATGTTTTAATAAAATGAAATGACCTAGACACATGTAATAACCTTTGGATGAGTCATGGACGACCAAGACAATCCATGGGACAACTTGGGGACCCCATGGAGCCACTTTGGTTGGAAAATGACATAAATACCTTTTTATTTAATGTTAAAATTAAAATGTCACAAACATGAGTTGTTTAACTAAAACAATTTTTACATGGGGTTATACAAGTCATATTTTTTACTATAAATATTTATTGTAAAGATAAAAATATTTCCTACATCATAGTATTTTTTTTATAATTTTTAGACATTAAATAAATTAAATTATTTATGACATCATGATGATGCAACGATGACCTCATTATTTAACGATTTAAATAAAATGGAAATATAATGTAATATATAAGAACTACAAATGTCCAAAACCTATTGGATGAGATTATTTCTAACCCTTATCACCTTATACTCGAAACACATCAATTTTTAACCATTAAAATCCGAAACTCATTCTAAAATAAAGTAACATTTCTTTACTTTCCAAGAGTGCCCCTCCTCTCCTCTTATAAAAGGCCCCCACCTCTACCTCCTTACCCACACTTCCAAAGCCTTTGGCTCGGCCAAACCCTACCGATTTTGTATCTCCACATCCCTCTATAACTCCTTGAAGCCTCACTTTGGGCGGAATTCTTCCCAAGGAATCCTTTGAGCTCAAACCAAAGGGAGTTACCCGATTTTAATGTAATGTCTTCACTTGTGTCCTTTTGTTTTTTTGCTTCTCCAACCCCTAAACTCTTTTTATTAATTTATTTTGTAACAAATATAGTATCTTCAATATACTAGGATGTTTTTATAAGATGGATTCGAGCTACACTTACACACACCTTCGTCTAATGGTTAAAGAACATACTGTTTCTGTGGTTGGCGATTTTCTACCTCACGAAACGATAATTGTTCAATATTCTTTTAACACCATTAAAGGTGGCCATTATGATGTCACTGTATTTTATATATGATATATATGGTATTTATGTTTACTATATGCTTATGTATTTTATATTTAAACCATACCTTTATTCTTTTCATGTTGTGTAAATGCGATAATTTCATATGAGGAAGTGTGGACGACCGCCCCCCCAAGTGATGTGACTAGTACATGCAATACATGGAATGTATAAAGAATGAAATTAATGAAAATATGTGACCTATATAACATATATATTATACTAGAATTATAATATATATATATCATTTATTTTTAATTCCATTAATATGACAAAGAAAAAATGAAAGTAGCGTTCATGCGTATGTACGACCTACCGTCTCCATGAACTGTGCTTTTCATTTTTTATCTCCAAATGATATGGAATAGTATAAAATGAATATGTATTGGATATATATGATATTTTAATCATTAATAATATTCTGGAAATTATTTACTTATAACTACACGGACAATCATTTTTCAAACAAGTTCATTTTTGACTCATGTACCAAACATCGATAAAAACGTCTGATATGAACTCATATTATTAACCAATTATTATAAAATTAAAATATGTGATATGAACTGAATAATAATCTTTATAGGAGGTTATTAATCAATTATAAATTGACCAAAGTTTATTATTCAGGAATATAAAGAAACGAACAAGACAAGTTGGACTTGAGGTAAGGGATCCAACCTCTCTTTTTTTTAAGTACACTCTTTTATGTCATTCCTTTTAAGCTCATCTTTATTATGATTGGGATGTTATTTTATATTAATCATACTTTAATTTTTATGTTCATATGATTAGAGACCCTATTTTCTCTTATCAATCCATTTTGGAAGTTTTGAGTGGCGCCGTTAGGCTGCCGAATTTTCGTAAGGGATCCTACTCCTCTCTTTCTTTTGAAGTACACACTTTTATGTCATTCCTTTTAAAGCTCATATTTCTTGTTATTGGGTTGTTCTTTTATATTACTCTTACTGTAATTTTTATGTTAATATGATGAGAGACCCTATTCTCTCTCATCAATCCATTTTGGAGGTTTTGAGTGGCGCCGTTAGGCTGTCGAATTTTCGTAAGAGATCTAACCTCTCTCTTTCTTTTTTAAGTACTCTCCTTTATGTCACTTCTTTTAATCTCCTATTTGTTATGTTGGGGGATGTTATTTTATATTCCTATTTCTGTAAACTTTATGTTAATATGATGAGAGACCCTATTTTCTCTCATCAATCCATTTTGTAAGTTTTAAGTGGCGCCGTTAGGCTGCCGAGTTTTTATAAGGGATTTTTCATCTCACTTTTATTCACGTGAGATTTATGATACATTTGCCACAATTTCCTTTGAGTGTTGTATATACTTCCCATTATTTTACTCATTGTGTAATATAATTTCATTTATGAGTATTTACATCAATGTTGTATTGTCCTTCTTTCACGGGGTGCATGTCTCGAAAGATACCCATGTCGGTAGGGGAACCTTTCACCCTCCTCTTTTTAAAAGACTTCTTTTGTTATGTATTTTAATTCACATACTATTATGTTGGGATATGTTCTTATATATCCTTATTGATTTAAATTTTATTTCCATGTGATGAGATACCCTTTTTATCTCTCATCAACTCATTTTCTTAATTTTGTAGTGATGCCGTTAGGCTGTCAAATTTTTGCAAGGGAACTTCTTAATCAAAATTTGATTCTTTGGGATAAATTTTTACTCCTTGAATATGTCGTTATATGAATATGTGTGAATAACCTCTGATTTTTTTACACTTAATATCCACTTATATTTCGTGTATTCATTTGTCACACTTAATTATGTAATTGATTTATCCTTAATCCAAGGATACCGTCTTTGTATGGGACTTCGTCTCAATCTCCATTCATTGAGGCATATTTTGTTTTATACACAACTTTCTTTTATACGGTGTATAAACCCATTTGACTTTTACATTTATTCAAAAGGAATATTTTTTATACGAAGCGTTTACTAAACGACAAAAGGGAATGTTTTCGTCATGCGTTTGTGGCGACAACGACTTCTCCGCCGCCATGACCATTATTTGAGTTTCGGCTTCCTCTACAAGCCATACCTTCTTTTTGAAAGAAAAATAAATACCATGTTTTACTTTTCTTTTATTTTGGTATTGAAAATGGTTTTCATAATGTTTTTATATCAATGTGTTGTATTGATATCTTGTGATTGAAAGGTGGAAATGTTATGTTTCCTTTATGCATGTTTTATGTGATATAATTATGTTGTGGTTCTTGGGAATTGTTATGAAGACGGGTGGTTCTATGATAAACTAAGGGCGGGTGAGCCCGATATAGCTCTCCAATGCATTGGGTAACGCGAAGGAGTGAAACGTTAAGGTTTCTCCGAAGAGATTTAGGGAATATACTGTGGTGGGTTTTCCAAACGTAACCAAGAGGGTTACTCCCTACGTAAGAATGTTATGAATGCCTCAAGTTACCTTTATGTCTTATGATTTCTATGATTTATTCATGATTTGATGAGGTATGTTAAAGTGCTTATGTTTTATGAGTAAATTATGATTTCATTGATTCTTATGTGTACATGTACTCATGTTTCCTTTCCATATATTTTTATATCCCATACTGAGATTTTTATGCTCATCCCAAGTTTTTGAAATGTTTTTCACAGGTCAAGGGAAAGGTATATAATATGATGATAGTGTCAATGAAGTGTCAAGAAATAATCCATGTTTTATTTTAAATATGTTTCCGTTGATGGGAAAAAATGAATACTATATTTTATGTATCCACTTTGCTTAAATGTGGAATGTAATGAAAGTTTATGATCTAATTCTCTAAAAATCTAAACCTGAAAAGATCCTCAATGTGTAATCTTGTATTAACTCAAGATTAATTAAGGTTTAAGGCTGGGGCCTTATAGTTGGTATCAAAGGTTGGTTAAGATATCTTTAGAGGTTAGGGTATTCTCTAAGCATAAGTGACAGTACCATAATGGATAGGATTTCAGAAAGAGTCCTAGTTTTAGATAAAGTGAATGAGTAAGTATATCTTAGTGTTTACCTTCCTCATTAGTACATGATGGTTTTTTTAATATACTCACACTGACATTTCTATTTTTAGTGAATGGATGGATCTAGCAGGCACCGAAGAGACAACAGGTTTGAAGGAAACTGTGGTGGTTCTTTGATTATGATACTAGATAAAATGTGGGATTCAATGAGGAAACTTGTGGTTGTTATAAACCAACTATCAAGGAGTCATGATCAACCACTTGAACCTTGGTATGTTCGGTAATGCATCATGTACGAGATGACCAATCGATGTGGAAGTTCATGTAATAATTATAAAGGTAACCACTAGAGTTTATATAATCCTTACTTTTGAGGTAATTATGGGTTATTATATGTTATGATGGAAAATGAAAGGCATGAGATAAACTTGAGTTTAAAATATGTTATGATTATTTTTGATGATTTTATCTCGTTTTGGGGAATGTTTTAAGAATTATATAGTTTTGGAAAAAGGACAACACGCAGACCGTGTGACAACCCGTCGCGTTGGACAAAGCTACAAGAATCAAACCCATAACCAAAGTGCAACTGGTATTTATCACCTACCACTGGACTACGTGAATTCCCTGGTTAGTTTGACTGATTCTTTTTAGTTAGATGATTTTATGAATTAAGAGTAAGTTTATTTTGGGTTATCTATGGAAATTTATTAACCTATCATGGAGGATATGTGATTAGGTTAATTACTTTTCAATACGAGACATTAAGAGCAACTGATGTTGTTTGGAGATAAATGTTACGATTTAACTTGGAAGACTATGTGACTAAATCCTTCAAATATTTGGGTTTCAATCTTAGTTTGGTTTACTTTGAAGAATTTTATGGACAAATTGTTTATGAATGGTCCTCGTTGAACTTTGGGTTTTGTTGGACAAATTTTGGAGATTAAGAATAGATTTTCTTTTTTTAAAGGGTTATCCTTTTCAGGATTATCTGATCTCGTACTAACATTTTTGGTTTTGGTTTTGGTTAAAGTATAAAGACATGGGAAGTATATAGTTCTCTTTTTTGGATTAGGTGATTCTATAGAAGTTTATTATTGTACTCTTAATGTGAACAAGTCTTCCAAAATACTCGTCTTTTGGAGAAAATATGAGTTTGTGTAAGGAATCTAATAAAAGTTGAAAGTCAACATGATAAGTGATTATGTTTCCTTATGAATAAATTCCTCAATAAAAAGTAACTTAAAATAAAAATGTTGTCTATTAACTTTTCCTACTAGGGAATCGAATACCGTTTAACCCATCACAAGTTTGTGATTTTCTTGTGGTTAACTTTCTCCTAAACATGTTTTCTATCACTCTCCATCAGAACATGACCCTATGTTTTCTCCTCCATATCCATGTTTTCCTACATGGAATCCTAGTATGGGTTAACTCGGGTGACCTCTGTACTTATCTTCCTTTATTGTAAAGTGTTTGTTTTACCGACTCTTGTTCCGATGTGAGACTTTCAAGGATGTTTCCAAGCTCAATTTTAAAATTTCGAGGATGCAATTCCCAAAAGGGGGGAAGGATGTAACAACCCAGGTAAATAAAGAGTATGACATTTTTATATTTATCCATATTTGTGAATAAAATATTAATATAACTTTAAAGGGGACGCTATGCTCGATGGCGTACCCAACACGTAACAGCGAGTTTCTTGGGAATCTTATGTTGCACTCTAATAATAAAATAATATTATTTTAAATAGTAGTTAATGCCTAGCCATTGTAATGGAAGGAATGAACAGAACTAACTACAAAATTATTATATATGTTTGTAAAATATTTTTACTTTTTACAATAAATTTTAGAGGATTAAAAATGGGAATGAATCCAATTTTAAGCATAAACATTCTAATATTCTTTAAAAGGTCGATTAACCGCCTTTTGATGGAGAACCTCTTTTAAATCCACTTTTTGAAAATTTTATGTGTTATATTTTAAAAAATAAAATTCTTCTTTAGAATTGGGATATCAAAATTTACTTTGTGTAAATTTTTGGTATTTTTCCGAAAAAGTTCAATTTGTAATGAATAGTGAAATATGTTGTATTTTAATTCAAAACCTCTTTTTAATCTAATTTATTTATATTATTAGATTATATTTTGAATTGGTTTTAAAGTGAAATTAGAATATATTTTTACCATTTAATACAATAGTGGTCATTGGAATTAATTTCACTTTGAAATCGAACTTAAACTAGTGTCAATCTTTTGATACATTTTGTTTCATAAAAACACGCTATTTGTTTTGACAGCGGGAATTAATTATTAAATTAATTAATGGAACTTATATGTTTTGAATTTTGTAAAATAGACATCATTTTTGAATTCGGAATATCAAATATAGCTTAGGGTGAATTTTTGGTAATTTTCTGAAAAACTTCAATTTTTGATGAATAGTGAAACCACTAAGTGGTACTTATAAAAACTGATTTTCCGTTTAAATGAAAATTTTCCATCTTTGTGTTTTGAATTTCAAAAATCCGATATACATGGTTGTCATTAAGAAGTAAAATGTGGTTCAATGGTATTAGAATAATTTTTTGGTGAATAGTAACTTATTATGTTTTTAATCGCGATTAGAGGTAATTAGTGTAGTTTAAGGTAAGAATAATGTTTTAATAAAATGAAATGACCTAGACACATGTCCTACCCTCATTTGATGAGTCATGGCCTACCAATAAAATCCATGGGTCAACTTGGGGACCCCATGGAGCCACTTTGGTTGGAAAATGACATAAATACCTTTTTATTTAATGTTAAAATTAAAATGTCACAAACATGAGTTGTTTAACTAAAACAATTTTTACATGGGGTAATAAAAGTAAGATTTTTGACTATAAATATTAATTAGAAAGATAAAAAGATTTCCTACATCATAGTATTTTTTTATAATTTTTAGACATTAAATAAATTAAATTATTTATGACATAATGATGATGCAGTGATGACCTCATTATTTAACGATTTAAATAAAATGGAAAGATAATGTAATATCTAAGACCTAAACATGTAAAAAACCTATTGTATGGGTGTATTTAGAACCCTTATCACCTTATCCTCGAAACAAATCAATGTAGGACCATTAAAATCAGAAACTCATTCTAAAATAATGTAACATTTCTTTACTTTCCAAGAGTGCCCCTCCTCTCCTCTTATAAAAGGCCCCCACCTCTACCTCATTACCCACACTTCAAAAGACTTTGGCTAGGCCAAAACCTGACCATTTTGTCTCTAAAAATCCCTCTATAACTCCTTGAAGCCTCAATTTGGGCAGAAGTCTTCCCAAGGAAGCCTTTGAGCTCAAACCAAAGGGAGTTACCCGATTTTAAGGTAATGTCTTCACTTGTGTCCTTTTGTTTTATTTTGCTTCTCCAGCCCCCTAAACTATTTTTATTCATTTATTTTGTAACAACTCTAGTATGTTAAATATACTAGTATGTTTTTATAAGAAGTATTCGGGCTACACTTACACACACCTTCTTCTAATGGTTAAAGAACATACTGTTTCTATGGTTGGCGATTTTCTGCCTCACGAAACGATGATTGTTAAATATTCTTTTAACACCTTTAAAGGTGGACATTATGATGTAAATGTATTTTATATATGATATATATGGTATTTATTTTTACTATATGATTATGTATTTTATATTTAAACCATTCCTTTATTCTTTTCATGTTGTGTAAATGCAAAAATTTCATATGAGGAAGTGTGGACTACCGCCCCCTAAAGTGATGTGACTCATACATGCAATACATGGAATGTATAAATAATGAAATTAATGAAAATATGTGACCAATATAACATATATAATATAATGGAATTATAATATATATATATATATCATTTATTTTTAATTCCATTAATTTGACAAAGAAAAAATGAAAGTAGCGTTCATGCGTACGTACGGCCTACCGTCTCCATGAACGGTGCTTTTCGTTTTTTATCTCCAAATGATATGGAATAGTATAAAATGAATATGTAATGGATATATATGATATTTTAATCATTAATAATATTCTGGAAATTATTTACTTATAACTACATGGACAATCATTTTTCAAATAAGTTCATTTTTGACTCATGTACCAAACATCGACAAAAACATCTGATATGAACTCATATTATTAACCAATTATTATAACATTAAAATATGTGATATTAACTGAATAATAATCTTTATACGAGGTCCCTAATCAATTATAAATTGACCAAAGTTTATTATTCAGGAATATAAAGAAACGAACAAGACAAGTTGGACTTGAGGTAAGAGATCCAACCTCTCTTTTTTTAAGTACACTCTTTTATGTCATTCCTTTTAAGCTCATATTTCTTATGATTGGGATGTTCTTTTATATTACTCCTACTGTACTTTTTATTTTTATATGATGAGAGACCCTATTTTCTCTCATCAATCCATTTTGGAAGTTTTGAGTGGTGCCATTAGGCTGTCGAATTTTTGTAAGGGATCCTACTCCTCTCTTTCTTTTTAAGTACACTCTTTTATGTAATTCCTTTTAAAGATCATCTTTCTTGTTATTGGGATGTTATTTTATATTAATATTACTTTAATTTTTATGTTAATATGATGATAGACCCTATTCTCTCTCATCAATCCATTTTCGAAGTTTTGAGTGGCACCGTTAGGCTGCCGAATTTTCGTAAGAGATCTAACCTCTCTCTTTCTTTTTAAGTACTCTCATTTATGTCACTTCTTTTAAGATACTCTTTGTTATGTTAGAGGATGTTCTTTTATATTCCTCTTTCTGTAAACTTTATGTTAATATGATGAGAGACCCTATTTTCTCTCATCAATCCATTTTGGAAGTTTTAAGTGGCGTCGTTAGGCTGCCGAGTTTTTGTAAGGGATTTTTCATCTCACTTTTATTCCCGTGAGATTTATGCTACATTTGCCACAATTTCCTTTTAGTGGTGTATGTACTACAAATTATTTTACTAATTGTGTAATATACTTTAATTTATGAATATTTACATCAATGTTGTATTTTCCTTATTTCACGGGGTGCATGTCTCGAAAGATACCCATGTCGGTAAGGGAACCTTTCACCCTCCTCTTTTTAAGACTTCTTTTGTTATGTCTTTTAATTCACATAATATTATGTTGGGATATGTTCTTCTATATCCTTATTGATTTAAATTTTATTTCCATGTGATTAGATACCCTTTTTATCTCTCATCAACTCATTTTCTGAATTTTGTAGTGACGCCGTTAGGCTGTAAAATTTTTGCAAGGAAACTTCTTAACGCAAATTTGATTCTTTGGGATAAATTTGTACTCCTTGAATATGTCGTTCTATGAATATGTGTGAATAACCTCGGATTGTTTTACACTTAATATCCACTTATATTTCGTGTATTCATTTTTCACACATAATTATGTAATTGATTTATCCTTAATCCAAGGATACCGTCTTTGTATGGGACTTCGTCTCAATCTCCATTCATTGAGGCATATTTTGTTTTATACACAACTTTATTTTATACGGTGTATAAACCCATTTTACTTTTACATTTATTCAAAAGGAATCTTTTTTATTCGAAGCGTTTACTAAACGACAAAAGGGAATGTTTTCGTCATACGTATGTGGCGACAACGACTTCTCTGCCGCAGTGACCATTATTTGAGTTTCGGCTTCCTCTACAAGCCATACCTTCTTTTTAAAAGAAAAATAAATACCATGTTTTACTTTTATTTTATTTTGGTATTTAAAATGGTTTTCATAATGTTTTTATATCAATGTGTTGTATTGATATCTTGTGATTGAAAGGTGGAAATGTTATGTTTCCTTTATGCATGTTTTATGTGATACGATTATGTTGTGGTTCTTGGGCATTGTTATGAAGATGGGTGGTTCTGTGATAAACTAAGGGTGGGTGAGCCCGATATATCTCTCCAATGCATTGGGTAACGCAAAGGAGTGAAACGTTAAGGTTTATCCGAAGAGATTTAGGGAATATACTGTGGTGGGTATTTCAAACGTAACCAAGAGGGTTACTCCCTACGTAAGAATGTTATGAATGCCTCAAGTTACCTTTATGTCTTATGATTTGTATGATTTATTCATGATTTGATGAGGTATGTTAAATTTATTATGTTTTATGAGTAAAGTATGATTTCATTGATTCTTATGTGTACATGTACTCTTGTTTCCTTTCCATATATTTTTATATCCCTTACTGAGATTTTTATACTCATCCCAAGTTTTTGAAATGTTTTTCACAGGTCAAGGGAAAGGTACATAATATGATGATAGTGTCAAGGAAGTGTCAATAAAGAATCCATGTTTTATTTTAAATATGTTTCCATTGATGGGAAAAAATTAATACTGTCTTTTATGTAACCACTTTGTTTAAATGTGGAATGTAGTGCAAGTTTATGATCTAATTATCTAAAACTCTAAACCTGAAAAGATCCTCAATGTGTAATCTTGTATTAACTCAAGATTAAGTAGGGTTTAAGGATGGGGCCTTATAAATAATGGCCTATCATTCCTTGAAATCCATTTTATTCATCCATGGCCCTTTATGACCTTGAGAACTAATGACTTTCTTGAAACCAACCATTCAACATCTATCTATTTTTCAACAATGAAAACTCGAGTCGAAATTTTTAGTTTGTCTTATTCAACAACTGCTTCATGGTTCAATTCTCCTCATGATATCTTTGAGGTACATGATCTTTCAGGAGATTAGACTGAGGTTCACTTCATTCTCACCATTACACTGATTTGAAGAAAAAAGGGTAAAGAAGAAGGGTTTTAGGTCAAGAGAGAAGTGAAGTTGAAAGGTTTGAAAGGTTCCATGAGCGAGAGTGTTCCCAAAATCAGATTTAATATTTGATTTTATCATTTAGGTATTTTTAATTTGAAAATACAATATATATATATATATATATATATATATATAAATCTAATAAAAATTTAAACCTAGAAAATATAATCCGTAGAAAATAAAATAGAGACACTTGACCGTTAGATCTCTTAGCAGTGGATCACCAAACATCGAATCTCCAATTGTAGATCTCCAATGGTGGATCACCAACTCTAGATCAACAATGATGGATCACCAATGGTGGATTACCAATCATGGATCTTCCAATGGTGGATCTTCTAATGGTTGATCTTCCAACAGTGGATCTCCAATGGTGGATCCCAATGGTGGATTGCCAACGGTGGATCTTTCAATGGTGTAGTTTTGAAGATAAAGGATTAAATGAAGTTTATCATTCCTCGTTAATTTTTTATATAGCTTAATATCTCAAAATTCAAAGGTTTTGTAAAAAATTTAGCAAGATGATATTCAGTTCCTATGAATTCAAGAGTTAAATCACCCTTTTGGAGATGATCTCTCAAAAAATGATGTCTTATATCAATATGTTTTATTCTAGAATGAGATATAAGATTCTTTAAAATATTTATCACACTTTTATTGTCACAATTTATAAGTACATGTATAAATTGATATCTGCAATCTAGTAAAGTGTGTTTCATCTATAAAATCTAAGCATATAAAGTTCCTACAACTTTATATTCAGCCTTAGCTATATATAATTATTTTCTTACTACACTATAATACTAGTGACTTGACCAAAATGTGACATGTTAAAAAGGTGATTTTTCTATCTAAATTACACCCACCAAAATCTGAATTTGAATAACTAACTAAATCAAATGATTGTACTCTTAGACAGAACATTACTAAATTGTTTTTATACTCGAGTTATTTGAAAATTATTTTAATAGAAAGTAAATAAGATTATTTAGGATTTTATTGAAAATGAGCACACATACACACATTGAACATAATATATGATTGGATAATAGTTAAATATTACATGATTCTAATAATACCTCAATAATTGGTTTGATTAACTAATTTCCTAGTTTCATCAAGATCCATCCTAGAGGTTATAATCTTTATTTTATCACTACCTTTTTTTTCTATCCAAAACAAAACATTTTAAAAGTTATTTGGTGCATTTAAATTGATTTAAAATAATTTCATCTTTATTTTGAAAAAATTGAAAACCAAAAAAGAATTTTAACTCACCCGTTAAACTCATTTCAAATTCACTTTGCATTATTTTAAAAAATTTAGTACACAAATAATTTTTAGAAGATCCAAAAATTATATCATCAACATAAATTTTAACTATAAAAACATCTTTTGAAATTATTTTTATAAATAAAGCATGGTCAACTATTAATTTTTGAAAAACCTTTAAAAATTATAAAATAGATGATCCTATCATACTAGGATCTAGGAGCTTGTTTTAAACTATATAAATATTTTTTTAACTTAAAAACATGAATTGGGAAATGAGGACTTTGGAATCTAGGGGGTTGTTCAACAAAAACAACCTTATAAATATAAACATTTAATAATACACTCTTTAAATCCATTTGATATAGTTTTAAATTCAATTATGCTGCATAGGAAAGAAAAATTCTAATAGCTTCAAGTCTTGCCACTGGTGTAAAGGTTTCATCATAATCAATACCCTCTTCCTGACTATATCCTTGTGCAACCAATCTAACTTTATTTCTAAATATAGTGCTTGACTCATAAAATTTATTTCTAAACACTCATTTATTTCTTATTATCAGAGTGCCTTTGGGTCTATTTATAGTTTCCTAACTTTATTTTTTTCAAAATTATTAATTTCTTTTTAAATTTTCATCACCCAAAATTCATCATTAATAACATCATTGATGTTCTTAGGTTCAAGCTGTGATAAGAATGCTTGATGTTCAACTTGATTTCTAAGAGAAGCTCTAGTTTGTGTTTCTTTATCTAGGTCTCCAACTACAATATATTAGGGATGACATATATGAGTTCAAATAGTTTTAGGAAAAGAAGGGATAAATATCTTGTAACATCCCAAGAAAATAAAGAATATTACATTTTCATATTTATTAATATTTGTGAATTAAATATTAATTATACTTTAAAGGGGATGCTATGTTCGACAGCGTACCCGATACGTAACAATGGGTTTCTTTGAAATCTTACGTCGCACACTAATAATATAATATTATTATTTTAAATGATTGCTAACACCTAACTGTGGTATTGGTGAGAATGAATAGAACTAACTAAAATATGATGATAATTTTTTTTTGATATTTTTACATTTATCCAATAAAATTTAGAGGGTTAAAATAAGTAAAGATTTCAATTTTAAGCATAAATACTCTAATATTCCCTAAAAGGTCGATTTACCACCTTTTAATGGAGAAACCTCTTTAAATATAGTTTTTGTCACTTTTATATGTTCTATTTGACAAAATAAAATTATTATTTATATTTGGGACATCAAAATTTACTTTGGATGAAATTTTGGTATTTTTCTGATAATGTTCATTTTTTAAGGAATAGTGAAAAATACTATATTTTAATTCAAAAGTGCCTATTAATCTAATTTATTTATATGGTTATAATATATTTTTAATTGGTTTTAAAGTGTAATTAGAATATATTTTACCATTTAATCTAATTTTGGTCATTGGATGTAATTTCATTCTAAAATTGGACATAAACAAGTATCCATCTTTTGATAGTTAATATTTCTTAAAAACATGCTATTTGTTTAAACAACAAGAATTAATTTTAAATTAATTTATGCCACTTCTGTGTTTTGAATTTGGAAAAATGGATTCCATATTTGGAATCAGTAGGTCTAAATTGTGTAAATAGGTAACTTTTATTTTTAGACATTTTAAATATTTACTTCAGTAAATATTTTATTTACCATGATTAAAGGGTAAATATAATAATTAAGGGTAAAATATAATATTATAATAATATAAAATTACCCTAAAAAGTGACATAATCCTATTTTATAATAAATAGAAGACCATGGGAATCTTTGGGTTGAATTTGGGACACCCTGAATCCACATGGGAGTAATAATGACACTTTATATTAATTAATTTAAAGTAAAGACAAAAATGTCATAAACAAATATCTTTTAGTAAATAAATTTTTACATGGGGTTATATAAGATATCTATTCAACTTTAAATATTATTTGAAAAGATAAAAATATTTCCTACATCATGATATTTTTTTTATATTTTTTGTACATCAAATAAATTAAATTATTTATGACACAATAATGATACAATGTTTACCTCATTAATAAATTATTTAAATAAACCAAATTATAAATATTAAAACAATATCCAAAACCAGTAAAATTCTTATTGGATTATTTTATTTTGACCATGAGTCATCTTAACTTTGATATTAACGAATATTTGACCTTTTGAAACCGAATATGAGGTTATAATAAAATAATTGTTTCAAACTTTCCTAAAGAGTCCCTCCTCTCCCTTATAAAAATTCCTCAATTATAACTCATTCCTCACACTTCTCAAGCCTTTATATCATGGAAAATCTATTCAAATAAGCTCCCAATACTCCTATATTCATCCTAGAAGCCTTACCTTAGGTAGAAAACACTTCAAGAAACCCTTTTGGTTCAAACCAAATGGAGTTATCCGATTTAAAGGTTACATCTTCTCTTAAGTTCTTTTGTTTTATTTTACTTCTCCAACCCCCTAAAATCTTTTTATTATTTTAATTTATAACAAAACCAGTATCCTAAATATACTAGGATGTTTTAATGAGAATTATTTGGACTAAAATTACACACACCTCCATCTAATGGGTGAAGAACATACTATTTCTGTGGATGGAAAACTAACGCCTCACGAAGCGATGATTGTTCAATTATCTCCTACCGCCTCTCATGGTGGCCATTATGATGAAAATGTATTTATATATGATATATATTATGTTTTTGTTTTCTATATTCTTATGTAATTTTTATTTACAAACATACCATTATGCCTTCCAATATGTGTAAACACGATAATTTCATTTGAGGAACTGCGGACTACCGCCCCCTCATGGTGATATGATTCGTTCTTAACAAACATGGAATGTATAAAGATGGAGTTAATGAAATTATGTAACATATATATCATATGATATTATAATTTAATTATAATAGACCTATGTATCATTAAGTTTTCATTCCATTAAATATTAAATAGAAATTAAAGTAGCGTTCATGCGTACGTACGACTTATCGTCTCCATGAACGGTGCATTTCATTTCTTATTTCTAAATGTTATGTACTATTATAAATATATATATATATATATAAAAACTGTAAATATATGATATATATGATATCTAAATAATTAATATCATTCTGGATATAATGGAGTTTTTGACCACATTGACAAATTGTAATTATAACAAGTTCATTTTTAACTCAAATTTCGAACATCGACAAAATGTCTGATATGAACTCAAATAATTAACTAAATTTTATTGCAAGGTAATAAGTGATATAAAAGTAATAATAAAAATTATAAAGGTTATTAATCAATTATAAATTAACTTAAGTTTATTATTCAGGAAGAACAAGGAACATACGAGTCAAGTCAGACACAAGGTAAGAGATTTCTTATCTCACTTTTAATTCTGCGAGATTTACATTGTTCACCACTTATTTATTGCATGTGGTTTATTGTGTAATACAATTTGATATATATTATCATGATTATATTTATATTCATGTAATTTTTTGATTCATTTTGTGGTTATTAACTTTTCCCATATGACTCGATTGATTACAACGTGGTAAGGGTTTTTCATCTCACTTTTTATTCCCGTGAGATTCATGATATATTAGCCACTATTTCCTTTTTTGTGGTGGATTTACTGCCCATGATTGTATTATTTGTGTAATATAACTTAATTTATGTGTATTTACATATTCATTTTGTGATATTTATTTCATGGGGTGTATGTTTCGTAAGTTATCAAATCGTTAAGGGAACCTTTCACCCTCCTCTTTTTAAAAGACTTCATTTTGTTATGTCTTTTAATTTACATCTTATTATGTTGGGATATTATCTTATCTAAACTTATTGATGTAAATTTTATGTCCAAGTGATGAGATATAATTTTATCTCTCATCAACTTATTTTATGAATTTTAATGTGACGCCGTTAGGCTGTCAAATTTCTGTAAGAAAACTTCTTAACCCAATTTCAATTTTTGGGTTAAACATCTACTTCTTGATTATGTTGTGCTATGAATATTTGTGAATAACCACTCATTGTTTTAAACATAATATTCACTTATATTGGGTGTATATATTTTTTTCACACATAATTATGTAATTGATTTATCCTTAATCTAAGGATATCGTCTTTATAAGGGGTTTCGTCTCAATTTACATTTCCATTGAGACTTCATTGTTGATATGCACTAATTAACTATTATATGGTGTATATAATTTCCTTTGTCATATTATATCATGAATAAATTTATTCTCATGATATTATTAATTTCTTATTAAATTTTATTCCTCAATTATTTGTATTCTAGAGTCTCTCATTTTGTTAAAAACTCTTTAACTAAAATATCATTTTAAATGTTTTAAAGGTTTATTCTTCTAAATCTTTCACATTTTTGTCCATGTTTTAAAAAAGGTTTTAAGGATTTATTCATATGGACATTAATGTTTTGAAATTGAAATTTCTTTCAAAAGCTTCAAAGTGGTATGGGTCACTTTGATTCAAAAATCTCTTTATTTAATATTTTAAATGGTTTTGAAAATGGTCTATAAAAGCTTTGATTTTGTCAATATTTTGAAATGATATATTGTGATTTAAATGTGGAAATGTTATCTTTACACATTACTTTATCATGGAATAAATGATTATGTTTTATGAATCCATGTTGTATGATCCTTGTGGCACACTTATGCATGAAATGAAATGATTAAGAAGGGTATGCCCTTATAGTGCTCCAATGCATTGGGTAAAGTATAGTATCATGATACGTTATGTGCAATGGGTGTTGACTCATGATAATTCAAGTGCAATGAGGGTTTACTCGTGCTTCATGTGCAATGAGGGTTTAATCATTATCTATGTGAAATGAGCCTTGGCTCATGCTAATTCTGTGTTAACAGTTGTTTCCACATTTCCATGTTATGATTATCATGATTTATCATGCCTTTATGTTTATACTCTCTTGTGCTCTATTGATATGCCTATTTTCTAACATGTATTGTATTCCTCATGTTATTCCATGATTATTATCTTACTGGGATTTTTATATCACCCTTTTTTTATACATGTCCCCAGGTTATCCCATGTAATGCTAAGTACAAGGGAATTTAGTGGTCATGTAAAGGAAGTTTTCAATAACGATGTTGTTTTTTTCATGTTTTAAGTGGTTATGTAATGATCCTAATCCCCAAATATACTATAACTCTCTATCTTCTATGTTTCATCAAGTGAAGTTTATGTAATAAATTATGTTTAATTGTGTAATAAAAGATCAGGGTAGTCATGGTTGGTATCAGAGGATATTTTTAGTTATTTTTGGGATTAGGATTAGAAAACCCTAGTAAATACTTAGATACAAGACTAAGTATAATAAAAACATCCCTAAGTTTTGGTGGGTATTGAGTAAGTGGATTAATAAGAAAATACATCCCTATCTGGATACGAGCAGAACTATCTTAATGTGTTGGGATGAAAATGAAAGGTATAATAAAAACATTAAGGTTAAAAAATGTTAGGGTTATTTTTGAGTTTTATAAAAAGGAAAAAATGAAGACCGTGTGACAACCCGTCACGTTGGAAAAAGCTGCGAGAATCAAACATACAACCAAAGTGAGATTGGGATTTATCGCCTATCACTAGACTACGTGAAGTCCCTGGTTAGTATGACTTATTATTTTAAGCTAAATGGTTTTATGGATCAAGAACAAGTTTATTTTTGGAAGTTATGATTTATCTAATGGATATCCTTAGTATAGGAAAATGATTTGGTGATTAAATGATAAAGGTTATTTTGGAAGATGTTTTCTCATTTGGAATACTATATGCCTAATTAAAATAAAATACTACATGATTTCAATTGTGGAGGAATGGTTGAAATTTTTTATAACAATATATGTATTTATTGTGGACATATAATGATTTGGGTTATTTCTGGAAAATTATTAACCTACCATAGATAATATGTGACTAGGTTAATTACAGTTTAGTATGAGACTTCAATAGTAGTCTATGATATTTGGAGATAAATGTTAAGATTTATTTTGGAAGACTATGTGATTAAATCCTTCTGAGTTTTGGGTTTCAATCTTAGTTTGGAGTATTTTGAATAATTTTAAGGACAATTCTGTATTGAATGGTATTTCTGGAACTTTGGGTACTTTTTTTTTAATTTTAAAGATTAATAGTAATATTTCTTTTTATAAAGGATTATCCTTTTTGGGGATTATATGATCTCGTACTAACCATTTTGGTTTTAGTTGATGTCTAAAGATAAGAGAAATATATAGTTATTCTTTTGTGGAATATTCAATTCTCTAGAAGAATATTTTTGTGCTTTGATGTGACCAAGTCTTTTTGAATGCTCATTGTTTGGAGAAAAGATTAGTTTTTTTGGTAGAAACTTATTAAAGGAGGAAACTCTACATGAAGGTAAGTATATTTTCTTTTGTTTTTATTCTATGCAATAAATGAATTCTTCAAAATTATGAAAAGGAACGTAAAACAAAAATGTTTTTGGTTTACGTTTCTTACTCGGTGATCAAAGACCGTTTAACACATCATAAGTTTGTGATTTTCTTATGGTTAACTTTCACCTAATCACGTTTTCTATCACTCTCCATCAGAACTTGACCGTTTGTTTTATCTTCCATATACACATTTTCCTATGTGGAATCCTAGTATCGGCTAACTCGGGTTACCTTTTTACTTATATTTCTTTCTTATAAATTGATAGTTTTACTGACTCTCTTTCCGATGTGGGACATTAAATGAAGTTTCCAAGTCCAATTTTAAAATTGCGAGGACACAATTTCCAAAAGGAGGGAATACTGTAACATACCAAGAAAATAAATAATATTTCATTTTCATATTTATTAATATTTTTGAATTAAATATTAATTATACTTTAAAGAGGACGCTATGTTCGACGACATACCCGATACACAACAATGGATTTCTTTGAAATCTTACGTTTGACACTAATAATATAATATTATTATTTTAAATGGTTGTTAATGCCTAGCTGTTGTATTGGTGAGAATGAATATAACTAACTAAAATATGATGATACATGTTTGTTGAATATTTTAACATTTATCCAATAAAAGTTAGAGTGCTAAAATAAGTAAAGATTTTGATTTTAAGCATAAATACTCAAATATTCACTAAAAGTTCGATTTACCACCTTTTAATGGAGAACCCTCTTTAAATCTAGTTTTTGTCACTTTTATATGTTATATTTGACAAAATAAAATTATTCTTTATATTTGGGACATCAAAATTTACTTTGGATGAAATTTTGGTATTTTTCTAATAATGTTCATTTTTTAAGGAATAGTGAAAAATACTGTATTTTAATTCAAAAGTACCTATTAATATAATTTATTTATATGGTTATAATATCTTCTTAATTGATTTTAAAGTTTAATTAGAATATATTTTTACCATTTAATCTAATTTTTGTCATTGGAGATAATTTCATTTTAAAATTGTACATAAACAAGTATCAATCTTTTGATAATTAATATTTCTTAAAAACACACTCTTTATTTAAACAGCGAGAATTAATTTTAAATTAATTTCAGCCACTTATGTGTTTTGAATTTGGAAAAATGGATTCCATATTTGGAATCAGTAGGTCCAAATTGTGTAAATAGGTAAATTTTATTTTTATACATTTTAAATATTTACTTCAGTAAATATTTTATTTACCATGATTAAAGGGTAAATATAATAAATATGGGTAAAATATAATATTATAATAATATTAAATTACCCTAACAAGTGCCCTAATCCTATTGGATAATACATAGAAGACCATGGGAATCCTTAGGTTGAATTTGGGACACCCTGAAGCCACATGAGAGTAATAATGACACTTTATATTAATTAATTTAAAGTAAAGACAAAAATGTCATAAACAAATATCTTTTAGTAAATAAATTTTTATATGGGGTTATATAAAATATCTATTTGACTATAAATATTATTTGTATAGATAAAAATATTTCCTACATCATGGTATTTTTTTATATTTTTTGGACATCAAATAAATTAAATTATTTATGACACAATAATGTTACAATATTTACCTCATTAATAAATGATTCAAATAAACCAGATTATAAATATTAAAAAAATATCCAAAACCAGTCCAATTCTTATTAGATTATTTTATTTCGACTATTATTCATCTTAACTTTGATATTACTGAATAGATGACCTTTTGAACCCGAATATGAGGTTATAATAAAATAATTGTTTCAAACTTTCCTAAAGAGCCCCTCCTCTCCCTTATAAAAAGCCCTCACTTATAACTCATTCCTCACACTTATCAAGCCTTTGTCTCATGAAAAATATATTCCAATAAGCTCCCAAGACCCCTCTATTCATCCTAGAAGCCTTACCTTAGGCATAAAACACTTCAAGAAACCCTTTTGGTTCAAACCAAAGGGAGTTACCTGATTTAAAGGTAACCTCTTCTCTTAAGTTCTTTTGTTTTATTTTACTTCTCCAACCCCCTAAACTCTTTTTATTATTTTATTTTATAAAAAAAGTATCCTAAATATACTAGGATGTTGTTATTAGAAGTATTCAAACTACACTTACCCACACCTCCATCTAATGGGTGAAGAACATACTGTTTATGTGGATGGAAAACTAACACCTCACGAAGCGATGATTGTTCAATTATCTCCTACCGCCTCTCATGGTGGCCATTATGATGAAAATGTATTTATATATGATATATATTATGTTTTTTTCTATATGCTTCTATAATTTTTATTTACAAACATACCATTATGCCTTCCAATATGTGTAAACACGATAATTTCATTTGAGGAAGTGCGGACTACCGCCCCCTCAAGGTGATATGATTCGTTCTTAACAAACATGGAATATATAAATATGGAGTTAATGAAATTATGTAACATATATATCATATTATATTATACTGGAATTATAATATACCTATGTATCATTAAGTTTTCATTCCATTAAATTCTAAATAGAAATGAAAGTAGGGTTCATGCGTACGTACGGCTTACCGTCTCTATGAATGGTGCATTTCATTTCATTTCTCAAAATGTTATGTACTATTATAAATAAATATATATATATACAATGTAAATATATGATATATATGATATCTAAATAATTAATATCATTCTGGATATAATGTAGTTTTTGACCACATGGACAAATTGTAATTATAACAAGTTCATTTTTAACTCAAATTCCGAACATCGAAAAAATGTCTGATATGAACTCAAATAATTAACTAACTGTTATTTCAAGGTAATAAGTGATATAAAAGCAATAATAAAAATTAAAAATGTTATGAATCAATTAGAAATTAACTTAAGTTTATTATTCATTAAGAACAAGGAACATACGAGTCAAGTCAAACACATGGTAAGGGATTTCTTATCTCACTTTTAATTCTGTGAAATTTCCATTGTTCACCACTTATTTATTTCATGTGGTGTATTGTGTACTTAAATTTGATATATATTATCATGATTATATTTATATGAATTGAATTTTGTGATTCATTTGGTGGTTATTAACTTTTCTCATACGACTCGATTAATTACAATGTGGTAAGGGTTTTTTCATCTCACTTTTTATTCCTGTGAGATTCATGCTATATTAGCCACTATTTCCTTTTGTGTGGTGGATGTACTAACCATGATTGTATTATTTGTGTAATATAATTTAATTTATGGGCATTTACATATTCATTGTGTGATCTTTATTTCATGGGGTGTATGTTTCGTAAGTTATCAAATCGTTAAGGGAACCTTTCACCCTCCTCTTTTTAAAAGACTTCTTTTTGTTATGTCTTTTAATTTACATCTTATTATGTTGGGATATGCTATTATCTATCCTTACTGATGTAAATTTTATTTCCAAGTTATGATATATCATTTTATCTCTCATCAACTTATTTTCTGAATTTTAATGTGACGCCGTTAGGCTGTCGAATTTCTGTAAAAAAACTTCTTAACCCAATTTCAATTTTTGGGTTAAACATCTACTTCTTTATTATGTCATGTTGTGAATATGTGTGAATAACCACTGATTGTTTTACACTTAATATCCACTTATATTGGGTGTATATATTTTTTTCACACATAATTATGTAATTGATTTATCCTTAATGTAAGGATACCATCTTTATAAGGGATTTCATCTCAATTTACATTTCCATTGAGACTTCATTGTTTATATGCACCAATTCACTCTTATATGGTGTATATACTGTCCTTTTGCATATTATATCATGAATAACTTTATTCTCATGATATTATTAAGTTCTGATCAAATTTTATTCCTCAATTATTCGTATTCTAGTGTCTCTTATTTTGTTAAAAACTCTTTAACTAAAATATCATTTTAAATGTTTTAAAGGTTTATTCTTATAAATCTTTTACATTATTGTCCATGTTTTAAAAAATGTTTGAAGGATTTTTTATATGGACATGAATGTTTTGAAATTGAAATTTCTTTCAAAAGCTTCAAAGTGGTATGGGACACTTTGATTCAAAAATATCTTTATTTAATATTTTAAATGGTTTTGAAAATGGTTTGATAAAAGCTTTGATTTTGTAAATATTTTGAAATGATATATTTTGATTGAAATGTGGAAATGTTATCTTTTCACGTTCCTTTATCATGGAATAAATGATTATGTTTTATGAATCCATGTTGTATGATCCATGTGGAACACTTATGCATGAAATGAAATGTTTAAGAAGGGTGCGCCCTTATAGCGCTCCATTTCATTGGGTAAAGTATAATATTATGATACGTTATGTGCAATGAGTGTTGAATCATTCTAATTAAAGAGAAATGGGGGTTTAATCATGCTTCATGTGCAATGAGGGTTTACTCATTCTCTATGTGCAATTATCTTTGGATCATGCTAATTCCATGTTAAGAGTTGTTTCCATACTTCCATGTTATGATTATCATGCTTTATCATGCCTTTACATTTATGCTTATCTTGTACTCTATTGACATGCCAATTTTCTAACATGTATTGTATTCCTCATGTTATTCCATTATTATTATATTACTAGGATTTTTAGCTCACCCTTTTTTTATGCATGTCCTCTGGTTATCCCATGCAATTGCAAGTACGAGGGAATGTAGTGGTAATGTAAAGGAAGTTTTCAATAAAGATTTTTTTTCATGTTTTAATTGGTAATGTAATTATCCTAAGCCCCAAAGACACTAGACCTCTCAATCTTCTATGTTTTATCAAGTGATGTTTATGTAATAAATTATGTTTAATTGTGTAATAAAAGATTAGGGTTGTCATATATCTCATTATCCATTATAGGTTCAGGTTCAGGTTGTTCCTTAAAACCAGAATATTTTTCTACTAGTTTCACAAAACTATTAGAAGGTTTTGAATTTATATTAATATTTTATAAATCATATTCAAGGTTATCTAAAGGTTTATTTGGCTCACGTGGATCTATTTCGTCAAATTTTACATGAATATATTCTTCCATAATCTTAGTTATTTTATTAAACACCCTATATGATTTACTGGATATTGAATAACCAAGGAAAATTCCTTCATCACTCTTGGAAGTAAATTTTTCTAGATTATAATTTATATTAATAATATAAAATTTGCAGCCAAAAACTCTGAAGTAATTAAAATTTGGTTTTATTCCATTCAACAACTCATTAGGAGTTTTCTTTAAGAGATGTCTAATTAAAACTCTGTTAATTATGTAACAAGTTATATTCAGATATTCTTACAAAAAATAAATAGGTAATTCATACTCATTGAGCATGGTCTAGGAAATTTATTTAAGATATATATTTCTCCTTTATACTACACCATTCTGTTATGAAGTATTATGAGAAGACATTTTTTTATTATAGCCATTTTTTGAAAAAAATGATTCAAAATCATGATTTTCAAAACCAAGAACATTATCAATTCTTAATGTCTTAATTCTAAGTATATTAATATTTTATATAGATTTAATATAATTAGTAAAGTCATCTACTATAACATAAACATAGTTCTTACCATTTAAGCTATAAACTATTGAATTTCCAAACAATTCCTTATGAAATAACTATAGGGGTTGAGAAGTTTAAACTTATTTATTTTATTTGAAATATATTTTTTATTATTTCAATTTTTGACATAGGTTACAAACTTTATCATTTGAGAATTATAGTTCAGGTAAATCCTTAACTAACCATTTCCTAGTTAGATTTCTAATTGACTGAATGTTATAATGGAATAGTCTCCAATTCCAAAGCCAAGATTCTTTATGAAAGTCTTTTAGATAGGATATGTTTTTATAAAATAAGGAATATAAATTAATATCATATATATTATCATTTATCAAGGTAGTAAAGACTAAATAGATTTTAGAATAAAAAAATCTGCAGACATTATTTTTAAATTTGACATAAAAACCATCATCAAATAACTATGCGATGCTAAGTAGATTATAATTTAATCCATATATAAATAAAAATTTAGAAATTAAAATAGTATTAGAGTTACTGAATGGAAAAAGTCCCATTATTTTTCCTTTGGCATTGCCACCAAAAGTGACATGTCCACCATCCACCTTGATCAAGTTCTTGAAAACTGAATAGTTCCCAGTCATGTGTTTAGAGCAGTCATTGTCTATATACCATAAGTGTTTATTATATCTTTTTAATTAGGTTTCCTAAAAAATAGTTTTAAACAAAAAATAACTTTGGTACCCAAATTTTCTTGGGTCTAGAAATGTTAGTAATCAAAGATTTAGGAATCCGTAACCTCTTAACAAGTTTCCTATAACACGATTTTAGATTTTAGAAATAAAAAATTTATTTGTTCAAAAAGAATAAAAAATAGCAACAAAATTTTCATATCAGAGATAGAAATAAATTTGTTTTTAATAATCCTTATTTTTCTAGGTTGATATCCTATTATAGTAGTATATTTGGGAGTAGTTTTCTTTCCAAGTATCTGAGCCAAGGTATTTATTCCATTTATAAATATTTATAAATATTTTTTAAATTGATCATTGGATAATTTAAACTCATTTTTTTTCTTTTTGAACTATTAATTTTTACCCTTCTGTATATTAAGATCTGTTTTAAAGCTAATAGTTAGAGCATTATGCTTCTTTAAAATTTTATATTTATCTTTAAGTTCATTAAAATTAACCTCCAACATATTAAAGTATTCAAACATTTCTTCATTATAAATGTTTTATCCATTTTTTTTCATATCTTTAAGGATTAGAAATATGAACATGAGATTCCTGAAAATTACTAGATACCACAGATGTGTTTTTCATAAAACACATGTTGGAGCTATCATTTTTATCATCTTATATTGAGTATGATCCACTTTAATTGTCTTCAAAATAAATCCAAGTTTCTTTTATCACTTTCTTATACCTATTATCCATTTCATCATATTTATTTTTAAACTTTAACTTAGGATAAAAAGCTTTAATATAACCCTTTCTCTTAAATTTATAACAAACTATCTCATTTTTAGTATCATTTTTTTCCAATCCTTTCTCCAATTACCTATATTGTCATAATTTCTTTTATAGTTGGGTTTCATTAATAACTTCTTCCTTTAGTATAATTTTTTGAAATTCTTAACAAGATGTTCCATTTCTTCATCACTATCCGAAGGTGACTCTTCATCACTTGATATTTCTGCTTGGTTATTCTCTTTTTTGTTTTGTAGTAGTGGTTTTTAAGCTTATAGATTTCATATTTTGTTCATCATACTCTTCTCTATTTACTTCGAGTTCCTCCTCATAAATCATGAGCTAACCCATCAGCTCTTTAATAGGCAACATACTTATGTCACATGATTCGCAAATTAATATACATGTTCCCCTCTATCTATTTGGTAAACACTTCAACAAGTGCGTCACTTGGTCTTTTTCAGAAACATGTTTCCAAAATTAATGAATCATGTTCATGATATCATTAAACTTGAGATACATATAAAAAATTATTTGATTAAGCTTCATCTTAAATGTATCATATTTAATAGTGTAAGTATTTAAGTAAATTTCTTTGACATTAGAAGATCCTTAATGACAAATAACTAAATTATCCCAAATTTCAAATGCAGAAGTACATTTAGATATTATATTAAATTATTAATCTTCTAAGTCACAATATAAATCATTCATATATTTATAGTTATTGTTATAAGATACTTAAGTAAGATCAATTTAAGTATATCTAGTAGTTTTGGGTAATTCATATCTATCATCAATTACAATCCAGATTTCATAACCTACACTTTCAATATGAATTTTCATTTTAATCTTCCACTGAGAATAGTTTGTTCCATTAAAATAAGGTGACCTATTTTTAGAAGATCCATCTTTTTTAATATTATCCATAAAAAATTAAATTTAGAAATAATATAAATTTAATATCTTGAAAAGAAAAATAAATCCCAGTTGAAATGATATTTGAAACTCCTCTGATACAAAATGTTGCTCAGAGTGAGTAACATAAGGGGTGGGGGGGGGGTGAATTGAGTTCCTAATAAAAATTTCCATAAAAAATACTTAAAAAATACCCAAGTTAATAAAAACACCCAATTAATAAAATAATAGAAATATATAAAATTTATCTTTCAAAATATTTCTCAAAAATGTGATTAAGGATCAATTAAATACTTTATAAATACCTTAGATTTGGAAATTAACATACTTAATAAAACAATTTATATAAAAATAGATTAAAACTAACTATGAAATTAAAGTTTTTTATAGGTTTCAAAACATATACAATTTTAACTTTGAAATATAGAAGAAACAAAACCAATAAACACATAGCGAGATAAAACAAGGGGTTCAATATCAAGTTAAGAATTAATCCCATCAACTTGGAAATCACTTGCTTCCAATAAGTTTACTATAACAATAAAAATATCCAAAAATTGGATCAAATTTTACAAACAATAGAACATAGTATATCCAGGATCAAATACTCTTATAGAATTATATGTGGGAAGAAAAACACTACCAGGCCATGCCAAACCTCTTCCACAATTATTCATGGGAATAAAAATTTAAGAGTTTAAGAGAATATAAATTAGTTTATAGTTAAAGAATATAAGTTTGTGTATATAGATAAATAGGGTACTACAACACAATGCTCAAAAGTAAAGCATAAATAATAAAGATAAAGTGATAGATGGATAGAAAATATAATGCATCTCAATATATGATGCTTCAGTTGTTCTGAGTCCTTGAGTTTGTCTTTGAAAGGAACACAAAAAAGTTTATCAGAATGTTTAGGAAAGTAAAGTGTCTTAGAAGTATAAAAAGAATTATATTTTTATAATTTCAATGTTGACATTAGCTAAGTTTTTTCACAAATAGTTCCACATATGCGCATGATGGAGTTTTTCAAAATATATAACTCTCCAGCTCTAATTATCCATTGAATAATAATAATAAATAAATTCCTATATCATCATATTGGAAAATAAATTAGAAAGTATAGAATTAGTATTTGATACATACTTATAGTGGTTTAAGAATAATTATTATTAAATCCACATGCACCTTGAATGAATTTAATTCCATAAACTAGCCGTTGGAGGAATTCAATTTTTATTAAGAATTAGAACAAAGATGGTATAAAACTTGTGGTAGATCATCACTGGAAGTATATCTAGTCTAACAATTAATCTAGTCTGATGGTAGATCTAGTTTTATGGTACATATTATATAGATATAGATCTGGTCGAATGGTAGATCTGGTCTGGTGGTAGATTTGATATGGAAATAGATCTGGTTTGGTGCTAGATCTGGTTTGGAAGTAGATCTGGTTTGGTGGTATACATGCCAAAATAATGGTAGATATCCTCAATGGTAGATCCAATTAACTGATGATATATTTAACTCAAGGGTAGATCTATTGAAATAATGGTATATTATTATAACTAATGGTAGATCTATACTTAGGAAATTTTCTCCAAAAAATGATGTACTATCATAAAACATTAATTTTATTAAAAATATAATAAATATGTTTTTTATCATTAAAATAAGAAGGTTACAAAAAACCTAACCATATTAATAAAATATTTTAGAATGTTCTCTTGAAATATCCTTTGAAAATGGAGGATTTATGGATTCATAATGGAACAAGGGGGTGAAAAAATGGCAGAGGAATCCATGGGAGGTAAAATGGGTAGAGTTTCAAATATAATTTTGAATGATAGGTGTGTCTTGAAGTGGGTGTAAGTGAGCTCCTTTTATAATGAAAAGAGAGGACTTTCCCTGGAATTAAATGCTAGGTGAGGGGTAAGAATGAAATTTCATGAGATTTAGGTGAGGAAAGGTTGGTAAGACATGTATTCATGAATTTAAATCCTAACAAATATATTCTATAAGGTTTAATTTTCATGAAAATTTTACAAAATTTAAGCCACTTAAGTAACCCATTTTTACTCTTATTAACCATGATTAAATTTTTACCATGGTAATTATTATTTTTAATACAAAAAAGATGACTCTCCTTAAAAAATTTGGACATGATGATTCCAAATTTTCACTCAATTAAACACAATTAAATTTCTAAATATGAAAAAAATAATTTTTAAATTAAAACATATAATATATATAAAAACTATTTTTTAGAAACAACTTTTTTAAAAGATTAAGTGTTCTAAGATTAATTTTATATCAATGAATTACTAAATTAGTGTTAATATATTATTTATATAATTAAAAAATATATTAGATTCATAATTAAAAATATATCAATTTAATTCATTTAGAAAAAAATTAAACAATGCTTGGGGAAAAAATTCTTTGAAAATAACTATTTTACTATTACCGTGATAATTAAATTTAATCTCAGGAACTTATTTTTATGCCTAAAAATGAAATTAATCTTATTACATAATTTGAAAATGCTAATTAAAAATATTAAAATAATTTTTTTGATTCAATTTCTAAAATTGATAAAAATTAATTTTAATACAAGCATGTATAACACCTAAAAACATTTTAGAAAAAAAATATATCTTTTGAACATAAAATAAATTTATTACTTGTCAATTAAGAACTATTGGATGAATGTAAATATATTTTATTTCATATATTATCAATAAATTTAATTCAAATCATATTTTATTCATAATATTATAAAATTCATAGCATAATAAATTGAAATTTTTTGTAAAAAATATTTTTTTGGTAAAATTATTTTATTAATCATTTACATAACAACCCAAGACCCGCACTCCCAGATCATATGCTGAAATCATAAACATTAAATTTCCAACTTTGATTATTATAAGGGTGACCCATTTTTTCTATCCAAATATTACATCATCAAAAGGAAAAATTGGATCACTTACATCCAATAAGGCCTTTTAGGTTTAGAGTTTTAGAGAATTAGGAAAAACTCCAACATAAATAGTTCAAATGACTTTAAATGACAATTTCTCCCACTTAACCCAAATTTTATTTTTCACATTAATACACCATCATCAACCATATTAAATTCTATCTAGACATAACTCATTCTATATCATTATTTAATTTCTGAGTAAAAGGAAACATAATAAGGGTGAGATCAAATGCTCCGTAAGGGAAAACATAAGCATTAGTAATTTAATTTAATCAATTAGAATAAAAATTGAATAAGGGTGTGAAGAAATAAAGAGAGTATATAAGAGAATAATAAAATAACTCATACCCATAAATACTTGGATCATAAAATATGAAAATATGGAAAAGTAAATATTTAGCATAATAAATAATCATGAACCATGTGATATCAATCTTGATCATAAGAATAATTATAAAACCATATAAATAATAACAAAAAAAATTTGGTATCTTGGAACATTTTTCTTCATAACCCATGTTAAACCCATTTCAGAAATAACTGGATCCCAATTAGATCCAAATGAAAAACCCTTAGGTAACTCCCAACTTCTTTCCTCTCATGATAAGTCATATTACCCAATGCATTATAGCTCTATCTAGGCACACCCATCATATAATCTATAACAGACTCATCCGATGCTATATGGTCCACCCCATAGTCAAATCTATAATGAGTTCACCTAGTATTATTTGTTCCACCCCATCATCTAAGCTATAATGGGCTCACCCAATGCTATATAGGTTACCCCATCATCAAATATATTAAGGGCTCAACCGATGCTATCTGGGCCCCTATTGTGTAAGATGTCTAAGAAACACAACACGAATAAAACTCAAAGAAAAAATAATTATTCCTTTTATAACTTGATTAAACCACAGAAAGTAAATTTGATTCATGTCAATATATTTGAAACATGATTAACCTATAGAAAAGAAACGGGTTCCATAACAATCTCTTTGAAATAATTATAATCCATCTAGAGAAATAAAAAGGATGGAATAAATACAAAATATCCCTAGTGGAGGATAAATAAAAAAGGGTTGTTTATTTTGATGAATGTAAACAACATTAAAATCTCATTAAAAACATTCTTGAGGAAGATATCCTTTTTATTTTGAAAATCAATTTTTAAAACATATTTCATTTTGAAAATCCATTTTTTTGAAAAAAACCTTAGAAAAATATAAATAAAGTTTTAAAAACCATTTAAAACACTTTTTAAAACATATATATTTTAAAATATTTTCCTTCAAATTGAGCTTAAAATATATTTTAAAAACATTTTTAGATTTTTTTTGAAAGGACACATATTTCTAACCAAAGAGAGAAATGAAGTCAGATTTTCTTATAAACACTTTTTCAAACATTTTAAGTTCTAGAGAGTAGAAAAATGATACAATTACTTGGAATCATAATTAATAACCGTAGGATAAGATAACTTAGGATAATTATAATATTTAAACATCATATATTTAATCATACACAATCCTGATAAACGATGAGATTGTAACAAAAGACTGTTGCCACTTTAGTAAATTTGAATAGTAATCCCCTTGAAGGAATAAAATTAAATGAAACTTATAATATCATGTAAAATAAGTATATTCATGATATAAAAAGTCAAATAGAATTATATAAACGTTATAGAATAATATAGGTGTATAACATAACAAACATCTCAAAGAAGGAGAATTATGACAAAAATACCTTACCGCTTGGTAACTTTGAAACCATAAACCCCATGAAAGCGATATCATAAAATGGGAATGTAAATACCAATAAATTAAATTAAAATAATCAAATAATAAATTCATGGTAATTATATACACCATAAAAAATAAGTGGTGAATATTGAATTTATCTCATAGAAATAAATGTGAGGCGAGAAAAACTCATACCTTGAGTTCGATTTGTCAGTATTTTTCTTTATATTACTAAATAAAAAACTTATATTAATTATTTAATTTCTTTAATACCTTTTCTATGTTTATTATTAATTTTATTTCACTTATATAATTACATAATCAATTAATTTAACATCAGATGTTTTGACCATATTTGGCTTATGTGTCAAAAAGACATTGATAGGTCGACTATGGTCAAATAGGTTATTATATAAACATATAAAAAATAATAATAATGAATTAATTATCATATTTATAAATAAATTATTCTTTTAAAACCAATAATGTAATATGGGTATGAAAAATTAACTAACGTTACGATCATGGAGATGATAGGTTGTACGTACACTTGAGTAGTATTTCCATTTTTTTCAATGATCATTTTGGAAAGAAGGTAAATAAAATTTATGTTTAAATAATGATAATTATATAATAAATACAATATTATTTAATTATATATACTTATTTGTATCATTATTATGATATGGTGATGAATAAAGAAGAATAACACCGCTTTGAGGGGGCGGTAGTCCACACATCCATGAACGATGTTATCTCTTTTTTTAAGTGCGTGAAATGGTAAGAAGAGAATGACATATTATATTTACAAAAATATAATTATGTAATTAATATAATAAATATTTCATTTATATCATAATTATGTCTTGTATATCATATATATTCATTATAGTTACCCTTATTACATTCCATGTAACACATTAGTGAAAAATGATTCACAACGCTTTGCGAGGCGGTAGTAAGACGTACACATAAGAAATGTTATCATACCCCCTATGAAGTGAAACATAAAAAGGGTTTATATGAGATAGTGAATAAATAAGTATAAGTGTAATGAACCAACCTTGGTTACCCTCAAACCTGGAACCCGACCTATTCCGTGACATACCCGAAGGGCAATCCTAATCCCTACGGGCTAGTGACAAGCACTCGAGCATCGAACAAAAAACTAGAGGGAATTATTTCACCCAACTTGAATAAAAAAGGAATATATATATAAAAATAAAAAATAAAAAATGAAATACTGATTAATATATTCCATAACTGTAAAAAGATAGTATAAACAAAACAACTACAAAAGTAGCCAAACTCCAAGTGATAAGTCCAACTGTAAAGGACCAAAACTAAAAAAACACTCCAAATGATGGTGCAGACAAACTCCCACCATATCACCACCAGATACCCAACCCAAGTGAAAAAAAATCTCATCGTCTCACTTTTGCACCTTTCCTTTCCCTGAAATGGAATACATACAAAGGTATACACACCATCAAAGAGGTGCGCAAGGTGTAAGATAACATGATCAATATGATCTCACCTAGGTGTTTTGTGTCAAGTATCTGTATAACAATTCTTATATGCTCAATTTAAATAAAACATGTATTGATAAGCAGTAAAGTAGTTTTATAGAAAACATGGTAAACATTTCCCTTTTTATCACAGTTCTAAAACAAAGTAGGTATATCAATTTCAAATCACATTTTCCACATTATCTTCCACAAGAATCAACATGCATATCAAGGCTAAAACAGTCCAAATCCAAGAAATACAAAAAATAGTGGCATAAAAGGCATAAAAAAACCAAGGAATACAACAGGTTAGGCAACAGAATACTCATACCAAAAAATCTATGAAACAGTGCACTGCGGTACCTGATGCTAATTATTTACACTCCAGGACCAGGGAGATGATCGTACCACGACTCACTGTGTCATTTTCACACTTACACCATTGTATTAAACTGAATTTGTATTGTAAATTCCAAATATAATAACAAAATTCACTTCATTTTTTATTCAATTATTTTGTTTTTATCACTATTAAAAAGGGAAATGTTACTTTTTTTGATAATTTCATTGAAGGTGGAGGTGATTTAGAGGACCCACGATAAAGTCCAAGAAAAATGGGCCAAATTACACAGGATCCAAGCACACCATTGAATTAATCCAAACACTTCTATTAGAACGTGCATCTAAATAGGCTGAATTTTTTTTTGGCTGGTCCAATATTTAATATTATACATTTCAACTCAAGGAATCCAATTCTAATTCAGCTTCTAGGGGGCCCATCCTAACTGATCTGTCCAAGCCACCAAATATGCACAAAGTCAAAAGGGGGATTCAGTAATATTTTAATATCTCGAGATGTGATTGTCCAAATAATGCCAAAAATTTGGTGGAGATATTCAGGATGTGGGGATACAACTTTGTAGTTTCGTCAAAAGTGAGATAATACTTTATGGCCATGAAAAACCATGAACCAAGTGGTTTCTCAAAATCAGGATGCCCAAAACCACCTTCCACTTTGCATATAAAATAGAAGATTGGGATCCCCATTTGGAAGTTCGGATAGGAAGCAAAGATCTTCCATTTTGGAGTCCTAGAGGAGTCTCCTCTTCATCCTAGAAGTTCTGGAGGCCCCTATAATCATAGGGGTATCAAGAATGAAGAAGGATTTCCAATTGAGTTTCCTCATCCCGATGACGAGCTAAATAGTGGATGGTCATTTCGAGGGAGCTACACACACTTGGGAGGGAGTTACAACCGTTTTTATTCTACTGGTTTTGTGTAATTTGTGTGCTAAATATTTCAATTATTTATTATCTTGACATGATTCTCCTCTTATTGCATTTCTATTGTTATAATTAAGTGAAAAGCTTTTTTATTTCAACACCGATTGGGTTGATATTTCATGTTGGAATCTTGGGTTGTTCCGATTGGACAAGACAAGAGTCCTATTTATCTCACACATACATAAGATTTCATTATGCTTTGGTATAATTTCTTCTCTATTATTTATACCCAAACCTTGACAACACGATTGTTGTGTCAAGGGGTGGTTCTTTGAGTATCGTTTAAGAGACAAGAGTGAAGTTGAGATCTTGAAAACTCTCAACCAAAGGATTCCATTAAACCATGTGTATTTTTTCAGAATGATGAACTCACCAAGATGTTTAGTGAACTTTAAATGATCTCCCTTATCTCATAATTTTAAAACACCACTTTTATTTATCAACTATTGAACTCTTTAAATCCAGTCATTTTCTTTAAACTATTTTAAAACCACCCCTTTTTGAGTACTTCTTATTAAAAATGCACACTCTAAACCCATGAAATCTCCTTGAGAGATGACCTAGGGTCTGACCTATAATATAAATCAACCTTAAAATCATAATCAATTTGACATGTCATGGGAACGCAGTCAAATTTTGGTGCCATTTCCGGGAAGCGATTTGGTTTTTAGTGCATGTTTTTGATAAGTTATTTGTAAATTTTGTGAATATTTATTTACATTTTCAATCTTTTGTGTTCTGATTTATTTGTTGTGTAGGTTTGGTGCATGACACTTTCTAATCCGGTAGATTTACCTCCTTTCAAAACTGAATCAGAGTGGATCCTACGTCAGCGACACCGAGACACATAAGAGAACCCTTCAAAGGAGGACACACAAAACATCGACACTCTTCTTGATCCTTCCTCTTCTTATTCCAAAACCAACATCAAAACTGAAATAAAATTGCATTACATGGCCGAAAATAATCAGAAATTAAAAGAAATAACCTCGCCTGATTTTGATATCCAACCCACTTACATTCAAATGAAAGGTGAGGCACCCAATTTTGAACTAAAATCTGGTCTAATTCATTTATTACCAAGATTCCATAGAATTCCTAGAGAAGATCCACATAAACACTTAAAATAATTTCATATTTCATGTTCTACATTAAAACCTAAAAATATGGATGAAGAACAAGTAAAGCTCAGAGCATTCCAAATTTAATTAGAAGACACTGCAAAAGACTAGATTTAATATGTTAATTCACCAATTAGAGGCTGGGTGGACATGAAACTCCTTTTTCTTAAAAAAATATTTCCCAGTCTCTTGAACTATAACTATAAGGAAAGAAATTTTTAGTATAAGGCAGTCACAAGGGGAAACATTACATGAATATTGGGAACACTTTAAAAGGTTATATTCAAGTTTACCACACCACCAAATAAGTGATCAAATTTTAATTCAATATTTTTATGAAGGTTTAATTCCTATTTATAGAAACATGATTGATGTTGCTGTAGGTGGTGTGCAGGTAGGTAAGACCCTAATTGCTGCAAGAACCCTGATTGAGAACATGGTACAGAACACTCAAAAATTTGGTACAAGGTCCAATTTTACCATTTGAGGTGTCCATGAGGTGAAAAGTACCAAATTATAGAGGAAGGTGGACACGAAGTTCGAAGAGGTAAGTACCCTTCTTCAACAACTTTCTCTTTCCCAAGGGGAATCCCAATATCCTCCTCCCATCCATTGTGGTATATGTTCTTCTAAAACCCACTAGTCTGACCAATTCCCCCAATTGAGAGAAAATTCTCAGAGCTATGAGGTAATCTTTATTGGATTCCCCTATAACCAACCCTTTATTCAAGAACCTTACTATCCATCCAACCCTGGGTGGAAAGAAAACCAAGCCTATAAGAAAGGAGGGTATTCAAACAAACCCCATCAACCATGGAACCAACAAGGTCAGAGTAGTCATCCCCAACCACCACAAAGGCCTTTCTAACAAACCCCTCCAAAACCTGAGCCTAGCCTAGAAGATATGATGAAACAAATGGCTACCAATATTATCCAATTTCAAAAAACCACTCAGGCAGCCATACAAGACCTCAAAACCGAATTAGGCCAACTAGCTAACTTGATGGGGGGAATTCAAAGTCATGGGTCGGGTAAACTACCCTCTCAACCAATAGTTAACCCTAGGGATAAAGGAAATGTTAGTTCCATCAACCTTAGGAGTGGGAAACAACTTAAAACCCAAATTAACCCTCCAATAGATTCATCCACTCCTCAGGAAACCACCATCCCAACTGCTGAAAATGGTCTAAGAGATGAAAATCCTTATCCTAAGAGAATCCCTTCCAATAGAATGAGTTTGTATGTCAATGAGTCTCCTATCCTAACCATTCCTATTTCATTTACCCAAAGGGACACCCAACCAAGAAAACAAAAGAAATCTGAACTTGATAAGGAAATATTTAAAACTTTAAAAAAAGTGCAGGTTAACATTCCTTTGATTGATGTCGTGATGAAAATTCCAAGATACACCAAGTTTCTAAAGGATATGTGTATACACCGAAGGAGAATTTGGGGTGATGAGAAGGAAATATTAGGGAGTAATGTCTCAGCATTGATATAACCATCACTTCCTTCCAAATGCAATGATCCTTGAACCTTCTCGATTCCATGCACCATAGAGGAGTATTCATTTTCCAATGATATGCTTGATTTAGGTGATTCTATAAATGTGATTCCTCAATCCATTTACTCTTTATTTCAGGTTATGGAACTAAATCACACTAGAATTGTTGTTCAAATGGCCAACCGGAGTACCGCACACCCTTCTGGTGTGTTAGAGGATGTTCTTGTAGGGTCAAAATTTTAATTTTTCTAGCTGATTTTTATGTGCTAAAAATGGAAGATGATAGGATGAATGGACATGAACCAATTATATTGGGTAGAACCTTCTTGAAAACCACCAAAACCATAATTAATGTCCATAATGGTAAATTATCTATGGAATTTGGTGGTGACATAGTCCATTTCAACATCCTTGATGCCATGAAGCACCCCTTAGAAGAACATTCCTCTCTCTATATATTAATTCAATTGATGTACTCCCTTCTCCAGAAAACACTTATTATCATTCCCCTGATCCCCTTTCTGAGTTTTCATCCTTGATTGAAATTCTTGGTAATGAATCATGCATTTATTGTTGTAGTGGTCTAGAGAAATGTAATGCATGTTTGTTAATTGATGATTTCTTGAACACTGAGGATCCAATGACCATCGATGATACTTCTAAGCTTGTAAAAGCTCATTCATTATCTTAGGATGATACCATTGAGCATTTAGATGAGATCAATGACCTCTCACTTTCACACACAATCCCATCAATCCAAAATCCACCTGAATTGGAACTAAAATAGCTACCTAAAGATTTAAAACATTCATATCTTGAGAATGGAAATAAGTTGCCTGTCATCATTTCTAGTTCAATCCCTTCTGAGCATGAATTATGACTGCTTGAACTTTTGAGGGAGTATAAACAAGCATTTGGATGGACACTTTCTAACATTACTAGTATTATACCATCAATTTTCACACATCATATTTTATTAAGTGATGAGGCTAAACCAGTGAGGCAGTCACAACGTCAATTGAACCCAAAACTCCTATAAGTTGTGAAAAAGAAGCTAACAAAATTATTGGATGTTGCAATTATTTACCCCATCTCTAAATACCAATGGTTCAGTCCCATTCAATTAGTTCCTAAAAAAACTGGCCTTAAAGTAATCCAAAATGAAAATAATGAATTGGTTCCAACTCGTGTGCAGAATAGTTGGGGTGTTTGTATAGACTATCGTTGACTAAACCAACACACTAGGAATAACCATTTTCCTTTGCCATTCATTGACCAAATGCTACAGAGTCTAATAGGTAAGTCCCACTACTATTTCCTTGATGGGTATTCTGGGTACTTTTAGATCTATATTGCCCCCGAGGATTAAGAAAATACAACCTTCACTTGACCTGTTGGCACATTTTCATATAAGAGGATGCCATTTGGTCTGTGCAATGCTTCAGGTACTTTTCAGCTATGTATAGTTAGTATTTTTTTGGATTACCTGGAGAATTTCATGGAAGTTTTCATGGATGATTTCACTATTTATGGATCCTCTTTTGATGAATGTTTGAGTAGTATTGGTTTAGTCCTATGTCACTGTATTGAAAAGAATCTTGTATTAAGTTATGAGAAATTCCATTTCATGGTGCGACAAGGTATAGTTTTGGGGCATGTCATTTCTGGGGATGATATCCAAGTAGATAAATAAAAAATGGATGACATTTCTTCCTTACCGTTCCCCAAAAATGTATGGGATGTGCGGTCTTTCCTAGTTCATGTTGGATTTTACCATTGTTTCATTCTTGACTTTAGTAAGATTGAACTCACACTCTCCCGGTTACTCAAAAAATAAAAAGAATTTGTTTTTGATAAAGAATGTGAGGAAGATTTTAATAAGTTAAAATGGAGTCTAATGTCACCCCCAGTAATCCAACAACCTTAGTGGGATTTACCATTTGAGATCATGTGTGATGCCTCTAACTATGTAGTTGGGGCAGTCTTGTCACAAAGGGTCGATCGAGCTCCACATGTCATTACCTATGCCTCACGTACTTTAGACCCTACCCAAGAAAACTACACCACAAATAAAAAAGAATTTCTTTCCATAGTGTTTTCCTTGGATAAATTTAGGTAATATATTTTAGGGTCTAATGTCATTGTATTCTCCAACCATACAGACCTCCGATATCTCCTTAAGAAACTGGAATCCAAACCACACCTCATTCGCTGGATGCTCCTCCTTCAGGAATTCAATATAAAAATTAGAGATAAAAAAAGAGCAAAGAATGTAGTGGATGACCATACCATTAGGATCCACCCATCCTCAGACATTGAATCATCTCCAAGTATTCCTATAAATGAAATTTTTCCTGATGAAAAACTATACCGAGTGCAAGATGCTATTCCTTGGTATGCTGAAATTGTAAATTATTTGGTAGCATCTTGCATTCCTACTGATTTCAACAAAAACCAGGCCGACCGTCTAAAACATGATTCTCGTTGGTAAATTTGGGTTGACCCCTACCTCAGGCGCACATGTAGTGATCAAGTCCTTAGGCGTTGTTTCCCCAATAGCGAGTTTCAATCTGTCCTTATATTTTTCCAAACTCTTTCTTGTGGGGGCCACTTTGGTCACCAATGGACTACTCGAAAATCCCTTGATTCTAGTCTATTTTGGCCAACACTTTTTTGGGATGCCCATGAATTTTTAAAATCTTTTCCTCATTGTCAAATCATGGGTAATGTCTTTAAAAGAAATGAAATACCACAAAACTATTTCTCTTTTATGACATTTTTGATGTTTGGGGTATTAAGTTTATGGGGCCATTTCCCAATTCCTTTGGAAACTTGTACATTATTTTGGAAGTTGATTACATGTCAAAATGGGTAGAGGCATGATCCACAAGGACTGATGATTCTAAGGCATTTGTATAATTTTTGAGAACCCAAATCTTTTATAGGTTTGGATTACCTAGGTTTATCATTAGTGACCAAAGTTCTCATTTTTGCAACCGAAAAATGCAATCACTTTTGCATCGGTATGCGGTCATTCATAGAGTGTCTATTTCATATCACCCATAGACCAATGGTCAAGATGAGGCATCAAATAGAGAAGTAAAACAAATTCTTTAAAAAACGGTTCATCCTAATAGAAAATATTGGAGTCTTGGACTCGATGATTTTTTATAGGCTTACCGTACTGCTTTCAAAACTCCCATTGGAGTGTCACCCTATCATCTTGTGTTTGGAAAGAGTTGTTACCTTCATATTGAGATTGAGCACTGGTCCTACTAAGTCATCAAATAATGCAATTATAATTTTTCTGGTGCAAGTTCTCAAAGGAAGTTACAGATTCATGAGCTGGAGGAAATGAGAAGAGATGCATATAATAACTCTATGATTTATAAGGAGCGAACCAAGGCTTCCCACAACCATCTCATCCTTAATTGTCAGTTCCACATTGGGCATAAGGTCCTCTTATACAATGCAAGGCCGAAGTTGCATCCAATTAAGCTTCGTTCTTGCTAGTTTTGACCATACACTATTACTAACGTCTCTCTATTTGGTGTTGTCTAGGTTCAAAATGAATAAACCAAGCAAACCTTTACTGTCAATGGGTAGCGGCTGAAGCACTTCCACAAATCCCTTCCAAAGTCCCCAATGGAGGAAATACAAGTTCACGAAGTAGTATATGAATAACACCACTAGTTTTTATCCTTCCTTACCACATTCTATTTTATTACAGTGAGAACACTACACACTCTAGATGTGGGGGGATGGGTATATTCCGGGGTTAGTTAGGAATTTTCATCATATTTCTTCTTTTTCTCTTTTTAGCTTGCTGAATTTTATTGTTACTTTCCCATTTCCCTCCCCCTCACTTTTGTTCTAGAATATTACTTTTTTATGCCCACTTTATCATAGAAAATGATTCCCGTTTAATCATGGAAGTTATTGAAAATGCATGTGGAATATCTATATTTCATGTTGTTTTAACATTCAAAAAAAAAATCTAATGAAATGTTCATTTCAGATAGAATTCAATACTATGGTGTGACTTTCTTTTGAAATTTAGTTCTTTGTCAATGATATAAATGGTTGTATCATTTTCAAACCTTTGATAAGAATAGTGCCCTTTTTTGTGAATAGTTTAAATGAAAATTGTGTCACTTAATCTCTCCACACATTTTTTTTCACCCAACCATGATGTGTAAAAATTTCTACTTAATAAAATTGAAAATATAAGTTAGTTTGATTTTTCTATACTTTCCAAAATCATTTTTGCATACATTTTTTCCTTATCTGATCTATTTCGTTACCATACCAGATTGAAATATGCATGTGTACTTGTTATCCGACTGGTGTACGCCCTAAAAAAACTAAAAAACAATTGGGTTGTATATTGGGCAGGTCAAAAACCACCCTTACTTGACCTTTTATCTTGTTATAACTATTACAATTAGTGTCGTGAGGAGATCAAACATGGGTTGAGATAAGAGTGTGAGATTTGTTCCAAGTGAAACTTTAAAAAAAATTAAATGAGGGGAGTGATGAAATGTACAACATATGGGGATATCTAGGTCGGGAGCTTATGGTTTGAATTTTTGAAATGCTTATGTGAGTGGGTCTTGAAATTTTATTGCAAAGGATGTGGGGAAAGTTCAGTGGAAAGGATCTTGTAAGTTGACAATTATTTAAATAACTTATATTTACAAAATAAAAAGTGGAAAGAATAGCATGAAATGGTTTTCACACACACACACACGTGGAGAATTATTGACATGATTAACTTTTGAATTATTTTCTTTTATTGGTATCATGCATCTCTTGTAATTTCATTTGGATACAATTTTTGAGATGTCTTTTTCAATGATCGTTGAGAATAACTCCTCGGTGTGATTTTTTCTTTGATCACATTTCTATCATGAATTAATTTTCATTAAATGTTAAATATTTATGATGTTTGAAATATCTACATGTATAATTTTTGGAAATATGACTTTTCCCAGGAGTAAAAATTATTAGGTGTGGGGGTGTGATCGTACCACGATCCACTATGTCATTTTCACCCTTACACTATTGTATTAAACTGAATTTGTATTATAAATTCCAAAAATAATAACAAAATTCACTTAATTTTTGATTCAATTATTTTTCCATTATCACTGTTAAAAAGGGAAATGTTACTTGTTTTGATAATTTCATTGAAGGTGGAGGTGATTTGGAGGACCCATGATGAAGTCTAAGAAAAATGAGCCAAATTGCGAAGGATCCAAGAACACTAGTGGCTTAATCCACACACTTCTATTAGACCGTGCATCTAAATGGGATGAAATGTTTTTTAATGGTCTAATATTTAATAGGATACATTTCATATCAAGGAAACCAAACCCGATTCATCTTATAATGGGCCCATCCAAACTGATTTGTCCAAGCCACCAAATATGCTCAAAGTCAAAAGTGGTGTTCTGTAATATGTCAATATCTCAAGATGTGATTGTTCAAATAGCGCTAAACGTTCGGTGGAGATAGTCAGGAGGTGGGGCTACAAATTTATTGTTTTGTAAAAAGTGAGATAAGACTTTCTGGACATCAAAAACCATAAACCAAATGGTTTCTAGAAATCAGGATGCTCAAAACCACCTTCCACTTTGCCTATAAAATGGAAGCTTGGGATCCCCATTTGGAAGTTCAGTCAGAAGGAAAATATCTACCATTTTGGATTCCTAGAGGAGTCTCCTCTTCATACTATAAGTTCTATAGGACCCTATCATCATAGGGGCATCAAACATGAAGAATGAGTTCCACCCGAGTTTCCTCCTCTCGATGGCGTGCTAAATGGTGGACAGTCATTTCAAGGGAGCTACACACACTTGTGAGGGAGTTCCATCACTTTTTCTTCTACTGGTTTTGTGTAATTTTTGTGCTAAAGATTTCAATTATTTCTTATATTGACATTATTATCCTATTATTTCATTTATATTTTTATAATTAAGTGAAACTCTTATTATTTTAACACCGATTGGGTTGAGATTTTAAGTGGGAATCTTGGGTTGTTCTGATTGGAAGTAGATTTGGTCTAGAGGTAGATATGCCAAAATAGTGGTAGATATCCTTAGTGGTATATCCACTTAACTGATGATATATTTAACTCAAATTTAGATCTATTAAACTAATGGTATATCTTTATAACTAATGGTAGATCTATACTTAGGAAATTTTCTCCACAAAATGATGTACTATCATAAAACATTAATCTTATTAAAAATATAATAAACATGTTTTTGATCATTAAAATAATTAGGTTCTAAAAAACTTAACCATATTAATAAAATATTTTAGAAAACTATTCATATCTATTACCTTTTCTAACCTTTAATCATAATAATTCATTATACATCTATTATCTAGTTAATGTTTATTTTCACCATAAGATGTTAGTGATTACGATTGTTTCATGAATTCTTTGTAATAATGATGTAAATACCCATACTTTGATACCAATTTAATCATACCTAGATTATTTAATGTACTATAATATATTTTATTTAATGATTTTTAAATTTATAATTCCATTTCATGATATTTTTAGTTATGATTCGTGAAAATGAAATTGGTGACGAGTCTGTTTTAGGTAATTTAATGATATCAACATATTAATTTATAATGATCATTGATTTTTTTCATACTTTAAGAATCAAATTCATGACATATATTAGTCATTAATATAATATATGTTCTAAAAATATATTTTTATAACCATCCATGTAAGGTGATTATGAGAAACGGAACACGTTGCTCCATTGCGGCGGTAGTCTGCACATACACACAATTGATGTTTTAGTTTTCCATAGAAATAAAAGAAGGTATAAATTGTTTTATCTTTTTAGAATATTAATAATATTAATAATATTATATTTATTCATTAAATATCCCTTTTTAACCATCCACATATTTCAGTTATAAAAAATAAAACATGTTGTTGGTGGAGGTGATAGTTTGCACGTACTCATGGTTGACATTTTCATTTTTCTAAGAAGAAGGGAGAAATGTAGATAATTATTTTACTATAAATATAACAACATTAAGTATAAAAACTATACTTATTTAATTATATTAATATTTTTTGAATAGGTTTGGAGGAGGGTGGATGAGAAAGATATTTAAAAGAATGTTAAAGAGTGGATAATACTCATGTTGAGAGTTTGAATGTTCTCTTGAAATATCCTTTGAAAATGGAGGATTTATGGATTCATAATGGAACAAGGGGGTGAAAAAATGGAAGAGGAATCCATGGGAAGTAAAATGGGTAGAGTTTCAAATATAATTTTGAATGATAGGTGTGTCTTGAAGTGGGTGGATGTGAGCTCCTTTTATAATGAAAAGAGAGACCTTTCCCTGGAATTAAATGCTGGGTGAGGGGTAAGAATGAAATTGCATGAGATTTAGGTGAGGAAAGGTTGGTAAGAAATGTAGTCATGAATTTAAATCCTAGAAAATATATTCTATAAGGTCTAATTTTAATTTTAATTTAACAAAATTTAAGCCACTTAAGTAACCCATTTTTACTCTTATTAACCATGATTAAATTTTTACCATTGTAATTATTTTTTTAATACAAAAAAAGATGACCCTCCTTAAAAAAGTTTGACATGATGATTCCAAATTTTTACTCAATTAAACACAATTAAATTTCTAAATATAAAAAAATTAACTTTTAAATTAAAACATATAATATATAGAAAAACTATTTTTTAGAAAAAACTTTTTTAAAAAATTAAGTGTTTTTAGATTAATTTTATATCAATGAATTAATAAATTAGTGTTAATATATTATTTATATAATTAAAAAAATATTAGATCCATAATTAAAAATATATCAATTTAATTAATTTAGAAAAAAATTAAAAAATTCTTGTGGAAAAAATTCTTTGAAAATAACCATTTTACTATTATCGTGATAATTAAATTTAATCTTAGTAACTTATTTTTATGCCTAAAAATGAAATTTATCTTATTACATAATTTGAACATGCTAATTAAAAATATTTAAATCATTTTTTTGATTCAATTTCTAAAATTGATAAAAATTAATTTTAATACAAGCACATATAACACATAAAAACATTTTAGAAAAAAATATATTTTTGAACATAAAATAAATTTATTACTTTTATAGTAAGCAATATTAGATGAATGTAAATATATTTTATTGCATATATTATCAACGAATTTAATTAGAATCATATTTTATTTATAATATTATAAAATGCATAGCATAATAAATGGAAATTTTTAGTAAAATATATTTTTGTGGTAAAATTATTTTATTAATCATTTACATAACAGCCCAAGACCCGCACTCCCAGATCCTATGTTGAAATCATGAACTTTACATTTCCAACTTTGATGATGATAAGGGTGACCCATTTTTTCTATCCAAATCTTACATCATCAAAAGGAAAATTTTGATCACTTACATCCAATAAGGACTTTTAGGTTTAGAGTTTTAGAGAATTAGGAAAAACTCCTACATAAATAGTTCACATGACTTTAAGTGAGAATTTCTCCCAATTAACCCAAATTTTCTTTTTCAAATTAATACACCATCATAAACCATATTAAATCCTATCTAGACATAACACATTCAATATCATTTCTTTAAAATCTGAGTAAAAGGAAACATAATAAGGGTGAGATCAAATACTCAGTAAGGGAAAACATAAGTATTAGCAATTGAATGTCATCAATTATAATAAGAAGTGCATAAGGGTATGAAGAAATTAACAGAGTTTATAAGTGAATCATAAAAGAACTCATACCCATATATACTTGGATCATAAAATATGAAAATATGGAAAAGTAAAGATTCAACATAATCAATAATCATGAATCATGTGATATCAATATTGATCATAAGAATAATTATAAAACCATATAAATAATAACAATTTTTTTTGGTATCTTGTAACATTTTTATTAATAACCCATGTTAAACCCATTTCATAAATAACTAGATCCCAATTAAATCCATATGACAAACCCTTAGGTAACTCCGAACTTCTTTCCTCTCAAGATAAGGCATATTACCCAATGCATTAGAGTGCTATCTAGGAACATCCATCATATAAGCTATAACGGGCTCATCTAATGCTATATGGTCCACTCCATAGTCAAAGATATAATAAGCTCACCTAGTACTATTTGTTCCACCCCATCATCTAAGCTATAATGGGCTCACCCAACGCTATCTAGGTTACCCCATCATCAAATATATTAAGGGCTCAACCAATGCTATCTGGGCCCCTATCGTGTAAGATGTCTAAGAAACACAACATGAATAAAACTCATAGAAAAAATCATTATTCATTTTATAACTTGATTAAACCATGGAAAGTAAATGTGATTCATGTCAATCTCTTTGAAACATGATTAACATATAGAAAAGAAACAGGTTCCATAACAATCTCTTTGAAACAATTATAATCCATCTAGAGAAAGAAAGAGGATGGAATCAATACAAAATATCCCTAGTGGAGGATAAATAACAAAAATGGTTGTTGATTTTGATGAATGTAAACACCATTAAAATATCATTAAAATCAATCTTGAGGAAGATATCCTTTTTTATTTTGAAAATCACTTTTTAAAACATAATTCATTTTGAAAATCCATTTCTTTGAAAAAAAACTTGGAAACATATAAAGAATGTTTTAAAAACCATTGAAAACACTTTTTAAAACATATATATTTTAAAATACTTTACCTTGAAACTAAGCTTAAAAGATATTTTAAAAACATTTTTAGATTTTTTTTGAAAGGACACATATTTCTAACCAAAGAGAGAAATGAAGTTAGATTTTATTAAAAAAACTTTCTCAAACATTTTAAGTTCTAGAGAGTGAAAAAATGGTACAATTACTTGGAAGTATAATTAATAACCATAGGATAAGATAATTCAGGAGAATTATAATATTTAAACATCATATATTTAATCATACACAATCCCGATAAACGATGAGATTGTAACAAAAGACTCTTGCCACTTTTGTAAATTTGAATAGTAATCCCCATGAATGAATAAAATTAAATTAAACTTATAAGATCATGGAAAATAATTATATCCATGATATAAAAATTCAAATGGAATTATATACACCTTATAAAAGAAGATAGGTGTATAACATGAATAACATCTCAAAGAAGGAAAATTGTGAGAAAAATCACTTACCGCTTGGTAACTTTGAAACCATAAACCACATGAAAGCGTTATCATAAAATGGGAATGTAAATACTAATAAATTAAATTAAAATAATCAAATAATAAATTCATGGTAATTATATACACCATAAAAAATAAGTGGTGAATATGGAATGTATCTCATAGAAATAAAAGTGTGGTGAGAAAAACTCATACCTTGAGTTCAATTTGTCATTATTGTTCTTTATATTATTAAATAAAAAACTTATATTAATTATTTAATTTCTTTAATACCTTTTCTATTTTTATTATTAATTTTATTTCACCTATATAATTACATAATCAATTAAGTTCACATCAGATTTTTTGACCATATTTGACTTTTGCGTCAAAAAGACATTGGTAGGTCGACTATGATCAAAGGGGTCATTATATAAACATATAGAGAATAATAATCATGAATTAATTATCATATTTATAAATAAATAATTCTTTTAAAAAAAATAATGGAATATGGGTTTGAAAAATTAACTAACGTTACGATCATGGAGACGATAGGTCGTACGTACACTTGAGTAGTATTTCCATTTTTTTCAATGATCATTATCGAAAGAAGGTAAGTAAAATTTATGTTTAAAGAATGATAATTATATCATAAATACCATATTATTTAATTATATATACTTATATGTATCATTATTATGATGTGGTGATGAATAAAGAATAATCACACCGCTTTGAGGAGGCGGTAGTCCACACATCCATGAACGACGTTATCACTTTTTTTTTCAGTGTGTGAAATGGTAAGAAGACAATGACATATTATATTTACAGAAATATAATAATTTCATTAATATCATAATTATTTCATTTATATCATAATTATGTCCTATATATCATATATATTTATTATAGTTACCCTTATTACATTCCATGTAACACGTTAGTGAAAAACAATTCACATCTCTTTGCGAGGTGGTAGTAAGACATACACATAAGAAATGTTATCATACCCCCTATGACGTGAAATATAAAAAGGTTTTATATGAGATAATGAATAAATAAGTATAAGTGTAACAAACCGACCCTGTTTACCCTCAAACCTGGAACCCGACCTGTCTCGTGACATACCCGAAGGGCAATCCCGATCCCTACAGGCTAGTGACAAGCACCCGAGCATCAAACAACAAACTAGAGGGAATGATTTCACCCAACCTGAATGAAACAAAAAGGAATTTATATATATATAAATAAAAAATAAACAATGAAATAATGATTAATATATTCCATAACTGTAAAAAGATAGCATAAACAAAACAACTAAAAAAGTAGCTAAACTCCAAGTGATAAGTCCAACTGTAAAGGACCAAAACTAAACAAACACTCTAAATGATGGTGCAGACAAACTCCCACCATATCACCTCCAAATACCCAACCCAACTGAAACAAAACCCCATTGTCACACTTCAGCGCCTTTCTTTTCCATGAAATGGAAGACATACACAGGTCTACGCACCATTGAAGAGGTGCATAGGGTGTGAGATAACATGCTCAATAAGATCTCACCTAGGTGTTTTGTGTCAAGTATCTGCATAACAATTCCTATAGGCTCAATTTAAATAAAACATGTATTGATAAGCAGTAAAGGAGTTTTATAGAAAATATGGTAAACATTTCCCTTTTTATCACAGTTCTAAAACAAAAGAAGGTATATTAATTTCAAAGCACAATTTCCATATTATCTTTCACAAGAATTAAAATGCATATCAAGGATAAAACAATCCAAGTCCAATAAATACAAAAAAATAGTGGCAGAAAAGGAAAAAAACCCAAGTAATACAACAGGTCAGGTATTAGACTACTCATACCAAAAAATCTATGAAACAGTGCACTGTAGTACCTAACGCCAATGATCTACACTCCAGGAATAGGTAGATGATCGTTCCATGATTTACTGTGTCATTTTCACCCTTACACCATTGTATTAAACTGAATTTGTATTGTAAATTCCAAATATAATCACAAAATTCACTTCATGTTTGATTCAATTATTTTGTGTTTATCACTGTTAAAAAGGGCAATGTTACTTGTTTTGATAATTTCATTGAAGGTGGAGGTGATTTGGGAGACCCATGATGAAGTCTAAGAAAAATGGGCCAAATTGCGCATGATCCAAGCACACCAATGGATTAATCCGAACACTGCTATTATACCATGAATATAAATGAGCTGGAATTTTTTGGGCTGGTCTATTATTTAATAAGATACATTTCATATCAATGAACCCAATTTCGATTCGGATTCTAAGGGGCCCATCTAAACTTATCTATCTAAGCCACCGAATATTCACAAAGTCAAAAGTGGCATTCTATAATATTTTAATATCTCGAGCTTTGATTGTCCAAATAATTCCAAACTTTTGATGGAGATAATAAAGAGGTTGGGATACAACTTTTTAGTTTTTTCAAAAGTGATATAAGACTTTATGGCCAATGAAAACCGTGAACCATGTGGTTTCTCGAAATTAGGATTCTCAAAACCACCTTACACTTTGCCTATAAAATGGAAGCTTGGGCTCACCATTTGGAAGTTCAGCCAGGCGGAAAAGCTCTGCCATTTTGGAGTCCTATATGAGTCTCCTCTTCATCCTAGAATTTATGGAGGCCCCTATCATCATAGGGGTATCAATCATGAAGAAGGAGTTCCACCCGATTATCCTCCTCCTCCCGATGTCGAGCTAAATAGTGGACAATCATTTCGAGGGAGCTACACACACTTGGGAGGGAGTTACAAAACATTTTCTTCTACTGGTTTTGTGTTATTTGTGTGATAAATATTTCACTTATTTCATATCTTGACATTCTTCTCCTCTGATTGCATTTCTATTGTTATAATTAAGTGAAACACTTTTTATTTTAACACTGATTGGGTTTAGATTTAAAGTGGGAATCTTGGGTTGTTCTGATTAGACAAAACAAGAGTCCTATTTATCTTACACATACATAATATTTCAGTATTCTTTGGTATCATTTCTTCTCTATGCATGATACTCAAACCTTGACAACATGATTGTTGTGTCAAGGGGTGGTTCTTTGTGCATCGTTTAAGAGGCAAGAGGGAAGTTGAGATTTTGAAAACCCTCAACCAAAGGATTTTATTAAACCATGTGTATTTTTCATAATGATGAACTCACCAAGATTTTTAGTGAACTTGAAACGATCTCCCTTATCTCATAATTTTAAAAAAACACTTTTATTTATCAACTATTAAACTCTTTAAATCAAGTAATTCTCTTCAAACTATTTTAAAACCACCCCTCTTTTAGTAATTCTTATTAAAAATGTACACTCTAAACCCAAGAACACTCCTTAAGAGATGATCTATGGTCTTCCCTAGACTATAAATCAACCTTAAAATCATAATCAATTTTACGTGTCAGGAGACACCCCAAAAAGTGAAACCCCAATATCATATATGTTCTTAGAGCCAATAATCTACACTCTAGGATAGGAGAAACCCAATAGAAAGTGAACCCCCACAATGGATGATAGAATCAAGCTAAACATTCCACCTAGTACCTAAGGTAACTCATGTGATCATTTTTACAATCATTTAAATGTTTCAAAAATCATTTTAAAAACATTTCAGAAAACCATTTTCAATGCTTTAAAAATACCCCTTTTTCTTTACATTTGTCAAAAACCAAGGAAAAACGCTTTCATTCAAAATCTATTTCGAAAAACCATATAAAATCATTCTAATTTCATACCAATTTATTTGTAAACCAATTAATAAGAATGGAACAATACAATTTATCAAACATAGGCTAGAGACGAAACCACCTACCTTAAAAATCAGGTCACACCGCAATGGGATCCACCAAAAATGAAAACTCAACGATGTCTATAAAGGCCCTAGAATCCAATACACACATATTAGGATTGATTTAATTGAGAAATAGGGTTGGCGGAGAATAGGAAATATCACATACCTCAGCAATGAATTCCCATCACACCATGACCAACAAAGGAACAACCTTCGGAATGAGATCACACAACAAATCTTGGAAGAAAACATGAAGAAAAAAAAATTTAGATCAATCGATCTAATAATGAAACCCAAGGGTACTACTACAATGTAGGATAATGTATTAGAAGAAATATCGCTTACCTAGAGAGACACACCACAACCACAATGAAGATAGAATGTTGAGCGGATCAATCTGGAAGGAATGGTGTCTCAAAAAATCACCAGAGAGGAGTTTAATTCAATAGAAAAGGAAAATAGGTGATTGAATGGGAACCAAAAACCATAGAGAAAACCTAAAACATCCCTTATTGGGAAATTACATGATGTGTAATTCCTTTACATGCCGTGAAATTTATGGTGTTTAAGTATGCTGAGAAATATGTCACATCAGATTAAAAATCTGTTATTTAAAACATTCAAGAAGTGTACCTCATCTTCAATACATGTAACCCTTAACAATGTGAATCCTTTCATGATTTGTACCTAGTAACACTTACACATCGTGTAACCTAGTTACACTTTGTTAAATCCTCTTGCATCCTACAGAAAAAGTTGGTTAAAGCTAAGAGTCCAAAAAATTTGTGACTTCACCATTATAGGTATCCTCCCAATTCCTTCTCAGTCCTCTATAGACAATGGGAAAAAGGATAACCATGATGAGGTTATAGATTTACCTAATTGTTAGATAATGGGATTTTACAAACTCCCCATCATAAATACTTTTCATCCCCAGGAAGTCATGTGGAAGATGTAATCCCTGGAAAAAGATAAGGCCATTGCTCCCTCATCAATGACTAACGTTCCCAAGTCTCGTGATAATATTATCCTTGTTTCCATAGAACTCTTACCAATAAAATATAATTACCATGAAATAATTTAACTTGGGATTCAATGATCTCAACTAGTTTCTCCATAATAGAAACATATACCTCAAACTCAATTTCTTCCTAACTCATAACGTGAGTGGGATCAGGGTGATACTTCCTAAGCTGAGCCATGTGGAAAAAATCATTAATACCTATCAACTAAACTAGAAATGTTAACTAATAAGAAACCTATACAATCCACTCAGTGATCTCAAATGGTCTAACATATCTCAAAGCCAACTTTCTTGGTTTTCCAAGTCAACAGCGACCCAACCAAGGAGAAACATTCAAGAAAACCCATTCACTAATGGAAAATTCTAGATGATGATGTATCTGATCCACAAATGACTTCATTAAACTTTGGGCTATAACCAGATGTCGATGTACATCCTAAATCTTTACGAACATCTCTTGAACCAAACTTGGTCCAACCAAAGCTACTTCACCTACCTCAGCCCAACAAAGAGGTGATATGCATGGGCAACCATACAATGCCTCAAAGGTAGCCATTCTTATCGACGAATGATAAATATTTTTGTAAAAAAAATCAACCAATCCCAAATGGATATCCCATGATCCAATAGAATCAAGAACACATGCACAAAGAATATATTCTTGGATCTGAATTACTCGCTCCACCTGACCATCTATCTATGGATGGTAAGTTGTGCTCAACTTAAACTGAGTTCCCATTGCCTCTTGGAGATTCCTCTAGAACCTTGAGGTAAACCTAGGATAGGTAACACCCTAACCCTAGTTACCCAAAGTCGGTGCATTATTACATAACATTGGCATGATCAAAAGAGATCAAATCCTGAAAGACCAATCAGTTTATTAGCCTTATAAGTACTATATATATATATAAGTTTTAACTTACATTATTAAATGAAAAAAACATTGTAACTCCTTTAAACACACTCATATCCCTTAGCCTATCCTTGCAGGCCAGTCTTAAAATACTTTGCATCATGGAAAAAATTAAAATATTAGAAAGGGGTGAGCTCAGATGCTCAGTAAGGATAAAAATATAGAAAAATATATCATAAATAAGCATAAACATTTAAGTCAATGTATAAGACTAAAACACAATCCTTTTAAAAATAAACTTCAGTATAATATGGAAATGATAAATCAAATAATGCCATTTAATTATTCACAAGGATATTATAATAGTATAATAATCACATGTAATATTAATAGCTAATCTCATAATGATGGAATACATAATGTCAGACATTATAACCACATAGTCAAGGCCTCATTCTAAGACTACAAATAAAAATATTGTCAAGAACTTGTTCCAAGACACTAGTTTGTCTCATGAGACCTACCGATGAATCAAGAGGCTATATCGGGCCCTTCCCGTCACTTAATATGTACAATGCATTCCTCATATGAAAATGGTGAAACATAACATAAAAGTTCATATTAAATTAGCATACAAAATATTAATAACCATAAACCATGAATGACATAAAAATAGTGCATCCATAGTCAAACATATCATAAAAATATCAATAGAATATGAAGTATTGTATCATAATAAATCAACTTCAATTAAACATAAAATCAAACAATATATGTTGACACATATGAAATAAATCCAAAAACTATTTGAGATAAATATCTCTTTCTACTTTGAAATCATTTAAAAGTCTCATAATTATAAAAGAAAATATTTATTTTGAAAACATTCTTATAAGCTTGTAAGGGAAAATTTGAAGGTGTTATAACGACGGAAAATATCCACACCCACCGTATAAGTTAAAAAAACATTCCTACCTTAATTTTTCAAAAAGTTCATAAAGTACTTTGTTTGGAAAATGACGGAAAGATTCCTTTCAAAACATTTTATAAAAAGTTAAACAATGATATAAATAACTTTAACCCATAATCTAGGAAATAGTAAAAATGTTTTGAAATACATTTTTAAAAAACACGAATGTGGAAGAAAAAGAATTCCTAGTTGATAAATACGTATAAAAAACCTTGTATAATGAAGATATTGTAAAATTAACCGTTACCTTGTACTTTTCCTTAGTCGAGGGTACGTTAACCTCCTCTTCTTCGGGTGCATCATATTGATTTGAAAAAAAGATCTCCTTAGGTTAGATTTCTGATCAAAGTAAGGCCTCTATGTTTAATTGAGGGTATTTGGGAGGATATTTGAGTAGGGTTTGGCTGAGACAAATGGCTTTGGAGGTGTGTATTTAAGATAAGGAGAAGTGCATTTTTATAAGAGAGGTGATGGAAACTTTAGAAAAAACTTGAAATATTAATTTATTATAAAATTATTTTCAGTTTCTAATAGCTCCAAATGGATTTATTTCAAGAATAAGGTTGGGATGGGTCTAAATACTCTTAGCCAATAGGTTTTAGTCAAGTTTAGGTCACCATATTCACCTTATATTTTAGATTTAACTCTTAGTTAACTAGTTTAACTTTTACCATGTCTTCTTGTATTTTTATACTATATGGTTAATATAGTTACTATAAAATTTCAAGAGAACCAAAAGTGGTTCATTAATGAAATATATTAAATTATCTAAGTCCTTTGGCAGAATCTTATATTTTTAAGAATATTGTATCATTTAATAAAATAGTATTTGTTTTAAAAACCCATTTATTTCAATTTTGACACTATTTAGTATTTGGTTTCTGTGAAAGTCATTAAAACTTGATTAATTCAAAAAAAATACGTTGAATCAACCCTAACATGTCACATTATCCTTTTTTTATGGAATCAAAAGTTTCAATTTACATTTATTTTAATATTTATAATATGAATTATTTTAATCTTTCATTAATAAGGTAATTACTGCATCATAGTTGTGTCATAAATAAATTTAATTATTTAATGTCAAAAAATTATAAATAAAATACCATGATGTAGTAAATATTTTTATCTATCTAATGAATATTTATAGTATAATTTATCTTATGTATAACTCTATATTATAAATGGTTTAGCTAATAAAATTTGAATTTAACACTTTTAACACTTCTTTAAATAAAATATACTAAATGTCATAATCTAATCCTAGTGGATCAAAAAGGATTATATTTTTATCTTAAGGTCGATTTTGGTCGAAATAAACTTATCCAATAGAATTAGTACATGTGTTAGGGGTAATTTGATATTATTATAATATTATTTTTACCTTTAATTACCCTATTTACTTTTAACCACGGTAAATAAAATTTAAAAGTTACTATTCACCAAAAAATATTTTCATCCTATTGAACCACATTTTACTTATTGATTACAACTATGTATGTTGGATTTTTGAAATTCAGTTCACAGAAATGGTAAAATTATGTTTTATGCAAATTTGAAAATGTACCTAGAAGGTGGGTAAAAGACGTTAACAAGTTCAATAAAATTTTATATGTCTAATCTTATTATAAAATGACTTCAATGAATTACATTGGACTAATATAGGTATTATGTATCTATTTTTACTTTAAAATAAATTTAAATTAAAAATAATTATTTAAATAAAAAGTTGGTTTTAAACAATAATGCAGGGTTATTCACTATTCATAAAAAATTGAATGTTTTTAAGAAAAAATCCCAAAATTCACCCTAAGATAGTTTTGATATTCCTAATCCAAAAATAAAGTCCATTTTGAAAAATAAAATTTATAAAATTTCAAAAAGTGGGTATTACTATTCATAACTTCTTTTTAAACAACTAGTTTGATTTGTTGTGTTGTGCTAGAACTCGGAGTTGTGTACAGTGCAAGCTATTATATTACTCAAAGAGAAGCGTACCATGGAAGATTGGGGTGTTACATTCTTCCCTCCTTAAAATAATGTCATCCTCAAAACTTCTAGAATATTACTGAATAAAAAGATCCAGATGGTTCTTCATCACAAGTTCCTTAGGTTCCCATGTTTCCTCTTCCATTTTATGGTTTTTCCAAAGAAATTTTACCAGAAGAGGCATCCGTTTTCTCAACACTTGTTCTCTGGTATCAAGAATTATAATAGGTTCTTCACAATAATACAGATCGGGTTCCAGTTCTATTTCTTCATAGGTTAGTACATGCGTTGGGTCAGGCATGTATTTTCTCAACAGTGATATGTAGAACACATCAAAAACATTAGAGAGACTTGGCAGCATTGCAAAATGGTAAGCTACAACTCCAATTAATTCCAGAATTTCGAAAGTTCCAATGTACCTAAGAATTAATTTACCCTTTTTACCGAATCGTATAACACCCTTCCATGGAGATACCTTTAAGAAGACATGATCTCCTACTTGAAATTCAAAATCCTTCTTTTAGTTATCGACATAGATCTTTTACCTACTTTGAGCTACCTTGATGTGGGTTTGGATCAACTTCACCTTTTTCCATTGTTTTCTCAACAAGTTCTGGGCCTACGAGTTTTCTTTCAGCAACATCATCCCAACAAGTTAGTGTGAGACATATCTTTCTATATAACGCTTCATATGGCGCCATCTAAATACTTGAATGGAATCTATTGTGATAGGAAAATTATAGCAGAGGTAAATACTGATCCCACATACCTTGAAATTCAAGTGAGCAAGATCTCAAAATGTCTTCTAAGGTTTGAATAGTCCATTCTGATTGTCCATCAGTTTGAGGGTGATAGGCAGTGCTCAAATGAAGTTTAGAATCTAAGGATTTCTAAAGACTTTTCCAAAATCTTGATGTAAAATGGGGATCATGATTAGAAACAATTGATAGGGGTACACCATGAAGTCTTACAACTTAATTAATATATATTATTTCTAAATGTTTAAGTGGTAAATCTTCTATTATAGTAAGAAAATGTGCTGACTTGGTAAGACGATCAATAATGAACCATATTGAATCATTCCTTCTAGGAGTCTTTTGTATCCCCATGACAAAGTCTATCGTAATATCATCCCATTTCAACTCAGGTATGGGAAGAGGATGCATGACTCCTCTAGGTTGTTGTCTTCCAGCCTTCACCTATTGACAAACCATACATCTTGACACATAATCAGCAATCTCCCTCTTCATGTTGTCCCACCAAATATGTTCCTTCAAATATCCTTACATCTTAGTGATACTAGGGTGTATAGAGAAATTGGAGCTATGAGAATCATCCAACAATTCCCTTTTTAGATTAGGTATATCAAGAACACAAAGCCTCTTCCAAAATTTCAAAATTCCATCTTCATATACAGAGTCAATCAATCTCCCATCATTCATAGATTTAATTTTTTTGAAACTCATCATCATCATTCTGAGAACTTTTTATCCTTTCTAGTAAAGACATTTTGGCAACCATTTGAAAAAGTATAGATGTTTCACCTTCCATGATTATTCCAATATCCATCTTTACTAGATCCATGAACATAGAATCCATTTAAACTCTCATCTTGTTCATAACTCCATGATCCTTTCTTCTCAAAGCATTTTCCACCTTATTTTCCTTCCCCGAGTGGTAGTGTATTGTGCAATCATAATCCTTGAGTAGTTTAAGACATCGCCTTTGCCTCATGTTGAGTTCTTTTGGTGAGAAAATATACTTCAAACTCTTGTGATCAGTATATATCTCACATTTTTTACTATAGAGATAGTGTCTCTATATATTCAAAGAAAATATTAAAACTGATAACTCAATATAATGAGTAGGAAAGTTTTTTTCATGAATTTTTAGCTACCGCGATGCATAGGAAATAACTCTATCATTCTGCATAAGGACACAACCAAATCCTTTCTTTGATGCATCACTATAAATAACAAACTCATCATTCCCCAATGGTAGATTCAAGATAGGGGAATTGAATAATCTTCTCTTCAATTCTTTAAAACATTCATCACACTCTTTTTTCCAAAAAAAATTAACTCCTTTATGTGTGAGCTTGGTTAATGGGTTAGATAATCGGGAAAAATTCTGTACGGAATGCCAATAGTAACCTGCTAAAACAATAAAATGGCATACCTCAGTTGTACTCATTGGTGTTGGACATTCTTGGATTGCCCTTTTCTTTGAAGGATAAATAGAGATTCCATCCTTTGAGACAATATGTCCAAGAAAAGAAATCTCCTGAAGCCAGAATTCACACTTTCTAAACTTCCCATTTAATTAATTTCTTTTAAGAGTTTTCAGAATAGTGAACAAGTGATTTTCATGATCTTAGTAGCTTTTAGATTATACCAAGATATCGTTAATAAATAACACTACAAAGTAATCAAGATATTCTTTGAAAACTCTATTCATTATATCTATGAAAACAGGGGGTGCATTAGTCAGTCCAAAAGGAATTACTGTAAACTCATAATGCCCATACCTAGTTTGAAATGTTTTCTTTAGAATTTATTTCTTCTTAATGCACAATTGATGATATCCAGATCGAAGGTCAATCTTTGAAAAATATTAACCTCCATGAAGTTGATCGAATAAATCATTAATGCGAGGTAGGGGATACTTTTTCTTTTATTTTTATAGCATTTATCTCTCTATAGTCAATACACAACCTCATAGATCCATCTTTATTCTTAACAAAAAGAACAGGGGATCCCCATGGAGAAAAACTAGGGTGAATAAATCCTTAATTACTCAATTCCTCTAGTTATTTATTTTGTTCCAATAATTCCACATTGGCCATTCTATAAGGGGTCTTTGATATGGGCCTTGAACCAGGAATTAAGTAAATGGAAAACTCAATTTCTCATTCTGGAGGATGTCCAGGTAAATACTCTGAAAAAACATCAATATATTCTTGCATAATAAGTACATTCTCTATTTGAACATTCCTTTACTGACCCATAGTTATTTCACTCCCTTCCTCCATAATAATTGAATTTAGTAGTGCTATTGGTGGTGGATCTAGATGAGAATTAGATGGTGATGTTTCTACTCTAAAGATAAGGGATTCCTTATCATCATAAAAAATTGTAACCTCCTTCTTCTTACAATAAATTTTCATATTATGGTCTGAAATCCAATCCATGACAAGGATTATATCAAATTCAATCATGGGTATGACAATAATATCAGCATATAAATCACATTTATATGACATAATTATTACTAATTGAAAAAAATTTGTTGTTATGGTACTTCACTTAGGAGTTTTGACTGCCAAATCCCTTGTTAATTCAAATTAAAAATATCTAATTTTCTTGGAAAACTCGGAAGATATGAAAGAATGTGATGATCTAGAATCAAATAAAGCATTGGATAATTTTGAGGAAATTATTAAAGTACCTGCCACCACATCATTAGGAACTTCAACCTCAGTAGTAGTGATCACATAAGCTTGGCTGTGCTCCATTGTCCTTTTTTTAGGTAAGTTTCCTTGACGCTTAGGACATTTATTTGAATAATTTCCCATCTCTTTAAAATTTTAGCATTGAACATTGACAACCTATTTATTCCCCTTTCAATCACGAGTTTGGTGACCTTTTTCTCCACACTTGTAACAAACTCCCATCCCCTTTAGGCATGTATCATGGTGTTTCTTCCCACAATTACTATAGGATGGAAATTCAACTTTTCCCTTATTCACCTTATTTCCTTTTCCAGAGTGTTCAACATATCACTTCTTCTCTTTCTTCACTTTAAAGTCATAAGACTTAGAGAATTCCTTTTATGTCTTGATAGAACATGAGACTATATCTTCATACGATGAGAAGGATTGTGATAATAATTCTATAAGAAGAAATGGTTTTAACCCATCAAAAAATCGATCAATCTTACTTCTTAGGTTACATATATAATCTACATCATGCCTTGCTATCCTTTTAAAGTTATCCTCATACTTTGTGACATTCTCATCCTCCTTTTGCCTCATACTTAGAAATTTCCTTTCCATATCCTCTTGATGTTCACGAGGAAAGTATTTTTCTAATAAAATCTATTTAAACTCCCTCCATTCCATATTTGATACTTCTTCATCCTCCTTTGTGTTTTGAATTAATGACCACCATTTATTTTTATCTCCTAAGAGATGATAAACTGCCATAACAACCTTTTCCCTTTTGCTACTCCCCAAAGCATGAAATATTTTCTCTAAGGAACTTATCCATTTCTTAGCTAAAAATGGATTTGTAGTCCCATTGAATATTGGTGGTTGTTTCCTCATGAAGAGGTCTAACATCGATCCTCCGCATTGTGGATTAGGGTGCTTTATACAGGTAAGGTTATTATTCATAACCTGAGTGAGTTTTCCTAGTATGGTTATAAGCTATTCAGTACTAGTTGCATCACCAGTTCCATTATAACTATCTTGAATAGGAGGTAAATACCTACATGGATTACATACATTGATAAAATTTCTATTACTTTCACTAGGTTCCATTTCTAAATAATGGAATACACTAGATTAGTTTATGAATAACAATGCATAATTCCAAACATGTAAAATACTTAACATAAATTGAATAGTTTATTCATATAATCCATAATCATAAAAATGTTTTCTTTGGGGAATTATTTATTCATAAATCCTTCATAATGGGTTTTAAAGAAAATGTGAATTATCCTAAGCATATCCTCTGATAGTGTCAAACCAGGTGCACAATAAGGCCCGTTGTAATGTACCAGGATACCCCGAGTCAAGCCCGAAACTCATTGTCAGAGTTTTCACTCCTAGGTACATCTGTGCCAGAACCACGTCCCCTTGTAGTACCTAGATAGGGATTTATTTCTTGGAAAAAACACATAATATCTATATTACCAAATTTTTTGGATGTTATTCTATACTAATCCTCAAAGTATATCTTAGGGTAATGTACTCTAATCAGATTTTTTCAAAATCTAGTTTCCAAGGTTTGTTCTAAACTTCTTCTGATACCAACTATAACGCCCCAACCCCAATTACCCAGAGTTAGTGAATTATTACATAACATTGGCATGATCACAAGAGATCAAGTTCTGAAAGACTGATCAGTTTAGTAACCTTATAAGTACTAGATACATACATAAGTTTTACATTACATTATGAAATAAAAAACAACAACATTGTGAATCGTTTAAAAACACTCGTATCCCTTAGCCTATCCCTACAAGTCAGTCTTAAAATAATTTTTCGCATCCTTAGAAAAATAAAACATAAGAAAGGGGTGATCTCAGATGCTCAACATGGATAAAAATATAGCAGAAGCTATCATAAATAAGAATAAACATTTAAGACAATGTATAAGACAAAAACAGAATCCTTTTACACATAAAATTTAGTATAATATGGCAATGACTAATCAAATAATGAAATTTACTTATTCACATGGATATTATACTAGTCGAATAATCATATGTAATATCAATAGCTAATATCATAATTATGGAATGCATAATTCCAGATATTATAACCACATAGTCAAGGCCTCATGCCAAGACTAAAAATAAAAATATTATCAAGGCCTTATGCCAAGACACTAGTTTGTCTCATGAGACCTACCGATGCATCGGGGGGCTATAGCAGGGTCCACCAGTCACTTACTATGTCCAATACATTTCTCATATGAAAATGGTGAAACATAACATAAACATTTGTATTAAACTACCATAAAAAATGTTAATACTTTAACCATAAATCGTGAATGATATAAAAATAGCGCATCCATAATCAAACATATCATAAAACTATTAATAGAATATGAATTATTGTATCATAATAAATCAACTTCAATTAAACTTAAAATCCAACAATAGATGCTGACATAGATGAAATCAATCAAAAAAAACTATTTGAGAGAAATATCTCTTTCTACTTTGAAATCATTTAAAAGTATCATAATTATAAAATAAAACATTTATTTTGAAAATATTCTTATAATCTTGTAAGGGAAGCTTCAAAGGTGTTATAATGGTGGAAAATAGCCGCACTCACCGTATAAGTTAAAAAACATTTTTACCTTAATTTTTCGAAAAGTTTATAAAGTACTTTGTTTGGAAAACGAGGAAAAGATTCATTTCAAAGAATTTTATAAAAAGTCAAATAGGGGTATAAATGACTTTAAACCATAGTCTAGGAAATAGTAAAATTGTTTTGAAATAAATTTTAAAAAAACATGGATGCGGATGAAAGAAGTAATGTTAGATACTTATGTATAAACAATCTCGGATAATGAAGAGATTGTAAAATTAATCCTTACCTTGTACTCTTCCTTAGTCAAGGGTACGTTAACCTCCTCTTCTTCTGGTGCTTCCTTTTGATTTGAACAAAAGGGCTCTTTAGGTTGGCTTTCTGATCAAATTAAGACATCTAGGTTGAAGTGAGGGTATTTGGGAGGATATTTGAGTAGGGTTTGTCGAAGCCAAATGGATTTGAAGATGTGTATTTAAGATAAGGGGAAGTACCCTTTTATAAGAGAGGTGAGGGGTACTTTAGGAAAATCTTGAAATATTAATTTATTGTAAAATTATTTTCGGTTTATAATAGCTCAAAAATGGATTTATTTAGAGACTAAGGTGTGTATGGGTCGAAATAATATCATCCAATAGGTTTTAGACAAGTTTAGGTCACCATATTAACCTTATCTTTTAGATTTAACTTTTAGTTAAATAGTTTAAATTTTACCATATATTCATGTATTTTTATATTACATGGTTAATATAGTAACAATAAAATGAAAAGAGAACCTCAAGTGGTTCATTAATTAAATATCTTACGATATCTAAGTCATTTTGTCGAATCCTAGATTTTTAGGAATATTATATCATTTAATAAAATAGTATTTGTTTTAAAAACTCATTTATGTCAATTTTGAAACTATTTAGTATTTGGTTTTTTTTGAAATTAATAAAAACTTGATCACTTCAAAAAAAAATATTTAATCAACCCTAACATGTCATATTCACCTAGAAAATTTGTGTATGGCATAAAAAGTTTCAATTTACATTTATTTTAATATTTATAACATCAATTATTTTAATCTTTCATTAATAAGGTAATTACTACATCATTATTGTGTCATAAATAAATTTAATTATTTAATGTATAAAAATTATAAATAAAATACCATGATTTATGAAATTTGTTATCTCTCTAATGAATATTTATAGTGGAATTTATCTTATGTATAACTCTATATTAAAAATGGTTTAGTTAATAAAATTTGAGTTTAACACTTTTAACACTTATTTAAATAAAATATAATAAATGTCCTAATCTAATCCAAGTGGATAAAAAAGGATTAATTTTTTGTCCTAAGGTTGATTTTGGTCAAAATACACTTATCCAATAGAATTAGGACATGTATTAGGGTAATTTTATATTATTATAATATTATTTTTACCTTTAATTACCCTATTTACTTTTAACCATGGTAAATAAAATTTAAAGGTTACTATTCACAAAAAAAATATTTTCATCCTATTGAATCACATTTTACTTACTGATTACAACTATCTCTGTTGGATTTTTGAAATTCAATTCACAGAGGTGGTAAAATTACATTTTATGTAAATTTGAAAATGTGCCTAGAAGGTAGGTAAAAGACGTTAAAAAGTTCAACAAAATTTTATATGTATAATATTATTATAAAATGACTCGAATGAATTAAATTGGACTAATATATATATTATGTATTTTTTTACTTTAAAATAAATTTAAATTAAAAATAATTATTTAAATAAAAAGTTGTTTTTAAACAATAATGTGGTGTTTTTCACTATTCATTAAAAATTGAATGTTTTTAGAAAAATACCAAAAATTCACCCTAAGATAATTTTGATATTTCGAATCAAAAAATGAAGTCCATTTTGAAAAATAAAATTTATAAAATTTCAAAAGGTGGGTATTAATATTCATTATTACTTTTTAAATGGCTAGTTTGATTGATCGTGGTGTGCTAGAACTCGGAGCTGCGTACAACACAAGATATTTTATTATTCAAAGAGAAGAATACTGTGGAATGTTGGTGTGTTATAGGATCCCTATCCAAAACAATGGCAGAAGGACTCCCATGTAACCTCACAAACTCTTGCACATACAGCCTACCTATATCTTTAACCTTAGTGGTATCCTGGATCAGAATGAAATGAGAAGACTTCATCAACCGATCAACGAACACCCATATAGAATTATTCACTTGAATATTTTGAGGTAATCCAAAAAAAATACATGGATACCTCTTCACATTTATAGATTGGCACCGAAAGAGGTTGGAGAAAACCCGAGTGTTTTAAGTGCTCTGCTTTTATCCGTTGGTAGGTGTAACAGCGGGACACATAATATGAAATGTCACTCTTCATAACCAAGAAATAAAATCTCCATCTCATGTCATAAAACATATTCATAGTTCCTAGATGAATGGACCATGAATAGATATGAAAATTAAGAAAGGATAAACTCATCACAGGTGCTGGCATGACAACCCAATTTCCAAAGTGGAGCATGCCATCTGAAGAAAGAGACTAACCAAAAATGGTCTCCCCACTATAAATTCTTTCTTGAACTTCACTAAACTCATCATCCTACTACTGAATTTACAAAATAGACTCCATGAGAGATAATGATAATTGAAAACTATTCAGAACCATACTTGAAACATCTTCCTGAGCATCCAAGTGCAACTGAACGAAAATCCCCATAAGATTCTACTCCTCCTTTGATTCTAGAATAGTCTACGATGGTACTTTCATACTAAGATCATTTGAAACAACATTACCCTTCCTCAAAGTATAGGAGATATCGAATTCAAATGTCTTAAGGTATTATACCCATCATCTATATCTAATATTTAAGTCCTTTTGAGAAAAGATATAATTCAGACTCTTATAATCAGAGAAGACTATGAACCTTTCCCCAAAAAGATAGTGCCGCCAACATTTAAGCGCACAAATAACTACAGTAATCTCTAAATTGTGAGTGGGGTAATTATTCTCATGAGTCCAGAGTTTAAGAGATCCTTAAGCCACCACATGGTCATCCTACATATCACACATCCCAAACAAGCACCAGAAGCATCATAAAATACCACGTACCCCTTTATGGGCTCAGGTAAGATCAAAATAAGAGATGATATCTAAATTTGTTTCAGTTCATTAAAAGAATACTGACACTTCAGATCCCATGTGACTGTCACCACTTTTATAATAAGAGAAGTAAAAGGTGACACCAACTTAGAGAAATCCTTAACAAACCATTAGTAGTATCCAACAAGACCAAGGAAGCTTTGTGTTTCAAAGACTTCTATGGTTCCTTCCATGAAGAAAAAACATTCACCTTCTCTAGATCAAATTATAATCTATGTAAAAAAAATTTATGCCCTAAGAACTTCACTTCTTGAATCCAAAAAATACATGTTTTTTGTACAAAATATGAATTCTCTAAATTTATAGGACCAAAATTAGATGGTTCTCATGCTCATGTTTAGATTTTGAATAAACCAGAATATCATCCACAAAAACTACCACAAAAGTGTTAAGAAATTGGTGGAATATCTGATTCATCAATACAATAAAAAAAAGGAGGAGTGTTAGTCAAACCAAAAGGTGTCACATGATATTCATAATGGCCATACCTACTCCTGAAATCTATCATTGGTATATCAGACTCCCAAACTATGAGTTATTGATAACCTGAAAAAGATCAATCTTTGAGAACCTTTTCCCCCTTTAACTGATAAAAAAAATCATCCACATGAGGAAAATGATATTTTTTCTTAATCTTTACCTAGTTCAACTTTCGAAAGTCCACACACAACCAAAGTGAACCATTTACCTTCTTGGAAAAGAGAACAAAGGATGCCCAAGGCAAAACACTAGGGTGAACAAAAACTTTTTCCAATAGACCATCCAGCTGAATCTTGAACACTTTCAACTCTACTGGTTCCATATGATAAGAAGGTATTGATATCAGATGCGTACCTAGCACTAGGTCAGTCATAAACTCTACCTCCATCTATGAAGGAAGACTGAAGAACTCATATGGGAAGATGTCAAGAAAGTCCCAAACAACAATGGGAAGATCAAAAATAGAAGAAATGTCATTGGGATAAAATGAAATAGCAGACAAAAAACTATTGAGCTATGGGTGGAAAGGCCCCGCACGTCCTGACCTCGGGTCCTACTCCCCATGAAACACATAAGATCTCCCATCGACTGTAATAAATAAAACATGCAGATGATAACAATCAACCTTATCTTGATGAGTGAAAATACATTACATACTGATAATGATGTCCAACAGATCCAGATCAAGAATGGGAAAATCCTATAATAACTCCATACCAGCTATCATTAACGAATAAGAAGTACATTATAACCCATGCTCTTTCCTCTTACCAAGAGGTGTCACTAACTCCATTTCAAAGTAAATAAGTTCTGTTGAAATTTTAATATTATTAAAAAACATGAATATATAAATGAGTGGGAGGAACCAATATCAAATAAATAAATTATTATAGAAGATTCAATAAGGATAGCACCTATCACTATCACCAGAACTTCATCAAATTCTACTGGACACTCTTTTACTGCATGAAATTACTTCACTCCTAAGGTCTGTGGATGGATCCCTATAGTCCTCGAAGCTTATGACTGCACCATAATATCCTTTTAGATAATGAACCCTAACTATAATTAGGTGTAGTCATAGCCTAATAAAAATTATATAAATGACCAACATGTCCACAGATATTACACATCTTCATAGGTATAGGAAAAAACATTTGGTGTGTCTGACTGTGTTGCATTGATAGAAAGTTAGAGGCACAATTCTAGCTGTAATAGATGGTGTAGATGCGACTCACTATTGAGACCCACCACCACCACTTCTATGATGATCCATCCACTTTCTCTTCTTCCCATGTATGCCACTAAAATTGCCACTAGATGGAAGAGAAGGGTTGGGAAAACCAACCTTGGTCACCATATCCATCTCTGCCATCATAACTATATCTAACATCTCTGCATAGTTAGAAATTTTCAACAAAAACACTGATGATCTGATATATGATTACAAACCATAAAAGTATTTCTAAGCCTTAAACTGGTCATTTTTTTCACTATGTACAGAGAAAAACAGACAAGATCAAAAAAATGGTTGGTGTATGATAACACCGAACACTCTCTATATTGTAAAGATGATAAATCCATTAAATTCACCAACATCAGCGAATCTAGAAAAAAATAGTGTAAGAAAATGGTTTTGAAACCCTTCCAATCCAAGTCTATTTGTCTATCTTTCTGAACCATAGAATCCTACCATCGCTTGCCAGAACCCTCGAGCCTGAACACTGTACACTTCACCTTAATATTTTCAAGTGTCTCTAGAAATTCAAATATTTGATCGATCCTATCCAACTAGTCCTCCACCTCATGAGGTGTAATCATTACTTTAAAGAATAGTGGATTCTCACGTAAGAACTATCTTGATCGATATCTCTCTCCTCCAACTCTTGGCTATACCTCAACAACTACACTATGAACTCGTGGAACATCGATATCGATAACATATACTTCCCATATGATAGTCTCGATGAGATTCTGATCTATGGGAGGATTCCCTTGTGGAGCATCAACTACACCTTCCTAAGGAACTCATAAAAGAAGTCTTAGAGGCATACTTCTGTACACAGAAACATAAGAACGATAAAAAAATAGAAAAAATCTTAGTTCAAAATAGAAAACCCATTAGTAGAAACTAAGATTTAAAATCAAAACCAACACTAAAGACACATATCCCAAATTCCCATGGAAACTTGAGTCTTTTATCAATAAGAGTTATCCAGGAACTCATTACAACATACCTGTCAAGTCTTGATAATCCTATCTCTAGTCTAAAAAACATCCCAATACAAGAATCTTGAGGACATACCTCATATGATACTAAATTGTAAAGAACCAACCCTGGTTACCCTCAAACCTGGCACTCAACCCATTCCGTCACATACCTGAAGGTAGTTCCTGATCCCCACGAGCTGACAACAAGAACCCAGACATCAAACAAGAAATAAGAGGGAACAATTTATCCCAAATCCAATAAAACAAAAGGCATATATATACACAAAGAAAAAATAAATATTGGAAGACTGATGAATATATTCCATAACTGTAGAAATATAGTGAAAAGAACTGCAAAAGTAACCAAACTCCAAGTGACAAGTCCAACTGTAAAAGAACTAAACTAAATAGCTATCCAAATGATGGTGAAAACGAACTCCCAATATCTCACCTCTAAATACCCAACCCAACTAACACAAAACCTCACCACCTCACTACAAAACATTTCCTTTCCCTGAAACAGAAGACATACAAAGGTCTATGCTCCATCGAAGAGGTGCGTAAGGTGTGATATTACAGGGTCAATAGGATGACACCCAGGTTTTCTATGAAAAGTCTCTATATAAAAATCCTTGTATGCTCAATTTAAATAAAACATGGAATGATAAGTATTAAAGGAGTTTTATAGAAAACATGGTAAACATTTCACTTTTTATCACAGTTCTAAAACAAAATAATGTATATCAATTTCAAAGCAAATTTTACTAATTATCTTTCACAAGCATCAACATGCATATCAAGGATAAAATATCAAAAAACCAAGAAATAAAAAACAATAGTGGAAGAATAGGCATCAAAACACCAATAAATACAATAGGTTAGGCACCAGACTACTCATACTAAAAATCTATGAAATAATGCACTATGGTACATGAATCCAATGATCTACACTCCAGGACTAGGGAGATTCCCCATAAAGGGAAACCCCAATATCATATACATTCCTAGAGCCAATAATATACACTCTAGGATAATAGGAACACCCTAGAAAGTGAACCCCCACAATGAATGATAGCCTCAAGCTAAACCTTTCACCTAGTACCCAAGGTAACCCATGTTCCCATTATAAAATTCATTTCAATGTTTCAAAAATCATTTCAAAACCATTTCACAAAACCATTTCCAATGCTTTGAAAATACCCATTTTTCTTTCCATTTGTCAAAAACCAAGAAAAACCAATTTTTTCAAAAATATCTTTCTAACACCCACAAAAAAATAATTCCAATTTCATACCAATTTATTTGTAAACCAATTAATAAGAATGAAACAATATGGTTTATCAAACATTGGCTAGATATGGAACCACCTACCTCAAAACTCGTATTGCACATGCCTGCAATAAAATCCACCAATAATGAAAACTCAACGATGTCTACGAAGGCCCTAGAATATAATACACATATCATAGGATTGATTAAATTGATAGATATGGTTGGTGAAGAATATTAATTATCACATACCTCAATAATGAATTCCCACCGCACCATGACCAATAAAGGAACAACCTTCAAAATGAGATCTCATAATGGATCTTGGAAGAAGACAATAAGAAACACCAATTTAAATCAATAGATCTGATAACAAAACCCAATGGAACTACCATGATATTGGAAAATGAATAATAGGAAAGATAACTTACTCAGAGTTATACACTACAACCAAAATGAAGATCAAATTCCAAGAGGATTGATCCAGAAGGAATGGTGTCTCCAAAAATCATTGGAGAGTAGTTTCAGTTCGAGATCAAAGGAAAACAGGTGATCGAATGGGCACAAAAAACCTGACAAGTTTCCTAAAACTTCCCTGCTTAGAAAATTACATGATTTTTAATTCATTTAAATTCCTTTAAATCCACTATTTTTAAGTACACTGAGAAATCCATCACCTTATATTAAAAATATATTATTTAAAACATTCATGTTGTGTACCTTCTCTTCACAATGTGTAACCCTTCATAGTGTGAATACTTTCACGAATTTTACTCAGAAACACATACACATCTTTTAACCTAGTTATATGGTTTGAAATACTATTAAATCTTACATAAAAATTTGGTTAAATCTAAGAGTCCAATAAATCTGTGACTTCATCATTATAGGTATCCTCCCAATTCCTTCTTGGTCCTCAACAGACAACGAATAAAAGGAGAACCATGATGAGGTCAAGGATGTACCTGATAGATAGGTAACATGATGTTACAATAAGTATGTTATAAATATCATAATTATCATATATAAATAGTATGTACATCATTATTACTAACCATGAATGGTGGTAATGAAAAAATGAATGACATCGTTTCGTGAGGTGGTAGTCCATCATACACACGAATGGTGATTTCGTAAACCATTTGATGGAAGTATGTGTAAGTGTAGGCCATAACATGAACATAAAAACATATTAGTATATTTATGATAATTATTTTATTATATAATAATGGTATAAGAATAATCGAATGGGGTGGAGAAATAAATAAAACAAAAATTCATGTTAATTAAAGTTACCTCTTTTTAGGGTAACTCCTTTTGGTTTACACCAAAGGCCTTCATTGGTTTGTTTTATTCCCAATTTGAGTCTTCTAAGATGATATGGAGGAAGTTTATAAGTGACTTGGGCATATTTTTGATGTTCCAAATGGCTTGATAGGTGTGAAGAAGTGGTGAGAGTGAGTGCCTTTTATAGTTGGGGTGGAGTGGCATTATTGTAAATACTTAAAAGTATTTATTATTGGGAGGTATCCCTTACCTAATATACCTAAAAAATTTAATAATAATAAAGGCAGTGATGGTTTTTTCTTGAAGAACCTCCACCATACAAAGGAAACACATTTTTAAACATTTTCCTCTTAACTCATAAGTTTCTGTATTCTTTTCATTTTGGGTTTTCATTAAGGAAACTAGTTTTATAAACTATGTAATTCATCCATTAAGACTAAATTAAATTTAAAATTATTATTTAATTTATAAAAAAACACTATAAATATTAAATAAAAACTATAAAATAAAAATACCATGTGTATTGGAAATTAAATTTAAGAGAATCGCGTGTAACATGGAAAAACACTTCTTTAACCATAACTGTTCCAATAATGTTTTTACAATTTAGGGGTTAATATGTTAATTATAAAAGAAAAATTGATCCATTATTGGTTCATATTTCATATTTATTAATATTTAAAAATTAGTTTAAAGAAAATATTGTTTTTATTAATTTTAAATCATTTAATAAAATATCATTTACTATTAAATAACATTAATGTCAGTTTTGACATTATTTATTTAATTTGAATTTTTAAAAATATAAAGGAAATAATAGAGTTAAAATATATTATATTCACATATTTTTATCATGATATATTCATTTAAAATAGTAATTAACACCAAAATTCATTCTATTTACCTCAATTTTAATATTTTTAGTATCATTTATTTAATTTTATTATTAACTAAATAATCCATATTTTGGTATTTCTTATGCATTTAATGTAATTATATCATCTCTAAAAATTAAATATGAATTATTATGATAAAAATAACTAATTTATATTAAAAAAAATACTTATAACCAAAACTATGTAGTTTTTATCTATCACCAAATATTTATAGAAATTGAAAGGAAGAAAGATACATTTTTTTTGTCTTTTTTCTTTTCTTAACTTATTATAGGGGTCATTTTCATGGAAAAGTGTCCCAAAAAATCATAAATTTTGATAATATGGTCATAAAGGTATAACTGTGTCTATATAATGGGTGTTGTATAATTCTTGGGTCATTTTTACACCTTATATTCTATGTTTAACCACTAGGTAAACTCGTTTTTACCTTAATTGTTGTAATTAATTTTAATTGTTTTGACTAATAAATTTGTTCAAAAATTATGTTGATATTATTATATAATATAAATTATGATGATTCCAAATATTTAATCCATTTTTATAAATTCAATTAACATAAGTGGTATAATTTAATTTAAAATCAATCCCGTAGAAGTTATGAGAAAGAGGGTTTTTAAAATGAAATGGTTCAAAAGTTTACAATGTTTTTATATCAAAATTCAATTTAAAAATTATTCCAATGACATATATTGGATTAATATATTTATAATTTAACTATTGTTACATTAAAAATAATTTAAAATATAATTTATCTTTGTAAAAAATTTAGGGTAAAAGAAACTTTTTAATTAAAATTCAGTATTTTCCTCTATTAATCAAAAAACAAAACCTTTTAGAATAATTTAAAAATTCACCCTAATATAGTTTTGATATTACAATTTCAAAAATTACTTTTATTTTTTAAAGTGAAAATTATAAATTTTTCAAAATTTAGTTTTAAAATAAGTGTGCCATAAAAAGGCGACAAAACTAATTTTTGAAAAATACAGTTTTTGAGTGTAAAATTGGATTTATTTATAGTCTAGAAAACACATAGGATGAATGGTAAAAATTATATTGAATATATTAAATATAAATTTCATTAATATAATCTAATAAGAGTTATTTTTTCATTTTATTGGTATAAATAAAACTTGTGATCAATAAAATAGTTTTTTAGAAAAAGATTTCCTTTTATTTTCAAAAAGGGTTTTATTATAATTAACTGGTCACCAAATAATTCATTATTTATACATGTGTAAACTATATTTTCATAATTCAGTTAATCATTTTCATACCCACCATTCTAATAACTAGGTTATAATGGTAATATATATCATGGGTCATTTAAGTTCGATGTCGCATGATGAATATGCCATCAAATATAAAAATATCAGGGTTGCATGTAACATAAGAAAAAATGAGTGTTGTGTGTAATGAAAGATAAAATTAGTATTGTTTGTATCATACACTATTGGATAAAATTTTGTTCTTTTATAATTTTCTAGGGTGTTATATCCTCTCCCTTTAATAAATTGAAACCTCTCAATTTGAACTCTATCTCGATATTCAAAGGATGGAAAATTGAAAATACATTTGTTGTAAACCCACATAGAAAAAAGGGTTAATAAAACATCTTATTAGTAATAGATAAAGGGAAGTAAAAAGGTCACATAGAATAAAAAATAACTAGGTTTCCATATAGGAGAACGTAGGTGCGAATTGAGAAAAAGCGTAAATAATTATAGAGAGTGATTGAGGTCATTGATCAAAAAAAGTGAATGATAAATGGAAAGTTAAGGGCCTCAAAACCATAAATTTTTGGTGATAAAAATGACCACCAGTTCATCATAATTTAAGGTTCTTGGATAATATTTGTGTTTCAATATCCTTTTCATAGAGTTTAGGAATTATCTTAACATATTTACTAAGAGAAGAATGGATATATACTTTCTTGATGAGTAGAATTTAATCCTTTTGTCAAATTTTTACACAATCTAATATTTTTTTTCCAAATAATGAGTATTTAAGATGAATTTTTAATGACCAATACACTAAAATCATCTTTTAAAGACCATATATCCATAAAAGAGATAATAAAACTATTCCACATGTCTTTAGACATTAAGAAAAATGAATATGGTTAGAACATGGTAAGATAATTCTCAAAATGAATAAACCTTCATATGATATACTAATCTTAAAAATTCAATAGTAATACCCAAATTTCAAACTAAATTATTCCATAAATAACTATTCTTAAAATTCTCCAAACATTTCCTAACTAAGTTCAAAACCCAATTATTATAAGGATTTGATTATATATTCTTCTAAGATAAATCAACAATTATTACTTATATAAAATCCCATATATTTTCAAAATAAACTTAATATTTACCCATTAAAAAATTTCACACTAATCGGGACATCATGTAGGCCAGTGGTAGGTGGGAAACCATTATCATCCTTCGGACAAGGGTTCAAGCCCCACCAACTTTCCAGATGAAAAGGTTTGTAACCAAGCATATGGGTTTCCATTTTAGTGAAAAATAATTCCACCATAAAAACACTTCATGTTGATTCTAGGGGTTACAAATACCTCAACCCAATAAAACAACTCTAAAAATTTCATTAATAACATCAATGTTTTTAATACTTAAAGCCCTCAAATGAATTTTCTAATAATTTGAAATTATGATAATCCATAATATTATATACCTATGATGGAATCCATAACTCTTAATATAATATCACAAGATAACATCCTAATATCCAAAGTTATCTAATCATTTAATTTGATACCAATTATAACATCCCAAGACCCACAATCCCAGATCCTGTGCTGAAATCATGAACTTTACATTTCTGGATTTCATGTCGATACGAGTGACACATTTTTTTCCTTCCAAATATTACTACATAAAGAGAAAAAATTGGATCACTTAAATCTCATAGGACCTTTTAGGTTTATAGTTTTATAGAATTAGGACAAACTCCTACATAAACAATTTACATGACTTTAAAAGAGCATTTAACCCACTTAACCATGCTTCTCTTTTTCACATTAATACATCATAATCAAACATATGAAATACCCTCTAAACATGACTCATTATTTAAAACCTCGGTAAAGGTAAACATAATAAGGGTGAGCTCAAATGATCAGTAAGGGTAAACATAAGCATTAGAAATTTAATGTCATCAATGAGCATAAGAAGTGCATAAGGGTATGAAGACATAATCAGAGTGCATGAGAAAATAATAAAAGAACTCATACCTATCAATAAATAGATCATAAAATATGAAAACATGGAAAAGGAAAGAGTCATCATAATCAATAATCATGATCCATATTATATCAATCACAATCATGAGAAACATTATAAACCCATAGAAAGAATAAAAAAATTGTTGGTATCTTGGAATATTTTTCTATTGGGACTACTTTGTGTATAAGTTGAATTTGTTGTCAACTGGTGTCAGTAATGGTCAAAATGAAGAAGGAACTCCAAAGTGAATGGAGATTGATTGAAGTGAAGATGTACGGAGAATTGTTTTGGCATTGGATGCCATGGTTGGGAAATTTTATATGTTGTTACAAATCAGACGATTGATGTGCTGCTCCTAAGTTCAAAGAACTTGTATCATGTGTGATACATTGTTTACAACATTTAAGTAACATCGTCTTAAGGATTATTGAAGTGATCTTTGGAATTCAAGTTTAAAAAAGAAATGGAGAATCCTATGGGATGCATGGGATTGGAAATTGAATAAGAAGAAGTATTTGGATTTGATAATCCAAAAAGGAAAGGGATAAGGAGAAAATAATGGAGTGGAATGAGCTTAGAATATTAAGGCGTCCATGCATTTTTTATACTTAGTTTTCAACTAAGTATTTATTATGTGGCTTACTAATAAAAAATAAGGCCAGCTCACGAGCTAGCTACCCCAGCCTCAACTCGAGGAACATGCGGGACCACAGGGGGTCGACTGTGCCCATGGGGAGGCCTAGGCAGAGCCAGTTCACAAGAGGCATGTGTGGGCCGTGTATAATCATGTAGGAGTGCGCACATGGTGATCAACCCGTCGTAGGATGTATAGTGGGTGCTTAGAGCGCGCCCGTAGGAGGCATAGGTGGGCGTAGAAGCGCGCCCGTAGAAGAACTGGTGTGGGGCGGCACCAAAAGGGGGAGAGGAGAATTTTGAGGTGTGTTCAGGAGGAGTTGATTGATAAACTGTGAGAAAACTCTCATGCATTTTTATGTGGGACACATTTTTAGAATGCGGAGGAAATCCTAGCCGCTCATCTGATCTCGCGAAAGATCTCGACCGCACGTCTCATCCCACATCCTAAAGGATCAATTCGAGCCGATCCAATGGCTGTAACCTCATCTTCAACCTCCGATCATGTAGAGAGTAACCCAATGCCACTTCTCGCCATCACCATTGCCGATCCACCATGATTGCGCTTCCGGCCAGCTTTGATAAGGAAAACAACTGCATGGTGATCGTCTGATCGAACTGAGACCATGCATGCAATCTACATCTTTCATGCATGCGATATCTCGAGGAAGAAGGTTTGGCCGAGGAAAAAGGAGTTTCTGAGGCTATTTGGATCCATACGATATTCATGCAAAAGAATTGTGCATATGATCTTGAATCCATGCACGAAGATAAGAGCCAGTGTTCAAAAAAGAAAACAACCTGAGGATCTTATCATATCTTCACCCATGGGTTTTAATATTTTCAAAACCCCAGAAATCCTGAGCATTAAAAATGCGATTCTCACGACCTCTCACTCAGTTTGTGAACGAAAAAGAGGTGGTCCTATCACCTATAAATGGAGGAGCCTGAGAAGAGAAGGGTTGCTGTTCACGAATACCCGAAGTGCTTCTGTTACAAAAACTGAGCACACTCTTTGAAGAAGAAAGTCGTGTCCCACAGACCTTCAACAAGTGTCATGCACTCTTAAAGATCCTTGTGAAGAATAAGAGGATCCACACTTCCTTGTGTGAAGAAGAAACCACAAAACACACGATAGGTTTACCCAAACCCTCACGGTGTTTTTATGAAGGAAGAACTGTGGCCAAGCAATTGGTGAAATTTCACCTTTGCTGTGATTTGTTAAGACAGTGTTACACAATAATCTCTCGATTCTGTGAACGAGATTCATGCACACTCATTAGGAGACCCGTTGGCCATCTTGGTTTCACGAAGAAAGGTAAGAACACCATCCTATTTTTATGTTTGTATTCTACTATGTGCAGGGGTTAATTGTTGAAGAAGAAGGATATCTCAAGTGGTGAATTGAAAAAAAGTGTGTGTTTGATTTGAATAAACCTGAGGGCTCGGGAGTTTGAAAGAAAATAGAAGAATACATGCATGTATGAATATACTCTAGTTGAAGGAGACTAAGGCCATGTACACTTGTGCTCTGACAAATAAAGGGCTTCACCCATTCGGGTTTGAAGATAAATAGCACACCTAAAGAATAAAACTGGGCCACCCGATGCTATCTGGGCCACCCCATCGTGTAAGATATCCATGAACCACAACATAAATAAAACTCATAGAATTTTTTTATCCCTTTTATAAATTGATTAACCAATATAAATTAAATGATTTTCATGTTAATCTACTTGAATCACGATTAACCCATGGAAAAGAAATGGGTTCCATAAAAATCTCTTTTAAATAATCACAATTCATCCAGAGAAAGAAAGAGGATGACATCAATAAAAAATATCCCCAGTGAAAGATAAGTAAAAAATGGTTATTAAAATTTATAAATGGAAATACCATTAAAATATCATTAAAAACATTCTTTAAGAAATTATCCTTTTCATTTTTAAAATCACTTTTTAAAACATAAAACATTTTGAAGAATCATTTTTTTGAAAACAACCTCAGAAACATATAAAGGAAGTTTTAAAAATTATTTAATTTTTTTTTTAATTTTTTTTAAAATCATTTACCTTGAAAATTAACTTAAAATTTCATTTTAAAACATTATTAAAACATTTTTAGAAAACATTTTTTTTCAAATAACATAGATTTATGACCAAAGAGTGAAATAAAGTCAAATTTCAGTAAAAACACTTTCTAAAACAATTTAAGTTATAAAGAGTAGAAAAAATGGTACAATTACTTGGAAATATCATTAATAACCATAGGAGAAGATAATTAATGATAATTATAATATTTTAACATCATATACTTAATCACATTAATCCTGATATACGATGATATTGTAACAAAAGACTCTTACCACTTTTGTAACTTTCAATCACAATCCCCAAAACAGAATAAAGTTAAATTAAACATATAATATCATGAAAAATAAGTATATTAATGATATAATATATAAAATGGTATTATATACACATTATAAAATAAGATAGGTGTATAACATAATAAGCATCTCAAATAAGGAAAATTGTGACAAAAATACCTTACCGCTTGGAAACTTTTAAACTATAAACCCCATGAAATAGAGATCATAAAATGGGGTTTTAAATCCCGGTAAATTAAATTATAAGAATAATAAAATACATTAATGGGTATTATATACACTATACAATAGAAATAAGCAGTGAATATATAATTTATCTCACAAAAATAAAAGTGAGATGAGAAAAACCCTTACCTTGAGTCTGATTTGTTATTCTTGTTATTTTTCTTCCTGAATAACAAACCTATATTAATTATTTAATTTCTTGAAAAACATTTCAATTTTTATTATTAATTTTATTTCTCTTTTAAAAAATCTATATATAATTACTTAATCAATTAAGTTTATATCAGATGTTTTGACCATATTTAGCTTATGCGTGAAAACTAATTTGGTAGGTTGGCTATGGTCAAAGGGGTCATTATTCAAACATATTCATAAAAATAATAAAGAAATAATTATAATATTTATACATTAGTTATTTTTTAAAACTTATTATGGAATATGGTTATGAAAAATTAACTAATGTTTCGATCATGGATATGATAGGCTATACATATGCATGAGTAACGTTTCTATTTTTTTCAATGATCATTATGGAAAGAAGGTTAGTAAATTTATCTTTAAATAATAATTATTATATCATAAATACCATATTATTTAATTATATATACTTATATATATCATTATTGTTATGTGGTGATGAAAAAATAAGAATCACATCGCTTTGAGAAGGTGGTAGTCCACACATCCATGAATGACATTATCACTTTTTTTAGTGTGCGAAATTGTAAGAAGAAAATGATATATTATATTCATAAAAAGAAAATTATTTCATTCATATCATATGTATTCATTATATTTACCCTTATTACCTTCAATGTAACACATTAGTGAAAAATTCTTCACATCTCTTTGTGAGGTGGTAGTCCACCGTACACACGAGCAACATTATGGTATAATCTAGGATATGAGATTTTAAAAGGGTGTGTATGATATAATTAATTCATAGGTATAAGTATGTTATAAATATTATATATATCATATATAAATAGTATGTACATAATTATTGGGAGGTCTCTCTTACCTCATGTGTCTAAAAAATTGAATAATAATAGAGGTAAGGGATTAATTGTTCAATAAACACCTCAAAAACACAAAAAAATCATTTTTTAAGGATCTTGTTCCTTAAATCCCAAGTTTCCTTTTTTTCATTTTGTTTTTTCATTAAGGAAACTAGTTTTCTAACCTATGTAATCCATCCATTATGTCTAAATTAAAGTGATAACTATTAGATAATTTTTATACACTGATTATAAATATGAAATAAAAATTATAAAATAAAAAACACATGTGTGTTGGAAATTAAATTTAACAGAAGCACATGTAACGCCCAAAAACACTACTTTAACCATAATCATGACAATAATGTTTTTACTATTTAGGGGTGAATATGTTAATTATAAAAGATCAATTAGTCCATTAATGGAAAATATTTTATATTTATTAACATTTAAAAATAACTATACATAATAAAGTATTTATAGTAATTTTAAGTCATTTAATAAAATATCATTTATTATAAAATAATATTCATGTCAATTTTGACATTATTTATTTAATTTGAATTAAAAAAATACCATGACAATAATGTAATTAAAATATATTAAGTTCACCTCTTTTTATCATGATAGATTCATCTAAAAAGCAATGGAACACAAAAATTAATTATATTTACCTCACTTTTAATATTTTTAGTATCATTTATTTTATTTTATTATTAAACAAATAATCCATATGTTGGTGTTTCTTAAAAATTTAATGTAATTATATCATATCTAAAAATTAAAGATAAATTAATATGATAAAAATAACTCATTAATATTCTAAAATAATACTTATAACTGAGAATATGTAGTTTTTCTCTATCCCCAAAGATTTATATAAATTAAAAGGAAGAAAGGTAAATTTTTATCATTTTCTTTTCTCAAATTATTATATGGGTCAATTTCATGGAAACATGTCCGAAAAACTCATAAATTTAGATCCTAGGGTCACAATGGTAGAAATGTGTCCATAAAATGGGTGTTGGAAAAGTTTTGGTTCATTTTTACAACTTATATTCTAAGTTTAACCACTAAGTAAAATCGTTTTTACCATAATCAATGTAATTAATTTTCATTGTTTTAACTAATCACTTTGGTCAAAAATTAAGTTGATATTATTAGATAATATAAATTATTATAATTAAAAATATGGAATCTATTTTTCCAAATTGAATTCATAAAATTGGAAGAATTTATTTTAAAATTAATCTTGTGAACGTGATGAGAAAGTGGGGTTTTAAAGTGAAAAAGTTCAGGATATTTTTATATCAAAATTAAATATAAAAATTATATAAAGTAAATATATTGTATTAATATATTTATAATTGAAAAATCATGATGTTAAAACTAATTAAAAATATATTGTAACTTTGTAAAACTTCTGATGAAAAGACAGTTCTTAACTAAAACTCAATATTTTTCACTAATCATCAAAAAATGAAATTAAAATTTTAAAATAATACCAAAAATTTACTCTAAGATAATTTTTATATTATAATTTCAAAAATTATATTTATTTTTTCAAATAAAAATTATTAAATTTTCAAAATTTAGTTTTAAATTAAGTGTTCCATAAAAAGATGACAAAATAGATTTTTAGAAAAATAAAGTTTTAAGCATAAAATTAGATTTTTTTTATCTATTTTATAGAAAACACATAGGATTAATGTTAACCATTATATTGAATATATTACATAGAAATTTTATTATTATAATCTAACAATATTTATTTGTTTATTTAATTGGTATAAAACACACTTGTGCGCAATAAAATGGGTTTTTTAGAAAAATATTTTCTTTTATGTTCGAAAAGGGGTTTACCTTCATTTATAATTAATTATAACCAAATAATTAATTATATATACATGTGTAAAACTTTTTTCACAATTTAGTTAATCATGTTCACACATACCATTCTAATGACTAGGTTATAACGGTAATATATATCATGGTTCGTTTGAGTGAAATGTTGCGTATTGAATATGACATTAAACATAAAAATATCAGGGTTGTATGCAATGAAAGATAAAATGATTATTGCGTATAATGTAAGATAAACCTAGTATTTCATTTAATATACTATATTGAATAAAATTTTATTCTTTTATAATTTGTTGGGATGTTACAATTTCTCTACACTAATTAAATTTTATCAATGAATTAGTATTAAAAATGACATTTCATTTTATTTTTACATATATTTCATATTTTTTTTTCTATTTATACCCACCAAATTAATGACTAAATTTATAATGGTCAAATTTAATATTAAAATTTTTATCTTAATAAAATTTATTTTCATTTTAGTTTGGTGTTGTGTGTAGAGTAAGTAATTATATATAGTATTTAATTAAAGAAAAATATATAAAAAATGTAAATGCATTACAAAAAACCTTAAATAAATCTAATAAATGTTGATACCCCATAAAAACTGAATCTAAACCATTATAAAACCCCACCATTACAGAATAATTAGGATATAATGAAGAAATCAAAGGTGGAACTCACTTCGGATCACAAGGAATCGACCTTCTAATGCTAGGGATCCCAAAAACATCTTATAATCACCCAAGAGTCAAGGGAATGTAAGGAAATAAGATGGGTTATGAATGGGATGTCCAATTTATACCCAAGTTGAAAATTAGAATATCACAATGTAAGGGTACAACTCATGACATTATGAATAGGTATTTCACCAAACTATGGCACAACATGTGTGACCACGCTGCAATCACCTTAGTTAAAACTACCTTGAAATACCACATTGAAAATCTCCCCCCCTAAAACTTGGTTAACCCTCAGATACTATAAAACCACAGAAGAACCATGGGGAAATAAAGTACCAATGGCGCAATGACACCCAATACAATAGAACAACCAAAAACCTCTCTCCTAGACCCTTCACCGCAATGAAGAGTACCATGTTGTAACCTGTGACCTTCCATTCATCCCAAAAAATATAAAAACCTAGACCATTACATAACTAAAGGGACACACCATAGGGGTCCTCATATAGTAGATCTAAGGGATCCTAACCCCTAGGGCTCCATGAAATATCATGTTCCCCACACCACAACTAGAACCAAACTTCTCCAAAACCTCTCCTTGATCCTCTATAGTGAAGCATAAAATATTCATACCATAGTGATGCTAAAAATGGAAGAGGCACCAAAATTACCACCGAAAAAACCATACCACAACTGAGACAAACACATTTCTTCTAGACCTCTAAAACTAACCTCCATGTCGCAACATGACCCCCTGCGTTGAAAGCATAATCTACAACAAAATTTTCAGCTTAAAATCAACCTCTTCTCCCTCAAACCTCTCCACAATATTCTAATCCACAAAAAACTCAATTTCATAAGTTTAGGATGTATTTAATGGTACATTATATATCTATTAAATGATTCTAATCCTTATTAATCAAAATAAATCCCTAAAAAGGAAACCATAATAGTCGAGCCAACACTCCCCTTGAAGATTACTCTCTAATAGAAAAAACACACTACTAACACCCTCAAGGAAAGGGATGGACCACAATACTAACTCTCCCTAGATAATAAATACACTCAAGAAACATCACTAGCATGTGAGAGACCTCTCAAACAAGGACCTCACTATCAACATAACCAAACCATAACACTATCTTCCCTGGATCACAACTGACTTCCCATATTTTACTCCCTTAACCTTGACCATATTTCGAAATATATACTCTTTGAAAAAACTACTATACTAATTAAAAAATTTAGAAAAATATTTTTAATAATTTTTAATAAAATTCAAGTACTTTTACTTTTAAATATAACTCAATACACACTTTATAATAGTTCAAATTCACTACAAGGTTTTAGTAAAAGTATTTGATTAACCTAAAAAATCTCGATAGCTTACTCTCCATCGATGAGTAATGAACACATTGAATATTGGGGAAGTCATTTGGTGATTCCCCAAAACATTAAATTAGTAATATATCAAATTTAATTACACCAAACACCTTGTTCCACTCAAATCTAGAACGCGAATCCATGCTCTAACTCTAGAATATTGCCTCATTATCCTCTTATACAAACTATGAGTCCCACAACTCAGAGTAGTCAGCTTAAATTTCACAACTACTTGAGAGGGGCCTTCATAGGAACCCTCTATCACAAAAAAACCCTCTCTCCATGATCTATAATTGATCTCTCATTTCTTCGCAAAAATTTAACTAAAAATTCATGATAAACCACTAAATATTTGGCCTCAAGGAAGACTTGAAAATTTTCACCCACTCTCTCATCAGGTAGAAAACATAAGAAACAAATAATAAGACCCATTAAATGACCCCAAAATCCACACAAACTCTCATATACTTTCTAAATCTCTTAGAGTTTCATTATACAATCACCAATCAAAACCTAGGAAAAATTATGCATACTTCTAACAATAAATGGAAACTTCACATGTTGTACCACTATGAACCATGTTTGACTTGATTGAACAACACCCAAACATATTCGTGTTTCATTTAAAGAAAGTAATCACACTTTACACTTCATTAACTTTAACATGACTCTAAATTGTAAATGGAGACTGCACATGTTGTACCACTATGCATCATGTTTGACCTGATTTAACTACACATTCTTTAAGCATTATAACACTATAGGAACATGATTTATTATTTAATTAAGGGTGAAATACTTTTACTTATTTATTTAAGTACAAAATTCTCAACACACGACATGATTTTGAAAATACTTACTATTTCTTATATAAAAAAATTAAACAACCCCCTTTTTAAAATTATGCATACTTCCAAAAATAAACAATCTGCACCTTACCCCTACACATTCTCATCTACATTTTAATAACTATGTATGAAATTTCATTCCTAATTTTACATATAACACATAAATATTTTATTATAAAAAACTCTATCCATTCTTGAAAAGTAAGGAACATGTTTATTTATTTAGAGATTTTAAATTTTAATGGATAATCTCTATAAATTATTTTTGTATTTCAAAAATTATAGATTAAATGAATGAAATTAAGATTTTTAATAAATCCCTAAAACATGATTATAATATATCATGAGTGGAAGGTAAAACATTGAATAAAAACTTTCATAAAAATAAAGATACTCCTGAGCATGGATCTGAAAAAAATTATTTCAATATATCAACAAGGAATTTACTAAAAGAAACTCGTTTTATAAAGGATATAAAAAATAAGTAATTATATACAAAAAGAATATCTTAATAATGATCTAGTAACAATTATAAAAATCATGGAAGTAGGTCAACAAGATATGCATTTCAATAATCCAAATAGAAATCAGTTCACAAGGAAACATGTTGTAGTAAGAATGGGGGATACATATCCATGTTTCAAAAATTTCCAGTTAAACATTACCATCTAGTTAATTACCATTTACTATTTTTGTTAAAGTTTCTAAATCAATTCAATAAAAAAGTATAAATCATAAAAAAATAAAACATTAAATAATAATCATAAAAACATATATGATATCCAGAATGCATATGTTAAGGTTGGCCCCAATAGGTTAAATACTATGGGTGTGAATCATGGTACAATGAATTAAAAAAACTTCCCTTGGATCTTGTTTTTCTATTAAAAAATATATATTCTCTCTTATTCTCACAATAATATATATATATATATACAAAAAAATAAAACCAATAAAGTGACACAATAATTTTACTTGGTTCACCATAACTGGGATAGTCTAAGGAGCATGTAAAGGTGATGTGCTGATGTACTAGAATACACTAAATCACACTACTGTTACAAGGTTCAAAGTAAAATCATTTTACATCATATTTTACAACCAATCACACTTTTATAGGTCACTAATCTCTCTACTAAAGTAAACACACCACTCCTCCAGAAGACCCTTTTGATGATTTTTATCATCTTTTATTTGGTTCACACTAATATAGGTGGGATAAGAAGCTCTATTTTATCCAGTGGAATTAAATACACCTTACCAAGTACTTTAATTCATATTAAACTATTCACATCCTACTATGACTTCATGGTCTAATACTTTACGAACTTATAATCTTCTCTACATACTCAGACATTAAAGATTACTGGTCATCATGAACTATAGCTTCATGGAACCCTCCTTCATGAAATTTTGGTCTACTATTCATACTTCAACTTTATAGACAACCCCAAAAATATGATTTCATGAACTTTAAACTCATGTAAAACCTTTTAGACTTAATTGAATTCCTATAGTGATAATTTCTCTAATGAAATTTTCTTCACTGTTGCATGAAGTTTTTATAGGTTTTTAATATAGGTAAAACTCTATGAAAACCCCATTAAAATTTTAATTAATGTTAATACCTTATTTAAATCTAATCCATGAACTACTTCAACATCTCAATACCACATACTATAAACTCAACCCCATGATGCATGGGCCAACTTCACAATTTGCGTAATCCCTTTCATAGTGGCTCAAAAATCACCACCTTATAAACATTTAATCTTCTTTACAGTGGACAAAAAAATCACCATATTATGACCACATACTTGATTTGGTGCTTTATGGACATACTTTTCATCCCACATGATCAAACTCATAGTCCGCTAATTTCAAACAACCTTCACAGTTTTTACAAACTCAAACTCATAGTCCTCGTACGAGACCTCAAAGTCAATGTACTTGACCCCATATCCTTCCTTATATCTTCATGGAAAACCTAATTTTCTATGGATTTTTCACATAATTTTTTTTAAAAACATTAGGAAACTATGATACCTTCTTTAACTTCTATACTAGGAAACCATAGGAACATTTCCCACCAACATTTCTAAAAAACCAAAAATCTCTAAAATAACATCATGGGGCATTTTTTTTCAAACAATCCCCCACTTTGTGTTTTTTGAAAATTATTTAACCACCATTAAAATACTATGACTCTAGATAGTGAACAAAGATTTAATCAACACGTAATTTAAGACCACATGTGCCAAGCATAGTGTGAGAAAAAAAATTATCATGAGAATCTCATCAATAAATCACTTAATTCATAATAACACCTATTAAACCTTTCTTAATACCAACTAATAGTGAAATTTGTTACCAAAATTTTGTGGTGATAAATTACAATTATTTAAAATATAGTGTATCTCTTGAGAAGACCACTTCATCAACTATAATAGGTAATTACTTTCATCACAAACCCAGATGAATTTCCTTTTAATGACTTTTATTTATCGAAATAACCACTTCCTCATCATAAAATTTTCAAAACTCCCTTAATTTCTTTTACCCCACTAATTAATCATGGAACAACTCCCCACTTGTAAAAAAAAATTCCACCTAAATTAATAATATTTATACCCCTTTTTCAATGAACCCAAAGGTCACTCCTATTAGGACCATAATAGGGAGAAGGAAACAAATCACCCCATAGGAAAAAAAATATACTTCGAGGAGTGGGGGTCCCATATACAAACCATTCTAGTGTGGGGAGTTGATTGGACTCCAAGTGCTAACTGATGACTTTCAAAATCTTCCTTGGGTAATACATTCATCCAAATGTCTATAACTTGTAGTTATGTAGGCACATACTCAAACTTCACTAACTCATGCTCCACTTTCTCTTTGATAAAATTATTCTTTATTTAAATGTTTGTAGTACATGGGTGATGAAATATATTTTTTCTAAGATTTATAGCACTTGAATTATCACAATTGATTTCGATCATAGATTTCACTTCAACCCTTATGTATTCAAGCTACTGCTTCACCCATAAAAACTGCATGAAATATTGAGTGGTTGAAATATATTCAACTTTCGTGATGCTCTAAGAAATATAAACTTTTTTATTTCTTAGCATAGAAATAAAAAATCTACCAAGGTAGAATTCAATAGTTGATGTTTACTTTATGTTAACTGTTGAACCAGCCCAATCCATATCAGTATATCCCAATAATTCTTATTGATATTTTTCATGGTATAAAAAATAAAGATTCAACATAACTTTTATATAACATAATATTCATTTCAATAAAATAACTTTGATATCATTCAACCAAACATATGAAAAAAATATCAGTTCTTGTTATTATTAAGTATAATAATTTCCCAATGATCTACATGTATTCTATGACATTAACCATTTTTCCTTCATCATCCCTTGAAAATTTCATCATGTTAGAAACTAGAGTTAACATATCCTTGGAATAATCTGTTATAAATCTTCTTAGAACATATTTATCATATTTATATTGATAAATTAATGTTCAATTACTTACTTATACTACATTTAAATGAATAAAAAACTTTAGTTTTCTGATCACTGACATTTCAAACCCACACTTCATGAATTATGTAATTTTTTTACACTACACTTCATTCAATACAACAAGAATTATTTCATTGATATACATGAGAATCATCATCATTTTATAACTCTTATTATTAACATCAATATTTTAATCAACTCCGATATATTGCAAATTGAGATTCTTTAAATACTGATCAAGTTGTGAGTACTATGCTCTTGGTGTATACTTTAATCCATATAACACATTATTCAGTTTACAAACATCGTTTTCATCTTCATGAATAATAAAATCATCTAGTTTCTTGATGCACACATCTTCTCCTAGAACCCCATTAATAAATCTTGACTTTACATATATCTAGAGAACTATGAAATCCCTTTTCACTACGATAGACAAGAATAGTAAAATTGTCTCTAACCTTGTAATAGGTGAAAATGTTTCACTAATATCGGTACCCTCTATCTGGGAGTATCACTTGCACACAATTAATAATTTTTTTTGAATCACCATTTCATATTCATTCATATTGTTATGAAAGAACCATTTTGTAATGATGAATTTCTTCTCTATTAGCTTTGAAATAATCTTTCATTATTAATTCTTTTTGATTTGGTCAAGATTTTCATTCATCACCTGAACCCAATTCTCATCTCTAGTATCTTTTTAAAAATATTTCATATCTAAATGTGATAATAAGGATGTTCACTATAGATACTTAATTCTACTCATCTACACCAAAAATTTCTGATCTATGATAATATTTTACTTATCAATTTCAGATCTTCTCCTATACTTCTACATATATATAGGTATGGATTCCTCTTTCTCATCATCAATATTTTCTTTTGAATTAATATTTTATACCTATTCTCCCCCTGGGATACTTACCTCTTCATCATTTTCATCAAGAAATTACTCCCTATGATTTTAATATTCTATTAATTTTCCACAAAAACAACATCATTACTATCAAAAACCTTTCCTAGCTTCTTATTGAATAATTTATACACTTTTATTTTTCTTGAGTATCCAAGAAATATACCTTCATCTATACAGAATTCTAAATTTATGTGCTTTATCTTATTGAGAATGAATCATTTACTTTCGAATATTTGAAATTATTTCAATAACTATTTCTTTCTATACCAAAAATTATATGGGATATTTTCTTCTTTCAGACACAACAAAGATCTTTTATATATTTAAATTGATTTTAAAACTACTTACTTTTAAAACTTATATGGTAGGTATTTTTTAGTGAGCATAATTTATAACATATTGTTTATGATCTAATTTCTTCTCTCAACCATACTATTTTTACGAGGATTTCTCACTGCTGAAACTTGGTGCATTATCTCATTTTTTCAAGATAATCCTATACTTGGATATTGAAAAAATATTTTCCATTATTGGTTTAGAATTTTAAAATTTTATATTCAAGCATATTTTCAACTTCCATATGATATTGTACTATGTAGTTGAGCACCTATAACTTGTCGGTGATGGCTGAAATCCATATAATCTCACTGTAATCATTAATGAAAAGAACATAAAATTTACTCCCATTAATATATTCTAGTGAAATAGGTACACACATATCAATATGAATTAGTTCAAGAACTATTATTAATCTTTTCTCATTCACCTTGTTCATCTTTCAAGTGATCTTACCTTATTAACAAGCATCACATGTGTGAATAAGATCACATGATAGCATAAGGAGATCTTAAGCTACATCAAATTTTACAAAATCCTCTAAGTATGGTTGGCTCAAATGGCTAAGTAATTTTTGACATAACCTTTTCTTATTCTTATTTGGATAGAAATAACACATATTTTTCTCCACCAACATGTTAGATATTCCTCTTAATGTACTTACCCTTTATAAAAACTTCCACTTTTCCATTGATGATACAAAGTTACTTGGTAAAATTTATTATGTGACCTATGTCACATAGTTGAATTAAACTTATCTAGTTGTGTCTGAGACCTTCAAAAACTAAGTAATTTGAGTATCATATATCTTTTTCTCCACATTTGGATCTCCTAGATCAAATAATCATTAGTTCTTTATCATTTAGAAACCTAATGATAAATTTCTTATAGTTCCTTATGCATGTGATAAGATCATTATTTCCCATTATGTGGGAAGAATATCTACTATCAAGGATCCAAACACAGACATGATCTGATTCTTTAAGGGAAATCTCTACAACCATTTCTTTCTCAACTCTTTTCTTTTTTATTCATATTTTTTACCCACACCTGATTTTAATTGAAAGGATTGATCTTCTTTAGAGTATTTTTAAAAGATACAAATTGATTTTTCATTTTCATCCTATTTTATGATTCCATGAGTTTCTAAGTACAATCAATTTAGGTATTCTTTGAAACATTACTATGAATTTTCAATGTGAAATATTTTATCATGTATAAAAATACTGCAAACCAAAAATAGTAACAATAAAAAGAATGCCAGGAATATTGAGCTATATTTGGATGGTAATTTTTCTATTTTTCCCTTCTGTACCTCTTAAATATAGAATAATTTAATTTTTAATATCTTATCTTTCCACAAAAATAAAACATAATTAGAGGTTAACTCCTTTATAACATTGATGAAGAACTAATTTTACCTTGTATTCTCTTAATATTCTATGTCATACCTAAATTACCCTTTAACTTTAGAGTGGGTTTTTATGATTTTTCATTTACCATCACTGTTTTCTGTTTACAATAAAGATCCATACTAACATTATCTTTCATATATGAATTTTACTTTTACAAACATTCCTTTTACTATTCTTCTATACCTTTATGCTTCACTTTCACTTTTCTATCACATATGTGATCTTATCTCCCGATGTCACACTAGGATTCAAAATTATTTCTTGATCCTTAAATTTATGGCACATACTGACAACTACCTCCTCTATATCTTCGATGCATTGTCCTAGTCTTTCATTTTATTATTCAAAAAATTGATAACCCTAGTTTTTTATTCAACATTGAACTTGTACTCAACCACATTCTCCGAATTTTCTAGCTTTTCATATCAAAGATTATTAATTTCTACCTCTATATCAAACTTCTCCTCTTCTTATTGCTACATATAGAGTTTTTAATCATGAATAAATATATTGAATTTCTTAATTTTTAATCTACAAACATATTTTATTTAAGAGTGGCCTCAAGGTCAAATTGGAGATCAACTCTTCCTCACAATTCTTCTCCACTAGCATCACTTTTTTCCCTTGTATGAGAATTCTGCATAACGGCCACCATGGAATTTTCTCTATGATCTTTGTCATATTAAATTTCTTCTGCCTCATTTTCTTATAAAAAATTATCTTCCTGTGAAAGTAGGTTCTTATTCTTATAGAATTTACACTTAGCACTTCTCCTACCTTTCACATTGACCAAAAACTTCTTAATTATAATTTCATCATCCTCATCATCCTCTCGAAACTTCTTGGTATAATTTACTACAAGGTTCCCAACCTTTGTACATTGAAAGCGTGATAATGGGAGTTTCCCGTTAAAATTTCCTTTCCCACTTTGAAAATTTGAATAATAGAATTACATGAATTTATCTGCCTCTTGTTCTTCATATCTATCCTCCCTGATGAGATTTTAATGGAATTTAATTCCATCTCTTTAGACTTACAATTTTCGATTACCTTATTATCATAATTTCTCATCACATATGAAAGAAGAATATTGTGTAGAATATCTAATGTTAGATAAATTGGATCTTTGTACTCTATTATAGAGACTTTTATATTGAACTAGGGTGGTATTCTTCTCAGCATGTTCTTGATGATATTTAAATCATCAAGGTTTTATCTATGATTTTTAATGACCGCTATAATAACATTCACCCGATCAAATAATTCATTAACTAATTAAATCGGGTGTATCCGTAAGTCCTCACACTTGTTCCAAAAAACCTATAATTTATATCCTTGACCTTTTGAATTTACTTCATAGATATTAGTAAGATTTTACCACATGGAATGAATGTATTTACACAATATTACCTTCATATAGATTATGTTGGATAAGACTCCCCCTAAAGCATTGATTCCTATGGAATCAACCTCCGATTATATTTGCATAACTTTAGATAAATCTACAATATTTATACTTTATGAAATATCATACATCATGACTGTAAAAAAATCTATACATAAATATCACTAGTACTGTATCCTATTCTACCATAGTTGAAAATTGTTTCCATCGAAGATCAAAATCCATTTATGATTAACTTCTTCCATTGATTTTTTTGAGAAATATTAAATGACTTTAAACTTTAACACTGATACCAATTATTGTCCCCAATAGTTTAAATATTATAGGAGGGGTTAATCAGGGTATGATAGATTAAAACTACAACCCCTTTGATTATATTTTACCATTAAAAAAATATCTTTGATCTTCTTCTCACAAATATATATATATATATATATAATCAAGAAAGAGACATGTTAATTTTACTTAGTTCAGCCTATCCAGGCTAATCTAAGGAGCATACAAAGGCAATGTGATAATGTAATGGAATCCAATAAAGCATAATATTATTACAAGTTTTGGAGTAGAATCACTTTCCTTCCTAGTTTACTACCGATCACACTTTAAAATATCATTGATCTCTCTAATAAAATGAACACATTGCTTCTACAGAATATCCTTTTATTGATCATTATTATATTTTATTTTATACACAATGATATGGTTGAGACATGAATCTCTATTTTCATATAAGATATGAAATTCATCATACCAAATACTTTAATTTGTGGTACACTATTCACTATGTACCCCAACTTTACAATATGCTACTTTTTGAACTCGTGAGTTTCTCCATATACTCTGACCTCATAGAAAAATAATCACAATAGAATCTAACTTCATGAAAAACTCCTCTATGAACTCGTTCTCTAATCTAAATACTATAACTTTTCAAATAACCCCATAAATCCCCTTCCATGAACTTACACCTCATGGAAAACATTTTAGACATAACTAAATTCACCCAATTGTGATTTATCTAGTAGAATTTTATTCTCCACTAAAGAAAGTGTTTAAGGGTCATTTATATAGGTAAAACTCTCAACTGAAGGGATTTTTAAATTCACCTATACTCTTAATTTGACTTCATTCTATCTTGGGTAAGGTAATCCAAGATCTTTGAAAATAGGTGGGTTCTCTTATTTCAATGGTCCATGGATATGCATGATGGATTCAACCAACCTTCCATGATGATTTGGATTTGTCTTCTGATATGACCATTACCTTTCTTCAACCCAACTCTCTTGAATAGTATAAGGGATTTTATTAGGAACTTCCTCTACATGGATGTGTCCACCTTTACAATGAAAATCATGATGGTGACTAGGATTTTCATTGAGATGGATCTCTCATCCATCTTTCCTTGGTAAATTTTTGTTACATGATAGTTCTAATATATCCCATTAGAAGGTTTTTTATTTATTTAACAATGTTACTTTATGAAATATTTATTATATCCAAGGGCTAGATTCAATGGATTTTAGAATAGATTCATATCCTCATATGCTAGATGATGCAAGAAATATTTAGTTTGAAAAAGAAAAATATGTATTTGAAAATATTTCTCTGGTTATCATATATAATCCTCCCCTAGATTATATTCATCCCCTATAGGTATAGGATATCTTTAGTCCTATAAGAGGGAAAATTTATCATGTCTTAAAAGGAATCACCCTTTCATACCACCTATGGGAAAAATCTCCCTCTTTGTACCCTCACCAAGAAACAGACCACCCTATGTTGGTCTGGGTAACAACCCTCTAAGATGATTTCTGGTTATTAGCATAGAAGTTTCTCTTCTCCAATCTCTAGATCCAATATACAAGGTTCACTAGGAAGTGATAATTCTAAAGTTGGTCTCAATTATTTTTTATCTTTGTATAGTGGTTATTCAAAGGTGTGATTATTCAAGATCTCCTTGGATATGATTTATATACCTAGTTATCCTTAGATGCTTCAACTAGTTAATAAAATTTATCCTCCCCTTATAGTTGTTGATCCTTTATAATTGGACCCTTAAGTTAATCCCAGTAGAGGTCTTCTTTGCCCCAAGATGTTCCTACCTTCCCCAGTCATTCCAATGGAACTTGAGATAGGAAATACCCCTTATCCCTATTCATATCCTATTATAGATTCTTCTTATGAAGTTATAGATGATGTCTCTATCATTTATCCTAATTATTTAACCCATTTTATCAAGGATAATAAATAATCTCAAATGGACCTCTCACTTATTGTCCTTCAATAGAATTTGGGATCATCCTTACTAAGTTTAAGTCGCACGAGGGCGCGGACTGGTCGTGAGGGCGCGGACCTGTCGTGCATCGGTGTAAGGGCGGTTTGGCCCGGAGGTGTCGTGAGTGGCGGGGAAGGCCGGATCGGCCATGAACGCATGGGGGGCGACTCGGCGGTTTGACTTAGATGGCCGAGGCCGGTTTGGCCAATGCCGCGAGGGGCGCGGCTCGGGCGGATCGGCCCGGGAGGCTGGCAAGTGGCCGGGTGGCCCGCGGGCAGCCAGGAGGCTAGCAGTCGGCCGAGACATGGGAGGCCGGGTGGCTGGCGGGCAGCCGGGAGGCCAACGGGTGGCTGAGAGCCAGTTTGGCCAAAGGTCCGCGAGGGCGGCGTGGGTTGTGGAGTCCGCAGGTAGCGCGATCATTTTTTGTCATCTCCATCACCTCGTCATTTCGCCTCCATGCCGAAGAACATCACAAAGAGATCGACAGAGGGAGTTGGGCCATGTTAGTTTGACCCACACCCTCCACGTTTAGGATGATAGCAATTGGTCCATCAAGAAAAGAGAACGATGAACTTCAAATTCTATATCCTCTGCAATGATTATTTTCCAATCCGCAGAAGAAAATCAAGGAAATCATTAACATGAAAATAAACCTCCTACCTCTGTTCAATGTTTTTCAATGTCAGCTCAGGGAAGAAGATAGATCGTTGGGAAAAGATGGACGTCATTGTCGTCGGCGTTTTCCTCGATCATCGGTTTGTGCGCCTGCTCGTCGTAGTTGAAGACATCCTACGTCGGAGTAGGTTCCGAGGAAGGAAGTCGAAGTCGAAGTCTCTCCTCACTGGCGTTCTTCGTTGGAAGAATGCATTCTTCGTGGAGGAAGCGTAATCCTCCAAGTGTTGAGCTTCACGTCACTTTACCAGCACTTCATTGCTTGGTGAAGACATACCAAAACCTCCTCCCAAGCTTCCTATATATAGGAGAGGGAGGGAGGTAGGTAATGATCATTGGAATTTATGATAGTTCATTTATTAGGAACCATCCAAAATTCCAACGACGCCGTTATTTAAATTTAAAAGGAGCAAGCTTATTAAATTATGCTGGTGTAATTTAAGATGTGCCTTGGATATAATTATTGGAAGGATACCAAGAGGATCCCCCCACATTTAATAGGGATCTGAGAGGTTTATCCCAATTAATAGGAGGTTTCAAGGGGGTTTCAAAACCCAGGTGGTCCCCACCACCATAACCTCTCATGGGAGGTTAATGTGTGGTGGTCCCTACTTCCAACTTTCATGTGGAGGTTTAGTTCTAGTGGACCCCACCAGAAATATCCACATGGATGCTCAAAATAAAATAAAATGAAGTTTATTTTATTTTATCATTTCCACAAAAATCCCGAAAAACTAACTTTCTCCCTCGTCCATCTTCCGTCGAGGTGAAATTCTTCTTAAGAGAATAATGACGCTGCGAGTTAAACAATGCCCTCAGTTTTCAATTCTGAGCACTAGTTCAAAATTTATAAAACACCGCTCACATGTTTACTGAACGTACCTGAAAAAAAAGTTCGGAAAATTATTATCAGTCACCCTCGACCCGCACCAATCAAGGTTAGGCTCTACCTAGGTGAAAAACACCCCAACGAACACAACGATACTCCCGGATTTTCAATTCGAGTTACTGTTTAGAAGTTATGAATTTTACAATAAAATAATTTTCACTTAATTATTTTATTTGCGGCCAAAAACTAACTTTCTTTGGTGGCCCGCGCTGACCAAAGTTAGTATCTTCTTAAAGAAATAATACCCTCACGAGTTCAGTGGTGGTCTCAATTTTTTAATCTGAGTTACCATTTGTGAGTTATAAGAACTTGAAAAATAAAATAATTTAATTAATTATTTTATTTACGATTATGCCATTTTTGGGTTTTCCCACAGGAAGCCCATGATGACTAATCTTAAGTCGCGCCTAGGGTAAACCCACCCTTCTGAGTGAAACGATGCCCTCATATTTTTGATCCGAGTAACCATTTAAGAGTTATTCCACTTTTTCAGGAAAACTACTTACACGTGTTAACTTTTGATTAACAAAACTTCGATGGATCATTCCGGGCACCCGAGGCCTCAAAATCATGAACCGTCAGATTTCACGAACTCATAAAATTCCATTATATTGAAAAAAATACATGGAAATTCTAGGTCTTTACATTCTCCCCACCTTAGGGTTATACGTCCCCATAAGCAACAACTCAAACTAAGGGAACAAGTGGGGGTACTGAGCATGCATCTGAGCCTCCCGCTCCCATGCGCTCTCCTGGAGGTTCCCGTGCTGCCAGAAAACGCGAACTAGAGGTATCGACCATACACTAAGGTCCTGCTCCTATCAATCCTCAATATCTACTGGAACCTCTGTAAAATTCACCCCAACGTCGACGTCCAGCTCCCCATGGTCGATGATGTGAGAAGGGTCGTGCACGTATCTCCTCAACTGGGATACGTGGAAGACTTTGTGCACCCAGTGCAACTGAGGTGGAAGAGCTAAGCAGTATTCCACCTCGCCAACTCTACTGAGGACCTGGAAAGTTCCGATAAACCTCGAAGATAACTTGTTGCCTCAGCCAAATATCTGTAAACCTCGTCGAGGTGAGACCCATAGAAAGACGTAGTCGCCATCCTTGAACACCAGAGATCTTTGTCTCATGTCAGCATATGAATTCTGCCTACTCTGTGTAGTCTTTATCTTCTCCAGGATGATCTGCACCTTCTCTATGGTAGCCTGTACCATCACTGGTCCCACGAGTGCTGAATCCCCTGGGTCAGTCCAGCACAAATTTGATCTGAAAGGTCGCTCATACAACGCCTTAAAATGTGTCATCCCTATGGTGGAGTGATAGTTGTTGTTGTATGCAGACTCTAAAAAAGGTAAGTGATCCTCCCAGCTGCGACCAAAGTTGAGGACACAAGCACGCAAAATGTCCTCAAAGGTCTGAATGGTCTGCTCAGTCTAACCATCTGTCTGAGGATGGAAGGAGGTGCTCAAACGAAGCTACATCCCGAAATCCTCCTGCAACCACTACCATAGCCAAGAAGTAAAATGTGTATCTCGATCAGAAATGATTTTTGAGGGTACTCAATGTAACTGCATAATCTCCTGCACATAGAGGCGTCTCAAGCACTCTACTGAACCCTGTTCTTTGATCGGTAGGAAGTGGGATGACTTGGTGAGTCGGTCGATGATCACCCAAATCGAGTCATGACCCCTAGATGTATGTGGAAGTCCATTTACGAAGTCCATGGATATCCCATACCACTTCCACTTTGGGACCTCTAAAGGCTGAACCAAGTCAACTGGTACGTGATGCTCCACCTTCACTTACTGACAAGTGAGGCACCGAGAGACAAACTATGCAACAACATTCTTCATTCCTAGACACCAGTGTTGTCGTCAGAGATCCTGGTACATCTTCGCCACTCCTGGATGTACCGCTGGAGGGGATGTGTGTAACTCCCTCAACACTTCCTCCTGAAGTGAGACTGGAACCATGGAACTTACTCTAAAGAGGATGACATGCTCCCCACCTTCAAAAAATCAATCAAGTGCATGCCCTGTGGATATCTGAGCACGTTGTATCTCACAGTCAGCGTCCCCATGTTGTGCCTCCCTGACTCACTGAAGAAGTGGGGGAGTGATTGTAAGAGACTGAAGGAAGGCTGCTCCATCTCTATCCCCAAAGGATATCTGTAACGCAGCCAACTGCTTTGTCACCTCACTCAGCAGATGCAGGCCTAACCTCTTGCTGAGTGCATTTGCTACCATGTTCCCTTTCCAAGGAGTATAGACTATCTCAAAGTCAACTTCTGCTTCCACAAGGGTGAGTTTGGCCGACTCACGAGTGATTGGATGCACCCTCCTATGCATGAGTTTATCCTATGCTTCCTGGGTTTCCTTTTTCACCGACCAAGGAAAACCCCATTCCAACGTTGGAGATAAAACACAACCTCTTTTCCTAATACAGTCAATCTAAGTGTGAACTATGGATGTCAAGTCCAAACCCAAACTAATGTCGTAAGGCCGCGATGCTGACACCAAGAGGTTCCAACCGAAACTCTTGTCTCAAGGGTCATATCACACCGTCGACGTAAGTGTGATTATCGAGTATCCTCCCAAAGGTGTCTCCAGACGTGAGGGTCAAGTCAACGGTTTAACTGGAAACTCTACATCCTGAAAAAGACTCATGGAAGGAAGGAATGATTGGTACATATGTCTATTGATATGGTAGATAGTAGTAGACATAGAATGTACCTTGAATAATTTCTAAAGCCCTTGGGTCCCACTGCTAACATTCACTAGCTGTATTCGCTTAGCCAATGAACATTCAACCACAAAGGTTCTATCTAGCACCCTAGCATAAGTAGGAATGTATAGAGGAATAGTTATGGCTCGGATGTCCTTTAAAAAAACCTCACTCAGAAGTTTGAGCCCTAAAGCACTGATTATATCGTATTCATTGAGTACCAAGAAATATCGGTACGCCTCGATGAATACTTAGATACCGACATGTTGTCCTACCGAACCTATAGAAGTTCTAGAGAACTCTCAGCCACCTACTCAAGCCAGTCCTCATCCACCTATGATTTGGGCTTTCCTCATAACCTGAGGGGTATCTGATGCTGAAAAACGTGTAAGGTACTAAGCCTACATTTTCCCTCTACCGGTACTACTGGTTGTAACTGTTTACCAACAGGTAGTGATATAGCAGGCATACTACCCAAAGGTACTATCTCGGGCAATAGTCCACATATCAAAGCCTCATCACTAAGAGGACCATCCTCATGGTCACTCACTGAAAAAGACTAGTATTTAAGACCACCGTCAGCTCTATTGGCATCTCAACTAGACGGGAAAATCTAGAAATCGCCTCCAGCTAGCCCTCAAATGTGTGGGAAATTGTCTCACCTAGAAACCTCAGAGGCCTCTACTGCTGGAACATGTGCAATAAGCTCAGTCGATGTTCACCATACGCCATTATGGCTGGTGGTATCTGCTACCCAACAGGTGGTGGTGCTGTTGGTACACCACCCGAAGGTGCCAACATAGTAAGAGGGCCCTCCATCGGAGCCTTGTTGCTCGGTGGGCTGTCAGTACGTACAACTCTCAGAACTCTAATTGGTTGTCTACGTGGGGGCATCCTGAAAATAATCATATGCGACACGGTCAAAAGTTATACCTGGTGAGCTCACCTAGTTGAGCTAACTCAAAGAAAACTTTTGAAAACACAAACACAATCAGCATTTCTATGCACTGAGTTGGGAATCAGAAGTTAGGGTCATGGTGTATGGATACATCGGCCGCCGCATCAACACTAGAATCCCTAAACTGAAAACCACACTCAGTACCCTTAACACTGTTGCTTCATAGAAAATATCAGAGTCCTAAGTTCTACGGTATAACTGACTCCTTTGATACCAAATTGTCATGACCCATCCCCTGGGGCCCATTCCGTGACTACCCCAAGCCCGAATTCCATAGGACATGGGCTGGAGACTAGAACTAAAGGCTTAAATCCCTAAAACTAGGAAGGAATTGCCTTTATAACCTGAAAACACACACAACAAAGTAAAAGCTGGAAGGAAAAAACTAAGTAAAACTATATAACAAATCATACTGAAAGAAAAAGGGGGGCCGGAAATAGAATCCCAACTGTAAAGTACAAGGAAATGGAAAATACAACTGAAGAAAAGAAAAGATACCGTTGGGTCGTCTTCTGTGGTTCCCACCTGATGGGTAGGTACATATCGCCTCCTCAACACTCCAGGTCCATCCATATACTCCGTGTATCATCACGTCGTATGGTCCACCTCTGGGTACCATCCGATCCTGGTGCTCTTAGCATCAGTCAGCATTGTCCGTCATCTACATCCAACACAACGAGGTGTGGGCATAGCCCATGCAGGGGTGAATATAACGATACTTAGTAGGGACCCTGAGACCCTCAAGGTCTCACACAATCCAACAAGGATAAATCAAAAAGTATGAAATCAAATTATAACCCCACTTAGGTATATGCCTATACATATACCTAAGTTATAAAGTAATCTATCTAAATCATGAGGAAAACACAAAAGTTACTGACTCAGCTCACACAGGTATACAACTTTTTTTGAGAGTTAGAGATGATTAGATGTAGTCACTAAATCATCTATTCTGTTGAACCAACGTAGGATCCTAGTACAGAAATCAGAGCTGTCAAACCCACACAGAATCCAAGAATAGTATTCAAAGATGTCGAACCCACACAGGATCCATGAACAGTAGTCAGAGCTGTTGAACCCACATAGGATCCAGGAACAGTAGCAGAGCTGTCGAACCCACACAAGATCCAGGAACAGTAGTCAGAGCTGTCGAACCCACATAGGAACCAGGAAAAGTAGTCAGAACTATCAAACCCACACATGATCTAGGAATAGTAGTCAAAACTGTTGAACCCACACAGGATCCAGGAACAATAGTCATAATTATTGAACCCACACTGGATCTAGTAATAGTAGTCAGAACTGTCAAACCCAAACAGGATCCAGGAATACTAGTCAGAGCTGTTGAACCCGCACATGATCCATGAACAGTCTTAAGAGCTTTCGAACCCACACAGGATCCCAAAACAGTAGTCAGAACTATCGAACCCACACAGGATCCAGGAATAGTATTCAGAACTGTCGAACCCACATAGGATCCAGGAACAGTAGTCAGAGCTGTCAAACCCACACAGGATCCAGGAACAATAGTTAAAGCTGTCGAACCCACAGAGTATCCAGGAACAATATTCATAACTATCAGACCCACACAAGATCTAGGAATAGTAGTCAGAGCTGTTGAACCCACACAGGATCTAGGAACAGTAGTCAGAGAGCAGCCAACCACAAGGTTTCCCCACAATCACGCTTGATTCCAGGAGGGTCCACTCCTCAAGCCAAGTGTCAATACATCATCTTCCATGAAGTCCCATGAATAAATATTCTAAAGGTCCACCACCTCATAGGAGTCTCAACGCAATAGACGACGCGTCAATCGGACGCCCGGTCTGAGAGTTATTAGCCTTTTAGTCCCAGAGGCTCGGTTGGATTCGTGCATGATCTAACCTAACCGTATCTCAATTATACCCCAAACTCTAGTGGGGTATACTCTAAGGGACCTTCATGCTCCAATTTTTCCATCACCATTGATGGTTCGTCAAACGAACGTTCGATGCCAAAGATATGGCCGAAAGAGCGTAAATGGGTCGAAGTGGGCCCTGGTCCGGTCCGACCCGGTCGGACCGACCTGACCCGACCCAGTCTGGGCCGAACCGGTCTAGGTAGACCCTTATTGACCCATTGGGTTTGGCCCAGCCCGCTGGGCCTAGACTAGCAAGTCGTGAAGGCCGCGAGTAGCACAAGGGCGCGGACCGGTCACGAGGGCGCGAACCTGCCGCGCGTCGGTGTAAGGGTGGTTCATCCCAGAGGCGCCACGAGGGGTGCGAAAGGCTGGATCGGCCATGCACGTGTGGGGCGCAGCTCAGCGACTCAGCGACTCAGCCCAGATAGCCGAGGACAGTTCAGTTATGGAGTCCGCGGGTAGCGTGGTCATTGCCTGTCGCCTCCGTCACCTCATCGTTTCATCGCCATGCCGAAGAACATCACAAAGAGATCAGTAGAGGGAGTCGGGCCATGTTAGTTTGGTCTTCACCCTCCACGTTTAGGAAGATAACAATCGTTCCATCAATAAAAGAGAACGATGAACTTCAAATTCTACAGCCTCCGCAACGATTATTTTCCAATCCGCAAAAGAAAATCAAGGAAAGCATTAACACACAAATAAACCCCCTACCTTTGTTCGATGTTTGTCGACGTTGGTGCGGGGAAGAAGATGGGTCATTGGGAAAAGACGAACATCGGTGTAGTCGGCATTTTCCTTGATCGTTGGTTTGTGCACCGACTCGTCATAGTCAAAGACATCCTACGTCAGAGTAGGTTCTGAGGAAGGAAGTCGAAGTCGAAGTTGCTCCTCGCCAGTGTTCTTCATTGGAAGAATGTGTTCTTCGTGGAAGAAGCGTAATCCTCAAAGTGTTGGGAATTGTGTCACTTTACCAGTGCTTCATAGCTTGGTGAAGCCCTCCCAAAACCTCCTCCCAAGCTTCCTATATATAGGAGAGGGAGGGAGGTAGGTAACGATCATTGGAACTTATGATGGTTTATTTATTAGGAACCTTCATAAATTCCAAAGACGTAGTTATTTAAATTTAAAAGGAGAAAACTTATTAAATTATGATGGCGCAATTTAAGAGGTGCATTGGCTATAATTATTGGGAGGATACTAAGAGGATCCCCCCACATTTAATAGGGACCTAAGAGGTTTCTCCCAATTAATGAGGTTTAAAGGGGGTTTAAAAACCCAGGTGGTCCCCACCACCATAACCTCTCATGGGAGGTTAAGGTGTGGTGGTCCCCACTTCCAACTTCAATGTGGAGGTTTAGTTCCGGTGGACCCCACCTGAAATATACACATGGAAGCTCAAAATAAAATAAAATGAAGTTTATTTTATTTTATTATTTCCACAAAAAACCCAAAACCTTACTTTCGCCCTCGTCCATCTTCTGTCAAGGTAAAAGTCTCCTTAAACGAATATCAGCGCTGCGAGTTCAACGGTGCCATCAGTTTTCAATTCTGAGCACCGGTTCAAAAGTTATAAAACACCGCTCGCGCGTTTACTGAACATACCTGAATTTTTTTTGGAAAATTATTATCAGTCACCCTAGACCCAAGCCGGTTGATGTTAGGCTCTGCCTAGGTGAAATATGCCCCAACGAACACAATGGTACTCTCAGATTTTCAATCCAAGTTACTGTTTAGAAGTTATGAATTTTACAATAAAATAATTGTCACTTAATTATTTTATTTGCGGCAAAAAACTAACTTTTTCTAGTGGCCCGCGCCGGCCAAAGTTAGTATATGCTTAAAGAAAGTATACCCTCACGAGTTCAGCAGTGGTATCATATTTTTAATCCGAGTAACCGTTTGTGAGTTATAAGAATTTAAAAAATAAAATAATTTAATTAATTATTTTATTTACGATTATTTCACCTTTGGGTTTTCCCACAGGAGGCCCGCACCGACTAATCTTAAGTCGCGACTAGGGTAAAACCGCCATCTTGAGTGCAATGATGCCCTCATATTTTTGATCCGAGTAACCATTTAAGAGTTATTCCACTTTTTTCAGGAAAACTGCTTACACGCATTAACTTAAGCTTAACAAAACTTCGACGGATCATTCCAGGAACCCCGGGCCTCAGAATCGTCCACCGTCAGATTTCGCAGACTCATAAAATTCCCATATATTTAAAAAAAATTACATAGAAATTTTAGGTATTTAAAATCCTCATTAATAGAATTTTTTTATCCATCCAAGTGCATGTTCTCTCAATTATCAGGTTTCCCAAAATATCTTTTAGGAACATTAGAAGATTTATGAATGACTTCCCATGGGAATATCACCAAGAAGGAAAATATCACTAGACTATATGGGTGCAGCTGGCCAAATTGGTTAAAGAGGGTGGAATTAATATAATAATACTCAAGGTTCCCCTAAAATACATGTAGGTATGACTTTCACAGGAGGTTCTAGATAAAATAGTTATATAGGTTAGGATTATTCAAGCTAAATATAGTAATTCAAATCTTTTGATGCTTAATTAAAATTATCCTACAGGTACTTTATGGAATAGATTGAAAGTGTCTCTCAAAAACCTATTTTATAATTAATAATAGATTATGGTGTGGGGTATATTTCCTTTTGGAAGGACAATTAAGTGAGGAGTTCATTTTTCTTCCTAGGGTTCCTGGTTCTTGATATCTCCTTCCAACTAGCCAACAAGTATCCAAATTTCACCATTTTTGTTCTAGATAATGAGAAGAAAAATTTATTTTCTACTATCTAGAGTTAAATGATCCTAAAATATGTGCATTAACTCTAGTTGAATTAGGTACCTTTAGTACTTTATATTTTTACAAACTCACTCACATTCAACATAACATCAATCCATGGGTTGTGATTCTTTGGTGAAAAGCTATTATGATCAAATATAACTCCCTAGTTTTGTGAATTTATAAAAACTTTGTACCCATTTTTTACTAAGTTAAATAGAAAATAATTCATATGTAATTGATATTTTTCTATTATGAGAGCTAAAAATGGAAACAATGGTTCATTTGTTTTATGAAGGCGTCATGAATCAGTATATCTGTAATCACCTCAGGGACTGCATTGGGGTTTTGATACATCTGAGTTCCAAGTATGATTTCATATCAAAAAAGTTCTCTAACATTTTAGTATCAACCATGTATGTTCAATCATGTAGTTTAATATTTTCTGAAGTTTGATGGATTATATGAGACACGCGTAATGTGTATAAAAATCACGGGACTCAGTGTACTTATCTTAGTTTGAGAGTGAAACTTATCTCCCATTCTGATAACCTTACCTTTATATATAAATTCAATAGGAATACTATGTTAACCATAAATCTAATCCCCCATCATTCATAGGTCATTTATAGTGAAAAAGGAGCCTTCTAGGGCCATCAGGTTTTTAGAAGGCACTGAGGCCTAGAATCAATCTTAATATGGATGGAGCATGTGATCTTAGCATCCTGTGGGGAAGATAAATCATTAATGATGTTAATAGGTTGGTTGTGATAAAGTTATACACTTTCTATGGTTATAATAATTCTTTCATTGAGTAATCCAAATCCTTTCTTAGTAGCTTAACTTTGAGAAAGCTATATAATTTCATATTATATAAGGTTGAATCTAACTTAGTACTAGGGTTTGAGTATTTTATTTGGGACCTATCTTCTAATTGGTTCATTTTCTACCAAACCAGAGCATGTAGAGGTATGATTGAGTAGGTTATAGTGATCACTCACACATGGTGTAAGGGGAACATTGTCACGACCCATCCCCTGGGGGTCCGTGCTATGACTACCCCAAGCCCACCTTCCATAGGCCAGAGGCCGGTGACTATAAACTAAGGTGTAATTCCCTAAATCTGGGAAGGCATTGCCTTTATAATTATAAACACACACAACAGAGCACACAGTTGGATACAAAACACTAAGTAAAACTGTATAACAAGAGAGTTCTGAAAAGTAAAGGGGTCAGAAATACAAGCCCAACTATAAAGTACAAGTACAACTGAAAAGGGAAAAATAGCTAATAGGTGAAAAGCATCTTCTGGATCATCCACCACGGATCCTACCTAAGGGGTAGGTACAGATAGCCTCCACAACACTCCATGTCTGTCTGTCTCCTCCATGTACTGTCACACCATGTGGTCCACCTCTAGGTATCGTCCATTCCTGGTACACTCATCCTCAGTCAGCGCTGTCTATCTTCTGCAACCAACAAAACGAGGTGCGGGCATAGCCCGTGCAGGGGTGAGTATAAGGATACTTAGTAGGGACCCTGAGACCCTCAAGGTCTCACAAAATTCAACAAGGATAAACCAAAAAGTTTGAAATCAACAAATAACCCTACTTAGGTATATGACCATACATATACCTAAGTTATCAAGTAATCCATCTCAATCAAGAGGTAAACACAAAAGTTACTGACTCAACACAACCAGGATTTTTATTCACATTATCGAAACCACGGTTTCTAGAGAACTCCTCCTCTTTCGAGTACACTGGGCCTTCCATGACACCAAGGCACTTCCCACTAATCTTGGACTGCTGAGGTACTCCTCCTGTCGAGTACCATGAGTCTGCTACGTCACCAATGCGCTCCCCACCGTGGTTCTACCACATCACCAAGGCACTCCCCCTCATAGCCTGCTGAGTTACTCCTCCTATCGAGTACCGTGAATCTGCCGCGACACCAAGGTGCTCCCCACTGTGGGTCTGCCGTGACACCAAGTTTCTCCCCACTCGGCTAGTCGAGTCACTCTGAGTTGAATCGGTCAACAGTTATCAGGTCTCAACAAACTAATAGGTCTCCGCACTAAGATTGCCCGTCTCCGAGAGGATCCGCTCCACGAGCTATAGGTCAATACTCCAACTGTCATGAAGTCCCACGTAGAAGTATCTCAAAGGTCTTCTACATCATAGGGGTCTCAATGCAACAGATGATGCGTCAATCAGACTCTCGGTCTGTGATTTATTATCCTTTTTGTCCTAGGGGACCGGTTGGATTCATACATGATCCAACCTGACTGTATCTCAAATTTACCTCGAACTCCAATGGGGTATACTCAAAGGGACCGTCGCGCTCAAAGAAAACCAGCACCGCTGACAGTTCGTCAAACGGTCGTCCGATGTCAAAGATATGGCCAAAGAAAGTAAAGGGTCGGTAGTGGGCCCAAGTCCGGTCCGACCCGGTTAGACTGACCCGGGCTGACCCAGTCTGGGCCGACCCGGTCTGGGTCATCCCAGTCAGACCTGTTGGGTTTGGCTTGGCCCATTGTGTGGGCCAGCTTATTAGGTTAGGTTCGGTGCAGCCCGCTGGGCCCATCCCAGCAGGCCGCGTGGGTGGTTCGGCCTAGGCTCGGAGCCAGTTCGGCCTAGAGCACCATGAGGTTGCGGCCCAGCATGGCTCGGTGTGAAGGGCGCGACCAGGCCAGTTAGGTCAAAGCGCCCCGAGGGGGGCCGCGGGCCGGCTAGGGAGGCCAGCGGGACCAGGGCACCGATTCGGTCGGGGGGCGGCTCGGGAGGCCGGGCGACCGGGAGGTGACCGGGAAGGCCGGGAGGCGGCCAGGTAGGCTGGCGGGGGGCGGCCAAGCCGACAGGCAGTTGGGCGGGGAGCATCCAGGCCGATAGGCGGGCCGATGGGTGGCCGGGAAGGGTGGCAGGCGGGCGGCCAGGCAGGCCAGCGGGGGGCCGGGAAGGGCGCCTGGTGGGCCGGTGTGCGACTGGGCAGGGCGCCAGGACGGCCAGTAGGCAGCTGGGTAGGGTGCTAGGCAGGCCGACGGGGGGCCGGGCAGGGTTCCTGGAGGGTCAGCGTGCGACCGGGCAGGGCGCCAGGTCGTCCGGCGGGCGGTCGGGCAGGGCACAAAATTCAAAATGGCGAATTACTTAACTTGGCTCCTCCTAATTAATGTGGAGGATTTGGAACAATTAAATTAGGGTAGTTGGCACCAATAAAATATGGGGGTGTGGAGAGACTCTCCCTCATTAATGAGGGTATTTGAGAGGTTTTCCTCTCCCACCATTAATAGGGGGTTTAGTTTGGTGTGGTCCCCACGTCGCAACCTCTCGTGGGAGGTTAGGTTCAGGTGGCCCCCACCACCATAACCTCTCATGGGAGGTTAAGGTGTGTTAGTACCACCTCCAAATTCCATGAGGAGGTTTTAACCAACAAATAAAAAAAATCCACACACTTTATTTTTATTTAATTCATTCTCTAAAAACCCAAAAGCTATCTTTTAATCTCGACCCACTATCGTCGAGGTGATAGTCTTCTTAAGCGGATATTGGTGCTATGAGTTCAACAGTGTCCTTGGATTTTAATTCCAAGTACCGGTTCAAAAGTTATAAAAACCTGGTCATATGTTTACTAAACGTACCCAAAAAAAAATTCAGAAATTGATTCCGGGCACACTGAGCCTCGAAATCATGCGCCGTCAATTTTCACGAACTCATAAAATTCCCATGTATTTAAAAAAAATTCCATGGAATTTCGGTGTCTTTATATTCTCCCCACCTCATGGATTTACATCCCCATAAGATACAACTCTAACTATGGGAATAAGTGGGGGTACTAAGCACGTATCTGAGCCTCCCTCTCCCATGTGATCTCCTGGAGGTTCCCATGCTGCCAGCAAACGCGCACCAGAAGTATCTACCATCCACGTAGGACCCAATCCTGTCGATCCTCAATCTCCACTGGAACCTCCGTGAAAGTCGGCCCATCGTTGACATCCATATCTCCATGGTCGATGATGTGAGAAGGGTCATGCACGTATTTCCTTAGCATAGATACGTGGAAAACGTCGTGCACCTGGTGTAACTGAGGTGGAAGAGCTAAGCGTTAAGCCACCTCGCCAACTCTGTTGAGGACTTGAAAAGGTTCGATGAATCTCAGAGATAACTTTCCACCTCGGCCAAATATTCGTAGTCCTCATCGAGGCGAGACTCATAGAAAGACGTGTCTGCCATCCTTGAATTACAAAGGTCTCTGTCTCCTATCAGCATATGACTTCTGTTTGCTATGTGCAGTTTTCATCCACCCATGGATGATCTGCACCTTCTCTGTGGTAGCCCGTACCATCTTTGGTCCAACTAGTGCTGACACCCCAGGCTCAGTCTAGCACAAGGGTGATATGCAAGGTCGCCCCTATAATACCTCAAAAGGCATCATCCCTATGGTGGAGTGATAGATGTTGTTGTATGAAAACTCCACCAAAGGTATGTGATCCTCCCAGCTATGACCGAAGTCGAGGACATAATCAAACAACATGTCCTCGAGGGTCTGAATGTTCCGTTTAGTCTAGCCATCCATCTGAGGATGGAAGGCGGTGCTCAGATGAAGCTGCGTTCTGAAAGCCTCCTACAACCCCTTCCATACCCGGGAAGAAAACCGTGCATCATAATCAGAGACAATAGAAGAAGGTACTCCATGTAGCTGCACAATCTCCTGCATGTAGAGGCATCCCTATCTCTGTACTGAACCCTTCTCTCTGATTTGTATAAAGTGAGCTGACTTGGTGAGTCGATAAACGATCTCCCAAATCAAGTCATGAACCCTAGATGTACATGGAAGTCCTATCATGAAGTCCATGGATATCCCATCCCACTTCTACTCTGGGACCTCTAAAGGATAAACCAAGCCTGCTGGTACCTCGTGCTCCGCCTTCACTTGCTGACAAGTGGGGCATCGAGAGACACACTTTGCTACTTCTTTCTTCATACCTAGCCACTAGTGCTGTCGTCGAAGGTCCTAGTACATCTTCGCCACTCCTGGATGTACCACTAAAGGGGATGTGTGGAACTCCCTCAAAACTTCCTCCTGAAGTGACATTGGGACCATAGTACGTTCTCTAAATAGGATGATGTGCTCCCCACCTTCATAAAATCCATCAGGTGCCTGCCCTATGGATATCTTATCACATTGTGTCTTGTAGTCATTATCCCCATGTTGTGCCTCCCTGAGTCGCTGAAGAAGTGGGTGAGTGACTGTAAGGGACTGAAGGAAAGCTGCTCCATCTCTATCCACAAATGATATCTACAAAGTAGCCAGCTGCTCCATCGCCTCACCTAGAATCTGTATACCAGATCTCCTACTGAGTGCATCTGCTACAACGTTCCCATTTCTAGGAGTATAGACTGCCTTGAAGTCATAGTCCTGGAGGAACTCAAGCCATCACCATTGTCTTAGGTTCAGGTCCTTTAGAGAGAAGATATACCTAAAACTCTTGTGATCAGAGTACACGGTAAAACGTTCGCCCATCAGATAGTGTCGCCACATCTTCAAGGTGAAGACCACTACTGCTAAATCCAGGTCATGGGTAGTGTAGTTATGCTCATGTTGTCTCAACTGCCGAGAACCATACACGATCCCTTCTCGCTCCTGTATCAGGACACACCCAAGTCTGGTCCCTGATGCGTCGCAGTAGACTACATACCTTATGCCTTCCTCTAGAAGCTTCAAGATGGGGGCACTAGTCAGCCTCTGCCTCATCTCATGAAAGCTCTGCTGGCATTTCTATGACCACACAAAGGGTTGAACCTTCTTTTTCAAGGATGATAGCCGTGTTTCAACTCTGTAGAAGTCTATAATGAACCTCCGGTAGTAACCAACCAAACCCAGGAAACTTCATACCTCTGTCACACTCCTGGGTGGCTCCCAAGCAAGTACCACCTCAATCTTCGCTGAATCCACTGCAAATTCAGCCTCCGAGATGATGTGTCCCAAGAAGTGAACCTATCGGATCCAAAACTGGCACTTCGAGAGCTTACCATAAATCCAGTTCTCTCAGAGTGTGTCCAGTACTACCTGCAAATGGTAGGCATGCTCCTCCTCAGCAGTCGGTTAGATCAGAATGTCGTCGATGAAGACTACGACAAAGAGATCAAGGTATGGCTGGAAGATCCTGTTCATGATTCCCATGAAGACTTCTGGAGTGTTTGTTACGCCAAAAGGCATAACCAAGAACTCTTAGTGGCCGTACCGACATCTGAAATATATCTTCTTCACATCCTCATCTCGAAATCTGAGTTGGTGATAGCCTAGTCTGAGGTCTATCTTCGAGAACCACTGTGATCTCTTTAACAGATCTAAGAGGTTGCCAATCCTCGGGAGTGGGTAATTTTTCTTCACGGTCACCTGGTTTAGGTGATGGTTGTAGACACAAAGCCTCAAGATCTCATCCACCTTCTTGGTGAACAGAATCGGGGCTACCTAGGGAGAAACACTGGGCCAGATGAATCTCTTCTCTTGCAAGTCCTCTAGCTCTACCCACTGCTCGCGAAGCTCCGTGGGAGCTATAAGATATGCTGGTGTAGATATCAGTTCCGTCCTGGGGTACATGTTAATGTAGAAGTCAACCTCTCTGCAAGGAGGTAGTCCTGGAACATTGTCAGGAAAAACATCTACGTACTGGTCCACCACTACAGGATAACTCGGACTCTCCACATAAACTGCTCTGAGGGTAAGGAAGGCCAAATGATGAGTGATCGGTTTCACTCTCCTTCGAGTAAGTCCGTCTTGTGCTTCAAAGAATCCCTTCTCACCGGTTAAGGTAAACCTGGTACCATCCGTGCAGACACACCGCACTTTGCGCCTAATATAGTCAATCTGAGCATGGAATGTAGATAACCAGTCCATACCCAAGATGAAGTCGTATGGCCTAGATGCTGCTACTAGGAGATTACAGCCGAAGCTCTCACCTCCTAGAGTAATCTCACACTACCGACACTAGTGCGTAATCATCGAGTCTGCTCTCGTAGGAGTCTCTAGCCATATAGATCGAGCCAACGACTCCATCATAATCTCCAAGATCCGAACGAGGGAAGTGGAAATGAAAGAGTAACTGGAACCTATGTCTATAAGAACTACAGCTAAGGTGGATTAGACACATATTGTACCTCGAATCATCTCTAGAGTTCTGTGATTGTAAGCCTCAGCTTCCTGGAGATGAGCTCTCCCATGTCCACCTGCTCCCTACGGTCGGGGTGGACCTCCTGGTGGTGGTGGCGGTAAAACCTCGAAACGTTGTCCACCACCAGCTGCATGTAAAACTCCTCTGCCACATCTTCTTGCTCCCTGTGGACCTCCTCGATCGAATCTCTATATCTTCATGGGAGGTCCTTCAACCGTTTACTAATCATCCAAATTGTGGGTCAGACAATCATGAGCCATGTGACCCTGCCTGCCGCATGTGAAACACTACCTTCTCTTGGAATGTTTGTCTCAGATCCGGGTGCCCCGCACAACCAATACCGAGTCATGCGGTCGTCCACCTATAGGTCTGGTCCTCTTGGACCTCTACGACATCTGTCTACTAATATTTACAGAATACTCTGATACGTGTCGAATGGTGGTGGATCTCGCTACTGAAGACTGCTCAGCAAGGAAACTCCCCACCAAGAGGGATCTATCTAGCACACCCGCCTACGTTGGGATGCTGAGTGAGATCATCAGAGCTCTGATCTCTAGTATGATTCCCTGCTCGAAAATCCAGGCCCTAAAGAATGGGTCCCATACCATATCGGTGGAGTAGCGTGAGATGTCTGTGAACCTCGCTGAGTACTGAGCTACAGTTATGCTGCCCTGCTACAGATGAAGTATATCCTGTATGCGCACTGCGCGAAGAGTCACTGGAACAAACTCTTCCTAAAGAAGGCTCTCGAAGTCTGCCCAGAGAAGATAAATCTCATCATGAACCCGGATCATCAAGCTCCACCATCTGCCCGCTGCTTCCTGTAGAAGGCTAGCAACAAGAATCACCATTAGGTCGGCTGGTGTCCCTACGAGTCGGAAGACTCTCACCACAGCCTCCAGCCAATCCTAAGTCACCTGTGGGTCCGTCTCTCCCCTGAAACTGGGTGGCCTCTGGCACTGGAGCTCGTGCAATGCGCTTAAGCGGCATGTATCGTCTGCTGATTGGGCTGGTGGCATCGGTGGCCCAACAAAAAGTGGTACCGCTGGTGCCTCCGCTGGAAGAGGGCCCTACACCGAGGCCTCAACACTCGATGGGCTATCTGCGCGTACAAATCTCAGGGCTCTAGCTGGTCATCCGCGGGGAGGCATCCATAAAGAAATAGATGCGACACAGTCAAAGATTATACCTGGTGAGCTGACATGGTAGAGCTTACTTAGAGAAAACTTTTAAAAAAACACACGTAATCAGTGTTCTCATACACTGAGTCAGAAATCATTAGTAAGGGTCCTGGTGTATGGATATGTCGGCCACCGCACCAAAACTGGACTCACTAAATTGAAAACCACACTTAGTACCCTTAACACTATTGCTTCATAGAGAAAATTATAGTCCTAAGTAATACGGTAGAATTGAATCCTCTGATACCAATTTTTCATGACCCGTCCCCTAGGGGCCCATACCGTGACTACCCCAAGCCCGCCTTCTATAGGCCAGGGGATGATGACTAGAACCTAAGGTGTAATTCCCTAAATCTGAGAAGGAATTGCCTTTATAATTGTAAACACACATAATAGAGCACACAACTGGATACAAAACACTAAGTAAAACTATATAACAATAGAGTGTTGAAAAGTAAAGGGGCTAGAAATACAAGGCAAACTGAAAAGTACAAGTACAACTGAAAAGGGAAAAATAGCTGAAAGGTAAAAAGAAACTCCTGGATTGTCCACCACGGATCCTACCTGAAGGGTAGGTACAGATAGCCTCCACAACACTCCACATCTATCATTCTCCTCCGTGTACCATCACACTGTGTGGTCCACCTCTGGGTACCATCCATTCCTGGTACACTCAGCCTTAGTCAGCGTTGTTCGTCATCTGCAACCAACATAAAGAGGTGCAGGCATAGCTCGTGTAGGGGTGAGTATAACGATACTCAGTAGGGACCCCAAGACCCTCAAGGTCTCACAAAATCCAACAAGGATAAACCAAAAAGTATGAAATCAACTAATAACCCTACTTAGGTATATTCCTATATATATACCTAAGTTATCAAGTAATCCATCTCAATCATGAGGTAAAAAAAAGTTACTGACTCAGCTCAACCAGGATTTTTATTCACATTATCAAAACCAAGGCTTCTGGAGAACTCCTCCTCTGTCGAGTACAATGGGCCTGTCGAGACACCAAGGTGCTTCCCACTAACCTTGGACTGCTGACGTAATCCTCCTGTCGAGTACCATGGGTCTTCTGCATCACCAAGGCGCTCTCCACCGTGGGTCTTCCGCGTCACCAAGGTTCTCCCCCTTTTATTCTATTAAGGTACTCCTCCTGTCGAGTACCGTGGGTCTACCGCGACACCAAGGTGCTCCCCACTGTGGGTCTTCTATGACACTAAGGAACTCCCCACTGGGCTAGTAGAGTCACTCTAAGTCAAATAGGTTAGCAGTCATCAGGTCTCATCTAGCTACTAGGTCTCCATACTAAGCTCGCTCGTCTCCGAGAGGATCCGCTCCATGAGTTACAGGTTGATACTCCAACTGTCACGAGGTCCCATGTGGAAGTATCTCAAAGGTCCACTACTTCATAGGGGTCTCAATGCAACAGAAGGCGCGTCAATTGGACGCCCGTTCTATGAATTATTTTCCTTTTAGTCCCGGGGGCCCAGTTGGATTTGTGCACGATCCAACCTGACCATATCTCAAATTTACCCCAAACTCCAGTGGGGTATACTCAAAGGGACCGTCACGCTCGACAAAAACTAGCACCACTGATGGTTCATCAAACAGTCATCCAGTTCCAAAGATATGGCCAAAGAAAGTAAAGGGTCAGTAGTGGGCCCAGGTCCGGTCCGACCCGGTTGGACCGACCCGGTCCGACCCAGTCTGGGCTGATCCGGTCTGGGTTGACCTGGTCACACCTGTTGGGTCTGGCCCAACCCATTGGGTGGGACAGCTTGTTAGGTTAGGTTCGGCATGGCCCGCTGGGCCCAACCTAGTAGGCCGCGTGGGCGGTTCGGCCTGGTCTCAGGGCCGGTTCGGCTTGGAGCACCGCGTGGTTGCGGCCCGGTGGGGCTTAGCCTAGTGGGCGCAACTAGACCGGTTTTGCTAGGGTGCCATGAGGGGGGCCGAGGGCCGACTAGGGAGGTCGGCGCGGCCAGGGCGCCAGTTCGGTCGGGTGGCAGCTCGAAAGGTCGGGCAGCCAGGAGGTGGTCAGATAGGCTAGGAGGTGGTCGGGTAGGCCAGATGGCAGGCTGACGGGGCATGGCCAGGCCAGCAGGTGGGTCGGCGGGCGGCTGGGTAGGGCACCAGGGGGGCCGACGGGCGGCTGGGCATGGTTCCAGGTGGGGTGCTGGCCGGCTCGGGGCAGCGGCTCTTCTCTGCGAGCGGCGCGACCGGCGGGGGATCAGTTGGGGCCGGTTCGGCTGGTGGCGGTGCAGGATGCCACGGGGATGGCATGGATCACGGAGGCCACTGGTAGTGCTGCCTTTGTCTTCTCCACATTCGTCGCCTCATTGCTTCGTCACCACGCCGAAGAATATCACAAAGAGATCGCCGGAGGGATTCAGGCCATGTTAGTTTGGCCCACACCCTCTGCGATTAGGGTGATAACAATCGTTTCATCAAGGTAGGAGAATGATGAACAACAACTCACCCGTCAAAGGAAACATATCCTCGTTCTTCATTTTTAAAGAAAAGAAGAACATGACATATAAAAGAAAAAAACCCCTACATTTTTTCATTGATTGCCGAAGAAGTCGCGGGAAGAAGATGAATGTGATCGTCATTCGTCGCATCCGCCGTACACTTCCGATCCCAAGCTCGTGCGTAGACTCGTTGACGACGATGCGGAGGGAAGGTCGGTTGAAGACGTTCCATGTAGGTTTGATCTGAGGAAGAAGTCAAAGAAGGTTGGTGTTCTTCGTAGTCGAAGGTGTTCTTCGTTGGGAGCATTCTCCCAATAATCCTCCTCTCAAAGATGACACCAAAATGAATAATGCCAACCAAAATAATAATAGATTGTATTAATCTATTATTTAATTTTTTGGCACAAAATTCAAAATGTTGAATTAATTAACTTGGCTCCCCCTTAATTAATGTGGAGAATTTGGAACCATTACATTAGGGGAGTTGGCACCAACAAAGGAGGGGGGTGTGGAGAGACTCTCCCTAATTAATGAGGGGAGTTGAGAGGTTTTCCTCTCCCACCATTAATAGGGGTGTTTAGTCCCGTGTGGTCCCCACATCGCAACCTCTCCCCAGAGGTTAGGTTCAGGTGGGCCCCACCACCATAACCTCTCATGGGAGGTTAAGGTGTGGTGGTCCCACCCCCAACTTCCATGAGGAGGTCTTAACCAACAAATAAAAAAATACACACACTTTATTTTTATTTAATTCATTCTCTAAAAACCCAAAAACTGTCTTTTAATCTCAATCCACTGCCGTTGAGGTGATAGTCTTCTTAAGAGAATACTAGTGCTGTGAGTTCAACGGTGTCCTCAGATTTCAATTCCAAGCACCGATTCAAAAGTTTTAAAAACCCGCTCGTACATTTATTGAACATACCCAAAAAAAACTTCAAGAAATTGATTCTGGGCACACCGGGCCTTGGAATCATGCACCGTCAATTTTTACAGACTCATAAAATTCCCATGTATTTTTTTTAAAAATTCCTTGGAATTTACAGGTCTTTACAAACATGGTAATAAATATCCTTGCTTCTAAAAGGAAAAAAATGATCCCCTAAACATTTATTCAAGCCCCAGTTCCCTCCCCTTAGAATGAAATGTAACAATATGACCAAAACTACTGGGCCCAAGCCAGAGTTCCACATGACCTCAGTCATGCCTCCCCATACGCAAGAGGCTACCGAGTAGTAGTGATGGTCTAAGTACATTAGTGGGGAGACTATACCATTAGTATCAGGTAGACATAAGAGCATACAAACATAAGCGATAAAAATAATCTATAATAAATGAATAAATAAATAACCATTAGATTAACAAGAAAATATATAAAAATTCTAGACTATATAGTAAAAATATGGAATACTAGATATATAAACCAAAACTTAAAAAGGATCCAAGGTACATGGAAAATATAATAAATTAATGAAGTATAAAATGTCATTCTCAAACTCTATCTAGAAACATATGCATCCTCCTACTCCACCTACTCAACCATCCACCACAAGGCCCTTTCCCTTTACGTGATCCCTATTCATGAATTCTATAATAGTATTGAAATGACTAAATAGAGTGTGATTACAAGACTCATTAGGACACCACCAATGACACTTAACATCATTACATAATATATACAGGTGAATTATATGAAAGTAAATAGGATATATATATATAATAACAATATATCAGAAAAGTAAAAAACATATGTCAGGTCCTCATAGACCAGATCTACCTGCTTCGTCACAATGCTAGAAGAAACATTGGTCATTCTCTTGAAACATACCCCTTTATGGGATAACCCAAAATCATGTGACACATCCCACTAGTTTAGATATCCCAAGAACATTCCAGCCAATGTGTGGAACATCCCACTCAGAGGATACCATAAAAGCATGTGACACATCTAACTTGCTGGGATAGCCTAAGTATATACTGACCAATGTCTATAATATCCCTCTTAGGGGATAGTCAAAATTGGCTCAACCTACATGCTCAAATGTAGAAGAAATAATAATAACATATACAATGTATGGACATATGACATATCAATCATAATGTAAAATAAATAAGTATTATTAACATCATATTCCTTATGCAGGAAACAAAATCACAGATCAAAGGCTATAAATGTACACCTCATACAATTAACCATTAAACATAGGGTTATCAGTTCTACACATTCATTCTAATGTTTATGCCAATAACCTGTATAAAACATGTGCTAAGTTAAGGGCTTTCTACCTCAAGGTTGTTGATTAAGAACTCCAAGTTTCATCAAGGAGACATTACTTGAATTATTTTAACATATTAATTGGATCAAACTGATAACCAAGTATTCCTAGAAGTGATTCCAAATATTTTATTTCAAAATGAAATATAAAACCACTTGCGATAAAAATTTCTCACTCCAAGATAATTTCCAAATTATCAATTTAATCCAATTTTTTTTAACCATTTCTTTTTTAGAGAAAATTTTAATTCCACTTATAACAATAATTTTATTTCTCTAGAATAATCCCAGATAGACTAAAATAATTCTTATTTCTCTTTTCTATAATTCTATGTTACTATCAATTTAATAATTGTTTATAATTTTTGTAGAAATATTTGGAATGATAAACTTAAAAAATCTCCCATGAAAAAGGAGAATAGGAATATATATATATATTCCTATTTGGAATTATCCTTTTAAAACACTACACCTAAGAACATAGGAGAGAGGGTAAGGGTTCTACCATGCATAAACCCCAAAATAATAACTCATTTGATGAAAGAAATATTAGACAATATTTAAAAAGGGAATTCATGGAATGTTTGGACTCAAGAGAACAAAAAAAGAAGGCATAAAGTTTCAATTATTTTTAAGAAGGAAATCCAAGTACAAGTTCATAGCATTAAACCCCACAAATTAAATTAACCATTTAATTTGTATTTTACCCAGATCTTGAATGCTGATCATTTAAACAATTCACTAATATGATTTACCAAATTTAAACAATTCAAATGAATTAACTCTCACAATTTTAGTATTTTAAAATCATCAAAAGAGGTTAGAGTCTTAAGATGGGGCAGAAAATAGGAAAAAATTATGATTCCTAAAAAATGGAATTGTGTAAGGGTAATATGAGTTTACCCTTGTGAAAATAATAGGTGTTATGTAAGGGTATTGGGTTTCCGTTACACATCCTTTAAAATTGAGAAACTTCCCTTGCAGATCTCATTTTACCCTTATACAGAAGATAGTTTAAACTCATATAACCTTTGGAAAAGTAATGTTACCTTTACATACCCTTTGAAAACATGAGGTGACCCTTATATAGTGAGGGTTTGATCTTAAAAAACCTTTATAATAACTAGGTTACCTTTACACAGTTCTGGGGTTAAATTTACACATCCATTGTAAATATAGATATACCCTTATGAAACCTTTATAAAATCTAGGGTTTCCTTTATGAAACCCTCCTAAATATATACCCTTACATAGTTTATAGGAAATCCTACTTACCTTTATGAAAGTTAGACTTAACCTTATGAAACCTTTTGGAATTAAAAGTTAATTTTACATGGTGGCTAGAAGAAACACCCTACCCTTATATAGGAGATATTTTCCCTTGTGTAACCCTTAAAAAATAAGGGTTTCCATTACACATCTAAGGTAAACCCCTATCTACCCTTACAAAAAGCATTAAAACTCAATTTACCCTTATGTATACCCTATTCCATGTGTAAGGGTAGAATTTTAGTTTAATTATTTTAAATCTTCACCAACCATACATATAAATTATAAGAAAATAGGGTTTAAAGGTCATTTAAAAGTTTATAATTCTATAATTATCCCCCTCGAATGACTTATCATCCTATAGAAGTATTCTTTATGGTATTTCTCTAACAATATTAGATAAGGACAATATCTTTAAATAAGAAAACCAAACACCATATAGGCACACACAAGGCTTCATAATAAGGTTCAACTTAAGAGGTTACCCACAAGTACAAGGCATAACCCCCTAAGCACTACCCAAAACCCAAATCAAGCCTATGGTTCCTACACATTAGTCACATCCACATATATAAACTCAAGTATATAATACAATAAGATCAATTAAAATAATACTAAAAATAATGTACCAAGGTACATGTCACAATGTCAACCAAAATTTAATTATTTGGACTCTATATAATTCATGAAACAGGTATATGGAATGTGATCTTACATTCCTAGAATGATGCAAGAACTCACACCAAAACCCATAAATTATCATATCAATATCATGTTCATCACCTAAGGTGAATTTAATTGATGGTTACATCAAACAAAAAAATAATAATCCCACTTTTCTAGAAGCTTGGATGTCTACTATACAATGCTAGCCAAATACTGACATAGTTCCCCTACTTGAGTCCCAATCATCCTAACTTCCATATACCCTATCCCTAACTAAGGAAAAGAGAAGAAAAAGTTAGTGAACCTAGTCATCTGATACCATTTTGAAACACCCCGACCCAAACCACTAGGTTCGATCTAGAGCACTGCATGACCTCATGCACACCTCCCCATATGCAAGAGGCTAACAACCAGCAGTAAGGGTCTAATTCCACTAGTGGGGAGAATATACCCTCAAATTAGGTTGATATCAAAGCATATAAATAGAATTAGTAATAATAATTAATAATAAATGAATAAATAAATAACCATATGAGTATCTACAATATATACAAAAGTGTTAACTCATGTAGTAAACATATAGAATTCTAGATATATAAAGAAAAAATAAATAAGGATCCAAGGTATAGAGTAAAGATAGTAAATAAATGTAGCAACATATATACCACTCAAACTCCATACAACAATTTCTACATCCTCCTGCTCCATCTGCCCAACCATCCACCATGTGTCCCTTTCCCTTTATTGGATCCCTAGTCATGAAATTTACATGCACACTGAAATACCTGAGTAGGGTGTGAGTACAAGACTCAGTAGATTACCACTAACAACCCTTTATATCAGTTCATATGATAAATAAGTGATTTATAAGAAATTAAACAAGGTATAAATATAAAAAAAAATACCACACAAGTAAAAAACATATATTGGGACCTCAAAGTGTGGCTCTACCCACTTTGGTACTATCAGAAGAAACATTGGTTTTCTGCTAGGAACATCCCCCTTGGTGGGATAACCCAAAATCATGTGACACATACCATCTATTTAGATAATCCAAGTACATGTTGACTAATTTATGGAACATACCTTTTGGAGGATATCCCAAAATCATATGACACATTCAGCCAAATGGGATATCCCAAGTATATGATGACTAATTTCTGGAACATCCATCTTAGAGGATAGTCTAAATAGTCTCAACTTTCATGCTCAATTGCAGAAGACAAAAGAAAAAACATACAACAATGAAATATATAAAATATAAATCATCACATCAAATAAACAAGTATTATAGTCTTTTAAATCCATATGTAAGAAACATGAGCATAGGTCAAAGACTACACATGCACACATCATATGATCAAGAATCAGAAATAGGTTTACCAGAGATACATATACATGCCAACGATCATGCTAATAACTCATATATAATATGAGATAAAGTCAAGGGCTTCCTACCTCATGGTCATTTATAAAGAACTCCAAAGTTAATTAAGAAAATGTCACTCAAATTATATCCACGTGTTTATAGGCTTAAACTACTTGACAAGGATTCTATGAATATATTCCAACTATTTTATTTCCAAATGAAATAAAAACATCACATGTGATAAAATATTCTCTCTCCCAGATAATTTCCAAATTATCTATTTAATCCAAAACATGTGTTAACCATTTCTTCCTTAGAGAAAATTATGAAAAAACTTACGATAATAATTCCCTCTCTAGAATATTCATAGTTAAACTATAATAATTCTTATTACTATTTTCCATAATTCTAGGTCATTTTCATTTTAATAATTCTTTATAATTTTTTAGAAAGTTTCAAAAAGATAAAAATCATAAACTATTCATGAAAAAGGAGAAGAATAATATAAATACCTATTTATAATTATCCCATTAAACCATTTCACCCAAGAATAGAGGAGAGAGGGTGAGGGTTCTCCATGATTATAACCTAGAACAAGAACTCATATTTATCAATGAAAGCTTCACCAATATTGAACAAGGGAATTCATGGACTTCCTAGAATCAAGATAATAACAAAAAATGAATTCATCAAGAATCGAATATTTTTATGAAGGAAAAATATGTACAGGTTTACATCATTAAACCCCATAAATTAAATTAACCATTTAATTTGTCTTTTACCTAATCATGAATGTGGATCACTTAAAATATTAATTAATATGAGTTAAAAATTTAAAACAAGTTAAAATAATTAAATCCCATGATTTTAGTATTTTAAAATCATCAAAATAGGTTATATGCTCGAGATGGAGAAGAAGAAACCAAAACAAAAAAAATTCACTTTTTCCTCAAAAAGTGTGTTGTATAAAGATAACATGAGTTTAACCATATGAATGTCATGGGTTATGCATAAGGGAACTGTGTAACCTTACACATCCTTTGAAATCAAGGAACTACCCTTAAAAAGCTCATTCTACCCATACATGGTAGCCAAGTTACCCTTATGTAACATTTGGAAAAGAAAGGTTATCTTTATATAGCCTTTGAAAAATAAATTCCACCCTTACATAAAAAGGGTTTACCATAATGAAAACTTTAGAAAACCCAAGTTACCTCTATGCAGTGCCCGAGTTACCTTTTTAAATCCCTTATAAATATATAGCTACTCTTACACAACCTTTAAAAAACACCAAGGTACCTTTATGTAGTGTCAGGGTTACCTTTATGCATCCCTTGTAAATATTGAGATACCCTTACATAGTGTATGGTAACTCCTTATTACCTTTACAAAAATTAGTATTAATCTTAAATTTTTTTAGGAATTATAAGTTACCTTTATGTAGTGGTTGTAAGAAACACCTTTCCCTTATGCAATGATTGTTTACCCTTATGTAATGCTTGGGAAATAAATGTTAACTTTAAAAATACAAGGAAAAATCATGTATACCCTTATGAAAGGTCTTAAAACTCATATTACCCTTAAATAGATCCTATTACCTATATAAGGGTTGAAATTTAGTTGATTTTTTAATTTTCACCAAAATACTTATAAATTATAAACAAAATAGGGTTTAAAGGTCATTTAAAAACTGAGAATGTTACATGTAATGTCATTATTCATGGTGATTACCTTAGGTTTAACCATATTAGGCCTCTAAGAACTTGATTTCCTTTCATTTTATCTCTTTAATAAAATTTTAATTATGAGTGATTGAACAACCCCCCATTGCTGTAAACCCTCACAGTCCTATAATAGGGGTGAGAGTGACCCCCAAAGCCTACCTATATTCAGCCCTAGGTTGAAAACTATAATCTAGGGTATATAACATAAAAATGGGAGGCATTAACCTTATAATATCCCAATAATAATAAATCAACCACTAATTAATACCAATAATTTCATTCCACGATATAAATTTCCATAACCAAAATGGTACTTATATTTCAAATATACTATAATTAATAAATACTTTCAATAATGAGATCTAAAACTCAAAATCATCCACCTAATATATTAAAAATACCCAAATAAAATCTCTAATCCCCATCAGTCTATCTGAAAAAAATTTAGAAAATTTTAGTGGGATAAGAAATTAGGAGTACTTAGTAGGATTATCCTTCTATAAAAAATACACATTTTTTCATAATAAATATGAAATAGTATGAAAGAGTGATTCCATACAAATAAAATATATCAATTCTAGATATAAAAAAAATAATCACATGAATCAAAATCACCAAAATCAACATCCCACATCATTTACCACTATTTAATACATTTCCCACAACATCTCCAACTATTTCCACAACTAACAACCCGACCAATTACATAACCAAGATAATGAAATATAATTAACACCATAACCATCACCAACCTCCACTAATCCAAGGAAAAAAAATCCTTCTGTCTCTATTAACTTTCAAAAGATCCATTAAAACTCTAAACTATATTGACATGATAGGATAAAAACTCCCTTAATATGACTTGGAATGTGGGAAATAATCCACAAAAAACATATCAATAATCGATAAACCATTTCACAAGTAATCACTACATCGCATATACAATACTATATATCCATAACCATATCCACATAATTGTTGTTAATTTAGATTCCCTAGACCTAACTTGATAGATAATTTTTGATTATCATGTCATGTATATAGAGATTTATGCATGATTTTATCTTTCTATAATAGTGCTGATACTTCTGCGTCCACTATTTACACGGTAATTGCCCTAGATTGTTTGTTGTATTAACTAGTTATAGCAGTTACCGGCTACAATTAAAACCATAGGATATTATAAAAGTAATTTTAAACACATTTACTATGATCTAGATACACCGTACTTAAGGGACACATAAGATGTATGACTATCAGGTGTTGAGGGATCATTAGAATTGAGAATTCTTCTCGCGAAATTTTCACTCGGAGATCTTGAGTAAATGAGTATTGATTGTTCCTATTTATGATCACATTTATTAATCACTTGAATTTAGATCATTATCATTGTATACATTTTTATCGGGTACTTTGATTCAAGAAAAAACCATGAATTTTATGTTGTGATGAGGTAGCATGTATTGGGTGTGTCATTGGTTGTATGACATTAATTGAATGGTCAAGAAAATATTTGTCACTTCTATAAAGGAAGAGATTTCATGGGATAATTTAACTAGGATGGTAATACCTTTACTAAATCCATGGCCATTTTAGAAGAAGGTAAGTCCATATAGTGAGTTAACAAAATAATGAAGCAAGAAATGATGAGGATAAAAAGTGTGTATTTAGCTTTATGAGATACTGCAAGACATAAAGATTATATAACACAACATGTGTTCATATGATGTTGTTGTTTTTATGACTAAACTTGATCTAAATAGGGTCCTTGTTGGGTTTATATAATCCTCTCTTGGTCTATTATTATTACTCATTTTTATCAAGATAAGGTCCTAGAGGGTCACACACAAATCATATTCAGAATCTTGACCAATTCTAGTGAATAGAAGTTTAGGACATGGTGGATCCTACAGTGGGGGTTGGGTAACACCTAAGTTTAAATTATCATAAAAAAAAAATAAATTCAATATTATTTTATTTTATAATAACACCTATTAAATTTATTTACATATAATATTCACATGTTATTTAGGAAATATGAAGGAAAATATATTTTTTTTGAATAAATATTCAATATTTAACATTCAAGGTTTGTTAAATATTTATTATAGAGGAAAGTAAATTTAATGAACCATATTTAGCATGTAAAATAGTTTAGATGTTACAAAATGTGATAGAATATTTATTACATAAACGATGCATTCTCTATGTCAAAAATATTAAATTTGGTGTAATTTAGAAGGTTTTATTTATTAAAGGTCCAATGTGAAAAATTAATTAATAAACCCACCTATATATATAATATTAAGACAAATTCGATTGGATTATCCATCCACTATAATTATATCTATTATCGAGATCTTTCTCAAGTTATAGAGAGAGAAGAAGAAGATTTTATCACCCCAATCTGATTCATTTATTTATAATTGAATAAATTGTGATTACGTGATCACATAAACATCAAAAGTTCCTTCATCTATCTATGATATCACTCAAAGATTGAAGATCGTTGATCAATAAAGCTTATAAATCATGTGTGGAGTATCTAAAGGGTTCTGGGTTTAATTTCTTCAAGTAACAATCAATAAAAATGAGTGGAAGATGCCTTTGATCTAGGTAGAATGTGGTAACAACTTGGTTTAATTTTCCATGCTTATTTAATCTATATGGGATCCTTAGGTTAGTTACCATGTTGTGATTACCCAGGAGACAGTGCCACGAAATTTATCATGGTGTAAAAATTTTAAATTCCTGACATTTTGGGATTCCATTACATGATCAATATTGAAAAATTGTATTAGAGAGACCATGAATTTAATTAAGTTAAATTAAAATTATTTTTTATGAATTTGAGTAGAGGGTGATTCAATGGTCCCAATTCCATAAAAGACATTTTCATCTAAGGCCGAATGTTCAAGGTATAAGCATTAAAATATCAAAAATTGATTTTGGGTTGTAAAATAAAATTAATATATATATATATATATATATATCAACGGGTAGGAAATATAAGTACTCAATCCTTATTTAACCCCTAACTTTAGTTTTAAATCAATAATTAATCTTATTGCCTTCTTAAGGACATTTTTAGGTTTAGAGTTTTAGAAAATTAGGTCATAACTCTTACATAACAAAACTATACATTACAAAGTGGATACTTCCACTCAGTATCTATTTTTTCCACAATACAATACTTTTAAAATATAACACATTTTATTTTCATGAAAAATATTTATGATTTTAAACTTGTCTTTAGTATTGTTCCCACTCATACTTAAAACCCCATGGAAAACATTTGAAAACCTGGGATGGTCACAAAAATATCAGTAAGGTATATAAACAGAGAATAAAAGAAACCTTGTAGTCTATTTCAAAACCATGAGATTATATAATAGAGTTTTCATTTAATATAACAATATTTAATCTCAAATAATAATTTACTTACACATAAAATCATCCTTACTGCCCAAATTTTCTCATAAAAGTATTTATAAAAAACATAAAGGAAAATTTATAATCATGAGAGTTTCTTAGAAAACATGAGAACCCATGATTTTTTTTCTTCTAAAAAACATAAATTTTTACCCTCAAAGGGAAAAATAATTACTTTAAATAAAATATTATTATATTTACTTATTAAATAAAAATATATCCATGAAAACTTAATATAAATCATAGAAAATTCACGCAAGTGCCTTGAGACATCATCTGTAAAAAGATGAGCTAGCTCTTCTGGACTCAGCACATAAAAATATTGTGTATTATTTTGTAAAACCCAAAAGAAAATACATAGATCATTTATATTCTAGGACCTTTTCTAGTATATGTTTTGAATAATTGGACATTATACATTACATTTTATAAAATCTATTCAAAATAAAATTAAATAAACAAAAAGTATTTGTGTGCTACCTCCTCAAAGAAATTAAAATCATAAAGTAAATCCACTAAACCTATGAAAAATAAATTTAAAACATAGGATGATCATTTAATTTTCTCGTTAAGGTGTCCTAAATCATTGGTAAGTACTTTTAAAATATTTCATTTTATAAAAATGAATACTTATAAGTAGTTTTTCAAAACATTGAAATGTAATAAGTTTATGTTATTTTGAAAACCATTAATTCCTAAAATAATAATACTTTGAAATAATTCTTTGGATTTATCCATTTTAAAATAATAATTTTTATGGGTTAATCATGATACTCAATAGGCCCCAAAGAAAACCATAAGGCCACTGATCGATATCTCATATGGGGTAGTGTATCCTTAAGGTCATTGGTTTACTCCTCATACTATGACATATCATCTGATAATAAAGTGACAATTTTAAGAAAACATTTTAAGGGTCTTGCCTTTCTCGGTCATAACCAATTAATGTTTCAAAATAATACATACATTAATTATTTTATTTTATAATAAAATAGTCTTACATACTTCTTTTCATGGAATAATCATATTTTTAGGATTTCTAAAACCATATCTAGAAGAAATCCATGCTTATAAACAATTTTTATTATTTAAAATACATAAATATAAATGCTTAATAAATTAAATGAATACTTGAATAAAAATATATGGAATTTAGATGATAACTTAGATGATGGACATATCTAATTCTATAAATGAAATTCATGGATATATAAAAATATTTCACACATAAAATAATAGTTTTTATCATTTATAATATGATACAAAAGTCTAATTCACGTAAAACGATAACATTTATCATTTGTAACTCAATGATGCATATAAAATGATAATCTTAATAGATTATATAAAATGATATCTCTTATCATGGTGATTTTATTTATAAAATAAAAAATTTAAATTTAATAATAAAAAAATATAGTTTGGTTATTTTTTAAAAATATCTTATGAAATAATTCTTTAAAAAATCAATTATTTCTATGAAATTCAATTATCCTTATAAGTTTTTTGTTTTAAATCAATGTTTCTAAAAAAATATATAAATTTAGTTTTCTAAGGCACAATTTTTAAACTTTATGAAAATACTTACATGCCTTCATCATAAAATTTGAATGTATAATTATAAAAAAAACAAAAATATATATAAAATTTTTGTAAATAAAAATATAACCCTTGCAAAAACCAAAATTTTTAAACATTAATAATAAAATAAAAACCTTATAAAATCTTATATTAAAAAATAATTTGATATATTTAAACAAAAACAATCCCTTAAATTATAAATCATGAAAACAAATATATATATATATATATAAATATATATATTTGTAAATAAATATAAATCAATAAATTAAAAATAAAATCAAACATAAATCGATAAATAAAATAAAACCCTTAAAAATCCATAAACTAAATGATTTTTAATAAATCCATTACAAAACATAAAACATAAATGGATAGGTTTTAAAAATAAATTTAAAACAATCCCTTACTAGAAATGAATTATAAGTTTGTTGACTGCTGTACACAAAGCAAGAAAGAAGGAGGGTATAACTTGGAAAAATAATTCAGGTGTTTCATGGTGTGAAAAATGAGGGTTTAAATGGATACTTCATTGTATAAATCTTACTATTTTGGGTACATCTATTTGAAAAATAAAATGAGGGTTTTTGGATCTATATGGTTAATTTTTTAGTTTTATTACTTGTTATATATTATGTCATAATGTTGAAAAATATACAAAACTGGAGATTGGAAAAAAATTCAATGAGATCGACTCAATTGGATTATTGGGTTAAAAGAATATATATATATATATATATATATATTTATATAAAACTTCCATCATAAGATAGGGAAGGAAAATTGGAAGTTAAGATTCAGTTTCATTTTTTAAACAAATCGACCATGTCATTTTTTGAGGATTTGGTGTCGAGTTGGGGTCGTGGGGGAAGGGGAATTCAATGATGGAGGTGAACTAACAACTTGACCTACTGGTAAGAGGTCACGGGAAAGAGGAAGGGTGTGGAAGATGGTCGGGGAAGGGAATGATGGCCCATATGAGTCGGACATGATTGGATGGTGCTGATAATATCCTATTTCACCCCACATTGAAACAAGGGGAAAACCATGACCCTATATAATCCACAAAGCATATTATACCACCAATGAAACAAACACACACAATATGGAAGCCTTATACACTAGTTCCTTCCCAGGATTCAACCCAAGATATACACAGACCAAAAATCAGGGTCCCTATACAAACAGCCCTGACCTTGTAGTTTCTCGAGCTGGGATTTCATGTTGTGCCTCCACTGAACCTAGGGCTTGGCCTCACACAGGCTACCTTTGGTTTTTGTTGGGTACTTAGTATATTTTTTTGTAAATTTTTTTCTAATGTGGGAAAAGTAAAGAAATATTAAAGTTATATATATATATATTTATATTTTAAAATCACTTCAATTAGATTTTAAAAAAATAAATTTATTATTTGAAACCAATTTCATGGAACCATATTTTAAATCCAATAAGAACTCAAAGTTAAATTATAATTTTAAAATCTTTACATATTAAAACATAACAAGTAATAAAAATAACTAAAGAAAAAAAATTATTTATTAAAAAAATTAACATAAAGTAATAATATTTTATGCTAATATTATTTCTAATATTAAAATTTTACAAAGAAAATATAAATTAATCAAATTATCAACTTATACCTATAATTTTAAATAAAAGGGAATTTATAAAAAATACATATTTTATATAAAAATAGTTTTTATTGATTTTTTTTAATATATCCAAAACATTTAATATTTATTTAAGGGGTATGTTAGTTTATTTAAATTAAAGATATAAAAATACTATTTCTTAAAATATAAAGTAATATTTTATAATTGAGATAAAAACTTATTTTGAATACAAAAAATACTTTAGTTTCATAAAAGTTTTGGTTAAAAATATTTCTTTTAAAGTATAAACAAAATAAATATTTAATTAAAATATAATTACTATTTTAATTTCTTGGAATGGCACATTATCCCCCCCCCTTAAAATAATTGTGCCCTCACAATTCATTAATTGGACTTCATAAAATTAAGAATTTTCATCTTCATAATTAGAAAACTAGAACTTCTAAACTTCTATACTCAACCACCTAGACAACATCTAATCTCTAAAGTTGTCTTGACTGTTGATCTTATACCAATTGTGAAAACCTGAGCTCACACTTCTGGAATCAGAACATAAAAATGTTGTGTATTTTTTTTATAAAAGAAAAAAATAAAATACACAGAGAATATACATTCCAGGATCTTTTTCTGGTCTAGGTTTTGGAGAATTAGACATTATACATTAAATTTTATCAAAACTGTATAAAATAAAATTAAATAAACAATAAGTATTCACCTGCCCTGCCTCCTAAAATAAATACACATCACAAATTAAATTCACTAAACCTATGAAAAATACATTTAAAACATAGGGTGAGAATTAAATTTTCTCATTAAGTGGTTTTAAAATCATTGGTAAGTACTTTTAAAATATTTCATTTGATAAAAATGAATACTTAAAAATGGGTTTTCAAAACATTGAAATGTAATAAGTTTATGTTAATTTGAAAACAATTAATTTATAAGATAATATTGCTTTGAAATAATTCTTTGGATTTATCCATTTGAAAATAATAATTTTTATGGGTTAATCATGATACTCAATAGACCCCAAAGAAAACTATAAAGATGCTGGGCCATATCTTATATGGGATATCATCCCCTTGAGATCATGGGTTTACTCCCCATACCATACCATAACATTTGATACTCTAGTGTCAATTGTAAGAAAACATTTTAAGGGTCTTTCCTTTCTTGATCAAAACCCAAAAAATGTTTCAAAATAATAAATAAATAAGTTATTTTATTCAGAATAAACAAGTCTTATATACTTCTTTTCATGGAATAATCATATTTTGAGAATTTCTAAAACCATATCTTAGATAAATCCATGCTTATAAACAATTACTCTTATTTAAAAAACATAAATATAAATGCTTAATAAATTAAATGAATACTTGAATAAAAATGTATGGAATGTCGATAATAACTTAGATGATGAAAATATCTAATGCTATGAATGAAATTCACGGATATATAAAAATATTTCACACATAAAATAACATTTTTTTATCATTTATAATTATTTTTCAAAAGTATAGTTCACATAAAATGATAACATTTATAAATTTTAACTCAATAATACACATAAAATGATAATCTTAATAGATTACGTAAATTGATATCTCTTCTCGTGGAGATTTTATTTATAAAAAAGAAATATAGATTTAACAATAATAAAAAAAATCATTTTATTTTTTAAAAATAGATTAATAAATAATTCTTTAAAACATTAATTCTTTTCATGTAATTAAATTATCCTTAGAAGGAATCTTTTTAAATAAAAGTTTTTAAAAAAAATATAAATTTAGTTTTCTAAGACATACTTGTTAAAATTTATGAAAATAATTATATGAATTCATCATAAAATTTGAGAGTATAATTATATATATATATATATATATATATTTTAAATAAAAGTATAACCCTTGAAAAAACCAAAAATTTAAAAGATTTATAATAAAATAAATACCTTATAAAACTTCAAATTACAATACAATTTGATAGATATTAACAAAAAAATACTTTATATTATAAATTATGAAAACAAATAAAGATATATATATATATATATATATATATATATATTTAAACAAATATAAATAGATAAATTAAAAATAAAATAAAATATAAATTGATAAATAAAAACAAACCCTTAAAAATCCATAAACTAAGAGATTTATAAGAAATACCTTGAAAACCATAAAACATAAATTGATAAGTTTTAAACAAAAATTTAAAAAATATACCTTACCCGAAATGAATCATAAGTTTGTTGAATTTTAGACAAAAAGTAAGAAAGAAGGAGGGTACAACTTGGAGAAATAGTTCAGGTGTTTCAAGGTGTGCAAAAATGAGGGTTTAAATATAAACTTCATTGTATAAATTTTACTATTTTGGGTACATCTATTGGACAAATCAAAGGAGGGTTTTTGAATATATATATATCTTGGTATTTGGTTTTCTTACTTTATATATATATATTATGTCATCTAATTGAAAAATATACAAAAAAAGTGATTGGAAATTTTTTCAATTAGACCGCCTCAATTGGATTATTGGGTTAAAAAGAAATATATATATATATATACACACAAACACACACACATATATATAAAACCAACTTCGGATGTTTGGGAAGGAAAATAGGTAGTCAAGGTTCAGTTTAATTTTTTAAACAAATCAACCATGTCATTTTTTGAGGATTTGGTGTTGAGATGGGGATGTGGTGGAAGGGGACTTTGATGATGAAGGTGAACTGGCGGCTTGACCTATTGGTTCAAGTTCACGGGAAAGGGGAAGGTTGATTAAGATGATTGGGGAAGGGAAGGATAGTCTAGAAGAGTCTGACATGATTGGACAGCTTGGATTACATCCCATTTCATCCCACATCAAAACGAGGACAAAAATTGTGCCCCTCTGTAAGACACAGTGCATCTGCTACCACCCAATGACATAGACACACACATCATGGGAGCCTTATACACATGTTCCCATATGAGCTTCATCCCATGCTATACATAGACCAAAATTAGGGGGCCCTACACACACGATCCTCACATCATAGTTGCTTGAGATGGTCTTTCATGGTGTCGCTCCACTAAACCTAGGTATTAGCCTTACACGAGCTACCCTTGGTTTATATTGGGTACTTAGTAGATTTTTTTGTAAAGTGTTTTCTAATCTGGGAAAAGTAAAAAAATATCAAATTAATATATATATATATATATATATATATATTTAAATCACTTATATTAGATTTTAAAAAATCAATTTATTATTTGAAATCAATTTCATGGAACCATATTTTAAATCTAATAAGAACTCAAAGATAAATTTAAATTCTAAATGTTTTACTTATTAAAACATGTCAAGTAATAAAATTAACTAAAGGAAACCAATTATTTTTTAAAAAAACTTAACATAAATTAATAATGTTTCATGCTGATATTATTTCTAATATTAACATTTTAGAAATAAAATAAAAATTAATCAAATTAGCTACTTATACCTATAATTTTAAATAAAAGGTAATTTATAAACATAATATACTTATATAAAAATAGTTTTTCTTGAACAATTATTAATATATACAAAACATTTAATATTAAAACATAATTTTAAATAAATAATTTTGTATTATTTTAAAAAATACATTTATTTAAGTAATATGTTATATTATTTACACTTAAGATATAAAATTACTATTTCTCAAAATAAAAATTAATATTTTATAATTGATATAAAAAATTATTTCGATTACACAAAATACTTTAGTTTCATAAAATTTTTTATTAAAAAAAATTATTTTAAATTATAAACAAAATAAATACTTAATTAAAATTAAATTACTATTTTAATTTCTTGGGATGTTACATCATCTTCATAAAAACCATACAAGAACACTTACAAATGGAATAACCCACTCAATTAATTCCAACATAATTATTTGAAGAACATAATCATTATCTAATGCATTGGAGAGACATATAGGTCTTACCTATCATTATAAAAAATGTAAAAGGTCTATATAATACATGAAATACATATGATCTTGAATTTACATCATCAAACTCTTAAAAATATACTTTTTAACCCATAAGTAAAAAATTTTTAGATATTGATACATCCCTTTCCATTAAAACCCTATTTTTAAAACTAAAATACATAGAATAAAGGGAAAAAGGGTTTTTATTTTAAGAAAACATGAAATATTGTAATGTAATCCAAACATAAAATAATGGTGGTGGTGGTGGGAGAATCTTTTGATGTCACATCTATTAAAAGAGAACATTCCTTTTTTCTTTTTTTGTGAATAAAGTCATAACATTCCATATAAAATATATAAAGATATTCCTTTTAAAAAATTTGAAAGAAAATAAAAAGAGACATAAAAATTACTTTATAACTTATTTATTTAAATAGAATTATATCGATAAATTAGTCTAAGAATATAGACATGGAGGAAAAATATTCAGAAAATAATATTTAAAAACAAGGTTTTAAAGTAAAGTGTCCCTTATCATAAGTCTGAATTATCAAATAAATTCTATATATTACCAAACAATAAAATCATATTAGTTATTTAATTTCTTAATAACCCTTTATAAGTTCATCCCATTATCATTATTCTATTAATTTCATTTTTATCATATTTTATTTTGTTACTAAAAATGTTAAGTTCATGTTGGGTGTTTTGAGGACATTTAGTTTATAACCCCAAAAATAACATTGGTTTGTTGACTATGGTCAAAGGGGATATTGTTAATTTAACTAAAAAATATTAAATATGTTATAATTATCATATTTATACATTAGATACTCTTTTAAAACAAACGATCCAAGGCAGTATTTAAAAACGAATCATGCTGTTTCATGGAGATAGTAATCTATACATACACATGAATGGAGTTTCCATTTTTATACTTGGTGAAAAATAAATAAATTAGATAATATTTTTATTTTATATAATAAAAAATATGTTGAAACTTTCCTATTAATTAATTATTTTTTTCGTTATGACCAGACTTATAAGGTGGAAATAAAAAACAAATCATAACGCTTCGTGGAGGTGGTAGTCCACAAGTACGTACGAACGATGTTATCATTTTCTAATGGAAGTAAATGTAAGAATGTAAGTAATATAATACCTTTATATAATCATAATTATTTTATAAATATTGTATATACTCATAATTTTAACTAGTCTTGTAATTCAGTGGTGAAAAATGAAACACATCACTTCATGGAGGTGGTAGTCCACACATATGCATGAGCGATGTCTTCATTTACCATATGATGGATAAGTTGATGAAAGAGGGTTATACCATAATAATAATAACATTAAAATATATATAAGATACATATTTTATTATTTCATCATAGTTAAAGAATATTTTAAGCAGGTAGAAGAAGAAATAAAACTAAAACACTTAGTTGTGAACTATACCTTGTCTTCAGAAAACCTCCTTAGGTTTATAATTAAATCCTTTCTAAGATGGTATTATGAAAAAAAAAATATCTATAGGACATGTGAAGGTATGTTAATAATGGATTTAGGTAGGTATTTTAGAAGATAATATGCTCTTTAAGTGTAAATAATAGAGGATATGGGTGTCCTTTTATAAGTGAGGGAGAGAGTATACTTGGATTTTTTCAAAAGATTAAAATATATTAATTTATTACTCATGATAAATGGATATAAAATACGTCACGAACCGTCCTCGGGGCCTGTGCCGTGACTACCCCAAGCCCGCCTTCCATAGGCCAGGGGCTGGCGACTAGCACCAAAGGCGTAAATCCCAATAACTGGGAAGGAATTGCCTTTATAAAAGTAAACAAAACACCACAGAGTACAAGCGGAAGTAAAACAATAAGTACAAAAGAAAGTGCTGAAAAGTAAATGGGACAGAATAAAAACCCAACTGAGAGTAAGTACAACAGAAAAAGACAAACAGCTGGAAGGAAGGAAGCAGCTCCTGGGTCGTCCTCCTCGGATCCTACCTGAAGGGTAGGTACAGATAGTGCAGCTCCTGGATCGTCCACCACGGATACTGACTCGTCGAGTGGTCCACCTTTGGGTACCATCCAGTCCTCGAACACTCGGCCTCCGTCAGCTCTTCCCGTCATTTGCAACCAACACAACGAGGTGCGGGCATAGCCCGTGTAGGGGAGAGTATAACAATACTTAGTAGGGACCCCGAGACCCTCAAGGTCTCACTAAAACCAACAAGGATAACCACAAAGAATATCTCAACAGATAACCTCTACTTAGGTATATGCTCATGCATATACCTAAGTTATCAAGTAAACCATCTCAATAATGAGGAAAACACCAATATCATGAAATCAACGGATAACCCCTACCCAGGTATATACCCATAAATATACCTAAGTTATCAAGTGACCCATCTCAATCATGAGGTAAACACAAAGGTCAAAAGTCTCAGCTCAAACCAGGATTTTCATTATCGAAACTGTAACTGCTGAAGAGCTCCGTCTCTGGAGAGTACAGTGGTCCTGTCACAGCTCCGAGGTACTGCTCACCAACCTAAGACTGCTGAGGTACTCCTCCTGTCGAGTACCGCGGGCCTGCCACCTCACACAGTAGTGCTTACCGCCATGGGTCTACCACCTCACAAAATAGTGCTCCCCCTCACAGCCTACAGAGGTACTCCTACTGTCAAGTACCGCGGTTCTTCCACCTCACACAATAGTGCTCCTCCGCCGTGGTTCTGCCAACTCACAAATTAGTGCTCCCCACTGGGCTATGCAAGTCACTCCGGAAATGAATCAGACACGCAGTCGACATGTCTCAGCCGGCTACACGGTCTCCGTACTCCGCACGCTCGCCTCTGGGAGGGTCTACTCCATGAGCTACTGGTCGATGCTCCAAGTAACACAAATTCCCATGAATAAGTATCTCAATATACCGCCTCATCATAGGGGTCTCAATGCAACCGACGGTGCGTCAATCGGGCGCCCGGTCTATGAGTTATTAACATTTTCATCCTAGGGACCCGGTTGGTTTCGTGAGCGAACCGACCCGGATGTATCTCAACTATACCCCAAACTCTCATAGGGTATACTAATAGGGACCGTTTCTCAAAGGGATCAACAACGCCGCTGACGGTTCGTCAAACGGACGTCTGGTCTGAAAGATATCAGCTTTTCCGCTCTAGGGGCCCGGTTGGATTCCGGGTACAATTCAACCCGTCCAGAATCCAACTGCATCCAAACCTCGGGTTGGGCATGCCAAAAGTTCCGTATCATCAAGAAGATTCCAATAAAGTTGACGACACGTCAATCAGACGTCTGGTGATCAAGATATTCCTGTTTCCGCTTCGAGGGCCCGATTGGTTTCATGTACGAACCAACCTGGCCAAACCCAAAGTTCTCCTAAACCTTGAGTGTAATATGTCGAAACGACCGCCTCGATCCGAGGATCGCATCGCCGCTGATGGTGTGTCAATCGGAGGTCCGTAGCCCAAGATATGGAAAAAAGACTGAAAATGGTCCGAAAACGGGGGGTCTGGGCCCGGACTGACTCGGTCCGAACCGGGTCGACCCGACCCGGGTCCGACCCTATTGGGCGCGACCCGGCCCGGCGGGTCGGCTCGGCTCGGTCGACCGGCTGAGCGAGGGAACCGCGCCCCACCCCCACCCCCCCCCCCTCGCGCGGGGGCCGCTCCGCGGCACCCGGACGCGGCATGCCGGCCGCATCCCGCCCCTCAGTTCTGCGCGGCCGCGGAACTGACCTCGCCGCCGCGGCGGGTTTTTCCGGTAGTGTGCCGGGCGCCACCGCCGCCCAGCAGTCGGCCGCCGCCTCCGGCCGCCGACGCCGCCACGCCGGCAGGGCGCGCCGGCGGGAGCTTCCGCGGACCACCAGACACGCTCTGGTGGTCCGTTTTGCGTGCGGTCTTCGCCAGTGGTCCTCCTGGGACCCGATCTTCACTGTAAGGCCCTCAAACGACATGGCGGCCTACTTCGTCGTCGTCCGTCGATCTGCACATCAATAAAAAAGCTGCGGAGGGTTGTCTGGCCGTGTTTGTTCGGCCCGCACCCTCCACGTTAGGTGTTATCAATTGACTAATAATAAACACATGATTTTAATCATTGATGAGGGTATAATTTATCCAAAATAAATTATACGAACACCTTGCAATCAAATACCCAGGCACGAGAGTTTAAAATTTGAATGTGTGGCGTGACGACGTCGCACATTCTTGCCGCTCGATCCTGCCCGACGTGACGATGTCGCGCATGCTTTCCGCTCGATCCCACGCGGTGTGATGATGTCGCGCATCATTGCCGCTCGATCCCGCGTGGTGCGACGACACCGCATCAATTCATTCGATCTGCAACAACAAGAAAAACAATAAGGGAGGGGGATAGCCATGTTTGTGTGGTCTGACCTCCTCCCATTAACTGATATCATGCGGTCCAAATATCGCGGATAAAAGACGGAAGAGAATCACATAAGGAAAATCACATAAACCCCCTACCTAAAGTTGTCGATCGAATATTGTCACCGGGATGGATCGTCGTGGAAGAAGCGTCACAGAGGGATAACTGTCGGCGTCACGCCGTCGATCTCTAAGGGTTTGGCGTTCTTTGTCGCCCTCCGTCAGAGGCCAGCGTTCCTCGCGTTTTTCGCGTTCTTCGCATTCTTCACGAAGGAGGATGAAGATCTTCAAGCTTCTCCCAATTCTCTCAACAAGCAATCCTCAAGAAGACAAGCGTTGGTCTTATTTTATTGACATGCCAACAAATTGAAAAACAAACTAAGTAACGATCCATTAATTCATAGAATTAATTTCAACGAATAAACCGCCCAATTAATAGGAGCGTTTAAGAGTTTAAGAAAATGCACCAGTTGACTTCATTAATGAGGAGTTTTCGCGGGTGCGTTACTTAGAGGAAAAGAAACAGTGGGGCTTGTGCGGGCACCACCTCACAAATATCCTACCAAGAGGGTAGGATATTTTGGATTGCACTATATCCGCTTTAACTTAGCTCAAGTGGCTTTAAGTGTCTTTTAAGTGGCTTTAAGTGAAATAAAAATAAATTTGTCGCACCACTTTATTTTATTTCTTAACTTAACCCCAAAAATTTAAAAACCACACCCGAGCAAACGCAACTCCGGAAAAAGCGTTTCTAAGCAAATACCGGCGTTGCGATTCTATCGATGCCCTCGAAATTTGATTCCGAGCACCGGTTCAAAAGTTAGAAAAACCTGCTCGTTCGTTCACTGAACGTACTTGAGCCAAACTTCGGAAAATGATTCCGGGCACACCAGGCCTCGGAATCAGGTGCCGTCAGAAACTGCGTTATTGTAAAATTCCAAAGAAAATTATAAAAAAAATTTCCCTTGAATTTTACAGGTCTTTACAAAATAGACCCAAATAAGGTAGGGTTTAGGGTCGAAATATGACCATAAAATTTGATTTAAAAAAAATTATAGGTCATTTTAATCCTTATTTGTTTAGTTTTAACCATTTCTACCCCTTTTAACTCTTACTATGGTAACTAACTTTTTTTATAAAACTTACTATTCATAATGATCAAAAATGAAAATAGACTCATTAATTTTTTTGAAATGATGATTTAATATATGGGGTCTATTTTATCTGATTCTATTTCTATAATTGGAATAAATTACTTTTAAAATAAACCCATAAAATGTTATAAAAAATGGTTTTCTAGGAAAAATTTCTTTTTAAGTATAAAAATGTTTTGATACCAAAATAAAGTGTAATGTTGATCCAAATTACATTGATTGTAATTTTTGATAAAAGGTACTAATTATATATTTAAACAAATCCAAAATAAAATAATACTTTGTAAATACTTGAAAAGAAATGATAGTTTTCTTAAAAATAGGCATTTTCTACTATTCACCCAAAAATCAACTTTTTTAGAAAATTCTCAAAAATTAACTCTAATATAATTTTGAATTTCTGATGTTCAAGATTATATAATTTTTTTAAAATTCAAATTCCAGAATTTAAAAATTAAAATTTTCAAAGAAAATTCTATTACATATAAAAGAATTTAGTAAGATTAAAACCATTTCTTTTTTGATTGAAAAGTTACTAAATATTATTATAATGAATGTAACTCTATAAAATATAATTCATGAATATTAATAAGACAAGAAATTAATTTAATATTAACACTACTTGGGTTGTTACATTCTTACCACCTTTTGGAAATTTCATATTTACAATCTTATTCATTACTTAAATAAGGGGCATATTTTCCCTTCATAGAGTTTTTTTTATTCTCATGTTGTTTCTTCAATCTTATCTTTTTTACATGAAACCTTAAATCAATGAATCAATTTATTATACAACAATTTCTCTATAAGATCAAGAATCTGAATTGGTTGTTCCTCATGTGAAAGGTTTTCTTCTAATTGAACTAATCCAGGACTCAAAACATGAGATGCATCTGGCACATACTTCCTTAACAATGAAACATCAAACACATCATGATCCTACAATAAAATTAGAAGAAATTCCACTCAATCGGAAACTTATTCATCCTTATCTAATATTTCATATAGTCCAATGAACCATAGACTTAACTTTCTCTTTTTACTAAAATGCATAATACTTTTCCATGGATATACTTTAAGAAAAACATAATCGTCTACCTTGAATAAAAGATATTTTCTCTAATTATTTGCATAAATTTTATTCTTACTTTGATCCATCCTCATATGTTACTGAATCATATTTACCCTATAAACCATTTCTTCTACCAATTTGTGTCCAAAAAATTTTATTTACCTAAATTAATCCCAATAATCTAGATTTCAACACCTTTTTTCATATAATTCCTCAAAATGTTTCATATGTATACTAAAATGAAAACTGTCATTATAAGGAAAATAAAATAATAAAAGATATTGATCACAAATTTCCTAGTAATCCATATAACAAGCTCTAATAATCTATTCTAAAATTTGAATTGTTCATACTTACTATTCATCAAATTGAGGATGAAAAGATATACTAAAATTTAATTCAATACCCAATGAATTCTGAATGATTTTCTAAAAATTAGAGGTAAATATCAAATTATGATCAAATTCAATAGAGAGAGGTACTCCATGCAATATGATTATCTCTTTAACATAAAGTATAGATATTTAATCCAAATACATATTATCTTGAATATGAATAAAATGAACATATTTAGACAAACAGTCAATAATAACCCATTTCACATTATCACCCAGAGATGTATTTGGTAATCCTACCATAAATCAGTCAATATATTCATTCATTTCTATTCTGGTGATAGAAATATGAAGAATTACCTTTGGTACTTGTAGTTTGGATTTAACCTACTAAAAATTCAAACATTTCATAGTAAATTCAAAAATTTATTTCTTCATTCCTTCTAACTTTTAATACTCCTGAAGGCCTTTGTAAAAATTAGTACTATAGAGATTAATATAAAATAGATAAATATGAGCGTAACTCAATAATTATTTCTTCAATAGGGAATAAAAAAGAATGCATAATATTTTTATAAATTTCAAAACACATTCTTTATCAATATTAAATTCAGGAAACTTATAATTCCAGGCCAATTATACCTTTTAATATAAAACACGACCCTCCTTATGAGTTTCCTTTATCATGTTTGACAAAGGAAACCATACTAACACCTAAAATACAATATATGAAGTTCCTGTATGCATAATTTATAGACTAATATTCTTGAAATCATTTAACAAAATGCCATGTTATAAACATAGTATAGTTAATGACTCTTTATCTTTCCAACATAATGAATCAACTACCCTATATGCTTTTCCTGGATGGTAATAAATCTTGCAGTTATAATCCTTAATAAGTTCTAGCCATCTTATATGCCTCATGTGAACTCTTTTTAAGTAAATATATAATTTAAAATTTTATGATCAATATTTATTTCAAACATTAATCCATATAAATTGTAACATCCTCACTTATTTTGATGTATGAGATTATTTGAGTTCATAAAATTCTCTATTATGTTTTGAGTATTCTTTATTATTTGTGTTTAAGAGGTCGGTTTTTAGTGATAAGGAGTATAGGAATTAAAGTTAGAAGAGATGTGTAGAGGCTTGGACTTGTAGTGGATAGAAATCTACCAATGGCTTGCTAGTGGGACCTACCATCTAGATGGAAAGGATATATCAAGTATGTAGTTTTATGCTGACCCCACCAACCAAATAGTGGTGTTGAAAGAACCATGGTAGTTTTTCCCAGCACACCAGCTTACTGGAGGCCAGTCACTGACTCATTAGTGAGGTTCACCATCTTACCAATACAGCCTGCCTAGGAGTGCATTGAATTCACCCCATGAATTTTAATTCCACATGATTTTGACACTTATTTAATTTTTAATTATGACCCAAACACTCTATTTCGAAGTAGATATATCTAACCTTAATCTTTGATCTCTCTCATTCATCTCTCCTTGGATCTTTAACTCTGGATCGATTCAATGATGTTAGAATGGTGATTTTCTTCTAGATCTACACATTTTCCTCTTCCTTATTGAGGCATAGACATAAATATATTTTGGATATGTGTTTACTATGTGGATATTATGATGAATTATTCCTTCCTTCATATATTGGTGACAGATCCAACATTTTGATGATGTCTATTGATCAGACTGAGATCTACCATTGATTATAGACATCTTACAGTTATTTGTTTATGAATAATGTTTTATGCCTCTTCTTGTTGAAATATTGATAATAGAAAATAAATCTGTTGGTGGAACTTTTGTAAATTGCTACTGTTTTTGATGTTTCAATAACATCCTTTTTATCAGAGTTTTATCCCTCGTTAAATATGGATGTTTCCAGGTAAGTTTCTATAGATCAGTCATCTTGATACTCTCTTATACATGAATCTCATCATGGATCTATTTTATGATGATGGTTTGGTGCTGGATGAATGTTTATTGGATAGACCTAAGGTTTTATTCTAGATTCAACAACGAATTCATGATTCATTATTGAATCGACAACAGATCCGTGCAATTGAAATCCTTATATTAGATATATCTCAAAACTTGTTCTCTTGATAGACTCTATGAGGTATGTGATTGTATAAAAACCTTCCCAACTTCAAACCTCATTGGGTATCCTTTCTAAAACCATTTCTTTATGAACCAAAACCAAAGTTATAAATCTTATATGTGCGATCTAGTTCTTTGTGGATGTAAAATATTGTTCATGCTTTGATCCTTTGATGAAATTTGTATTTCTTCATCAATAACCTTGAGGTAGGGAATTCGTTAACATTTAGGGATCTTATATATGCTTGTTTCCTTGTCATGTTACTTGTGTTGGAATAGTTTGTTTGACCATGCTTGATAGAGATCATATGTGGGTGTGTGTGTATAGCTTGTGAGTCCTATTTAGGAAGAATGATTCCATGAGTATACTTATAGCTTGTTTGACCATGTTTTATATTGGTCACTTGTAATGTTTTTTTCTACTATATTCTCATGATGATATACTATGTTTTTCCTTGTATGATCTACCATGTTATGTGTGTTACTATGACTTTAGAGGTTTTTTTCTTAGTACTTGAAACAGGTGGACCATCGTGATATATTTTTCCTTAAAGGGGGAGTGAACATAGCTTGAGATAATGGAGATGATGGACCTGATCATAGGTTAGGGGCATGATGGTACGGAGGCTTGAATCGAGGCATATGAAGGGTACTAAAGCTTGAAGGCTTGACCCGTGATGGAGATTAGATATGATGGCTTGGTGTCCTGATCCAACTTGATTCCTTAAGACAACTGAGAGACATGATTACCAGTATTTTGGATAGTTCTTGATCACTTGTGATATCATATGATTATCCTTATGGTATGAAGATAAATTAGGTGCATTAGGGGATTGTGGTGGCTTAGTTATCACATGGGTGTTAGGTATATGATTGTTTATACTTTCTTTTGTATCTATTATTATCAAGGAATACATTTTTTATACTTGTGAACACTTGTTAATAACACATTAGTGGTTTCCTATTGGGATTTATTTCTCACACCCTGAACACACATCTCGATGTGCATCAAGACTTCATATATAAGGATCCAGGAAAGGGAAAGGGCCTTGTGTCAGATGGTTGATTCAAGGAGAATTAATATGGGGGAAGTAACAAGATAGAATCCATAGGATTTCATAGTGTTAATTATTTTTTTACTTTCACTCTTTATACTCTAGTTTGGATTTCCATAATGGGAGCCTGATTTATTTATTAATTGTATGACTTGTGTTCCATATGATATTATATTATGATACTTAATCTTCCACCTTGATTATTCTGAGTTTATTTTATATTTTATTAATATTTATTTGTGTATTTCTATAATACTAAGGGTATATTCTCCCCACTGATAGTTTCAAGAACCTCACTATTATTCGAAAACCTCTTATATATGGGGAGTCTTACATGAGGTCTTGTGGATCTTTGGTTCAGACCCAGTGATTGGTTCAGGGTGTTACAAAATAGCATCAGAGCATAGTTTTCTTATTTTATTTTTAACCAATTTGGGACATGGTAGAAATGATATAGGTTATGTGAGACTTGGGTTACCATTGATGGGATTTATGTTACAATTTTATTAGTTTTGATTTCATCCATGTATCAAGAGTAGAAAATTAGGATCACATTCCATATATATACCTATTATGTACACCATAACAATTCTTAATATGATTCATTGATTTGTGATATCTGTTCAAGATATTCCTATATTCTCTAATTGAGTGATATATTTGTTTGACTTAATTAGATAAACCTGAGCATTCTATTCTGTTTTGTATATATATGTGATGGTGACGGGTGTTTAGGGATGGATAACCTTGGTTAGTTTTAGAAGAGATATATCGTGGGTTATGGGTAGCCTCATAGTAGAATCGTTGTATGACCCCATAGACTTATTATGATCTCTCTTAATGAATTCGGTTTTTTTAAATGGTTCCTTAATATTTTGGAAGATGATTCCATGAATAACATTGATGGGACTATCGACTGATGTGTTTCAGGATACTCCCGCTAGAGAGGATGCCCTTTTTCCACCACTAGCTATATAGGGGGTGTAGTTGAGCTCACTCCTATACCTATTCTGGTGCTACAAGCAGTGGTACTACCTTAGTTAGGAGTCTTAATTTTTCTTAACCATATTGGAGGGGAACCTAGGTCCATGGTCAACTATGTTAGAGACTTACAGATCCAACATCCACCAAGGTATCGTAAAACATGTCATCTCTAGTGATAAAATTATTTACCCAATGCATTAGAGAGATATTAGGGAGAAACATGTATTTATATTAATTAATGTGAGCCATATATGTCATAATAAAACATTTCATTAATAACCTATGGAGAATATAAGAAACTGGTTTCATATAAAAATCATGGTGTTTTAAAAAGTACTTAAAGACAATATTTTATGTCATTTATAACCCACATAAAAAGAATGAGGGTTTTATGTATGTAAATTATATAATAAAATAAATCATTTTTACATCTTGGTGAATAAACCTAGAAAATAAATAGGTTTTGGTATTCACATAAAGAAAATAAGATGGAATTTCTTGAGGAGAAGAGAGAAATTTTGAGAAGTAAGATCGACAAAATAATGAGTTTAAAACGTTGTTTTAAAAAAGGGTAAAAAGATATGGGACATGAGTCTCCAATTCATAAAATAATATTAGTACAGTAAAAGTATAAAATAAATTGTACAGAAGAACTTAGTTTGGAAATTTAAAAGACATGCCGCACAAATAGGAAACTCAAATGGAAAAGAGAAGTGGAGATTTCCATTTCCTTAAAGAGTTACTCCTAAAACTTGAAGATTGGGACCTTGGGGGATTTTGGAAACCTTGGGAGGTAAAACTATCATATATTCATGGAGGATTAATTTGGAGTGAAAGTAAATGGAGAAATGGGTGGGTATTTATAGAAAAAGTGGGGGATTTGTTTATTAATTTCTAAATAAAGGTATTGAACACTTAGGTAGTGGTAAATGAAAAACCATGGGCTGACCACTGTATTTTCCCATGATATTGGACACTTGGGACACCTATTATGTTATTTTAATCAAAAATATCCTACCATAATTTTATATTACTTATTTTGTAAAGGAAAATTAAAGTTTTCACAAAATAACATTTCTAATGTTAAAGTTTCCATTTTAGAATTTAAAAAGTAAATTAAATATTTGTAAATTGATTTAAATATATTAAAATAATTGATATTAATAAAATAAAATATTTTATGTTTTGGATTTTGGTAAATTATTTATTACATAATTATAACATAATTATGATGTCCTTAAACATACCAAAAAACTCAAAATATATTTTTACTATTCATGAAAAAAATAAAGATTGAACTTTTAAATATAAAAATACTTATTTATTAAAAATAATAGTATATTGAAAATGCATAGGAAAATTTATAACACTTGAAAAAAATTTATTTTATTAATTATTTTTAAATAAGAGTGTTTTAACCATAATACTCAATTAAAATAAACTTTATTTATAATACCTTAGGTTATTATAATAATTATTTATTTTTTAAAAAGTACAATCTCTATCCGTAAAATCAATTTATCAAGTTCCATCTAAATTTATTAATAAAAACTATTCTTAAAATTGAATTGATAGAAAAATAATTTTATTTATGCAATGGAATTACACTTTAATTAATTACGGCCTCAACACAAAACCCCTTATTACACCCACATACACACTAAGAGTAAGGTGTGCAATGGTGGTAGTTTCACAGGGTGCCTTGGCTAACATTGACTGATTGTTAATCTCCACTAACTTGAACTTCTCCCATAGGCAATTTAGTTCAAGCTTAACTTATTGAAGCTTAGCTTGGGATTGGTGAAGGGAGAACCCCAGTAATGAAACCTCCCTCCCAAGATCTGAAAAAAGGTCTTCAAACAACATGACTCTACTGGTTTATGTCATCAAATAATCTTTCTATATCAATTATCCTTTTCCAAATTTTACTTATAAACACTAATTAAAACATAAAAATTATTATCAAGTGTATAGTTTCCAATGTTCATATTATCCAACAGTCATAATTGACCAATGATTATATAAAGTTCAAAATCATATGGTCACATTTCCCTTTATATTTACTTCATTATTAAAGAGATATGGGTTTTTTGTGTATAAAATAATATAACCCACATTTTTAGGAAACAATTATCATTCAAAAAATTTGGGTCATTACAGTGTTGGGGAGGCATGATTCCATTTGAGAAAGGTAAATAGGTGTCTCAGGATAAGTGTCTGTAATTTTTTGTGTAATCAAAGTTGGAATATATTTATGTGATATACCATTTGGTTTTGGGATGGTGTGATAGATCGTTGTGTTCTATTGTGAATCACCAAGGTCGTGCTAGAAGAACTTTTGTGGTATCATAATAGTAGTGCCAAAAGAATATTAGTTTATGGATTTTTGATAGATATTTATAAAGAATTGGTCAGTTTTGGTTGGAAATCACACTTTAGCGATGGTTGTTGAGTGAAAATGATATGCTTTCAGGTAGGGAACCATAAGAATTTTTGTAGATTAAGGTGTCCCCATTGTGGGATGTGACATCAATGATGGATTTATTATAGTGGTATTCATCAACAAAATCTATGTGTACTTATATATGTGATATGATCATGCCCAATATTTTGACATCATCCTAGATATACTGAAAGATAATTGGATATAAACTAATTTAATTAAAGTTTTTTCATTTAGAAAGATGGAAAACCTATTGTAGGTTTCATTTATAGATCTGTGTGATGAAAACCGCATGGTGGGAGGTGCACCATCACCAGTTGTGAATAGGGTCTTCAGGATGTATTGGGTGTTGTTGAATTCCATGGATGCTATTCTTGGAATCCATAAATGGAAAAGGGTTATCATTTCATTTTGTCTCTCATGTGGTGGTGATATGGCCACATCTACTTTTTAGGCCCTTTAATAGCGAAATCATGAGTTGTGGTGGTTGGAGTTTCTTAGGTGAGGTGGTGACAATGACACTCCTAAGGTGGGGAGTGATATTTTAGTCATAGGTGTGTATCTCATACCTTGGGTTGGAAGTGGTGGAATTAGGGTGACCATGAGAAACCTTATGGTACATATTTTGATTACTTAGGAAGGCCAAATGTGCCTTGGATGTGGTGAATTGAGCCAACAATCGGCTTTAGATTAGGGTGGTTCTAAAAGAAATATGAGGTGCCTATGTTAGAGTCATTAATGAAAACAATAAGGAATGAAAATGGTTCATGGTCAATGGACGTTTGTTACCAGATCCCCATTGGGATTCAGGAATGGAATTTGGTAGGTGTGTTCGGTAGATCTTGGAATGTTTTTCTATGTGAAGGAATCTTGGTTGAGTAAAGTTGCAACATTAGAACAATGAAAGTTGTGCATTGACAAGACGAGTCATCAGTAGGATGAATCGACTTAGCTGGGTAAAAAAGAAAAATATGTGGTGAGTTGTAAGCCTCTTCTACTTGATGTTTGGAATTAAAAGTGTTTTTTGGAAATGGAAATGAGTGTTTTGGAAGAATCAAGTTGTCTTTAGTTTATATATGGATGGTGGAGGTGTGTTCATCCTAAGTGGTTTTTATGGAAAGGTTATATTATGAGGTTGGATGGAGTTATTATAGATGTTTGGGCGTGTTGATTTGGGGAATTATTTAGTTAAGTTGTGGAAGTTTGAGTTGAGGTTTTAATGGTATTTTCTGATGATGGAGGTTCCAAACACAAAAAAATTGTGCATGTGAGATAAATCATATAATTGGAAGAAACATAGAGTAAAAGCGGTTAATTGATTATTTGATCAGTGTTATGGGTTACATAGACTTGGTTAAGTACCATTTTGGTGTTTCAGTTTTGGAAATAAGCATTGGATCGGGTTTTGATCGGTTAAATGCATGATATGAGGGTTGTCCTTTGGTTTTGTATCATATGTTGGATATGGAACAATTATATTATTACTGAAGCTATGGACCGATGTAGGTTGGGGAATGTGGTTGGGAAATCATGTGGTCCATCAGGTGTCACCGAGCTTGGGTCACCATTGGGAATTTTGAAAAAAATGGTAAGTTGACATTAAGTGATTTGGGCCATGTGTTACAGAGAGGATCAATCTGGTAGAGTGCCGATTATATCTTCCATGGTGGTTGATGCTATGTATTACATTTCCTTATGTAGTGATTTTGGAGTGTTTCCTTGGCTTCCTTGTAGGGTCCTGCGGTTTATGACTGGTCTGAAGTTAATGTGTCCTTTGAGGAATATCAGGTTCATATTTGTGGATCACAATGGGAAAATTCTTAAAGTTAGGGCTGCTTCTCTGGTCCAGGTTTTGTGATGGCATGGCCATGATCAGGAGTAAAATTGTGAGATAAAGTTGTTAATTAGGCCTGATGGTCCAACCTTTTGTCTTGGAGGGTTGGTGATGTTGGGGAATGCAGCTCGAGGACAAGCTATTATAAGGCAGGGAGGTTGTACAATCCTGAACCTGAGATAAGGTATGTCCCAGATTGAATTTTTGGGTTATGAAATTTTTCTGAGGAGAAGGATAGTCTTGGTGTATTTTGGGGTCTCAATACATTAAAAAGAAGGAAAATATTCCAATATGTGCTCAGAGAATGATTGGTGCATGGTTAGTAGTAACCATGCGCTATAACTGTACAACCAGAAGAAGGGGTGAATGGTTGGGGAAACTATTTGGGGTGGCCTAAGAGATCATGTGGATTGAACTCCACTTGGATAATGCTGAATTCAAGACCACTTCATGGTTTGTCAAACCATGTGGGTGGTTAAGAAAACCGTGCGGTTCAATTTCCTCTTAGATAGAGGGAACCACACGATTTGGAAAACCATGAAGCCAAACCATGTACATCATTAAAGAGTGGGTTTTTATCATTTTTACATCCCGATATTATTTCTTACTCCCTATTTTTTATCCCCCATTAGACCCCCAGTAGCTAGGGTGATGAACCAGGAGATTCTTCCTTTTACATGGGTGATTCTTTCTTGATTCTTAGGAGTTTAGAGTGTCACTTGGTGTGAATTGAAGCTCCAGGTAAGTATTTGACTCCATTTCCTTCCATTTCTTATAAGAGGATTTTTTTTGTTTCTTCTCTTTATAGATCCTTAAACCCTTATTTTCCAGGGTGTTACTCATTATGTTGTTTTAGGTCATTTTAGCTCGAATCAAGGGTCAAGATTGGATGAGCGATTGTCAATGATCATTTGGTAGGTGGTCTTAAATATTTTTTTATATTATTTATATTTATATTTGTATTTGGTTATTCCTAGGTATTGTCTTTCTACATTTAAATTTATTTTTCTAAGTAAGGTAATTTGGGCCTTAGACCGAGGTGCAAGACCCTTCACAGACCTTGTTGGGTTCATTGATGATGTGAAACTGAACCTAGGGCTACCCTTGGGGTATACCAATCCATTGAAATTGATGAAAGTAATTGGTATACATTGAGATAGGATAATTATTAATTGAATGGGTTTTAAATTATAATTTGGAATGTCGGAATGGTTAAAGGGTTAATTGAAAAGAGTATATGTTGGATTTTGTGAAGTGTCCAATTGGATTTTGAAACGGTTTAAACGATGTGTTTTGTTTTTTGACCCAGTTATGGTTTCCAATGAAAGAAAATAATTTTTTAAAATGGTTAATGTTTTAAAAGGAGGTGTTGACCACAAAGTGATTTTGAAAAAGGGTTTTCTTATTAGATTTCAAATGATGATTTTAAATGGGGATGTGGTTTCCCTTTCTGTGAAAATGATTTAATGGATCTTTTAAATGGGTAAAAATGGAAATGAAATCCTTTGGGAATGGTATAGTTTTTTCAAAGATAATTTCCATGTTTTAGAGGGGGACTTCTAGATGATTTTATATAGATAATTTAAATTTGGTGTTTAAATTTCATAAGAAAAGGAATTAGTAGTATGTATGTTCTGATATGGATTTAAGGGTATGTTGGGACCTTGGTAATGGGACAATAATTGGTTAAATGTGATAAATTATTAAATAATAATGTCCATGTGATAAGTTTTATGAGAGGGGTATTGGACCGAGGATCTACTCCCACAGGTCTAGCTAGATTAATGCTCTAGGCCCCACCGATGTATTGTATGGTTAGTGTAGTGGACTGAGGCTCCTCTTGTTTGGGCCAGGCTAGAATAATTCTATAGCCCCCATTGATATTATGTCATGGTTTTGGATATCGGCCTGAGGCTCTATGCTCCCAAAGTATGGACTTATTTTTGTTACTTGGACTGATGCTCCAAGGAACATGGTTAAATTGAACTGAATAGTGAATAACTATTTGTGGATAGAATTATACAACCCCTAATGCTATAAATTAGGATCCTAGAATAGACGAACCATGTAAGGTTGTTTTTATTTCATAATATAGGTTTATGGATAAAATGGTTAATAAATTTTTTGTTTGGTTGATATATATTTTGTTATTATTTATGCTATTATTTTAATCTGATAAGCGGGTATAGTCTTCCTTATATAGCTTTAAAGACCCTGTCTATTATTCAGTAGCCTCTGGCATATGGGGAGGCATGCCTGAGTTCATGGAGAGACCCGGCTTAGGGCACCAGTTATAGTGGCTCCCAGGCCAGTGATGTTACATATGGAATAAAAGGAAACCTAAATTCATATACATTAAAGTGTTTGTATGCAAGGATTATATCTTGAATACTAAGGAAAATCTTGGTAAAATTGATCAAATGGTTAATTAAGGAACCCTTCTAGGATATTCTATAACTTTTAAATCTTATAGAGTATAATAAAAATTCAGAGATAGTTGAAGAATCCATTCATGTGAATTTTGATGAAAGTGATCCTTTTGATCACAAAAAAATCAAATAGATGAAGTTATAAATTCTTTGGGAAATGTGAGACTTGAATATCTTAAAAATGATTTTGAAAAACAAGAATATGATGAAATCCAATATGGTCCAGAAGAATATGAAACTAGTGAACCTGAGAGTGTCTTACCTAGACAACCTAGAACCTCAAAGGATTATCTTTTGGAAATAATAATAAGAAATATAGATATAGTAGTTATGATAAGAAGTAATGTAGTAAATTTAACCAAATTATCTTACTTTATGTCTCAATTATAACCTAAAAATCTAGAAGAAGAATTAGAAAATGAAATTTAGATAATATACATGAAAGAATAACTTAACCAGTTTAGATGAAATGAAGTTTTGGAATTTGTTGACCGACCATAAAATCATCTAGTAATAGGAACCAAATAGGTTTTTAGAAATTAGAAAGATGACCAAGGATAATTACTAGAAATAAATCTGTATTAGTAGCTAAAGGATATAATCTGAAAGAATGAATAGATTATGATAAAACCTTTGCACTAGTTTCTAGATTAGAATATATTAGAATCCTTTTAGTTTATGCATAATATATTAATTTTAAATTATATCATATGGATGTAAAATCATATTTTATAAATTTACATTTAATGGAGGAAGTTTATATCGAACAACCACTAGGTTTTAAAAATCCTCATATACCAAATTCGGTTTTCAAACTTACTAAATCTCTTTATGGCATTAAAAATGCACCAAGAGCTTGGTATAAAATATTAAGTTCTTTTCTAAAAAAATGGATTTTCTATAGGATTGAAAAATCTTACTCTATTTAAGGAAGGTATTTATTCTAATATTTTATTAGTACATATTTATATAGATGATGTTGTTTTTTGTTTAACTAATAAAAATCTTTGTAATGATATTTCCAAAATTATGCAAATAGAATTTGAAATGAGTATGATAAGAGAATAAAATTTCTTTCTTGGTTTTGAAATCTATAAAAAATATAATGGGAATGTTTTAAACCAAAGTAAATATATTATTTATTTATTAAAAAAATTTAGACTAGAAAATGGTAAAAAATATACAAATCCCATGTGTACCAATATAAAACTTGATTTGGATAAAGCGGGTAAACCAGTTGATAACAAGTTATATAGAGGCATGATTGGTAGTTTTATTTATCATACTATTAATAGACCATACATTATGTTTTCTATTTTTCTATGTGCTAGATTTCAAATAATTCCAAATAATCCTATCTTACTACTGTTAAAATGTTTTTTGGATATTTAAAAAGAACTAATTTTCAATCTTTACTTTTACCCAAAAAATTAAGTTTTTAATTTAATCTCATATTTAGATGATGATTTTAGAGGATGTAGGTTAGAAAGAAAGATAACTTTATAAAGATATTACTTCTTAGGGAAGTCATTAGTTTCATGTTCAAGTAATAAATAACATTAAGTTTCTTTTTCACATTTGAGGCTGAATATATCTCTACTAGAAGTTGTTTTTCATAAGTGTTGTAGATGAAACATACACTACTAGATTTTGGACTTAAATTCTATAATATTACTATTTTATGTGACAATACTAGTGCAATCAATATTTCAAAAAATCATATAAGTCACTCAAGAACTAAGCATATAGATATATAAAATTATTTTTTAATTGATCATGTTCTAAAAAAGGATATATCTTTAGAGTTTGTTAATAGTAAATATCAACTTGCTGATTTTTTCACTAAACCAATTCCTACTGCATGTTTCGAATTTATTAGGGGGGGGGTTAGGTATATTTAATTTTAAGTAAAGTTTCATTTTTCAATTATTTTATTTAAATTAGTTTTAATCATTTTTATTAATTTTTTTCATCTATTATTTGTTTAATTATTCTTTAATAAATTATGGATCTATTAATATTTTGGAAAATTTTTCTTTTCAAAATTAAAATATATAATGATTACTCAGAGTATTTGGCTCAAGAAACTGAACCGACATCACCAAAACCATCAAACCTTTGTCTATCTCTATCTCTTACCCTCAATCTCAAACCCTCTTCAAATTCTATAGATCTAATTTTCTTGTTGAAACCCTAAAATACAAACCTTAAACCTTCATATTTTTAGTAATGGGAAATAAGAAAAGGACTGAAGAAGGTGGAATGAATTGATATAAGAACCAATGCTCTTCAGGAATTGTTAGACGAATTCTTCAAGGGAAGGTAATTGGTTTTGAGTGGTTATTTTAGATGAATATTCTGTTAAAGAAAGCATTATCTTTTCAAGGTATAGAATTTATTCTCAATAGAGAAAATACAGAGTATGTTTTTAACAATGAAGAAAAATAGTTTTATGAAACTTTATAGTTTAGTTTTAGTGAAATAGAGGAAGTTTTCATTTAGAAGGTAAATGATATAGAGTTTTATATTTCTTCCGTATAAATAGCCATGATTTTTGAGTGTACCCATAAAGGGATTTTTCATTTTAATATCCAGCATATTGAATATGAAAACCATAAATATGAAGATATTATGTCTTAAATTTTTGGATCTACCTTGGTTAGAAAAATGTTTGTTAGAGATTTTGAATATGACCAGAAGGTACTGGTCAAATTCATTCAGACTGTAATAATACCTAGTATTGCTGAGTTAGAGAAAATTATCTTTCCAGATATGTATATTTTTTTTAATGTTAGGTGACATAAAACTGAATTTCAATAGATATATGTTGAGATATAATAATCATTTATATAATAAAGTGGTATGAATTTAATTTTATCTATATAAAAGCCTTATTTATTTGGTTTTTTACAAGAATAATAAGATTCATGATATTCATAAATCCATTAGAAGTTGTTATAGTAATATTCTTAATGTTGGAACCTTAAGAAAATTAAGTTTCTTTTAGATAACCTCAAAAGAAAAACTGATGTTGGTTAGTTATGATGACTTACAAGAATTTGGTGTTATTACTTAGGGAGAGTAAGGAAATGAGAAATCAGCTGGATCAATATGATTTCATGTTGAATAAGTTAGAGAATCAGGAATAGAGAATGTTGTTTAATCAGAAAGGAGGAAACTATGAGAATATGTTAGTACTCCTCCTACTATTGGAGATATTCATAATTATTCTAAATAACATTAAAAAGATGAAAATATTGATGTTATTGTTACTAGGCCTAGAAAAATAGAAGAACCAGAAGTCTAGGCTCAAGAAATTAAACTTGAATCAGTATAAGAAGTTGAATAACCGCTGTTTATAGTTGTAAAAACTACTATTGTAAAAAGAACAACTGAAAATAGAGATGATCCTAAAGATAATACATAAAAAAGTTGAGGATAATTCTCAAGGTGATGAGAAAGTGTATTCTCTAGTAGTTGATACCACTAAAATAGTTTAAAATCAAATAGTGTTTGTTGCTGAAACTTCTATGGAAAATTATTCTTCTGAATCCAATGAAAATACATAAGTTCTTGGTCTATTTCTATCATATTATTGTGAGATAGATGAAGGAATGTCTCTAGCTATCATTGAATTTGGAAAACCTTCAATAATTAAGGGATCCAAATCATATAATTCTCTTAATTACTAAATTGAATAGTTGGTCTGTAAATTTATTCAGATGAAAAAAGATAATTTAACCCTAAAAAATGAGCTAGATGTCTTTAAGAAATATTTCAAGGATTTGTAAAGATCAAATATTTCAAGATAAGAATTGGAAGCGGTTAAAACTCATCTTATTAACCTTAAAAAAAATCCTATTTTATAATGAAATTTTGATGCAATTCAAAGATAACTGTCGGATTATTTTGGGAAACTCAAATCTGAATCTATTTCAAAGTCATACACTGGGGATTTAAAGAAATATGTTGGAATACAATTTTCATCTAAGATACCCAAGTTTAATTCTAGGCGGAGGCATATTTGTGGGTTACTGTAGCAGTGTTATAGCATACAATATAGTAGAAACTGTAGGAGGTATTATTCGGTATTATATTAGCCATAACTATTCCCCTGTTTCAGCCATCAGGCCACCAGTTTGGTCCTCAGGTCCTCTATGGAATTCAGGCCACCCAAGCCGTTCAGGCCAATAAGGCTTTTAGGGCACCTCAAGGCCTTCGGGAAACCTTAAGGAATTCGGGCCACCTCAAGGAATTTGGGCCACCTCAAGGACTTTAGGACACATGTAATGTAGATGAAACTAGAAAGACTGCAAGGAATAAGGCTCCAGATGAGGATTCAAGAGTTGGTGCATTTACTAGAGAAGAACTAACCAAAATTAGAAGAATGAGAGGGTATGAAATTTCCATTAGTACCAGGCTTGTGAATCTCTACACATGACATCTAGTTGACCAACCTTGCAAATGTGGAGAGATGACATCAAGATATTTGCTAGGGAGGTGTAGTTTAAACTAGTTTGTTTGGGATGAATTCCTCTAAGGCCTCCAGATCATGTAATGTGTGTCTAAGCCTATGGGCCATATACCTCATCCCTTAAAAGAAAAATTATCAAAAATCAATAAAAAATGAAGGCCTTAAGGCCATTCCAGAAATTTTATTCGATAAGGAGTAGTCAAAGTTAGGAAATAGATTCAACTTTTATTTATCAAACTTCTCCAGATCTGTAAGAAATTTTTAGTCTATTACCATGATTCTATATTCCATAAATGATCATATTCAGATTATTCAGTGTGATAGTGCTCAACTTCATGTTTTTTTGGACAATAAAAAATTTCTTATTGAAAAATTTACTTATGATTAACCAGGTTTAAGAAGTCTTCTTAATCAGTTAAGTGAAATGGTGAAGCAATTTTTCTAGAATAATGTTAATGTACATGAGTTTTTGAAAGTCATTTTGATTGAGAATTTGAAAATGGGACAGGACTTGAAGAATTTGATGAAGTAGTGGGATGAGATGTTCAATATCAATTTTAAAGGAATGATGAATACACTAAAATATATTCATTAGGCTATTCATGGTTTACCAAATCCTGAAACCTCATCCGAACCAGCCCCTTCTCCTTCATCTCATCCTACCTCTTAGATCTTCTAGTAAAATGTTCTTTATAATCAAATATAACTTTTTAATAAAATTATTTTCGTCATTATATTTGTGCTTATTTATTTCTTATTATCTATCCATTTATCATACTTAAACATAATAATTTGCAACTTAGCATAACAAAACAATTACTGCCATTTGTTTGCTACATTAAATGTGTTATAAAATATTTTTGATGCTTTATTTTTGATATCATAAGAAGGAGGAGAAACTTTGGGTAAAAGACTTTTTTACTATAATGTTTAAAATAAACTTTTTATAATGTTCTCTGTTTATTACAATTCAAAAAAATTTAAATAAAAACTAAAATTTTTGTTTAAAGACACTATTTTATTTTGAAGTTTACATTTCATATATTTTTATAAGAATTTGATATATGGGTTTTGTGATCATCAAAAAGGGGGTGATTGTTGGACATATATTGACTCAAAAATAATCTATAAATCTTGTTGATTTTGATGCTCATAAATACCAATGTTTATTTTAATAATGAAATTACTTTAATTATTTTTCAAAATTATATTTCTTAAAAAAATTATCTTATTTATGAGTAATAATTTTTATCTAAATTGTTTTGGATATGTTTTAAAGTAGTCTGGAAACACTATTCATACCATATGTTTGTAAGCAGAATGTATGGTTCTTTAACCCTATATTATTGTAAAAGTATGGATTGGGAACCATGCTTCTAATAAGAAACCCTACATTTTCAAAACTAATATATGGTTAAATACCCTAATGTTTTTTAGATCAACCATACATTTTAAACCGTTAATTCAAATATAATCCTATGTTTGACTTGGTTAATGATGGAGTTTAAATTTAATATATTTTCTGAATTTTCTACAATGATCTCACCAGAAGTAAATATCTTTTCAAATTTTCTTAAAGATAGATTCGAAGGCTCATGTTTAACATATTAAATCATTCCTATTTTTAAATGAATTTACAACTTTATTTGAACATTTGAAAATCAAATTATTGCGATTTATCAGGAAATATTTGTGGATCTGTTCAATAGAATATAAGATAAAGTTTCATTATTAAATATAGAGATTTATATCCTTTATAGATATAATATATTTTTGAATACAACTTCTCTGTTATTCTGTAGAGATACACTTTGGAGAAATACATGTTTCAATATTGTGTTGTGTAATTGTTGATATGCTACTTCTGTTGTTACTATTCTATTGCTATATTTCATGAAGATAATTGGAAACCAAGATCACTTCAAAGCTATTCTTTCTTGAAGACTCATTTCTATGGATAATAATATCTGTTGTCTTCTATTTTTTTCTACAACAATGAGTTCATTCTATTTCTCAACCAAATCAATTACTATTGATTTTCTAGAGTTTTAGATGCTCTTACTATGTCATTGAAGGTGTGTTAACTTCTAGAACTAAGATGTGGAAATTTTTTGTTACCTATAAAAGAAATAAAAGTCCCTTTAAAAACCTTAATATAAAGGTTTTAACTTCCCACACTCAATTGTGAAGTTCTTTTGATAATGGGACATATATAGTGAAAATCATTAAGCTTGATGAGAGAGTGTTGGTGGAGTAGACTATGAGATCTTTGCTCCCCAAACCACTATAATTTTTTATGTTCTTTTTATAATATTTTTCCACTTCAAAACACTGATTAAATAAGATAATGATTTATATATTTATATTACATGAAGATGGATAAAGTTTGAATCTGTCATGATTTGTAAAAGAACACAATTCACCCCCCCCCTCTTGTGCATCTTCATATTATTCTGATCTAACATAGATATCATCTTGATCTTTAGTTGGTATATCACATTTGAAGGCAGCTTGTTCCACTTTTTTAAGGTAGGTTTTCTATATAGTTCCATTATTTGACCGGTCTTGAATACTAAAGTTTATTTAAAAGTTATTTCTTATCAATTATTAGTATACACATGGTTCCATTTATGGATGCTAAATTTTTTTTAATGATTTTAACATTTGGAATAAATGGAATTTCATAATTTTTATATTTTTAATCTCAAAAATGTTGGTTTAGGAATTCCAAGTGTATGTATAAATTCCTTAGAGTCTATTTTAAAATGAATTTGGAAATAGAAAGGGTGTTCAACACTAGTGAGATTTTTCTAAGAGGTTCTTTTCAATTAAGTAAGGTTTTACTTTTAAAAATACCTTTTTAAAGGAGAAGTGTTTGAACATAAAAAGTCTTCTTATTATTTTAAAAGTGTAATTAACTAACCAAAAAAAACTCTCAAACTCGTACCCAACACGGTACACCACATGCCTAAAGGGAGTTCCCGATCCCCATGGGTTGGTGACTAGTATCCGAGAATGAAACAACAAATAGAGGGAATGATTTCACCCAACCTAAAGCAATAACATGAAACATATAAATAATGGATACACCAATGAAAAATATAAATATATTCCATAAAAGAAAGAAAATAGCAGAAACTAAATAACTTAAGAGTAGAAAAAATATCCAAGTATAAGTCCAACCACAAAGGACTACCAGAATAGGATAACCAACTACACTATGTGATAGCATGGTAAAAATCACACCATCTCACCACCATATAACCATCCTAGTTGATAAAAAACCTCACCGCCTCACAACGACGCCTTTCCTTTCCCTACATTGAAGACATAACCAATTTTACAAACCGTTGAAGAGGTATACAGGGTGTGAGAAAACAAGCTTAGTAGGGTCTCACCCAGATGTTCCATATCAAGTTTCTAAACAATAATCCAAGCATGATCAAATTTAAATAAAACTACTCATGATAACAGTTTAAAAAATTTTATATCAAAAGAATGGAAAAATATTTTAATTTCCACTTTTCCACATTTCCAAATAAATAAGGTAAATCTCTTTCAAATAATTTCATATCAAAATATCTCAACATATATATCAAGTAAAACAAATCATGCATCACATATCATATAAAAATCCATGGTTGTACAACAAAACATTACAAACCAAAAGTATCTCAAATTGGCCAAGAAGAACATGCAACAACATGCCAAGGATCACACTAGGCCAGGATATCTAGGACACTAATACCGAAAATAGACAATCATGTGCACATCAACCCACTAGACATATGCATCAAATTTAGAGGGAAGAAGAATATCCCAGCAATTGAACCTCCCATCAAGTCTAAAATGTCCCAAGAATAACGAGCCTAGAGAGTAGAGATAATCCCCATGAGAAAATCCCCTGATGGTGGATGAGACCTATCACTATAACTGTAACCTAATCCATTTCATCATTTCATGATTTGAAAACCATTTCACAAAACCATTTCACAATTCTTTGAGAACCCTTATTCATTTAATAAAAACTAGGGGAAAACAATCTTTTATAAAAACATAGTTCCACACACACTAATCAAAACAATCATATCATACCATTTCATTTAATAATTTTTTTTATCCAAACTAGATTAATGAATTTCACCAATACAGGCTAGAGATAGAACTACCTACCTCAAAACTCAGGGTCACACATGCTCACAAAGTAACCCAACACACATGAAATAATTCAAAAATGAAAAAACAGTCCCTAGAATTATTATAATCTTCTTGGAATTGATCCAATTTAATAAAAGGGTTAGCGGAGAATAAAAAACACATACCTCAGTAATGCACACCCACTACACCACAACCGTCAAAGGAATGGCCCCCAGAACAAGATCTAATAATGAATTTAGAAGGAAGCAAGAAGAAACATCACCATGGGTTAATAGATCAAATACTGCAATTCAACTGCGTTACCATGATCAAATAAATGAATAATTATAAAGGATCACTCAACTAGAGATACACAAACCAATCACAACGGTTGTTCAATCAACAAACAGATTAATCTGGATCAAACAAAGACTCCCAAAATAACTGGAGAAGCCTTCTAGGTTGAGAGAAAAAATAAGTTGTGGATGAATAAAATAACATATCACCCGAGCACCACCCTAAAATCCCTTCTTACAACATTTACACAGCATGTAATCCCTTTACACATTGTTTAATCCTCAGGACTCAGATACATTGAAAACCCCATCACTTTTTCAATAAAAACTGATGTTTTATCATCACACGATGTGTAATATGTACACAACATGTACTCACTTCATTATATACATCAAGTTCATGGTATCTTCCCTTCAGAAATTAAAAATTATGTACTCTTATTACAGGACATGAATTTATCCTGTAGACTATGAAACTACAAATTCTTATATGAAAACCCAAAACCAACTCGGGCATTTCTAAACTCAGATAGAATTCCACAAATCCATTACATGTTTATACCAAGATTCCATTAATTAAAATAAACATCCATCCCTAAACTTTATGTCATTTTCCCCAAAAAACTATCTCTATCCTTAGGAATCCAAACACACACCTAATTCAAGAAGAAAGAAAGAAAGGATAATGGATTTACCTGAAAGGGGGTAATGAGATATTATAAAAATGTTTTCAAATGGATTGTTTTTCAATACCTGCTCCCTATTAAACCCCTCTCGGGCCTACAAAAATGGTGGGAGTGAACCCCAAATACCACCTCTAATAGTTCTCTAGTTAACAGCTAGCACTAAGATTATAAAATATAAATATGTGAGACATTATCCTCATAAGATCCCAGGAATAATAAAATAACCACTAATAAATAAAAATAATTCCATTTTATAAGATAAACCCCCACAAAATAATTGTGAATTATATTTAAAATACATTATAGTCCATAAATACATGCATAAATAAGCTATAAAACCCCAAATAATCTACTAATTCCATTCAATATACCCGAATAATAGTTCTAATACCTGTTGGTTTATCCTATAAACAATTAACAAACTATGGTGGGTTGAGAACTTGGGAGTAATTAGTATGATCATCCTTTTGAGAAAAATCAAAATTTGTGTGCAATAAATGAGAAAGATTATGCAAGGGTGATTTCAACCAAACAAAACATATTAATCATAAATATAAGTAGAACAAGCACATAAATCCAAATCACTGAACTCCACATACTCTATCATTTACCACTATTTCCTCCATTTACAAAAACATCCTCAAACATTCCCAAAACCAACAACCCAACCAATTCTAAAACCAAGATTAATAAATATCACCAAACCCACAACCAAAACCCACCTCTATGTATCCAAGGCCTAGATTCTTCCACCGATCTCACTTATCAATAGAGACTGTCACACCTGGACTCCTGAGCTAATTTTTTATTATTTTATTTGGATTCAAAAAATTATGTTGAGGTGCGGGTTGAGTCCTGATTGAATTTTCTGTGCTTTTTCTGATAAATGATCATTTTTATTTTGGCAGCATCAGGTTCATGGGTAGGGCACAAATGAATATGTGTGGCTTCGTCAAATAACTGTGCAGCCTGCCTGGTGCACAGTTAACTAATTAATTAATAAAGTGAGTAGCAAAGTAAATGCAAAAAAAAAATGAAAAAACTGATTTAAGAGTTGTTTTAATAATAATAATAATGAGATTATTGTTATTATTATTGATATTTTAATTAAGTTATTAATATTATTAAGTTATTGTTATTATTATAATTTTTTTATTAACATTATTTTTATAATAATTATTATTATTATTTCTACTATTTTAATTAATATATTATAATTATAATTATAATTATAATTATTATCATTATTATTTAATTTAGGCCTTCTTTTTTTATTTTTTATTTTATTTTTTTTATTTTTTTTATTTTTTTTCTTTCTTTCTATATACTTGCTTACGCCACAACCCCTTCCTTCCCCCCATTTCACATCATGAACCCCTCCCCCCTCTATATCTGCTTGCACTGCCACCTCCCTCCCAGGAGACCTTCTCGCGCCGCTGCCTCCCTCCCGGCCAGCCTACTTGTGCCACCCCACATCCCCGCTCGCGTGCTCCATGGACCGACTACCCCCCTTGTGTAGTGCTCCACCACTAGCTGACACTTCCCTGGTGCATAAACTCTCTCCATCCAACTCTCCTCCAACGACCATGCGTTGCCAGCCCTTTTTCGGTTGCTGCACCTTTCCTCCCCCAGCAGCAACCCCTTTAGGTAAACCCCTCCTCTTTGTTAGGGTTTTAACCTTGTTATTTTTGGGTTTTAGATTTATAGTGGGTAGGGTGTCAGATTTAGGGGTAATTATAGGTTAATCTTGTCATTTTTGGTTATTTATTTCCTTCTTAGGGTTGCATGTGGTGTGATTAGGTCGATTGTGATTTCTCACCTTTTTCCGAAAACATCTTGGTTGAGGTAGGTGGTTCCATTACCTTGCATCATTTGATTAATTTAATATGTTCTTTTGATTTTATAAGTATGTTTTATGATCCAATTTTTTGGAATGAAATATATATTTTAAGTGTTTTGGTTTTCATTTAAGTGAGAAATGGATATTTTTGGTGTGTTAGACTTATTGCACACCTTTGAAATTAAATTGAAAATTGTTTGAATAATGGAAAACATGTCTTGATATGGTTATCTTCCACATTTGGTTTTAAATTAATGTTTCTATATGGAATCAAGTTTGTTTTTGGTGTAAAATCTCATATTCTAATTTGATGTGTTTTATAAACTATTTAATTTGATTTATTTACTTAAATATGATGTGAAAAAGGGGTGTTTAATTGGGTGAAACATGTGTTAAATCTTAAAGTGACATTTTTATATGAAAAACCTAGGTGTTATATTTATAAATGTCCTTTAAATTGTTTAAATAATTTATCAAGTCATGCATGTGATGCAAACTATGGTGTGAAATGGTTTTTGGTGTTCCTGTAGTATAAAAAGGGGGTTTCTTAAAATAATTTTGTGGTTTCTAAATGTAAATTTTTTTGTGAGTGTTGGTAGGGTTTGTGTAAATTGTAAAACATATTTATTTAATTGTACAAGTGGTGTGAAACTAGTTTTAAAAATAATTTATTAAGCCAGTGGTTTGAAAATGGATTTCCTACATGGAATTGGGTATATTTATGGTGTAATCCCTTGTTGTGTTATCTAATAATATTTTCTAAGTTGTGAAATTTATTTATTAGATTGCGCAAGGGGTATGTAACATGTTTTTTAATATTCTTTCATGTTATTTCCTTGTTGTGTACTTTTGGTATGTATTGAAAATGGTTTAAATGTTGGGAAACATGCCTCGAAAATAAAAATTGGTTTTTGTGTGGATTTTAAAAGAAGCATGGACATTAAGATGGTTTTTTTTAGTTGGGTTTATTTTTTGTGTCTTTCCAAATAAATTTTTATGATTTAAAAGTGTATTTGAAAAGGATTTAGTCGTGTGTAAGTTGAAAAGTGGTTTTGTTCATGAAATTGGTGAATTCTTGGCATGCTTGACATTGGTTATGAAAGTGGTAGTGTGTGTGACATGTGAATGTTGAAACTTGTTTGAGAACAAGGGAAAACCCTGAGTATCTAGGTGGGTGGACTAGAACTAGTGCGCTAATGATCCGGAGTGGTATCGTCCCTATTTCACTTAGCCAGGTTGATACTTACAACACTAACTAAACTATGACGATGATGATGTTGGGGAACACTAGGTTATGGATGATTCTCCTAGTAGTGGCTCATGTGAATGAGAATGAATATTTTTTGTGTTTACTTTTCACCGAGGATGAGGTTCTAGGGTCCCACTCGAGCTAGATGAACCTTAGGGGATTTACCTATGGTGCTCTACAATTCATGACATGGTGCCTTCAGTCGGCATACAGAGGACCACTTGGGTGTGTGTGTGTTCTTTATTAATTTTATCTTATGCTTTAAAATAGTGTTTGTGAAATTGTTTTTCTTCAAGTGTTCATTTTTAACTTTTAGTTTATAAAAATTTTCCTTTAAATTATTTTAAAATAATGAATTTGAATAAGCATGTCAAATTATTTCTTTGATGTTGTGGCATGGAATCTCTTTATTTGGTGGAATCCTATTGGGATCTTGGATCACACCCTATATACACCTTTGGGTGTATGTAGACCTTGTTCCTTGTGTATCTCAGGTTGAGGCATCATTCTCAGCGATGGTGATTCGGGTTGTTGATGGTATTCTCGTGAGGGCTGGTGTTGGTAGCTTGAGGATGTTTCACCTCTCTTGTTTCTTTGAGGTTTGATTTAGAGTTTTAGTTTTCCTTTGTTGTCTTTTATTTTGGGTTGTTGGTTCCAGTTATAGATATTTAAATCTGAAGTCTATTAAAGACCTGTTTGGTTATATAAAATCAGTTTCTTTCTATTAAAGTAGTTAGTTGTTTTATGTTTATTGTTTTGGGTATTCATTCCCACATGTTACTTTTGATACTCGGGCACTTGTGCCAGCCTGTGGGGATCGGGAACACCCCTCGGGCCTTACCGCGGGCCGGGTCAGGTGTCGGGTCGGATGGTGACTCATCTTGCTTCGTGAAAAAATGGTATTAGAGGAGTTCACTTTCTTGGATCATGTTCTCTTAGGAAGAGTCAGGTTGGACTAGAGTTAAGGATGTCAGAACTCGACATTCTATCTATGAGTATGGTGCTTGTCCAGCACACCTTATGGTGGGACTCGAGTTACCCGGGGAAGTTGAGGTTTTTCTAAGTCTTTGATGCTTTTGGTTAATCTTGTTTGGGTGAAATGAAAAGGGATATGGGTAAATGGTCTCATCGATCTTGCAGGGCCTAGAAAGCCATGTGGATCTGGGGACATTGCTATAGTATGCTCTCCGTGATGGCGGAGTAATTTGCTTATGGCCGCCAACCATATGTCAAAGTCACCTACCAGCACGGATTTTTCCTTGCATTTTCTTATGCCCCCTTGGGTTTTGGAAATCATTTTTAAAACCTATGTTTAAACATTTATTAAAATTTGGATTTTTAAGTAGAAATTAATTTATTTTCAAAGTGGTGGAACATGGGTTTTCAGAACTATTTTGAATTAGGTTTTAGAAAGATGGATTTTATGAAATGGTTTTTGTATAAAATGAGATTGTATTTTTATGATTGAAATTTGTGGATATATAAACATGATGGTTTGGAAAACATGGATATTTATAAAGTGAGTTTGGGGATCTTGAAATGGGATGTTTAGTCACTGATAGTAAATTTTCAAAGTTTGTGTATCTTCCATAAGTTCTAATGGTGTGGATACCCATAGTGGGTCTTGCTAAAATGCCTATAGAATAAATCAGTGTTAGACTTTTTCATAATGGCATGGAGTTCGTTTGGGCCTACCCGTGTTGGTCAATTGGTTGGGGAGTCCATTCGGGCCTCCCCATGTCAATATTTTGGTTTTGTTCATAGAAATGGTTTGGTTATACTTGTTTACTTTGGACAGGTGGTGAACTTTTTTTAGAAGTGTTTGTTGTGTTTTAGTTTGAAGGATTGGATTATGTGGGTGTAAAAAATTCAATCCTCAACCAATCAACTAGAGGTGCTCTATATATTTGGGGAGGATGACACTTAGTAGAAGTATTTTTACAGGTTTCTTAAGGTTGTCATTTAATTCATTTTCTCTGATCACGGTGCAGTTTCCTTTTTTTCTTATTTTTTCATAGGAATCCTCTTTGAACCTTAAAGGAGTATCAGTTTTGTTTGGTCTACTTCTTGTTGTGGCTTTACAAGGGAGGAAAGCTTTATGGTGGGGAGAATTATCACACCCAAACTCCTAAGCTAATTTTATTTTATTATTTTATTTGTATTTAAAATTTTCTATTACGGTGCGGGCTGAATCCCAGTTGATTTTTTTGTGTTTTTTTGATAAATGGGAGTTTTGTTTTGGAACCGTCTGGTTCATGGGAAAGGAATGATCGAAGCTGTGTGACTTCATCAAATCATCGTGCAGCCTGCTCGGTGTATGGTTAACCAATTAGTTAACAAAGTGAGAAGTAAAGTAAACACAAAAAAATGAAGCAAAATGATTTAAGAGTTGTCTTATTAATAATATAACAATAATGAGATTATTATTAATAATAATATTATTATTTTAATTAATTTTTTAATATTATTAAGTTATTGTTATTATTATAAAAAAATTATTAATATCATTATTATTATTATCATTATTATTTATACTATTTAAATTAAGATATTATTATTATTATAATTATTATAATTATTATAATTATTATTGAATTTAGGCGTTCTTTTTTAGGTTTATTTTCCTTTTATTTTCTTATTATTTTCTTTTTTCTTCTTCTTTATTTTTTATTTCCTCCTCTCTACTTACTTATGCTGCAACCCCTTGTTTCCCCTTGTTTCTCATCGTGACCCCCTTCCCCCCTCTATACCTACTTGCGTCACTGTCTAACTCCCAGCTAGCCTACTCACGCCACCGCCTCCCTCCCGACTAGCTTGATCGCGCCACCCCACACCACCACTCATGTGCTCCATGGACCGGTTACCCCCCTTCTCCTAAGCGGTGCGCCACCACTAGCTGGTGCCTCCTCGATGCAAGAACTCTCACCTGTCGACCCTCCTTTGACGAATGTGCCTCGCCAACCCTTTTTTCTAGTGGCCGCACCTTTCCTCCTCCGGCGGCAGCCCCTCTATGTAAACCTCTCTTATTTCCTAGGGTTTTACCCTTGTTATTTTGGGGTTTAAGATTTCCAATGGGTATGGTGTCAGATTTAGGGTTGATTATTGTTTAATCTTGTCATTTTTGGTTATTTATTTCCTTCCTAGGGCTACTTGTGGTGCGATTAGGGTGCAATTGTGATTTCACAACTTTTTTCAAAAACATCTTAGGTTGAGGTAGGTGGTTTCATTCCATTACATCATTTGATTAAATTAATATGTTTATTTTATTTCTTAAATATGTTTTATGTTCCAATTTTGTGGCTTGAAATATATCTTTGAAGTGTTTTGGTATGATTTTAAGTGGAAAATGGATTGTTTTGGTGTGTTAGTCTTATTTCACACCTTTCAAATTAAATTTAAAATTATTTAAATAATGGAAAACATTTTTTTGATATGGTTATATTTCACATTTGGTTTTAAAGTGATGTTTCTATATGGAATCAGGTTTTTTTAGTGTAAACTCTCATGTGCTAATTTAAATGTTTTATAAACTATTCAATTTGATTTATTTACTTAAATGTGATGTGAGAAAGGGGTGTTTTATATGGTGAAAAATCTTTTAAATCCTAAAGTGACATTTTTATATGAAAACCCTAGGTGTTCTATTTAAAAAATTTCTTTAAATTCTTTAAATACTTTATCAAGTCATGAATGTGATGCGAACTATAGTGTGAAATGGTTTTTGGTGTGCGTGTGGTATAAAAATGGGGTTTCCTAAAATAATTTGGTGGTTTCTAAATTGAAAACATTTTTGTGGGTATTGTAAGTGTTTTTGAAAACTGTGAAACATATTTATTTAATTGTACAAGTGGTGAAAAACTAGTTTTAAAAATAATTTATTAAGAAAGTGGTTTGAAAATGGATTTCCTACATATAATTGGGTATATTTATGGTGTAATCCCTTGTTGTGTCTTTTAATAATGTTTTATAGGTTGTTAAAATTATTTATTAGATTACGCAAGGGGTGTGGAACATGTTTTGAATTGTTTTTCATGTCCTTTACTTGTTGTGTACTTTTGGTATGTATTTCAAATGGTTTAAATGTTGGGAAACATGCCTAAAAAAATTGTTTTATATTTGGATTTCAAAAGAAGCTTGGCCATTAAATTGGTTAGTTTTAATTGTGTACCTTTATTGTCTCTTTCCAAAGGAATCTTTATGATTTAAAAATGTATTTGAAAAGGATTTATTCGTATGTAAGATGAAAAGTGGTTTTGTTCATGAAATTGATAAATTATTGTCATGATTGAAATTGGTTATGAAAGTGGTGGTGTGTGTGACATGTGAATGTGGAAACTTTTTTGAGCACAAGGGAAAACCCCAGGTATCTAGGTGGCAGGACTAAAACTAGTGCGCTAGTGATTCGAAGTGGTATCGTCCCTATGTCACTTAGGGACCACTAGTTTATCGATGATTCTTCTACTAGTGGATCATGTTCCTAAGAGAAGATATTTTTAGGGTTAATTTTCACCAAGGTATGAGGTTCTAGGGTCGCACTCGAGCTAGATGAACCTTAAGGGATTTAGCCATGGTGATTTACTATTCATGTTGTGGTGCCTTCCATCGGCATACAGAGGACCACTTGTGTGTGTGTGTGTTTTATGAATTTTCTCTTCCAATTTAAAATAGTGTTTGTGAAATGGATTTTCTTCAAGTGTTCCTTTTTTAACTTTTAGCTTGTAATTTTCTTTCTTAAAAGTGTTTTAAAATCATGAATTTGAATAAGCATGTTAAATTATCTCTTTGATGTTGTGGCATGAAATCTATTTATTTGGTGGCATCCTACTGGGCTCTTAGCTCATAGCCTACATACACCTTTGGGTGTATGTAGACCTTAGGCTGAGGCATCGTGCTCAGTAATGGTGATTTAGTTTGTTGATGGTCTTCTCATTCAGTTTGGTGTTGGTAGTTTGAGGATATTGCACCTCTCTTGTTTATTTGAGGTTTGAGTTAGAATTTTATTTTTTTACTTGGTGTTATTTATTTTAGGTTATTGGTTCCAGTTATATATATTTAAATCTAAAATGTGTTAAGGTTATGTTTGGTTGTATAAAATTAGTGTATTTCCATTAAAGTAGTTAGTTGTTTTATGTTTATTATTTTGGGTAAATCATTCCCAAATGTTAATTTTGATACACAGGTACTTGTGCCAGCCCGTGGAGATTAGGAACGCCCCTTAAGACTTTCCACAGACTGGTTCGGGCGGTAGGTCGGATGGTGACCTGGCTTTGTTTGTGATAGATATTACAACTCTAACTGGTAGAAAGATGATAAGATGAACACTCTCTAAATATGATAAAAAATGTGATAAATAAGACCCAAAAATAGAATATCATCAATCATCACCCTATTTCACAACTAACCACAAAATCACATATCAATAACCACATATCCATAACCATATCTATATAACATCCTACCATAGCCACTAATCCAACACCAGACATGATATCTGCATCCACACATCACATATCCACCTTTAAAATTTTACATCAATAAGGTAAAATAAACATGAAGGGCATAAAATAAATTCCCTCCCCCTTATATGTATGCCCCCACCCATAACCACATATTCTCATCCTCCTCATCACATCCACATCCACACCATCATCACCACTCACCAACACACCATCACATAACCATCAAAATAGGGTATCATTAACATGAAGGGCATAAAACTCATGATGTACTCATACCATGCACAACCCTTACCATGTCTCGTCATTTACCTCTATGTAATCAATTCAATCAATATTTTCATACTTATAACTTCAAGCCATTAGAGCTTATGAAGTTCCACTACATCATCCTCTTTCTTCTCATCAATACCCCAAAACCACTTCCACATTCAATGTAAAAAACTTATCAACCACAAAAAAGAATCACTTTCACAATAATACTATATTATAAATATCACTTTCAAGCTTGTTTGAAAAAGGCTAATCACACAGGAAAAAAATTCCCACTTCTACTTGATTCATATTCCCACTGTTTACCAGCCACATTAAATTTAATATTCCATCGATTCACCCATAACCCATTTTAAACCATTAATTCATATTTCATATCATTTATTATATCTATGTTTATAATTTTTATTCATAAACAATTTATTAAGAACCCACTCCATTTTTACCATATTTATCATGCAAAACATATTTCATTAAATACCTTAAATTTTAATATAATTTCCACGCTATCATCATTCATTTAAAATTCCACTTTCCACTTCAATTACCCATTACCATTACTATTTTATATCCTAGATTATTTATATATAAGGAAATCCGAAAAAACACCAAAATCATGATGCCCCCTTCTAGGAAAACAAATAAAAACAAAAAAGAATAATCTCAATCATCAATAAAAATAACAACTTTCAAATTCTAGTTTCCAAAAATTCCCTTTTTGTTTCTACCTTTAAGTGATTATACATTTATATAGGTGATAAAGTTCTCCAATGATTTCAATAAAAAATAATAATCAAGGAGCCTCAATTAGTAATAATCAACACATAGAAAATAGCATGAAAACCATAAACCACTTGAAATAATTCATGTTTTCAACTAAATCTTATCCAGTTTAACATTTTATTTTATTTTAATTTTTTATTATAGTTTTCCCATATATTATTCCCTTACCATAAACCATGATAAACCATATAAAAAATATAGAAGAAGAAAATAATAACACATTTAGAGGGAAAAAAAAATCAATAGAGTTAAGAATATTAATTCAAGAAGATAAAAGAAGATTGTAGAAATACCCTACCTCAATTAGTGTTCCATAATTCACTATAAAAACAAGGAGAAGAAAAAGAAAATGGCCTCAATATATGATCCATGTCAGAAGAATGAGCCACCCAAAACTCGCACTCCTAGGTCCGGTGATAAAAAGACATTTTTTGAACTTTGGATTCGATACAAAATAATATTAACCAAGCTAAACTTATATATATTTATCATTAATATTACATCTCACAATAATATCACACAATCCTGAGGAACTTTAGGTTTAATTTCTTTAGATATTATATACAAAACATCTTATTTTACACTGCTTGTGAGTATTTTTACATAATCATACCCCTATAAACCTCCATATTGAATTCTCATAAGTTGTACTCATATTAATAACTAGAGGAATAAAAACATAATAAAGGAGTTAACTCAAATGCTCAATAAGGGTAAACATATGAGATAATAATTAATGATCATAAGCAAGCAAGAGATAGGCATGTGGGTATGAAAACATAGTCAAGGTCCCAAAAAGAAATTTAGAAAATAATGCCTAAATAAAAATAGATCATCAATAATAAATCAAGGCATAAGGATCTGAGAATAACATAATACAAGATTCATTATAAAATGATAATATTACAAACCATAATATTTTATCAAAAAAAAATCATAAAAAATCATTTCTTTTGTAAAGACTCACTGGAAAGACAATAATACCCAAAGACATAAATATAAAATCATGACTCATTGAATAAAGCATCGACATAACATAAGTCATCAGTCATAAGAGCACAAAAAATCAAACAATATTAAACCATGAGAGCATAATATAGGCATAAGAATATGATATAAGAGTGTGGATAAGCATAAGAATAAAAATCACATGTCAAGGATACTCACCAAGACATTCATCAAATATTAGTCATGGGATAACCACCCATGTACCTTCTTTAGATTGGGTTAACCACCCATATAAACTCTTAGGCTTGGGTTAACTTCTCGTGTACCCGTTAATCCCATGAGATATAAAACATTACCCAATTAATTGGAGGAACCTATAATTCTGGGACCACACATAACATAATGAAAACCATACATAATTATTCCACAATATCTTAAATACATTCATCATTTAATCATAGCTTAATTAACACATGGGGAAGAAATGTGTTTTATGAAAATGTTCTTAAAACATCACCTTAATAATCTATGTAGATAAATAATATGGATGGTATCATAAGAACATATCCCAAGTGTAACATAAGGAACATCAAAGGGTATTAAAATAGATGAAAAAAACCTTTGTAAGAAGAAAATTTCGAATGGTACCACATAATAAGGGATAAATAATTAGATAATTTATACCCTATGTTTAATCCCATAAAATAAAAATAATATAATATAATTTAGAGGGTAATTCATGAAACCAAATGCAATTACCAAGCCCAGATCATTTGAATGATAACTAAGTAGAGACACTACAATTTCTCATGTGATATTCCTCGTACACAAGACTCTACCGACTAGTGATGAAGGTCTATGGATGTAGTGTGGAGACTATACCCATGGTAACAAAAGACAAAAATCATGTAATTAAAGTAAAAAAATTAAAATAACTGTAGTGGAAGGTAAACAATATTCCAAAACACCATGTCACCCAAACATAAAATGTTAAGTACCATAGACCCCCCAATGTGGTGGTTCAAACCAAGTATCAAGAAATAGAAAATTAAACAAATTCACCAGTAATTTTTCACAATATGTGAAGACATCATATCCAACTCCAAACCTTCGTCTCCTAAACCCCTTATTACAGGGCCCTTTCCCTTCACTAGATCCCTGGTCATGAAATCTGTACACACATCGAGATGCCTGTGAAGGGTGAGATTATAACATAGTAGGAAACCACCAATGTTTCATCAACATAAGTGCACATGCATATAGAGTTATATTCCATGATTATAAAATAAATCCACACACAAGTAAACAATACCATATTGATCATTCGTGCACTAACCAAGATGACACAAACCCAAAATGTACACATTTAGACTCCATGCCTAAAGAAAATCTAAATGGTCATGGGAATGGAATAATTGGAGGATCCAAATGTAAGGCTGGTCAATAGAAATACAGGCCCAAGGCTGCAGTTCAATCCACATAAGGCTATCTTGCATCTTTTTTATGCCCAAGGCTACAATTCAAACCACATAAGGCTAACATGACTGCAACACCATGAGATTTTGTGAAATATTTTCTCAAATAAATTTAATCTTTTGGTATTTTGTTTTATATCCATCATCAATTTTATCTTCTATTACATGCAACTTTTATTTTATCTTGTGTTACATAGAACATTGAGTTTAAATGAAACATAACATACTATTAAGATATTATTATTTAATATGATACTTATCACCTAGCCATAGAAATGATGGGTATGAATATGGTTAACTAAATTATGAAAATATATAGTTTACACATGTATATATAATAAATCCGTTTTTGACAAATTAATTATAAATGAAAAATAAAAACTATTTTAAAATAAAGGAAATTATTTTTTGAAAAACTATTTTTATGCGCACAAATGAATTTTACCTAAATAAAATAAAAATTTAAATTTTAGTGATTGATTTTAATTAAATTAATATATTATATATTCAAAAAAATATTTAACATTCAATATATGTTTTTTAGACAATAGATAATAATAAATACAATTTCATACTTAAAAAATATATTTTTCTAAAAGCAGTTTTGTCACATTTTGCAAACTTATTTTTAAAATTTATTTTTGAAACTTATTGAAATTATTTTTGAAAAAATTATATTAAATATTTAAATAATCATGTAAAAATTATATAAGGTTGAATTTTTGAGAACTTTCTGAGAAGATAAATCCTTCAAAAAATGGTGAAAGATAATGGGTTTTTATTAATAATTGTTATTTCCTTTAAATATTTTAAAAACATAAAAAATATTTTAATATAGTTTTAAAAGTAATTTAGTTCAATTATATTATAATAAATATAAATTAGTTCATTTGAATAAATTTAATATTAAAACCTTTTGTACTTATGAGAATATTCTCTTTGGAAACCTGCTTTTTCATCACGTCTATGGATATATTTTTATATTGAATCATTCCACTAATGTGAATTGAATTTAAAAAAATGGATTAAATATTTTTAATAATCATAGTTTATATTATCTAATAAGGTAAACATAATTTTTTTCGAAAACTAATAGTTAAAATAGTAAACAATTAATTATTGTGATTAAGGTAAAAATGAGTTTATCGAGGGGTTAAACTAAAAAGATAAGGGTTAAAATGACCTACCAACTTGTAAACATCTTATTGAATGGACGTATTTAAACATTTAACATAAATTTTTTTAATATAAAGTCATTTTAATAATTTTTATTGGGAATAAATTTATCATTTTTGATTCTTTTGAAAATTTTCAAGTAATTTCCATGAGGGTTCCCTTACCCTATTATAAAAGAGAAATCCATCCATTTTATTCTTCACACCTATAAAGAACATTTTCTTGAAAAAAAACTACCAAAAAACTCCAAAAAATATTTATCCACATTATATAGGTTATAGTATTCCTAAAAGACCAAACTAGGGTCCTTGAGAGGAGATCCAAAGGAGGTTTCTCTAACAGAAGGTAATTGTCTTAACAAATATCTTTAATTTTATTTATTATTTTTCCACCATAAATTATGTCTTAAAACATTAAATATAATAAAACAAATATATACCATATATTTATATGTTATTATGTTTATGGGATAATATTTATCAATCTCATCGTCCATTAAATGGGAAATGAAACCATCGACCGTGTGAACGGCAGACTACCACCTTGCGAACCGATGAAATTTGTTTTCTATCACAACATTTAAAGTATGTATATAATGATTTATTTAAAATATTTATATGATATTTATGAAATTAATATACTTATATAATTATAATATCACATATACCTTCTTAATTTCCATTCCATGGGGGATACGATAATGTTACTCGTGTGTACGACGAACCACCACCTCACAAAGTGATGCGATTCATTTTTCATGAAAACTTTACATGGAAGGTAATAAATGATAAATTTAATGAATATATGTGATATATATGAAATTATATTGATTTTATTAAATTATATTCCATCCACTTACCCTTTCACCCGTTAAGGAAATGATAACGTCACTCGTGCATACGTAAGGCCCACCGTCTCCATGAAGTGATGTGATTCATTCTCCATGTTCCAAATTAAATAATTATTATAAAGAAGAATATAATTAAAAAATTATATTTATAACATTAATTTAATTATGTACATAATTTAACTATATCCTATGTTCATGATCTGGAACTTTCATGACAAAACATGAATGAGAAAATAAGGTAATTGACACATGAAACAATAGTGATAATGAAACATTATTAACAAACGAGTAATAAGATGTTATAAAATGATCATATAGGATAGTATAAATATTAATATGGTTCTGGTATAAGTTAATTACATGTTTAAAACTACTTTATAGTAGGTTAAAGAGTGGTCAACTAAAGGGAAGTGTGAGGTAAGGGGTTTCTTAACTTAATTTCCATTCATTGGGTTATACGTCTACATCATTGATTATATTATGCCAGGATTATGTGTAAAATTAATTTTGATTGTTTTATTATGTATTTAAACTTTTATTTATGTTTATATACATTTTTTTATACATAATCACCCAATTTATTGACTCTCGCCTCAATTATATGAACTTTGTAAGGGTTTTATCTCAAACTTTCTTCTTTGAGACACATGTTCCTTTATGAACCTAAATTATTTTTAATAGTTTATATACTGATGATTTACATACCATGTCATGAAACCTTAGTTCTTCATGATATTTTAAGTTACAATTCATCTTCTTCATTCATGGGATGTTATGATTCAAAAGTTACAAAATTGGTAAGGGTTTATGTTTCAATCTCAGTTTAATCGGGATTGCTTATGTTTGAATTTACACTGAAGGAAATCATTTGATAATTGTCTAATAAAAATTTTCAATTTTATTATCCTTTTGTTATTCATGAATTTTTAAAGTAATATTACAATTTTCCTCCCTTTTTTACTTAAAATTATTGAGAATATTATTTAAGAAAATCCGACTTCATTTCTCTCTTAAGTAAAAAATAATTTTTCTTCCAAATCCATGTTTTATTAAAATGTTTTAAAAAAATGTTTTAATTTTATTGTTTAAAGTAATTTTTAAGCTTAATTATATTTTTACAAAAAAATTTAAAGGGAATATTCATGTCATTTTCAAAACAATTCATGTTTGGATTTTACTAAAAGTGTGAAATAAATCTTTGTATTAATATATATGAAATTTCCTACCATCATGACCACTAAATGTACTAAAGATTATTTTATAAGTTTCAAATTTTATTTCCAATGAAAAATATTTCCAATTTTTTATGAATTTTTAGTTTTAAAAGTAATTTTTAAATAATGGTTATTTCCATCAAGAAATGTTCAAAGTGATTTGTTTGAAAATAATTTTCTATCAAAGATAACATCTGTTGATGTTACTCAAAGTGAAAAGTTTATTTTACTCAAGGAAATTTTTAATCATTTTCAAATTATTTTCATCAATGAAAATATCCTTTGATGTTATGGATTTCTTCTAAATTATTTATATGTGTCTCTCACATATATACCTATTTTATTCTCCCTTTTATGGCATAATGCATTCCTTATAATCATTTCTCAAATTCCTTCATTATAAAATTTACTTTTATTGTGATATGAAGCAAGATTATGCAACAAATTTATTCATAGGGTAATTATTAAGTTTCAAATTATGATTGATTTACTTTATGTGGCACACATAGATCATGAACATGTTATTATGGGTGTTACCAAATTGTGCTCCAAGGAATTGGGTAAAGATTTAGCCTCATGGGGTGTTATGTATAGAATTATGGAGTAAACATAATATATTATTGGACTTTGTCTACCAATTGATATTGGCTAGGTTGTTATCCTTTACTCATGTTTATGTCATGTTTTAAGATTCTTAGATATTTACTATAATTTAATGATATTATGATACCATGTTATTTGCGTTATGATTTCATGTGATTACTCATGCGCCTTCTATTTTATGATATGATGTTATAACTATGACTCACACGTATTTTTTCCTTATTGTATTTATCCCCTTACTAGGATTTATAGATCACCCCTTTGTTTTAAGTATTCCCTAGGTTATCCTATGTAGTTTTAGGAAATATAATAGATTTATGAGTTTACTAAGGAAAAGAAAAGAAAAGAATACATATTCTATGTTTTAGTCTCCTTTCTTGTATTATGATCTTAGTATTATGAAGACACTGGGCCTAATGATAATTGGGTTGTAATTAATATATTTTTATTTTAAAAATAATTTAATGATATGTTTTAAAGTATTGGGTCACTATAGTTGGTATCAGAGAAAAGGAAGGAATCTGATCCTTGGTAACTCTCACAGGTGAGCATTGAAAAAATCATGGATCTCCAAAAAAATGTTTAAATTGGAAAGGGATTACATTGGGGATGGTGGTGTGTCCCACCCAGGATATTTATCCACCCATGGAGTTCTTTAATAGGTATAATTATAGTAAACTAGAAATAATACACCGCTATAGTTGGTATCATTAAAAATATTTAGTTAACCTTTGAAAACTAGGATGATAAAAAATTAGTGATGTACCTTTAGAGATTTCTAAGGATATGTATAGGTATATTTATAATGATAGGTCTAAGTATGAGTCAAATTATATGAAAATGTCATAAATTTTTGGTAAAGGATACAAGAAGTAGTTCCCAAGAAATTACACCCCTGTCTGGATACAACAAGTGAATGTGGTTCTAGCACAAAGGTACCTAGGGGTAATAAAATTGTAAATGGAACATTAATCTAGACTCGATCATCACCAAATTAATGAAAATTGGACTTTCTAGACACCTGGTTAGACACTCCTAGGGTATATGCTTTGAAAATTCACAAACTCTTTACAAACCATCATGAAATATCTGAATATATTATGATCATGGATGGCCTAGGTTAAACATAATGTGTATTAGATTGAAGTGAAGGTGTCATGATTTAGTAATATTATAAATATTTTTTGCATGGTAATGTTGTTTCTCACTGTGAATATTTTTTATCACACTATGATTTATGGTTTTAGTAAATGTTCGGAACCAGAATAAAATGGGATAATACTGAATGTGATAGAAAATATATTGATGGAAAAACAAATGGTATGATAACTAAAGTGAAAGATATTATGATTATTCCTAATTAGTTATCATGATATATGATTAACAAATTTCACCTTAACCAACTCTCATAATCACAAAATAAGATAAGGATAGAGTTCACTAAGAGTTTGGGTGGTGGATACCATAGAGGAAAGAAGATTCAGTTTCTTATATGTCAAGAATTTGGGAAGAAGCACTCCAAGGAATGACTCAATGTAATAAGAAAATGTTTTATGTGTAGAGAAAACGGACACAGAGTAAGCTATTATTGAGGAAAAATGAAATGTTCAGTTAACATAATGGATGATAATAATGGTTTTCCTAAGGTATAATCAATGGTTTAATGTTATAAAGGTGAAAAGTAAGGGCATTATATAAATTTATTTCCTAGGGGGAAATCTCAAGAATAGGAAAAACAAGGTGGTAAAAGTAAAAGTTTTTTTGATGATGAAGTGACTATAGAAGACATATTAAAGGAAGAAGATATTAAGGAACAAGATGATGAATCCTAGTTAATGGTTTAATAATGAAGTGGAATGATTTAAGTGTTTATGTATTTGAATTCAAGAGTTATGAAATACATGAGGATTGTCTGAAAAACGTTTTTCATTAGGGATTTGAAATAATTTTTTGAATAGTACCAATGACCAAGAAAAGTGATTTAATGAAAAAGTGATATTTTATGGAAAACAAATTATTAAGGAAAGGTAACCCTTAATATGTTCCTAATTTTGAGAAAATGGTGTTTAGTTTGGAAAAAGATATTATGGATATGAATAATGTAAATTGGATAGTATTGATGACCATGGAACTGATTAATGATTTTTTGGACAAAGTGGTTTATGTTATCATTGATGGAGTTTACGACATTATTGGATTTATGGAATATATAATCAATAATATGTGGTTTTATTAAAGTAATGAGGAAATATGTATGATTTCATTAAGGTTTTATAGTAATTTTGGTTATTACCTTGTTTTAAGAAAATATATGATCAATGTATTCACATATTTGGAATGTGACATTAATAATTACTTCATGTTTTTTTGGGGATTAATTATAAATTGATTTTCTAAATTTATTGACCTTATTTCTAATTTTTTTGGATTTTTAATATTGGTCAGACATGGATGAGACTTAAGGTTAACTATTCATTAAATGGATTAAGTTTAAAATTACATTTTATTAGATAACCTATGATAAAAATTATATTTTTGATAATAAATATAGAAATAAGGAACGACTTATCATTATTTTATGGATATTATGATCCACTATGCTTTAGGAAAAAAATAATCTTCATTTAAAAGAGTCCTATATTATGTGGAAATTGATCAAATCTCAATAAAAGGATGATATTGTTCTTATGAAATTTAATGAAATCAAGTAAGTATATATTCTCATGAAAATTCCCCAACTTTTTGAAAAGGGTCTTGAAATAAAATGTTACCCTATTACCATAATTTCTAATGATATTAATAACTTTTTTCACACCTATTTGGTTTATGGTGTTATGGTTGTTTATTTTCACATGATAATTCAATTTCTTGTGATCAATGATATTTTTCACTCACCATAATTAATTGGACATTACTATTTTCACCCTTGCCAAAATCTTTCCTTACCACCTATGTTCTCCTATTTGGAAACCTATAATGTGTTATTTAGGATGACCTTCACACATCCATTTATGAATTTTTAAGATAAAGTTTTATTGACCCTTTTTATGATGTGAGTTTCCCATATAGATATTTTCAAATGTTAAACCCTTGTTTACCAATCACAAGTTCAAATTGTGAGGATGTAATTTATTTAAGAGGAAGAATGTAAAACCCCAAGATTTTATGGAATAGTTTTTCAAATAAATTTAATATTTTTTATATTTTTTTCTACACACAAAATCAATTTTATCTTATATTACACTCAACATTGGGTTTAGCTTGTGTTATACACAATACCAATTTTAAATGAAACACGACATACTTTTAAAATATTATTATTTAATATAATATTTATCACCTAGCCATTGGAATGATGGGAATGAATAGGGTTAAATAAATTATGAAAATATATGGTTTAAAAATTTATATATAACGATTTATTTGTTGAATAATTAATTAGAAGTTAAAATAAAAACTATTTTAAAATAAAGGAAATGTTTTTCTAAAAAACTATATTTATCCACAAAAACGTGTTTTTCCTTAATAAATTAAACTATAAATTTTTTTGAATTATTTTAATTAAATTTATAAATTATATATTCAATCAAATTTTAAACATTCATATTATGTGTTTACAATACAATAAATAAGAATCGATCTAATTTTACACTTAAAAATTGTATTTTTATAAAAAAACAATTTTATCACATTTTACAGACTTATTTTTATAATTAATTAGAAAATTTTTTATAAAATTTATTTTAAAAAATGAAATTAATTATTTAAATAATCTTGTAATAATTATATTAGGATTAATTTTTGAGAATTTTTTCAGAAGATAAATTTTTCAATGAAAAGTAAAAAATACAAGTTTTTTGTTAAGAATTCTCATCTCATTTAAAGATTTTAAATACTTCCATATTGTTTTAATAAGGTTTTAAAATTAAAATTAGTTCAATTATATTATAATAAATACAAATTATGTCATTTCAATCAATTTCATATTGAATTTGAATATTAAAACCTTCTATACTTGTGAGAATATTCTCTTTGGAACCCTCTTTTTCATCACATCTGCAAGTATGATTTTTAATTTAATTCTACCAATTATGTGGATTAATATTGGAAAAATGGATTCCAAATTTGGAATTATAATAATTTATATTATCTAACATGGTTAAATTAACTTTTTACCAAAATTAATAGTGAACCCGGTAAAAAATTAATTATCATGGTTATGGTAAAAATAGGTTTACTAAGGGGTTTAACTAAGAATATAAGGATTAAAACAACCTAAAAGCTTGTAAAAATATTATTTTATGGGAATATTTCGACCTTATAAATCCCAAATTATAATCTAAGGTCATTTAGAATCATTTTTCTTGGGAATGAATTTATCATTTTGGATTCTCTTTTAAATTTCTATGTAATTTCCCAGAGGGTTCCCTTTCCCCACTTATAAAAGGGAGCTCCCTACATTATATTATTCACACCTATCAATACAAGTATATCGATAAAAACTATAAAAATAACTCCCAAACATCCATAAAAAAATTCTATAGGTTCTGGTCTTCCCAAAATTCCAACCCTAGGGTTTTGAAATGGAGATCCAAAGGAGGTTTCTCCAATAAAATGTAATTATATTATTAAAGATTTTTCGTTTCATTTATTCTTTTCCACCATATATTATCTATTAATAATTCCAATATAATAACACCATAATCTCCCATATAATTATATGTTGTTATTATTATTATGTAATAATATTTATTCATATCTTCTTCTATTAAATGGGAAATGAAACCGCTAATCGGGTATACGGTGAACTACCGCCTCATGAATTGATGCAATTAATTTTCCATAACCACCTTTAAAGGATAGATATAATTAAATATTTAACATATTTATATAATATTTATAAAATTATTATAATTCTATAATTATCATATCACATATACCTTCTTGCTTTCCATTTCATGGGGGATACAGTATTGTCACTCGTGTGTACAGTGGGCTACCGCCTCTTGAAGCGATGTGATTATTTTTCACTAAATATTTACATGGAATGTAATAAAATATAAATTTAATGAATATATATAATATATATGACATGATATTGGTTCTAGAAAATTGATATACCACCCACTTACTTACCCTTTCACCTGTTAAAGAAATGATAACATCGCTCATGCGTACGTAAGACCTACCATCTCCATGAAGCGATGCGATTATTTCTCCATGTTAAAAATTAAATAATTATTATAAAGAAGTATATAATGAAAAAATTATTTTTATAACATTAATATCATTCTGGATATTATGGAACTATATGCTATGTTCAAGATTTTTAACTTTCACAACAAAACATGCATGAGAAAATAAGGCAATTAACACCAAAAACAATGATGATAATAAGATATTATTAATGAAAAGATAATAGAACGTTTTAAAAATATCATATAAATTAATATAAATATTAATATTATTCTGTAATAAGTTAATAAAATGTTTAAAAACACTATACATGAGGCTAAAGAGTTCTCAACTAAAGAGAATTGTGAGGTAAGGGGTTTCTTAGATCAGTTTCCATTCATTAGGTTGTACATCTACATCGTTGATCATATTATGAAAATATTATGTGTGAAATTAATTTTTATTTATTTATTATATATTTACACTTTTAATTTTGAGGATATATATTTGTTACACAAAATCACCCATTTATTAACTCTCACCTCTATGACATGAACTTTGTAAGGGTTTTGTCGCAAACTTCCTTCTTTGAGACACATGTTCTTTTATGAACCTAATTTATTTTAAATGGTGTATATACTAATCATTTACATAATATATGATGAATAAAAATTATTCATGATATTTTAAGTTATAATTCAACTACTTAATTCATGGGATGTTATGATTCAAAAGTTACCAAAGTGGTAAGGTTTTATGTTTCAATCTCACTTTAATTGGGATTACTTATGATTGAATTTTCATTGAAGGAAATTATTTGATCATTTTATAATAAAAACTTTTCATTTTCTCATCCTCTATTTATTCATTAATTTTTCAAGTAATAGTAAAATTTTACTCCATTTGGTACTTAAAATTATTGATAAAATGTTTTTAAGAAAATCTGACTTCATTTATCTCTTCAGTCAAAAATATTTTTTCTTCCAAATACTTATTTTATAAAAATGTTTTAATTTGGTTATTTAAATTATTTTTTAGCCTTAATTTTATTTAAAAAAATTAAAAGTAATATTCTTTTTTTAAAACAAGGCCCATTTTCCTTTTACCTAAAATGTGAAAGGAATCATTGTTTTAACATGTACGACATTTTCTGGGGTCAAGACCTCTCAATGTTTTAAAGATTATTTTATAAGTTGCAAAGTTTATTTACAAATAAAAGGATCTAAAAAATGTTTTATGAATTCTTAGTTTTAGAAATTAATTTTTGGAGTAATTTTGTTTCCCTCATGAAATGTAAAAAGTGATATTTTAAAATCATTTTCCATCTAAGATGATATTCATTGATGTTACTCAAAGTCAAAAGGTTATTTTACTTGAGGAAGTTTTTAATATTTTTAAAAGTATTTTAATAAAATAAAACAACATTTTATGTCATGTATTTCTTTGAAATTATATATATGTGTCTATCATATATATAACTATTTTATTCTCCATTCCTTTTATAGGGTAATACATGCCTTATGATCATTTATCAAATTCTTTCATTAGGAAATTTCCTTTGACTGTGATATGATACAATATCATGAAACTCATTTTATTTCCATGGGTAATTCTTATGTTATGAATTATGATTGATTTAATTAATATGACACACATATATCATGGACATGTTATGATGGGTGCACCCAGTTATCTCCCCAATGTATTGGCTAAAGATTTAGTCTCTTTAGGCATCTTGTATGAGTTCAGGGAGTAAACCTAATCTATTATGGGACTTTGTCCACCATGTGATATTGTCTAGGTAGTTATCCTTGACTGATGTTTATGTCATGTTTTTTTATTCTATATTTCCAATTATACTATGATCTTATGATACCATGTTCTTTAGGTTATGATTTTGTGTGATTACTCATATTCCTTCTCTTTTAAGAAATCATGTTATATCTATGACTCGCATGTTATGTTTCTTTATCATGTTCATTCTCTTACTAGGACTTCTAGATTACCCATTTCATTTATGTATTCCCATGGTTATTATATGCAGTTTTATGAGCTTGAATGGATTTAGGAGCTCACTAAGGAAAATAAAATATAAAAATAATGATTCCATGTTTTAGTTTAATTTGTTGTATTATGATCTTAATATTCCAAAGACTCGAGCCTCATTATCTTTGGGTTATAATTAATATATATTTATGTTAAAAATCATGTAATTATATGTGAAAAATGCTTCCGTTGCTATAATTACCCATCTCCATTACTGCCTCGCGGGCCAGGTTAACAAAGACTATAATTCTCCCAGGTCATCCCACATAAGTCCATCATGCCCCATCAACTAACTCGGTCATGTAATCATGTCACATGCAGCTTCTGAACATGCACCCCCACTAGGGCCACTGAGCCATGATCAGTTAACCTATCAATTAGGTACCATGCATAAAAATACCACAATATAGCATATACAAAATACATTATCTTCCAATAGTTTCATCATATCAATCACATATATCCATAGGTACAGTAAAACAAGCATGTGTCTCATGGTTACATGTGCATATACATGCATACCATATCATACAATGGTTTTCTATTATATTTATATACATTACCCAACATGTGATTTCATATAATGAACCTATACACACACACACACATATATATATAATAGAACATGGTAACAAACTTAAGATCAAGGCCCTATATTGTATGGACTTACTACCTCAAGCTTGTTGATGTCAACATCAAGGTTCATTACGAGTGTCATCACTCGAACCATGTTTGAAAACCAAATTGAATAAGCCCGCATGATAAGATATTCTGAGAACAGATTTTAACATAGAATAAAATGGGTTTTTGAGTATGGTAGATATGGAAGAACAAGTCAGAGGGTAGAATTAAGAACTTACCCAATTTTCAACACTATCAATGAAATAATTTAAGTCTGGTTGAATGAAGGAGAAATATATCACTCAAGGAACAATAAAAAAGGAAGAGGGTTGAGGATCATATGATTCCAAATTAATCTTAATAACTCTCATACTACCATGGAATTATTTTACAAAGGGGAGAACTAATAGGGTAGAGAAGATCAAGGTTCTCCATGGCAGGAACCTCGTCGTAAAAACACTGACTTGAGCTTACTCTAGGTTCATCTGAAGTGTTTGGAACTCATATAGATTGAGGGGGTTACAAATGGAGGATCATGGATTGATTAATAGGGGGGAAAATTAAAATCATATTCAATACCCTTCATAAAGATTAATACATTATCCCTATTAAAATGCTCAATATTCATGAAGAACATCGACCAATTTGGCCATTCAGATTCTAGCTCGATCGTCACCCTAGCCTCCACCATGGTCACCACCATGACCATGATGGTTTCAAACACACTAATCTTAGCCATTCATCATGGTGACCCACCATGGGCGTGTGTCAAACTTTGGGATTGTTTTCATCACCACGACCTCCACCATGGGCACGGTGAGGCTTCACTAGATATAGTCCATTAGAGGCCTCCCAACAATTCTTGATCAAGGACATGCCATGAAATGGCCATTTTTTCTTTCCCATTTTACACATGGGATCACTTGAGACAAACACTGAATGCACCACATGCATGGTGATGGCTGCATTGAACCAAAAAGTATCCAAATCACTCAAAAGATACTCACAAGCTCATAAGACTTTACCCAATCATGGAAAAACTTGAATGATCATAAGGAAAGGATAGAGATAAGGTTTCACTTATATGAAAAAAAATCAAGACTATACCATCCCCCATATAAATTATTATCCTTGGGGAGTATCTATAATGGTCCTACTCAATCAAATTAGGCTATTGTGATTGAATATAAAACTCCCACTACCATGGTTTATCCTGGATCCATCCATATTTCTGTAAGACTCAAACAAGTGACATCATCTTCATCCACAACATCTTGTTGCTCAAATATATAATCCACACTGGGTTCTCCAAAAAAGATCCATCTGGTTACAACTCAACGTCCTCGTAGTTGATCACATGTGCAGGATCATACATGTACCTCTAAAGATGAGACACAGGGAACACAATGTCCATACCATGGTAACTGGAAGAAATATCCAAATGGTAAGCCATAGATCCAATATACTCGATAATCTTGAATAGTCCAACAAACCTTAGTGCTAGGTTTCCTTACTTCTATAACCTTTGATTCCCTAACTAATGAGTCACCTGTATGAAAACTATATATCCAACAAAAAACTCCAAAGTTCACCTCCCCCATTCGGTATATGATCGATTCTTGATCTAAGATGTGTTTAACCGATTATTAATCATATAAACTATCTTGGATTTCTATTATACCATACTCAACCCTATAACCACTACCTCACCCACATCATTCCAACATAGTGGTGAATGATATGACTAACCATAAAGAGCCTCAAAAGGTGATATATAAATAGAAGCTTAGAATAAATCATTGTATATTAATTCAACCAAGACTAAATTATCATCCCAATATCCACTAAAATCTATGACACATGGACACAAAATACCCTTTAATATATGTATTTCCCTTTCTGATTAAACATTGTTCAAAAAATGATACATTGTACTCAGTTTCAATTGAGTACCCAAATCCTTTTGTAAGACCTTCCAAAACCATCATGTGAAACATGAATCTATATCATATTTAATGCTTCAGGGAACTCCATGAAGGTGTAAAATCTATTATACATAGAACTTCCCCAACTCAGTTTCAAGTGAGTACCCAAGCTGAGACTTAATCCCCTCCAATTATCAATCACCTTCTACCAAGTAGTTTATTATAGATCCAAAACATGGATCATGTTTTAAAAACTACAGCACACAGGATATCCATGATCAAATCCTCTACCACAATTATACATAGGAATAAAAAAATATTAGGTCATGCATGACCTCTTCAATAGTTATTTAGGGGAGTAAAAATAAAATAGTTTGAGAGATTATCAAGTATTATATAATTTAATCATATGAGACAGTGTGTACAGATAAAACAATTACAACAATACATTACTCAAAATTAAATTATAAAGAGGAAAGAGAAATTCATAGATAGACAGAAAATAAAACACAGTTTGATTTGTGATGCTTCATTTGTTTTTAGTCCTTGATTTTTTCTTTAAAAGGATCTTGAACAAGGTTCTTAGAATGTATTGGAAAATAGAGTGTTATAATAGTCTGAAAATCCTTATATTCTCATACTATCAAAAATGATTTTGGCTCAATTTTTTCACAAAAAATTCCACACATGCGCAAATAATAGTTCTATAGAATATATAACTCTCTAAATATTATTATATATTTAATAATAATAATAAATAAAGTTATATATCCTCATACTGGGCACTAAATTAGGAAGGTATGAATTATTATTCAATACATATGTGGATTGTTTTAAGAATAATGATTATTAAATCCACATGCACCTTGAATGCATTTAATTGCATAAACCACCCATTGGTGGAATTAAATTTTCATTAAGAATCAGAATATAAATGGTATAATAATGGTGGTAATTCTAGTATAATAGTAGATCAGGTCTGATAGTAGATCTGGTCTGGTGGTAGATATGATCTGGCGATAGATATGGTCTAGTGATAGATTTGTTCTAGTGATAGATTTGATTTGGTGGTAGTTTTGGTATGAGGGTAGACGTGTTCTAGTGGTAGATATGGTTTGGTGATAAATCTATTGAACTAGTGATAGATTTCCTCAATGGTAGATCCACTTAACTAATGGTAGATATAGCTCACCAGTAGATCTGTTGAACTAATGGTAGATCTTCATAAATAATTTTAGATCTATACTTAGACAAGTTTCTCCACAAAATGATGTACTATCATAAAAATCTGACATTATTAAAAATATAACAAACATGATTTGTGATCATTCAAATAAGGACATGCCAACAATATCCCCCTTTTTGATGATAAAGAATCATGAAATTTTATAACCATATATATGAAAAAAATAAGTGAAAAATATAAATGAAAATAAATATTGTTCTGATTAACATATTAACCAATAATGTGAAACACTAATAATTATATTCTTATTAATAATAAAATTATAGTTAAGTAAACTCCCCCTTTTAGGATTATTAAATATATAAGAAAATAATGGAAATAATGGAAATATATTAATATGAATAAAATAGAGTTGTCATTAGATTCAAATGTCAAGAATTACATCTCAAAAAGTAATACAAGGAATAATAAAAGTCCTATAAAAGACTAATTTGAATCAGAACCACTCTTAGCTCGATGGACAGAAGGAACCATTAGGTCATTCCATTTTCCATTGTTAGGAGGTAAAAAGGTGGAAGTTGATGGTGCATAGGTAGTTTGAGAAATCTCTCATATTACAACTAGCTTAAAATGCTGAATAGCTTCCACTAGAGACATTTCAAAATTCTAAAATTGATTAGGCAAGGGTGAAGAAGAAGGGGAAAAAGTGAAACCATACATACTTAAAGCTTCAGGTTCCACCACTGTAGTCCCAAAAACATAAAAAAATAGCTTTATATAGTTAAAAAAATATATATAATTATGTTTCCACCTTTATCCATTACCATGAAGAAATCCTTTTTATACTCCATAAAATGCATGAGTAGAGGGGCCAAAAATTTGAGCTCACTTTCTCTTTGAACAAACTGGTTACAGGAGGTATCCTTAAATTCTCATCAAGAAAATTAAAATGAGGATTGATCTCATGATTGTTATAAATTGTGGAAAGATTTTATTTTATGTATTTAGTGATATTCTCCCTATAAATCTTATCCTCATTTAATAAATCCCTAACTAATTTATAGATATAATCACCATGGGCCTTTATTTTCCAAAGATCCGCTAGATTTGATGCATTGAGATCACCAAAGATAGAATACAACTAATCCATTACAATAGCTCTAATCATCTCTACATCAACTAAAGATGTAGGTTGAGCAGTGAAAGTGGAAGCACCAACTATAAATAAAATTTTGGAAATTAAAATAGTATTAATGTTATTTAATTAAACAAGTTCCATTATTTTTCCTTTGGAATTGTCACCAAAAGTGACATGTCCATCATCTACCTTGATCAGGTCCTCACAAATTAAATAGTTCCCAGCCATGTGTCTGGAGCAGTCATCATCCATATACCATAAGTGTTTATTGGATATTTTCAAGTAGGTTTCATACAAAATAGTTTTAAACAAAAAAATGACTTTGATACCCAAATCTTCTTGGGTCTATAAATGTTAGTAATGAAATCTTTAGGAATCCATAACCTCTTGACGGGTTTCCTATAAGAAGATTTTAGATTTCAGAAATAAAAACATTATTAGGTCCAAAATAATTAAATAAAGCAACAAAACTTTCATAACTAGAGATAAAAATAAATTTATTTTTAATAATATTTCTTTTTCTAGGTTTATATCCTATTATAGTAGTATATTTGGGAGCAATTTTATTTCCAATCATCTGGGTCAAGGTATTTATTCCATTTATAAATATTTCAAAATTTGTTTTTAATCGATCATTGGATAATTTAAAATCATTGTATTCTTATAGAAACTAATAATTTTTACCCTTCTATATATTAAGATATGTTTTAAAGCTAGCGGTTAGAGCATGCTACTTCTTTAAACTTTGGTATTTATCTTTAATTTCATTAAAATTAACCTCCAACATATTATAGAATTATAACATTTCTTAATTATACATGTTTTAATTAATGTTATAATATCTATAAGGATTATAAAAATGAACATGAGATTCATGAAAAATAATAGACACCTCAGATGTTTTTTTCATAAAACACATATTGTCGCTATCATTTTTATCATATTTTCTTGAGTATGATTTACTTGAAATGTCTTCAAAATCAATCCATGTTTCGGGTATAACTTTATTATACCTCTTATCCATTTCATCATATTTATTTTTAAACTTAAAATTTGGATAGTCAGCTTTAATATTTCTTTTTCTCTTACATTCATAGAAAACTATCTAATTTATAGTATCATCATTTTCCCAATCCTTTCTCTAATTAACTCTATTGTCATACTTTACTTTATAACTAGGTTTCATGATGAAATTATTCCTTTAGTATAATTTTTTGAAATACCTAACAATATGTTCCATTTCATAGTCATTGTCCAAAGGTGACTCTTCATCACTTTATATTTCTGCTTGGATATTATCTTTTTTGTTTTGAAGTAGTGGTTTTGAAGCTTATAGATTTTATCTTTGGTTCATCATCTTCTTCTTTATTTACTTTTAGTTCCTCCTCATACATCATGAGATTACCTATCATCTCTTTAATAGGAAACATACTTATATCACATGATTCTCAAATTGATATAGATGTTCCCATACATCTATTTGGTAAACATATCAATAAGTTCATCACTTGGTCTTTTTCAAAAATAGTTTTACAAAATTAATGAATCATGTTCATGATATCATTAAACCTGAGATACATCTAAAAAATTATTTCATTAAGCTTCATATTAAATGTATTATATTTAATAGTGTAAGTATTTAAGTACATTTCTTTGACATTAGAAACTCTTTAATGAGAAAAAACTAAAGTATGCCAAATTTAAAATTCATCTATACATGTAGATATTATATTAAATTATTAATCTTCTAAGGCACAATATAAATCATTCATATATTTACAGTTATTATTATAATATTATTTAGTATGATCATTCCAAGTATATCTAGTAGTTTTTGGTAATTCATATCTATCTTCAATTACAATCCAGATTTCAAAACCTATACTTTCAATATGCATTTTAATTTTAATCTTCCAATAATAATAGTTTATTCCATTAAAATAAGGCGATCTATTTGTATCAGATCCCTCTGTTTTAATATTATCTATAAAGAATTAAATTTTTAAATAATAGAAATTTAAGATATTTAAAAGAAAACTAAATCCCAGTTGAGAAGATATTTGAAGCTCCTCTGAAACAAAATGTTGCTCGGAGTGATTAACATAGGGGGGGGTGAATTGAGTTCCCAATAAAACTTTCTGTAAAAAAACACTTAATAAATCCCCAAGTTAATAAAAACACCTAATTAATAAAATAATAGAAATATATAAAATTTATCATTCAAAATATTTCTCAAAAACATGATTAAGGCTAAATTAAAATATTTTATAAGCACCTTGAATTTTGAAATTAACATACTTAATAAAATAATTTATATAAACACAGATTAAGGATAAATATCAAAGTAAAGTATTGTTTATAGGTTTCAAAATAGATACAATTTTAACTTTTAAATATATAATAAACAAAACCAATAAAAACATAGTGGTATAAAACAAGCGATTCAATATCAAGAAAAGAATTAATCCCATACACTTGAAAATCCTTTTCTTCCATGAAGTTTATTATAACAATAAAATATCCAAAAATTGGATTATTTTTTACAAATAATAGCACATAGGCTATCCAGGCTCAAATAATCTTTTGGAATTATACATGAGAATAAAAACAATAGCAATCCATGCCATACTTCTTCTGCAGTTATTCATGGGAATACAAATAAAAGAGTTTGAGAGAATATAAATTATTTTCTAGTTAAAGAATAGAATATTTTGTATATAGATAAACAGAGTAAACAAAAAACTTCTCAAAATTAAATCACAAATAAGAAATAGAAAGTGATATATGGATAGAAAATATAACGTATCTTGATCTATGATGATTAAGTTGTTCTGAGTCCTTGAGTTTGTATTTAAAAGGAACTCAAAAAAGTTTCTCAGAATGTGAAGTAAATTAAAGTTTCTTTGAAGTCTAAAAAATCCTTCTATTTTCATACTTTCAATATGGATATTAGGTATATTTTTTTCACAAATAGTTCCACACATGATCATTATGGAGTTTTTTAAAATATATAACTCTACAGCTCTGATTATCCATTGAAGAATAATAATAAATAAATTCCTAGATCATCATATTGGTAAATAAATTATGAGGTCTATAATTATTCTTCGATTCATACTTGGAGTGGTTTAAGAATAATTATTATTAAATCTACATTTACCTTTAATGAATTTAATTCCATAAAATAGTTGTTGGAGGAATTCAATTTTTATTAAGAATCAAAACAAAAATGGTAGAAAACTGGTGGTAGATCATCACTGGTGGTAGATCTAGTTTGATAGTAGATATGATCCAGAGAAAGATCTAGTCTCCTGGTAGATCTGGTCTAGTGGTATATCATATCTAGCAGTAGATCTGGTTTGGTGGTAGATCTGGTCTGGCAGTAGATTTGGTCCGACGGTAGATATGCCAAAATAGTGGTAGATATCCTCAATGGTAGATTCACTTAACTAATGATGGATTTAACTCATAGGTAGAACTATTGAACTAATGGTATATCTTCATAATTAATGGTTGATCTATACTTAGCCAATTTTCTCTGTTTATCTTATTAAAAATATAATAAAAATGATTTTGATCATTAAAATAAGGAGGTTCTAACAAACATAACCATATGAATAAAATATTTTAGAACATTATTGAAACTTATTACCTTTTCCATCATTTAATCATAATCATTCATTATACATCCATTAGCTAGTTAATGTTTATTTTCATCATAAGATGTTAGTGATTATGATTGTTTCACGAATGCTTTGTAATACGGATGTAAATACCCATACATTGATACCAAGTTAATCATACCTAGATTATTTAATGTACTATAATATATTTTATTTAATGATTTATAAATTTATAATTCCATTTCATGAGATTTTTAGTTATGATTCATGAAAATGAAATTGGTGACGAGCTAGTTTTAGGTAATTTACCAATATCAACATATTGATTTATAATGATCATTATTTTTTCATACATTAAGAATCACATTCTTAATCCTTAATATCATATATATATTCATAAAATATATTTTTATAACCATCCATTTAGGGGGATTATGAGAAACAGAACATGTTTCTCCATAGTGGTGGTAGTCCGTACATACACACAGTTTATGTTTTGGTTTTCCATAAAAAGAAAAGAAGGTATAATTTTTTTTATCATTTCAGAATATTAATAATGTTATAAATATCATATTTATTCATTAAATATCCCTTTTTAACCATCAAAATATTTCAGTTATCAAAAATAAAACATGTCATTGATGGAGGTGATAGTCTTCACATACTTATGGTTGAAAAAAAAATCAAAGAAGAAGGGATAAAAGTAGATAATTATTTTACTATAAATATAATAACATTAAGTATAAAAACTATACTGATTTAATTATATTAATATGTTTTGAATAGGTTTGGAGGATGGTGGATGAGAAATATATAGAAAACAATTTTAAATAGTGGTTAATACTCATGTTGAGAGTTTGAATATTCTCTTTAAAGATCCTTTGAAAATGGAGGATTGAATGATTCATCATTGAAAAAGGGGCAGAAAAAATGGTAGAGGAATCCATGGGAGGTAAAATCGGTATAGTTTCAAATATAATTTTGAATTAGAGGCGTGTCTTGAAGTGGGTGGAAGTGATCTCCTTTTATAAGTGAAAAGAGAGACCTTTCCCTATAATTAAATGCTAGGTGAGAGGTAAGAGTGACATTGCATGAGATTTAGGTGAGTAAAGGTTGGTAAGACATGTAATCATGAATTTAAATCCTAAAAAATAAATTCTATAAGGTATAATTTTCATGAAAATTTTACAAAATTTAAACCACTTAAGTAACCCATTTTTACTCTTATTAACCATGATTAAATTTTTACCATAGTAATTATTTTTTTACTAAAAAAAATATGACCCTCCTTAAAAAATTTGGACCCAATGATTAAAAATTTGTACTCAATTAATCATAATTAAATTTATAAATATGAACAAATTAACTTTTATATTAAAACATATAATATATAGAAAAATTTTGTTTTAGAAAAAAAAAACTTTTTTAAAAGATTAAGTGTTATTATTTTAATTTTATATCAATGAATTACTAAATGAGTGTTAATATATTTTTTATATAATTAAAAAAATATTAGAGTCATAATTTAAAATATATCAATTTAATTCATTTAGAAAAAAATCGTACAATGTTTGTGGAGAAAATTCTTTGAAAATAAACTTTTTACCATTATCGTGATAATTAAATTTAATCTCAGTAAATTATTTTTATGCATAAAAATGAAATTGATCTTATTACCTAATTTGAACATGCTGATAAAAAATATTAAAATCATTTTTTTGATTCAATTTATAAAACTGAAAAAAATTAATTTTAATACAAGCACATATAACACATAAAAACATTTTTAGAAAAATATATATCTTTTGAACATAAAATAAATTTATTACTTATAAAGTAATAACTATTAGAAGAATATAAACATATTTTATTGCATATATTATCAATAAATCTAATTAAAACAATTTTTTAATCATAATATCATAAAATACATAGCACAATAAATGAAAAGTTTTGGTAAAATATAATTTTGTGCATAAAATTATTTTATTGATCATTTACATAACAGCCCAGGACCCGCAATCCCAGATCATGTGATGAAATAATGATCTTTAAATTTACAACTTTGATGATGATAAGGGTGACCCATTTTTTCTATCCAAATCTTACATCATCAAAAGGAAAAATCAGATCACTTATATCCAAGAGGTACTTTTAGGTTTAGATTTTTAGAGAATTAGGAAAAAATCCTACATAAATAGTTCGCATGAATTTAAATGAGAATTTCTCCCACTTAACCCAAATTTTCTTTTTCACATTACTACATCATCATCGTCTATATGAAATCCTATCTAAACATAACTCATTCAAATTCATTCTTTAAAATCTAAGTAAAATGACACATAAAAAGGGTGAGATCAAACGATCAGTAAGGTAAAACATAAGTATTATCAATTGAATGTAATCAATTAGAATAAGAAGTGCATAAGGGTTTGAATAAATAAACAGAGTGTATAAGTGAATCATAAAATAAATCATACCCATAAATACCCAGATCATAAAATATAAAAATATGGAAAAGTAAAGATTCATCATAATCAATAATCATGAGACATGTGATATTAGTATCGATCATAAGAAGAATTATAAAAATATAGAAAGAATAACAAAAACATTTTGGTGTCTTGGAACATTTTTCTTCAAAACCTATGTTAAACCCATTTCAGAAATAACTAGATCCCAATTAGATCCATATGATAAACCGTTAAGTAAATCCCACATTCTTTCTTATCAAGATAAGTCATATTACCCAATGCATTGGAGCACTGTCTAGGAACACTCATCGTATAAGCTATAACAGGCTCATCTGATGTTATATGGGCCACCCCATAGTCAAAGATATAATGAGCTCACATAGTACTATTTGGACCAGCCCATCATCTAAGTTGTAATGGGCTCACCCAACACTGTTTGGGCTACCCCATCATCAAATCTATTATGGTATCAACCGATTCTATATGGGCCACCCCATCCAGTAATATGTCTAAGAAACACAACATGAATAAAACTCACAGAAACAATCATTATACCTTTTATAAATTGATTAAACCATAGAAAATAAATGTGTTTCATTTCAATCTCTTTGAAACAATTATAATCCATCTAGAGAAAGAAAGAGATGTAATCAATACAAAATATCCCCAGTGGAGGATAAGTAACAAAAAGGGTTTTTGATTTTTATGAATGTAAAAACCATTAAAATATCATTAAAACATTCTCGAGGAAGATATATATTTTTTTAAATCACTTTTTAAAACATAATACATTTTTAAAATTCATTTCTTTGAAAACAACCTTGGAAACATATAAAGGAAGTTTTAAAAACTATTTATAATTTTTTAATACACACACACACACACACATATATATATATTAAAATCTTTTCCCCTGAAACTGATCTTAAAATATATTTTAAAAACATTTTGAAAACATTTTTAGAAAAAATTGTTTTGAAAGAACACATATTTCTAACCGAAGAGAGAAATGAAGTCATATTTAAAAAAAACACTTTCTCAAAAATTTTAAGTGATAGATAATGGAAATGGTATAATTACTTATAAGTATCATTATTAACTATAGGAGAATATAAGTCATGAAAATTATAATATTTCAACATTAGATATTTAATCATACACAATCCCAATAAATGATGAGATTGTAACAAAAGTCTCTTACCACTTTTGTAACTTTGAATAGGAATCCCCATAAAAGAATAAAATTAAATTAAACTTATAATATCATGGAAAATAATTATATTCATGATATGAAAATTAAAAGGTAGTTATATGCACCTTATAAAAGACATAACAAACATCTCAAAGAAGAAAAATTGTGACAAAAATCCCTTACTGCTTGGTAACTTTGAAAATATAAACCCCATGAAAGTGATATCATAAAATGGGAATGTAAATCCCAATAAATAAAATTAAAATAATAAAATAATAAATTCATGAGAATTATATACACCATAAAAAATAATTGGTTAATATAGAATATATCTCATAGAAATAAAAGTGAGGTGAGAAAAAACCCATACCTAGAGTTCGATTCGTCATTATTATTCATTATATTCCTAAATAAAAAACTTATATTAATTATTTACATTTTGAATACCCTTTCTATGTTTATTATTACTTTTATTTCACTTATATAACTACATAATAAATTAAGTTCACATCGAATGTTTTGACCATATTTGGATTATGTGTCAAAAAGACTTTGGTAAGTTGATTATGGTCAAAGGGGTCATTATATAAATAGATACAAAATAATAATCATTAATTAATTATCATATTTATATAAAAAATTATTTTTTTAAAACCAATAATAGAATTTGGGTATGAAAAATGAACTAACGTTATGATCTTGGAGATAGTAGGTCGCACGCACTCTTGAGTAGTATTTCCATTTTTTCAATGATCATTATAGAAAGAAGGTTAGTAACATTTATGTTTAAATAATGATAATTATATCATAAATACCATATTATTTAATTATATATACTTATATGTATCATTATTATTATGTGGTGATGAAAAAAGAAGGTTCACACTGCTTCGAGGAGGTGGTAGTCTATACATCCATGAACGATGTTATCACTTTTTTTTCAGTGTGTTAAATGGTAAGAAGAAAATGACATATTATATTTACATAAATAAAATTATTTCATTAATATCATTATTATTTTATTTATATCTTAATTATTTATTATATATCATATGTATTCATTATAGTTACCCTTATTACCTTCCATGTAATACATTATCAAAAAATGCTTCACATCACATCATGAGACAGTAGTAAGTCGTACACACGAGAAATGTTATCATACCCCTTATGATAAGAAATGTAAAAATGGTTTATATGATATAATGAGTAAATAAGTATAAGTGTAAAAAACTGACTTGGGTTACCATCAATCTTGGCACCCAACTCGTTCCGTCACATACCTGAAGGGCATTCCCAATCCCTACAGGCTGGTGACAAGCACCCGAGTGTTGAACAAAAAACTTGAGGGAATGATTTCACCCAACCTGAATGAAACTAAAGGAATATATATTAAAAAATAAAAAATAAACACTGCAATATTGATGAATATATTCCATAACTTTAAAAAGATAGTAGAAACAAAACAACTGCAAAAGTAACCAAACTCCAAGTGATAAGTCCAATTGTAAATGACCAAAACTAAACATCCACTCCAAATGATGGTGTAGAAGAACTCCCACCATCAAAACTCTATCTACCCAACACAAATGAAAAAAAAACTCATTATCTCACTTTTCTTCCTTTCCTTTCCCTAAAACAAAAGACAAAAAATGGTTTATACACCATCGAAGAGGTGCGCAGGGTGTGATCTAACTTGCTCAATAGGATCTCACCTAGGTGTTCCATGAAAAGTCTCTCTATAAAAATTCATATATTTTAAATTTAAAAAAAAAACATGTATTGATAAGAAATAAAGGAGTTTTATAGAAAACATGTTAAACATTTCCCTTTTTATCACAGTTCTAAAACAAAAGAAGGTATATCAATTTCAAAGCACACTTTCCACATTATCTTCCAGAAGAATCAATATGCATATCAAGGAAAAAATAGTCCAAATCCAAGAAATACCCAAAAAAAGTGGCATCATAGGCATCCCAAAACCAAGGAACACAACAGGTCAGCTAGTTGACTACTCTTACCAAAAAATATATGAAACAGTGAATTGTGGTACCTGAAGACAATGATATACACTACAAGACCATGGAGACACCTGAGAAAGTGAAACCCCAATATCATATATATTTCTAGAGCCAATAATCTACACTATTGGACAAGAGGAACACCCTAGAAAGTGAACCCCCATAATTGATGATAGAATCAAGCCAAAAATTCCACCTAGTACCCAAGGTAACCCATGTGATCATTTTTTACAATCATTTCAATGTTTCAAAAATAATTTAAAAACCATTTTATAAAAAAAAATTCACTGCTTTGAAAATACCCCCTTTTCTTTCCATTTTTCAAAAACCAAAGAAAACCACTTTCAATCAAAATCTATTTCCAAAAACCTTAAAAAATTATGCTAATTTCAAACCAACTTATTTGTAAACCAATTCATAAGAATGAAAGAATACAGTTTTTCAAACATAGGCTAGAGATGGAACCACCTACCTCAAAACTTGGGTTGCACATGACCATAATGGGATCCACCAACAATGAAAAATCAATGACATCTACGAAGGCCCTAGAATCCAATATACACATCTTAAGATTGATTTAATTGATAAAGAGTGTTGATAGAGAAGAGGAAATATCACATACCTCAACAACAAATGCCCACCGCACTGCAACCAACAAAGGAACGACCTTCGGAATGAGATCACACAATGGATATTCGAAGAAGACAAGAAGAAACACAAATGTAGATCAAAATAACTAATAATGCAACCGAAGGGTGATTGTATAATCTAGGACAATGGAGAATAAGAAATATCACTTACCAAGAGAGACACACCGGAACCACAATGAAGATCGAACGCTGAGCGAATTGATCTGGAAGGAATGGTATCTCAAAAAATCACCAGAGATGAGTTTAAGTTCAAGAGAAAAGGAAAATAGGTGATTGAATGGGAACAAAAACCTGAGAGACACCCTAAAACATCACATCTTGTGAAATTACATGAATTTTAATTCCATTACATGTCGTGAACTTCACAGAGATGAAGTATTCTGAGAAATATGTCACCTCAGATTAAAAATCTGTTATTTAAAACATTCATGAAGTGTACCTCCTCTTCGAAACATGTAACCCTTCATAACGTGAATCCTTTCACAACTTATACCCAGTAACATGTACATATCGTGTAACCTAGATACACTCATGAAATCCTCTTTCATCCTACAAAAAATGTCGGTTAAGGCTAAGAGTCCAAAAAATTTGTGAATTTGCCAATATAGGTATCCTCCCAATTTCTTCTTAGTCCTCTATAGAAAATGGTAAAAAGGAGAAACATGATGAGTTTAGGTATGTACCTAATAGATCGATAATGGGATGTTACAAAATCCCTACCATAAAGAATTTATATCCCCGGGAAGTCATGTGGAAGATAAAATCCCTGAAAAAAGATAAGGCCACTTCTCTCTCATTAATGACTCGTGTTCCCAAGTCTCATGAGAATATAATCCTTGTTTCCATATAACTCTGACAAATAGAATATAATTACTATGAAATAATTTAACTTGGGATTCAATGATCTCAATTGGTTTCTCCATAATATAAACATATGCCTCTAACTCAATTTATTCCCAACTCAGAATGTGAGCGGGATTAGGGTGATAATTCCTAAGTTGATCCATGTAGAAAACATCTTGAATACATGTCAAATAAAATAGTAATGTTAAACAATAAGAAACCTTTCCAAGCCACTCATTGAACTCAAATGGTCTAACATATCTCAGAGACAACTTTCCTTGTTTTCCAAGTCAATGGTGACCCAACAGAGGAGAAAATTTCAAGAAAACCCATTAACTAATGGAAAAATCCATAGGATGGTGTCTCTGTTCCACAAATTATTTCTATCGAATCTAGGCTATAACCATATGTCTATGTATATCCTGAATCTTCTTTAACATCTCTTAAACCAAACTTGGTCCAACCAATTCTACTTCTCCCACCTCAGCCCAACAAAGAGGTGATATGCATGGGAGACCATACAATTCCTCAAAGGTATCCATTCTTATCGAATAATGGTAACTATTTTTGTAAACAAACTCAACCAATACCAAATGGATATCCCATGATCCACTGAAGTCAAGAACACATACACAAAGCATATCTTCCAGGATCTAAATTACTCACTCCACCTGACCATCTATCTATGGATGGTAAGTTGTACTCAACTTGAATTGAGTACCCATTTCCTCTTGGAGACTCCTCTATAACCTTGAGGTAAACCTAGGATCCCTATAAAAAATGGTAGAAGGACTCCCATGTAACCTGATAATCACCTACAAATATAGCCTACCTATATCTTCAACCTTAGTGGTATCCTTGATCAAAATGAAATGAAAAAACTTTGTCAACTGATCAATGAACACACAAATAGAATTTTTCCCTTGAATATTCCATGGTAATCCAAGAAAAATCCATAGATACCTAATCACATTTACAAATCAGCACCGTAAGAGGATGGAGAAAACCAGAGGGTTTCAAGTGCTCTGCCTTTATCCGTTGGATGGTGTAACAACAGGACACATAATATGCAATGTCACACTTCATACCCAAGAACCATAATATCTATCTCATGTCATAATACATATTCATAGTTACTAGATGAATGGAACACAAAGAGATATGACAATTAAGAAATACTAAACTCCTCATATACGTTGGGATGACAAACAAATTTTCAAAGTGGAGCATTCCTTCTGAAGAAAGAGAACAACCAAAAACAGTATCCCCACTATAAAGTATTTCTAGAACTTTTCTAAACTCATAATCCTATTGTTGACGCTACAAAATATACTCCATGATGGATAATGATAATTAAACACTGGTCAGAACCATACCTGAAACATCCTCCTAAGCATCCATGTGCAACTGAGTGAAAATCCCCATAAGATTCCACTCCTCCTTTGATTCTAGAATAGTATACGATGGTACTTTCCTACTAAGAGCATTAGCGACAACATTACCCTTCCCCAGGGTATAGGAGATATTGAAGTAAAATATCTTAAGGTGTTCAACCCATCATCTCTATCTAATATTTAAGTCTTTTTTAGAAAAGATATAACTCAAACTCTTATGATTTCAGAAGACTATGAACCTTTCCCCAAAAAGATAATGCCACCAACATTTAAGCACACACATAACTTTGGTAAGATCTAAATTGTGAGTGGGGTAATTCTTATCATTCAAAAAGATCTGAAGAGAGCTGCAATCTACCACATGGTCATCCTACATAAGCATGCATCCCAAACAAGCACCCAAAGCATCATAAAATACCACATACCCCTTACCAGTCTCAGGTAAGATCAAAATAAGAGTTGATATCTGAATTCATTTTAGTTCATCAAAATAAAATTAAAATTTTGCATCCCATTTGAATTTTAGTGCTTTTCTGATAAGAGCATTCAAAGGTGATTCCAACATAGAAAATCCTTAAAAAACAATCGGTAGTATCTAGAAAGACCAAGGAATATTCGTATTTAAAAGAATTTTATGGTTCCTTCAATGATAAAACAAAATTAACCTTCTCTAGATCAACATATAATCCATGTTAAAAAAAATTTCACCCTAATGACTTAACTTCTTGAATCTAAAAACAACATTTCAGAAGTTTTCTATACAAAAGATGACTTCTCTGAATTTACAAAACCAAACTCAAATAGTGCTCATGATCATGCTCATATTTTGAATAAACCATAATATCATTCACAAACACTACCACAAAAGTGTCCAGAAATTGGTGGAATATATGATTCCTCAATTCCATAAAAAATATAGGAGTGTTATTCATACCAAAAGGTATCACAAGATATTCATAATGGCCATACCTGCTCCTGAAATCTATCATCGTTATATCAGACTCCCAACCTATGAGTTGATGATAACCCAACTAAATATCAATCTTTGAGAACCTTTTAATCCCTTCAAGTGATCAAAAAAATCATCCATGCGAGGAAAAGGATATTTGTTCTTAATTGTTACCTAGTTAAACTTCTGATATCCCACACACAACCGAAGTGAACCATTTACCTTCTTGGAAAAGAGCACAGGGGATTACCAAGGAAAAACACTAGGGTGAACAAAACCTTTTTCCAACAGGTCATCTAGCTGAATCTTGAGATCTTTCATCTCTGTTGGTACCAGATTATAAGAAGTTATCGATATCAGATGTGTACCTAGCACCAAGTCAATCATAAACTCTACCTCCCTCTCTAGAGGAAGACCAGAGAATTTGTATGGGAAGATGTTAGGAATGTCCCAAACAATAATGGGAAGATAAATAATATAATAAATGTCATTGGTATCAAATGAAATATAAGACAAAAAACTTCCAAGCTCTGGGCAGAAAGGCCCTGCACGTCCTGACCTCAGGTCCCACTCCCCCTAAAACACATGAGATCTCCCATCGACAGCAAGAAATGAAACATGCTGACGATAACAATCAAACATATCATGATGAATTAAAATTCAATCCATACTAATGGTGATGCAAAACAGGTCCAAATCAAGAATGAGAAAATCCTAGAATATCTCCATATCGACTATCGTTAACAAACAAGAAGTACATTATAACCCCTACTATTTCCTCTTACCAAGATGTGTCGCTAACTCCATTTCAAAGTAAATAAGTTATGTTGGAAGTTTAATAATAATAAAAAATGTGAAGATATTATTGAGTAGGAGGAAACAGTATCAAATAAATAAATTAATATAGAAGATGCAATAAGGATAGTACCTATCACTGTCGCCGGACCTGCATAAAATTCTACTGGACACTCTTTTACTACCTAAAAGAGCTTCACTCCTAAGGACTGTGGATGGAGCCCTATAGTCCTTAAATCTTCTGACTTCACCACAGTAGCCTTTGAACCAACAAATCCTAAATATAACGAGGTGTAGTCATAGCCTTATATAAATGCTATAAATGACCAACATGTCCATAGCTATTACACATCTTCACAGGCATAGGAAAAAATCATTTGGTGTGTATGACCTTTTCACATTGATAGAAAGTAAGAGGGACACTGCTATATGTAGTAGATGGTGTAGAGGAGGCTTGCTATTGAGACCCACCACCACCACTTTTGCGATGATCCTACCACTTCCTCTTCTTCCCATACATGCCACTGAAACTGTCACTAGATGGAAGGGAAGGGTTGGGAAAACCAACGTTGCTCGCCATATATATCTCTACCATCATAGCTCTATCTACTATATCAACAAATGTTTAAAGTTTAAACATAAACACCTATGATCTGATATTCTATTACAAACCTATAGGTATTTCTGATCCTTCAACTGGTCATTTTTCACTATGTCCAGAGAAAAACGGACAAGATCAAAAAAACGGTTGGTGTATGCCTACACCGAACACTCTCTCTATTGTAATGACAAGAACTCTATTTAATTCACTAACATCAACAATTTAAATCCAAAACCAACACTAGAGACACATATACCAACTTTCCATGGACACTTGAGTCTTGTAATAATAAGAGATAGTCATGCACTCATCACAATATACCTTTCAATTATTGATAATCCTATATCAAGTCTATGAAATGTCCCAAGACAAGGAATCTTGAGGACATACCTACTCTAACACCAAATTGTAATGAACCAACCCAGGTTACCCTCAAACCTGGCACTCTGCCTGTTCCGTCACATACCCGAAGAGAATTCTCGATCCCAACGGGCTGGTGATAAGCACCCAGGTATCGAACAAGAAACTAGAGGGAATAATTTCTCCCAACATGAATGAAACAAAAGGCATATATATACACAAAGAAAAAAAATATCAGAAGACTGATGAATATATTCCATAACTGTAGAAATATATTGAAAAAAAAAACTAAAAAAGTATCCAAACTTCAAGTGACAAGTCCAAATATAAAGGAACAATACTAAATAGCTATCCAAATGATGGTGTGGATGAACTCCCGCCATATCACTTCAAAATACCCAACCTAGCCGACACAAAATCTCACTACCTCACTACAACACCTTGCTTTTCCCTAAAACAGAAGACATACAAAGGTCTATCAACTACCGAAGAGGTGCTCAAGGTGTGAGATAACAGGCTCAATAGGATGTCACCCAGGTGTTCTATGACAAGTATCTATATAAAAATTCTTGTATTCTCAATTTAATTAAATCATGGAATGATAAGTAGTAAAGGATTTTTATAGAAAACATGGTAAAATTTTCCCTTTTTATCACGTTTCTAAAACAAAATCATGTATATCAATTTCAAAGCACATTTTACACATTATATTTCATAATAATCAATATGCATATCAAGGATAAAACGGTCCAAATCTAATAAATATAATACAATAGTGGTAGAATAGGCATCACAACACTAAGAAATGCAGTATTTCAGGCAGCAGACTACTCATACCCAAAAATCTATGAAATAGTGCACTATAGTACTTGAACCCAATTATCTACACTCCAGGAGCAAAGAGAAACCCCAGAAAGTGAAGCACCAGTATCATATACATTCCTAGAGCCAATAATCTACACTCTAGGATAAGAGGAACACCCTATAAAGTGAAACAATGGATGATGGACTCAAGATAAACCTTCCACCTAGTACCCAATGTATCCCATGTTTCCATTTTCACAATCATTTTAATGTTTCAAAAATCATCTCAAAACTATTTCACAAAACCATTTTCAATGCTTTGAAAATACCCATTTTTCTTTCTATTTGTCAAAACCCAATGAAAATCATTTTTATTCAAAATATATTTTTGAAACCCACCAAAAATAATTCCAATTTCATATGAACTTATTTGTAAACCAATTCATAAAAATGGAAAAACATGGTTTATCAAACACATGATATATATGGAATCACCTACCTCAAAACTTGGGTCGCACATGCCCGCAACAGGATCCACCAACAAAGAAAATTAAATGATGTCTAGAAAGGCCCTATAATCTAATAAACACATCTTAAGGTTGATTAAATTTAGAAATAGGGTTGTTAGAGAAGATTAAATATCACATAACTCAACAAAAAATGCCCTCCGCACCGCAACCAATAATGGAACAACCTCTAGAATGAGATCTCACAATGGATCTTGGAAGAAGACTATAAGAAACACCAATTTAGATCAACAAATTTGATAAAGAAACCCAATGGAACTAACTTGATCTAAGAAAATGAATAAGAGGAAATATAACTTACTCATAGTGATGCACTGCGACCATAATGAAGATCTAATGAAAAATATATTGATCCAGAAGGAATGGTGTCTCCAAAAATCACTAGAGAGGAGTTTCAATTCGAGAGAAAAGTAAAACAGGTGATTGAATTTGAACCAAAAACCTGAGCTGTTCCCTAAAACATCCCTAATCATGGAATTACAAGATGTTTAATTCCTTTAAATTCCTTGAAATCCACAATATTTAATTACATTGAGGAATCCATCACCTCGGATTAAAAATCAGTTATTTAAAACATTCACATTGTGTACCTCCTCTTCACAATGTGTAACCCTTCACAGTGTGAAGAATTTCATGACTTTTACTCAAAAACACTTACACGCCATTTAACCTAGTTACACAGTGTGAAATACTCTTACATCCTATAGAAAAATTTGTTTAAATATAAGATTCCCACAAATTTGTGACTTCACCATTATATTTATCCTTCCAATTCCTTCTTGGTCCTCTACAAACAACGAGAAAAAAGGAGAACCATGATGAGGTCAAGGATATACCTGATTGATCGATAACAAGATGTTAAAATAAGTATGTTATAAATATCATAATTATCATATATAAATATTACTTTCATCATTATTCCCAACCTTGAGTAGTGGTAATGAAGAAATGAATGACACTGTTCCGTGGGGTGGTAGTTTATCATACACACGAATGATGATTTTTTAACCCATTTTATGGAAGTGTGTGTAGGTGTAGGTCATAAAATTAACATAAAAACATATTAGTATACATATGATAATTATATTATTATATAATAATGGTATAAAAATAATTTAATGGGGTGTAGAAATAAATAAAACAAAACGCATGTTGATGAAAGTTACATATTTTTTCGGGAAACTCCTTTTGGTTTGCACCAAAGGCCTTCATTGGTTTGTTGTCTTCCTGAATTTATTCTTATAAGATGATATAATGAAATTTTAGAAGTTATTTGGTAATATTTTGGATTTTACAAATGGCTTTATAGGTGTGAAGAAGTGGTGAGAGTGAGTTTTTTTTTATAGTTGGGGAGGAGTGGAATTTTTGTAAATACTCAAAAGTATTTATTATTGGGAGGTATATCTTACTTCATGTACCTAAAAAATTAAATAATATTTGAGGTTTTAGTGTTCTGGTCTATAATAACCTCTACTATACAAAGGAAATACATTTTTAAAACATTTTTTCCCTTAACTCATAAGTTTCCTTATTCTTTTCATTTTGGTTTTTCATCAAGGATACTCATTTTTAACCTCTGTAATTAATCTATTAAGACTAAATTAAAGTGGGAATTATTAGATAATTTATAAAAAAAGACTCTAAATATTAAATCAAAACAATAAAATAAAAATCTCATGTTTATTGGAAATTAAATTTAATTGAAGTGAATGTAACGTGCAAAAAACACTACTTTAACTATAATTGTGCCAATAATGTTTTTACTATTTAGGGGTTAATATGTTAATTATAAAAGAGAAATTGGTCCTTGAATGGAAAATATTTTATATTTAGTAATATTTAAAAATTATTTTAAATAATATAGGTTTTTTAGTAATTTTAAATCATTTAATAAAATATGATTTATTATAAAATAACATTAATGTCAGTTTTGAAATTATTTATTTACTTTAAATTTTAAAAAATATAAAGACAATAATAGAGTTAAAATATATTATATTCACAGATTTTTATCATGATATATTCATATAAAAAATTAATTTAACAAATAAATTCATTCTATTTACTTCACTTTTAATATTTTTAGTATCATTTATTTAATTTTATTATTAACTAAATAATCCATGTGTTGGTATTTCTTAAGAATTTAATGTAATTTTATCATCTCTAAAAATTAAATATAAATTATTATGATAAAAATAAATCATTTATATTCAAAAATAATACTTATAACTAAACCTATTTAGTTTGTCTCTATCCCCAATGATTTATAGTAATTAAAAGGAAGAAAGATAAATATTTTTTTCTTTTCTTTTCTTAACTTATTATAGGGGTCACTTTTAGGTAAAAGTGTCCCAAAAACTCATAAATTTTTAGAATAAGGTTATAAAGGTATAAATGTGTTTAGATAATTGGCGTTGTAAAATTTTTGGGTCATTTTTACACCTTATATTCTAAGTTTAACCACTAATTAAACTCATTTTTACCTTAATCGTTGTAATTAATTTTAATTTTTTTAACTAATTGCTTTGGTAAAAAAATTAAGTTGAACATATTATATAATATAAATTATTATGATTCCAAATATTTAATCTATTTTTATAAATTCAATTAACATAATTGGTATAATTTAATTTAAAATTAATCTTGTAGAAGTGATGAGAAAGCGGGTTTTTAAAATGAAAAGGTTCAAAAGTTCACAATGTTTTTATATCAAAATTCATTTTAAAAATTATTCCATTGAAATATATTGGAATAATAGATGTATAATTTAAATACTGTGACTTTAAAAATAATTCAAAGTATAATTTAACTTTGTAAATAATTTAGGATAAAAGATAATTTTTAATTAAAATTAAATATTTTTCACTATTAATCAAAAAATGAAACTTTTTAGAATAATTCCAAAAATTCACCCTAATATAATTTTGATATTACAATTTAAAAAAATTATGTTTATTTTTTAAAATTAAAATTATAAAATTTTAAAAATTTAGTTTTAAAATAAGTGTTCCACAAAAAGAAAACAAAACTTCTTTTTATAAAAATACAGTTTTTAGCATAAAATTATATTTATTTGTTTTTTTAAAAACACATAAGATGAATGGTAAATATTATATTGAATATATTACATATAAATTTCATTAATATAATCCAATAAGAGTTATTTTTACGTTTTATTGGTATAAATCACACTTTTGCTCATTAAATTAATTTTTTTCAGAAAAAGATTTCCTTTTATTTTCAAAAAGGGTTTTATTTTCTTTTATAATTAACTGGTAACCAAAGAATTCATTATATATACATGTGTAAACCATATTTTCATAATTTAGTTAATCTTGTTCATACCCACCATTCTAACAACTAGTTTATAATGGTAATATATATCATGGGTCATTTAAGTTCGGTGTTACATGATGAATATGCCATCAAATATAAACATATCTGGGTTGCATGTAACATAAGAAAAACTAAGTGTTGTGTGTAATGAAAGATAAAATCATTATTGTTTTTATCATAAACTATTGGATAAAATGTTGCTCTTTTTGAATTTTCTAAGGTGTTATATCCCCCCCCCCCTTAATAAATTTAATCCCCACAATTTGAACTTTATCTCGATAATCAAAGGATGGAAACTTGAAAATACATTTTTTGTAAAATCACATAAAAAATGTTTTTTAAAACATATTCTTAGTAATTGAGAAATGGAATTAAAAAGGTCATATGTAATAACACATAACTAGGTTTCCATATAGGATAATGTAGGTGGGAATAGAGGAAAAGAGTAAATAATTATAGAGAGTGATTGAGGTCATTGATAAAAAAAAGTGAATCATCAATGGAAAGTTAAGGGCCTCAAAACCATAAATTTTTTATGATAAAAAATATCATTCATTCATCATAATTGAAATTTCTTGGATAATATTTGGGTTTCAATATTATTTTCAAAGAGTTAGGAATTCTCTTACCATCTTGACTAAGAGAATAATGGATATATAATTTCTTGATGAGTATAATTTAATCCTTTGGTCAATTTTTTTTACAATATCATCTTTTTCTCTAAATGATGAGTATTTAAGATGAATTTTTAATGACCAATACACTAAAGTCAGCTTTTAAAGACCACATATCCATAAAAGAGATAATAAAGCTATTCCACCTATCTTTAGACATTAAGCAAAGTGAAAATAGATAGTACATGGTAATATAACTCTCAAAATGAATAAAACTTCATATGATATACTAATCTTAAAAATTCAATATTAATACCCAAATTTCAAACTAAATTGTTCCATAAATAACTATTCTTAAAATTCTCCAAACATTTCCCAACTAAGTTCGAAACCCAATTATTAGAAGGATTTGATTATATATTCTTCTAAGATAAATCAACAATTATTCCTCAAATAAAATACCATATTTTTTTGAAAGAAACTTAATATTTACCCATAAAAAATTTCAAACTAATCAGGACAACATGTATTACAGTGGTAGGTGGAAAACCTTTATCATCTTTCAGTCATGGGTTCAAGCCCCAACACCTTTCCATATGAAAAGGGTTATTACCCAGCATATGGGTTTCCATTTTATTGAAAAATAATTCCATCCTAAAAACACATCATATTGATTCTAGGGGTTACAAATACCTCAAACCAATAAAACAACTCTAAAAAAATCATTAATAACATCATTTTTTTACTACTTAAATCCCTCAAATGAGTTTTATAAGACTTAAAAATAATGATCATCCTTATTATTATATACCTATTATGGTATCCATAACTCTTAAGATAATATCACAAGATAACATTCTAATCTCCAAAGTTATCTAAAAATTTCCTTTGATACCAACTATAAAATCCCAAGACCCGCACTCTCAGATCCTATGCTGAAATCATGAACTTTACATTTCTGTATTTAATGTCGATATGAGTGAATTTTTTTCATTCCAAATATTAATAAATAAAAAGAAAAAATTAGATCACTTAAATCCTATAGGACCTTTTAGGTTTATAGTTTTATATAATTTGGAAAAAATCCTACATGAACAATTTACATGACTTTAAATGATCATTTCTCCCACCTAACAAATCTTTTCTTTTTCAAATTAATACATCCAAATAAAACATATGAAATGACCTCTAAACATAACTCACTCAACATCATTATTTAAAACCTGGTTAAAAGGAAACATAAGAAGGGTGAGCTCAAATTCTCAGTAAGGGTAAACTTAAGCATTAGAAATTGAATCTCATCAATGAGAATAAGAAGTGCATAAGGGTATGAAGACATAATGAAAGTGCATGAGAAAATCATAAAATAACTCATACCCATCAATACATGGATCATAAAATATGAAAAAATGGAAAAGTCAAGATTCGTCATAATCAATAATCATGATCCATATGATATCAATCATGATCATGAGAAACATTATAAACCCATATAAAGAATAAAAAAAGTGTTGGTATCTTGGAAAAACTTTCTTCATAACCCATGTTAAACCCATGTCAGAAATAATTGGAGCCCAGTTAGATCAATAAAAGAAACCCTTTAGAATCTCCATGCTTCTTTCCTATCAATATAAGGTATATAACCCAATGAATTGAAGCATTGTATGGATGAGGCCATTGTATAATCTATAATGGGCTCACTCGATTCTATATAGGCCACCCCATCATGAAAGCTATAATGGAAATACTTGGTTATATCTATGACACTCCATCATCTAAGCAGTAATGAGCTCACCTGATATTATTTAGGCCACCCCACTATCAAAGTTATAACGGGCTCACCCGACGCTATCTAGGCCACACCATCGTGTAAGATGTCCATGAACCACAACATGAATAAAACTCATAGAAACAATTATTACACCTTTTCTAAATTTATTAACCTATTTAAATTAAATGGTTTTCATGTTAATATATTTTAAACATGATTAACCCATGGAAAAGAAATGGGTTCCATAATAATCTCTTTGAAATAATCATAATCCATCCAGAGAAAGAAATAGGATGATATCAATAAAAAATATCCCCAGTGGAGGATAAGTAAATACAATGGTTATTGAAGTTGATAAATGTAAATACCATTAAAATATCATTAAAAACATTCTTGAAGAAAATATCTGTTTCATTTTAAAAATCACTTTTTAAAACATAAAACATTTTGAAGATCCATTTCATTGAAAACAAACTTGGAAACATATAAAGGAAGTTTTAAAAATCATTTAAAACATTTTTAAAAAATCCATTCACTTTAAAATTAATTTAAACTATCATTTAAAAACATTTTGAAAACATTTTTAGAAAATATTTTTTTGAAATAACATAGATTTACGAACGAAGAGAGAAATGAAGTCAAATTTCATTAAAAAAAGTTTCTCAAAAAATTTAAGTTTCAAAGAGTAGAAGAAATGGTACAATTGCTTGGAAATATCATTAATAACCATATGAGAATATGATTAATTATAATTATAATATTTTAATATTAGAGACTTAATCTTACATAATCCTGATAAACAGTGAGATTATAACAAAAGACTATTACTGGTTTTGTAACTTTGAATCGTAATCCCCATAAAAGAATAAAATTAAATTAAAATTATTATATCATGAAAAATAATGATATTAATTATATAATATTTAAAATGGTATTATATACACATTATAAAATAAGATAGGTTTATAACATAACAAGAGTCTTAAATAAGGAAAATTGTGACAAAAATCCCTTACCGCTTGGTAACTTTGAAACTATAAACCCCTTGAAATAGAGATCATAAAATGGATTTTTAAATACCCATAAATTCAATTATAATAATAATAAAATACATTCATGGGTATTATATACACCATACAATAAAAATAAGTGGTGAATTTGGCATGTATCTCACAAAAATAAAAGTGAGACGAGAAAAACCCTTACCTTGAGTCTAATTCATCATTCTTGTTATTTTTATTCATAAATAACAAAACTATATTAGTTATTTAATTTATTGAAAACCTTTTCCATGTTTATTATTAATTTTATTTCACTTATAAAAAATCTATATATAATTACTTAATCAATTAAGTTTATATTAGATGTTTTGACCATATTTAGCTTATGTACCAAAACGACTTTGGTAGGTTGACTATGGTCAAGGGGGTCATCATTCAAACATATAAATAATAATAATAGAAAAATAATTATTATATTTATACATAATTTATTTTTTTAAAACTTATTATGGAATATGGTTATGAAAAATTTAGTAACATTGCGATCAGGGAGATGATAGGCTATACATATGCATGAGTAACGTTTCTATTTTTTCAATGATCATTATAGAAAGAAGGTAAGTAAACTTTATATTTAAATTATTATTATTATATCATAAATACTATATTATTTAATTATATATACTTATATATATCATTATAATGATGTGGTGGTGAAAAAATAAGAATCACATCCCTTTGAGAAGGTGGTAGTCTACACATCCATGAATGTCATTATCACTTTTTTCAATGTGTGAAATGGTAAGAAGAAAATGATATATTATATTTATATAAATAAAACTATGTCATTAATATCATAATTATTTCATTAATATCATATATATTCATTTTATTTACCCTTATTACCTTTAATGTAACATGTTAGTGAAAACGCTTCACATCGCTTTGTGAGGTGGTAGTCCACCGTACACACAAGTGACATTATGGTATACTCTACGATATGAAGTTTTAAAAGGGTGTGTATGATATAATTAATATATAGGTATAATTATGTTATAAATATTATAAATATCATATATAAATAGTATGTACATTATTATTCCCAACCATGAGAGGTGTTAATGGAAAAATGAACGACATCGTTTCACGAGGTGGTAGTCCGCCGTACAGGTGAATGATGATTTCATAACCCATTTTATGGAAGTGTGTGGGGGTGTAGGTCATATCCTTAAAATAAATACATATAATTATATTTATTATACTTGTTTTATTATATAAGAATGGTATAATAATAATTTAAGGGGGTGTTGAAAGAAATAAAACAAAAACGCATGTTGATGAAAGTTGTCTCTTCTTCGGGTAACTACTTTTGGTTTTCACCAAAGGACTTAATTGGCTTATTTTATACCCAAATTTAGGCTTCTAGGATGATATGATGGATTTTTTAAGTTATTTTGTTATATTTTTTACAATCCAAATGGCTTGAGAGGTGTAAAGAAGCGGGGACAGTGAGTGCCTTTTTATAGTTGAGGAGTGGAATTATTATAAATACTCAAAAGAAGTTACTATTGGGAGGTATCCCTTACCTCAAGTGACTCAAAAATTGAATAATAATAGAGTAAAGGGATTAATTTTTAAATAAAAACATCAAAAAAACAAAATAAATTAATTTTTAATCATTTTTTTCCTTAACTCCCAAGTTTCCTAACTTTTTTCATTTTGGTTTTTCATTAAGGGAACTAATTTTCTAACCTATGTAATTAATCCATTAAGAATAAATTAAAATGATAATTATTAGATAATATTTATACAATAATTATTAATATGAAATAAAAATTATAAAATAAAAATCACATGTGTGTTAGAAATTAAATTTAACAAAAGCACCTGTAACGTGAAAAAACACTACTTTAACCCTAATCGTGACAATAATATTTTTACTATTTAGGGTGAATATGTTAATTATAAAAGATCAATTAGTCCATTAATGGACCAAATTTTATATTTATTAACATTTAAAAATCACTTGACATAATATAGTATTTCTAGTAATTTTAAGTCATTTAATAAAATATCATTTATTGTAAAATAATATTAATGTCAATTTTGACATTAATAATTTAATTTGAATTTAAAAAAAATACCAAGACAATAATGTAATTAAAATATATTAATTTCATAGATTTTTGTCACGATAGATTCATCTAAAAAAGTAATGGAACACAAAATATCATTATATTTACCTCACTTTTAATATTTTTATTATCATTTATTTTATTTAATTATTAACCAAATAATCCATACATTGGTGTTTCTTAAAAATTTAATGTAATTATATCATATATAAAAAATAAAGATAAATTAATATAATAAAAATAACTCATTTATTTTTTAAAATAATACTTATAACCAAGCATATGTAGTTTTTCCCTATCGCCAAAGCTTTATAGAAATTAAAAGGAAGAAAGGTACATTTTTTGTCATTCTATTTTCTTAAATTATTATATGGATCAATTTCATGGAAAAATGTCCCAAAAACTCATAAATTTAGATCCTAGGGTCAAAATGGTAGAAATATATCCATAAAATTGGTGTTGGAAAAGTGTTGGGTCATTTTTAGACCTTATATTCTATGTTTAACTACTAAGTAAAATCACTTTTACCGTAATCACTGTAATTAATTTTAATTTTTTTAACTAATCACTTTGGTCAAAAATTAAGTTGATATTATTAGATAATATAAATTATTTTAATTCAAAATATTTAATCTATTTTTCCAAATTTAATTCATAAAATTGGTAGTATTTATTTTAAAATTAATCATGTGGACGTGATGAGAATGTGGGTTTTTAAAGTGAAAAAGTTCAAAAGTTCATGATATTTTTATGTCAAAATTAAATATGAAAATTATTAAAATTATATATATTGTATTAATAGATTTATAATTTAAAAATCATTATGTTAAAATTATTTGAAAATATAATTTAACTTTATAAAAATTCAGGCGAAAAGACATTTCTTTATTAAAATTCAATATTTTTCAATAATCATCAAAAAATGGAACTTTTCAAAATAATACCAAAATTTCACCCTAAGATAATTTTTATATTATACTTTCAAAAGTTATGTTTATTTATTCAAATAAAAATTATTAAATTTTCAAAATTTATTTTTAAAATAAATGTGCCATAAAATGCGGCAAAATAGATTTTTAGAAAAATACAGCTTTTAAGCGTAAAATTGGAATTATTTTTATCTTTTGAATATAAACCACAAAGGATTAATTTTAACCATTATATTGAATATATTACATAAAAATTTAATTATTATAATACAAAAAGATTTATTTGTTTATTTTATTGGTATAAAACACACTTGTGCACATTAAAATGGTTTTTTTAGAAAAAGATTTTCTTTTATTTTCAAAAAGAGTTTTAGCTTAATTTATAATTAATTGGTAACCAAATAATTAATTATATATACATGTGTAAACCATGTTTTCATAATTCAGTTAATCATGTTCATACCTACCATTCCAACAGCTAGTTTATAATGATAATATATATCATGGGTCGTTTGAGTGAGGTGTCGTATGTTGAATATGCCATTGAACATAAAAATAGCAGGGTTGTGTGAAATGGAAGATAAACTAAGTGTTGTGTTTAATGAAATATAAACCTAGTATTGTATGTAATATACTCTATTGAATGAAATTTTATTCTTTTATAATTTTTTAGGGTGTTACAATTTATCTAAACTAATTGAATTTTATCAGTGAATTAGTATTAAAAATGGCCATTCTTTTTATTTCTACATATATTTCATATATTTTTCCTCTATTTATACCCACCAACTTAACGAATACATTTATAATGGTCACATTTAATATTAAAAAATTTATCTTAATAAAATGTATTTTCGTTGTAGTTTGGTGTTGTGTGTGGAGTAAGTTATCATACATAGTATTTAATTAAAGAAAAATATATACAAAAATATCAATGTATTAAAAAAACCTTAAACAAACCTAATACATGATGATACCCCATCAAAACTGAATCCAAACCTTTATAAAATCTTTCCATGATGTAATAATAAATAAATAATGAATAAATCAAAGGTGGAACTCACTTTAAATCACAATGAATCGGCCTCCTAAAGCTAAAGATCCCAAAAACATCCTATAGTCATCCAAGAGTCAAGGGAAAGAAAGGAAATATGATGGGTTATGAAGGGGATGTCCAATTTATACCTAGGTTGAAAATTATAATACCACAGTTCAAGGGCACAAATCAAGACATAATGAATAGGTATTTCACCAAACTATGGAACAACATGTGTGACCATACCGCAATCACCCTGGTTAAAACTACCTTAAAATACCACATTGAAAATATACCCCCTTAAACTTGGTTAACCCTTAGATACTATAAAACCACAAAATAACCATGGGTAAATAAAGGCCCAATGGAAAAACAACACCCAATACAATAGAATAACCAAAAACCACTCTCCTGGTCCCTTTTCCGCATTAAAGAGTACCATGTCGTAACCTGCGACCTTCCATTCATCCAAAAAATAAACAAACCTATACCATGATGTATCTAAATGGAAACACCATAGGGGTCCCTCATATGGTATATCTAAGGGATCTCAACCCCCAGGGCTCCATGAAATATCATACTCCCCACACCACAACTGGAACCACACTTCTATAAAACCTCTCATTGATCCTCCAAGGTGCAACATAAAATATTCATACCATAGTTATTCTAAAAATGTAAGAGGCACCAAACTCACCACCTAGAACACCATACCAAAAATGAGACAAACACATTGCATACAGACCTATAAAACAAACCTCTATGGTCAAACATGACCCCTACATTTAAAGCATAATCCCCAACAAAATTTTCAACTTAAAATCAACCTATTCTCCCTCAAACCTCTCCAAAATATTCTAACACACAAAAATCAAAATGTAATAAGTTGAGAAAGTATGTAATGGTACATTATATATCTATTAAATGATTCTAATCCCTTAGAATCAAAATCAATCCTAGAAAAGGAAACCACAATAGTTGAGCCAATACTCCCCCAGAATACTCCTCTAAAATAGAAAAAACACACTTCTGACACCCTCGAGGCAAGGGATGAACCACAATACTAATTCTCCCATGATAATAAATACACTTAGAAAACATCACTACTATGGGAGATACCTCTCAAACAAGGAACTCACTATCAACCGAACCAAACCATAATAACATCTTTCCTAGATCACAACTGACTTCCCATATTATACTCCCTTAACCTTGACCATATTTCAAAATATATATACTCTTTGAAACAACTCTTATACCAATTAAAAATTTTAGAAAAATAGTTTTAAGATTTCTTAATAAAACACAAGTACTTTAACTTTTAAATATAAATCAATACACACTTTAAAATAGTTCAAATCTACTACAAGGTTCTAATGAAAGTATTTTATTAATCTAAAAAATCCCCATAGATTACTCTCCATCGATGACTAAGAAACAAAATGAATCTTGGGGAAGTCATTTGGTGATTCCCCAAAACATTACATTGGAAATAGATCAAATTTATTGACACCAAACACCTTGTTCCACTCAAATGTAGGACATGAAGCCATTCTCTAACTATATAATATTGCCTCACTATCCTCTTCTAAAAACTATGAGTCCCAAAACTCAGAGTATTCGGATTAAATTTCCCAACTTCTTGGGAGGGTCCTTCACTAGAACCCTCTATCACAAAAAAACCTCTCTCTCTATGATCTATAATTGATCTCTTATTGCTTCTCAATACTTCAACTAAAAATTCATGAGAGACCACTAAATATTTTGCCTCAAGGAAGACTTGAAAAGTTGCACCCACTCTCTCATCAAGTAGAAAACACAAGAACCAAATAATTAGATCCATGAAATGACCCCAAAATCCGCACACACTCTCAAATACTTACTAACTCTCTTAGAGTTCCTTTATACAATCACCCATTTAAACCTAGTAAAAGAAATAATTTTTGAATAACTTAATAAATTATCCCCATTAAATCTCCTATGAGTCACTACACTGCATATCCCACCATCTTTGAGGTACCTTCCAAAATAACCCAACTGCTAACATAACTCAGAATATTCTAATCTTCACCAACACAAAGGAAACATCTACTTATTCCAATCAATCCTCAGCACCAAAGCTGGAGGACCAACTAAAGAAATTTAATACTTGTTTCTCCTAAAATTTAAACAAGGTTATATCCCAACATTTCTATTTATCCTTTCCATGCCTAATATCTCAATGAGGTTCTGATGATATATATTTCAATCAAATAAAAAAATGGTTAACATAAACCAGAAAAAGAACATCATTATCATATAGAATAATAAAATTCACACTAAAACACACCATCCCATCCACTAATCTTACAGACTAGCTTCACCACAAAACATTCCTCATAACCACATTACTACTTCCAATTAAGAATAATATCACACCACCTCTATCACATCACCCATGTCACCTCATGCCTACTAAGGAAATAATCACAATATTTGGTACACATTTACAATTAAATAACCTTACAATAGCCACCCAAAATATCTACCTTCCAAAAATCCAATAATGAAACCACATAAAAACCATTTCATAGCCCATAAATAACTACCAAAGGAACCACCACTACAACCAAACAACACTTACTCATATTATAAAACATTCATACCATCAATTCCATATCAAAAATCACAAATTATTATACCCACCAAGTAAACCATTCATATCATACTACTAAACACATTCTAATACCTAAACTAGCCACAAAAAATCCAAACCAATTCCTAACATATCACAATAGGGATAACAAAAAACCTAAAAACTGAACATAAAAATAAATCACTATTTTATCACTCCTTTAACAAGGATTACTTGTATCTAGTGATAATATATTTATAAAATTTTAGGTTTCCAAACAATGTTTTTATTATAAACTATAAGTGATAATCCTTTTATGGGAGGTGATTCTATAAAATCAATCAAAACAACAACATAAAATCTCAACAGTAGGAAAAATCATCGAGAACAATCACCTCAAACTGATTTAAAAAATGAACTAAAAATACCAGGCATAAAATTTATTAGGGAATTATTTCATGTTATCTAGACTTTAGCATGTTATTTTATGGTTTATGAAACATATTTTATAATAAAAATAAATAAAAACATAAAATTAGGTAATCATCAAAACATATGTCATAAGCAACACCCAAATGTATTCATGTTTCATTTGAAGAAAATCATCACACTTTACACTTCAATAACTTTAACATGACTCTAAATTGTAAATGGAAACTACACATGTTGTACCACTATGCATCATGTTTGACCTGATTGAACTACACATTCTTTAAGAATTATACCACCATAGGAACTTGATTTATTATATAATAAAGGGTGACATATTTTACTTATTTATTTAAGTACAAAATTCTCAAAACACAAAATGATTTGGAAAATACATACTCTTTCTTTTATAAAAAATCACACAACATCCTTTTTAAAATTATACATGCTTCTAACAATAAAAAATCTGAACCTTAGCCCTACACATGCTCATCTACATTTTAATAACTATGTATCACATTGTATTCATAATTTTACATACAAAATATAAATATTTTAGTATAAAAAATCTCTATCCATGCTTAAAAAGGAAGGAACATGTTTATTCATGTAGAGTTTTAAAATTTTAATGGATAATCTCAATAAATTATTTTTATATTTCAAGAATTATAGATCAAACAATTGAAATTCAGCCTTGTAATAAATTCCTAACAGGTGGTTATAATATATCATGATTAGAAGGTAACACATTGAATAAAAACTTTCATTAAAATCAATATAATCTTGAGAATGGATCCAAAAAAATTATTTCAACATATCAACATGGAATTTACTAAAAGAAACTCTTTTTATAAAGGATATAAAAAATAAGTAATTACATACAATAATAATATATTACGAATAATTTAGTAACAATTCTAAATATCATGGAAGTAGGTCAACATGCTATGAATTTCAATAACCCAAATAGAAATTAGTTCACAAGGAAACATGTTGTAGTAAGAATGGGGGAGAAAAATCCATGTTTCAAAAAGTTCCAGTAAAACATTACAATCTAGTTAATTACCATTTACTCTTTATGTAATAGGTGATAAATTAGTTCAACAAAAAATGATAAATCATAAAAAACTAAAACATTAAATAATAATTATAAAAACATATATAAGATCCAGAATTCATATGCTAATGTTGTAACCAATAAGTTAAATATTATGGGGTGAATCATGGTACGAAGAATTAAAAAAACTGCCCCTTTGATCATTTTTTTCTTTTAAAAAATCTACATTCTCTCTTATTCTCATAGAAATATATATATATATATATATGAAAAAATGAAATCAAGAAAGTGACACAATAAATTTACTTGGTTCACCATAACTGGACTACTCTATGGAGCATTAAAAGGTGATGTGTCGATGTACCAAAACCACTAAAGAACACTACTGTTACAAGGTTCAAAGTTAAATCATTGTACCTAATATTTTTATAACTAATCACACTTTTAAATATCACTACTCTCTTTAATAATTTAAACATGCTACTCCTTTAGAAGATCCTATTGATGATTTTTATCAGCTTTGATTTGATTCACACTAATATAGGTGGGAAAATAAGATCCATTTTATCCAGTGGGATGAAATCCACCTTACCAAGTACTTGAATTCATAATACACTATTCACATCATACTCTAACTTCATGTTATACTACTTTACGAACTCATAATCTTCTCTACATACTCAAACATCAAAGATTACTGATCATCATGAACTCTAGCTTCATGGATACCTTCTTCATGAAATTTTGGTATAATATTCATACTTCAACCTTATAAATAACCCCAAAAATACGCTTTCATGAACTTGAAACTCTTGTATAACCTTTTAGACATAACTGAATTCCTATAGTGATAATTTCTCTAATGAACTTTGCTTCACTACTGCATGAAGTGTTTATAGGTCCTTTATATAGGTAAAACTCTATGAAAACCCCATTAAACCTTTAATTAATGTTAATACCTTATGTAAATATCATCCATGAACTACTTTAACATCTCAATACCACATAATGTAAACTCAACCCCATGTTGAATGATCCAAATTCATATTTTGTGTACTCCCTTTCATAGTGGCTCAAAAATCACCACCTTGTGAACATGTAATCTTCCTTATAGTGGAAACAAATCAACACCTTATGATTTTGTAATTTCTTTGCTACTTCATAGACATAATTTTCATCCCATGTAATGGACCTCATAGTACACTAATTGCAAACACCATTTACAATTTCTATGAACCCAACCTCATAATCCCCATACTGGACCTCACAGTCCATGTACTTAACCCCATAACCTACCTTCTAACTTCGTGAAAAACTTAATTTTCTATGGATTTTTCATAGACAAAAATTTGGAAAACATTAGGAAACTATGATACCTTCTTTAAATTCTGTACTAGGAAAACACAGGAACATTTTCAACCAAAAATACTAGAAAAACAACCCAAAATCTCTAAAATAATATCATGGGGAATTTCTTTCAAACAATTCCCCACTTTATGTTTTTTGAAAATTATTTAACCACCATTCAAATCCAGTGACTTCAGATAGTGAACAAATATTTACTTAACACATACTCTAAGACCACATGTTTCAAGCATAGTGTGATAAGAAAAATTATCATGATAATCCCATCAATAAATCACTTCATTCATGATAACACCTTTTAACCATTTCTCGATACCAACTAATTGTAAAATTTGATACCAAAATTTGGTGGTGATAAATACCAATTGTTTCCTATATAATGTATCTCTTTATAAGACCACTTTATTAACCATACTAGGAAATTACTTTCATTACAAACCCAGATGAATTACCTTTCATGAATTTATTTATTGAAATAACCACTTCAGCATCATCAAATTTTCAAAACTCCTTTAATTTATTTTACCCCACTAATTCATCATAGAATAACTCCCCCCTTGTCAAAAAAAATTCCACCTAAATTAATAATATTTCTACCAATTTTTCAATGAACCCAAAGGTCACTCCTTTGAGGAACATAATGGGGAGAAGAAAACAAATCATCCCATAGGAAAGAAACAATATACTTCGAGGAGTAGGGGTCCTATATCCAAACTATTCTAGTGTGGGTAGTTGATTAGACTCCTAGAGCTAACTGATGACTTTAAAAATCTTACTTAGGTAATACATTCATCCAAATGTTCACAACTTTTAGTTCTATAGGAACATACTTCAACTTCACTAACTCATGCTCCACTTTACCTTTGATAAAATGATTCTTTATTTCAATGTGTATAGAACATGAGTGATGAACTAGATTTTTTCTAAGATTTATAGAACTTTAATTATCACAACTGATTTCGATCATCGATTTTACTTCAACCCTCATTTCTTCAAGCTACTGCTTCACCCATAACATCTACATAAAATCTTGGGTGGTTGTAATATATTCAACTTTCATGGTGCTATGATAAATATAATTATATTTATTTCTTAAAAAATAAAAATAAAATCTACCAAGGTAGAATCCAACACTTGATGTTTACTTTATTTTATCTTCTGAACCATCCCTATCTATATCAGTATATCCTTATAATTCTTATTGACATTTTTCATTGTATAAAAAATAAAAAACCAACATGACTTTGATATAACATAATATTTGTTTCACTAAAAGAACTCTGATATCATGTAACCTAACATATGGAAAAAAATATCGGTTGTTGTTATTATTAAGTATAATAATCTCCTAATTATCTACATGTATTCTATGACATTGACCACTTTTCCTTCATCATCCCTTGAAAATTTCATCAAGTTAGAAACTAGATCTAACATATCCTTGGAATCCTCTATTATAAATCTTCTAAGAACCTATTTACCATATTTATTTTGATAAATTAATGTTCAATTACTTAGTTATACTACCTTTAAATGAATAAAAAAATTTATTTTTCCAATCATTGACATTTTAAACCCACACTTCCTAAATTTTGTAAATTTTTTACACTACGCTTCATTCAATCCAACAAGAATTATTTCATTGAAATGAAAGAGAACCATCATCATTTGATCACTCTTATTATTAACACGGATATTGTAATCAACTCCACCATACTGGAAATTGAGATTCTTTAAATACTTATCAAGTTATGAGTATTATACTCTTGGTGTATACTTCAATCCATACATCACATTCTTCATTTTAAAAACATTGTTTTCATCTTCAATAATAGGAAAATCATCTAGTTTCTTGATGCACACTACTTATCAAGTTGTGAGTATTATGATCTTGTGATTATTATGAAATACACATTTGGTTACGATGAATTTATTCTCTATTAGCTTTGAAATAATCTCTCATGATTGATTCCTTTTGATTTTGTTAATCTCTTCATTCATCTCTTGAACCCAATTCTCATCTTTAGTATCTTCTTCAAAATATTTCAGCTCTAAATGTGATAATAAGGATGTTCACTATAGATACTTAATTCTACTCATATACACCAAAACTTTATGATCTTCAATAACATTTTACTTATAAATGTCAGATCGTATCCTCTATGTCTACATAGATATAGGTATGGATTCATCTTTCTCATCATCAATATTTTCTTTTGAATTAATATTTTCTACTTATGATCTCCCTGGGATACTTACCTCATCATCATTTTCATCAAGAAATTACTCCCTATGATTTTAAGATTCTAGTCATTTTCCACAATAACAACATCATTACTCTCCAAAACCTTTCCAAGATTCTTATTGAATAATTTATACACTTTCATTTTTATTGAGTAGCCAAGAAATATCCCTTCATCTGTACAGGATTCAAACTTATTGTGCTTCATCTTATTCAGAATGAAGCATTTACTTTCAAATATTTTAAAGTATTTAAATATATGTTTATTTATATACCACAACTTATATGGGGTATTTTCTTCTTTCAGATACAACAAATCTATTTATAGATTTAAATTGATATTAAAACTACTTCCTTTTAAAACTTTTATGGTAGGTATTTTTTAGTGAGCATCATTCAGGACATGTTTTTGTGATATTATTTCTTCTCTCAGCCATACTATTTTTATGAGGAGTTATCACTGCTTAAACTTGGTACATTATCTCATTTTTTTCAAGATAATCCTTCACTTGGATATTGAAAAAATATTTTCCATTATTGGTTTATAATTTTAAAATTTTATATTTACATATATTTTCAACTTCTATATGATATTGTTCTCTGTAATTGAGCTCCTATAACTTGTGGGTGATGAGTGAAATCTATATAATCTTACTATAATCATCAATTAAAAGAACATAACATTTACTCCCATTAATATATTCTAGTGAAATAGGTCTACACACATCAATATGCATTAGTTAAATCACTCTTATTAATCTTTTCTCTTTCACCTTGTACATCTTTCAAGTGATCTTACCTTATTAACAAGCATCACATGTGTGAATATGATCACATGATATCATAAGGAGATCTTAAGATACATCACATTTCACCAAATATTCTAAGTATGGTTGGCTCAAATGGACAAGTAATTTATGACATAACCTTTTTTCTTATTCTTCAAATAGAAAGAATACATATTCTTCTCCACCAAAATGGTAGATATTCTCCTTCTTGTGCTTCCCCTATATAACAAATTCTACTTTTCCATTGATGATAAAAATTTACTTAGTAAAATTTATTGTGTGCCTTGAGTCACACATTTGAATTAAACTTATCATGTTGTGTCTGATACCGTCAACAACTAATAAATTTGAGCATCCTATATCTTTTTCCCCAAATTTGGATCTCCCAAAGAAAATAATCATTAATTATTCATCATTTAGGAACCTAACGACACATTTATTATAGTTATTTATTCATGTGATAAGATCATTATGTCCCCTTATATGGGAAGTGTATCTACTATCAAGGATCTAAACACCGACATGATCTGGTTCTTTAAGGGAAATCTCTACAACCATTTCTTACACAATTATTTTCTTTTTGATTCATTTTTTTGATACACGCCAGATTTTAATGGACATGGTTGATCTTTTTAGAGTATTTTGAAAAGATACAAATTGATTTTTCATTTTCATCACATTTGATGATTCCATGATTTTCTATGTACAATCAAATTGGGTATGCTTGAAACATTCCTAAGCATTGTTAATGAAAAATATCTGATCATGCATCAAAATCCTTCAAACCAAAAATAGTAACCATCAAAAGAATTCATAGAATGTTGAGTTATGTTTGGATGGTTATGTTTATCTTGTTCCCTTCAGTACCTCTTAACTATGGAATAATTTTATTTATAATATCTTATATTTCCACAAAAATAGAACCTAATTAGAGGTAAACTCTTTTATATCATTGATAATGCACTAATTTTCCCTTGTAATCTCTTAAAATTCTAAGTCATGCCTAAATTAACATTTAAATTTAGAGTGGGTTCTTATGGTTTTTTATTAATTATCATTGCTTTCTATTTACAATCAAGATCCATACCAACCTTGTCTTTCATATATGACTTCTACTTCTACAAATAGTAATTTTTTTATTCTTTTAGAACTTCATGTCCACTTTCACTTTTTATATCACCTTTGTGATCTTCTCTCCCAATATCACACTAGGAGTCAAAATTATCTCTTAATCTTCAAATTTATGGCACATGCTGACAGCTTCCTCCTCTATATCTTTGATTCATTTGACCTAGAATTTCATTTAATAATTCAAAAAATCGATAACCATAGTTTGTTATTCAACATTGAACTTGTACTCAACAACATTCTCCAAATTTTCTAGATTTTTATATTTAAGCTTCTCGATTTCTACCTCCAGATCAAACTTCTCCTCTTCTTATATATACATATAGAGTTTTTAATCATGAATCAATCTGTTGAATTTCTTAATTTTTAATCTAAAAACATATATTAGATTAGAGTGGCCTCAAACTCAAATTTGAGATCAACTCTTCCTCACACTTCTCCTTCACTAGCATCACTTTTTCCCCTTGTCTGAGAATTATTCATAACCGCCACCATGGAATTTTCACTATGATATTTTTCATATTAAATTTCTTCTGCCTCATTTTCTTATGAAAAATTATCTTCTTGTAAAAATAGTTTCTTATTATTAAAGTAGTTACACTTAGAACTTCCCTTACCTTTCACGTTGACCAGAGAATTATTAATATAAATTTCATCATCCTCTTGAAACTTCTTGGGATACTTTACTAGAAGTTTTCGAACATTTGTACATAGAAAGTGTGCTAAGGGGAGTTTCTCGTTAAACATTCATTTACCCCATTGAAAATTTTAGTTATATAATTGCATGAATTTATCCACCACTTGTTCTTTATATCTATCTTCCCTGATGATATTTTAATGGCCTTTAATTCCACCTTTTTAGACTTCCCATTTTCCATAACCATATTATCATCATTTCTCATCACATATGAAATAAGAATAATGTGTATAATATCCAATGTCAGATCATTTAGGTCTTTTTCCACTATTATAGAGACTTTTATATTGAACTAGGGAGGTAGTCTTCTCAGTATTCACTTTATGATATTTATATCATCAAGGTTTTAAATGTGATTTTTCATGACCTCTATAATAACATTTACCCAATCAAATAATGCATCAACTGATTCAATTGGTTGCATCCCTAAGTCATCACACTTGTTCTAAAAAACCTATAATTTATATACTTGAACTTTTTAATTTACTTCATATATATTGGTAATATTTTACCACATGGAATCCAAGTATTTACATGATATTAACTTCATATAGATTATGTTGGATAAGGCTCCACCTAAAGCATTTATTCCTCTTGCATCAACATCCAATTATCTTTGGATAACTTTAGATAAATATACACTATTTATACTTTCTGAAATATCATACATCGTGACTGTAAAAACATCTATACCTAAATATCACCAGTAATGCATCCTATTCTTCCATAGTTGAATTTTTTTCCATCAAAGATCAAAATACCTTTTTTATTAACTTCATCCATTGCTTTTTATGAGATAGATTAAATGATTTTAAACTTTATCACTGATACCAATTATTATCCCCAATAGTTTAAATATTATAGGGGGTGAATCAGGGTATGACAGATTAAAACAAAAACCTCTTTGATTATATTTTACCATTAAAACCCCTCTTCAATCTTCTTCTCACAAATATATATATATATATATAATCAATAAAGATACATGTAAATTTTACTTAGTTCATCCTAGCCTGGCTAGTCTAAGGAGAATACAAAGGAAATGTGTTGATGTACCAGAATCCAATAAAGTGTAATATTGTTACAAGGTTTGGAGTAGACTCATTGTCACTCCAAGTTTACTACTGATCAGACTTTTAAAGATCATTGATCTCTCTACTGAAACAAACACATTGATCCTACTTAAGATCCTTTTTTTGATCTCTATTATATTTTATTTTATTCATAATGAGATGGTTGGGACATGAATCTCTATTTTCCTCTAAGAGATAAAATTCATCATACCACAAACTTGACTTTGTGGTACACTATTCATTATGTACCCAAACTTTACAATATGCTACTTTTTGAACTCCTGAGTTGCTCTATATACTCTTAACTCATAGAAAAATACTCACCATATAATCTAACTTTATAAAAAACTCATCTATGAACTCGTTCTCTACTCTACATAGTATAAATTTTCTCATAAACCCACAAATTCCCTTCCACGAATTTACACCTCATGAACAATCTTTTATACTTAAATAAATTCATCCAATTATGATTTCTCTAATAGAATGTTATTCTACACTAAATAAAGTGTTTAAGGTTCATTTATATTGGTAAAACTCTCAACCGAAGGGATTTTTATAGTCACCAATACTCTTAACTAGACTTCATGCTATCTTGAGTAAGGGAATCCAAGATCTTTGCAAATAGGTGGTTTCTCTTATTTCAATGGTCCATGACTATTCATGAAGGATTCAACCTACCTTCCATGATGATTTGGATTTTTATTTTGATCTAACCATTAACTTTCTTCTACCCAACTATATTTAATAGTATAATGGATTTGATTAGGAACTTCCTCTACATGGATGTGGACACCTTTATAATGAAAATCATAATGGCAACTAGGATTTTCATTTAGAAGGATCTCTCATCCATCTTTCCCAGGTAAATTTTGTTACATTCTAGTTCTAATATCTCCCATTAGAAGGTTTTTCATTTATTTAACTACGTCACTTTATGTAATCTTTATTATGTCCAAGGGATCGATTCAATGGTTTTTAGAATAGATTCATAACCTCATATGCCAGATGATGCAAGAAATATCTAGTTTGACAAAGAAAAATATGTGGTGAACCATCTTTCTTTGGTTATCATATATAATCCTCCCCTAGATTCTATTCGTCCTCTATAGGTATAGGCCATCTTTAGTCCTAGAAGAGTGAAAATTTCTCATGTCTTGAAAGAAAAAACCCTTTCATACTGCCTATGGGTAATACCACCCTCTTTGGACCCTTACTAAGCTACAGATCACCCTATGTTGGACTGGGTAATAACCCTACGAGATGATCTTATGGTTATTAGCAAAAAAGTTTCTCTTCTCTAAAATATAGCTCTAATATACAAGTTTCACCAAGAAAGTGATAATTCTAAAGCTGATCTCAATTCCTTCTTATCTTTTTATAGAGGTTCTTCAAAGGTGTAATTATTCAAGATCACCTTGGATTGGATTTACATCCCCAGTTCTCCTCATATGCTTCAAATAGTTAATAAAATTTCTCCTCCCATTATAGTTATTGATCCTTTAAAAGTGCACCCTTAGGTTAATCCTAGTATATTTCTTCATTCCCCCAAGATGTGCCTACCTACCCCAGTCATTCCAATGAAACTTGAGCTAGGAAATGTCCCTTCTCCCTATTCATCTCCTATTATGGATTCTTCTTCTGAAGTGATATATGATGTCTCTATAATTTTTCTTATTTATTTAACCCATTTGATCAAGGATAATAAATAATCCCAAATTGAACTCCCACTTAGAAGCCTTTAATATAATTGGGGATCATCCTTACCAAGTTTAAGTCACACGAATACTAGATCTAGGTCTAAAACCACCTCAAAGTTTTCTGCTACTTCTCCCTATGTAGAGACCCAAGCTTGAAGTACATGGACATTACATTAATTTTAAATTACTTTTACAGAATAATTAATACATAATAAAAATTGACATCCAAGGACCGTAATAGTTTATTGTCTTTGGAAACTTGGAACATAAACTTATAATCATGTTGAACGATCTTAAACATCTCCCATAAAGATCTTCCCCTTTTGTTTTCTTACCTAAAACCTTTCTTTATATCCTGGGGAAAATAAAACATAAAAAGTCTGAGCTCAAATTCTCAGTAAGGGTAATCATAGAGAAAATAAAACAACCCATATACATTTGAACTAAAATAAACATGAATATAAAGTTTAAACATCAAAATATCGAGCAATGACATTAAACATGGTAGTACGTAAGGCATAGATCATAATGGAAAATCAATCATGATAAAATAGAATTAGAATAAAACATGTAATTGTGGAAAACCATTAAGAACATGATATGATTTCCATAGTAGCCAAGGCATTGCTGCCAAGACCATCATAGTGGACAAAGTGCATTACTGAATCAGGTTTAGCTGCCATTCCAGCCCTGTATTACTATACCGGATTTACTTGCCGTTACATCCATGTCTATCTCATGAGATATAAATCTTTACCCAATGCATTGGAGGAATATATAGGTCCCACCCATCTCATAGTGAAATCATTCTTACGTGTGCCATAAAATAATCATAAATCATTCATCATAACCCAAGGAATAAAATGGGGTTCATAAACATCATCCCATCATAACATAATCCATATAAAAAATAGATACCATTTCATCATAAGAAGAATCAAACCATGTTAATAATAGATACATTATACTTGAAACATAATCATACTAAATAATGTCATCTTAGATGGAAAATAGTTTTGACAAAACACTTGAAATGAATTCTCGAGGAAAATATCCTTTCTTCTTCAAAATCATTTTTTTCACAAAATGCCATTCAATTTTAAAAGAAAAGGATTTTATTAAAAATAACCATGAAATTTTTTAGAGTAATATTTATTAAAATAAAGTGTTATGAGACCGTAAAAATTCGTTCATTTTGTATAAGTTTAAAAAAACATTCTTCTCGTACTTTTAACGGAAAAGTCAGAAAGGACCATGTATGGTAAACAAAAGAAAAATTCCTTCCATAACACAAAGTAAAAGTCAAAAATGGGTAAAAATGACTTTAAAAATACATGAAAGAATATTAAACACTTTATGAAAAACATTTTTATAGGCATGGATGAAAAATATAACCCCAGTAAATACTTAAGTATAAGCAATCTCGGATAAAAATGAGATTGAAAAATTATCCCTTACCTTAGGTCTGATATGCTTCGTACGTATCTGAACCTCCTGTATAATGATTTAAATAATTTCATTGACTTATTACATAATAATATTTATTGTTATTATATCATATATGGTTCACTTATGACTTTATATTACCCGTTCTTTTGTAAATTCCATGTTAAAGTAGTGTTTTGGGTAAAATCGTTTTATTTATCATACGTGTTTGGACTTATTGTTCTTGATATTATTATTATTTATATCATGATTTAATTACTTAAATAATTTAAATCATGATTTATATATCATATATATTCATTATATATATATAATATATAGGTAAATGAAATTAAATACACTGTTCATGGAGACGGTAAGTCGTACGTACGCATGAACGCTGTTTTCCTTTCCTTATTCACTTGAATGGAAGTAAGTAGATGACATATATATATATATATATATATATGGTAGATTTACCATGTCATATATTTCATTATTATTCATTATATATACTTTATAATCATTCTTGAGTGGTTAACATGGAGAATGAATCTCATCGCGTCGTGGAGACGATAATCCGTACGTACGCACGAGCGATGATATCATTCCCATAATTATTGAATTTAATTGGAGTGGATGATATAATATCTCAGAATAATTATGATGTTATAATAAATATATATAGTTATTATTTACACCATTATACCCATCCAAGTAAAGTTGTGGTGAAAAAACAGATTACACCACGCCGTGGAGACGGTATTCCGTACGTACGCAAGTGCGGTGATTTCGTTTTCCGTAGTATGGATAGAAGGTTAAATATGGTTGTTTCATATTTATAATAACATATCAGTATATAATTAATACTTATGTTATTACTTTATAATGAAACAACTAAAGAAGAGGAAGTAGAAGAATAAATAAACTTGAAAGAATCGGTAGAAGAGATTACCTCTTCTTCGATGTGCATCTTTTAAACATCCTCTTAGGGAACTAGAGTTGGTCTTTTGAGAAGACCAGAACCTCTATGATATAAATATAGAAGTTGAGAAGGGAAATTGGAAGGGTTTGGCTGAGATTGAAGTCTCAAAATTGTGTAAAGAGGAGAGGGAGGAGGTTCCCTTTTATAAGGGAGGAGTGGGGCGCCTTAGGAAAAACTTAAAATATTATTTAATAATAAATTAATATTCGGTTTATAATGGCTCCAAAGTGACTTATTTAGAGTATAGTGTGGGTATGGGTAGAAATAATCTCATACAATAGGTTTTAGAAAATTTTAGGTTACCATTTTAAACTTATCATTTAGATTTAACTCTAAGTTAAATAATTTAACTTTTACCGTGTCTCCTTGTATTCTTACACTATATGGTTAATAAACTTACTATAAACTACCAATAGAACCCCAATTAGTTCATTAATGTCATATATATTATTATATAATTATTTTTTCCGAACCTTATATTTTTAGGAATATAATATCAATTAATAATTTAATATTTGTTTTAAAAACTATTTTATGTCAATTTTCACACTATTTGGTATTTTGTTTTTTATAAATTTATAACAGCATTATTAATTCAAAAAAAATTAATATAACCAACCTTAATATGTTATATTAACCTTTAAAATTATTTTAATTCATAAAAAGTCTCAAATTACAATTATTTGGGTATTTATAATATCAATTATGTTAATATTTCATTAATAAGGTAATTACTGCATCATCATTGTTTCATAAATAAATTAAATTATTTAATGTATAAAAATTATAAATAAAATACCATTATGTAGGAAATATTTTTATCTTTATAATTAATATTTATAGTCGAATTTATATTATGTATAACCCTATATTAAAAATGTTTTACTTATTAAACTTTGATTTTAATTATTTTAACTCTTCTTTGAATTAAATAATAACAAATGTCCTAATCTAATCCAAGTGGACCTAAATGGTAATATTTTATTCCTAATGTTGTTTTGGGACTAATTAAACTTATCCAATAGAATTAGGACATGTGTTAGGGTAATAATAATATCACTTTTACCCTTAATTACCCTATTTAATTTTAACCGTGGTAAATAAAAGTAACAAGTTACTATTCACAAAAAATTACTTTTATCTTATTAAACCACATTTTATTCCTTGATATTAACCGTGTCTCTCAGATTTTCGAAATTCAATTCAAAGAAGCAGTAAAATTATGTTTTATGTAAATTTGAAAATTCTCCTAGGAGGTGGGTAAAAGACGGTGAAAAGTTTGATAAAATTTTTATATATCTAAAATTATTATAAAATGACTCCAATGAATTAAATTGAACTTATATAGGTATTATGTATCAATTTTGACCTAAAATAAATTTAAATAAAATGAATAATTATTTAAATAAAAAGTCAGTTTTTAAATAGTAACCCAGTGTTTTCACTATTCATCAAAAATTGAAAGTTTTCAGAAAAATACCAAAAATTCACCCTAGGATAATTTCAATATTCCGAATCCAAAAATGAAGTCCATTTTGAAGGATAAAATTTATAAAATTTCAAAAAGTGGGTATTAGTATTCATAACGGCTAGTTTATATAATATTTTAATAACATATCGTTGTTTAGTGAAACTCGGTATTGCGTACAACACAATCTATCGAGGAAGGTTGCTCTTGTGTGTAATGAAAGCCAAGAATAGTGTTGCGTATACTACAAGATAATACGGTGTTGTGTATAGAACAAGATAATATTTTTGTAGCGTACAACAAAAGACATCAAAGAAATTAAAAAGAATAATTCTCATAAAATCTCGGGGTGTTACATTCTACCCCCCTTAAAATGAATTTCGCCCTCGAAATTCATCAGGGTTATAAATGGTTTTCTACTTGAAAGTTTCTTTCATAGAAACTCACATCGTAAAAAGGAATACTAAATCATCATTTTAAAAAGGAATTATAGAAACATAACAGATACCCAAAGTAACTCATCACTAGGTTTCCACATAGGAGAATATAGATGAAAATATGGATATGAAAGAGAAATATAACCATCATGTTTGGATGAAGAGTGGTAGAGAACATGGATATGAAAAATCCAACAATCAAAAATCCATAAATTTTTGATGATCTAAGGTACCATATGATTCATCAGATATGATGACATTAGGACAACATTTTTGGTTTTCAAGATCATTTCCCTAATGTTGAAGAATTTTTGAATTAAAAGAAATACTTACTTGATTTTGGTACAATCTAAATTTTGTTTGTTCCTTGAACAATTTCCACTTCATCTCTTAAAGAAATGAAGTTGAATTTTTCTTCCATGAAGTGTTAGCAGATCATGCGATAGAATGATAGGTTATTCTATCTGTCTCAAATAAACGGTTAGAAAAAGTTATGAAATATATATAAGTCCATCTAGGGTGAGATTAATCATATATGGTTCCTAAAATGGACTTATAATTCATATATCATACTAACCAGAGACTTCCTATAGGCCAGTGGTAGGCGATAAAGGTCTGTCGCGCTTCGGTTGTGGGTTTGATTCCCGCAACCTTGTCTGACGCGACGGGTTATCGCCTGTCCTACAGGTTGTCCTTTTTCTAAAACTATACTATTATAACATTTCAGAAATAATAACGAAAAAAAAGGTTCTATACTTAAAAAATATTATCTTATGTTCAACATAATCCATTTCAAATCTTTAGTCTTATCCAAAATACTTTTTTCCAAGCTCATAGTATAAAGACAATGATTACTAGAAATGTCATCAACCAAGCATGTGAATACCATAATTTATCTCCCATATAACATAAGATATATCTTTTTGGTCAAATTCCAAATATTTGAATACCTTATTCATGTATTCTCTTGAAAAATGAATACCCATTGAACTTTAGTGAAAACATGAATGTTTTCAAAAGTTAACTCTTTCCACATAGAAAAATCCCAAAAATTCTTTATACTCAAACCATGATGTCACTTTGTCCTTATATCATTCATGAGCTCATTAATAATATCAAACATATTATTTTCTCCTTATCCCTTCATTATGTGCATATCATCGGCTTTCCAAAAATATTTCAATCACTTTTCATGGTTACCAGTTCCATTCAACATATACTTTAAAATAATCAAGGAAAAAAAATAGTGTAACAATCCTTAGATTTTTCTTTATTCCCTAGTACCATAAATTATTATTGATAAACATGAAATCATTCCACTACCTTATTAAACCATTGACTGAGCTTCATCATTTTATTCCTCAACACTTCTTTCATATCATATATCATTTGTAGTCTCTTCATCATCATCAACATAAATACTACCCATACGGCCATACTGATTCTCTTCATGAGATTTTCCCTTAAGTAATTGGTTTTCATAATGCCCGTAGATTCCACATTTAAATCATTTGACCTTTTTTGATGTCTTAAAAATACCATTATCCTTGTCCATAGAGTTAACTGAACCTTTTCCTTTGAAATTACTGGCTTTGTGTCCTTCTTTTCCACACCCAAATCATCTCCTAGTTCCTTTGAAACATTCTTCTTGATGCCTATTCCCACATAATTTACATGAGGTAAATTGACCTTTCTTTCCTCTATGATCATCATGAAACTCCATCTTTCTCTTATTAGCCGAGTCAGGAAACTTACCAAAGTTGATATTATTTATCAAATTATGAGATTTATGATTAGGCATAATAACGATGTTTGGATATCCAAATCCCATTTCATTTGGTTGCTCATGAAGAATATCATTCCATTGTCCATAATATTCTCCATTAACATGAATCCTCATATTTCCTACCATTTCTTAAAACCCAAAAAGAATGGTATGAGATGCACAACTCGTACTAAAAAAACAACATAATCAAGGGGGAGTACCTTCAATATCTAACAACTTAGGTTTAATTCTAATATTTTTACCGTAATTCTAGTACTATAACCTATACTTATACTTATCCTTAGGGACATCCCTAGACATACATTAGAAATATCTCTAGGGATTTCACTAATGTTTTCATATCCTAGTTTCCAAAGTTTACCTAAACCTTTCCTCTGATACCAACTGTAGAGACCCAAGCTTGACGTACATGGACATTACATTACTTTTACATTACTTTTTTGGAATAATTAATACATAACAAAAACTAACATCCAAGGACCGTAATAGTTTAGTGTCTTTGTAAACTTGGAACATAAACTTCTAATCATGTTGAACGATCTTCAATATCTCCCATAAAGATCTTCCCCTTTTTTCTTACCTAAAACCTTTCTGTATATCTTGGAGAAAATAAAACATAAAAAAGGTGAGCTAAAATGCTCAGTAAGGGTAATCATGGAGAAAATAAAACAACCCATATACATTTGAACTAAAAGAAACATGAACATAAAGTTTAAACATCAAAATCTTGAGCAATGACATTAAACATGGTAGTACGTAAGGCATAGATCATAATGGAACATCAATCATGATAAAATAGCATGGTAACAAAACATGTAATTGTGGAAAACCATTAATCACATGATATTATTTCCATAGTAGCCAAGGCATTTCTGCCAAGACCATCATAGTGGACAAATTCCATTACGGAATCGTGTTTAGCTGTCGTTCCAGCCCTGTATTACTGTACCAGATTTACTTGTCGTTACAGTCATGTCTATCTCATGAGATATAAATATTTACCCAATTAATTAGAGGTATATATAGGTCTCAAAAATCTCATAATTAAATCTTTCTTATGTGTGCCACAAAATAATCATAAATCATTCATCATAACACAAGGAATAAAATGGGGTTCATAAACATCATCTTATCATAACATAATCCATATAAAAAAATAGATATGATTTCATCATAAGAAGATTAAAACCATGTAAATAATAGATACATTATACTTGTAACATAATCATACTAAATAATTTCATCTTATATGGAAAATAGTTTTGTCAAAACACTTGAAATGAATTCTTGAGGAAATTATCTTTTTTCTTCAAAATCATTTTTTTTTCAAAAAATGCCATTCAATTTTAAAATAAAATTATTTTTTTGAAAATAATCATGAAATTTTCTAGAGTATTATTTATTAAAATAAAGTGTTATTAAACTGTAAAAATCCGTTCATGTCGTATAAGTTAAAAAAACATTCTCTTTGTACTTTTAATAGAAAAGTCAAAAAGTACCTTGTATGGTAAAGAAAAAAAAATCCCTTCCATAACACAAAGTAAAAGTCAAAAATGGGTAAAAATGACTTTAAACATACATGAAATAATATTAAACAATTTATGAAAAACATTTTTATGGTCATAGATGAAAAATATAACCCCAGTAAATACTTAAGTATAAGCAATCTCGGATAAAAATGAGATTGAAAAATTATCCTACTTTAGGTCCGATATGCTTCGTACGTATCTGAACCTCCTATATAATGATTTAAATAATGTCATTGACTTATTACAGAATCATATTCATTGTTATGACATCATATATGGTTCACTTATGACTTTATATTACCCATTCTTTTGTAAATTCTATGTTAAAGCAGCATTTTGGGTAAAATCGTTTTATTTATCGTACGTGTTTGGACTTGTTGTTCTTGATATTATTATTACTTATATAATGATTTAATTACTTCCAGAATTTAAATCATGATCTATATATCATATATATTCAGTATATATATATAATAGATAGATAAATGAAATGAAATACACCGTTCATGGAGACGGTAGGCCGTACGTACGCATGAATGCTGTTTTCCTTTCCTTATTGACTTGAATGAAAGTAAGTAGATGAAATATATTTATATATATATATATAAACATAAATACAGTAGCTTTATCATTTCATATATTTAATTATTATTCATTATATATACTTTATAATCATTCTTGAGTGGTTAACATGGAGAATGAATCTCATCACGTCGTGGAGATGGTAATCCGTACGTACGCACGAGCGATGATATCATTCCCATAATTATTGAATTGAATTGGAGTGGATGATATAATATCTCAGAATTAGTATGATGTTATAATAACTATATATAGTTTTTCTTTACACCATTATACCCATCCAAGTAATGTGGTGGTGGAAAAAAAGATTACACCATGGCATGGAGACGGTATTCTGTACGTACGCACGCGTAGTGATTTCATTTTTTGTAGGATGGATAGAAGGTGAAATATGTTTTTTTAATATTTATAATAACATATCAGTATATAATTAATACTTATGTTATTAATTTATAATGAAACAACTAAAGAAGAGGACGTAGAAGAAGAAAGAAACTTGAAAGAATCAGTAGAAGAGATTACCTCTTCTTCGATGTGCCTCTTTTAAACTTCCTCTTAGGGAACTAGATTTGGTCTTTTTAGAAGACCAGAACCTCTATGATATAACTAGAGAGGTTGATAAGAGAAATTTTCAGGTTTTTTCTAAGCTTTAACTCTCAAAATTGTGTAATGAGGAGAGGGAGGATGTGCCCTTTTATAAGGGAGGAGAGGGGCACCTTAGGAAAAACATAAAATATTATTTTATAATAAATTCATATTCGGTTTATAATGGCTCCAAAGTAAATTATTTAGAGTTTAGGGTGGGGATGGGTAGAAATCCTCTCAACCAATAGGTTGTAGACAATTTTAGGTTACCATTTTAACCTTATCATTTAGATTTAACTCTAAGTTAAATAATTTAACTTTTACCGTGTCTCCTTTTATTTTTACACTATATGGTTAAAAACTTACTATAAACTACCAATATAACCCCAATTGATTCATTAATTCCATATATATTATTATATAAGTATTTTTTCCAAACCTTATATTTTTAGGAATAGAATATCAATTAATAATTTAATATTTGTTTTAAAAACTCTTTTATGTCAATTTTGACACTATTTGGTATTTTGTTTTGATAAATTTATAACAGCATTATTAATTAAAAAAAATCATCTAAATATCCCTAATATGTTATATTAACCTATAAAATTATTTTAATTCATAAAAAGTCTCAAATTACATTCATTTGGGTATTTATAATATCAATTATGTTAATATTTTATTAATAAGGTAATTACTGTATCATCATTGTGTCAATAATAAATTAAATTATTTAACGTATAAAAATTATAAATAAAATACCATTATGTAGGAAATAGTTTTATATTTCTAATGAATATTTATAGTCGAATTTATCTTATGTATAACCCTATATTAAAAATGTTTTACTTATTAAACTTCGATTTTAATTCTTTTAACTCTTCTTTGAATTAAATAATAATAAATGTCCTAATCTAATACAAGTGGACCAAAATTGTCATCTTTTATTCCTAAGGTTGTTTTGGGTAGAATTAAACTTATACAAAAGAATTAGTACATGTGTTAGGGTAATAATAATATTACTTTTACCCTTAATTACCCTATTTACTTTTAACCGTGATAAATAAAAGTAAAAGTTACTATTCACCAAAAATTATTTTTATCTTATTGAACCACATTTTACTCATTGATATTAACCGTGTCTCTTGGATTTTTTAAATTCAACTGAAATAAGTGGTAAAATTAAGTGTTATGTAAATTTTCAAAATCTCCTAGGAGGTGGGTAAAAGATGGTGAAAAGTTCAATTAAATTTTTATATATCTAAAATTATTATAAAATGACTCCAATAAATTACATTGAACTTATATAGGTATTATGTATCAATTTTTACCTAAAATAAATTTAAATAAAATTAATAATTATTTAAATAAAAAGTCGGTTTTTAAATAGTAACCTAGTGTTTTCACTATTCATCAAAAATTGAAAGTTTTCAGAAAAATACCAAAAATTCACCCTAGGATAATTTTGATATTCCGAATCCAAAAATGAAGTCCATTTTGAAAGATATAATTTATAAAATTTCAAAAAGTGGGTATTACTATTCATAACATCTAGTTTATATAATATTTTAATAACACATCGTTGTTTAGTGAAACTCGGTATTGCGTACAACGCAAGATATTGAGGAAGGTTTCTCTTGTGTGTAATGAAAGCCAAGAATAGTTTTGTGTATACTACAACATAATATGGTGTTATGTATAGCACAAGATAATCTTGGTGTAGCATACAACAAAATACATCAAAGAAATTAAAAAGAATAATTCTCATAAAATCTTGGGGTGTTACACCCTAGTCCAAATGGTAGTTAGGTTCCAAGGAAATCCATCTATTATATCTATGAGCTACATTATCATATGGAATTATAGAGGTACTATATCTATAAAAAATATGATTTCCTTACTAATGAACTTTGTACAATTCATATTTACTTGATTAACATACTTGAATCAACACATGAAGCAGGTGTTATAAATGAGTTTTCTTCAAATCTCCAAATTAGAAATTACATGAATAACAACCCCAATAACAAGTATATCTAGATATTCTAGAAGGATCATATGTATATAGAGTTGATTTAATCCTCCTCTTAGTATATCATGTTCAAGATCAACCATGCTTCTTTAGCTGTGTATCTATCTATCATTTATACTTAATGTTATGCGACTAAAAGATATTCTATCTAGTATAATCTATCTTCATTTGACCTTGGAAATATAGCTTTATTTATAGGGGATATTAACATAATAGTTTATCAAACTAAAAAGTGAGGAGGGGTGATTTATTTTTAGAAAGGCTATAAATGACTTTAAAGATTTATTACCCCATAATAACCTTATGGATCTTGGGTAAATGGGTGATAATTTCACTTGGTGTAATAATAAAAAAGGTAATAATCACACTTAGATCCATCTTGATAAGTGTATAATCAATATATAATGGATTTATGATTTTCTTTACTCGAATGTTACCCATGTGTCTAGAGCTCTCTCCAACCACTCTCTGATTCTAGTGTAGATCAAATATTCTAATGGTTCTAGTCACATATTCTTCTTCCCTAGACTTTGGATGTGTGATGGTGAGTTCTTACAATGGGTTTTATCCTCCTAGAAATATTAAAAGAGGGTCAGGAATGGGTATCCTTTCAAAGAAGGCTTTAAAAAATTAAAGGGAGTCTCAATGATCATAAAAGAAACTTGAATCACAATCTTTCCATCCCATAGAACCTGAAAATGGATATTTATTTTCTTTAATCTAGATTATATGACCACCAAGATAATGATACCTTCATGTTCTTAGAAAATAAGCAAAGATACTTAACAGAAAAACTTTTTGAGGTAGATAAATTTATTTGTTAGGACCAATAGGGGCCTATATACCCTGACAGGGGGGTGAATCAAGGTATGGATATTCTTTTCAAAATTGTTCCTTCCCCACTGGATCTTGACCTCTTTATTACAAGGGTCACTTTGTTTGAACTTGTGTGTGTATTATGATAACTTCTTTTCTTCTTTATCTGATGATGATGTTTTGAATGCAATGCAGGGAAGCAAGCAGGCAGACACAAAGATTATTACTTGGTTCACCCTCACTGGGCTACGTCTAAGGAGCATACACTGGTGGCGTGCCGATGTACCAAATCCACTAAAATCACACTGCTGTTTACAAAGTTTGGGATAGATCACTTCTATTACTAGGATCACTACCTTTACAAGGTTTAGGGTCATCTCACTACTTTCCCAAGGGTCACTCCCTATTTCTCTCTCTCTGGCTCACTACCGGTGGATAGGATCACCTTCTTCCTCTTCCTTTGCTCACTGCTCTGGAAAGGATGCACTCACAGTTTATAGACCTGTAGGTCTCTTCATTATCACTAAGAATACATCCTCTTTTGTATGTAGATGCTCTGTTGAAGTCCAACTTTCACTCGTAGATGAATCTCACGTTGCACCGAAGGTATCAGGAAATCTTCCAGCTTTCACACAGCCCTGAATCACTGTCGTGCTTCAACCATACCTAGCACCCTTCTCCTAGTCGACGTGCAAGTCTCGGAATTCAAGTTAAAACTAGCGCGCAAGTTCACCTTAACCACTTGCGCGACACAAGCTTCTGTAACTCCAAACTTACGCAACTCACACCCTTTTACGCCCAAACCCATTTTGGTGTGCAACCATCAACTGTCACGCTTCTTCAAAACCTGGCGTGCAAGTGTCACCAAACCAATTGCGTAACACCCCCTTGTTCAACTCAAAACATGGGCGACTCCCTTCCTTTCTCGCTCAAACCAATCTGGATTTGCAACAATCAACTGGCGCACAACTTCTACTTGCGCGACCACACCACCACTTGCGTGACCACCACACCTACGCGACGGGAGCTCTGATTTTCTCTAATTGTTTAACTCACATCGAATGAGGAGGGTTCAACCTATATTTATAGGCATTTGGACACCTTGCGTGACGGCATGCAAGTCTCCTCTTGGCGTGAAAGTCTAGGCGCACAAGTCTCTGTCGCGCATGTAACTTGTGCGACCAACCATAAAACTTGGGCCCCCCTTTTCCCTTTTCCATATTTTGATGTTCTGATCTTGAAAAACATATGGTGTGCAAGTTTCCTCTCCTTCAAGGCAACGACACCACCTTGTATCTTCTTTTTTTGTACCACCTCTAGATCATCCATTCCTTTATCGACGTTCTTGAATAAAACATGGATCGTTAACCACATCCATTTAAATCTACATGACATCATGAAATTCCATTTGTCAACAAATTTGTATGTCATGGTTTTCTTTGTCAATAGTCACAACACAGATGTACACTTTGTCAACAAACACAATCACCTCAAAAATGCTTCAATGATACCTTGAGTGATTTCTTCCCAACATTATTGGATAGAAATCTCCAACTCTTTGGTTGGTGGTGGGAGTTAAAAATACCAATTTTTATTATTCATGTATTAAGGAGAATAATATTTTGGTTAAACTGAACATGGTCATTGTTGAAGGAATGTACTCCAGTGATTTTAAGGTTGTTGGACACCTTGATGTCAATCAGTTAAATTCTTAGATTTCAGGGCTGAGGCATGAATTGGAAGGGGTTTTCCAAGGAAGTAACCATAGGTAAATTTCTTCATCAATATCCAAAGCTATTAGGATGTCCACAATAAAAAATATTTAGAAATTATCCTTGAATAAGATAAATTTAAGGAAACAGTATGCAACCACAACCTATATAGTGCTCTTGGCCTTGATAGATTTCTAGGATCCTTCTATATCACATCTTGGGATATCATCAAAAATGATCTCATTAAGGTAGTGAAATATTTGTTCATAGGATGTACTCTTTCTAGAGTTACATGTGCCTCTAGCCTAATCCTAATTCCAAGGGTCAAGCAACTAATATCCTTCAATCAGTACAAGCTAATTAGCATGTGCAATTTCACATATAAAATTGTGCCCACCATCCTTAATAATGGACTATGATATTTCCTCCCCAATATGATATCTAGTGAAATATGTGTATTTATAAAGGGTATACATATACAAGGATATATAAGAATATCATAGGAAATGATATAAGTCTTTAACAGAAAATTTATCAGGACAAATGATATGGTTAAGGTGGATATGAAAAAATCATATGAAACACAAGAATAGTTTTTTATCATGATGGTTATGAAATGGTATAGATTCTCAGAGTGGGTGTGTGACCTATTCTTATTATGTTATTCATTAATATTTTTTTAAAATATCACTTTTGGGGAGGAAATTCAGTTTCTTAAAATCAGTGTATTTCGTAAGACAATGTGATTCCTTCTTACCCAAAATCATTATATTGGAATAAGATGTTCTTAGTAGAAATATTGACAATGGTATAACAATTATATAACTTCACTAGATATCACATATGTTCTTCATGGATGATTTTATTATCTTCTTCAAATACATACACAATTCCATGCATAGATTTAATAAAATATTGGATAATTATAATAGATAGATAATATAATGGATTAATGAATATAATATAAATGTTTATATATCTAAGAAATTTACAACAGGGAATTTGAAACAAATTTAAGGATGGATTAGAATTTCTAGAGTGTAATTTCTAATGGAATACTTGGGTACTTCACTTTCTTCATACAGGATTCACATTCATTACTTTGATGAACTCATTAATAAAATCACATCATGCATCACCAATCATAAGAATGGGTTCCTAACCTTTGATGGAATGATCATCCTCATTAACAAAATTCTTTTATCTATCTAAGTGCATGTTCTATAAATTATTAGGGTTCCCAAAATATATATCAGGAACATTGGAAGAGTTATGAATGACTTCTCATGGGAATTTCACTAAAGAAAGATATCACTAGACTATATGGGATCACCTGGCCAAATTAGTTGAAGTGGGTGGAATTAATATAATAAGTATCAAGGTTACCCTAAAATACAAGTAGTTAATACTTTCACAGGAGGTTATAGATAAAATAATTATATATTTTAGGATTATTCAATCTAAATATTGGAATTCTAAGATTTTCATGCTTAATTAAAATTATCCTGTAGATACTTTATGGAATAGAATTAAAGTGTCTCTCAAAATCATATTTTATCATTAATAATAGATTTTGGGGTGGGGGTACATTTCTTTTTAGAAGGATAATTAGGCATGGAGTTCATTTTTCTTCCTAGGGTTCCTAGTTCTTGATATCTCCTTCCAACTAGCCAACAAGCATCCAAATCTCACCATTTTTGTTCTAGATAATGAGAGGAATTTTTTTTTCTAGTATCAAAATGTTAAAAGATAATAAAAATATGTGTATTAACTCTAGATGAATTAGGTAACTTTAGTGTTTAATAGTTTTACAAACTCACTCATGTTCTATATAACACTGATCCATGGGTTGTGATTCTTTAGTTAAAAGCTATTCTAATCAAATATAACTTCTTATTTTTTTTGAATTTATAAAAAATTTATACCCATTGATTACTAAGGGAAATAGAAAATAATTCATATGTAATTGAGATATTTCTATTATGATATCCCAAAAATGGAAACAATTTTTCATTTGTTTTATGAAGGGGTCATGGCTCAATTTATCAGTAATTACATTTGGGACTACATTGGGGTTTTGATACATCTGAGTTAGAGGGATGATTTCTTATCAACATGGTTCTCTAAAATTTTAGTATCACCCATTTATGTTCAATCATGTATTTTAACATTTTCTAAAGGTTGATGGATTATATGAGACATGCATAATGTGTACAGAAATCATGGGACTCAGTGCACTAATCTTGATTTAATATTGAAACTTATCTTTATTTCTACTAACCTTACCTCTATATTTAAATTCAATAGGAATACTATGTTAACCAGAAATATCATCCCCCATTATTCATAGGTCATGTATGGTTAAAAAGGATCCTACTAGTACATCAGGTTTTTAGAAGGCACTGAGGACTAGAATCAATCTTAATATGCATGGATCATGTGATATTAGAATATTGTGGGGTTATAGGCATCATTCTTGATGTTAATAGGTTGGTTGTGATGAATTTATACACTTTATATCTTCATAATAATTCTCTAATTGAGGAATCCAAATCCATGCTTAGTAGCCTCACTTTGATAAAGCTATATAATTTCATATTATTTGAGGTTGAATATAACTTAGTGCGGGGGGTTGAGAATTTTCTTTGGGACCTATCTTCTAATTGGTTCATTGCCTATCAAATCAGATCATGTAGAGTTATAATCGTGTAGGCTGAAGTGATCACTCACACATGGTGTAAGGGGAACATGGTAATAGATATCCTTGCTTCTAAAAGGAAAAAAAACGAGCCACTAATTTTTTTTTCAAGCCCCAGTTCTCTTCCCTTAGAATGAAATGAAACACTCAAACCTAAACTACTGGTCCCAAGATAGAGTTTTGCATGACCTTATGCATGCCTCCCCGTATGCAAGAGGCTATAGAATAGTAGTGACTGTCTATGTCCATTAGTGGGGAGACTATACCATCAGTATCAGGTAGACATCAGAGCATGTAAACAGAAGTTATAAAAAATCTATAATAAATTAATAAATAAATAACCATAAGAGTAACAAGAACATATATAAAAATTCTAGCCTATGTAGTAACAATATAAAATGCTTGATATATAAACCGAAACTAAAAAAGGATATAAGTTATATTGAAAATTTAATAAATAAATGAATTATAAAACATCCTTCTCAAACTCCATCCAGAAGCATTTTCATCCTTCTACTCCACCTACTCAACCATCCACCACAAGGCACTTTCCCTTTACATGATCCCTGTTCATGATTTCTATAAGAGTATTGAAATGCCTGTGTAGGGTGTGAGTACAAGACTCAATAGCACACCACCAATGACACTTAACATCATTTCACAAGATATAAAAGTGAATTACATGAACATAAATAGGGTATATATATATGTATAACAACAATATATCACAAAAGTACAAAACATATGTCAGGTCCTCAGAGACCAGCTCTACCTGCTTCGTCACCATGCTGGAAGAAATATTGGTCATTCTCCTAAAACATCCCCCTCTACGGGAAACACAAAATCATGTGACACATCCCACCAATTTAGATATTTCAAGAACATTCTATCCAATATATGTAACATCCCTCTTAGAGGATACCATAAAATCATGTGACGCATCTAGCAAGATGGGATAGCCTAAGTACATGCTGACCAATGTTTATAATATCCCACTTAGGGGATAGTCAAAATAGGTTCAACCTACAAGCTCAAATACGAAAGATATAATAATAACACATACAATATACGAACATATGACATATCAATCATAATGTCAAATCAATAAGTATCATTGTCATCATATTCCTTATGCAAGAAACAAAATCATAGACTAAAGGATAAAAATGTACACATAATGAGATTGAGCAATAGACATATGGTTCATAGGGCTACACATTCATTCCAATGATCATTCCAATAACCTGTATAAAACATGTGCTAAGTTAAGGGATTCATACCTCAAGTTTGTTGATGAAGAACTCCAAGGTTCATTAACGAAACATTACTTTAATTATGTCAACATATTCATTATCTCAAACTGATCACCAAGGATTCCTATAACTGATTCCAAATATTTTATTTCCTTTTGAAATAAAAAAACACATGCGATAACAGTTTCTCTCTCTAGGATAATTTTTGAATTATCAATTTAAGCCAAAAAATTTGTTAACCATTTATTTGTTAGATAAAATTATTATTCCACTTACAATAATAATTTTATTTTTCTAGAATAATTCTAGATAGACTAAAATAATTATTATTATTCTTTTACATGATTCTATGTAACTATCAATTTAAGAATTTTTTATCATTTTTTGCAGAAATATTTTGAATGATAAACTTTAAAAATAGACCATGAAAAAGGATAAGAGGAATATATATTCATATTTGGAATTATCCTTTTAAAACACTACACCTAATAATAGAGAAGAGAGGGAGAGGGTTCTACCGTGGATGAACCCAAGAATAATAACTCATAATGATGAATGAAAGATTCACCAATCTTTAGAAAAAGAATTATTGGAATGTTTGGACTCAATAGAACAATAAAAAATGAGGGAAAAAAGGTTCAAGTATTTTTAAGAAGGAAAACTGTGTACAAGTTCATAACATTAAACCCCAAAAATTAAATTAACCATTTAATTTTAATTTTACCTAGATCTTGAATGTAGAGCATTTGAACACTTCACTAATATGAGTTACAAAATTTTAACATGTCAAATGAATTAACTCTCATGATTTTAGTCTTTTAAAATCATCAAAAGTGGTTGAGGCTCAAGATGGGGTAGAAAACAAGAAAAACAATTCTTATAAAAAAGGTAACTACGTAAGGGTAACATGATTTTACCCTTGTGAAAATAATAGGTGTTATGTAAGGGTATTGTATTTCACTTACACATCCTTTAAAACGACGGAACTTTCCATACACAGCTCATTTTACCCATATACAGAAGATAGGTTAAACTTATATAACCTTTGGAAAAGTAAGGTCAGCTTTATATACCCTTTGAAAACTCAAGGCTACCCTTACATAGTGAGGGTTTGATCTTAAAAAACCTTTATAAAAAATATATTACCTTTTCATAGTTCTAGGGCTACCCTTACACATCCCTTGTAAATACAGATCTACCCTTATGAAACCTTTAGAAAAATTAGGGTTGACTTTATACATCCCTCCCAAATATAGAGATACCCTTACGCAGTTTATAGGAAATCATGCTTACCTTTATGCAAGTTAGCCTTACCCTTATGAAACTTTTAGGAATTAGAAGTTAAATTTATATGGTGGCTGGAAGAAACACACTACTCATATGTAGTAGTAGTTGTTTACCGTTATATAACCCTTAAAAAATAAGGGTTTACTTTACACATCCAAGGGAAACACTTATCTACCCTTAAACAAAGAATTAAAACTCAATTTACCCTTACACATACCCTATTTTCTATCTAAGGTTATGATTTTAGTTGAATTTTTTTAAATCTTCACCAACCATACATATAAATTATAAAAAATAGGGTTTAAAGGTCATTTAAAAATTTAGAATTCTACAATTATCCCCCTTGAATGACTTCTCACCATATAGAAGTATTTTTAATGGTATTTCTTTAACAACCTTAGATAAATAAAATATATTTAAATAAGAAACCAAAAAATACATAAGCACACACAAGGTTTCATAACAAGGCTCAACTTAATAGGATACCCACAAGTACAAGGCATAACCCCCTAAGCACTACCCAAAACCCAAATCTAGCCTCTGTTTCCTACATGTTATTCACATACACATATATACAATCAAGCATATAATATAATAAGATCAATTAAAAGAATACTAAAAATAATGTTCCAAGGTACATATCGCAATTTCAACAGGAATTTAATTATTTGGGATTGATCTAAGGCATGAAACAGGTATATGGAATGTGATCCTACATGCCTATAATAATTCATGAATGCACACCAAAACCCTTAAATTAGTATATCAATATAATGTGCTTCACCCAAGGTGAATTTAATTTATGTTTACATCAAATAACAAAAATAGAAAATCCCACTTTTTAGGAAACTTGGATTTCCACTATACAGTGCTATCCAGATACTGACATAGTTCCCCTAATTGAGTACTAACTATCCTAACTTATGTCTACCCTATCCCAAAATAAGGAAAAGATAAGAAAACTATAGTGAACCTAGTCCTCTAATACCATTTTTAAACACCCTGACCCAAACCACTGGGTTCGATCTAGAGCACTACATGACATCATGCACACCTCACCTTATGCATGAGGATACCAAATAGTAGTAAGGGTCTAAGTCCATTAGTGGGGAGAATATACCCTCAATATTAGGTTGACATCAAAGCATATAAATATAATTAGTAATAATAATTAATAATAAATGAATAAATAAATAACCATCATAGTAGCTAAAACATATACAAAAATGTTAAGTCTTGTAGTAAAAATTTGGAATTATAAATATATAAAGAAAAACTAAATAAGGATCCAAGGTATAGAGTAAAGATAGTAAATAAATGTAGCATAATTTTTCCCACTCAAACTCTATAAAATAATGTCTACATCCTCCTGATCCATCTTCCCAATCATCCACCACAAGGACCTTTCCCTTTATTGGATCCCTAGTCATGAAATTTACATGAACACTGAAATACCTGAGTAGGGTGTGAGTACAAGACACATTAGTACACCACTAACAACCCTTTACATAAGTTAATAAGATAAATAAGTGTTTTATATGAAACTAAACAAGGTATAAATATAAAAAATATATACCACACAAGTAAAAAACATATATTGGGCCCTCAGAGAGTGGCTCTACATACTTTGGTACTATTTCATAAGAAACATTGGTTGTCTTCTAGTAACATCCCCCTTGATGGGATAAACCATAATCATGTGAAACATACCATATATTCAGATAACCCAAGTACATGTTGACTATTTTATGGAATATCCCTTTTGGAGGATAGCCCAAAATAATATGACACATTCAGCCGAATGGAATAGCCTAAGTACATGCTGACTAATTTCTAGAACATCCATCTTAGAGGATAGTCTAAATAGACTCAACATTCATGCTCAATTATATAATACAGAAGAACAAAACATACAACATTGAAACATATGAAATACAAATCATCGATTCAAATCAACAAGTATCATAGTCATCAAAATCCATATGTAAGCAACAAGAGAAGAAGTCAAAGGCTGCACATGCATACATCATATGATCAATAATTATACATTGGTTTCTCAGAGATACATATACATTCCAAAAATCATGCCAACAACTCATATAAAACATGTGATAAATTCTAGGGCTTACTACCTCAGGGTAATTTATAAATAACTCCAATGTTCATTAAGAAAATTTCACTCAAATTATGTCCATGTGTTTTTAGGCTTAAACCGATTACCAAGGATTCCTAGAATAGATTCCAAATACTTTATTTCCAAATGAAATAAAAAAATCACATGTGATAAAAGATACTATCTCTTTGATAATTTCAAAATTATATATTTAATCCAAAACATGTGTTAACCATTTCTTCCTTAGAGAAAATTATAACACCACTTACGATAATAATTCCCTCTCTCTAGAATAATCATAGTTAAACTATAATAATTCTTATTTTTGTTTTCCATAATTCTAGGTTATTATCATTTTAATAATTCTTTATCATTTTTTAGAATGTTTCAAAAATCTAAAAATCATAAATTTTTTATGAAAAAGGTAAATAGGAATAGAAATACCTATATATAATTATCCTTTTAAACCATTGCACCCAAAAATAGAGGAGAGAGGGATAAGGTTCTTCGTGCTTGTAAACTAGAACAAGAACTCATATTTATCAATGAAACCTTCACCAATCTCGATAAATGGAATTCTTGGACTACCAAGAATCAATATAATAACAAAAAATGAAGTCATTGAGTATTGAGTATTTTTAGTAAGGAAAACTATATATAGGTTTGCATCATTAAACCCCACAAATTAAATTAACCATTTAATTTGTCTTTTACCTAAATCTTGAATGTGGATCACTTAAACTCTTAATTAATATGAGTTAAAAATTTAAAATAAATTAAAATAATTAACTCCCATGATTTTAGTATTTTAAAATCATCAAAAGAGGTTATATGCTCGAGATGGATAAGAAAAAACCGAAATAAGAAAAAATCACTTTTTCCTCAAAAAGTGTGTTGTGTAAGGGAAAAATGAGTTTACCCTTATGAAGATAACAGGTGGTTCATAAGGGTACTATGTACCCTAATACATCATTTGAAATCAATGAACTACCCTTATAAAGCACATTCTAACCATACATGGTAGCCAAGTTTCCCTTATGTAACCTTTGGAAAAGAAAGGCTGCCTTTATGTAGCCTTTAAAAACTCAAGACTAACCTTACATAGAATGGGTTTACCCATATGAAACCTTTAGAAAAACCAAGTTACCTTTATGTAGTTATTAGGTTACCTTTTTCACATCCCTTGTAAATATAGAGAAACCCTTACACAACCTTTAAAAAAACCAAGGTACCTTTATGCAGTGTTAGTATTACCTTTATGCATTGCTTGTAAATATGGAGATACCCTTACAAAGTTTATGGTAACTCCTTCTTACCTTTACAAAAGTTAGTATTACTCTTACAAAGTTTTAGGAATTACAATTTACCTTTATGAAGTGGCTGTAAGAAACACCTTTCCCTTATGTAATGATTGTTTACCCTTATGCAGCCCGTGAGAAATAAGGGTTACCTTTAAAAATCCAAGGGAAAATCATGTATACCCTTATTAAAGGTCTTAAAACTCATATTACCCTCACATATACCCCATTCCCTATGTAAGGGTATAAATTTAGTTTATTTTTTTACATTTTAACCAAAATACTTATAAATTATAAACAAAATAGGGTTTAAAGGTCATTTAAAAACTGATAATGTTATATGTATTGTCATTATTCATGGTGATTCCATTTGGTTTCACCATCTTAGGCCTCCATGAACTTGAATTTTTTTCATTTTATCCCTTTAATAAAATTTTAATTATGAGTGAGTGAACAACCCACCATTGCTGGAAACCCTCACGGTTCTGCAATGGGGGTGAGAGTGACCCCCCAAAGCCTACCTTTATTTGGCCCTAAAATTTAAAAATAGAATTTAGGGTATATAACATAAACATGGGAAAAATTACCCTTATAATATCACAAGAATAATTAATCTACCACTAATCAATACTAATAATTTCATTCCACAATATAAATTTCCATAACCCAAATGGTACTTATATGTCAAATATACAACAATCAATAAATAATGGAAAGAATGATCTCCAAATCATCCACCAAATCTATCCCAACTACCTGAATAATATCTCTAATCCCCATTATTCTATCTAAAAACATTTAAAAAATTGTAGTGGGGTAAGAACTTGGGATTACTTAGTAGGATTATCCTTCTATGAGAAATAAGCATCTGTGCAAGATAAATATGAAAGAGTATGCAAGAGTGAGGAAAACTAAATAAAATATATCAATCACATATATAAGAAAAATAATCACAAGAATCCAAATCACCAAAATCAACCTCTCACACCATTTATCATTATTTTCTCTATTTCCCACAACAACCCCAACCATTCCCACAACTAATAACCCAAAAAATTATACAACCAAGATAAGGAAATATCATTATATAGCACCATAACCATCACCAACCTCTACTTATCCAATTCCCAAATCCTTATGTCTCTATTACCTTTCATCATATCCATTAAATCCATAAACTATATTGATATGATAGGACAAAGACTCCCTTAATCTGATCAAGAATGTTGGAAATAATCCACACAAAAAACATATCATTAATCGACAACACATTTCACAAGTAATCACTACCTCGCATATACAAGACGATATATCCATAACCATATCCTCATAATTTTTGTGAAGTTGGATGCCCTATACCTAACTTGATAAATACTTTTTGATTATCATGTATTGTATATAGAGAGTTATTCATGATGTTATCTTTCCATAAAAGTGTTGATACTTCTGCATCCACTATTTACATGGTAATGTCCTTAGATTATTTATTGTATCAATTGGTTATAGCAGTTCCTAACTATAATTAGAACCTTGGTACATTATGAAAGTAATTTTAAACACATTTAATATGGTCTAGATACATCATACTGAAGGGACACATAAGATGTATGAATATCAGGTGTTGAGGTCTCATAAGAATTGAGACTTCTTCTCATGAAGTTTTCACTTGGTGATCTTGAGTAAATGAGTATTGGTTATTCCTATTATGAGAACATTTATTAGTCACTTGAATTTAGATCATTATTAGTGTATAAAATTTGATCAGGTATTTTGATTCAAGACAAAGCCATGAAATTTATGTTGTGATTAGGTAGCATGTGTTGGGTGTGTCATTAGTTGTATGACATTGATTGAATGGTCAAGAAAATATTTGTCACTTCTATAAAGGAGGATTTATCAGGTGACTAGTTGACTAGGATGGTAATACCTTTACTAAATCCATGCCCATTTTAGAATAATATAAACCCATCTAGAGAGGTAACAAAATAATAAATCTAGAAAGGCTGATGACACGAAGTGTATGTCTAGATTTATGAGATACCACAAGACATAAAGATTATATTACACGACATGTGTTCATATGAGGTTATGGTTTCTATGAATAAAACTTATCTATATAGGGTCTTTTTGGGTTTCTGTAATCCTCTCTTGGTCTATGATTATTACTCATTTTTATCAAGATAAGGTCATAGAGGGTCACACACAAATCATATTCAAAAGCTTGACCAATTGTAGTGAATAGGAGTTTAGGACATGGTGAATCCTGTAGTGGGGGTTGGGTAACACCCAAGTTTAAATAATCATAATGAAATAAATAAATTAAATATTATTTTATTTTAGAATAACACCAATTAAATTTAATTACTTATAATATTCACAAGTTATGTAGGGAATATTAATGAAAATATGTTTTTGAATAAATATTCAATATTTAACATTCAAGGTTTATTCAATGTTTATGGGAGAGGCAAGTCAATTTAATGTCTCATATTTTATCATGTAACATAGTTTAGATGTTACAAAATGTAATAAAATATTTATTACATAAATGATGAATTATCTACATCAAAAATATTAAATTTGGTTTAATTTATAAGTTTTTATTTATTAAAGGGCCAATGTGAAATTTTAATGAATAAAACCTACCTATATATATATTAAGACAAATTAGATTGGATTATCCATCCACTCTAATTATATATCTTACAAAGATCTATCTCAAGTTATAGAGAGATAAGATGGAGATTTTATCACCCCAATCTGAGTTCTTTCTTTATGATTGAAGAAATAGTGATCACATGATCACATCCACATAAAAAGTTCATTCATCTATCTATGATATCACTCAATGATTTAAGATAGATGATCAAGAAATATTATGAAGCATGTGTGGAGGATCTAAAGGGTTCCAGGTTTAATTTCTTCAAGTGACTATCATAAAAAATGAGTGGAAGATTCCTTTGATCTAGGTAGAATGTGGTAACAACTTGGTTTAACTTTCCATGCTTATTTAATTTACATGGGATTCTTAGGATAGTTACTAAGTTATGATTACATAGGATACAATTCCATGAAATTGATTTTGGTGTAAATTTTTTAAATTCCCAATCTTTTGGGATTCTACTACATGATCGATATTGAAAATTTGTATCAGAGAGACCATGCATTTAATTAATAAACATTAAAATTATTTTTTATGAATTTAAGTAAAGGGTGTTGCAATGGTCCCAACACCACAAAAGACACTTTCATACAAGGACTAATGGTCAAGATATATGCATTCAAAGATCAAAAATTTATTTTGGGCTACAAAATAAAATTGATATATATATATATATTTATCATCGGGTAGGGAATATAAGGACTTAATCCTTATTTAACCCATAACTTGATTTTTAAATAAAGAATTAATTTTAATGAATTTCTAAGAACCTTTTTAGGTTTAGAGTTTTATAAAATAAGGTCATAACTCTTATATAATAAAACTATAAATTATAAAGTGGATACTTCCACTTAGTATCTATTTTCTCCACAATACAATAATTTTAAAATATAACACATTTTATTTTCATGAAAAATATTTATGATTTTCAACTTGACTTTAGTATTGTTCCCACTAATTCTTAAAATCCCTTGGAAAACATTTTTAAACATGGGATGGTCACAAAAATATCAATAAGGGATATAAACAAAGAAAAGAAACCATGTAGCCTATTTCAAATCCATGAGATTATATAAGAGAGTTTTCCTTTAACATAACAATATCTATGCTCAACTAATCATTTAATTACATAGGAAGTTATCCTTACTACCCAAATTTTCTCATAAAAGTCTTTCTAAAAACATAAAGAAAAATTCATAATCATGAGAGTTTCTTAGAAAACATGAGAACCCATGAAATTTGTTTCTTAAAAAAAATTTACCCTTAAAGGAAAAAATAATTCATTTAAATAAAATATTATAAGATTAAATTATGAAATAAAAATATATCCATGAAAACTCAATAGAAAGCATAGGAAATTTGTGCAAGTGCCTTGATACATCAACTGTAAAAACCTGAGCCTGCTCTTCTGGACTCAACACATAAAAATATTGTGTATTTTTTTTATAAAATACACAAGAAAATATATACATCATTTATATTACAATACCTTTTTACAGTATAGGTTTTGAATAATTAGACATTATACATTACATTTTATCAAAACTATACAAAATAAAATTAATTAAACAAAAAGTATGCACGTTCTGCCTCCTCAAATAAATAAAAATCATAAAGTAAATCCACTAAACCTATGAAAAATAAATTTAAAACATAGAAAGATCATTTAATTTTCTTGGTAAGGTGTTTTAAAATAATTAGTAAGTACTTTTAAAATATTTCATTTGATAAAAATGAATACCTAGAAATATTTTTTCAAAACATTTAAATGTAATAAGTTCATATTATTTTGAAAACCATTAATTTATAAAATAATAATACAGTGAAATAATTATTTGGATTTCTCCATTTGAAAATAATAATTTTTATGGGTTAATCATGATAATCATTAGGCCCCAAAGAAAACCATAAATCCACTGATCCATATCTCATATTGGGTAGTGTATCCTTAAGGTCATGTGTTTACTCCTCATATCATAACATATCATCTGATACTCTAGTGCCAATTTTAAGAAAACATTTTAAGGGTCCTGCCTTTCTCGGTCATAACCCATAAAAATTTAAAAATAATATATACTTGAATTATTTTCCTTAGAATAAAATAGTCTCACATGCTTATTTTCATGGCATAATCATATTTTGAGGATTTCCAAAACCATATCTAGAAGAAATCCATGCTTATAAATAGATTTTATTATTTAAAATATATAAATATAAATGATTAATAAATAAAATGAATACTTGAATAAAAATATATGGAATGTCAATGATAACTTAGATGATGTCCATATCTAATGCTATAAATTAAATTCATGTATATATAAAAATATTTCACACATAAAATAATAGTTTTTATCATTTATAATTTGATACAAAAGTCTAACTCACATAAACTGATAACATTTATCATTTGTAACTCCATGACGCACATAAAATGATAATCTTAATAGATTATATAAAATGATATCTCTTATCATGGATATTTTATTTATAAAAGAAAAATTTTAAATTTAACAATAACAAAAAAAAGTTTTGGTATTGTTTAAAAATATCTTACGAAATAATTATTTAAAACATTAATTATTTGCATGTAATTCAATTATCCTTATAAGGGTTTTTTTAATCAATGTTTCTAAAACCAAAATATAAATTAATTTTTCTAAGGAAGACTTGATAAAATTTATGAAAATCCTTACATTCCTTCATCAAAAAATTTTTAAGTATAATTATAAAAAAACAAATATATATATATATACAAATTTTGTAAATAAAAATATAACCCTTGAAAAAACCAAAATTTTTAAAGATTTATAATAAATTAAAACCCTCAAAAAACCTTAGATTAAAACATAATTTGATATATTTAAAAAAAATGCATTATATTATAAATTCTGAAAACAAATATATATATATATATATCATTGTAAATAAACATAAATTGATAAATTAAAAATAAAATCAAACATAAATCCATAAATAAATTCAAACCCTTACAAGATCCATAAACTAATAAATTTATAATAAATCCCTTACAAACCATAAAACATATTTTGAAAGGTTTTAAAAATAAATTTAAAAAAAAATTCCTTACAGGAAATGAATCAAAAGTTTACTGAATGCTAGGTACAAAGCAAGAAAGAAGGAGGGTATAACTTGGAGAAATAATTCAGGTGTTTCATAGTGTAAAAAATGAGGCTTTAAATAGAAACTTCATTGTATAAATTTTACTATTTTGGGTACATCCATTTGAAAAATAAAATGAGGGTTTCTAGATCTATATGTCTAGGTTTTTGGTTTTATTACTTTTTATATTATATATATATATATATATATATGTCATAATGTTGAAAAATATATAAAGAGGGGGATGGAAAAAAAATTCAATGAGATCGACTCAATTAGATTGTTGGGTTGAAAGATAATATATATGTATATATATATATATAACTTCCATCGGAAGTTAGGGAAGGAAAATAGGAATTCAATATTTAGTTTCATTTTTTAAACAAATAAACCATGTCATTTTTTGAGGATTTTGTGTCGAGGTAGGGTCGTGGTGGAAGGGGACTTCAATGATGGAGGTGAACCGACTGCTTGACCTACTGGTATGAGGTCATAGGAAAGGGGAAGGGTGAGGAAGATGGTCGAGGAAGGGAATGATGGCCCAGATGAGTCCAACATGATCAGATGGTGGTGATAATATCCCATTTCATCCCACATCAAGACAAGGGGAAAACCATGACCCTATATAAGCCGCAGCGCATCTGCTACCCTCAATGACACAAAGGCACACAACATGAGAGCATTATACATGGGTTCCCTCCTAGGATTCGGCCCAATCTATACACAAACCAAAATTTGGGGACTCTATACACACGGGCTTGACCTTGTGATTTCTCAAACTAGGCTTTCATGGTACACCTCCACTAAACCTAGGGCTTGGCCTCACACGGTCTTCCCTTGGTTTGTGTTGGGTACTTAGAATAATTTTTTTGTAAAAATTTTTTCAATATTGGAAAAGTAAAAAAAATCAAAGTAATATATATATATATTGAAATAACTTATATTATATTTAAAAAAATAAATTTATTATTTTAAACCAATTTCATGGAACCATATTTTAAATCTAATAATAACTCAAAGTTAAATTATAATTTAAAAAGTTTTACTTAATAAAACATATCAAGTAATACAATTAACTAAATAAAACCAATTTTTTATTAAAAAAATTAACTTAAAGTAATAATATTTCAGGATAATATTATTTCTTATATTAATATTTTATAAAGAAAATATAAATTAATCAAATTATCAACTTATACCTATAATTTTAAATAAAAGGGAATTTATAAAAATAATATATTTTATATAAAAATAGTTTTTCTAGAAATATTATTAATATATCCAAAACATTTAATATTAAAAAATTATTTTAAATAAATAAAATGTTTTGGTTTATTTTAAAAAAATCATTTATTTAAGGAATATGTTAGTTTATTTACATTAAAGATATAAATATATTATTTCTTAAAATAAAAATTAATATTTTATAAATGAGATAAAAACTTATTTTTGATTACACAAAATACTTTAGTTTCATAAAATTCTTCATTAAAAATATTTATTTTCAATTATAAATAAAACAAATACTTATTGAAAATAAAAGTGAAATTTTAATTTCTTGGGATTCTACATTCTTCCCCCCTTAAAATAATTATGCCCTCACAATTCGTTCATCGGACTCTAGAACACTAAGAATTTTCATCTTTGGAATTATAAAACATGAACTTCTAAACTTATATAATCTATCACTTAGACAAAATCTAATATTTAAATTTGTCTAGACCGTTGCTCTGATACCATCTGTGAAAACTTGAGCTCACTCTTTCGAAATCAGCACATAAAAATGTTGTGTATTTTTTTATAAAAGACAAAATAAAATACATAGAGAATTTATATTCCAGGATGTTTTTCTGGTCTAGGTTTTAGAGAATTAGACATTATACATTTCATTTTATCAAAAATGTACAAATTAAAATTAAATAAACAAAAATTATTCACATGCACTGCCTCCTCAAAGAAATACACATCACAAATTAAATTCACCAAACCTATGAAAAATAAATTTAAAACATAGGGTGAGAATTTAATTTTCTCATTAAGTGGTTTTAAAATCATTGGTAAGTACTTTTAAAATATTTCATTTAATAAAAATGAATACATAGAAATAGGTTTTCAAAACATTGAAATGTAATAAGTTTATGTTAATTTGAAAACCATTAATTTATAAAATAATAATGCTTTGAAATAATTATTTGGATTTATCCATTTGAAAATAATAATTTTTATAGGTTAATCATGATTCTCAACAAGCCCCAAAGAAATCTATAAGGCCACTCAGACATATCTCATATGGGATATTGTCTCCTTGAGGTCATGGGTTTACTCCTCATACCATAACATAACATTCGATACTCTAGTGTCAATTTTAAGAAAACATTTTAAGGGTCACTCCTTTATTGACCATAACCTGAAAATGTTTCAAAATAATACATTAATTAATTATTTTCTTTAGAATAAAATAGTCTTATATACTTATTTTCATGGTATAATCATATTTTGAGAATTTATCAAACCATATCTTGGAGAATTCGATGCTTATAAACAATTTTTATTATTTAAAATATATAAATATAAATGCTTAATAAATTAAATGAATACTTGAATAAAAATGTATGTAATGTCGATGATAACTTAGATAATGTCCATATCTAATTCTATTAATGGAATTCATGGATATATAAAAATATTTCACACATAAAATAATAGTTTTTATCATTTATAATTTGTTTCAAAAGTATAGTTCACTTAAAATGATAACATTTATCATTTTTTACTCAATAATACACATAAAATGATAATCTTAATAGATTACATAAAATGATATATCTTCTCATGGAGATTTTATTTATTAAAAAGAAATATAAATTTACAAATAATAAAACAAATTCTTTTTATTTTTTAAAATAGATTATTAAATAATTCTTTAAAACATTAATTATTTTCATGTAATTCAATTGTCCTTATAAGGGTTTTGTTTTAAATAAAAGTTTTTAAAACAAAAATAAAAATTTAGTTTTCAAAGACAGACTTGTTAAAATTTATGAAAATACTTATATGCCTTCATCATAAAATTTTGAGAGTATAATTATACATAAATATATATATATATATATTGTAAATCAAAGTATAAACCTTGAAAAAACCAAAAATTTGAAAGATTTATAATAAAAGAAATCCCTTATAAAACATCATATTAAAACATAATTTGATAGATTAAAAAAATAGTTTATATTATAAATTATGAATATATATATATATATATCTTTCTAAATCAACATAAATAGATAAATTAAAAATAAAATAAAATATAAATTGAAAAATAAAACCAAACCCTTAAAAAATCCATAAACTGTAGATTTATAAGAAATAACTTGCAAACCATAAAACCTAAATTGATAGGTTTTAAAAATAAATTTAAAAAAATATCCCTTACCAGAAATGAATCAGAGGTTTTTTGACTTCTAGACAAAAAGTAAGAAAGAAGGATGGTATAATTTGGAGAAATAGTTTAGGTGTTTCAAGGTGTGAAAAATGAGGGTTTAAATAGAAACTTCATTGTATAAATTTTATTATTTTGGGTACATATATTTGAAAAATAAAATGAGGGTTTTTGAATATATATCTAGGTTTTTGGTTTTATTACTTTTTATATTATATATATATTTTATGTCATAGCGTTGACAAATATACCAAAAATAGATTGGAAATTTTTTCAATTAGATCGACTCAATTGGATTATTGGGTTAAAAGGATATATATATATATATATATATATATATATATAACTTCCTTCGGATGGTTGGGAAGGAAAATAGGTAGTCAAGGTTTAGTTTCATTTTTTAAACAAATCAACCATGTTATTTTTTGGGGATTTTGGTGTTGAAATGGGGTTGTGGTGGAAGGGGACATTGACGATGGAGGTGGGCTGGAATCTTGACCTACCAGTTCAAGGTCACAGGAAAGGGGAAGGTTGAGGAAGATGATTGGGGAAGGGAAGGATGGTTTTGATGATTTCTATATGACTGGATGGCTGGGATTGCATCCCATTTCATCCCACGTCAAAATGAGGGAAAAAAATGCTCCCCTATATAAGCCGTAGTGCATCTGCTACCCCCGATGAAATAGACACACGCATGCGTGCCTTATACACAGGTTCCCACATGAGCTTTGGCCTACGCTATACACAGACCAAAATTTAGGGGGCCTATACACATGAGCCTCACATCACAGTTTCTCAAGCTAGCCTTGCATGGTTCAGATCCACTAAACCTAGGTATTCTCTTTACACATGCTGCCCTTGGTTTATGTTGGGTACTTAGTAGATTTTTTTTCTAAAAATATTTCTAATATGGGAAAATTTAAAAAATATCAAATTAATATATGTATATATATATATATATTTAAATCACTTATATTTTATTTTAAAAAAAATAATTTATTATTTGAAACCAATTTCATGGAACCATATTTTAAATCTAATAATAACTCGAAGTTAAATTCTAATTATTAAAGTTTTACTTATTAAAACATGTCAAATAATAAAATTAACTAAATACAAACAATTTTTTATTAATAAAAATTTAACATAAAGTAATAATATTTCATGCTAATATTGTTTCTAATTATAAAATTTTAGAAAGAAAATAAAAATTAATCAAATTATCTACTTATACCTAAAATTTTAAATAAAAGTTAATTTATAAACATAATATACTTATATAAAAATAGTTTTCCTTTAAAATTACTAATATATCCAAAATATTTAATATTAAAACATTATTATAAATAAATAATTTTGTATTATTTTAAAAAATACATTTATTTAAGGAATATGTTATTTTATTTACATTTAAGATATAAAAATAATATTTCTCAAAATACAAAGTAATATTTTATAATTGATATAAAAACTTATTTTGATTACATAAAATACTTTAGTTTTATAAAATTTTTTATTAAAAAACCTTCTTTTAAATTATAAACAAAATAAATACTTAATTAAAATAAAATTACTATTTGAATTTTTTTGGGATGTTACATCATCTTCATATAAACTATTCAAGAAAACTTAAAAATGGAATAACCCAGTTAGTTAATTCCAACATAATTCTCCAAAGAACATAATCATTATCTAATGCATTAGAGATATATATAGGTATTACCTATCATTATAAATAATTTAAAAGGTCCATATAATACATAAAATACATAATATCTTGAATTCCTATCATTAAACTCATAAAAATAAAATTTTAGACCCATTAGTAAAACATTTTTAGATATTGATACATCCCTTTCCATTAAAACCTATTTTCAAAACTAAAATATATAGAATAAAGGGAAGAAGGGTTTTCATTTTAAGATAACGTGAAATCTTATAATGTAATAAAAACATAAAATAATGGTGGTGGTAGTGGGAGAATTCATTGATGTCATGTCTATTAAAAGAGAATGTTCCTTTTTCCCTTTTTGTAAAGAAATTCATAACATTCCATATAAAATATATAAAGAGATTACTTTAAAAAAATTGAAAGAAAATAAAAATAGACATAAAATTTCCTTTATAACTTATTTATTCAAATATAATTGTATCCATAAATTATTTCAAGAATATGGACATGGAGGAAAAAAATTTAGAAAAAAATCTTTAAAACAAGGTTTTAAAGTAAGGTGTCCCTTATCATAAGTCCAGATTATCACATAAATTCATTATGTTACCAAACAATAAAATCATATGAGTTATTTAATTTCTTAAGAACCGTTTTTAATTTCATACCATTATAATTATTCTATAAATTTAATTTTTATCATGTTTTATTTAGTTACTAAAAAGGTTAAGTTCATGTTGGGTGTTTTGAGGACATTAGGTTTATAACCCCAAAAATAACATTGGTTTGTTGACTATGGTAAAAAATGATATTGTAAATCTAACAAAAAAATATTAAATATGTTATAATTATCATATTTATACATTATATAATATTTTAAATCAAATCATCCAAGGTGGTATTTAAAAACAAATCACGTTGTTTCATAGAGATAGTAATATATATATACGCATGAATGAATTTTCCATTTTTATACATGGTGAAAAGGAAATAAGGTAGATATTATTTTTATATTATAAAATCAAAAATATGATAAATTTTTTATATTAATTCATTATTTTTATCTTTATGACCAACCTTATAAGGTGTAAATGAAAAACAAATCACAACGCTTTGTGGAGGTGGTAGTCCACAAGTACACACGAGTGATGATATAATTTTCAAATTGAAGTAAATGTAATAATTTAAGTAATATATTTCTTTTATATAATCATAATTATTTTATAAATATCATATATACTCATTTTATCCATAATTTTAACTATTCATGTAATTCGGTGATGAAAAATGAAACACATCATTTCATGGAGGTTATAGTCCACACATACGTATAAGCGATGTTTTCATTTACAATATTATGGATAAGTAGATGAAAAAGGGTTATAACATAATAATAATAACATTAAAATATATATAAGATACTGATTTTATTATATCATCATGGTGGAAGAATATTTTAAGGAGGTAGAAGAAGAAATAAAACTAAAACAGTCAGTTGTGAACTATACCTTGTCTTCAGACAACATCCTTAGGTTTATAATTAAATCCTTTCTATGATGGTATCATGAAAAAAAAATCTATAGGACATAGGGAGGTATGTTAGTAATGTATTTAGGTAGGTCTTTTATGAGATAAGATTCTCTTTAAGTGTAAATAATAGAGGATAGGTGTGTCCTTTGTATAAGTGAGGGAGATGATACACTTGGATTTTTTCAAAAGATTAAAATGTATTATTTTATTACTTATGATAAATGGATATAAAATGGACCCTAATAATGTAGGTTATAAGGTAAAAATATGACCATAAATAGGATTTAGAAAAGTTTTTAGGTCATTCTAATCGTTATCTATTTATTTTTAACCATTTTGATCCCTTTTAACTCTAACCATGGTAATTGACATTTTTTATCAAAGTTACTATTCATAATGACCAAAAATGAAAGTAGACTCATTAAAAAATTTGTAAATGATGATTAAAAATATGGGGTCTATTTTATCTGATTCTATTTCTATAATTTTAATAAATTACTTTTAAAATAAACCCATAAAATGTTATGAAAACATTTTTCTAAGAAAAATTTATTTTAAGTATAAAAATGTTTTGATACCAAATTCAAGTGTAATGTTTATCCAAATTAAATTTATTGGATTTTTTAATAAAAAAACTAATTATATTTTAAAACCAATCCAAAATAAAATGATACTTTGTAAATACTTGAAAATAAAAGATAGTTTTCTAAAAAACATGTGTTTTCTACTATTCACCCAATAATAAATTTTTTTAGAAAATTCTTAAAAATTAACTCTTATGTAATTTTTAATTTATGATGTTAGATATTATATCATTTTTTTTAATTCAAATTCCAGAATTTAGAAATTAAATTTTTTGAATAAAACTATATAATACATATAAACGAATTTAGTAAGATTAAAACCCTTCCCATTTTAATTGAAAAATTACTAAATATTCTTATAATGAATATAACTCTATAAAATATAATTCATAAATATTAATAAGACATGAAATTAATTTAATATTAACACTACTTGGGTTGTTACATTCTTCCCCCCTTTGGAAATTTTATCCTGGAAATTTTATTCATTACTTAAATAAGTGGTGATATTTTCCCTTCATAAAGTTTTTTTATTCTCATGTTTCTTCTTCAATCATATGATTTTTTCATGAAGCCTTAACTCAGTGAATCAATTTATTCTATAACACTTTCTCTATAGGATCAAGAATCTAAACTGGTTGTTCCTCATATGAAAGTTTTTCTTCGAACTAAAATAATTCAGGACTCAAAACAAGAGAAGCATCTAGAACATACTTCTTTAACAATGAAACATGAAACACATCATGTACCTGGGATAAAATTAGAATAATTTCCAATCAATAGGAAACTAATTCAGCCTTCTCTAAAATTTCATATAGTCTAATGAACCATAGAAATAACTTTATTTTTTTACTAAAATGCATAAGACTTTTCCATGAAGATACTTTAACAAAAACATGATCGTCTGCCATGAATAAAATATTATTACTCTAATTATCTGCATAAATTTTATTACTACTTTGATCCATCATCATATGCTATTGAATCATATTTACCTTATAAACCATTTCTTCTACCAATTTTATTCCTAAAAACTTTATTTTCTTAAATTCATCCCAATAATCTAGAGTTCAACACCTCTTTCCATATAATGCCTCAAAAGGTGTCTTATGTATACTGAAATGAAAACTATTATTATAAGGAAAATCATATAATGAAATATACTGATCCAAAATTCCCTAGTAATCCATATAACAAGATCAAAGAATCTATTCCAAAGTTTTAATCATTCGTACTGACTATCCATAAAATTGAGGATGAAATGATATACTAAAATTTAATTCAATACCCAATGAATTCTGAAGGATTTTCTGAAAATTAGAGGTAAATCTCAAATCATGATCAAATTCAATAGAAATATGGACTCCATGCAATCTGATTATCGCTTTAACATAAAGTCTAGATAGATAATTCAAATACATATTATATTGAATAGGAAGAAAATTCACATATTTAGTCAAATAATCAACAATAACCCATATCACATTATTACCTTGAGATGTATTTAATAATCCTACCATAAATCAATCGATATATTATCTCATTTCTATTCAGGTGCTAGAAAGAAGAAGCATTCCCTTTGGTGCTTGTAGTTTGGATTTAACCTACTAAAAATTCAAACATTTTATAGTAAAGTCAACAATTTATTTCTTCATTCCTTCTAACTTGTAATACTCCTAAAAGCCTATGTACATATTTGTACTATAGAGATGAATAGAAAACAGAGAACTATGAGAATCACTCCATAATTATTTCTTCAATAGGGAATCACAAATCATGCATAATATTTTTCTAAATTTCAAAAAACATTCTTTATCAATACTAAATTCAAGAAACTTATTATTCTTATCCAATTCTACCTTTTCCTATGAAACACGATCCTCTTTATGAGTTTTTTAATCATGTTTGACAAAATAAACCATACTAACACCTAAAAAAGAATAGAGGAAGTTCCAGCATGCATAATTTATAAACCAATATTCACCAAATCATTTACCAAAAGGACATGTTATAAATGTAGCACAGTTAATGAATCTTTATCATTCCAACATAAAGAATCAACTACCCTATATGCTTTTCCTGGACAGTAATAAATCATATAGTTATAATACTTAATAAGTTCTAGCCATCTTATCTACCTCATGTGAACTCTTTTTAAGTAAATGCATAATTTAAAATTTTAGGATCAATATTTATTTAAAACATTACTCCATATAAATTGAAACATACTCACTTATTTTGATGTATGAGATGACTTGAGTTCATAAAATTATTTATTCTCTTTTGGTTATTCTTTATTATTAGTGTTTAAGAGGTCAATTTTTAGTGATGAGGATTATAGTAATTAAATGTAGAAGAGATATGTAGAGGATTGGCCTTGTAGTTTCTATAAAACTACCAACATCTTGCTAGTGGAAACCATCATCTAGATGGTGTGGATATATCAAGTATACAGTTTTATACAGACCCAACAAACTAGATGGTGGTTTTGAAAGAACCAAGGTAGTTTTTTCTAGCACACTAACTTACTGGAGGCCATTTACTCGCTTTCTGATGAGGTTCACCAGCTTACCAATATATCCTAGCTAGAAGTGCATTTAATTCACCCCATGAATTTTAATTTCATGTTATTTTGAAACTTATTTAATTCCTAATTCTGACCCAAACCCTCTATTTTGAAGTAGATATATCTCTCCTTGATCTTTTATCCCTCTCATTCATCTCTCTTTGGATCTTCAACACTGGATCGATTTAGTGATGCTAGAATGGTGATTTTCTTCTAGATCTACACATTTTCCTCTTCCTTATTGAGGTATAGACATAAATATATTATGGATATGTTTTCTCTATGTGGATATTATGATGAATTATTCCTTCCTTCATAGATTGGTGATAGATACAATATTTTGATGATGCCTATTGATTAGACTAATATCTACCATTGATTATAGAAATCTTATAGGTATGTGTTTATGAATCATCTCATATACCTCTTCTTGGTAGATGATTGATAATAGAAAATAAATCTTTTGGTGAAACTTCAGTAGATTGTTGGTGTTTTTGATGTGTCAATAACATAATTTTTTATCGGGGTTTTATTCCTCGTTAATGGTGGATGTTTCCAGTGTAACGCCCTGACCCCAGTTACCAAGATTCGGTGCATTATTACATAACATTGGCATGATCACAAGAAAGATCAAATCTGAAATGACCGATTAGTTTAGTATCCTTGGAAACAGTATATATATTCACGAGTCTTAAATTACATCATAAAAATGAAAACTACAACAACATAGTCTCCATAGTCCACACTCATATCCCCACATACTATCCCTACAGGTCATTCCTAAAATACTTCTTCATATCCTGCGAAAAATAAAACATAGAAAGGGGTGAGCTCAGATGCCCAGTAAGGATAAAAATATAGAGGAAACTTTCATAAATAAGCATAAAAATTTAAGTCAATGTATAACTAAAACAAAATCCTTTTAAAATAGAACTTCAGCATAATATGAAAAAGATAAAATGAAAAAATTCCATTTACTTATTCACATGGATATTCCACTAATCGAATAATCACATGCAATATCAATAACCAATATCATAATAATGGAATGCATAATGCTGAACTTTAATTTCTATGTCAAGGCCTCGTGCTAAGGCCTAAGGGATAACTATAACTGGAACCCAACCTGAAGAGCCTCTGTAGCTGGACTCCATCCCGGAGAGCCTCTGTAACCGAACTCCAACCCGGAGTGCCTCTAATAACCAGACACCAACCCGGAGTGTCTCTAATAACCAGACACCAACTCGAAGGGTATTCTGTAACCGGACCCCAACCCGGAGGGCTTACTTTTACAGGTTCCCAACCCGGAACATACTAGTCCAACACATTCATCTTAAGAAGAGGATGAAATATAACATAAACATTCGTAATAAAACTAGCATACGAAATGCCAAAACATTAATCATAAACCATTAATGGAATAAAAATAACTCATCCATAGTCAAACATATCACAAAACATTAAATACAATATGGAAGATTTGTATCATAATAAATCAACTTCAAACAAGTGTAAAATTTATCAAAGGATGTTGACATAGATGAAATCAAAACTATTTGAGAGAAATATCTCTTTTTTTGAAATAATTTAAAATTAAAATTATTATAAAAGAAAACATTTACTTTGAAAATATTCTTTTAAGATTGTAAGGGAAGCTTCAAATATTTTATAATGGCGGAAAATAGCCGCACCCACCGTATAAGTTAAAAAAAGACATTCTTACCTTAATTCTATCGAAAAGGTTAAAAAGGACCTTGTTTGGAAAATGACGGAAAGATTCCTTTATAAACTTCTTATAAAAATTCAAACAAGGGTATAAATTAATTTAAACCATATTCTTTAAAATAGCAAGAATGTTTTGAAATACATTTTTAAGAAACATGGATGTGGATGATAAAGAGGTCCCAGTAGATAATTACGTATAAACAACCTCGGATAATGAAGAGATTGTGAAATAAACCCTTACCAATTTGATAACTCACGAAACATACACCCCATGAAAGATTTATCATACAATTAATATGTAAATACACATAAATTAAATTTTATTACACAAAGAATACAATTATGGGAAGCACATACACCGCACAAAATGTAATAGTGGCAATATGGCATGAATCTCACGGGAATAAGGAGTGAGATGAAAACCCCCTTACCTTGTAATTTTCCTTGGTCGATGGTAGGTTAACCTCTTGTATAATAGTTAAATAATTTTTATTAAATTATAAAAAAATCATATACATAAATATGATATCATATATGATCTTTTAATATTTCCTTTTAATAATATTTTAGTATTATCGTCGTTTTGAGTGTTAACTTACTCGTTTTCTTTTATATGTTTTGTTAAATAAGACGTGTTTGTTATGGATAGGTTGTATATTATTCATATAAAGAATGATATCAAGTCCTTAAAAATTATTTTTAATCATCAAATAAGAATTATAATTGAATGGATACAATGGGGAATGAATCTCATCGTGTTCGTGGAGACGGTAGTCCATACGTACGCACGAACGCTACTTCCATTTCATTTTTCATTTAAAAGGAATGAAAAAAATGATACATAGGTATATTATTATTCCAGTATAATATAATATCTTATTTTTTTCACTCAAGTTCATTAACACCTTCTTTTATACGTTCCATGTATGGTATGAATGAGTCATATCACTTTGAGGGGGCGGTAGTCCGCACTTCCTCAAATGAAATCATCGTATATATATACAACATGAAACGAATAATGGTTTTCTATGAAATGTAATTACAGAAGCTTATATATAAAATAAATATCATTAATAACATATTTAATTATAGTGCAATCATAATGGCCACCATGAGAGGTGGTAGGAGATAATTGAACAATCATCGTTTCGTGAGGCGTTTGGTTGTCATCCACATAAACATTATGTTATTCACCCATTAGATGGATGTGTGTGTAAGTGTAGTTTGAATACTTCTCATAAAAAAATCCTAGTATATTTAGGATACTATTTTTGTTACAAAATAAAAGAATAAGAATATTTTAGGGGTTGGAGAAGTAAAATAAAAGAAAATAAGCTAAGAGAAATCATTACCTTTAATTTGGGTAACTCCCTTTGGTTTGAACCAAAAAGGACTCTTGAAGTTCCTTCTGCCTAAGGTAAGGCTTCTAGAAGGAGTAGAGGGATATAGGGAGCTTAATTGGGCAGATTTTGGATGAGCCAAAAGGCTTGAGAGGTGTGAGGAATTGGTTATAATTGGTGTCCTTTTATAAGGGGGAGGAGGGGATCTTTAGGAAAAACTTAAAGAATTATTTTATAATAAATTCATATTCGGTTTCTAATGGCTCTGAAGTGGATTATTCAAAGTCTAAGGTGGGGATGGGTCGAAATCCTTTTAACAAATAGATTTTAGATAGTTTTTGGTCATTATAGTAACCTTATCTTTTAGTTTTAACTCTTAGTTAATTAGATTGACATTTATCATGCCACTTTTTATTTGTATATTATATAGTTAATAAACTTACCATATACATCCAAGAAATACCCAAGTGGTTCATTAATGATACACCTATCATGATATAAGTCTCTTTGTCGAACCTAAGATTTTTAGGAATTCAGTATCAATTAATAATATAATATTTGTTTTAAAAATGCATTTATGTCAATTTTGACACTATTTGGAATTTAATTTTTGTGAAAATACTACATAAAATGTAATACCAGGAAAGCTCGGTCATAGGTAAAGCCTCTAACCATTTATTAATAAAGGAAAAGTACATGGAACAAGAAAACATGAGAAAACCAGTTACATGTCATAGAATTCATACCCCTCACCATACCCATGATATAAGACTTCCTCCGCAGTAGCTGATTCCCATTCAGAGCTGTCATAGTGTTTTAGGAACTTCGCATATTTCCGTCTGAGATTTAGCTTCTCTAAGGATAACAACTCCTTAGAGGATTTCCTGATAGCGGACCTAGTTGACATCAGCTTTGGCAGGTCAGAGTAATCCTTCCTCGTTCTTCTTTTAGTTGGGGGATTTTCATCATTTCTAGATTTTTTCTTCCCATCCTTGACTACATCACTAAAGGAAGGCCTAGACAAACCACCACAATTTTCCTTGTCACTGTCCAAGACATCCCCCCAATTTCTAGAAATTACCACCTCTTGACAAACATCAGTCAGAGTCTGACTCTACTCATATTTCCCATTGATATCAATCATAGCCAAACAACGGGGGGACTCCACACAAACAGTACCAACATCTAGCTCCTTCCCCACTACATTCTCTTTTTCAGGCTGAAAATTGTGACCATCCTTCATTGGAGTGCACCCATCCATCTCATCATGACCCAATTCCTGAAAGTGGTTGCAAGTGTCCACTGTGATCTGCAGACTACAATCAGAAGCCAGCTGCAATTGAGAGTCTTTACCAGCTGAACAAACAGGGGGTGCAACAGGAACCTGCATATCAACAGAACTCCAAGCTAGCTCTCCCTCCTTCTGTCCAACTTCATCAGCTTTGATCATTCCACAAACATCACTTGATGCATCATCCTGACCAGCAATAGTTTTCCCATGCTGCGATACAGGTCCTGCATTAGCAGATGCTTCCAGCACTCCCCCACTGCTAGAACTAGTACCAGCCCACATATTGAGGGGCATGCCAACAGGAAGTGCACCATGTGATTTCCCATCAACTGGGAACAATGCCAGCTCCTCCCCCTTCTGTTCAGCATTCCCGATGTTGATAAGCTCATTGAAAACCCTTCCTGCATCACACTGACCAACAAGGTTTTGATTATGCTGCAACATCTCCCCTGAAAAAGCAAACGCCCCCAGCTTGCCTCCAACTCCTGAACCAGGGCCAGATGGATTATGTGAGGCCCACGCCTGCTCCACCATAGAAGTCTCACCCAAACAAATAGCATTGTCACGCTTAGCTGCATCATACCCCGACTGTCCTTGACCAGAAACACCACCATGCCTCTTCACCGAGGTAGCCGATCTCCTGCTTCTGACTCCCCGATGACATTAACCAGCCAAGTGACCCAGACGACAACAACTCGAGCAGTACTCAACCCAATTTTCAAACACAACAGCTTGCATCCAGTGGAACTCCTAGCCAACAGCAATCAAAATCTAGTCTACCGGTGTCTTCGAGGCATCCACCTCAACACAAATACGAGGGTTCACTGGGTGACTCACAGAAGAAGTGCGCACATCCGAACACAGGAAACGGCTGACCAAATTCTCTAGCATACAAATTATCGCAGTATTTTGAAAAGTTAATGAAAGATTAGGAAGACTTACCCAGGTTGCAACTGATGGAGGATCCCATTTCATACAGAGATCCAACGACCAGTGAAGCAGGAAGAATTTTCATCCATTGCACTGGCAGGGAACTCTGGACCAGCCACTTATCAAGTCTTCCTTTGAGCCAAATCGAATCATCAGATGGAGATTATCAAGAAGCCCTACAACCGCACGTTCTTTCAAATCCCAATCACTAAAAACGAAGCAATCAAACTCATAAACGGAGGGCCTTCATAGAGAAAAACGAGCAACCAGTGTCAAATCTAGGAATCTCGAAGCAACAGACAATTCTAATGAAGAAATCGGAAGCTGAGGGGCCCCATGAGGAAGCTCTGGAACCTTCGGGCTTAGGGAAATCGACGTAAAATCCGAAAGGAAATTAGTGTTTGAGAATGAAACAAAAGCCACACGCAACGCCGGTGGGGGTGGAGCCAAATCCCCTTCCCCCCTCCCTCCACCAGGAAGGGGTGGAAATCCATCAGCGAGCATCAGCTAGGGTTTAGCATCGCGAAGGAGAAGGAGCTCTCGCCCTCCAGATCTTTCTGAAAATCATAACAACATGATTACTTCGAACAAACATAATTAAATGAATACTAACATGTCATGTTAACCTATAAAATTAGTGGAATTAAGAAAAAGTCTCAAATTACATTTATTTGGATATTTATAATATCAATTATTTTACTATTTCATTAATTAGATAATTACTGTATCACCATTGTGTCATAAATAAATTAAATTATTTAATTTCTAAAAATTATAAATAAAATACCATTATGTAAGAAATCTTTTTATATTTTTAATGAATATTTAAAATCGAATTTATCTTATGTATAACCCTATATTAAAAATGTTTTAGTAATTAAACCTTGATTTTAACTCTTTTAACTCTTCTTTGAATTAAATAATAATAAATGTCCGAATCTAATCCAAGTGGACCTAAATGATAATATTTTATTACTAAGGTTGTTTTTGGTTGAGATACACTTGTCCAATAGAATTAGGACATGTGTTAGGGTAATATTAATATCATTTTTACCCTTAATTACCCTATTTACTTTTAACCGTGGTAAATAAAAGTAAAAAGTTACTATTCACCAAAAATTATTTTTATCTTATTGAACCACATTTTACTCCTTGATATTAACCATGTCTCTTGAATTTTCGAAATTCCACTCACAGAAGCGGTAAAATTAAGTTTTATGTGAATTTCCAAATTCTCCTAGGAGGTGGGTAAAAGACAGTGAAAAGATCAATAAAATTTTTATATATATAAAATTATTCTAAAATAACTCCAATGAATTACATTGAACTTATATAGGTATTATGAATCTATTTTGAACTTAATTAAATTTAAATAAAATAAATAATTATTTAAATAAAAATTTGGTTTTGAACTATAACTCGGTGTTTTTTCACTATTCATCAAAAATTGAATGTTTTCAGAAAAATACCAAAAATTCACCCTAAGATAATTTAGATATTCCGAATCTAAAAATGAAGTCCATTTTGAAAGATAAAATTTATAAAATTTCAAAAAGTGGGTATTACTATTCATAACGGCTAATTTGATTGGTTGTGGTGTGTGTTAGAACTCGAAGTTGCGTACAACACACGCTACTGTATTATTCAAAGAGAAGCGTACCATGGAAGATTGGGGTGTTACATTCTCCCCTCCTTCAAAATATTATGTCCTCATAATTTATGCTCGGTATTGGAAACTTGGGGTTGACATTTCAAAATATCTTAGTTGAAATCCCACATCGAAAAATGGATTAATGAGGCCTCTATTTAAAATAAAGAGTGGTAAGTATGAAGGTTACCGAAACTAACACATACTAGGGTTCCATTTAGGAAAATATGGATATGAAAGAGAAATATAACCATCAATATCTGATGGAGAGTGGTAGAGAACATGGCTATGAAAAGGTCAATAGTCCCAAAGCCATAAATTTGTGATGATCTAAGGTACCATCTAGGACAACATTTTTGTTCTTAGTTCCTTTTCTTAATGTTGAGGAATTTATTTATGAGATTGTCTAAGATCATAAGGAGATATACTAACTTTATAATCATAGTTTTATCCATTAATAAATTTCTACCACAAACTCATCTTTCACCCCAAAACATAATACAACTCAAAAATACTCTATTTATCCTAATCGTATAGGGTTCCAAATATAATGAATTTATAATTCACATATCATACCCTTTAAAAAACTAAATTATACCATCCATGAACTTCACGTAGTCCAGTGGTAGGTGATAAATCCCAATTTCTCTATGGTTGTGGGTTTGATTTCCACAGCTTTGTTCGATGTGACGGGTCGTCACATGGTCTGCGTGTTGTCATTCTATAAAAATCCAAAAATAACCTTTCAGACTTAATCCCTTACAACCTTTAGACTTATCCAAAATACTTCTGTAAACTCTCAGTCCAAAATTTATATGAAAGGTAAACATAATGTAGATCCTTTATACCCCATAATAGCATGTGAATACCTTCATCATGTATTCTTTTACAACACTGAAACATCATGAATTACCATAAAACCTTATTTATTACATTCATTCTCCCTTATTCCTTATATAATACTAGATATACTTCATCCATCTAAAAATTTTGTAAACTCCAACAATGATGGAATATACAAATCATTAATCAGTTTCAAGGCAGTCAAGAATATCCAATATAATTTACCCAAATCAACCATATCTTATTCCAAAATCAGTACCTCAATATTAGGACCATATTAAGGATTATCTTTCCTTCAACCATGTAATTTCCAAAAAGTTTAACTCACTATAGAGTCAATTTTCTTAGTACCATAAAATCTAAAATCCTCAATGAAATAGTATTGCAGTACAATCCTTATTTATTTCCAGTACATCGTTGATACAACACTTCAATGAAATAATTCCAAAATAACAACATAAGAACACTAGTCATTCCTCTTCATATGTGGTAGTATCATAACTTGATTATTATCTAATAGAATCATTTGCGGCATAGTCTGATGACTGTGACATTGGTTTGCGTAGTGTTCGAACTCCTTGTAGATGAAGCATTGTACATTTGAAACCTTTTATTACCCTTGCAGTCACGTACTTGGTGTCCTTTTTCTCTACACTTATAACATACTGCTATTCCCTTAAATCATTTTCCAAAGTGATTCTTTTCACAGTTATCACATATGGGAAAATTCTTCTTTACCCTATTCCCTTTATCTATCCTTCTCTCTACCATCCATTCCTTCTCTGGCTTCCCTTCAAAGCCATAGGAATCTGAGAATTATTTACTTATCTTATTAACACATGATACTATTTCTTCATATGATGATAATATGTGGGAGACTATTTCCCTTCTAAACTTTGTATTAAGAACATGAAAGATATGATCTTTCTTACTCTTTGGATCATGCGTATTGTTGGAGTTCTCATTCCTTCTACTGGGTGCCATTTCTAAACAATAGAATACACTAGATTAGTTTATGAATAGCAATACCTAATCCCAAACTTGTAAAACACTTAACATAAATTAAATAGTTTATGGATATAATCCATAATCATAAAAATGTCTTCATTGAGGAAGTATATACTCATAAACCCTTCATAATGGTTTTTAAGGAAAATGAGAATTATCCTAAGCATATCCCTCAGGAGTGTCGTAACCAAGAATGCAGCAAGGCCCATTGTCGTGCACCAGTTCCCATTTGAGTCTAGCTCAAAGCAGTGTTTTTGGGTTTTACCCCTAGGTACATCTATGCTAGAGCCGCCTCTACATGCTCGTATCCAGATAGGGAAGTATTGCTTGAAAACTCACAAAATCTCTACAATATCAAAATTCTAGGAAGTTCTTCTCTACTAATCCTCAAATTCTATATTTGGGATATATGCTCTAATCAAAGTTTACCAAAATCTAGATTCTAAGGTTTGTACTAAACTTCCTCCAATACCAACTGTAACTCCCCAACCCCAGTTACCCAGAGTCGATGCATTATTACATAACATTGGCATGATCACAAGAAAGATCAAATCTCGAAAGACCGATTAGTTTAGTATCCTTAGAAATACTTGATTTATTCATGAGTCTTACATTACATCATAAAAATAAAAACTACAACAACATAGTCTCCATAGTCCACACTCATATCCTCACATACTATCCCTACATGTCATTCATAAAATACTTATTCACATCCTAGGGAAAATAAAACATATAAAGGGATGAGCTCAGATTCCCAGTAAGGATAACAATATAGCAGAAACTTTCATAAATAAGCATAAAAATTTAAGGCAATGTATAACTAAAACAAAATCCTTTTAAACTTGAACTTCAACATAATATTGAAAAGATAAAATGAAATAATGTCATTTACTTATTCACATGGATATTCCACTAATCAAATAATCACATGTAATATCAATAACCACTTTCATAATGATGGAATGCATAATTCAGAACTTTAATTTATGTGTCAAGTACTTGTGCCAAGACCTAAGGGATAACTTTAACCGGAACCCAACCAGGAGAGCCTCTATAACCAGACTCCATCCTGGAGAGCCTCTGTAACCGGACTCTAACCCTGAGTGCCTTTAATAACCGGACACTGACCCAGAGTGCCTCTAATAACTGGACACTAACCCGGAGTGCCTCTAATAACCGGAAACCAACCCAGAGGGTCTGATATAACCAAACCCCAACCCAGAGGGCTTACTTTTATCGGTCCCCAACCTAGAACATACTATTCCAACACATTCATCTTAATAAGAGGGTTAAATATAACATAAACATTCGTATTAAAACTAGCATACAAAATACCAAAACATTAATCATATACCATTAATGGCATAAAAATAACTTATCCATAGTCAAACATATCACAAAACCTTAAATACAATATAGAAGATTTGTATCATAATAAATCAACTTCAAACAAGTGTAAAATTTATCAAAGGATGTTGACATAGATGAAATCAAAACTATTTGAGAGAAATATATCTTTTTTTGAAATCATTTAAAATTCACATAATTATAAAAGAAAACATTTACTTTTAAAATATTCTTATAAGCTTGTAAGGGAAGATTCAAAGATTTTATAACGGCGGAAAATAGCCTCACCCACCGTATAAGTTAAAAAAAGACATTCTTACCTTAATTCGGTCGAAAAGGTTAAAAAGGACCTTGTTTGGAAAACGACGGAAAGATTCCTTTATAAACTTCTTATAAAAAGTAAAAAAAGGGTATAAATGAATTTAACCCATATTCTGTAAAATAGAAAGAATGTTTTGAAATACATTTTTAAGAAACATGGATGTGGAGATAAAGAGGTCCCAGTAGATAATTACGTATAAACAACCTCAGAAAATGAAGATATTGTGGAATAAACCCTTACCAATTTGATAACTCACGAAACATACACCCCATGAAAGATTTATCATACAATGAATATGTAAATACACATAAATTAAAGTGTATTACACAAATAATACAATTATGGTCAGTACATACACCACACAAAATGTAATAGTGGCAATATGTCATGAATCTCACGGGAATAAGGAGTGAGACGAAAACCCCCTTACCTTGTACTTTTCCTTGGTCGAGGGTAGATTAACCTCCTGTATAATAGTTAAATCATTATTATTAAATTATAAAAGAGTAATATACATAAATATGATATCATATATGATCTTTTAACATTTCCTTGTTAATAATATTTTAGTATTATCGTCGTTTCAAGTGTTAACTTACTCATTTTCTTTTATATGTTTTGTTACATAAGACATGTTTTTTATGGATAAGTTGTATCTTATTAATGTATAGAATGATATAAAGTCCTTAAAAATTATTTTTAATCATCAAATGAGAATTATACTTGAATGGATACGATGGCGAATGAATCTCATCGCGTTCGTGGAGATAGTAGTCCGTACGTACGCACGAACGCTACTTCCATTTCATTTTTCATTTAAAAGGAATGAAAACCAAATGATACATAGGTATATTATTATTCTAGTATAATATAATATATTATATATGTTACTCAAGTTTATTAACACCTTCCTTTATATGTTCCATGTATGGTATGAACGAGTCATATCACTTTGAGGGGGCGGTAGTCCACACTTCCTCAAATGAAATCATCGTATATTTATACAACATGAAATGAATAATGTTATGATATGAAATGGAATTAAAGAATATTATATATAAAATAAATATCATTAATAGCATATTTAATTATAGTTCCATCATAATGGCCACCATGAGAGGCGGTAGGAGATAATTGAACAATCATCGTTTCGTGAGGCGTTTGGTTGTCATCCACAGAAACATTATGTTCTTCACCCTGATGGAGGAGTTGAATTTGAGATAGAACTCATTCCATATGTGAAACCCATTTGATACCCCCTTATCATATAAAACCAACCGAGTTGAATAAAATCAAGGAAATTTTCAAGGAATTATAATATAAGGGATTTATCAAGTTGAGTAATTCACCATGGGGTGTACCTATTTTGTTTTGCAAGAAGGAATATGGTAGTCTTTGACTTCATGTTGATTCCTATAATTTGGATAAGGTGACAGTGAAGAATAGGTATCCCTTTACTGGAATTTATGACACCTCTAATCAGTTTCGGGGAGCCCGATGGTTCTCCAAGATTGATCTCTAATCAAGAGATCCCTAGTTGTGGGTTAGAGAGTAGGAAATCCTAAATATAGAGTTTAGGAGTAGGTATAGGATATAAGAGTACTTGGTGATGTCGTTTAGATTTAAAAATATTACGAAAGTTTTCATGGATCTCATGAACAAGATCCCTCAACCATATCTTGACTCGTTCATTATGCTGTTCATGGATGATATCCTCATTTACTCACTCACTTGAGAAAAACATTCTTGATATCTTGAGATAGTCCTAAGTACACATAGAGAACATCATATTTTTTCATGTTGTAATAGTGTAGATTTTGGATTAATGATGTAAAATTATTGATTCATGTGGTTTATGAGACAGGTATATCAATGTAACTAGAGAAATTTGAGGTACTTGTGTCCTAAAAACATCCCCAAAATGTGTTTGAGATTTGGAGATTTATGGTAGTAGGATACTATTGGCCATTTATCCAAGCCTTATCCCATTTATCAGCACCCATGATTACACTGATGAATAAATGGGTGAAGTTTTGGAGGCCATAATGCTGCAAGGAGAATTTTTTAGCTAAATAAAAGGTTAAATACAACTCAAATGTTAATTCTTCTTGATTATGGGATTAGATATGTTAATTCTGGCATCAGAAGTTGGGTTGGGCGTAGTGTTGATATAGAGGGAGTGGGTAGTAGTTAATTCATTATGTTTGTAGTGACCCCATGAGTGGAACTATCCTACCCATGAATTGAATCCTGAATCCATGTTCCACACTTTTAATTGCTGGTGACACTATCTCTTTAGAGAGATTTTTATTTTCCACATAGACCATAATAGACTCTGCTACATTTTTTCACAGTGAGACCAAAATTTTAGGCAAAGGTGTTGGGCCGAGTACCTACAGACATTAAACTTTGAGATGGTCTATTCACTAGGTAATGGTAATATTGTTTTATATTCTCTTATATTTAATAAATAGGTAGAATAAGATCTTAGAGAACAACTTTAATATGAATAGTGATGCCTAATAATCTTGTCAGCTGACTAGAGGATGAATGCTTCTGAAGACTAGGGATTGATGACATGTGATCAATTAGTGATCACATATTCTTTAGAATACTAGTTGAAGGCTAGCCAAGAATCTGACCTAGAATTTGTTGTGGTGCGGGGAAAACTAACATGTGGTGACCTAATGTCTGAGTGGCCATTAGACGATGATAATGTGATCCTAGTACTTGAGAGAGTTTTAGTCCCTAATTCTATCAAATAAGAGCTTATGATACACTTATATAAATATAAGTGGGTGTTGCATGCTAGAGAAAAAAAATTTACCATGACATTATGTGGAAGTTTTGGTGGATAAGGATGAATATGGATGTTTTTGGATTTGTTTCTTGATGCCTTACCTACCACAAGATAAAGGCCGAGCACCAGTATTATAGAGCTTTTCTCCAGTCACTTTTCATGACCATGTGGAAGTGGGAGGATGTAATGATGGACTTTGTGATAGGGTATCCAAAGACTATGAGAAGCATCACACTTTTTTGGGTGATTATAATTTTACCAACAAAAGTTTCTCATTTATTATCGATCATTGAGACTCACTCAGAAGATAAGATAGGAAAGCCTTATGTCTGAAAGATGGCATACATAAATGGAGTTCCCTTGAGCATTATATCTGATAGAGATGTACATTTTATGTAATGGTTTTTGATGGGCTTGTAGAAGGCTATAGGGAATCAGATGAGATTTATAATAGTTTACCATCCCCAAATAGATTGACAGTCAGAGAAAAATATTCATATATTAGAGGATATGATCTGATATTGTATTCTAGACTTCGTTGGAGCTCAATATTATAACTTAACCCAGGTTGATTTTGTATACAACAACACTATAAAGACCCACTCCCTCCAAATATTCCATTCCTAAGCTGTAAATGAAGGAATAGAGATAATGACCCCCCCCCCCAAGTCCCACCTCCAATAGGCCCTGGGGTGGCAACTAGCACTAAGGTACAAAGATCTCACAATATAGGAGGAATTACCATTTATAAGAAAACAAGATCGGGAGATTATATAGTTCATCCCAAAACAACTCTAAGATATAATTTATATAAAATAAATCCAAAACCATACCATATGCATGTTTAAAACAAAATTGTTATAAATACAATAAAACTCCTAAGTACTCAAAGTAAAACTAAGCAGCGACATAGAAATAATCCCAAAATTCTGATCTAGTGAGGTCCATCACGTTCTACGTAATCCTCATGAAAATCTAAAATCATTTTATATATGTAGGGTGAATATTCAAGTATACTCATTAGGAAAATCAAAGTCCCTCATGCACAAGTGAGAGAAGCATACTAATGCTCCCGTGAGAAAACAACAGAACCAACAATACCTAACAAGGAATATTAACCATCCCCACCTCACTAAGGCACACTTACCAAATAACACAAGTAAAGTAAAGTAATATAGTAATCACATCGATGATAGGGTTCCCCACACCACTTTCCTACTGCTTAGTTTCTCTAACACCCTAATAGCAATCGTCCTGGCACTCCCACCTCTTCCGAACACACCACACCACAACCTGACCATACACACCTAGGCCTCACAGCTAGTCCCATCACCTAGGAAAATAAATCTCATCACATCCCTCCCGTAGACACATGAGCCACAAAACACACCTCATACCAAAGTCGTCTAGGAAAGCACAACACATCTCATCCTGAAGACACCTGTGAAAAACAAAGCTCACCCAAACACACCTAAGACCCAAAAAACCACAAACTACCTAAATAATCTTGGTCTATCACCACCTGTAAGTGGGAGTATGGAAGAGTGGGTGACCATCAATCCATCCTCCCAACAGGATGTTTGGGAAAGACACCCCCCCCCCCCCAGTGACGTTAGGGGTGTTCAGCTCATAGTGATCAAATATAGTGGGGTGTGTATAGAAATAATAAGGAAAATACAAGTATTAAATATATGATACAAAACACTCAATCCTAACCTATGGGTTTTCAACCAACAACAAACTCAAAAAAACCCCTTTGTTACTACCTCTAAATGCACAACCACATAACAATCCACAAACTCAAATCTTACCCCTATAAAATTCAATTAACCAACTCTCATTATTTATTAAAAAAAGAATTTATTCATTCCATCTCTATTTAGAAAACTACTAGGAACAACACACAACAATAAACACATAAAAATTCACACAGAGGAAGAATAACCCTAGGAAATTAACCCACTTCACATTCCTCTCAGTTTAACACCCACGCCAACCACTATCATCATAATTCTTCAAGGTCATCCCACCCAAAACATACTATCGACAGAGAAATCACCCTAACTGAAATCCAAACCCTCAAACACATATCTTGACAAATCGATCATAACCCTGTTGTACAAAACTTCCCATCCATTCCACATCCAAACCCCTTTATGGCCACATCCAGATTAACAAACAAATAGACTTTCAACCTGATATTCCTTCACACCTTACAAAACACCTCACAACACACAACCATGATCACAACTATATAAACACACAAACCTAGGTTACAACATATTCATATTTAACAAATCATTCATACTTTAATTCAACTTTTTTATTTTAGGGGTTACTACAGAAATAGGATGGTCCAGGGGTGTCAATTTATTAGCCAAATATACATGGTTAACAATTTTTCATATAAAGGTGAAAAAGGAAAAAAATGTATTCAATAACTATCTTGTATGAAAAAAAATACCCCTAATGCCCATTATTTTTAGTAGGCATATAGCCCATACAATTCATAACATTGATAAAAAATATATCAATAAAGCAGTATGATCATACATTACTTTCCCCAACCCCAATTTATTGATTTCAAACCAATTTTATTATATTTATTGAATTTAGGTTAAACTATATTCACAAGTTGGCATCTTTATACCCACCCCACATGATACAAAAATAGGAAAGATGAAGGTCATCTTACTTGGAAGAAGAGGTGATCAGCACTTCCTGATTGCTCTAAGATAGGGGGTGCGCATGCAGTAGGAAACTCAAAGGAAAACATGAGAAACTAGTGAATCACAATAGAATGAATCCTCAGGGAAGAAAGGTTTTTGGTTCCTCATACCAAGAGATAAAAATGAGTAAAATAAGTAATAAGGGTGGTTCATCCTTTGGAAGATCTAAAATAGGGATGCAGTTTAGATACGTATTTAATTTGCCATTAAAGTTGAATACGGTTAAGGTTACGCAATTTTACTAATTAAAACCCTCGGGACTCTTATGAATTTATAGATATGAGTAATATACCTTGAAATATATTTAAAAACTCTTAAATATGGTATTAAAATCATTTTATATTAAAAAAAATGTCAAAAGTGAAAATCTGTAAAAACTGGGGAAAACATGAAAATTTGACAAATTGCAGGAAATGACTCACTATTATGACTTGATATCAAGAATTTCTCTCATGAATCATTATCATGAATCACTAACACAACCTTCCATGGTGAACTAATATTACGACCATTTTTGGTTACCTACTGTGGCCACATGTTGTGGTGACCTCTTGTGGTGACCCGCTGTTGTGACCCGCTGTCGCGACCCGTTATCGTGACATGCTATCGGGATGAGCTATCATTGGAAAACTATAATTTTTAAAAAATATTTAAATGATTCAACATGACCTCTTAGAACAATTCAACTACTGGATTTTCACAAATGGACCAGAGAGGTCTGGGTCATTACATCAAATACCTCTCAAACTATTCTCACCCTCGAGAATTCCAAACTAAGCCCAGAAGATAGAGGGGTTAGAACAACCACCCTATGATATACCTCTAAATGATCCCACTACACTTTAACATTGATAATTCCCAAACACAACAACATCAAATGATAAACCACCCAATATTGTTCAAAGGCTAGAGTGGAAACCTCTTCATCTAAGAACACCTCCTTTGACATCTGCTAACCCAAACAACAACAAGGAACACCACACTAGAACAAAAACCACACAGTCTAAACACGTAAACTAGGGAATTCCATCATCCTTATCAAAATAATATCTCCTATAGGTAGCATTGACTTTCCCACATAGGTTTAATTGCATTGCAATTAATGCATCTCAATTAGGAATCAGGTCCTCCCGTCTTCACGTGTTAGGACTTTATCACACATTACGGAACAGGGAAACAACTCATATCATAACAAATAAGGTTCAAATATTAGATTTAAAAACAAAACATAACATGAAAAAACTCAAAAAAAACTTCAGGTAATGGGCATGTATCTACATTTCTCACTCCCACGTACTATCCTCCAGGACACCATACCTCCAGAACACATGAACCAAAGGAATGGTCCATCCATGCAGCACATTCTCCTGATGATATTGGACCTCTATCGACTGCTCCACGTACACCGTGTTGTCTTTGATATCCAACTCTCCCCATTAAAGGACATTAGAGTCATCATGAAGATACCTACGAAGTTAATAGACGTAGAAAATTTCATGCATCCTCTCCATCAACGGTGGAAATTCCAACTGGTATGCCACTTCTCCAACTCATCCCAACACCTCAAAGGGTCCAATGAACCTGGAAGAAATCTTTCTCCCTATACCAAAACTCTTCTACCCATGTCGAGGGGAAACCATCAAGAATATGTGTTCCCCAAACTCAAAGTCCAAGGGCCTCCACCTGCAATCAGTATACGACTTCTTCCGGTCATATGCTACCTTCATCCTCTCACGAACAAGCTGAAACTTCTCGGTCATTCCATATACCACCTCTGGTAAAAGAGAAACTATCTCCCCAACCTCTGTCCATCAAAAAGTTAAATGACACAGTCTTCTGTACAATGCTTCAAATGGATACATGCCAATATAATAGTGATAGATATTATTATAAGTGAACTCTACCAAGGGTAGCTGTCTTACCCAAGATCCTCCAAAGTCTAAGATGCATGCTCGAAACATATCCTCCAATGTCTGGATTGTCCGCTTTATCTGTCCGTCTGTCTATGGGTGGATAGTAGTGTTGAGGTGTAACCAGGTGCCAAAATTATGTTGTAATCCCTTCCAAAATCATGAGGTAAACAACACATCCTAGTATGAGACAATGGATCTCAGAACTCCATGAACTTGTACCACCTCATCTACATACCTCTTGGATAAGGCATTTACTACACTTGACTCCTTAATCACTAAGAAGTGGGACAATTTCTTTATCTAATCCTCTACTACCCATATATCATCATAGCCTCCCTGATACCTAGGTAACCCTATGAAAAAATCCATCATGATTTCATCCCACTTACAATTGAGTATATCTAATGTATGCAACAAACCATTAGGAACACAATGCTCAGCCTTCACCTGTTGGAATACTAATCACTTCACCACAAACTCTTCCACTGCCTGCTTCATCTCGAGACACAAAAATTTCATCCTCAATACAAGTTACATCTTATAAATCCTTGGCTGTACAAACAAGGGTGATATTTGAAAATCATGGAGGAATTACTCGTGCATTGCTACCATAACAAACAACTTTCCCTAAAACAACATCTAGTTCTGACCATCCTACGACCATCCTTTTGTAGCATCACTATAGACAACATGATCTCACATCACCTTTTCCTCTGAGTCTCTATATTGATACTCTTACACTTTCTACATTATAGATGGCTATATTATCATCTGAAACAAACAACTTCTACTTCCATCCATTCATACATCTATGTGAAAGGATACTAACTCCTCCATCACTTTCCAAACGTATGTATATTACAAAAAACCACCTTCTACAAATTTATACTCCAAGCATCGACCATGGAAATCCCCTTTCCTAAGGTTTATGAGATCTCAAATAATTGTCTTTAAGAAACTCCATCCACCTCCACTGTTGCAAGTTCAGGTCTCAGTGGGAAGAGATATACCTCAAACACTTGTGATCTGTTAAGATCACAAAGCAATCCCCAATGAGGTAATGTCACCACAACTTCAGTACAAACATGACCGCTGCTAGATTCATATCATTGATGGAATAGTAAATTTCATTGGGATTCAACTGCCTAAACCCATAAGAGATCACTTCTCACTACCGATTCAAGATTCATCCCAGTCCTAGAAATGAATAATCAAAAAACACTTAGAACATCACCCCTTACACTAGAAACTGGTGCACTGTGGCACTGACCAACATCCCATTCATATAATCGAACACTTCCTAGAACTGCTCACTCCACACAAAATCCTAGTCTTTCCTGGTCAAAGTTATCAACAGAGCTGCAACTCAAGAGAAATCAAGTAAAAACCTCTAGTAATAGCCTACATTACTAAGAAAACTATGAAATTATTCCACATTCTTGGGTGGTTCCCAAGAAAAAACCACTTCGACCTTTGAAGGTTCAACTAAAACACCCTACCAAGACACCACATTCATAAGAAAGTGCACCTCTCATGTTCAGAATATTCACTTGGACAACTTTTCGTAGAGCTTATGGCATCGAAGAACTTATAGGATGGTTGTTATATGCTTATCATTATCCACCTATGACTTTGAGTAAATCGAGATATCATCAATGAATATGATGATGAAACAATCCAAGAACTCATAGAGGATGGAGTTCATGAGTCCCATGAATATGGCTGGTGCATTCGTAACACTAAAAGTTATGACTACGAACTTGAAGTTCTCATACCTATATCTGAAATAAATCTTCAGAATATCACCATCCATCACCCAAAACTGGTGATATCCAAACCGTAGATTGATATTAGAAAACAAAATTTCCCCTCTCATATATTTGAAAAGTTCATCTATCCTTGGAAGAGGGTAACAATTCTTGGCCGCCACTTAATTCAACCTCTTATAGTCTATGCACAACCTTATACCACCATCTACCTTCTTCACAAACAATACTAAAGCACCCCACGATGACACATTGGGTCGGATAAGACATTTCTTCATTAGATCATCTATAAAAATCCGCAAATCCTTCAACTAAGAAGATTACTTCTGATAAAGATCCTTTGAAATCAGAGAAGCACCGGGCTACAGGTCTATCCCGAACTCAATGTCACATTGAGGGGGTAGAGTCGCAACATCCTTAGGAAAAATATCCAAGAACTCACCAATAACCCTAGGGACTTTAGTGTCCACTACTTACACTAACATCTCAACCAACAAGGAAAGAAGAGGCTCTACATACTAACTTCCCACCTGATAGCTCCGTCCATCGATGAAAGATACACATTGACCATGCATATCTAAAAACACGACTCTCCTTTGAAAGCAGTCAATAATGGAATTCATGGAATACAACCAATCGATGATGATAATGAAATTTTATTCCTGTATATATGGAAAGAAAATATCCCCATGGGACTGATGTGGTCCCATCATCAGTCTACATCCCCATCGCACATCAAACAAGCTGGTCTGACCTCCGACTGGCATACTCAACAATAGAGGAATGGGAATCCTCTCTATGTTTAGACCCATATAATGGTCTAGAGTGGGTATAATAAAGGAGTGTGAAGCTATTGAATAAAAAAATTATAGGTAAGGATACTAAACAAGCTGATAGTACCTCTAATGATCTCTAGTCCTACCGGAGCTGCTGCCTATGTTGCGTGAAACTAACCACACTCAGCTCCTCTTCCCCTATATTGATGAAAACCTCCAAGACCGTGCCTGGGTCAAGGTCTCTAAGGAACACCCTGAGGTCCTCCCCAACCTACTCTATCTCCCCTCAGTAGAGAAAAGGCATATTTTCCTTGTTGCTGGAATTTCCTGACTGGAAACTACTACTGAGGGTGGTGTTAAACTAGTCCTCTACCAAAATGAGCTCAAGAATCTACTGGGCACTGACTCTGAATATATCCATGAACCCCACAAAAGAAACACACTATAACCAATCCCATAGGAAATTAATGGAGACCACTAGCACCAGGAGTTCAAAAAGGAAGCTACTGAGGTCGTCTCCCTTTTGATCGGAACCTTTAAGGTTCCACTGCTTGAGATCTACCACTAACACCCCTACCTCTCAAAGAACTCTGTTGGATCCCCTCCTATGGTAGGCCTCTTCATGAGTGAATTTTCTCAATCAACTATTCCTTCTTCTAAACCTCCATATACATTGGCAATATAAAAGTAGTAACACAATACTAGATAAAAGGGTGGATGGCCTCCTCAATCCATCTCGTATGAGACTCCTCATCTGGAAAGAGATTTGTGGAGAAGTGAAGAAGATCCTTGAACTTGGTCTAAAGTTACCACACTAAAATACTCCCATACTAAAGGGAGAGTATCCCCTACCTCTTCTCAGCCTTCATAGTCAACAAAAGGAACTCCACCCATAATTCCTTTCAAAAGTCAACCCACAACATGTCTGCCTCTCTCCACTCCCCCATAAATAGCATCCACCACTGATGCATAGATCCTCGCATCTTACTGACTACCAAAAAGACCTAGTATTCCATTGGGTCCCAGATCAAACTAAAGGTTATATCAATCTCCTAAATCCAAATCTCCATCTATATCTCTAAAACACTTCCCTCATACTTTCCCAAGATCGTCCACTAGAAATCATGTAAAGTTCTCTACAACTGGTTGTCCTCCTCCATTGGATCAACCCTCTACCGATCAACCGAATAAGCCTGTTGATTATCCAATAAAAACATATATTTTAATTACATTTTAATGGTATTAAATGTTCATTTTTTATCTTATGGTCCTGAGTTAGTGCATTTTCATTATGAACATCCATTCTCATAATTTGTGCACTTCATGCCTAATATACACCAATTTAGGCACAATGAGGCATCTGATTCTAAGGAATGTAATTATTAATATTTTAATTTGATATTTTGGGAACTATATCTGCACTTAAATTTGAACATTTTTCATTCAGGTATCAATGGATGATTCATAAAAGATGATGGATATATTTGGAGATGAATGGAAGCAATTCTAGAGAAGGCATATTGGACACCATCCCACTTATGAGACGGTGGGGCCCAACATACAGGCCCAATGAATCCCAAATTTTGTGGGATGATAGAATAAATGTTTAAGAAAAAATAAATATTCATAATATAATGCTAATTAGTCCTCTATGGTGGTCATTAAGGCGGCCCAAGTTAGAGATAAAATTATGGTCCAGATTCTGAGGCCCATAAAACAGCCCACTAATTTGATCATATCTCGGAATCCACAACTCCAAATGGGACCAAATTTTACGGGCGGTTATAAGACATCCGAGGATCCATTGTATTCTTCTATGGATCACTTTGATTCAACCATATATAAGGTATGAAAAGCGCTTCTGTTCGGTGAAGGAAATCTAGCTTCCACCTCGGGTCAAGGGTGGAAAAATCAACTCTCCCTTACTTTCCACCCACCTATGGCCTACCACAATTAATTAAGAAGACTTGGACTATTGGAGTCTATACCCAAGGGCTCAAAAATTCCTATTTAAGGCAGTGTTGTTGGAGGATTTTGGGAATCTTTGGTGCTTGGTTCAATTGTAATGTTATGCTGCGATTTTGTTGTCTGAAATTTGTCTTTCACTTGTAAGTTGTACAATTCATTTTAGTTTCTTAATAAAAGTTATTCTTCTCCTCTTATTCTGTTATTATAAATCTCAATTTGATACCGTTTCCTCAAGGTGCTAATTTATTCACACCAAATCTTGTGAAATTATTCACACAACGGTGGAGTGATCATTTTATTTTTGTTCTTTTCTTTACTTCTCCATGTCCTCCCTCATGAGTCTACTTTCCGCTTCCATTGAAACCATGGGATAAATGGAGGGATAACCCACTTATGTGTTGATCCAATGAAGTAGAAAGGGGATGTATTGTATGTTATTTATCACCTCATTTATGTATAATCACTTCTTTAATTGGGATTTTTATTTGATGATTTTTAAACTCCATCGTCTGTGTTGAATTTAAGGCCACACAATTCAAGTGCTAATACAAACCTTTACCTTGAAGTGCTCAAAACTTTGATCCTTCAAGTGTATAGGTGATTAGTATTAAAGGGTGTAGGCATTAAACCAGTAAGTGATGATGTTTTTTTATCTCCTTAAATGAACCCATCTCAAATATAAGAAATTGAAATCATTAAGAAGGAAATACGTCCAATCCACCCCGAGCGATAACCTAGGATCAACTCATTATTTTAAATTGAATTCACTTAATTATCTTAGAGTTACTTTAAACCCATATAAAATAAACCCAATTTGGACACTTCATAGCCAAAAACAATCCATATAATGTACGTGTCTATAGGTTACTTCTTAGGTCTCTGAGGATTCGACAACCCAAGCTAAACTACAAGGATCGTCTTAACTTCTTCTCTTGGGTAAATTTGAGCGAGAATAAAATTTTGGCATCGTTTCTGGGGACCTAAGTAAGTCATATAAACACCCATTCTATTATCCCCCATTTCTTCTTTTCTCATCCAAATTTTCTTATCTTGTCCCTTTCCCGTTTTTTTTTCTTTTGGCGCATGTCCGCCTACACCCGCGATCAATCAAACCGTCTAGTTAGGGGAGATAGTCCTAGGGTTGGGGAGTCAAGTACACCAAGGTAACTCATTCCGTTAGATCCTAATATTCATAATACTCTACAGTCTAAAATTGGGCCCATTTCAATGGAAGGTATTCAAAGAAACCAACTCATAAACCCGGGTGGAAACCAAAATGGAAACCCAAATGAGGCAGCCCCAAACTTGGGGAATGCGATGGATCAAACCATGAATGACTACCTCACACATTCCGGGACCAATGCCCCCTCATGCATTAGACACAATTCCCTAGGAGATATAAACTAGATATTTAAACCCCAGGTCCTAAACCACCTTCCCACATCCCATGGAATGGAGTCCGAGATGTCACACATGCACATTAAGGAGTTCAATGACATTGTAGAAACCATGTTTCCCCCACATCAACTAGAATCATCTAAGATGAGGCTATTTACTTTTTATTTAGAGGATCGAGCTAAAAATTGGATAAAAAATTTGAGACCATCATCCATCAACTCTTGGGACCAACTACAAAGAGAATTCTACAAAAAATACTTTCCCCACCACAAAACAATTGCACTTAAAAAGAGCATACAAAACTTTTTTGAAAAAGAGGGAGAGTCATTCTATGAAACATGGGAGAGGTTCAAAGACACTCTAAACATGGTTCCACACCATGGTTTTTTTATTCCTGAACAAGTGAGAATTTTCTATGAAGGGTTGGGTCCAGGGAACAAACAATTCATTGACATGATGTGTAATGGAACCTTTAAAAACAAAGCCCCAAATGATGCTTACGAGTATCTAGAAAGCCTTTATGAACAAAACCAAACATGGGGAACTTCACCTTATTCTGAAAAGCCACAAAGAACTACTGGAATTCATACACTTAGAGAAGAGGAAATCCTTAGGGATAAACTCGCAGCACTCTCTAGGAAGGTTGAAGAGATAGACCTTAGGAAAGTCCATGAAATCCAAACTGTAGACCTTGTTTGCACAATTTATGACAAACATGACCATAAGACAGACAACTGCCCAACTATTCCATACATCAAGGATGTTCTTTTAGGAGTAACTATAGTGTAAGTAAATGATTTGAACTTTCAAAAGCCTTAATACCAAAACAACTTCAACCCAAGGTATAATGACCACCCAGGCTTCCGTTGGAAAGATAACCAACAACCTAGCCAACCACAGGGAAAAAATCCTTACCCCCATCAAAACTACCAAACCCATAACTAGTTCCAAACCCAACCTATCCAATACCAACAGCCACCGGTCCATTTTCAAAAAACCATCCCAACTCCAAAATATCCCTCTGGGATAAACAAACCTACTCAAGCACCCACCCAAACTATTCCACAAAGAATACTAGAACAACTATGCGAACAAATGGAAAGTATGAACTCAGAAGTCTCTTCCCTTAAACAATAACTTCAAACCATAAAAACTGGAAAGTCACCCATGCTTACTCAGGCGGTACCATCCTCAAATTCAAGGGGAGAGTCAAGTTGCACTCAAACAACTCATGAACAACTAAAGGCTGTGACTGTTTTAAGAAGTGGGAAATCAATTGAGAAACCTGAACAACTAATTCAGAACCCACCTGAAGATTCAAACTTGGATGAAAATTCAAATGAACCACAATATCAAACGAAGGAAACTGATAACATTTTCAAGGAAACAACTCTTCAACAAACAACCCCACAACCTGCACCATTTCCTCAACGCATGAGGGGGAAACCCAAGCCTGAACTGAGTGAAACATTTAGGGAAATATTTTCAAAAGTCAAGTTGAACATACCCCTTCTCGATGCAATACAAACCATACCTGCCTACTCAAAGTACCTTAAGGACTTGTGCACTTTTAAAAGAAAATTTTCACATAAAAACCAAGTCCTTTTGGCTGCTAATGTGAGAATCACCATTCAAAGGACCATTCCTCCTAAGTTGAAAGACTCAGGTTGCCCTTACATCAATGTTGAACTAGGATAAATCAAAGTTGTCATGGCCTTGTGTGATCTAGGTGTTACTGTCAATCTCATCCCCTATGTCGTGTACTACCAGTTAGTCCTAGAAGAACTTCAACCCACATCTGTCACACTTCAACTTGTTGATCGTAGCATTAGGGTTCCAAAGTGGATTTTAAAGGATGTTCTGGTAAAGGTTGAAAACTTCATCTACCCTGCTGACTTCATTGTCCTTGAAAACCATCCAAACTTAGGAAATAAGGAACAAACCCCAATCATCCTTGGCCATCCTTTTCTTGCAACAATCAACTCTGTTATCCAAGTCCGAAATGGGAACATGACCATCACCTTTAGGAACATGAGTCTAGAATTGAACATCTATAATGCAAGCTCACAAATAGGGGATGAATAGAAAATTCATGAGGTAAACATGATAGGAATCATTGATAATGAATCCATAGAACATCAAGGAATATTTGATGGATGTTTAAGTCAAGATAAGATTGATTTCCTTTGTTCATAAGAAGGAAGTTTATCTCCTTGGATTGAATCATTTTCAAATTTCTCTTATGATGAAGTCTTAGGTCCAACAATAAGTGAAACCTTTCAGTAAACCACATTCATGGAGACCGATCAAACTTTCTTCCCTAAATCTGATCAAGCCAATCTAGTAGATGAAACTTCTACATGTGGGGAATCAATCTTGTCTAAAACTTTAGGAAATAAAATTGATCTTGATCCAATGTCCCAATCTTCTACTGAAATTCTGAACCAACCTGATCTTGAATTGAAGGAACTTCCTCCTGCAATAAAGTATTCCTTCCTAGGGGACAATCAAACACATCCTATTTTCATTTCTTCCTCTCTTGAAGCCAATCATGAGAGGATGCTTCTAGATTTCATTAGGAAACATAATAAAGCCATTGGTTGGACCCTATATGATATTCCCAGGATTATCCCACTTGTTGGGACTCATAGGATTATTCTGGAATCTGATTCAAAGCCATGTTGTCAACCTCAATGGCAACTCAATCCTAATCTCATGGAGGTAGTAAGGAAGGAACTTCTGAAATTGTTAAAAGCTGGTATCATATATCCCATAGCTGAGAGTGAGTGGGTGAGCCCAATCCAAGTGGTTCCAAAAAAGGTCGGAATCACAGTGATAACCAATGAGGATGGAGAGATTCTTCCAACAAGGGTGAGTAGTGGATGGAGGGTCTGCATTGACTATAGGAAGCTAAACTCATTCACCAAGAAGGACCATTTCCCCTTACCATTCATTGACCAAGTCCTTGAGAGAGTGGCAGGTCATGCCTTCTACTGTTTCTTATATGGGTACTCGGGGTACAATCAAATTGAGGTCTCCCTAGAGGATCAAGGGAAGACTACATTCACATGTCCATTCAGAACCTTTTCTTTCAAAAGCATGCCCTTCGGGTTATGCAATGCCCTTGGAACCTTCCAGTGGTGCATGATGGGAATCTTCTCAGACATGGTAGGGGATTTTCTAGAGGTCTTCATGGATGAATTCTCTGTGTTTGGGGATACATTTGAGGGATGTCTTCAGAATGTGGAGAGAGTCTTGTCAAGATGTGAAGAAAAGAATCTGGTCCTAAACAGGGAAAAATGTCATTTCATGGTTAAAGAGGGACTAGTTTTAGGCCATCTGGTCTCAGGTAGGGGGATTGAAGTTGATAAAGCCAAGGTTGACATCATTCGTCACCTTCCATCACCCAAAACTATCAAGGAAGTGAGGTCTTTCTTAGGACATGCTTATTTCTATAGAAGATTCATCAAGGACTTTAGTTCAATATCTTGTCCCCTTGGTGCTCTCCTAGTAAAGGATGCTCCATTTGTTTGGACAGAAAGCTGTGAGGGTTCATTCTCAACCCTCAAATCCTCTCTCACCTCTCCTCCCATTATGAAATCTCCAAATTAGAACCTTCCTTTTGAACTTATTTGTGATTCCAGTGACTTTGCTGTAGGAGCTGTGTTAGGAAAATGTTGTGATAAAAATACTTATGTCATTGTTTATGCAAGAAAATCCTTAAATGATGCCCAAATAAACTACACCACCACTGAAAAAAAGTTACTTTCTATTGTGTTTTCCTAAGAGAAGTTTAGGTCCTACCTCTTAGGATCCCCCATCACTGTGTTCACTAACCATTCTGCACTAAAATACCTCTTCCAAAAACAAGATGCTAAGGCTAGACTGATTAGGTGGGTCCTTCTCTTACAAGAATTTGACCTCATAATCAAGGATAAAAAGGGCGTTGAAAATGTTTTAGTAGATCACCTATCAGGATGGAATTCAAAGACAACTCAAATCACCTTTCTATGTCTGATTCATTTCCTGATGAACACCTATACTCTGTGAGTGACTGCCCTTGGTATGCCGACATAGACAATTTCTTAGTTACAGGAGTCATTCCAAAATTCTTAGGGACTCAAGCTCGAAGTAAATTCCTTTCTGATATTAGACACTATGTGTTTGATGATCCATACCTCTATAAGTTATGCCCTGACCAAGTCATTAGGAGGTGTGTTCCAGAATCTGAACAAGATTCCATCCTTAAATTCTGTCATAGTGAGGCATCTGGAGGTTACTTTTCCTCTAAGAAAACATCTGCTAAGATTCTTCAATGTGGTCTCTTCTATCCCACCCTCTCAAGGGACTCCTACACATTTTTTCAAAGTTGTCCTAGGTGTTAATAAGTAGGTTCCATCACAAAAAGGAATCAAATGCCACTCACTCCCATCTTAGTGGTTGAAATCTTTGACTGTTGGAAAATTTATTTCATGAGTCCCTTCCCAAACTCTCGGGGATACCTATACATATTATTATCTGTTGATTATGTCTCAAAATGGGTTGAGGCCATTCCCACTAAGTCCAATGATCATCAAGTTGTGATTCGACTTCTGAAAGAGAACATATTTTCAAGATTTGGAATTCCTAGGGCTATAATCAGTGATCGAGGAACCCATTTCTACAACCACCCATTCTCTTCACTCATGTCTAAGTATGGTATTTCTCATAAAGTGTCCACCGCATACTATCCTCAAACCAATGGTCAAGCTGAGTTAGTGAATAGAGAGATTAAGCAAATTCTTGAAAAAACTGTCAACCCCTCTAGGAAAGATTGGTCTGAGAAACTATTAGATGCTCTTTGGCCCTATAGAACCGCATATAAAACCATTTTAGGAATGTCCCAATATAGGTTAGTTTATGGTAAAGCATGAAATTTTCCAGTGGAGATTGAACATAAGGCCTTTTGGGCAATTAAGAAAATGGATTATGATCTCTCATTGGCCGAAAAAAAAGGAAATTAGATCTCAATGAACTGGAGGAACTAAAAATGGAGGTGTATGAAAATTCAAGGATCAATAAAGCTAGAGTTCAAGCCTACCAATCTAGGAATATCAAGGTCAAACATTTTGAACCAGGAAAACTTGTGCTCTTGTATAGTTCAAAACTTCATTTACACCCATGAAAGTTAATGTCTAGATGGTCAGGTCCTTTCATAGTGCATCATGTATACCCCCATGGGGCAGTAGAGATTCAAGATCCCACTAGTGGTCACATTTTCAAGGTCAATGGTCAAAGGTTAAAAATATTCATTGAATCATTCAATAAACAAGAAATATATGTTGAGTTAATTGATCCAATCTATGAACCAGGAAAAAATTGATAAATTTAGGATCTATGTCGGGCTAACGACGTTAAACAAAGCGCTTCACGGGAGGCAACCCGTGGTTTTTATGTTTCTAAACTTTCTGAATCATCTTTATTTTTAAAATAAGATTAATTAATCATTTTTATATTTAAAAATAAAAAAATATACTTTTGACATGTTCTTCTTTTATGAGTATGGATGGGTACGAAAGGGGAGCATCATATTCATCCGTGTCACGTGTTGTGATCCTTGAGTAATAACTTACCCATAAATTTAAAAAGAAGACAATTTATCATCAGTTTATTTTGTTTTATTTTTATTATTTTATAGGTTAATATAAAAATAATAAAAATAATAATAATATAATAATAATTAAAAAAGGGGACATGCCATAGGTCGTGGGGCAAACCCCGTCACAACCGGCGAAGCCACGGGGGCTCGAACCCGGGACTGAAGGGAGACAGGGGCGCACACTTACCACTGACCTACGGCTTAATGTGATTAATTATTCGATAATTTTTATATATATACTTATATTTTACTTATATATAAATATATATATATATTGTTTTGTTTGTTTGTTTTCTTTTTTCCACTAGGGAACTTTGCAAGCGACATGGATATCAAAGGACTAAATTTGAGCGACAAGAACTTCAAACTTCAACCACCAGGTGACTTCATTCCATGATCCTCATATTTCAATTTCCTTATTGAACTCCCCTTTTATTCCTCTACCCCATTCTAAATTTTATTTTTATGAAACTAGGGACAGTTTCATTCTAAGTTGGGGGGTGTGGAAACAAAATGTTTGTTTAAAAAAAACAATGATAAAAAAAAAGAAGTAAAATTCATTTATCATTCATATAATAAAATATTTTCTCACATTAAAACTACATAGAAAATAAATTTTATTTCCTTGACTCTTAATTTAATTCATGATTAAGTTTAATAGAATTGATTTTGGAATTTTGGTTGTCCAATGAAAATTTTCATCATTTTTATTTTCATCCATTAAATAAAAATGCCACAATGCACGTCCTCTAGACTGTGGGGTACTAATTTGAATTTTTGGGGTCCCATAATAAATAGAATAGGCTGGTTTGACTTTTATGAATAATATTAGTATTCAAAAAATAAAAAAAATAAAAAAAATTGCGTGTAGAGCAATGGATTGATAAAATGCGAGGCTTTCGGCACTTGGGGATCGTGACTCCAGAGTTGTCTAGCCCTGAGTTTTTTAATCTATCTCTATTTATTGTAATATGACTTTGTTTTTGATTAAGTTAACTCGAGACGATGCCCGAGTATGTGGGCTTCACTTGGTGCCCTAAGGCCTTTGAGTCTGGGAGTCATCGGCAAAGTCTTACTACATGGGTAAATTTGATTAACTGCAATATCAATTACTATAGAAATATTGAAAAAAAAAATCCAAAAAAATGAATGAAGAATAATCATATTAGGATTAAATGTGATTCCACCTAGCACTTCCATGATTTCCCCCTTGAATGAAAATGAACCCCCATATCTATTGTGATTCACAACACATCATTACACCTAATTGAGTTGGATGAAGTATGATGATGGATTTGATCAAAGGAATGGGCTTGGGATTGGGATCTTCTTTTAAATTCATCTTTTTTTAAATTATCTTGATAGGTTATAAAAATATATTTGTGTGCAGTTTACATTGTGAGCACTTTTTGTTATAATGTGTTTGAAGAAAGGAATTCAAATAAAATCATTGAATTATTTGCTCGGGACTAGCAAATATCAAGTTGGGGGGTGTGATTATCCAATAAAAAAATATATTTTAATTACATTTTAATGTTATTAAATGTTCATTTTTTATCTTATGGGCCTGAGTTAGTGAATTTTCATTATGAACATCCATTCTCATCATTTATGCACTTCATGCCTAATATACACCAATTTAGGCCCAATGAGTCATCTTATTCTAAGGAATTTAATTATCAATATTTTAATTTGAGATTTTGGGAACTATATATACAATTAAATGTGAACATTATTTATTCATGGATCAATAGATGATTCATAAACGATGATAGAGATATTTGGAGATGAATGGAAGAAATTCTAGAGAAGGCAGATTGGACACTAGCCCACTTATGAGACTGTGGGGCCCAACATACAGGCCCAATGAATCCCAAATTTTGTGGGATGATAGAAGAAATATTTAGTAACAAATCACTATTCAAAATATAATGCTAATTCGGCCTCTATGGTGGTCATTAAGGCGTCCAAATTTAGAGATAAAATTATGGTCCAGATTCGGAGGCCCATAAAAACATCCCACTAATTTTATCATATATCGAAATTCACACTCCAAATGGGCCCAAATTTTACATACAGTTAAAAGAAATCCTAGGATACATTTTCTTCTTCTATGGTAGACTCTGATTAGGCCATATAGAAGTTATTACAAGCGCTTCTGTTTGGTGAAGGAAATATGGCTTCCACCTCAGGTCAAGGGTGGAAAAATAAACTCTCCCTTACTTTCCACCCACCTATGGCCTACCACAATTAATTGAGAAGACTTGGACTATTGTAGGATCTACCCAAGGGATCAAAAATTCCTATTTAAGGTAGTGGTGTTGGAGGATTTTGAGAATATTTGGTGCTTGGTTCAATTGTAATGTTATGCTTTAATTTTGTTGTCTCAAATTTGTCTTTCACTTGTAAGTTGTTCAATTCACTTTAGTTTCTTAATAAAAGTTCTTATTCTCCTATTATTATGTTGTTCTAAATCTCACTTTGATACCGTTTCCTCAAGGTGTAAATTTATTCACACCAAATCTTGTGAAATTATTCACACAACGGTGGAGTGATCATTTTATTTTTGTTGTTTTCTTTACTTCTCCATGTCCTCCCTCATGAGTCTACTTTCCGCTTCCATTGAAACCATGGGATCAATGGAGGGCTAACCCACTTATGGGTTGATCCAAGGGAGTAGCAATGGGCTGTATTGGATGTTATTTATCACCTCATTAATGTATAATCACTTCTTTAATTGAGATTTTTATATGATGATTTTTAAACTCCATCGTCCGTGTTGAATTTAAGGCCACACACTTCAAGTGCTAATACGAACCTTTACCTTGAAGTGCTCAAAAATTTGATCCTTAAAGTGTATAGGTGATTAGTATTAAAGGTTTTAGGAATTAAACCTGTAAGTGATGATGTTTTTTTATCTCCTTAAATGAACCCATCTCAAATATAAAAAATTGAAATCATTAAAAAGGAAATACGTCCAATCCACCTCGAGCGATAACCTAGGATCAACTCATTATTTTAAATTGAATTCACTTAAGTATCTTAGAGTTCCTTTAAACCCATATAAAATCAACCCAAGTTAGCCACTTCATAGCCAAAAATAGTCCATAGAATGTACGTGTCTATAGGTTACTTCTTAGGTCTCTGAGGATTCGACAACCCAAGATAAACTACAAGGACCATCTTACCTTCTTCTCTTGGGTAAATTTGAGCGAGAATCACCTGCTAAGCCTCAAACACCTGATCCACATGCAGAATATGAATTATTTCCATAGTTTAAAAAAGTAAATAAGAAATTACTAATCCCGACTAGTATGAAATTTTATTTAAGATTCATTTGAATTCATTATTTTCATGACATCCATTTTAACCTTACCATAACAACCCAATTAAGATAATAATAAAAGTCATTATTATTCATGTACCTTTCCTAGGGTCTCTAACTTTCAAACAGTGTAGCCTCACTTGGTCATTCGATAGGCTCAGAGTCCTTGTATCAGATCATGGGAGGCCCTAAAATCCTGTGTCCTAGTCAGTCTTCCATATCCTATGTCATGCACCAAGGTCACCTGGTTATCCACTAAAATAGAATAATATTAATTGTTAATATTTATAATATTCATGAGATTAATTATTCATAAACACAATTTTAGTTCATTTTACACTTTGAACATTATTTCACATTATGATTGTAATTCTTTGTTAAAGTGCACTATTACTTGGTACATATTTAAACGCATCCTAAAATAAAAAATGGTCTTAATATTATTTTCATATTTTATTTTCAGGTCTCCCATGCTATAAGGAACAATTCATGTTTTTTGAGCACTAGAAGATTCACATTACAAGACCACCAAAGTTGGCCTTGAACTAACAATATTCTGGGAAAAATAAACTGGACAACAGCCCTATAAAGAGACTATAGAGGCCAAGATACAAGCCCAATGATTCTAAAATTTTAACTTAATATAGATGAAATAATGGATAACATTTCATCCAATATTTACAAGAGCTAATTAGGATGTTTTAATAGAGTTCTAGGTGTCCCAATTTGGAAATGAAATTATGGGCCAGATTCTATGCCCTAAAAAAACATTCCACCATTTCGACAATATCTCTCAAAAAAAATTACTTTGGGTTGAAATTTTATAGGAGGTTAGGAGACATCCAGAAATACATTTTATAATTCTATGTCCCACTCTAATTTGGCCATCTAGAAGGTCATTTAGATGTGTCTTTTCAGTGGATGCAAGCTACCTTACACTTTAGGTCAAGGGTGGAAAAGTCTAAGTTCCACAAGCTTTCAACCACCCTAAGCCTACCATACTCAAGTGGGATGACTTTCACTATTGGTGGCTTGACCCAAGACTCCTAAAATGTATATTTAATTCAGTGGTGTTGTAGGATTTAATCATATTTGGTGATTTGTTTAATTGTAATGTTATGCTGCGAATTTGTTGCCTTGAGTTTGTCTTTCTCATGTAAGTTGTTCAATTCACCTTAGTTTCTTAATAAACTTTCTTATTATCCTCTTATTTTGTTCTTCTTTATATCACGTTGATACCATTGGTTCAAGGTGTGAATTTATTCCCACCAAACCTTGTAAAATTATCACACAACTGTGGAGTGATCGTTATTTCATTATCTTTTTTTTACTTCTCCAATTCCTCCCTCATGAGTCTACTTTCCACTTCCATTGAAACAATAGAATAAATAGAGGGATAACCCACTTATGTGTTGATACAAGGGATTAGAAAGGGTCTGGATTGGATGTTACTTCTCACTCCATTAATGTCTAATCAGTTCTTTTAATTGATAATTTTGTTTGAAGATATTTAAACTCGTTCATCCTTGTCAAATTTAAGGCCGCACACTTCAAGTGATAATACGAACCTTTACCTTAGAGTGCTCAAAACTTTGATCCCCCAAGTGTATAGGTGATTAGTATTAAGGTGTGGAGGTATTAAACTAGTAAGTGATGATGTTGTTTGATCTTATTAAATAAACCCATCTCAAATATAAGAAATTGAAATAGTTGAAAAAGGAATGCATCCAATCCACCCCAAGTGATAACCTAGGATCAACTCATCCTTTTAAATTGAATTAACTCAAGTCTTTTAGTGTTCACTTAAACCTATATAAAATCAACCCAAAGTTGGACACTTAATATCCAAAAACAGTCCATAGAATGTATGTGTCTATAGGTTTCTTATTAGGTCTATGAGAATTCGAAAACCCAAGCTAAACTACAAGCGACCGCTTAACCCTAAAACTTGGGTAAATTTGGGCGAGACCATCACATGACATCATTTCCCAACCAACCCAGAAAATATGCACTATAACTAACTCCAAACTATATCCTTTCTCTCAACTATCTCCCATGATACAATTCGATCGCAACACCCTCCCTCCAAATATTCCCCTCCTGAGTTGGCACTGAAGGAAGAGAGATAATGACCCTCAAGTCCCGCCTCTAGTAGGCCCCGGGGTGGCGACTAGCACCAAGGGTAAAAATACCTCATAATATAGGAGGCATTACCCTTTATAAGAAAACAATATTGGAAGATAAGATGGTTCATCCCAAAACAACTCCAAGACATAATATATATAAAAGAAATTCAAAACCATCCCACATGAATGTTCAAAACAAAACTATTACAAATAACATAAAACTCCAAAGTAAGTATCCAAAGTAAAACTAAGCAGTGACATAACAACCGTCCCAAAATTCCAAGCTAGTGAGGTCCATCACAGTCTATGTAATCATCCTAGAGACCTAAAAGTTTTTTATATACATAGGGTGAGCATTCAAGTATACTCAGTAGGAAAACCAAAGTCTCTTGGGCATAATTGAGAGAAGCATACTAATGCACCCATGAGAAAATAGTAGAACCAATAGCACCTAACAATCATACTAACCATCCCCACATCACTAAGGCATGCTCACCAAATAACGCAAGTCAAGTAAAGTAATATAGTAATCACGTCGATGATATGGTACCTCATACCACTTTACCACTGATTATCTTCTCTCACACCCTAAGGTAAAACATCTCGGCACTCCCACCTCTTCCGAACACACCAAACCACAACCCACCCACACACCTGGGCCTTGTAGCTAGTTATGTCACCTGGGAAAACAAAGATCATCACATCTCACATGCACACACATGACCCTCATAACCGCATCACATACCACTAGTAGAAACCTAGGCCACAAACCACACCTCATCCCGAAGACACCTGGGAAAGCACAACACATCTTCATCCTAAAGACACCTGGGAAAAACATAGCTCTCCTGCAGATACCTGGGCCCCATAAACAACAACTTTCCCAAAGAATCTTGGGTTATCACCACCAGTAAGAGGGATCAGGGAAGAGATGGTAGCCATCCATCCATCCTTCCACCAGGATGTTTGGGAAAGACACCCTCCCCCATGACGTTGGGGGTGTTCGGCACATAGTGATCAACTAGGTTGGGATAAATATAAATATAAAAAGGAAAATTCAAGTAGTACATATATGATACCAAATAATCAAGACCAACCTATGGGTTTTCAACCAACAACCAAATAAAAAAATTGCCTTTACTGCTACCTCTAAATGCACAACCACATAACAAGTCGCAAACTAAAATAGTACCCCCATCCAATTAAATTAACAAACTCAAATTATTTATTAAAAAAATAATTTATTTATTCCACCTCTATTTGAGAAACTACTAGGAACATCACACAAAAGTCCACACTGAAAAAGTCACATAGAGGAAGAAGAACCCTGGTAAATTAACCCACTTCACATTCCTCTCCATTTAACACCCATTCCAGCCTCTTCCATCATCATTTTTCAAGCTAATCCCACCCAATCCATGCTCTCAATAGAGATACCCCCCCAACTCATAGCTTTACCTAGCAACACATAACTGCACAACCCGATCACAACCCTGTTGTACAACACTTCCCATACATTCCACAACCACACCCCTTTATAGACACATCTAGGTTCACAAAAAAACAAACTCTTGACCTAGTATTCCTTCACACCTTCCAAAAAACCCTACAACACATAATAGTTCTCACAAATGTATCACCACACAAACCTGTGCTACAAAATATTCATATTTAACAAATAATATGTTCTTTAATTCCACTTTGTTATTTCAGGGGTTACCATAGAAATATTATGATCCAGGGGTGCGTCTATTTATTATCCAGATATACATGGTTAACAATATTTTATATAAAGGTATTAAAGAAAAACAAAAAAAATTATTCAGTAACTATCTCATGCACAATAAAATACCCCCAACGGCTATGATTTTTAGTAGGCGTATAGCCCATACAATTCAAAACAGTGATAAAAAACTAACAATAAAAAATTATGATCATACATCACTTTCCACAGCCCCTGTTTATTTATTTTAAACCGATTTTATTATCTTTATTGAATTTATGATCAACAATTTTCACAAGGATACATTCTTATATCCACCCCACATGATACACAAATAAGAAAGATGAAGGTAATCCTACTTGGAAGAAGAGGTGATCAGCACTTCCTTGTTACTCAAAGATAGGGGGTGTGCATGTAGCATAAAACTCTAAGGAAAACTTGAGAAACCAATCCAACACAATGGAATGACTCCTTGAGTAAGAAAGGTTCTGGGTGCCTTGTACCAAGAGAGAACAAAGAAGAAAAACAAGGAAGAAGGGTGGTGGCCTTTAGAACTAGGGTGGTTCTTCCTAGCACATAAGTTCACCAAAGGCTTGTCACCAGATTTCTGATACCACATAGTTAGGATTTTATTTAATGAATCTCAATTTCTCATTGTTTTGACACTTGTTTAATACCCAATTCAAACCCAAACCCCCTATTTTAAACTAAATACCCCTCCCCTTGATCTTTGATCTCCCCCATTCATCTCCCCTTGGTTCTTAAATGATGGATTGAACTAGTGATGCTAGAACAATGAGTTTCTTCTATATCTACACTATTTTACTCTTACTATAGGGGGATGATCATGGATATATGATGGATCTATATTTTCTATGTGGATCTGATAAAAAATTACTTCTTCCTTTACATATCAGTGATACATCTAGAATTTTGATGATGTATCTTGATTGTATCGAGATCTACCATCAATTATCAATGTATTACAAGCATGTGTTTATGAATCATATTCTTAGGCCTCTTCTTAATGGATGATTGATGATAAAACTTAAATCTATTAATGATAACATAAAATATTTCTAGTGGTTTCAACATGTCAACGACATCCCTTTACACCATACATTGATACCTCATTAATAATGGTCATTTTTTTGAAAGTTTCCATAGATCGATCATCTTAAGACTCTTTTCTACTTGAATCAAATCTTAGATATCTTTTTAGATGATGGTTTAATAGTGGATCAAAGTTCATAGGCTAGTCCCAAGGTTTTCTTCTAGATTTGATGAGGAATTCATGATCTGTTATTGAATCAATAATAGATCTAGTGAATTGATGTCCTCTTCCATTAATGGACTTTGTGAGGTATGTGATTCTATAAAAACCTTATTGACTTGGAACCTCCTTAGGTATCCTTTATAAACAACTTTCTTGATGAACCAAAACCTGAGTTAGGTATGCTAGATGTTAAATCTAGTTATCCATGGGTGTGAAACTCAATTCGAATTTTTATCCTTTCATGAAATTTTTAGTACTCCTTCAACTATATTGAGGTAGGAAGTTTCTTAACATTTTGGGATCTTGTATACACCGATTTCCTTGGTATTTTACTTATGTTGGCATAGTTTGTTTGACTATTCCTGATAGAGATCACATGTGGGTGTGGGTGTGTGACCCATGACACCCGTTTACGATGCTTGATGCCTTTATTCTACTCATAAGTTTTTTAACCATGTTATATGTTGATCACATATATTGTTTGTAGATACTATATTATTTTGATGATACATTATTTTTTTCCTTGTATTTTATGCCCTGTTATGTGTGTTACCATGACTTTGGAGGTTTTATTCTTGGTACTAATAATAGGTGGACCATCAAGATATGTTATCCTTCATAGGGGGAGTGTGTACGACTTGTAATGATGGCGATGATGGACCTCAGAATAGTGTATGGGCATTAAAACCTGGAGGCTTGACCCAAGGTTGTGATATTAGGGGAATGATGGCCTCGAGGCCTGACCCGAGGCATAGAGGGGGTATGATGTCTTGTATGCCTGACCCTTTATGGGGTTGGGATATGATTTTCTAGATGTCTGATCCAACTTGATTCCCTGAGACTATCGAGATACATGATTACCAACATTATGGATAATTCTTAATCACTTGTGATATCTTATGATTATCCTTCTGGAATGGAGTCAAAGTAGGTATAACTGAGGCTTTTGGTGGCTTGGTTAGCACACAGGTTCTTAGTATATGATTGTTTATGCTTTATTTAACATCTATTATTATCATGGAATAAACGTATCTTACTCATGCATGCTTGTTAAGGACACGTCGATTGCATCTTAATGGGTTTTATTACTCACACCATTCATAGGCATCTCAATGCTCATACAAACTTCATTTATGGGGATCCAGGAAAGGGAAATATTCCCATGGTAGATGTTTTAACTGAGGATAATGGATATGGAAGTGGTATCAGGATGTACTCTAGAGGATTCTTCAGTATTACTTATTTATTACTTACACTCTTTATACTCTGGTTTGGATTTCTACATGGGGAGCCCGATTTATTTATTCATTGATAACTTATGTGTCATTTGATATTTTATTATGATACTTAATCTTCAAACTTGATTAATCTAATTTTTATTATATGTTATTTATGTTTATTTTTTTATGGATATGATACTGAGAGTATGGTCTCCCCATAGATGGAGTTTGAACCCCCATTATTTTTCTGCAGTATCTTTTGTATAGGGAGTCATGCATCAACTCTTGTGGATCTTTGGATCAAACCATTAGGTTTAGGTTGGGGTATTACAAAACTTATTTTGCTATAATTTTAAATTAAAATCCCATAGTAGGTAGTTCTAGATCATGTGTTGGATAGTTTATCGCATGAGGATTCCATTGATGTGAATCATAAGCAATCACCTGATCATTACATATCATAACACAACCAATTCCCTTCAAATACACATCATTATAGATGAAAAATCACCATCTCTAGATGGAAGGGATAAAATTAGAGCATTCACTAATCTTATTTTCATTTCTTAGAAATATTATTCACATTCTTTCATCCATCTAAATTTAAATCTTTTTCAAGTTATCTTAGTTAATGGGATAGATAATGAGAAATTTTTTCAACAAAGCATCATTAGTACCCCACTAATTCAAGAAAACTACAAATATATATGACATTATTGTTCTTGTAAACTATTTAACTAATTTAGTTTTAGCTAGATCAATATTTATTCAATATTTATTTACAATATTTCTAAGGAAATAAATATTTTTCAACCAGAATTCAAATTTATTAAATTGTATTTTAATATTTATAGGAAAATCCTTAGGTGTTTTCCATTATATTTATAAGTTTTTTAATATACCAAAATATCATTAATGAACATAACCACAAATGTATCCAAAAATTCATGGAAAAATATATTCATAAGGTCCATAAATATAGCTAGATCATTTTTCAACATGAAGGGTATAACCAAAAACTCATAATTTTTAAACCTAGTAAAAAACACCATATTTGAAATGTCAACCTCATTCACCTTCAGTTGATGGAACCCATACCTGAGATTAACCTTTAAAAAATACTAAGCTCCCTATATCTTATCAAAAAAGCAATTGATATGAGAAAAAAATACTTATTATTAAAAGTGATATTATTAAAAGCACTATAATTAATGTAAATACTCATGGAACCATATTTATTTTTAATAAACAAAATAGGATCACCCTATAGTGAAGTGCTAGGATGAATGAATACTTTATTAAGAAACTCTTGTAACTATTTTTTTATTCCAAAAGTTCTACTAGAGTTATTCGGTAAGGAGGTTTTAAAATTGTATTAACATTAGGCACTAATTTAATAGTAAATTCAGTCTCCTAATCAAGTATAATACTAGAATATTAATCAAGAAATAAATCCACATATTCATTAACTATAGGAAATCACTAATTTGAATAGTTTCCTTCTTATCCATAATATGTGAAAGATGACTTTAATTTTTATCTTTAATCAATTTCTCATAACATTGATATATTATCAAATATAATAATTCATTCTTATATCAGAACTAAAAAACATTTTTGAAAATGAATTCTTTAGCTTTATAATCTATTTTAGCATGATAAATAGAAATACAATCCATACTCACACTAGAAAAAAAAAGCAAGAATTAAAAGCTATATTTTTCTTACTTCTGGTAGTTTATACCACCACTAAATCATCTAACATAAGTTAACAAAACTACCATGTATTTCAAATTTAGTATTCATTTAGCTACAGTTTTTTCCTTTAGCAGTAGTTTCTGTATGTATTGTTTTTTTAGCATTTAGTGGTAGTTTTGACTTTATTTAGCAGTAGTTTTTTAAAAAAATAACCTAAAAATAAAATAGATAAAATGAACCTAACCATTACTAATATATATATCAGTGTTTATGTTTATTGGTGGTTAATAGTAACTACTGATAATTAAGATTTTATGTTGTTTATTTAGCAGTGGTTTATGAAAACTACCGCTAAATATTTCTCTTAATTTTTTTATTATTTAATAAAAAATATAAATATAAAAAATATAGCATATAATAAACTAAAACAAAAATACATATTAAACCCATCATACATCATACATAATAAATGATACATCCACAGTCATATATACATACATCAAAATTCACTATAATCTCAATCACTATAAGCTCATTCAACAAATAACCTCAATCAACTCATACCTAAGGAATCAATGTATACATATAAAACATGTCCAGAAACAACCCATGCCCAATACATGTCAACCCTACAGCCTTTTTTGTGTCAATCTACCTCCAAATCATCTCATCAATTGGAACCAACCACATTATCTCATCAACTGTAATAAAAATAAAATAGAAATTAAAACTAAACATAAAAAATAATAATCACAGTAGAATCATTGATAAAATTTAAAAATACCATGGAAACTAAGAACCATAATGACTGCTTTTTGAATAATTTCATATATTAGAATGCTCAACATCCTATCTACTTCCAAGATCTATCACCTATAATAAAAACTAGAACATTTAAGAAAATAAATACGAAAGAGAAAAGACACAGAATATATTTAGAATGTTGCACATAAAATTTATTATTTTATTAATAAAACAGAAGAAATTTTGACATAAAAATAATAATATATCATTCAAAACAATTTGAAAACCTAAAATAACCTATTTAAGATATTATTTAATACTTGAAACTCGAAAGGGATAAGTATATAACATTCTAATTAATTTTTAAATCGGCATACGGTGTGCTTGAAATTTACATAATAAAAAAAATAAATACTTTGATATAAAAATAGGTCATATATTTCAAAAATAATGCAATGGAGATTTCCCCATGATTTCTCATCATTATAAGTTCTTTTTCTATGCTTTTGACTGTTACATGAACAATTTACTGTTTTAAAACACTAAAACACATTTAGAGAAATTATAGGAAAATCATAAATTAAAAGGATGTTTTATCAGTTCATACATTTCAAAAATAAGTTCATGCTCATTTTCTTTTGATTTCATGGTAATCCGAGGACATTTTCTTGGTTTTGACCCCCCGAAACATGTTTTTTAAGGCTTTGATACCTTTAAAAATTGTTTACCAAGTAATTCCAACTACACTGCATATCAGAATGACATGTTTCCTATGTTTACACATCAAAAATAACTAAATGTTGGTTTTTCCACGATTTCACATCAATATGAGTTCATTTTATATAGTTTTTACCATTACACGCATATTTTAGTGTTTTAAAACTCTAAAAATGGTTTTACAGGCATCTGGAGAAAACCATAACTCAAAATGACATGTCGTCAATTCCTATATTTCAATAATAAATCTAAAGTAATTTTCCTATGATTTACTAGAAATTCTATGTTTTTTTCTTGGTTTTTACTTCTTGACACATGTTTTTAAGGGCTTCGATACCAGTAAAAACTATTTACTGAGTCATTAAGATCATACCACACATAGTATTGATGTGTTTTCAGTGTGTACATGTCAAAAATAACTCAATAATGTTTTTACCATGATTTCATTTCAATGTGAGGTTTTTTTCTATGCTTTTGACTGTAACACACACATTTTAGTGTTTTAAAACACGCAAAATGCATTTACCTCTGTCATGTTACTCAATTCATTGAAGAGTTATCTCAGTTTCACCCACCCTAGGTTTATCAAGAAACCACCCGTATACGTAAACAATTCCCAAGAACCATAACATAATCATAACAGATGAGAAAGCATAAAGGAAAGATAAAATTTCCACATTGTAATCACAAGATATCAGTTCAAGATATTTACATAATCAATTCATTATAAAAACCATTTTTAATGCCAAAATACATAAAAAGGGTATATGGTATTTACTTTTCCTTTTAAAAACACTACGTCTTGTAGAGGAAGTCAAATATCAAAAAATGCTCGCAGCGGTAGAAAGGTTATTGTCGCCACATATGTTAAAAAGAAACATTATTTTTTTATTTAGTAAAATGATTCATAGAGAAAATATTCCCTTTGAATGAAATTTAAACTCAAAGGGGTTTATAAACCGTATAATGTAAAGTCGTGTATAAATCAATGTATGCCTTAATGGATGGAGATTGAGAAGAAGTCCCTTACAAAGATCATTTTGTAAATAAAATAGATCGATTATGTGTATTCAATATAAGCAAACATAAAGAAAGTATAAATACATGATAATATATACAAATTAATTTCTCACATAATCAAAGAACTTCATAAACAATAAAGAGAAGATCAACCTAAAGAATAGAAATTGGGTTAAGAAGTTCCCTTACCTTGTGTCCAACTTGACTCGTTAGTTATTTAATTTCTTGAATAATAAACTTAAGTTAATTTATAATTTATTTAGAACCTTTTTCAAGTTTATTATTCCTTTTATATCACTTATTAACATGTTATAAAAATTACATAATTATTTTAGTTAATATCGGTCGTTTTGTCGATATTGGGTACTTGAGTCGAAAATGAAGTTGTTATAATTAAAAATTGTCCATGTGGTAAAAATTACATTATCTCCAGAATTATATTAATTATTAAGATATAATTTATACCATATATATTTAGTATATATGTATTTATAATAATCTATAGCATTTGGACATAATAAATGAAATGCACCGTTCATGGAGACGGTAAGTCGTACGTACGCATGAACGCTGCTTTCATTTCTTTTTCATATTTAAAGGAATGAAAACTGAATGATACATATATATATTATAATTAAATTATAATATATATGTTATATATGTCAAATAAGTTCATTAATTTCATTCTTTATATGTTCCGCGTATTGCAAGAATGAGTCATATCACTTTGAGGGGGCGGTAGTCCGCACTTTCTCAAAGGAAATTATCGTATATATAAAACATGAAAATAATAAATGTATGTTGTAAATGAGAATTATATAAGAATAGATATAAAATAAATATCATAAATATCATATATAATTTTAGTTCCATCATAATGGCCACCATGAGAGGCGGTAGGAGATAATTGAACAATCATCATTTCGTGAGACAGTAGTTTGTCGTCCACAGAAACAGTATGTTCGTATCCATTAGATGGAGGTGTGTGGAAGTTTAGTTCTAATAATTCTCATAACAAGAACCTATTATATTTAGTATACTAGTTTTGTTATGTAAAAATAGAATTATAATAGCATAGGAAGTGGATAAGGAAAATAAAATAAAATGACTTGAGAGAAGACGTTACCTTTAAATCGGGTAACTCCCTTTGGTTTGAACCAAAAGGCTTTATTTAATTTTTTTATGCATAGGGTAATTCTTAAAAGAGTAAGAGATTTATTTTGGGAGATTATTGAAGCATATTTTGGATGATCTAAGAGGCTTGAGAGTTGTGATTAATGGGTTAGTGGTGGTGGCCTTTTATAAGGGGGAGGATGGGCTCTTTAGGAAAGTTTAAAAATATTATTTTATTGTAAACTGAATTTAGATTTAAAAAGGTCCCAAAATCATTTAATTCGAATATAAGGTGAGTATTGTTCAAAATATTCTCATATAATTGGTCTTATACAAGTTTAGGGAATAAAATTAACCTCATCTTTTATCTTTAACCCTTAGTTAACTAATTTAACTTTTACCATGTCCTCTTGAATATTCATACTATATCATTAATATATTTACTATAAAATTCTAAAAGACTCAAAATGTATCATTAATTACATTTTTAACATAATATATTTCATTTGGAATAATCTTGTATTTTTAAGATTATTTTATCATTTAATAAGATATTAATTGTTTTAAAAACTCATTTATGTCAATTTATAAACTATTCATATCAAGACTTTTAAAAAATCTATAAAAATTTGATTAATTAGAAAAAAATTAATTAATTAAAATATAAAATGTCATTATTATCCAAAAAAAATTTGTATGGCATAAAAAGTTTCAAAATAAATTTATTTTAATATTTATAATCTCATTTATTTAAAACATTCATTAAAAAGGTAATCACAACATCATCATTGTGTCATAAATAAATTTAATTATTTGAGGTTTAAAAATTATAAATAAAATAATATGATTTAGGAAATGTTTTTATCTTTATAATGAAAATTTATAGTCTAACATATCACTTATATAACCCCATATAAAAATTATTTATCTAAAATATATATGTTTATGTTACATTTTCCATAACTTTAAAATAATATTTATAAAATGTCATTTTCGCTTAGAAGTGGATCCATGGGGTTCCAAAATAGACCCAAGGATGACCATGGCCGGAAATGTATAATACAATAGGGTTATGACATGTGTTATGATAATTTAATATTATTATAATATTATTTTTTACCCTTATTTACCATATTTACCCTTTAACCGTGGTAAATAAAATATTTACTAAAGTTACTATTCCTAATGTCTAAAAATAAAAGTTTCCTATTTAAAAAATTTGGACCTCCTGATTACAAATATGGAATCCATTTTTTTAAATTCAAAACACATAAGTTGCAGAAATTAATTTAAAATAAATTCCCGTTGTCAAAACCAAAAAACGTGTTTTTAAAAAATAATACCTATCAAAAGATTGACATGTGTTTATGTCTAATTAAAAAGTGAAATTACTTATAATGACCAAAATTATATTAAATGGTAAAAATATAATATAATTACACTTTAAAACCAATTAAAAATACAGTATACTCATATAAATAAATTAGACTAAATGCCAGTTTTGAATTAAAATGCAGTATTTTTCACTATTCATCAAAAAATGAACTTTATCAGAAAAATACCAAAATTTTACCCAAAGTAAATTTTGATGTCCCTCTTCTAAATAAGATTTTTATTTTATCAAATGAAACATATAAAAGTGAAAAACTAGATTTAAAATGGGTTCGACATCAAAAGGCGGTAAATCGATTTTTTATAGAATATTAGAGCATTTCATGCTTAAAAATGGATTCATTATTATTTTAAGCCTCTAAATTTTATTTGATAAAAGTAAATAAATTTAAAAAACATGTGTAATAATATTTTAGTTAGTTTTTTTCATTCCTGCCAATATAATGGCTATGGGTTAACTACCATTTAAAATAATAATATTATTATATTATTTTTCTGTATAACTCAAAGTTGTGTGCAACATCTTTCTCCCCTTTTAGAAATTATGTCCTCACAATTTTAAAATTGGGCTTCTGAACTTCATTGAATGTTCCACAATGGAAAAAAAGTCAATAAAAATATAACTTTAAAATAAATAAAAAGAAGTACAAAGGTCACCCGACATAACACATACTAGGACTCCATAAAAACATGGATATATAGGAGAAACTATGTGTCAAGTTCTAAGGGAGAGTGATAGAAAACATGATCATGAGAAAGTTAACCACAAATAAACCACAAAATTGTGATAGGTTAAATGGTCTTTGATTCCCTAGTAAGAAAATTAAATGGACAACATTTTTTGTTTTAGGTTCCCTTTTATAAAGTTGAGTAATTCTTTTATGAGATTGACTAAGAACATAAAGAAATATACTGACTTTTCAAGTATATTTTCAAACTTTAATAAATCTCTACCACAAACTCATATTTTCTCCAAATAATGAGTAATCAAGATGACTTGGTCACTCCTGAAGCGCTAGAATCAACTTCTAGAGAATCACATAATCCAAAAAAGATGAACTATATATATCTTTTGTCTTTAGAAATTAACCAAAACAAAAATGGTTAGTACAAGATAAGATGATCCCCAAAAAGGATAATACTTTAGAGAAAGAAATACTACTCTTAATCTCCAAATTTCAAAAAACAATACGCAAAGTTCAGAAAAGGCCATTCAATACACAATTGTCCTTAAAATTATTCAAAGTAATCCAAACTAAGATTGAAACCCAAAACTCAGAAGTATTTGATCACGTAGTCTTCCATGGTAAATCTTAACATTTATATCCAAATAAAATCAACTACTCTTAAAGTCTCAAACTTAAAATTAATTAAATTAATCACATATTCTCAAAGATAGGTTAATCATTTCCATAACTAACCCAAATCTCTATAAGTCCACAATAAAAACATGGATTTATCCAAAATAATATTTCAACCATTACTCCACAAATCACATTCCATAGTATTCTATTTTCCTTAGGTATATAGTGTTCCCAAAAGAGTGAACACCTTCCAAAATAACCTTTATCACTTAATCACCAAATCATTTTCTTATACTAAGTATATCCATTTGATAAAACATAAGATCCCAAATCAACTTATTATTGATCAATAAAATAATTTAACTAAAAATAATAAGTCATACTAACCAGGGACTTCACGTAGGCAAGTGTTAGGCTATGTGCCCTTGTCACCCTTCAGTTGTGGGTTCGATTCCCATGGCCTTGCCAGATGCGAAGGGTTTTCACCCATCCTACGGGTTATCCATTTTCTAAAACCATATCATTCTTATAACATTTTAAAAAATAAGATAATTTCTTAAAAAATAACCATAACGTATTTTATCCTCAAAGGTTATCTAATTCATTTCATTTTACATCCCAAAATGTAATGATCATTTATCACCCCAAAAACAAAAGATCATATTAACCTCTAATTTTATCCATTATTTCCACACAAGAATATATAATTCTTTCTTGAATAATGTAACAGCCCAAGATTTTATGAAAAATATTCTTTTTAATTTTATTAATGTCTTGTGTTGTACGCTACACCAAAAGGAGCTTGCACGTCACGCATCCTTGACTTGCCTTGCATTACACGCAATCGCAACCTTCCTTGATAGTGTGTGTAGTACGCAATAATGAGTTTCACTAAACAACGATATGCTATTAAAATATTATTAAAACTACCCGTTATGAATAGTAATAACCACTTTTTAAAATTCTATAAATCTTATTTTTCAAAATGAACTTCATTTTTGGATTCAGAATATCGAAATTAGCTTAGGTTGAAATTTTGGTGATTTTCGGATAACTTTCATATTTTGATGAATAGTGAAAATTACTAAATTATAATTAAAAACAACTTTTTTAATCGAAATAATTAATAGTGATAAATCATTAATTTGAGTGGTTTTAAAGTATATTTAGAATATATTTTTACAATTTAATACAATGTTGGTCATTGGATGTAATTTCACATTTAAACTAGACATAAACAAGTGTCAATCTTTTGATAGATATTGTTTCTTAAAAAACACGCTATTTGTTTTAACAGCGGGATTTAATTATAAAATTAATTAATGCAACTTTTATGTTATGAATTTGGTAAAATAGACATCATTTTTGAATTCGGAATATGAAATATAGCTTGGGATGAAATTTTGGCATTGTTCTGAAAAACATCAATTTTTGATGAATAGTGAAACTACTAAGTGGCAGGTTAAAAACTGAATTTTGCATAAAACTTAATTTTACCGCTTCTGTGAATGGAATTTCGAAAATCCGAGAGACACGGTTAATATCAAGGACTAAAATGTGGTTCAATGAGATGAAAATAATTTTTGGTGAATAGTAACTTTTTACTTTTTTTTACCGCGGTTAATAGTAAATAGGGTAACTAAGGGTAAATATGATATTACTATTACCCTAACACATGTCCTAATTCTATTGGACAAGTGTAATTCGACCAAAAACAAACTTAGGAATAAAATATGACCATTTAGGCCCACTTGGATTAGATTAGGACATTTATTATTAATTTATTTAAAGAAGGGTTAAAATAGTTAAAATCAAAGTTTAATAAGTAAATCATTTTTAATATGGGGTTATACATAAGATAAATTCGATTGTAAATATTCATTAGAAAGCTAAAAAGATTTCCTACATGATGGTATTTTATTTGTAATTTTTAGATATCAAATAATTTAATTTATTTATGACACAACGATGATGCAGTAATTATCTTATTAATGAAATATTGACATAATTGATGTTATAAACACCAAAATAAATATAATTTGAGATTTTTATTGAATTCCACTAATTTTCTAGGTTACTATGATATATTAATGTTGATTTAATAAACTTGGTTCGAACATATAATTCTGTTATGACTTTCACAAAAATCATATATCAAATAGTGTCAAAATTGACACAAAATAGTTTTTAAATGAAATATTATATTATTAATTGTTATTTTATTCCTAAAAATCTAAGGTTCGGCCAAATGACTTAGATAAGGATATATATATTAATAATAAACAATTTGGGGTTCTTTTGGCATGTTATAGTAAGTTTATTAACCATATAGTGAAAGAAAACAAAAAGACACGGTAAAAGTTAAATTATTTAACTTAGAGTTAAATCTAATTGATAAGGTTTAAAATAATATCCAAACATGTCTAAATTTAATTGGTTGATGATATTACAACCCTATCTCATCTAATATTCGAATATGAGTCATTTTTGGAGGTTTTTAAGTGGGGTTAGATTTATTATAAATTAATATTTTTAAGAATTCCTAAGGTGCCCCTCTCCTCCCTTATAAAAGGACACCTCCTCCCCCTCCTCCTCACACCAATTTGAGCACTCAAGCTCGGCCAACCCCTGCCAAAATCCCTTCTCCACTTCCCTAGCAACATCCTAGAGGTTCTGGTCTTCCTCAAAGACCAATTCTAGTGCCCTAAGAGGAGGTCTCAAAGAGGCACTTCAAAGAAGAGGTAATTACCGTTACCAATTCTTTCATCTTTATTTCTTCTTCCACTTCTTCTTCTTAGGTTGTTTCATTATGAAGTAATAACATCAGTATCACTCATATAATTATATGTTATTATAAGTATGAAACAACCCTATTTCACCATCTATCCATCCTACGGAAAAAGAAATCACCGCGCGTGCGTACGTACGGAATACCGTCTCCACGCCGTGGTGTAATCTATTTTCCACCGCCACCTTACATGGATGGGTATAATGGTGTAAAGAATAACTATACATAGTTATTACAACATCATATTGATTCTGATATATTTTATAATCCACTCCAATTCAATTCAATATTTATAGAAATGATATCATCGCTCGTGCGTACGTACGGAATACCGTCTCCACGACGCGATGAGATTCATTCTCCATGTTAACCATTTAAGAATGATTATAATGTATATATAAGAAATAATAATGAAATACATGACATTATAAAGCTACTGGATTTATGTATATATATATATACATATGTATGTCATCTACTTACTTCCATTTCAAGACAATAAGGAAAGAAAAACAGCGTTCATGCGTACGTACGGACTACCGTCTCCATGAACGGTGTTTTTCATTTTATTTATCTATCTATTATATATATATATATACTGAATATATATGATATATAAATCATATTTTATATTCTGGAAGTAAGTAAATCATGATATAAGTAATAATGATGTCAAGAACAACAAGTCAAAACACCTACGATAAATGAAACGATTTTACCCAAAACGCTTCTTTAACATGGAATTTACAAAAGAACGGGTAATATAATGTCATAAGTGAACCATATATGATATCATAACAATGAATATGATTCTGTAATAAGTCAATGACATTATTTAAATCATTATACAGGAGGTTCGGACACATACGAAGCAAATTGGACCTAAGGTAAGGGAAATATCACAATCTCATTTTTATCCGAGATTGTTTATTCGTAAGTATTTACTGGGGTGTATTTTATCATCCACATCCATGTTTCATCAAAATGTAATATTATTTCCATCCACCTACAATTGTTTAAATCCATTTTTACCCTTCGGTGAGTTTTAGTAATATGTATGAAAGGAATCTTTTGTCGTACGAGGTACTTTTTGACTTTTCCGACAAAAGTACGAAGAATGTTTTTTTTAACTTATACGGCACGAACGGATTTCTACTGTTTTATAAAGCCTTATTTTCATGAAGCTTCCTCTAAAATATTTCATGACTATTTTCAATAAAATCTCTTTCTTTTAAAGTTGCATGATGTTTTGTGAAAAGAAATTGATTTTGAAGAAGAAAGGATATTTTCCTCAAGAATTCAATTCAAGTGTTTTATCAAAATTATTTTCCATCTAAGATAATAAAGAGTTCTGTTTCTATCCATATTTTTACATTGATTTGACTATGTTGTGATGGAATTATGTTTATGAATTCCTTTATCTTATATGAATGGTTTTATGATGTCATGTTGTTTAAGAATCCCATTTTTATTACATGGGTTATGAAATGATGTATGATTTATGATTTTGTGGCACACATAAGAAAGGATTCATTAAGAGATGGGTGGGACCTATATCTCCCTCCAATGCATTGGGTAAAGATTTTATATCTCATGAGATAGACATGGCTGGAATGGTAGGTTATACCGGTTCAGTGAAACAGGACTGAAACGAGGATTACTCGATTCAGAAAGGGACTTTGTCCACTAAGATAGTCTTGGAAATGAGTCTTGACTAACAAGAAATGATTCTCTATGATTATGTGTGTATGCCACAATGAGTAATGTTTTAAGTTATGATTTCATTTCACTACTATGATTTATCCCATGTTATGAAATTATGCTCTCTTTTGCAGGTTAAGATTTCCAAAAATGTTATGTTCTTATGAAAATTATGTGATTGATATTTCCTTTGTTTACCCTTACTGAGCATTTGAGCTCACCCTTTTATGTTTTCTTTTCCCCAGGATATAAAGAAAGGTTTTAGGTAGAAAAAAGGGATGACCTTTATGGGAGATATTGAAGAACTTTCACCACGATTAGAAGATTACGTTCCGAGTTTCCAAAGACACTAAACTATTACGATCCTTTAGTGTGTGTTTTTGTTATGTACTAAGTATTCCGCAAATGTAATGTAATGTCCATGTACGTCAAGATACGGGTCTCTACAGTTAGTATCAGAGGAAAGGTTTAGTCAACCTTTGGAAACTAGGATGCGAGAACTTTAGTGAGATCCCTAGAGATATTTCTAAGGTATGTCTAGGGATGTCTCTAAGGTTAAGTATACGTATAGGTTATAGTCCTAGAATTACGCTAACGATCTTCGAATTTAACCTAAGATGTTAGATATTGAGGGTACTAACCCTTTATTATGTTGTTTTCCCTAGCATGATTTTTGCCTCTCACACAATTCTTTTGGGGTTTTAGACGATGGCTGGAACCCGAAGGAACCGTGTTAATGCGGAATGTGATGGGCAATGCAATGATTGTACCCCTGAGCAACCAAACGATATAGGAGCTGGAATGCAAAATCTTGTAGCCATGATCACACAACTTTCTCAAGCTATGAATCATGCAGGACTTCCAAACGAGCAAAGGAAGGAGCAACATTCTGTTGAATCCTTCATGAGGCAGCGTCCACCTTCTTTCAGTGGGTCTACTGATCCATTAGTTGCTGAACAATGGATTAGTACTACTGAAAAGATATTTTTAGTTCTTCAATGTTCTGAACATGATAAAGTCATCCTAGCAGTGTATCGTTTGGAAGGAGATGCTGATCAATGGTGGAATCTTATTAAGAATACAAGGCAAAGGGATGAAATTGAGTCTATGGAATGGGACGAGTTCAAGAACTTATTTTTCAATAAGTACTTCCCTCGTATTCTTCGAACAAAGATGGAGAAAGAGTTTCTTGAACTGAAGCAAAGGGACGATGAACCTGTTGGTACCTATGAAGCAAATTTTACAAGACTTGCAAGGTATGCTTCTGGAATTATCATCCAACCTGAAAGTAAAGTTGATCGATTTTTCAGTGGCTTAAAACCAAGTCTTCGAAGGGCATTAGCTATAAGAGACTTCAGTAGCTATGAAGAAATTGTGCGTTGTGCTATCAAGGTAGAAATGGAAGTTGGTGTTACATATCCATCTCATGGTTTTGACAAGAAACGAAAGATGGAGTTCAAGGAGAAATCTCAGAATAATGGTGAAAAGAAGATGAATGTTTCCTTATGCACAAAGTGTGGAAAGAAGCATGGTGGAGATTGTCTTAAAGGGACTAGAAAATGTTTTAAGTGTGGAAAAGAAGGTCATCGAGCAGCTGAGTGTCGAAGTAATAGAAAAAGGGTTTCTAATGATGTGAATAAAGCAAACACTGTAGAGAACGCACCACCAACACTTCAATGCTTCAAGTGCAAGGAAATGGGGCATTATGCTAATAATTGCCCTAATCCAAGGGTTAGTGATGATCAACATGAGCAACCACTGAAGGCAAAGGACAAAGGGAAATCACATGCGATCACTATTGGCAATGTTGAATATGATAACGATGTGGTGGAATGATTAAGTGTTTATGTAATGGGATTCCAAAATAATGTTGTATCATGGAGTATTGGAATATTTATGTATTGGTTTAATGTGGTATTCAAAGTGATTGAGATATTTTTGGAAATAAGATGATATGCGCATAATGAAGGGAAAATAAGAAAATGAAATGTTTAACAGTATTCATGAGCTCATGATTGATATAAGGACTAAGTGATATCATGGTTTGAGTATATAGAATTTTGAGGATTTTGGTATGTGGAAAGTGTTAACTTTAAACTGCATTCATGTTTTCACTAAGGTATTCAAGAGAATACATGATTAAGGACTTTGAATGTTTAGAATGTGACCAACAAGACATATCTTATGATATGTGGGGATCAACGACAGTATTAAATCTCTGGTAATCGATATCACTATATTATGAGAGTGGACTGCAGTATTATGTATAAGCCTAAAGATTAGACTGGATTATGTTGGACATAAGTTAGTATTGTTTAAGGATATAAGATTTTCGATATTATTGATGGGATGTTATAGTAACGTAGTTTTAGAAAAAGGGACAACCTGCAGGACGGGCGACAGCCCATCGCTTCGGACAAGGCTGTAGGAATCGAACCCACAACCGAAGTGCGACTGGCCTTTATCGCCTACCACTGACCTACAGGAAGTCCCTGTTTAGTAGAAACTAGTGTTATTATATTAAGCAGTATGATATATGAAGTATAAGCCCATTTTAGGAACCATATATGATTAATCTCACTATAGATCGACTTATGTATATAATTTTTGCTAACCTTTTGTTTGAGACAGATGGAATGACCCGTCATTCTATCACATTATCTTCTAACACTTCACGAATAACAAATTCAACTTCATTTATTTAAGAGATGAAGTGAAAATTGTTCAAGGCACGAACAACAGTGAGATTGTACCAAAATAAAGTAAGTATTTATTCTAATTCAAATTTTCAACTTTAGGGAAATGATCTTGAAAACCAAAAATGTTGTCCTAGTGATCTTATACCTGAGGAATCAGATGGTACCTTATATCATCACAAATTTATGGATTTTTGATTTTTGGCTTTTCCATAGCCATGTTCTCTACCACTCTCCATCAGAACATGATGGTTAGATTTTTCTTCCATATCCATATTTTTACCTATGTGGAAACCCAACAATTAGTTTATTTGGGTAATCGTTACATTTCATACTTTAGTTTTTAAAGCCAAGTTTTGGTATTCCTTTTTACGATGTGGGAAACTTTCGAATAGAAAACCATTTATAACCCCGACGAATTTCGAGGGCGAAATTCATTTTAAGGGGGGTAGAATGTAACAGCCCAAGATTTTATGAAAAATATTCTTTTTAATTTTATTAATGTCTTGTGTTGTACGCTACACCAAAAGGAGCTTGCACGTCACGCATCCTTGACTTGCCTTGCATTACACGCAATCGCAACCTTCCTTGATAGTGTGTGTAGTACGCAATAATGAGTTTCACTAAACAACGATATGCTATTAAAATATTATTAAAACTACCCGTTATGAATAGTAATAACCACTTTTTAAAATTCTATAAATCTTATTTTTCAAAATGAACTTCATTTTTGGATTCAGAATATCGAAATTAGCTTAGGTTGAAATTTTGGTGATTTTCGGATAACTTTCATATTTTGATGAATAGTGAAAATTACTAAATTATAATTAAAAACAACTTTTTTAATCGAAATAATTAATAGTGATGAATCATTAATTTGAGTGGTTTTAAAGTATATTTAGAATATATTTTTACAATTTAATACAATGTTGGTCATTGGATGTAATTTCACATTTAAACTAGACATAAACAAGTGTCAATCTTTTGATAGATATTGTTTCTTAAAAAACACGCTATTTGTTTTAACAGCGGGATTTAATTATAAAATTAATTAATGCAACTTTTATGTTATGAATTTGGTAAAATAGACATCATTTTTGAATTCGGAATATGAAATATAGCTTGGGATGAAATTTTGGCATTGTTCTGAAAAACATCCATTTTTGATGAATAGTGAAACTACTAAGTGGTAGGTTAAAAACTGAATTTTGCATAAAACTTAATTTTACCGCTTCTGTGAATGGAATTTCGAAAATCCGAGAGACACGGTTAATATCAAGGACTAAAATTTGGTTCAATGAGATGAAAATAATTTTTGGTGAATAGTAACTTTTTACTTTTTTTTACCGCGGTTAATAGTAAATAGGGTAACTAAGGGTAAATATGATATTACTATTACCCTAACACATGTCCTAATTCTATTGGACAAGTGTAATTCGACCAAAAACAAACTTAGGAATAAAATATGACCATTTAGGCCCACTTGGATTAGATTAGGACATTTATTATTAATTTATTTAAAGAAGGGTTAAAATAGTTAAAATCAAAGTTTAATAAGTAAATCATTTTTAATATGGGGTTATACATAAGATAAATTCGATTGTAAATATTCATTAGAAATCTAAAAAGAATTCCTACATGATGGTATTTTATTTGTAATTTTTAGATATCAAATAATTTAATTTATTTATGACACAACGATGATGCAGTAATTATCTTATTAATGAAATATTGACATAATTGATGTTATAAACACCAAAATAAATATAATTTGAGATTTTTATTGAATTCCACTAATTTTCTAGGTTACTATGATATATTAATGTTGATTTAATAAACTTTGTTCGAACATATAATTCTGTTATGACTTTCACAAAAATCATATATCAAATAGTGTCAAAATTGACACAAAATAGTTTTTAAATCAAATATTATATTATTAATTGTTATTTTATTCCTAAAAATCTAAGGTTCGGCCAAATGACTTAGATAAGGATATATATATTAATAATAAACAATTTGGGGTTCTTTTGTCATGTTATAGTAAGTTTATTAACCATATAGTGAAAGAAAACAAAAAGACACGGTAAAAGTTAAATTATTTAACTTAGAGTTAAATCTAATTGATAAGGTTTAAAATAATATCCAAACATGTCTAAATTTAATTGTTTGATGAGATTACAACCCTATCTCATCTAATCTTAGAATATGAGTCATTTTTGGAGGTTTTTAAGTGGGGTTAGATTTATTATAAATTAATATTTTTAAGAATTCCTAAGGTGCCCCTCTCCTCCCTTATAAAAGGACACCTCCTCCCCCTCCTCCTCACACCAATTTGAGCACTCAAGCTCGGCCAACCACTGCCAAAATCCCTTCTCCACTTCCCTAGCAACATCCTAGAGGTTCTGGTCTTCCTCAAAGACCAATTCTAGTGCCCTAAGAGGAGGTCTCAAAGAGGCACTTCAAAGAAGAGGTAATTACCGTTACCAATTCTTTCATCTTTATTTCTTCTTCCACTTCTTCTTCTTAGGTTGTTTCATTATGAAGTAATAACATCAGTATCACTCATATACTGATATGTTATTATAAGTATGAAACAACCCTATTTCACCATCTATCCATCCTACGGAAAAAGAAATCACCGCGCGTGCGTACGTACGGAATACCGTCTCCACGCCGTGGTGTAATCTATTTTCCACCGCCACCTTACATGGATGGGTATAATGGTGTAAAGAATAACTATACATAGTTATTACAACATCATATTGATTCTGATATATTTTATAATCCACTCCAATTCAATTCAATATTTATAGAAATGATATCATCGCTCGTGCGTACGTACGGAATACCGTCTCCACGACGCGATGAGATTCATTCTCCATGTTAACCATTTAAGAATGATTATAATGTATATATAAGAAATAATAATGAAATACATGATATTATAAAGCTACTGGATTTATGTATATATATATATACATATGTATGTCATCTACTTACTTCCATTTCAAGACAATAAGGAAAGAAAAACAGTGTTCATGCGTACGTACGGACTACCGTCTCCATGAACGGTGTTTTTCATTTTATTTATCTATCTATTATATATATATATATACTGAATATATATGATATATAAATCATATTTTATATTCTGGAAGTAAGTAAATCATGATATAAGTAATAATGATGTCAAGAACAACAAGTCAAAACACCTACGATAAATGAAACGATTTTACCCAAAACGCTTCTTTAACATGGAATTTACAAAAGAACGGGTAATATAATGTCATAAGTGAACCATATATGATATCATAACAATGAATATGATTCTGTAATAAGTCAATGACATTATTTAAATCATTATACAGGAGGTTCGGACACATACGAAGCAAATTGGACCTAAGGTAAGGGAAATATCACAATCTCATTTTTATCCGAGATTGTTTATTCGTAAGTATTTACTGGGGTGTATTTTATCATCCACATCCATGTTTCATCAAAATGTAATATTATTTCCATCCACCTACAATTGTTTAAATCCATTTTTACCCTTCGGTGAGTTTTAGTAATATGTATGAAAGGAATCTTTTGTCGTACGAGGTACTTTTTGACTTTTCCGACAAAAGTACGAAGAATGTTTTTTTTAACTTATACGGCACGAACGGATTTCTACTGTTTTATAAAGCCTTATTTTCATGAAGCTTCCTCTAAAATATTTCATGACTATTTTCAATAAAATCTCTTTCTTTTAAAGTTGCATGATGTTTTGTGAAAAGAAATTGATTTTGAAGAAGAAAGGATATTTTCCTCAAGAATTCAATTCAAGTGTTTTATCAAAATTATTTTCCATCTAAGATAATAAAGAGTTCTGTTTCTATCCATATTTTTACATTGATTTGACTATGTTGTGATGGAATTATGTTTATGAATTCCTTTATCTTATATGAATGGTTTTATGATGTCATGTTGTTTAAGAATCCCATTTTTATTACATGGGTTATGAAATGATGTATGATTTATGATTTTGTGGCACACATAAGAAAGGATTCATTAAGAGATGGGTGGGACCTATATCTCCCTCCAATGCATTGGGTAAAGATTTTATATCTCATGAGATAGACATGGCTGGAATGGTAGGTTATACCGGTTCAGTGAAACAGGACTGAAACGAGGATTACTCGATTCAGAAAGGGACTTTGTCCACTAAGATAGTCTTGGCAATGAGTCTTGACTAACAAGAAATGATTCTCTATGATTATGTGTGTATGCCACAATGAGTAATGTTTTAAGTTATGATTTCATTTCACTACTATGATTTATCCCATGTTATGAAATTATGCTCTCTTTTGCAGGTTAAGATTTCCAAAAATGTTATGTTCTTATGAAAATTATGTGATTGATATTTCCTTTGTTTACCCTTACTGAGCATTTGAGCTCACCCTTTTATGTTTTCTTTTCCCCAGGATATAAAGAAAGGTTTTAGGTAGAAAAAAGGGATGACCTTTATGGGAGATATTGAAGAACTTTCACCACGATTAGAAGATTACGTTCCGAGTTTCCAAAGACACTAAACTATTACGATTCTTTAGTGTGTGTTTTTGTTATGTACTAAGTATTCCGCAAATGTAATGTAATGTCCATGTACGTCAAGATACGGGTCTCTACAAATAACATTTTCTCATATCAAACTTCACGGTTACACATACTAGAAAAATTCTTCCAAAGTAATCCCATCATCGAAAGAGCCTTAATAATTTTAAGCATTTCATCATCCTAAAATCTACCATAACTCTTTAATCCCTTATATGTAAACTTATTACTCATTCAACATTATTCATGATCCGTTAACCATTATTTCCCAACTTATTCCATAATAATTCTTTCCTACAAACAAAATCATGAATCATGTCCTAAGATTTAATAACGTCAAAATAGCATCCAAGAAATAATACATACCTTTCATTGGTCATTGTCAGTTTCCTCATCCTCAATTGGAATAGAATTAGGTATTGGTAGACATACATTTGTATTGTCCTGCTTATTCCATTCCCGAACCTTCTTTATAGGACAACTATTTGAATAATAACCATGCACACCACATTTAAAACATTCAATTTATTCTTTAGAAAGAAATTCATTACCTTTATTGGATTCAACTGGATGCTTCCTTTTTCCATGGAAGGTTATTTCTTTATAACCCTCATTACCACATCTAAAACATCTTCTCGTCCCTTTGAAACATTTTCCTAGGTGTTTCTTTCCACATCCTTGACACATAGGTTTTTGAATATACTTAACTTTATGATTATTACCTGAACTTCCATTGGGATTCATTTCTTGTATATATGATGCCTTAGAAAAATCACCAAGGTTCAAGTGGCTAGTCATGACTCCAGATAGTTGGTGGAGAATAACCACAATATTTCTTATTACAGATCCCATTTCATTTGGTTTTTTATTCATAAAACCATCATATTTTTCTTCATATCCATTGTTACTTGGGTAACTACTAGATCCATCCATTTACTAAAACCAAAAAGGTCCACGTGAGTATATCAGTAAAATAATCATATAATATATTTTGAGGAGGGTAAATACTAAGATATACTTATTCATGTTATCTTAAACTCATTCAATTTATCTAAAATAACTATGACACTTTGTAATATTCTAACCATTATAGTTATGTAACTTATGCTTAAATAACACCATAAACTCTAAAGTTATCTAAATCGACCTCTAATGCCAAATATAAGGCTCCATCCTTAAACATTACATAATCTTGAATTAATTTAATAATTCAAAATGAGGATATTTTTAGTTTTATATGTTTAGATAATTAGTTCATAACTTATACATAACAACTTGAATATTACATGTAGACACTTCTAATCAGTATCCATTTTTTCATAAAATAAAAACTATTAAAAAAATAAACATGTCTAGTTCCATGTTTTAGATAGCATGACTTTTCCTTGATCCCATACTCGACCCAATTCATCTTTATGTCTTGTGGAAAACATTTCAAAAACTTGGGATGAGCATAAAAATCTCATTAAGGGATATAAAATAAGGAAAGAAAACACTATTCTATGAATGCATAAAAATCAAAGAAATCATACTTTTCAATATTAAAACATAATATCTTTAACATACCTTACAAAATCATAATATTTATGATAACACATAGAAATCATAAATCATAAAGGTAACTTTTGGATTCCATAACATACTTACATTTTAGTTTTCATAGCTACATAGGGAGTTACATTTGGAATACCCATCATAGTATATTCCCTAAATCTCTGAGGAGAAACATTAATGTTTACCTCCATCATGTTACCCAATGCATTGGAGAGCTATCTCGGGCTCACCTGCCCTAGGTTTATCATGGAACCACCCATATACGTAAACAATTCCCAAGAACCATAACATAATCATAACACATGAACAAGCATAAAAAAGAGATCATTTCCACATTGCAATCATAAGATATCAGTTCAAGATATTTACATAATCAATCACTTATAAAAACCATTTTCAATACCAAAATATGTAAAAAATGGTATATGGTATTTACTTATCCTTTTAAAAACACTACGAATTGTAGAGGAATCCAAATATCAAATAATGATCGCGGTGGAAGAAAGGTCATTGTCACCGTGTACGTTAAAAAGAAAAATTATTTTTTTCATTTAGTAAAATTCTTCATAGAGAAAAGATTCCATTTAAATGAAATTTAAATTCATTGGGTTTATACACCATTTAAAGGAAAGTTATGTATAAATCAAAGTATGCCTCAATGAATGGAGATTGAGATGAATTCCCTTACAAAGATCCTTTTGTAAATAAAATAGATCAATTATGTGTATTCACTATAAGCACACATAAAGAAAGTATAAATACATGATAAGATATAAAAATTCATTTCTCACATAATCAATGAATGACATAAAAAATAAATAGAATATCAACCCAAAGAATAAAAATTGTGTTAAGAAGTTCCCTTACCTCGTGTCTGACTAGACACGTTCATTATTTAATTTCATGAATAATAAAATTAAGTTAATTTCTACTTTCTTAATAAAATTTTTGCAGTTTATTATTCCTTTTATATCACTTATTACCATGTTATAAAAATTACATAATTATTTAAGTTAATATCAGTTGGTTTGTCGATATTAGGTACTTGAGTCGAAAATGAGGTTGTTATAATTACAAATTGTCCATGTGGTAAAAAGTAAATTATCTCCAGAATGATATTAATTCTTTAGATATCATATATATCATATATATTCGGTATATATTTATTTATAATAGTCCATATCATTTTGACATAAAAAATCAAATTCACCTTTCATGGAGACAGTAAGTCGTACGTACGCATGAATGCTACTTTCATTTATTTTTCATATTTAAAGGAATGAAAACTAAATGATAAATATGTATATTATAATTCCATTATAATATATATGTTATATATGTTACATAAGTTCATTAATTATATCATTTATATGTTCCATGTATAGAATGAATGAGTCATATCACTTTGAGGGGGCGGTAGTCCGCACTTCCTCAAATGAAATTATCGTATATATATATAACATGAAATGCATAAGGGTATGTTTTAAATGAGAATTAAAAAATAATAGAGATAAAATATATATCATATATATCATATATAATTTCAGTTCCATCATAATGGCCACCATGGGAGTCGGTAGAAGATAATTGAATAATCATCATTTCATGAGGCAGTAGTTTGTTGTTCACAGAAAAAGTATATTTGTATCCATTAGATGGAGGTGTGTGGAAGTTTAGTTTGAATACTTATCATAAAAAAACCTATTATATTGAATATACTGGTTTCTTTACGTAAAAAAGTAATTATAAGAACATATGTAGTGGATAAGAAAAATAAAAGAAAGGAAGTTGAGAGAAGACGTTACCTTTAAATCGGGTAACTTCCTTTGGTTTGAACCCAAAGGCTTTCTTGAATTGCCCTATTCCTAGGGTAAGGCTTCTAGGAGTAAGATAAGTATGTTGGAATATTATTGGAGTATGGGTTGAAAAATCCAATAGGCTTTATAGTTTTGAGTAATGGGTTAGAGGTGATGGCCTTTTATAAGGGGGGAGGAGGGGCTCTTTTGGAAAGTATGAAAATATTATTTTATTATAAACTGAATTTCAATTTAAAAAGATCAAAAACTCATTTAATTAAAATATAAGGTGATTATTGTTCAAAATACTCTCATACAATGGGTTTTAGACAAATTTAGGTCATAAAAGTAACCTTATCTTTTAGCTTTAACCCTTAGTTAACTAATTTAACTTTTACCATGTCCTCTTGTTTATTCATACTATATGATTAATTTATTTACTATAAAATGCCAAGAGATCCAAAATGAATCATTGATGACATTTGTAACATAATATATGTCAGTTGGAAAAATATTATATTTTTAGGATTATTTTATCATTTAATAAAATATTAATTGTTTTAAAAACACATTTATGTCAATTTACAAACTATTCATATCAAGACTTTTAAAAAAATTATGAAAATTTGATTCTTTCTAACAAACTTCATTAATTAAAATAAAAAAAATTCATTATTATCCCTAAAATTCATTTATGGCATAAAAATTTTCAAAATAAATTTATTTTAATATTTATAATCTCATTTATTTAAAACATTCATTAAAAAGGTAATCACTACATCATCATGGTATCATAAATAAATTAATTTATTTGATGTCTAAAAATTATAAATAAAATACCATGATGTAGGAAATATTTTCATATTTATAATTAATATTTATAGTCGAACATATCACTTATATAACCCCATATAAAAAATATTTTACTAAAATATATATGTTTATATTGCATTTTCCTTAACTTTAAATTAATTTTTATAAAATGACATTTTCACTTAAAATTGGATTCATGGGGTCCCAAAATCAACCCAAGGATGTCCATGGTCGGAAATGTATCATCCAATAGGGTTAGGACACACGTTAGGGTAATTTAATATTATTATATTATTATTTTTACCCTTATTTTCCGGATTTACCCTTTAACCATGGTAAACAAAATATTTACTAAAGTTACTATTCATAATATCTAAAAATAAAAGTTACCTATTTACAAAATTTGGATCTCATGATTAAAAATATGGAATACATTTTTTCAAATTGAAAACACATAAGTTTCAGAAATTAATTTAAAATCAATTCCTGTTGTCAAAACCAAAAAAGCGTGTTTTTAAGAAATAATAACTATCAAAAGATTCACATGTGTTTATGTCTAATTAAAAAGTTAAATTACTTACAATGACCATAATTGGATTAAATAGTAAAAATATAATCTAATTACATGTTAAAACCAATTAAAAATATAGTCTAATCATATAAATAAATTAGACTAAAAGATGGTTTTGAATTAAAATGCAGTATTTTTCACTTTTCATCAAAAAATGAACTTTATCAGAAAAATACCAAAATTTTACACAAAGTAAATTTTGATGTCCTGATTCGAAATAAAGAAGTTTATTTGGTCAAATGGAACATATAAAAGTGACAAAAACTATATTTAAAAATGGTTCACCATCAAAAGGAAGTAAATCGGCCTTTTAAAGAATATTAGAGTATTTCATGCTTAAAATCAGATTCATTCTTATTTTAAGCCTCTAAAATTTATAGGATAAATGTAAAAAAAATTAACCAACATGTGTAGTCATATTATAGTTAGTTTTGTTAATTCCTGACAATACAATTTCTTGGGGTTAACTACCATTTAAAATAAAAATATTATTATATTATTTTTCGGTATAACTCAAAGTTGTGTATAACATAAGATTTCAAAGAAACTCATTGTTGCGTGTTGAGTATGCTATCAAAAAAAGTGTCATATTTAACATAAAATTAATATATTATTCATAAATATTAACAGATATGAAAAAGTACTATTCTATAAATACCTAGGTCATTACACTTAACCTATGTTATTCATGGTCATCATCTATTTAAATCCTTCATGATGGTTCGTTAATAGTTTGTGAATTTGCAATGAATATACCCTGGGAGTATCAAACTAGTTATGTATAAAATCCCATTGTTATGCACCTAGTTATGATAAATTCTATATCAATTCATCCTTTTTAGACTTATTACCCCTAGGTACTTATGTTCTAGAGCAACATCCACTTGTAGTATCCAAACAGGGAAGTAATTTCTTGGAAACCACTCACTCTATCCTTTACCAAAATTCCAAGACATTTTCCTATACTTAGTCTTATCCTTATACTTATTCTTAGACATTTACTTATACATCTTCCTAGAAATACCCATATAAATATCCATAGGGGTCTCTCTAATGTTTTCTCATCCTAGTTTCCAAAGGATAATTAAGATTTTCTCTGATACCAACTGCAACAAATCAAACATCTCATAAATAAATATTACATCTTAATATAAGAATATTCATTACATAAAAAATGATCTATGTTGAAATCATTTGGGTATAGTGGATTTGGAGACTTGGATGTGTAAACAACTAGTTCATAAGTGAGCTACATCATCTCCCTCTATGTTCTTCATAACTAGCACCCTTCTTAGGTATATCATACATAATACCTTTCATCATAATCTGGGGAAAGGAAACATAAGAAATGGTGAGATAATATTATTAATAAGGGTAAACAAGGTATATATCCGCATATCATGAGCATAAGGGTGTGATAACATGAGAGTAACATTTGAAAACCATACCCAGGATATCATAGAACATAAACTTGAGTCATGGCAGTTTATAAGACATGAATCATGATGGAATCAAATAACATAAACCATGATAACATAACATTGGAATTATGCATATATTTTTGGCATACACATAATATTATAACATTGTGAACATGTATAATTAGAAATAGGCTCAATAATTAAGTTAACAACATTAAATCAGGGCCTCGCGTGATCTTATGGACATGTAACCAGGTCCACACATAACCTTATTAACATGAAATCTAGGTCCATGCATAACAATATGAAAATGCAATTGAGCTCATGAATAAAACTTTGAACATGTATTTAGGTTCACACATATCATATTTACTCATTAATTATCCATATTTACCCAATATATTGGAGGGAGATATAGTTCTCACTCATCTCTGGTTATAACGCAACCATTGTCCTCAGTTATAACATAACCATTATCATTCGTTATAACATAACCACCATACTTGGTTATAACATAACCTCCATCACATAATGAAAAACATACATGGGTGTTCCACATGATCATAAATCATTCTTAATATTATAACCCAAGAAAAGAAAAGGGCTTCAAAACACATTTATCATATCAAAAACCATGAAAATAAAAGAGTTTCATAAAAAAATCATCATAGTATAATCTGTGGAAAATAAATGGGTTTCATAAACATAAAATATATAGGGAAAGAATAATAATGGTATCCTTGTATTATATCACCAATAAAGCATAAGTAACATCAAAGGATTTCATCTTATATGGAAAATAATTTTGAAAGATCACTTGGAACATTTTTTAGGAAAATAATATTTCTTTGAAAATCACTTTTTAAACTAAAAAAATCATAAAAAAATTAGAAATCGTTTTTTTGAAAATAAACTTGAAAACTTATAAATGAAGCTTTAAAAACTATTTAAAACATTTCTTAATGAAAATAAACTTTTTAATTAAAAAAAACCTTTTAAAGCATAAAAATCATAATTTTTTTTGGAAATCCTTTTTTTAAAATAAAATTTGAAACTTATAAATGAATATTTAAATAATTGAGTGGTTATGATGGCGGGAAGTTTCATAAATGTTAAGGAAATATTCCTTTCACATTTTCGATAAAAGCCAAACGAGACTTGTTTTGAAAATGACATGAAAATTTATTTTTTTAAAAAACTTTTTAAAAATTCACACATGGGTAAAAATGAATTTAATAAATCCATTGGATAATGTTAAAGAATTTTTGAAAATATTATTAGAAAATATGGATATGGAAGAAAAATGGTTTTTGACCAATGAGAGAAATAAAGTTAGTTTTCTTTAAAAACATTCTTTTAGAATATTGAGTACATGAATAGAGGAAAATTAAGGTAAGGAATGTATTATCATGAAATAACCAGAGGATAAGAAAAATCATTAAGTTATTGAGATATTTATCATAATATTTCATCTTTATAAATTTACTCTAAGAAACCTTCATAAAATGTGAGATTGTATCATAAAACCCAAACCACTTTGGTAACATTGAATTGCAAGCACCAATAAATGAATAAAATTAAATTAAACTTAAAATATCATAAAAATAAATAAATTAATAATATTAAATTTCAATGGGGATCTATATACACCTCATAAAATAAGATAGGTTTATAACGTAACATATGTCTAAAGAAAGAAAATTGATACACAAATCCCTTACCTCTCTAGTAATATTTTTGAATCGTAAGAACCAATAAAGAATGAAATAAAATTAAAATTCAAATATAATGAAAATAAGGATATTCATGAAATTAATTTTAAAAGGGGAATTATATAAACCACACAAAATAAATGAGCAGTGAATTGACATATGACTCTCAGAAATAAAAGGGAGACTAAAAATCACTTACCATAAGACTCAACTTCCTTCATACATGTTCTAAAATCATGTATAAAAAATATTAGTTTGTTATAAATATATTATAGAACCATAATTATATATATCATACCATATATGATTTACTTATGACTTTTTATTACCTTTTTATTAACAATCCCTTGTTAAAATTATGTTTCAGGTAATAACTACTTCATTTTTCATGTGTGTTTTGGTTTGGTATTTTCAATCCCCATACATTGATCATTGTTCCATCATATAAAGAGTTTTAACCATGATATAAATATCATAAATATTCATTATATTTGTATTTATAGTAATCCATAAATTTTTTAGATAGAAAATAAAATATGTCATTCATCAAGATGGTAGACCATATGTATGCGTGAACGTTGTTTCCATTTTCTTCGATGGATTGAAAAAATAATGTTAAATAATATACAAAAATTAATTAATAATTTTTATTTCATATATATCACATATTTCTATTTAAACCTATCCTTATCCCCTTATATGTAAATCATATGTGAAGAATGAATCACATCGTTTTGTGAGGAGGTAGTCTGTTGCACACACGAACAACGTTGCCATATTATCATGGAATGGAAAGTAAGATGTAATAGGTGATATCATGATTCCAGAAGCATAATAATTTCATAAATATTATATATAAATAATAAATATATCATTATATCTATTTTTGTGAGGTGGTGATGGAAAAAAACTACATCGGTTTGCGAGGCGATAGTCTACCATACACATGATTGACAATTTCATTTTCCATTTGAGGGAAGTGGATATGGATATAGGTTATTAAATTAACATAATAACATATAAGTATATAGTATATAATTGTGTTATTATATTGGAAGTTTTAATAAATAGTTTAAGTTTTTAGAAGAATAAATAAAACAAAAGAGCTTTGTTAAAATGATCCTCTTTTGGATCTCCTCATAAGGACCCTAGGGCTGGTCTTTTGGGAAGACCAAAAGAACTAAAATATGTATAATAATTTCTGAGAGATAATTTTTCAGGGTTTTATTGAGTCAAATAACTTTATAGTGATGAATAAGTGAGGGGAGGTATTACCCTTTTATAAGTGGGTAAAGGGAACCCGCTGGGAAATTACTTAGCAATTTCCCAAATGACTCCAAAATGATAAAGTCATTCCAAAGAAAAATGATTCCAAATGACCTAATATTAAAATTTGGGATGGATAAGGTAAAAATAATTCCATATAATAATATTTTTATAAGTTTTTAGGTTATTTTTAACCCTCATCTTCTTAGTTTAACCCCCGTAAACCTGTTTTAACCTTAATCGTGATAATTAATTTTTATTTTTCATACTATTCATTATGATAAAAAATTAAAATGAAATTATTATATAATATTAATTATTATTATTCCAAATATAGAATCCATTTTTTTTAATTCCTTTCACAAAATTGAAAATTTTTATTTTAAAATTAAACTCGCACACGCAACACGAAAGTGGTTTCCAAAGAGAAAATGTTCAAAATTTTAAAAAGTTTTTATATCAAAATTCAAAATCAAAATTTATTATAATGACATAAATTGGATAAATAAATATATAATTTATCTAATTATACTTTTAAAATCATTTTAAAACAAAATTTAACCATATAAAGTCATTAAATGAAAAGGCATTTTTCAATAAAAACCAATAGTTTTCACTATTCTTCGAAAAATTTATCTTCTTATAAAATTATCAAAAAATCACATTAATTTAATTTTTAAATTATTATTTAAAAAATGAATTTAACTTTTTCAAATAAATTTTCTAAAATTTGAAAAAATAATTTTATAAATAAGTGCAAAAAATATGATATAACTTCTTTTTAGTAAAATACTTTTTTAAGCATAAAATAGGATTTCTTCTTATCTCTTATCAAGAAAACACATAGATGAATTTTAAACAATTTATTGAATATATAGAATATAAATTTCATTAAAATCATTCAAAAAAACATGATTTTTTTTTAATTTATTGAGGTAAAATGAGTTTTTGTGCATAAAAATAGTTTTTTAGAAAAATATTTCCTATATTTTCAAATAGTTTTTATTTTTATTGATAATTAATTGGTCACTAAATAATTTATTTTATATAAATGTGTAAACCATATATTTTCATAATTTATTTAATCTTATTTATACCCACTATTCCAACAGTAAGATGATAACTATCATATTAAATAATAATATTTTAATAGTATGTCATGTTTTATTTAAACTCAATGTTTCATGTAACATAAGATAAACTTATTGTTTCATGTAACACATCCTAAATTTAGTGTTAAATTTAATTAAAAATATCAAAAATATTAAATTTATTTAAAAAAATCACAAAACCTCATCGTCTTATGCTATACATTAAAAAGACTCTTTTTGAAAACTTTTGAAATAAAATCAATAGAGATATAAAATATCCTCCATAATTTTTTTATTTCAATATAATTATATCCATAAAATTATTTTAATAATATGGGCATGGAGGAAAAATATTTAGGAAATAAATTCTTAAAACATTTAAAATGAGGTTTTAAGGTAAAGTCTCTCTTACCTCGAGTCCAAATTGTTACGTGCGTTATTTATATTCCTGAATAATAAAATTATATTAGGTATCTGATTAATTAATAACCTTTTTAAGTTTTATTACATTTTCATTATACTCTTTATTTTATTGTTACCATGTTTTATTTAGTTAATGAAAAGGTTAAGATCATGTTGGGTGTTTTGAGGACATTCGGTTTATAACCCAAAAATAACATCGATGTGTTGACCTTGGTCAATGGTGTTATGCTTAAATTTACTAAAGAATATTAGAAATGTTATAATTTTAATATTTATACATTATTAAAACTTTTAAAATAAACCATGCAGGGCCTTTTTTTAAAATTAATCGTGTCATTTCATAGAGACGGTAATCTATACGTACCCATGAACGACGTTTCCATTTTTATAATGAGTGAAAAATAAACAAGGTAGATAATATTTTAATTTTATAGAATAACAAATATGTTATAAATTTCATATTTATTCATTATTTCCATATTTATGACTATCCTTTTAAGGTAGAAATAAAAAATTAATCACATCATTTTGTGAAGCTGGTCGTCTACACATATATACGAGTGATGTTATCATTTTACAATAGATGGAAATGAAAGAAGTTAAGTAATATATTAAAATTATATAATCATAATTATGTTTTAAATATCATATATATTCATTTTATCCATAATTTTAACCATCCTTGTAATCTGATGATGAAAAATGAAATGCATCGCTTTGTGGAGGTGGTAGTGCACACGTACACACGAGCGATGTTTTCATTTTTCATAAAATAGATAATTTGATGAAAAATATTATACCATAAACATAATGAAGTTATATTATATTTAATATATTTATTTTATTATTTTATCATGTTTGAAGAAAATTTTAAGGAGGTAGAAGAATAAATAAAAATGAAAATGCTCAGTTAAGAACTATACCTCTTTATTGGGAAACCTCCTTAGGTTTATACCTAAAGCCTTTATATAATGATATTATGATAAAACTAATAAACCTATGACATGGGTAGGGAAATTATGAAGGTTTTTATATATTTATTTTCTGATATATTAGTATCTTGAGGTGTGAATAAGGGAGGAGATTGGGTGTCCATTTATAAGTGAGAAAGAGGAAACACTTTGAATTTTTCAAAAGATTAAAATATATTAATGTATTACTCAATAAAAAAGGTTCCAATATGGACTATTTTAGAATAATAGAGGTTAAATATTTTAAATATTTTGATAAAATGGTATTTAAAAAATCTTTTAGGTCATTTTTAACCATTATCATTTTAGTTTTAACCCTTTTAACCCATTTTAATTCTAACTATGGTAATTGATTTTTTTACCAAAGTTACTTTTAATAATGAACAAAAATGAAAGTGATATCATTAAAAAAATTATATTATGATTCTAAATATTAATTCCATTTTATATAATTAAATTTCTATAAGTGTAATAAATTACTTATAAAATAAACAAGCAAAATAAAATGAAAAGCAATTTTCCAGAAAAATGAATTTTTAAGTATAAAAATGTTTTTATAAAAAAAATGTGTAATATTGAGAACAATAAAATTTATTATATTAGTTTTAATAAAAATAAACTAATTAAATTTTAAAACCAATCCATAATAAAATGCAAATTTTTGAATACTTGAAAAAGAAAGACAATTTTCTTAAAAATCGGTATTTTTTACTATTCACTAAAAAATCAACTTTTTTAGAAAATTAAAAAAAATTTACTCTCATATAATTTTAACATTATGATATAAAAAATGATATCCTATTTTTAATTGAAATTATAAAATTTATAAATTAAACTTTATAAACAAAACCATATAATACATATAAATCAATTTAGTAAGAATAAAACTATTTATTTTTTGATTGAAAATTTACTTAATATTCTTATACTGAACATAAATATATAAAATATAATTCATAAATATTAATAATGCCTGATTTTTTTTACTATTAAAATTACCTGGGTTGTTATAGGGAAGGGGTAACCAGTGTCATCGTCAGCGCTACTGTACATAGCCAAACCAAAACTATCCCGGTGGAAGTTTTGCAGTCCGTATATATTGAAAAAGGGTAAATAATTTTTTTTACAAAGTTCTTGTGATAGAGAATTTATAAAACAAAAAAATAATAAAAAAATGTGGTGGGAATTCATTTTACATGATCTTTAAAAAATGGTGGGTGACATTGTAGCTACTCGCATGAAACTTTTGGTTTCCCCACTGGTTGGGGCGGTGCGCAGAAGGAAACATGTGACACAAAGAATTTGTGTTTTTTTAATATTTTTTTAATCCATTTCTTCTCAAAATTTGAGTGTCTCCCCCTACAAATGCACCTTGAGACCTACATAGGGTCTTCTTTACTCGTTACCCGGCTCCCCTACTGGGTCACCCTGACTTAGGTCGGGCTGGGTCAGCCCTGCTCGACTCACCTGGTGATATCAAGGCACTATTAATACCTTAAAACCCTTCATAGTTGTTTATAAATAACCAAGTAGGGAAAAATATTATGAAAAAAATCCAATAGATGATAAAAAATATTTTTAATTTATTAAAAAAAATTCAAGACCGTGTGATAAGTATTTTCAGAATTTAAATTATTTTATTTTATTTTATTTTATAAATAACACCCTCAAGTATAATTCTTTAAAAATCTAATTTCTTTACATGATTTTAATGTTTTTTGACTATTTATGAGCCTTTATTGACCATTGAATGTCTAATTTTTCATTTATTCATTTATTTAATTATAGAAATGCATTTATTTGTAATAATTATTAATAAATGATGATATGCATATCATATTTATCTTTTTTATATGTATAGGGGATTTAAAATCCATGATAAATATTATTTTTATTTATTCTATATTCTTAAGATACCATTACCCTCGTTCCGGTATTATTTATATATATTGGGGAGGAAGAAAGGTGATGTAGTTCACGCTTAAACATGATGATGCACCACATGGGAGTTCAATGGATTGGATAGGGTGAGTGTTGTAACTCAAGTTTGGTGGGTCTAAATCAAGGAGTTACTACTAGGATCTAGCTTAATCTATTATTCACTCGATGAATTTACTATTATAATTATACCATGGCCACATATTTTGTTTTTATTTATGCATGATTTATTATTTTGTGCATGTGTTAATAGTAATGGTCACATAGAATAATAAACAATCGTGCATAGATAAAAATGAACATCCATGGTGATTTTTTTTAATTTTAAGTGTGGTTCATTTTTTAGTTCATTCACATAGAAAAATTAAGTGAAACTAGAAATATATTTCATTCCCTGATAATAATTACAATCCTTTCAAAGTAAATATAATTTCCATAAACGCTTTCCATTACGTGATTTTTTTTAAAAACCCATTTTTTAAGGTGATCCCCAACACTAGTTTAGGGTGCCTCTTATTACTAGGTAATTATTATAAAATTTTTTATTATAATTAACTAAATTTTATAGAAAATAAATAATTATAGCTATATTATTCTAAATTTAGAGGTAAATCATTGAGTAATGCAAGGTTACAATTTATTGAAGATGAGACTTTACTCAAAATATCAAGGAGACACGAGTTAATGTAGTTGTCTAGACAAATACCTACCTTGATACTCTTCTAGTAGTGGAGTGATCATAACTTATACTATGAGTATATATTTTAGGGATTCTTTCCACTAGAATAATTAGGCATCTGAGTATTCTAGATCTAGTAGTTGAGGGTTACTAAGATTTGATAAAATAGTGAGAGACATTTAAGATGAATAAATCTATGATGTCTAATAATCATTAATCGTGATAAAAGTACTTATCATATTATGTTTTATTTTATATAAAATTTAAATTAATACTACATAAATACTACATTCAATTCTATATGAAAAACATGTCTTAACCTGCATGAATTTCTACGAGTATACAGGAGATTTCACAAAGTACTATGATATGAAAAGAAATTATATCTGTCAGAGTCCCCAATATATGTTGTTCCACCTCATGAAGAAAGGGTGAAAAATAAACCTATAAGAGACACATGGATGATTAATTTTATGTTTAAATCATAATTATATCATCAATTTTTAATGAGTTTTGAAAAAAAATATAAATACATGGATGGTTATACATATTGTCTCATCTTTGAGAAGTTTGTGAGAATAAATTAGAGAAAGAATTGAATGGTATTATCTCATTACTAAATCTGTATATCCTAGTTTCTCTATTTCTTTTTAAGATTATAAAATTAATATTATTGATAAAATGCATCGATATCTTTTGGGTAAGGTTCACCAAGTTGAAAAAAAATGTAAATAAATATTAATATTTAGTTGTTATGGTGAATAAGTTGAAATAAAAGGTAAAAAATATAATGAAAAGTGCAACAAAAAAATCTCCTTCACAATATCCTTCAAAGAAAAGAGAAAGATCATCTTATAATAGGTTATTTACTTCACATGTGGAAAGATAAGTCTATGGAAGATAAAATTAAATGGATTGAAGTATAAGAAAGAAAAGGATAAACTTTGTATATATTCATCATTTCATGTGATGTTTCTATTTTAATTATTATGTATTAGATAATATATGTGTGTTATAAATTTTTATACAAATAAAAGAATAAATAAAATTAAGAAAACATTACAAGAAGTAAGGAGAATTTTATAAACAGTTGATAAGGGTGATTACTATGTCAGTGGTGAAAAGCACACAACTTCTAATTTCCTAATACATTGATTCTAATTTAACTGTTTTGAGTATTACCAAAATATTAATCTCATATTTTCATTGGAAACAACGAGATGTTATTTAATTTTGGGATAAATTTTGTTTTTGGTGTATGATACTCAACTAATATCTTAGTAATACTTGAATCATCAGTAATAAATGATGAATATAAAATGTAATAATCAGTAATACCTAGTTGTAGAAGGATAATCCTTTGTTAAGTAAAACTAAAAGTAGTTGAATGGATATACCTAGTATGGTATTTATAATCTTTGAGGATAAATATTTTAGGTATTATCGACACACTTACTTATCAAGTTTTAGATAAATAAACCTTTATAAATAAAGGTAATCCAAAAAGATTTTAGGTCAAGTTCAACATGAAATGTGTGAACTATTTTAAGTATAAGCTAGAGGTAAATACATTTAATTTATGAGATTACTTTAATAAATTTAAGGAATGTAAAAGTGAAGTAAATAACATTAATGGTTATAAGATATGAGTTACTTCAGGCCTATTAACTGAAGAAAATCTTGAATAAACATTGATCGATCATGAAAAGGTAGAGTTGAGTAATTCTTATACTCACATTTCCTTATACACATTAGGCCCATGATGTTAGTAAAATAAAGATCAACGATGAGTCTAAAATTTATATATTGATCATTAAAATATAGAGTGTATTTTTTCATATACTCACATTTAATTTTAGACATTAAATTCATGATGTAAATATAAGGATTATCAATGATGAGACTTAATAGTCATGGAAATTATTCCATTATTTTTTTATACATGCTTCATAAATAGTGATGTTAACCCATAACCATATGCCCACTATAATGAAAAAAGGATATCATATAAGTTATAGTATTAAATAAATCTATTTTATCACAAAACATGTGTTTAGATGCAAAGAGTTTTTTGATATTAAATCAATAAACAAACTTGCATCAAGTAAAAAAAGTTCATGCTAGGTGATTATCCTAAAGATTATACATGATAAATCCCTAATAAATTTTATAGTCAAGTGATACAATATATTTCTATAAATGGGTGCACATATATATTTGAGATAGTAGGAGTGAAATTGAATTGGATAAAGTCAAGGATCGAGACAGGTAAAAATATTTTGCATTGGAACAAGTTCCAAAAGTGATAATGGAAAGGAAATGTTCTAGTGACACAAACTACATCAGAAAATATAAATCCAAGAGAGGTGGTTTTATATACACTGTATTGGATGGTATATTATTAAATAATAATAAATAATAACTATTATACAAGTAAGCTGTAAATGTCTATAAGCTAAAAATTACAACGTAGAATGAATTTAGAAAAACGAATTCCATGTAACAAAATCAAGTTTATATTTTAGCAGTTTCTCCAATTGATGTAAATCCATTGGTGGGTATTAAAGATAAACTATACATGTGTGGTATAATAATGGTACTAATAAAGCTCTATTTTTATACCAAGTTCCCATGCTTAAATATATTTTTAAATTCTACTTGTCATAGAAATTTTCTATGATCATAATATTGGGAATCGGAATTCATGGCCACATTTCTTGGAAGGTGTCTAAACAACACAACCATAAAAGATTGGTGACACTAAATAATTCCAATAAGGAATTAAAGTTTTAGAGATAAATTTATAGATAAATGAAATCATCATGATCATAGAATAATCATTTGTAATGAAATTAGTCTAGGTGTCTAAAATTGGTTAGTAGGAGCACCATAATTTTATTAAGTAAAAATATATTGATAAAATACAGAAAATATTTTATTAGTCTTATAATAAGTTAAGATTAGATTAAAATTTAATCTCCAAATATTGACTTAAATTAGAAACCAAAGTTCTAGGGAACAAGATTTATTGAGGTAGATCTAAGGGTTTCTTAAACCAAGACAAAGTACATATACTAATAAGGTATTCAAAATACAAGTTGGAACAATTCAAGAGAAAATTATTTCCAATGTCACATGGTATAAATCTCTTTAACAAGACATGTATGAGACATAAGAGAAGATTATAATGGTGACTATAATTCCGCATGATTTTGTGATGGATTTATCATATATACCACACTATTTAATAGATATGATATTTTCAAATCATACATTATAGTAGAACAATATCATATAAATTTAGAAGAACTACACAGAAGGTAGTCAAAAATATCCAATAGTACTTGAAAAGTGTAAGGAATATGTACATTCTCTTTGAAAAGATAAGAAAACTAGTTATCAAGGGGGAAACCCTTCTCTTATTATAAATTAACTGATCTTATATCATAGTTGGGAAAGGAAATGATCAATTTAATCTCATTTAATCCTATAGTATCCATATCAACAAATACAAAGTACATTTAGAATACTAATGATGCTAAATATAAAATATAAAATATATAACGATTTTTCGGGTTCTTAGAATCATACCAAAGGTACTAACTAATATGTAAAGATTATGATAGAGGACAAAAGGGCATACTGAGGGGTATCATATCTTGAGTATTCTTACTTAAGGAGGTAAACTATCAAATAGTAGAGTATCTATATAAGAAAATTGTTTAAGGCATTATGAGTGAAGTCATAACTCTACATAATCATGATCTTATCACATGATTGATAATAGGTTGATAGCTAGAAAGTTTTCTCTAGTACAATTGGGGGTGTTGAGAATCTAGGTTCCCTAGAACAAACTTGAACAGTAATTTTTAATCATCATAACATGTATATAGAGAGTTACATATGATGTTTTCTTACCATACTAGTGTTGATACTTCTAATTATACTATTTATATAGTAATTTCCTTATATTAATTTCATATCAATGGGTTATAGAAATTCCCAACTATAATGATAACTCTGAGATATTATTATAGTAATCTTAAACATATTTCCTATAGTCTAAATACATCATACTAAAGAGGCACAGATGATGTCTGACTATTAGGTGTTTGAGGCTCAAAAGCATTGGGACTTCTTCTCATGAAGTCTGTACTTGGTGATCTTGAGTAAAGGAGACCATGGGGGATTACCCACCAATAGAAGCACCACATGTTTCGAGTGTCATTAGTTGGTCTTATTTATGAGCACATATAATGGTATCTCAACTTGAGATCATTATAATTGAATACCATTTGATCATATAATTTGATTCAAGATGGAAAATATGACATTTATATTGTGGTGAGGTATATTATGTTGGGAGTTTCGTTGATGGTATAACATTGATTGAATAGTCAATGAAATATTTATCACTTAAGGAACATATATCTCAAGAATAATTGAACAGGATGGTAGTGCCTTTAATAAATTCATGGCTATGGTAGAAGAATGTAAGTTTGTTCAATAAGGTCAAAAATAATAAATAAAGAAAGGGTGATGACATAAAGTGTGTATCTTTCATTATGATATATCATGAGAAAAAAAAGAGTATATTACATTATATATTTTCATAGGAGGTTTTCATTGTGATGATTAACCCTTTTCTCCTTAGGGACCTTGATGGGTTACTATACCTCACTCCTGGCCTATGAGGATTACTCAACACTATTGAGATAAGGGATTAGAGGTTCACACACAAAGTGTATATAGAAGCTTGACCAATTATTGTGAATTAGAGTTTAGAGAATGGAAGACCCCATGGTGGGGTCTAAGTAATTTCCAAGTTTAAAAGATCACAACAAAATAAATAATATATAATATTATTTAAGTTTTTAATAATAATTATTGAATTTATTTACTTATTATATTCACAAATTATTCAGTTAATATAAAGAAAAATATTTTTTGAATGAATATTTAATATTTAATATGAAATATTTGTTTAATATTTATAGGAGAGGTGAGATGATATAATGACTCATATTTTCTCATATAATACAATTTATATGTTACAAGTATGTGATAGAATATTTATAACATTTTTGATTCATTCTTTATTTCATACATATTGAATTTGGTTTGGTTTTGTAGGTATTAGTGATTAAAGGGACAAGGTGAAATTTTAATTAATAAAACCTACCTATATATAATATAAAGCCAAATTTTAGTGGAATATTTATCCACTCAAATTATCTGTAACACCCCGAGATTTTATGAAAAAATATTATTTTTAATTTTATTGATTTCTTGTGTTGTATTCTACACCAAAAGGAGCTTGCACTACACACATCCCTGACTTGGCTTGCATTACACGCAATCGCGACCTTCCACGATAGCGTGTGTTGTACGCAATACCAAGTTTCACTAAATGAGATATTATTATAATATTATTATGAACTAGCCATTATGAATAGTAATACCCACTTTTTGAAATTTTATCTTTCAAAATGGAGTTCATTTTTGGATTCGGAATATCAAAATTAGCTTAGGGTGAAATTTTGGTATTTTTCTGAAAAATTTCAATTTTTGATGAATAATGAAAACACTGGGTTACTATTTAAAAACCGACTTTTTATTTAAATAATTATTTATTTTATTTAACTTTATTTTAGGTAAAAATTGATACATAATACCAATATAAGTTCAATGTAATTCATTGGAGTCATTTTATAATAATTTTATATATATAAAAATTTTATTGAACTTTTCACCGTCTTTTACCCACCTCCAAGGAGATTTTGCAAATTTACATAAAACTTAATTTTACCGCTTCTGTGAATGGAATTTCAAAAATCCGAGAGACATGGTTGATGTTATTAAGTAAAATGTGGTTCAATGAGATAAAAATAATTTTTGGTGAATAGTAACTTTTTCCTTTTTTTTACCACAGCTAAAAGTAAATAGGGTAATTAAGGGTAAAAATGATATTATTATTATCCTAACACATGTCCTAATTCTATTGGATAAGTTTAATTAGACCAAAAACAACCTTAGGAATAAAATATGACCATTTAGGCCCACTTGGATTAGATTAGGACATTTATTATTAATTTATTTAAAGAAAGGTTAAAATAGTTAAAATCAAAGTTTAATAACTAAATCATTTTTAATATAGGGTCATACATAAGATAAATTAGAATATAAATATTAATTATAAATCTAAAAATATTTCCTACATAATGGTGTTTTATTTATAATTTTTCGATATTAAATAATTTAATTTATTTATGACACAATGATGATGCAGTAATTATTTTATTAATGAAAGATTGACATAATTAATGTTATAAATACCCAAATAAATGTAATTTGAGACTTTTTATGAATTACAATAATTTTATAGGTTAATATTACATGTTATTATTCATTTAGTTAACTTTTTTCAAACTAATAATTCTGTTAGGATTTTCACAAAAATCAATTACCAAATAGTGTCAAAATTGACATAAAATAGTTTTTAAAACAAATATTATATTATTAATTGTTATTTTATTCCTAAAAATATAATTTTCGGCCAAATGACTTAGATAAGGTTATATATATTAATAAAAAAAACTTGGTGTTCGTTTGTCTTGTTATAGTAAGTTTATTAACCTTATAGTAAAAGAAAACAAGAAGACACGATAAAAGAAAATTTATTTAACTTAAAGTTAAATCTAAATGATAAGGTTAAAATAGTAACCTAAACTTGTAAAAATTATATTTGATGAGATTATTTCGACCCATACCCATCTTATCTTCAAAATAAATTAATTTGGAGCTATTAAAAACCGAATATGACTTTATAATAAAATAATATTTTGATTTTTTCCAAAGGTGCCCCTCTCCTCCCTTATAAAAGGACGCCTCCTCCCTCTCTTCCTCACACCAATTTGAGCCTTCAAGATCGGCCAACACCTGCCAAATTATCTTCTCCACTTCCCTAGAAACATCCTAGAGATACTGGTCTTCTTCAAAGACCAATTTTAGTGCCCTAAGAGGAGGTCTCAAAGAGGTGCTTCAAAGAAGAGGTAATGTCCGTTACCGATTCTTTCAACTTTATTTCTTATTCCACTTATTCTTATTTATTTGTTTCATTATGAAGTAATAACATCAGTATCAATCATATACTGATATGTTATTATAAGTATGAAACAATCATATTTCACCATCTATCCATCCTATGGAAAACGAAATCATCACGCGTGCGTACGTACGGAATACCGTCTCCACATCGTGGTGTAATCTGTTTTTCCAACACCACCTTACTTGAATGGGTATAATGGTTTAAAGAATAACTATACATAGTTATTATAACATCATACGGATTCTGATATATTGTATCATCTACTCCAATTCAATTCAATAATTATGGGAACGATATCATTGCTCGTGCGTATGTACGGACTACCGTCTCCACGACGCGATGAGATTCATTCTCAATGATTAACCATTCATGAATGATTATAAAGTATATATAATAATCAATCATGAAATATATGACATAATAATGATACTAGATTTATGTATATATATATGTATGTCATCTATTTAGTTTCATTCAATTCAATAAGGAAACGAAAACAACGTTCATGCATACGTACGGCCTACCATCTCCATGAACGGTGTATTTCATTACTTTTATAGATATATAATATATATGTATATGATGAATATATATTATATATAAATCATGTTTTAAATTCTGAAATTATTTAAATCATTATATAAGTAATAATATCAAGAACAACAAGTCGAAACACATACGATAAATAAATTGATTTTACCCAAAATGCTGATTTAACATAGAATTTACAAAAGAACGGGTAATATAAAGTCATAAGTGAAACATATATGATATAATAACAATGAATATGATTATTTAATAATTCAATGACATTATTTAAATCATTATACAGGACGATCGGATCCATATGAAGCATATTAGAGATAAGGTAAGGGATAATTTTTCAAATCTCATTTTTTATCTGAGATTGCTTATACGTAAGTATTTACTGGGGTTATTGTTATCATCCATGTCCATATTTTCTAAAAGTGTCCTTATGTATTTTTAATTTCCTTTTTACCCATTTTTGACTTTTACTACAAGGTATGTAAGGAATCTTTCTTTTTTTCCATACGAGGTACTTTTTGACTTTTCCGACAAAAGTACGAGGAGAATGTTTTTTTAACTTATACGAAATGAAAGGATTTTTACGGTTTTACAAAGCCTTTTTTTCATGAAGCTTCCTCCAAAATATTTCATGACTATTTTCAACAAAATCTCTTTTATTTTAAAATTTCATGGCATTTTGTGAAAAGAAAATGATTTGGAAGAAGAAAGAATATTTTCCTCAAGAATTCATTTCAAGTGTTTTATCAAAACCATTTTCCATCTAAGATGAAATTATTTCATATGTGTACATTTCAAGTGTAATGTCTCTATGATTTACATGGTTTCACTTTTCTTATTATGAAATGATATCCATTTCTTTTATATGGATTATGTGATGATGGGATAATGTTTATGAAACCCATTTTATTCATTGGGTTATTATGAATGATGTATGTTTATTTTGTGGCACAAGTAAGAATGATTTCATTATGAGATGGGTCATACGTATATCTCCCTCCAATGCATTGGGTAAATATTTATATCTCATGAGATAGACATGGATGGAATGGTAAGTTAATCTGGTTCAGTGTTACAGGACTGAAACGAGGAGTGAACTCGATTCAGAAAGGGACTTTGTCCACTAAGATGGTCTTGGCAGCAATGCCTTGGATACTATGGAAATAATAACATGTGCTATATGGTTTCCACAATTACATGTTTTATTCCCATTATATTTTATCATGGTTGATGTTCCTTTATGATATATGCCTTACGTACTTCTACGATTTATGTCTTTGCTCGAGATTTTGATGTTTAAATTTCATGTTCAAGTTTTTGCTTTCAAATGTTTATGGATTGTTTTATGTTCTCTATGTTTGCCCTTACTGAGCATTTGAGCTCACTCTTTTGTATGTTTTCTTTCCCCAGGTCAGGAAGAAGGTTATTAAGTAGGATATTCCAAAAGGGACTCTAGATATGATGAAATAAATGGGAGACAATGTAGATTCTTTATGAACCAGTTGTTTATGCTTCCCAGTTTCTAAAGACACTATACCTATATGGTCCATTCCTCGTTTTGTTATATGTTGTAATAAGTGTGCTTCAATTTTGAATTATTAACAATGTATGTAAAGTATGGGTCGTTATAGTTGGTATCATAGGAAAGGTATAGTCAACCTTTGGAAACTAGGATGTGAAAGCCTTAGTAAGAACCCTAAGGATAAGTCTAAGCATAGAACACAATATTAGTGTTTTAGAAATGGCCATGAAAAACCTATGATAAGACCTTAAGTGTGAAATTTTATTCTTGATTATGTGTTTTTTCTATTATAATTAGTATTGCTCACACTATTCTTCTTGGTTTTAGTCAATGGCTGGAACCTGAAGGAATTGTGTTAATGCAGAATGCGACGGGAAATGTAATGATTGTCCCCCTGAGTAACCAAACGTTATGGGAGCTGGAATGAAAAATCTTGTAGCTATTCTCACACAACTTTTTCAAGCTATGAATCATGCAGGACTTCCAAACGAGTAAAGGAAGGAGCAACATTTTGTTGAATCCTTCATGAGGCAGCACCCACCTTCATTCAGCGGGTCTTCTGATCCATTAGTGGCTGAACAATGGATCAGTACCACTAAAAAGATATTTTCAGTTCTTCAATGTTCTGAACATGATAAATTCATCTTAGCAGTATATCGTTTGGAAGGTGAAGCTGATCAATGGTGTAATCTTATCAAGAATACAAGGCCAAGAGATGAAATTGAGTCCATGGAATGGGACGAGTTCAAGAACATATTTTTCAATAAGTACTTCCCTTGTATTCTTCAAACAAAGATGGAGAAGGAGTTTCTTGAACTAAAGAAAAAGGATGATGAATCTGTTGGTATATACGAAGCGAATTTTACAAGGCTTGCAAGGTATGCATCTGGCTTTATCATCCAACTTGAAAGTAAAGTTGATCGATTCTTCAGTGGCTTAAAACCAAATCTTTGAAGGGAATTAGCTATAAGAGACTTCAGTAGCTATGAATAAATTGTGTGTTGTGCTATCAAGGTAGAACTAGAAGTTGGTGTAACGTATCCATCTCGTGGTTTTGATAAGAAACGAAAGATGGAGTTCAAGGAGAAATCTCATAACAATGGTGAAAAGAAGATGAATGGTTCTTTAGGCTCAAAGTGTGGAAAGAAGCATGGTGGAGATTGCCTAAAAGGTACTAGAAATTGCTTTAAGTGTGTAAAATAATGTCATCGAGCAGTTGATTGCCGAAGTAATGGGAAAAAGGTTGCTAATGATTTGAATAGAGAAAATACTACAGAGAACTCTCCAACAACACTTCAATGCTTCAAGTGCAAGGAAATGGGGCATTATGCTAATAAATGCCCTAATCCACGGGTTAATGATGATCAACGTGAGCAACCTCTTAAAGAAAAGGATAAAGGGAAGTCTCATGAGATCACTATTTGTGATGTTGAGTATGAAAATGATGTTGTGTAATGATTAAGTGTTTATGTAATGGGATTTCAAAATAGTATCATGGAATCTCATTTATGGTATTGTGGAATTTTGGAATATCTATGTATTGGTTTTCAATTATTATATGGTACTGGTAACCATGAAAAAGTGATTGAAATATTTTTGGAAAGCAGATGAAATGAGCATATGGAAGGGATAAATAGAAAATAATATGATAGTAATCATGAGCTCATGACTAAAATAAGGACAATGTGATATCATGGTTTGAGTATATAGAAATTTTGGGATTTTGGTATGTGGAAAGAGTTAACTTTTTACAACATTCATGTTTTCACTAAGGTTAAATGGGTATTCATTTTTCAAGAGAATACGTGATTAAGGTATTCACATGATTGTAATGTGATCAACAAGATATATCGGGGATAAATGATAGTATTCACATGCTTGGTAGATGACGTTTATAGTAATTTTTTTCTTTATACTATAAGCTTGGAAAGAAGTATTTGGGATAAGCCTGAAGATTTGAAATGGATTATGTTGAATATAAGTTATTTGAAGGCTAGAACTATTTTCGATATTATCGATGGAATGTCATAATGATGTAATTTTAGAAAAAGGACAACCTGCCGGACGGGCGACAACACATCGCGTCGGACAAGGCTGTGGTAATCGAACCCACAACCGAAGAGCGACTGGCCTTTATCGCATACCACTGGCCTACAGGAAGTCCCTAGTTAGTAGAAACTAGTTTTATTTTATTAAGCGGTATGATAGATGAAGTATAAGTCCATGTTTGGAATCATATCTGATTAACCTCACCATAGATAGACTTATGTATATTTGATAACTTGTTCTAACCTTTTGTTTGAAACAGATGGAATGACCCATAATTTTATCACATGATCTGTTAACACTTCAAGAATAACAAATTCAACTTCATTTCTTTAAGATATGAAGTGGAAATTATTCAATTCACGAACAATAGTGATATTGTACCAAAATCATGTAAGTATTTCTTTTAATTCATCAACATTAGGAAAATGATCTTGAAAACCAAAAATGTTGTCCTAGTGCCCTTATATTCAATGAATCAGATGGTACCTTAGATCATCACAAATATATGGCTTTGTGATTGTTGGCTTGTTCATAGCCATGTTCTCTACCACTCTCCATCAAAACTTGATGGTTAGATTTTTCTTCCATATCCATATTTTCACCTATGTTCTCCTATATGGAAACCCAGTGATTAGTTAATTTGGGTTACCGTTACATTTCATACTTTAGTTTTTAAAGTCAAGTTTTGGTATTCCTTTTTATGATATGGGTTTCTATTAAAGAAACTTTCAATTAGTAAACCATTTATAACCCCAACGAATTTTGAGGGTGAAATTCATTTTAAGGGGGGTAGAATGTAACACGTCGAGATTTTATGAAAAATATTATTTTTAATTTTATTGATGTCTTGTGTTGTACGCTACACCAAAAGGATATTTCACTACATGCATCCCTGACTTGGATTGCATTACACGCAATCGCGACCTTCCACGATAGCGTGTGTTGTACGCAATACCAAGTTTCACTAAACGAGATATTATTATAATATTATTATGAACTAGCCGTTATGAATATTAATACCAACTTTTTGAAATTTTCTCTTTCAAAGTGGGCTTAATTTTTGGATTCGGAATATCAAAATTAGCTTAGGGTGAAATTTTGGTATTTTTCTGAAAACTTTCAATTTTTGATGAATAGTGAAAACACTGGGTTACTATTTAAAAACTGAATTTTATTTAAATAATTATTTATTTTATTTAACTTTATTTTAGGTAAAAATTGATACATAATACCAATATAAGTTCAATGTAATTCATTGGAGTCATTTTATAATAATTTTAGATATATAAAAATTTTATTGAACTTTTCACCGTCTTTTACCCACCTCCTAGGAGAATTTTCAAATTTACATAAAACTTAATTTTACCGCTTCTGTGAATGGAATTTCAAAAATCCAAGAGACATGTTTCATTTTAGTAATTAAAATGTGGTTCAATGAGATAAAAATAATTTTTGGTGAATAGTAACTTTTTGCTTTTTTTACCACGGTTAAAAGTAAATAGGGTAATTAAGGGTAAAAATGATATTATTATTACCATAACACATGTCATAATTCTATTGGATAAGTTTAATTCGACCAAAAACACCCTTAGGAATAAAATATGACCATTTAGTCCCACTTGGATTAGATTAGGACATTTATTATTCATTTATTTAAAGAAGGGTTAAAATAGTTAAAATCAAAGTTTAATAACTAAATCATTTTTAATATAGGGTTATACAGAAGATAAATTCTGATATAAATATTCGTTATAAATCTAAAAAGATTTATTACATAATGGTGTTTCATTTAAAATTTTTAGACATTAAATAATTTAATTTATTTATGACACAATGATGATGCAGTAATTATCTTATTAATGAAATATTGACATAATTGATGTTATAAATACCCAAATAAATGTAATTTGGGACTTTTTATGAATTCCAATAATTTTATAGGTTAATATGACATGTTATTATTCATTTAGTTAACTTTTTTCGAACTAATAATTCTGTTAAGATTTTCACAAAAATCAATTACCAAATAGTGTCAAAATTGACATAAAATAGTTTTTAAAACAAATATTATATTATTAATTGTTATTTTATTCCTAAAAATATAAGGTTCGGCCAAATGACTTAGATACGGTTATATATATTAATAATAAACAACTTGGGGTTCTTTTGTCTTTTTATAGTAAGTTTATTAACCTTATAGTGTAAGAAAACAAGAAGACACGATAAAAGAAAAATTATTTAAATTAAAGTTAAATCTAAATGATAAAGTTAAAATAGTAACCTAAACTTTTCCAAATTCTATTAGATGAGAGGATTTCGACCAATACCCACCTTATCTTAGAAATAAATCAATTTGGAGCTATTAAAAACCGAATATGACTTTATAATAAAATAATATTTTGAGTTTTTCTAAAGGTGCCCCACTCCTCCCTTATAAAAGGACACCTCCTCTCTCTCTTCCTCACACCACTTTGAGCCTTCAAGCTCGTAAAACCCCTGCAAAATTATCTTATAAACTTCACTAGAAACATCCTAGATGTCCTGGTCTTCTTAAAAGACCAATTTTAGTGCCCTAGGAGAAGGTCTCAAAGAGGCGCTTCAAAGAAGAGGTAATGTCCGTTACCGATTCTTTCAACTTTATTTCTTCTTCAACTTCTTCTTCTTTAGTTGTTTCATTATGAAGTAATAACATAATTATCACTCATATACTGATATGTTATTATAAGTATGAAACAAACCTATTTCACCATCTATCCATCCTACGTAAAATGAAATCACCGTGCGTGCGTACGTACGGAATACCGTCTCCACGCCGTGGTGTAATCTGTTTTTCCAACACCACCTTACTTGAATGGGTATAATGGTGTAAAGAATAACTATACATAGTTATTATAACATCATAATGATTCTTATATATTGTATCATCCACTCCAATTTAATTCAATAATTATGGGAACGATATCATCGCTCGTTCGTACGTACGGACTACCGTCTCCACGACGCGATGAGATTCATTCTCAATGATTAACCATTCATGAATGATTATAAAGTATATATAATAAGTAATCATGAAATATATTACATAATAATAATACTTTATTTATGTATATATATATTTATTTCATCTATTTAGTTTCATTCAATTCAATAAGGAAACGAAAACAACGTTCATGCGTACGTACGGTCTACCGTCTCCATGAACGGTGTATTTCATTCCTTTTATAGATCTATAATATATATGTATATGATGAATATATATTATATATAAATCATGTTTTAAATTCTGGAATTATTTAAATCAGGATATAAGTAATAATATCAAGAATGACAAGTCGAAACACATACGATAAATAAATTGATTTTACCCAAAATGCTGCTTTAACATGGAATTTACAAAAGAACGGGTAATATAAAGTCATAAGTGAAACATATATGATATCATAACAATGAATATGATTATTTAATAAGTCAATGACATTATTTAAATCATTATACAGGAATTTCGGATCCATACAAAGCATATCAGACCTAAGGTAAGGTATAATTTTGCAAATCTCATTTTTTATCTGAGATTGCTTATACGTAAGTATTTACTGGGGTTATTTTTATCATCCATGTCCATGTTTTATAAAAGTGTACTTATGTATTTTTAATGTCCTTTTTACCCATTTTTGACTTTTACTACAAGGTATTTAAGGAATCTTTCTTTTTTTTCCATATGATGTACTTTTTGACTTTTCCGACAAAAGTATGAGGAGAATGTTTTTTTTAACTTATACGGCATGAAAGGATTTTTACAGTTTTATAAATCCTTATTTTCATGAAGCTTCCTCCAAAATATTTCATGAATATTTTCAACAAAATCTCTTTTATTTTTAAATTTCATAGCATTTTGTGAAAAGAAAATGATTTTGAAGAAGAAAAGATATTTTCCTCAAGAATTCATTTCAAGTGTTTTATCAAAACCATTTTCCATCTAAGATGACATTATTTCATATGTGTATGTTTCAAGTATAATGTCTCTATGATTTACATGGTTTCACTTTTATTATTATGAAAAGATATCCATTTCTTTTATATGGATTATGTGATGATGGGATGATGTTTATGAGACCCATTTTATTCGTTGGGTTATTATGAATGATGTATGTTTATTTTGTGGCACAAGTAAGAATGATTTCATTATGAGATGGGTGAGACCTATATCTCCCTCTAATGAATTGGGTAAAGATTTATATCTCATGAGATAGACATGGTTGGAATGGTAGTTTAATCTGGTTCAGTGTTATAGGACTGAAACAAGGAGTGAACTCGATTCAGAAAGGGACTTTGTCCACTAAGATAGTCTTGGCAGCAATGCCTTGGCTACTATGGAAATCATAACATGTGCTGAATGGTTTCCACAATTACATGTTTTATTCCCATTATATTTTATCATGGTTTATGTTCCATTATGATATATGCCTTACGTACTTCTACAATTTATGTCTTTGCTCAAGATTTTGATGTTTAAATTTCATGTTCAAGTTTTTGATTTAAAATGTTTATGGATTGTTTTATGCTCTCTATGTTTGACCTTACTGAGCATTTGAGCTCACCCTTTTTATGTTTTATTTTCCCTAGGAAATAAATAAAGGTTTTAAGTAAGGAAACAAAAAGAGGATGATCTTTATGGTAGTTGTTGAAGATATTTCACCACGATTAGAAGATTATGTTCCGAGTTTCCAAAGACACTATGCTATTACAGTACTTGAGTGTTGGTTTTTGTTATGTATTAAGTATTCTGCAAAAGTAATGTAATTTCCATGTACGTCAAGCTTTTGTTCGCTACATTATCTCTCTTCCAAAGATCTCTCTTAAGTTTTAAATAGAGAAGAGGGATATCTAATCACCCCAATCGAAATTCTTCCCTTCAGATCGAAGAAATGGAGATTATGAGGTCATGTTGACGTTGAAAGTTCCTTCATCTCTCGATGTTAGCACCCAAAGATCAAATATCGATGATCAATCAATATTTTAGATAACTTTTGGATGATCTAATAGATTTATTCCTTCAAGAGACAATTGATAATGATGAGTGGAATGTGCCTTTGATATAAATCAAACAAGGTAACAATTTGGTTTAATTTTTAAATATTATTTAATTTACATAGGATCCTCAAATTGATACTATGTTGTGATTACACTGTAGATTATGTGGTGATATCGGTCATAGTGTAAAAATTTTAAATTTATGACCTTTCAGGCTTCCACTGTGTTTCTGATACTAGCAATTTGTATTATATTAACCATGAATTTAATTAAGATGAATTAAAATTATTTTTTAATGAATTCAAGTACATGGTTTTTCAATGGTCGAAACTCTATAGATAAAACTTTGAGGTTGAATATGAATCAATTCTGGTTGTTAATTATTTTCTTAGGAACCTCCTTTATCATCAGTCCATTACCTACCAAATCAAATCATGAAGAAGTATAATTGAGAAGGATGTGATAATCACCCCCATATGGCATGAGGGTAACATGGAAGTCGATATCCTCACTTCTAAATGGGAACAAGATAAACCTATGAAAACTTATTCAAGACCTAAATACCTTCCCACATAATATAATATCACTTTCTATGGGGACTCCCTCATACCTCACCATTTTAGGCCTCTGTAAACTTGTTTGTTTTTGTTAGAATTGTATCCATTTAATTAGATTTTAATTATGAGTGAGTGAATGAACCACCCTTGCTGGAACCCCTCAGAGGCCTACAATAAAGGAGAGAGTGACCCTCAGAGACCACTTTTAATAGGACTTGGGTTTGAAACTAGCACTGAGGTTATACAACATAAATATAAGAGGTACTACCTTTATAAGATCCCAATAATAATAAAATAACCACCAATAAATTATATTAATTCCATTTCATAAGATAAATTTGCATAACCCAAATGGTAATTATATGTAAAATCCACAATAGTCAATAAAGACATGAAATAATGAGCTCTAGAACCCAAAATCATCCACCAAATCCATCCAAGATACCTTAATAATGGATCTAATCCAAATCAGTCAATCAAACAAACACTTAGATAATGTTGGTGGGGTGAGCACCTGGGAATACTCAACATGATTATCCTTCTATGAAAAATCATCATATGCGAGCAACAAATATGCAATAGTATGCAAGAGTGATGTAAACCAAACAAAACATATCAATCATAAATATAATAAGAACAAGAACATGAAGAAAAATCACTTAACTTTATATCCCACATAATTTACCACCATTTACTCAATTTCCCACAACATCTATAACCATTCCCACAAATAACAACCCAACAAATTTCATAACCAAGATTGAGAAATACCGTCAACATTACAACAATCACCAACCTCTATGTATAAAAGCTCAGATAATTCCAACGCTCTCACATATCTGTAGATCTGTTACACCTCTAACCGGTAGTGAGATAGTAGGAAAAAACTCTATATATAATAAGGAATTCTAAAAAGAATCCACAATAATAACATATCATTAATCATCACAACATTACACAACTAACCACTGCATCACATATCCACAACCACATAACCATAACAATATCCATAAAACATCTAGGCATTAACACCAATCCACCACCATACACAACATATGCATGCATGTATCACATATCTACCATTATAAATATACATCATTAAGGTAACACAAACATGAAGGGAATCAACCTTGTGCCCTCCCCCTTCCATGTACACCCCCACCCATAATCACATATCCTAATCCTTCTAATCACATCCATATCCACACCATCATCACCAATCATTACTAAACCAAAAAAAAGGTATTATAAGCATCAAAAATATCAACCTCATTACCTCCTTATACCATGCATGACCCCAACCATGTATCATCATTTACTGCCATGAAACTGGGTCAACTAGAATTTTCATACTTATAAATTCAATTCATTATAACCCATGAAGTTCCACCATATCATCCTACTTCTCCTTATCAATAACCCCAAACCACTTCCACAAGTGGTGTTAATGACATAACACCCAAACACAAGTAACAATTTTACAAATAAAAAAAAACATCACAAATCGCACAACCAAGATTCATGGAAAAGGGTAATTGTATAAACAGAAATTTCACACATCCAAATTATTTAAATTCCCACCATTTACAATTTACCAGACTCATTAGATTTATTATTCTATTCATTCATCCACGAACCATTTAAAATTATTCATTTATCTTCCACATCATTTATTCCATCCATGTTCATATAGTTTAGTTATTAATAATTTATTAATATCCCACATTACTTTTTAACATATTTATCATGACAATTATATTCTATCCATTCATGTTAAGATGTATTTAATTACCTTGTTGTCATCATTCATTTTATATTCCACATTATACTTTAATTCCCTACTACCATTTCTATTTCATAACCCAATTTATCCATAGGAAATGAAATAATAACAAACACCAACATCATGATTCTCCTTCTAATATAATACATAACAAATTAAAAAACAACCTCATTCACCAGCAACAATAACAAATTTCAAATTCCAGTTTCCAGAAATTCTCTTTCTGTTTCCATATTTAAGTGATTATCTAGTTATAAAGGTGAAAAATTTATCCAATTATTTCAATAATAAGAAAACCACATCAATAAGAAAAAATACTTAGAAAATAACATGGAAACCATAACTCACTTCCAAACCTTCCCCCTTTCAATTCCATCTTAACTAGTTTAATATCTCTTATTAATTTCATTCCTCCTTAGAGTGTTCATATATATTATTCCCTTCCCCATAAACTATTACAAAAAAATATCAATAATGTACAAGATTAATATAAAAACGTGTTTATAAGATACCACATCAATAAAGTTGAACATATTAATTCCATAAGATATAAGATGAGTTTAGAATCCCCTACCCCAAATAGTGATTCACAATCCACTACACAAATATGAACAATAAGATGATGATGGACTCATGATTTGAACCGCATAAGAATAACCTCAAACAAACCAAAACCAAAATGATCCTCAATCAAAACTAAATAAAAACCACTGAAAAACCTCTCCATGATGTAAGAATAAGGAGAGAATAAAGGGATAAAAGGAGGGGCTCACTTCAGATCATAAGGAATCAGCCTTTTAAATCCAAGGATCAACACCATGAGGAAGGGTGCTGGATGGACTCTCAAAACACCATAGAGTCACCTTAGAGTCAAGGGAAAGAAAGGAAATAAGAAGGGGTTTAAAGGGGCTATCTAATTTATACCTAGGATGAAAATTAGAACACCACATTGCAAGTTTACATATCTGTTGAGTCAATAAGGTTTCCTTATGACTTTTTCATTCCTTCATGTTTTGAAAATCACAAACACCTTATCTTAAGGCAAATTTTATTTTCCCTAAGTTTCATCTTGATAAGGAAAATCTTCTTTCCCCAAGAAAATTTATTATTACCATGTTTTCATTGTTCATGGAATAATTTCTCTAAACCTAACTCATTTTTATTATAAGTATAAAATTTAGTTTCATAACTAAAACCTCGGAATCTTATAAATACTTAGATATAGATCATTATATTTTTAGGATCCGAATTTAGACTCTGAATTCTCTGAATTCAAGTTCTGAACTTTCTAAGTTCAGACTCCTAATTCTTCGAATTCAAGTTCTGAACTTTCTGAGTTCAGACTCTGAATTCTCTAAATTTAAGTTCCAAACTTTCTGAGTTTAGACTTTTAATTCTCTGAATTCAGGTTCTAAACTTTCTGAGTTCAGATGTTGAATTCTCCAAATTTAGGTTCTGAACTTTGTGAGTTCAGACTCTGGAATTCTATAGAATTCAGGTTTCTAATTCTTTTAAAGACATAATCTGAATACCCATGTATTATAGACACCAAATGGTTTTCTGGTTAGACTCCGAACTTTTATTTTTCATTAAACTCTAAAAAATTAATTTGGTTAAGAAACCATATTTTTTCTTACTCGTGTTTTGGTTATAAAATGATGTCGTGTATTCAGTTACTAACTAACCATTGTTTTAGTGACACCTGTACAAGTCCTTCCTAAATTCAAGGAAAAATATGACCGTTGGAGGAGGGATTCGACTGTTGAATATGTTCCTATAAATAGGATCTCATTTGAACGAGCTCAAAATTGTTCTAAAACTCTAGAAATTACATGTTGCTGAAGTGATTTCTAGAGAGATACTTTCATTATTTGTGCGTAATGAAAATCTTTTTCATAATTGCTTTGTGAAACTTCGAATGTTTATGAGTACATTCGAGGGCTTCTGGGGATAGGAAGACAGAGGTGCCAACAACCTTGAAGTTCAAGGTCTTGCAAGGATAACAAGACAGATTACGATATGCATATCGAGGACTTACCTTGATGTGGGTAAGACATACTTTCTTGAAAGTATAAATCAATAGACCTTTATCCAAGGTTGTTAGATACCCTTCTCTTTAGGTTAAAAGATTTACTACTTGTTACTTGTATTGTTTCAAGTTTTCCGCTATATTTTTGTTGTTGAGGAAAGTATAACTATCTTATAATTTCTTATACTTGTACTCTAATTTGTAAGATTCTATATAATTTAAGGTAGAATATTTATCTTTGTAAACTTTTCTTAAGTTTCATTTTTCGAACCACATTTTTGGAATCAAGAAAGTTAGTAGAACTAAGAGGTCTTGTGAATTTACCTTTTTTAACCTTGTTAAACACAGCCATATTTAAAAGTTCTAAAGGAATTTTTTAAAGTATAAAATTCACCCCCCCCCCCTTCTTGTATATTGAGAATCTACATCATTATTTCGATACTATAATCAGTATCATTTCGATCCTACAATTGGTATCATAGGAGTTTTCTGAAATACTTATATTCACATATAATTTTTCTTTCTCAAGTTTTTAATTGTTCTATATTTTCCTTGCTTAGGATATTTTTTATCCTTGTTTACAAACTTTTATTACTGGAAAGTTTGTGTGGAATGATTTTCTTTAAGATGGAACAAATGAATGTCGGTTCCATAGAAAACTTAAATCCTAAAAGACCACCTATTTTTTATGGGAATGATTATAAATATTGGATAGATCGTATGAAGACTTTTGTTATCAATACTGTATTGGACAACTTTGTTATGCTTACTGAAGATTACAAGATTCCAGATAAAGAAGTCCGAACTTTTACTAATCAAGAGAAGTCAGAATATCAACTTAACTACAAGGTACGCAATACTTTGTTGTGTTCCATGACCAGGAATATATATATCCATATTTCTTCTTATGAAGCCAAAAATTGTATTTGGAAGAATCTTGAAGTTACACATTTTGGTACTTCCAAATTTATTGAAACTAGAAGATCTATGCTTAGAGATGAGTACCATGGGTTTTTCTTTCCTTATGAAGAACCTATATGTAAGGTACAACAGATATTTACGACTATTGTCAATAGCTTACAATCCATGGGTGAAAAAGGTTTGTATGATGAGGCGCTTGTAGACAAGATTATATACACCATGCCTAATGAGTGGGAATCCAAGAGGACAGTTATAGATGAGAATAGAAAAGTCTCACAGATTACTCTTGATGAGATTTTTGGAACTCTTTTTCAACATGAGACTAGAATGAAAAGAGATTCTGACAATGTTAAGAAGAATAATGGAAATGGAAGTGTTTCTTTTACAACTACTTCAAATCATATGAAATCCAAGACTCCTGAGAGAGTTACAAGATCTAAGTCTAATAAGGTTACTATTTTATCTGAATCAAGTGGAAGTGAACACTCTTAGAATTAACTAGCTAATCTTGCTCAAAGGATGAACAAGATAGTTGGGAAGAAATACTTTTAGTATAGATACAAGAAGAAAGAAAGAAAGGATAAGAAAGACTTTGAAGTCACTTGTTATGAATGAAAAAGAGCTGGACATATAAGGCCAGATTGTCCTATTCTTAAGAGAAAATATAGAAAGGAAAATAATTCTAAGAGAAATAGAAATAAGTACTACAAAGATAAATCTAAGAATGTTTTGAAAGATAATGACACTTGTAGTTCCATTGGTGGAGACTCTTCTGATGAATCCTTAAATTACAAATCTTCTGGATAGAATAATATTTATCTAATATCGAGATTACCTATTAAAAATCATTGTTTAATGGCAAAGCTACACAATGTTGAATCCATCACTAATTTATCCTTGAATGCCAATTATAGTGATAGTAAATATTATGAATCCTGGGATGAATAATATTCTTCTGATTAAGATAATACTTTACCTACCTATGAAGAAGTGTCTAGGTTTTCTAAGATTCTAGAGAATGAAAATTCTAAAGTCAAGAAAAAACTTGATAAAAAAACTCTAGGATTTCTATTCTTACTAAAGAAATATCAGATATTTCTAAATATCTTGATAAGAAAACCCTTGATTTTGAAAGTATTTCAAAAACCCTTAAAGAAGTTAATTATGAGAAGGATAAACTTTCTAAGGATCTAGAAAAATTAATTTCTAATAAAAATGTTTTCGAGCCTAAATCTAGTGCTAAAACAGATGTTTTTGAAGATAAGAACATAGTTATTAGACTGAAGTCAGAGATATTTTCCTTGAGGAAGTGTTTTTCAAACTTTTCCTTAGGTAAGGAAAACTTTGATAAGATGTATTCTCAAATTTGACCTCTAAGGAATAATTCTGGTTTTGGTTATACTAGTTCAAAACCAATTTTTAGTAATAATTATTTTGTTCCACAAAGTGATAATTTCTGTACTAAGTGTCAGTGTGGTGGGCATTGGGAAAAAATTGTTCCTTAAACAAAACTCAGTCTTTAGGTTTTCATAAAGCTTATTTTTCAAAGAAAATGTGGATACTGAAAATTTTTCTTTCTAAAGTTTCCAGATCTAAGAAAGTTTGGGTTCCGAAAGTCTAACATTCTTATTTTTAGGAAAATAAAGAAATTACCAACAGAAATATTTGGTACATGGATATTTTATGTTCCCGGCATATGACTGGTAACAAAAAATTCTTTGAAAATATTATCAATATGAAAGGAGGAAAAGTAACTTTCAGAGATAATTCTATGGGAGAAATTATTCGTATAGGTAACATCGTTCTTCTTGGAAAAACTTTGATTTCAAATGTTTTATTTGAGAAAGGGTCTGAAGAACAACCTCATTAGTATAATCCAATTATGTGATTAAGTTTACCTTGTGAATTTTAGGAATGAAAAGTGCTTAGTACACAATTCCAAGGAAGAGTTTATTCTTTATGCCCATAGGCAATAGAATATTTACACACTAAAATTAGAAGACCTTAGGATCCAAGAACTACCTTGCCTTAGTGTAATGGAATATCATTCTTAGTTCTGTCATAGAAGGTTAGGACATTGTACCCTTAGGAACCTATGAAAATTATCTAAGAAAATTCTAGTTAAGGATCTACCGGAGCTTAGATTTAATTCTTCAAAAGTTTGTGATCCTTGTAAATATGGAAATCAACATAAATCAAGTTTTAAATCAGTTGGTGAAGTCTCAAACACTAATGCATTATAGTTAGTGCATATGGATCTTTTTGGTCCAACACAAACTGGAAGCATTGGAGGAAAATATTATGTATTTTTCTTAGTTGATGATTACACTAGATTTACATGGGTCTAATTTCTAGCAAAGAAATCTGAATCTTTTTCTTATTTCCAAACTTTTAGATCCCAAGTTAAAAATGAGAAAAACCTTCCTTTAATAACTATTCATAGTGATCATGGAGGAGAATTTCAAATTTCTGATTTTGAAAGTTTTTTTAGTAGAAAAGGAATTACTCATAACTTCTCAGCACCTAGAAAACCTCAAAAAATGGTGTTATTGAAAGAAGAAATAGAATTCTTCAAGAGATAACAAGAACCATGTTGAGTGAATATTCGGTAGCCAAACATTTTTGGGCTGAAGCTGTAAGTACTACTTGTTATACTATAAATCGTGTTTTTATTAGACATTTTCTTAATAAAACTTATTATGAGTTATAGAATGGTTGAAAACCTAGAATTTCCTACTTCAAGGTTTTTGGTTGCAAGTTATTCATTCTGAATACTAAAGATAATATACACAAATTTGCACCAAAATCAGATGAAGGAATTTTCTTAGGCTACTCCACAACTTCTAAGGCCTATAGAGTTTTCAATAAAAATACTTATACTGTTAAAGAAACAGTACATGTCAAATTTGATGAAATTGATCCTTTTTTTTTAAACAACCTCAACCTACATCTTTGGATGTGTTTTCAAAAACTGACTATCAACCTTTGTTAGAAGATCCTTTTGATAAGGAAATTTTTCAAGAAAATATTTCTGAAGCATTCACCCCATAAGACTTCCTACCTTATGTTGATGAACAGGTTTTTCAAAATCCAAATCAGTTGTTTCTAACGAATCATCCCCGTGATAGTATCATTTTTGATGTAAATTGACCTGTAAGGACTAGAAGTTTCTTAAGAAATGAAGTATAACATCTAGCATTCCTTTCCCAATTAGAGCCAAAAATCACTGATGAATCTTTAGGTGATGATGATTGGATAAAAGCTATGCAAAATAAGCTAAATGAATTCAAAAGTAATAAAGTCTGGACCTTGGTTGAATGACCTAAGGAAACTTTTGTTATTGGAGTAAAATGGGTCTTCAAAAATAAATGTGATAAAAATGGAATCATAGTAAGAAATAAAGCTAGATTGGTTGCTAAATGCTATAATCAACAAGGAATAGACTATGAAGAAACCTATTCTCCAGTAGCTATACTTGAATCTATTCATATTCTACTTGCCTTTGCATAATTTTTCAATTTCAAACTTTTTCAAATGGATGTTAAATATGCTTTACTTAATGGTTTTGTACAAGAGGATGTTTTTGTTGAACAACCTCCTGGTTTTGAAGATTTAAAACATCCTAAATATGTTTACAAACTTACCAAAGATTTGTATGGACTCAAACAAGCTCCTCGAGTTTGGTATGATAGACTTACAAGATTTTTGCTTCAAAGTAATTATATTAAGAGAAATTATAATCCAACCCTTTTTATAAATAAAGATAAGAAAAATGTTTTGATTGTTCAAATTTATTTTGATGACATTATATTTGGTTCAACTCAGTAATCTTTAACTGATTCCTTTGAGGATATAATGAAATATGAGTTTGAAATTATTATGATGGGTGAGTTAACATTTTTCCTTGGTTTTCAAATTTCTCAAAAACCAGAAGGAATATATATATATCCCAAAATAAGTATATTAAATATATTCTTAAAAAGTATGGATATGACAACACTAAGAGTATAGGTACTCCCATTGGTACCTCAAATTCACTTGATCTAGATGAAGTTGGAAAAACAGTAGATCAAACATCTTTCAGAGGTATGATAGGAAGTCTACTTTACTTGGCAGCTAGTCTTCTAGATTTAATGTTTTCAGTATGCTTATTTGCAAGCTATCAATCCAATCATAAGGAATATCATTTAAAGGCAATGAAAATGATTTTTTGCTACTTAAAGGGAACCATGGATCTAGGACTCTTATAATTCTGGAAATTATTTTTTTTTTTTAAGTTTTTCAGATTCTGACTTTGGTGGATATAGAATGGATAGGAAGAGTACATCGAAAACTTGTCATTTCATAAGAGATTCATTAGTTTCTTCATAATTCAAAAAGAAACACTCAGTAGAACTTTCCACTACTGAAGATGAATATGTAGAAGCTGTAAGTTTTTGTGCTCAAGTGTTGTGGATGCAACACACACTCATAGACTATGGTATGAGTTTTACAAAAACACAAATTTGGTGTGATAATACTAGTTCCATTGCATTAAGTAAAAACCCTGCACATCTCTCTCATGAAAAACACATAGATATTAGGCGTCAATTTATTAGGGATCACACATAAAAATAAGATATAATTCTTCACTTTATCGGAACACATGATCAACTTGCTGATATTTTCACAAAATATTTACCCTCTGATAGATTTGAATACATTAAACAAAATTTAGGAATGATAATTTTAAGGTAATATTCCATGATAACTTCATGTTGAAACCAATCTTCTTATATTAAGGAACTACTTTTCATAGGGGGAGTACATTTGTTTGTTAGATTTTATAAATTTTCGTAATGAAAATTTTCATACTTAAAATTTTCGTAATGAAGATTTTCGTACTTAAATTTTTCATAATGAAGATTTTCGTACTTAAAATTTTCATAATGAAGATTTTCATACTTAAAATTTTCATAATGAATATTATTTTAGTTCAAAATTTTTCATAATGAATATTTTTACAGTTCAAAATTTTTCGTAATAAAGATTTTGGTAGTTTAAAATTTTCGTAATAGAAATATTTTTTAGTTTTAAAATTTTTTGTAGTCTTAAAATTTTTCATAGTCTTAAAATTTTTGTAATAAAGATTTTCGTATTGAAAATTTTCGTAATCAAAATTTTCGGAATCTAAAGTTCTTTAAGAAGAATTTTCCTCAATACGAATAATCTTCTTAGAAATACAAAAGGTATGTTTCCTTTATTAAATATTTATAACCATATTTTACTTGTTGGTATTTTCATCTGTTTTTGAGTTTTTGTATTCATTTTTTTTCTTCAATCCGAATGTTTTTATTAAAAACCCTAAAAATATTGGATTCTATCAAAATTTCCTTTCGGCTATCATCTCAATCGTCAGATCTGAACAAAATATGTTTCAACTATTGAATTGAGTATGGAAGCTGAACTGTCACCCTAAATGCCTATATAATAGACCCTAGATGGTTGTCCCACATCGAAACTCAAGCCTTCACGTGTTGAAGCTCTACCCTCCTACTTAAGCCCATTCTGAACTTCTCAGATCTTTCTTACTTCTGAATGTCTACAGAAGTCTCCTCTCAGAAAGATATTTCAACTGTAAAACCAATATCAGAATGGTAGATATACAGAGAAAGGTTATTTGATCTTAAGTTTTTTGCAAACTATTATTCTATTATCTCGAAGAATATAAAGATGAATGGATGGGAAAGTGTTTTCCTTTCTAAACCAAAAGCTCAGGATTTGATTTATCCAGAATTGTTAATAGAATTCTATGAGTCAGTAACTTTCTTCAAGGAACAAGGTAGAAGCAAATTTTCATTCAAGAGCTATGGGAATATGTATTCTCTTTCTTGCACCAAGGCTGCAAGCTTGGTTGGAATCCCTTATAAAGGAGAAGTAGAGTTCTGATCACATAAGTTTCCTGATGTTAAAGGAAGTTTCATTAAGGAAAAAAGCAATGGATTTTCTTGGTCTTTCAGAAGTAAAAACTCTAAATATTATTAACCTGACTACAAATTATTGTATTCTTGAATTGTGGGTTCAAGGATTCATCATACCAAGAAAAGGATACAAGGATACTTTGAAGAAAAGTGATATGTACATTCTGGATTTCTTGGTTAACCTAAGGAAGATAAACTTGGTTGAGCATATTTTGATTACGGTTGACAATAAAGAATGGAAATATGAAGGCTCATATTATTATGTATCCAGTCATTCTTTCAAAGATTATTGTTCGGTGTTTAGAATCCTTCAAAATACCTTGAAAATCTAAGTCAAGGAATAGAAAAGTTGTGTTGTTAAGTTATGACACTTTGAGAAGAATGAAAGTTTGATCTTCCATAGAATCTGAAGAATTATATGACTTACCTGAAGAGGAATCTAAAGCTATTTCAAAGAAATAGGAGGTGGTTGAGACCTCTAAAAATGGTGGAAGTAAGTGGAAGTTGAAGGATGTGGAAGAGAAGACAAAAACCCCAGTGGCTAAGGAAACCCAATATTCACCACCAAATCCAAAGAAACAAAAAGCCTATCCTGATGAATTTGTAGAAAAGTGGAGAGAATACAAGAAAAATCAGAAAGAAGGGGATCCTAAGTTTAGCTTGGACCCTGCTGAAGAAAAATATTTGAGGTAGAAGGTAGATGAAGATCTTAAAAATCAAGAGAAAGAGAAGAAGTAGAAGAAGAAGTTGTCTGAGGATGAAATAGTTCTATCCCTTCTAAAGGATACTGAGAAAGATTCTGAGAATATTCTGGTACAAGAATCCTTCCCGATAGAACCTTTACCAGAGACACTGGGAAAGAAGTTTGTGACTCCGGAAAAAGTCCAACAAAAAGTAGCAGAAGAGAAGAAGTAGTAGAAGAAGAAAAATAAGGCAGTGGTGATATCAAAGATTTGATAAAGCAAGTTAAGTTCTTTAATGAGAAGGAAAGAAATTCTGAGAAATTATCATTCTGAACCTCTCAAGACGATTCATAAAATCTTGATACTCCTGGGAAGGATGAATAGAAGGCTGAAGACAAAGTAGAAAACCCATCTAAAGAAGAAAGCATCAATATGGATTTCATTCACCCTGAGGATGTTGAGGCAGGAGCTGAAAAGGAATAATTTGATGAAGAAAAAATTGTTCAGCTATATAATAGTGAACATGAATCTCTTGATCAAGAGGAATCCATTCCAAAGGTTGATAAGGGAAAATAGATAGTTGTTAATACACCTACCAAGGTTATGGTAAAAAGGAAAGATGTTGGTGGTTCTTCAAAGAGGAAATTTACTGAGTAAGAAAAAGAAACCTCACTAAGAAAAATATCTGATTCAGAATCATCCTCCCTTGGACATGATTTTTTTGTCCAGTCTTTGAAGAAGCTTGTTGGAACTATACCAATATTTCCCAGTATAGACTCGAGATGCCAGATGCTTCAACATTCCTTAAATCAGAAATCAGATTCAGTATCCATGGTGATGGATAAGTGTGTCAAGCTTGAGGCTGATTTCAAAACTTTTTTCATAAACTATGAATCCCACAAAAGATCTTTCAAGAAAATGACCATATTATCAAAGAAAGATATAGAAGGCATGAGAGTTCTTGATGAATTCTAAGATGGTGTCAAGGATGCATTTGACACCGAATATGTGAAGATCAAGGATATCACAAATACTTTTGAGGAAAATCTATCTCTGGAACATAATTCCCAGATGCAAGAAGTAAAATATCTAAATGGGAAGTTGTATTCAATTTTTCAGAGTTGGAAAAGAGAAAGGGATCTCAGGATTGAGATAGAAGAAAAGCTAGTTAAGAAAGAAGAAGTTTTGAAGGTTCAGGCAGAATCTCTTAAGGCTTAGGAGGGAAAAAATCAAATCCTTAGAGAAGAAAATAGAAGATCAAGATCAGATTCTCAAACGTGCAGAGGAAGATCACAAGGAGCTCAAGAATCTCAAAAACATAGTAAAGAAGTTGATGCCAAAAGAGAAAAAAGGATAATCTTATTCAATTCCGATCTTTTTTTGTATTCCTTGTATAAATTGTTTTCCAATCCTAATGAAATTTTTGGTTTCTCTTCATATATTTTTGGTTGTATTGTACTAATATTTCAGGTACCATATTTACTTTTCCATTCCCCTTATTCCTTTTTTAAAATCACAAAGGGGGGTAAAGGAAAAAAGAATACTAAGTAAAGAAAAAAATTCCCTAATAAAGGGGGAGTTCATCTGAGGGGGAGTTCTTATCCAAGAAGATTTTTGTATGCAATAAAATGCTAAGTCTCATTCTGAAAATCAAGAATACGATCCTTAGTGTTTCTAAAGCCTAAGGGGGAATTAGTCGTGTTCATCTTTTCCCATGTGTTAAGGGAGATAAGTTTTACTTTAAAAGTCCAAAAAAATATTTTCTAAGTCCTTATATTCTTTTTCATAATGATATTTGTGCTTTCCAAAAAGGGGGAGATTGTTGAGTCAATAAGGTTTCCTTATGACTTTTCCATTCCTTCATGTTTTTGAAAATCACAAACACATTATCTTAAGGCAAATTTTATTTTCCCTAATTTTCATCTTGATAAGGAAAATTTTCCTTCCCTAAGGAAATTTATCCTTACCATGTTTTCATTATTCATGGAATAATTTCTCTAAACCTAACTCATTTTCCTTATAAGTATAAAATTCAGTTTCTTAACTAAAACCTCTAAATCTTATAAATACTTAGATATAGAGCATTCTATTTTCAAAATCTGAATTCAGACTCTGAATTCTCTGAATTCAAGTTCCGAACTTTCTAAGTTCAGACTCCGAATTCTCGGAATTCAAGTTCTGAACTTTCTGAGTTCAGACTCCAAATTCTCTAAATTCAAGTTCAGAAATTTCTGAGTTCAGACTTCGAATTCTTTGAATTTAGGTTCTGAACTTTCTAAGTTCAGAATCCAAATTCTCTGAATTTAGGTTCCAAATATTCTGAGTTCAGACTCCAAATTCTTATGAATTCAGATTCCGAATTTCCTTGAAATTTAGACTCTAGAATTCTATAGAATTCAGGGTTTGAATTCTTTTGAAGATAGAATCTGAATACCCATGTATTATAGACACTAAAAGGTTTTTTTGGTTAGACTCTAAACTTTTATTTTTCCTTGAACTCTGAAAAATGAATTTGGTTAAGCAAACATATTTTTGCTTACTCATGTTTTGGTTATAAAACAATTCCATGCATTTAGTTACAAACTAACCGTTTTTTGAGTGACACATGTATAGGTCCCTCTAAAATTCAAGGAAAAATATGACTGTTGGAGGAGGGAGTCGACCGTTGAAGTTGTTCCTATAAATAGGAGCTCATTTGAATGAGCTCTACACTGTTCTACGACTCTAGAGATTACATGCTGCTAAAGTGATTTCTAGATAGAGATTTTAATGATTTGTGCATACTGAAAATCTTGTTCAGAATTGCTTCGTGCAACTCTGAATGTTTCAGAGTACATTCGAGTGCTTCCGGGGATAGGAAGACAGAGGTGTCGACTACCTTGAAGTTCAAGGGCTGTAGAGATAGCAAGACATATTCTGATATTCGTATCGAGGGCTTACCCTGGTGTGGGTAAGATGGAATTTCTTGAAAGTATAAATCAAGAGACCTTTATCTAAGGTTTTTGGATACCCTTCTCTTTGGGTTAAAATATTTACTACTTGTTACTTGTATTGTTTCATGTTTTCCACTGTATTTTGGTTGTTGAGGAAAGTATAACTATCTTATAATTTCTTATACTTGTACTATAATTTATAAGATTCTATACACTTTAAGGTAGAATCTTTATCTTTGTAAACTTTTCTTAAGTTTCATTTTTGAAACCACATTTTTGGAATCAATCAAGTTAGTAGAACTAAGAGGTCTTGTGAATTTACCTTGTTTAACCTTGTTAAATACCACCATCTTTAAAAGTTACAAAGAAATTTTTTAAAGTATACAATTCACCCCCCCCCCCTCTCTTGTATATTGAGAATCTACACCATTATTTTGATACTAAAATCAGTATCATTTCTATCCTACAATATCATGACACAATAACTAGGTTTTTTACCAAAAAATGGTGTAATATTGGTGGTCACGTCACAATCACCCTATTCAAAACCACCCTTTGAAGATCACATCATAAATATTCCCCGTTAAACTTGGTTAAACCTTATATATTATAAAATAATGTAATTAGCATGATGAAACTAATTCCCCATGGTGCAATGACACCCAATATGGAAGAATGACCCAAATACACTCTCTCAACTGCCACAGTGCAATATAGAGTACCACACCACAACCTATGACCTTCCTTTCATCTTGAAAAATCTCCAAACCTAGAACATGAAAAAAAAAGGGCCACACCATAGGGTTTCCTCATATGATAGATCTAAGGGATCCTGGAACTCAGAGATCTATGGAATAACACACTCCTCATGCCATAAGTAGAACTCCACTTCTCCAAAACCTTAGCTTGATTCTCCATCCCACGGCCTAAAATGTCCATGTCGTAGTTGTTCGAAAAATGGAAGATGCACTAAACCTTCCACCTAAAACACCATTCCTCAAATAATTTAACCATGATATAGTCATACCTCAAGACTGAACCTAAATGGTGAAATATATCCCCCTACACCTCATTCATGACCTCTAATATAATTTTAAACTTAAACTCTTGGCCTTCTCCCTTAAACATCTCCCCAAGACTTTTAACCCCCAAAAATCAATAAGTAAAATGTTGGAAAAATTAAGACAGTTGCATTATTGATTTCTAAATTATTTCTAATAGGAATTCTAATGTTTTTTTATAATTTAAAATTTAAATATTGGATAAATGGATTGGAATCCTAATATAGTTTCCAAAGGACCATTTGGAAGTTAAAAAAATTAATTGTTCCATGTTTTATGAGACCCTCACTTATTCTCTTTATATGTGCATTGGATAGAATATTTCCCATTACAAGATGTTTCATATTAAAGATTCTTATATGATGTAATTGGGATATTTTATGGATGATTAAGGTGATATGAGATATATTTTTTATGATTTATTAACGCATTTTATGGTCATTTCTTTATTGTTTCTCATATCCACTTGGTTGGTTTTATAGGAGCCCTACGAAATTATAAATTGGTATAGATTTATGTAATAGTATTTAGATCACACACTAGCCAGTATCCCCTAGTTGAGTGTTTTTCTAGGGCTATAGGAGTTCCCTTGAGGAGGTATATATGGGAAATTTAGGTAGACTATGTTATTTTAGATGTAACATAGGCTAATAAATGGTCTATTATTATTTATTTTCTGATACCATCTCCCTTTAAGACCTAGTGAGTTTCCTATGTTTCCTGTTTGTTCCTGATGATTCCATATAGGGAATTTCTATTTTATGTTCATTTTATACCATTGTTCACTTCAATTCTATGGTACCTTTGTATTACTGGTATTCATTTTGATAATGTATAGTTCTATTTTGATATTTTTCTTATATTGTTCAAGGTTTTTTTTATGATTTTGAAATGTTTTCATAATAGTTGGGTTTTCTCTTGAGAAATGATTTTAAAAAGTCAAAAAAGGGTGTTTAATGAAAATGCATGGTTTATAATGACTGACTATGGTTTATCTATCTTAGTTCAAAAGTGTTTTATTATAAAATAAACCTATTGTTTTCATTTAAAGCAGAATTACATTTCAAAAGAGGTATTTTCAATAAAAATAAGTGTTATTTTTTTCTCTCATTCACTCTTATATGGAATCTTATTTTATAAATGTAGTTAAAACTAGAATTTTTGAAATTTAATTTTTATAAAACTTCATAGACTCCTTGGTGAGATCTAATTGAGCATGTTTAAAATACAACATACATACACACCCTCATATGTATGTAGTTCTCATGTTTTCTCATAGGTTTATAGGTTATACCCTATGATGGTTATTTATTTATTTTTCTTATGAGGAGTTTTTGATAGGTTGTGACTGGTTGCAGGCCACACATAGTTGGTTTTTTCATTTTTCAGGTTCACTCTGGGCTGTTGTGTATTGACCATTCCAGACTATTTCATTTGTATTTATTTTCATCATATTTTATAATAGTTTTTATAACATGCTCTATACCATTAGATCTGTTAAGGATAGTTTGGATGTTTATTTTGGTTATGATATATTTGGTTTAGATCTTTATCTTAAAACTATTTATTTCATATACATTATAGTCTAATGTATGGACATACCATGTCATATTCCTAATAAATTTATGTTTCTTATTTATTTATTATCCATGGTAAAAATAATTTATATGGGTATATTTCTTGATGCATAGGAATTATTTTATAACCCATGGGGATCAGGAATGCCCTTCGGGTCTAGTGGTGGGATGGTTCAGTTGATATGGAAGGTCAGCTCGAGTTGGTTGATTACAAATGATATCAGATCCTAAGTTTTCAAAAGGGTCTCGGGCACTTGAATATCCCTTTGGTTTTTTGCTATGTGTCTTCCTAGTATATATAATAGGATTGTCGAAACACAAGAGGTAGAGCATTAATAGGTGTATGATCACCACCTTTCATGATGAAACTTGAGTCTCCATGTGTAATTGGTAATTGGTTTTTTATTCTAGGTTTCTCTCTTTGATTTATATTTCATGAATATTGATTTGAATTGATAATTTGTTGACCCTAGTGTGTTTTATGAGTTATTTTAGGGATTTATTGAGTTTTGGGGTGAAAATGGATGAATATCCAAGGGTTCATGGTTGGACTTCATGGTCTAGTAAATTATATGGGGCTCATTTGGATGGTTTTGAGGACTTCATAGAGTATGTTTCATGATTTCACATGGTCTACCAAAACGTTCAACTAAATTGTCTGCAGCTCTACATCCCTCCTAAATTTTATCTTTTGACCCCTTTTAATTTTTAATTACTTATAAAGTGAATTCCACTCATTTTAAATTAAGTAAGGATGGTTTCGATGATGTTTCAATGTTATTTAAGTGCATTTTATGTGATGTTTTTTCCTATGTTTTTTTTTATGATGTTTGAAGGGATTTTTTGGGTGGAAAAGAGGATTTGTATAAAACTTTTGATTTCAAAACATATTTTGGTGAGTAATTTTAAAAATATATTTTTCTTTATAGGTGTTTTTTGAAGTGAGTAATTTCATTATGGAATTTGTAAAGTTTATTATATTAAAGTGGGTCTTTAAGAAAATGTTTTAAAATTATTAATGGGGGAATTAGAATGTTAACTTATAATAAATTAATGAAGTGATTTCATTTAGTTTTCAAATATATTGGGATGTTTTTTATTTAATATGTTTTGGTTATTGAAAAATATGAATTATATATTCATGTGTTTCTTTCAAAGTTTTTTTAAAAGTAGTTTCATAAAGTTCTTTAAAAAAGAAATTGGTTTTATGGAGATGGATTTGCACCCCAAGTAGGGGATTAGTGGTTTTATCCAGAAAAAGGAAAGTAAAATGATTTTGATTAGTTTTATAAATAAAATTAAAGGATTCTAAGTACTATTGTATTTTAAAATCATTTTTATTTTGTGATTATATTTTAGTAAATTACATCTCTATTTTAACTTCTTTGATTATATGGGGTTGTGTGATTTAATATGTGAGACGTGAACTGATTTAATTCATCTTTTATATTATTTAGATCATGTCTCCTAGAAATGTCTTAAAGAAGAGTGTAAATTCTATCTCAAGATAGGTACCTTAGGGTTATTACATTCACTACTTAGATGTAATTTTAGTTGGTGACTCTATCGAGATTCAGAATAGAGTGGTGGAGTCATAACATTCTTTGATCTTGGAACCTGTCCAAGATTTATTTATTGAAATACTCTTTTATTATAAAGTAAATTAGTATATTGATATTTTCTCAAATTTGGTGATATTTTATCCCTATCTAATCACCAATTAATCCTTTAAAGATATAATCTTTGAAAGAGGGTTTTGTATAGACCTTGAATCAATTGTTTTAAAATATATTCTGAGTTCTTATAAGGAGGTTGTTGATAATGCCCTGATAGTATAACTGGGATGTAATGAATTTGAAACTGAGACTAGGATTTAGCTTGGTGAGAATTAGACTTCTCATAGATTATTTTTATCATAAGAATTAGGGGTAACTCATTTTTTAACACCTAGAGTCTAGTAACCTAGAGTTGATGTTTACTTTATTATATTGGTATAAGATAAAAGGGGTCACACTATGTAGGATCGATCAGTTTAGAAGTCTTGAAAAACTACATACATGAATGATTCTAATATTACATTGGAAATATAAAAAAAGAATAGAGTAAGTAACATTATTTTATCCTTGAAATCATTTATAATATTCGTCTTCATAACATAGGGAAAAGTAAAAAAAATAAAGTGTGAGCTTAGATGCTCAGTAAGGTTTATACACATTGGAAACTATCCTGAGAAAATAAGGAATAATCATTATGTCAAAGTGTATTATCAAAACACATTTCATTCAAAAAAACGTTATTTCAATGAAAATCCATGGATAATATCAACGTATAAATCACATGGATAATGGAAACAAAATTTTTAATAATGAAAACACATAAATTAGGACATTCATGAACTTTACATAAAGGCCCCGACCAATTTATCATGAATCTTACCATTAAGGCCTCTCAACCAAGGCATCATATTTAATAAATGGGTAGTTTTAAACCATATATCCATCTAATGTGGCCACATATTTGGCCTCATGATGCTTTTCAATGAATTGAGGGGTTATCTTAGTCAAGCCACACCCCTAACTTTCATGTACAATGAATTCCTCACATATATTGAATGATCAAAATGATTCATTATCAAAATTACTTATAAATCAACAATTGTGCATATTAAATCAAGAATATAGAATATTTCCCTAGTCAATGAAGTAACTTTCTTCCATCATATGAGAGAGTATATAGAAATGGTATATAGATGAACCATTATCAAATAAATATAAATGATATTTAATTCATCCAAGATATTGAAAATATGGGCATAAAGGAGAAAACGAATTTCCAATGAAGAATTCATAGTGATAGAGAACATAATTATAAGGAAGTGAATGATCTCAAAATAAGGTATAATCCATTATTAGTAAATGATTATATAAGACCATTTGTTCATTATAAATGAAGGTTTTGTATTAAAACCAAGAATTTAGAAAAGAAATTAGATCAAAAACATAAAAAAATAAATTCCTTATAACTTTGTGTAAGAATGGAGTTATAAATCACTTTTAAAATTCTTTTCATTTATTTATAAAAATAACACCCTTTTCATTTGATAACATTTTAAATTAAAATTCCAAAAATATTGAGAAAAATATTTCCTTTTAAAATTATCATGGAAACTTGTAAATAAATCTTCAAAGTAAAAGTTCATGATGGTGGGAAGTTCCATTCATTTGATAAATGTTAAAATAAAGATTCCTTTCACGCTTTTGGTAAGAAGTAAAAAAGTACTTTGTTTGGAAAATGATAAAAAGATTAATTTTAAATATTTGTAAATAAAGTACAATATGGTTGATAATAATTCAAATAATCATTGGAGTGTGAAGAAGAAAATTCTTGAAACATTTAAAAGAACTTAAACAGAGAATTAAAAGAGTCGGAGTGAAAACATTTAAACATGATTTTTTTAAGAAAATCAATTACATATAACTTACTTGATAATTCTAGATCCAATAATATAATAAATTGAATATAATGTGTAAAACATAAAATAACCATAGGATAATAAAATATATTGTGTTTAAGATATTAATATCATAAAATTTTTCTAAAGGAAATGTGGACATAAACAATCCTGAAATAAAATGAGATTATAATAGAAATCCCTTACCTTGGGTTTTCTCTAAGTCATACATGTTTGATACTCCTTTATAATGAATATAAATTTAATAAATAATTTATTAATAACATTTTTCATATATATTTCATTTTTTAATATCCTTTTATAATTATTAAAAATCCATTCATTAAATAGTTCTTACTTACGTCAACCATTTAAGGTTGTTCAATCAAATTCTCCAAAATTACTTTGGTATATTTACAGTGGTTAAAGAAGTTATGAAATGGTTCCATAATGTATAAAATTTTAATAATTTGATGAATATAATTTTTATTAATTATATGAAATTTTAAAATCATCCATGCATGGTGGTAATAAAAAAATGAATCACATTGCTTCGTAGATGTGGTAATCCACACATACACAAAAGTGATGTTATCATTTTCCAATGAATGGAAGGGTGGCAGGATATATGATATATTATATTTCCATAATAATAATTATTATATAAATATAATATATATTTATTAATTCCATGTTTATAACTATCCAAGTAAAACAGTGATGAAAAACTAATTACATCGCTGCGTAAAGACGGTAGGTCGTACGTACGCCCAAATGATGTTTTCATTTTCAATAGGATGGGAAGGAGGTGAAAAATTATTGTAACATAATCATAATAAAATATCAATATATTGGTGATATTGGATTAATTATTTTAGTATTTATAAAAAAAATATTTAGAGGAAGTAGAAAATTAAGTAAACTTAAAAAGTTTCAGGCAAGATGAATACCTCTTATTTGAGATACCACCTTTGGCTTACACCTTGATCCTTATAGGTTTTTATTTTGATGATACTATAGCCTATAGCTAATGGGTATGATATTTTGAAAGTGTCTTGGATTGGTACTAATCAATCTAAGTGATTAAATATGTGTGAATAAGAGTAGAGATGTGGTGCCTTTTTATAACTGAGGGGAGTGGCACTCTTGTAATTATTCAAAGTTTTAAAATACAAAAATGTATTATTCCTGGTTAAGTGTAACCAAGGAACCCAAAATTCATATATAATATATTATTGGGTTTAAAAACACTCAAAAACACATTTATACAAGTGTTGAATACATTTTAAGTCTTATTTCCTAGTTAAACGCCTTTAAACCCAATTTAACCTTATCTGTGATAACTTAACTTTTTACCATGAAAATATATTTATGTAATACATTTTATCAGATTAATATTCTATAGGTATTATAAATTACATTTAATACAATAACACAAAATCAATGAAAAATAGTTTTTAGGAAAATACATGATTTGATGGTAAAAATCATTTTACATTAAAATCAAAAAAAAGATTATTTTTAATAATTTTTTTGTTATTTAATAAAAAATAAAGGTTTTTATACTTTTGGATCAATACAAGATTAAATTTCACCTTACATCCATCCCATTATATCCAAATACCCAAAAATAGTTTTTAATTTGAATAAAATATAACTTATATTCACAAAAGTCAAGATTGGGTTCTAAAATTCAAAATAATGTTTTAAAATACATTATTTTACTCCATAAATGCATATTTAGTTGATAAAAATGTTTTAAAATTTATTAATTCATGCTTACATCATAATAATATCCTAAAAGTGATAGTATTTTGAAAAATTAGTATTTTCACTCTTTACCCAAAAATCAACTATTTATAAAAAACATCATAAATTAACCCTAATATAATTATTAAACTTTGAATTCAAAAGATAATTCAATTTTTTCAAATATAATTTATAAAAGTAGACTAAATTAATTTTAAAATAAGCACACAAAGCACAATGAGAACCATTTTTAGATAAATGAATTTTAAATATAAAACTAAATTTACTCTTAGATGAATATTAAAATATTTTATTGAATATAGAATTTATATATTTCATTAAAATAATTCATCAATAGTGATTATTTTCATTTATTAAAATAGAAATACAGTATGCACTATTTTTAAAAAAAATAACACTTTTTACTTCCAACAGATTTTCTCTTTATTTATAACCAATTTATAATCAATATACTATTAGTTATATATGTTCTAAAACATCAGTGAAATACTAAATTCTCATCCATTCATCAAAATTAATTTCTAAGGGAAATTTTCAAAATTTGAATCTAGGATTATTTCAACATATTAAGTTAAAAAGAGATATTCATATTATAAAATTAGAAAATTTGGGCTATAAGATATTAAAATGTGAATTGTAATATAGTTTTTTAGAAGAAAAAAATCACTTACTATAATTAAAACTATGGTGTTACATTATTCCCACCTTATAGTAATTTTCCCTCATAATTTTAATTCATTTTAAGAATATCATGGAATTTTAATAGATTTTATCATGAATCCTAATTTCTAAGTTAAGACTGGTGAACTTATTATTTCCTGAATAAAAACTATGTGTGCCATTATAATATTTCCACTGGTGAATGTGTTTCAAAAATAGTACCTTAATAATTAATTGATATCTTCCACAAAAAACTTAATAGATTTATCTTACATTGCTTGAGTTTTATTAATTATAAGAAAATATACTTACTTTATTCCTTTTATCATTATAAGTGAAATTATTTCTCTTTCATTCAGTATTTTAATCAGTTTCCACTTCTGATTCTAACGATAAATGACTAAGAGGAATTTTTTATGCCTAAAGAAAAAACACAACCTTTAATGGATCATAATATCCTTAAAAGAAAGAAAAGTTATTTCATCTATCTAAAAAATGATCATAATAAGTTAAGATAATAATTTATATGAATAAACCTTCTTATGAAAAATAATACATTAATTCCTAAAAAAACAATAATAATACTTATATAAATTATACAATACTTGAAACTTTAAATTATAATACCACTAGTTCAATATAGATTATTTTATGCTTCCTAAATCCTAAAAACTAATTAAACCCAAAAAATCAGTATTATGTCAAATCCAAACATTGGTATAAAAACCATTTTATCAACTAGGGAATGATTGTTCATCTTAATAGAAACCATTGGACATATTATCATTATAACTAGATTCCCACCAGGTGTATTGATTGAAAATTCGCTCTTAAAAGTGTCAAGGAATTATTCAATATCCTTTAAAAATATATAATAGTTTGTAGATATAGAATCAAATAAAGAATGATTTTATGATCAATGTACATACTATCACAACGTAAGGGATATCAGATTTATATGTAGTGATTTCATAAGCATTCCCATTATCACTTAGACTTTTATAAGGTAAATTCCCTTGAAAATTAGGGAATTTGTTTTTCTAGTGACCCATCTTCTTATAGTTGAAACATGAGACATTAGAGGATTATTTATTTCCTCTGTATTCACATACCTGATTAAATTTCTCTCTAAAATTAAGGCAAACTCTCATTACCTTCATGAAAGTATTAGGGTGTTTCTTTCTACAATTATCACATGTGGAAATTTCAATCCTTCATTTTCTTCCTTCACCTCATTTTTTCTCAGCACTCAGTCATCCTCTACTTCTATTTATTTCTTTTTAAAATATATGACTTTTAAAAATATTTCTCCAGTATAATGGAACTTAATACCATATCATCATATAATGAAAATACTTGAGAGACTAGTGCCCTTTGAAGGCTTGTCTTAAGCCCATCATAGAAACTGATAAACACATCCTTATTGTGAGGAAAATAAAAAATACATTTATAGTACCCTAAATATAGAATAGTTTCCAACTTAGGTTTTGATCTTATAGAAGAAATATTGAATGTTCTAGTAATTCTCCTAAAACACTATTTCTGACAATTTCTGTTGGGGCACACGCCGTCTTTGGGGACGTGCGTCTATTGCTCTACATTCCCACTTTCCAAAGGCGAGCGGAATTCATCACTTTTTTGGATATATATTATCCCTGATCAAAATATGATTATGGGATATCGGGCTCTCCTTCCATGGATTCCTCCTTGTAATTTGTCTCATAGTTTGGGTATCCCTCATAGATTAATATGTTGTTCATTAAACTTTTCCTAGTGCCATTTCTTCTTGGATGCTCGTTAATTATGTTGTTTCTATCAAGAAATTATAAAGGGTCAATTCAGGGCAGCAACCTTCAGTCATGGAAGTAGTTATGTTGGGCATCACTCACATGTTTGGATGTTGGAACCTTGGTACACCTAAATTCTCCCTTATCTAAGGGATTCTCAAGGGCGCAGAAGCCCGAGGAATCCTACGTCGAATGCAGGGAATCTTATTCCGGAGGCATGTCTCAGAGGTTTTCCTCAGCTTACTATGTTTAACACAGGGTATTCCATTAGTTTAATATCTTAAGAAGATGGATCATACTGATCAGAACACTGACAAGAGTGGATCATATGGGTACGTCCCTAGGAGGGGCACTTTGAAGGTTTATCGGATGGATGGATCAGAGCGCCCAATAAGGACGGACCCAAAATGTAATGTCCCAAAAAGGGAATATTTCACACTGTGAAGGATGATATGGACATCAAAAAGGATAGATCATGTAATTTAACCCCAAAAAAAGGGGGATTCTGAGGTTTACCATTGGCTTGGATTGAACTTCAAGGAGGCTTCTAATGTAACCTATGTAGAAGATAGGGATCAAAACCCAGATAGTTTGAAAGGGTAGTTTGGAGATTGCATATGGTTAGCTACCCTTCACAAGAGGGAAACTCTTGGATGGATTGGTTGGGACTTATGCATGGTTAGACACCCATGAATGGTGTGACCATACCATGATAAGAGTGAGTTGAATGAGTAGATGGATGGAGATTATGCATGGTTAGTTTTATGTATGAATGGAATGATCCCATCGGGATGTGGCGGCCCGGGTAAGAATTGGTATGGATGATGGAGGTGGTGTAGAAGTATGAGGAAGGACAAGATAGAACCAATGTAAAGATGATGTTGCTGGGATTGAACCTTGGGTAGGTTTCCTACGTATCCCAATGGCTGGGAATCAATGTCCACATAGTTCGGTGGGGTGATGAGACTTCTAAGGAGGCGGCTCGTGAGAATATAGAACATAGAACATGGATAGGGACCCAAAGGAAGTATAACCTTTGGGTTGGGTCATGATCTTCTTGAGACACAAAGGATCAATGGGGAGACCAATATGGGAATGGATGATGGTATTGAACCTTAAAAGAGACTTCATACATAACCAAAAGTGATAAAATTCCTCATAGTTCATGAATGGGGCGTAGAATCGGGTGTACACAAAGGATAGTGATCTAGAGACACACTGAGGATTATGCATGGTTAGCAGCCCATCGTAATAGGGACACTCATGATTGGAAGAGTATGGATATAGTGTTGAGATTATGCATGGTTAGAATCCCTGATGGATGGATCAAAACACCTCAGTGAGGCGGACCTAGGAGATGCATCCCAAAAAGGGTAAGTATCACATCAGAAGGTTGCATCCCTAAGAAAGGGCACCAAAGTTTACCATTTGGTGGGATTTATCCTTATAGAGGCATCCTACATACCTGAAAGAGATCAAAACCCGCTTAATTTGGTATAGGTCATACAGTTTAACATCATGAGAAATGCAGGTGAACTGATGTGAAGCACATGGAATAGATGGATTGTGGGGGGTGAGTGGTGTGTACCTCAGAGAGGCTTCATACGTACCCGAAAGTGATCAAAGTCCACATAGTTTGATGGTGCATATAGTTTAATGTCATGTGGGATGAGGGTCATGGGGGTTACACATGGTTAGAATCCCAAAGAGGTGATGGGTCTTATGCATGGCTAGCAACCCAAAGAGTATGTCATGGTTTATTCTTACTCTAAACCCATGTGAGTCATGCTCAGTGTGAGAAATAAGATGGAATAGTATAAATGGAGATCGTGTTGTGAAAGGTGTGACCAAAATGGATGGGGTGGGGCTTACACATGTTTAGCGGCCTAGGTAGATGGATATTGGGACTTACTATAGGAGGTAACCCTAAGGGAATGGTTCGAGGATTACGTGAAGACTGCCTGAGGTGTACATGGGGAAATATCCCAATGGGAAAGGGAGAACGGGAGATTGTTAATTCCCATTCCCCTTTAGGTCCTCCCAAACTTGTCACTCATGTGGAAAATCCCAATTTAATATCGTGTATTAGGGATGAAGGTGTGTTTCACACGGACTTCGGGGATGACCTCCTAGACGGGAGATTCAAACGTTCTGATCGGTTTCTAGCGGGTTTGATCGTAGAACCGGAAATATCCAATGATTCCACATCCGTTTGGACCTAGTTTCCAAAGGTAGGTGCTCATTAGTTTGTGGACTAATGAGGCTTAGGAATTTGCATTGGTCGAGAGGATGGGAGGTCAGACTCATCACACCTTTTTGAGGGGAATTATTGTCTACTCCGGGACTCTCTTTATAGATTTAAGTTATGTTCGTGAATCCTTATTACATTACCAAGTATAAAATGAGCATTCCTTTAGTTTTAACAATCAATGATTAAATATGCAAGAAATTTAGAGAACCTTTTATATGTATTCGAGGTTCTTCATCAATAGAGAATCATCTATATCTGTTTAGAGATTCTTGGTCAATGGTATCCTTCAAAACATTTATATAAAAGTCTCTTGGTCATTATGATGACCAGGCTGGTTTTAAAGCCACTCAATGGGGCACTTGAAGTTTATCGTCATTCAGAAGGACATGGATTATTTCAAAGTTGGGATCGAACCCATAAATGGGCTACCTACGTATCCTTTGTTTTGGAAAAGGAATCAGAACCCACGTAGTTCGAGTAATGGAGTATGATGTTTATGATTGATGGCTCAAAGAAGAATGTCATAATTACTTTTACACTCTAAGCTCATGTGAGTCATGCTCGGTGTGAGAAACAAGAGGTATTGGTAAAAATTAGACAATTGTGCCATGAAAGATGCAATCATAAGAAATTGTTTGGGGCTTATGTATGTATGACTGCCCAAATAGATGAAGGTTTAGGATTTACTTTTAGGGAGAAAATCCAGGAACACGGTCCATAAAGGTATATGTGCTTTATGGAGATTTGAATGCTCTAACTTGGGACTTATTCCTGAAAAGGAAACCCAAATTAGGAGAGGATTGATAATTGGGTTTTACTCCTGAGAAGGAACCCCATATCAAACGTAATTTAGGACTGGTTAAGAGAAATTAAGGGGCTTGGGGTTTACTCCTGAAAAGGAAGCCCAAGATTATGACTAGGACTTAAAAAAGGCAGCCTAGGTTAGGAATTAAGGTTTGGGGCTTACTCCTGAGGAGGATTCCCATGTTTGGGAACTTTAAGAATTTGGGGCTAACTCCTGAGGAAGATGCCCAGATTAAAGGATTTATAACTGGGGATTATTCCTGAAAAGGAGACCCAGGTTAAGGATTCTATCATCTTAAAGGATGAGGTTGAATGAACGAACTCTCAATCTTTGGTGACATAAAGATGTATACATCACTATGTTTTGAGAGATATTCCACCGAATTCCTTTCAGATAAGGAAGTCAAATCAAGAAATCATGCCATAAATGGCTTTGAAGAGTATCTTGAAGACTGAATCTTGAATAGGAAAGGTGAAATGGCTTAAGAGGGATAAAATGGGCAAGATGGGCACCCAGAAAGATAGGGGCGCGCAAGTCTTGAAAGGCGCGCAAGTCTTGCGTGGGCGCGCAAGTATTGGTCATGCAGGTATACCTTGCGCGACACATGGTGTACTTGCGCGATTTTCAATCGGAATTGAAATACTTGAGCGACTCCTTTTTAAACCCTTTAGAATCCCCTTGAGGTTCTTCCAGAAAAGGGACGCGCAAATTCTATTGAAGGAATAAGGCGGCGCGCAAGTATGACCAGTTCCCTTAAGGGCTGGCCATTCAGGCGCACAAGTGTTGATGAGTTTCAACACTTAGGCCTTCCTCCCTCTCTTTATATCTTCCGTTCTAGGTAAGAAATTACCTTAGAAGTGTTCCGGAAGCTTTGAGAAGATACTTGGGCATCGGGAGCTTCAATCTGAGTTTCTGGAAAAAAAAAGATCCTCTGAATGGGGGGCCCACAGGGTCTATTTATAGGCAGGAGAAGACCCCGGGTGGTTACCGGGCGGTTATCACTTAGGTTGCGCAAGTCACTTGCGCGACCAGAGCGCCGCACAAGTGTACTTGCGCGACAGTGATAAAACTTGCGCGGTGCAGTTGTTGTTGATCCTTTGTTCATTCCTTTGTCGATTTTTTGATATTTTCTTCAAAGGTTGAATCACTTTGAGCTCAGATATTCCCCTTTTCCGATTTTTAGATTCTGTGACGAAAGGAGCGTCAACAAAAGTCCCCCCTCAGATTTGGATCCGGAGAGAAATGAGGATTTGACTCTGAGGAAATCGAATCCATCCAAAGGAAAAGGGGGCGCGCAAGTCTTCAGTGCACAGAGGGCGGCGCGCAAGTTTTCGTCGTGCAGGCCTTAAGCGCTCTGTGTACGGCGCGCAGATAGGCCTCCTGGCCTATAAATACATGGCCTCACCTCCGTACAAGTATCCGGATTTCCGGACTTCGTACCTTCGATCTCTCGCCGCGCAGGTCACCTTAGCCGCGTAGGTTGCTCTGTTTTCTAGTGTTTTCCTTGATGTCGCGCTACTGTAAAGGTATCTGTACTTGCGCGGTTTATACTTGCGGGTCAAAAACTAGCGCGGCACACAAATACTTGCGCGCCATTGTTTAGACTTGCGCGACTTAATGCCTTAGCCATTTTTTCAAATTTCTTTCACAAATTTTATGAAAAATAAACCTATTTAAGAGTTAATTTATTCATCTTTTGTGTAGATTCGGTGGTTCCCAAGAGAATTGGAATGGCTGATGAACTGGCTAGCAAGTGGATTGATGACATGATGAACATCATTGGCCACGATTACTATGATATCTGCAATAGCACTCTCCCAGATTTGGCTAAGTACTTGAAGAAATATCATCCTAATTTTCCACAGAGCATCTATCTGCCTCTGTATAGTCATGGTCATCTGCAAGGAGTCAATGTTCCAGATGCAAAGAACTATACACCTGAAATGCAGCTGCACTGCTACTCCTTCATTTCGGTTATTCTATGCATTAAGAGCAACAACAATGGTGTGAACTTTCAAATTCTTCCTCCATGTCATTTCCTTACAGATATGAAAATGGAAAACCCATGGGCTGAAATGTTTTCCACTAATGGTTGGTGGAGAGAAGACAAACATGGTATTAGAGCAATATTTGAAAAGAGTACTCTCTCCAAATGGCTCTTTACTTCCAATGCTCCATTCTCAAATCCATGTATCCATCTTCCAAGTCTCTTTGACAGAAACAGAGTCACTGTTTGATCAGCAGAAAATTTTCTCAAACCGCACTCAAGAACATCCTTTTACAATTGTTCCAAGAAGAGCTGGTATCACTGCATCTCTTATTGTATCTAGTTGAATGAATGAATTCCAGGTGGTTTCTAATGAAGCTCGAGATGTCGTAAATCAAATGAAGTGTTATGTTGAAAGCCTCTTGTAATTCTTGAAAAAGAGAAGAGACTCCAGTCTGTGGATGTCCTTCTAACTCTTGTGTATCAATGAAAAACACTTTCATCTTCAATCATTTGTACCTGCATTCTTTCATTACCTGCTTCAAATTTACTTAAGCCAATGGGCCTAGTAAGCATAGTTTGATTTTTACTAGGATTATTACAAATAACCCTACAAACTTTGAATCTTTTAATTGCTCAATATTACCTAAATCATACGAAAATGTATATTTAGTGAGCTGGAACTTTGACTTTTATTCAGAGTTCCTTTGTCTTTTGTGGGCAGTTTAAAGTCATGCATGCCGGACATAAAGGGGCTAATGTTTAAGGTCGAAATAGCTTTGACCAAAATAGACTAAAATTGATTCAATTCCTTGACAATTTATCTGAAAACATATTACCATACTCAAGTATGAGAGAAAATATGTAAACTATGGCTTAAGAATATTTGAATCTGAGGAATGATATGAAAAAGATCTAAAAGGCATTTAGAAGAAGTAGTTTCCAAGAATGAAGTTACTATTATTTAACAAAACCCGTTAGGGGGTTGAAATATGCAGGTCCACCTAAGGGCATTGGCTGCATGGTCAAATAAATAGTATCTTTTGGCTGACAAGTCTGTTATGTGGACTGTTTATGCAAGGCCACCTATGGGCACGTGCTGCATAGTCAGGCAAAAGAACTCCCAGAAATTTACTTTCCTAGTGTTAAAATCCAGTGAAAGTTTATGGAGATTCAAATTTTCTAAAGTATAGAGTTTGTTGTATGGAAAGAGGTACTTGAATATGGAGAAGATATTTCCGAACCAGAATATCGAAGAACTGGATGAATATTACTCCTACGAAGGTCTGACCCAAACGTAGGGAAGAAGAATAAACCATAGACTTGAATACTTTCAGATCATGAAAAAGGATATGGGACAAATATGTTAAGGATGGATATTTTTTGCGGATCCCTACATACTGTCGTTTAAGACAAATAAGGACAAAAGAGGCATTCTTCCCAAGAATTAAGTTACTATTATTTAACAAAAACCGTTAGGTGGTTGAAATATGCAGGTCCACCTAAGGGCATTGGCTGCATGGTCAAATAAATAGCATATTTCGGCTGACAAGTCTGTTATGTGGACTGTTTATGCAAGGCCACCTATGGGCACGTGCTGCATAGTCAGGCAAAATAATTCTCAGAAGTTTGACATTTTTGTGATTAGAAGTCATGAAAAGGGTTATGAAGATCTGAAAATATTTAAGGTTAGTATTATAACACATAAATATGGGTATTGTCCAATGTATATAGAGATACATAGGTCAATGAAAACCATAATCATGTTGTGGCTGGGTCCTGAATTGAAATTTGGACTTCACTACGTATCTCATAAGAATGAGAATCAAGCCATACGTAGTTCTTGAAATGCAGTTTAATGTCGTGCAGGATGAAAGTATGAGAAATCTTAGTTTAGGGTCATAGAATTCGGACCATAATAATGAATACACAGTGTGTGTTTTCATGAGGACTTTTCAGCTAAGGGACTGAAATTGAAATTTGGGGTTAGGCCCAAAAGACTTGGGATTGGATTCGAGGGATACTCGAATGTTCCTACGTATCCCATAGGGATGGGAATCAAGTCCACGTAGTTCTAGAACTACCCTTTGTACAAATTTGGTTCGTACATGTGAAGGGTGAAAGGGGACTTTAGTGCAATGATGGTTTAACCTAAGATAAAAAGTTTAGGCATTACCATGTATGCACGTAGTCTTTTGAAAATGAAAACCATGATTGAAAAAAATCAATGTCAATAATAGTTCTCTCTAAAATGAGGAAATCAAAGAATATTGTAGTTTATTTTCGTACCGGACAAAAGTGTTGCATAGTTTAACGTCATATAACAAGGACGAAAGTGAATCAATGTAAAAAATATTGATTCTAGGGGCGGTTTCACAAATCAACATCATATGAGATGGTGGTGAACCGATGTGAAGAGATTGTTTTTGGGCTTGAACCCTGGGAGGCTGCCTACATACCCAGCCTGGAGGGAAAGGATCAAAGTCCGTGTAGTTTAATTAAAGAATGAATTAATGATCAAGTTGTTCTTGGGGACAATGATCTAATTAAAATGTTGTTGGGACTTACACACGGTTAGTGGCCCAAAGGGAGTGTTATGGTTGATGTTCGCTCTAAGCTCACATGAGTCATACTCGGTGTGAGAAACAAGAGGTAACAATAACCTTAACGATGCACAGTTTAATGTCATGTAGGACATATAAAGGGACTATGCAGTTTAAAGTCTTGCAGTTAGGACTATTGGTGCTGCACAGTTTAGTGTCATGTGGCAGGGAAAAAATATAGTTTAATGTCATGTAGGACATATCAAGGATTTTCTGTACAGTTTAGCGTCATGTAGTTAGGATGATGGGGATAAAATAGTTTAACGTCATATTGGATGAAAGGGGGACTGTGCAGTTTAATGTCATGCAGTAAGGAAAAAATAACACACCATTTATGTCATGTTGGACGAAAGTACGAATAGTTTAAGGTCATATTCATGGACCGTGGATGGTGCAGTTTAATGTCATGATGGACCTTTGATGATTATATAGTTTAACGTCTTTCCGGACGTGAGGGACTTTTATACAGTTTAGCGTCATGTAGTTAGGACATCACAGTTTAATGTCTTGCTAGACATAAGGGATTTGAAAATAGTTTATGGTCATATACATGGACCAGGGATGATGCAGTTTAAGGTCATGCTGGACGGTTTAGGGAACTTTTTCACAGTTTAATGTTGTGTGGGACGAAGTTGCAGTTTAAAGTCATACTGGACCATTGCTGTATAGTTTAACGTCATATAGCAAGGACGAACTAGTGTTGTACAGTTTAAAGTCATGTAGCTAGGACTAAGGTGAACCAATATGAGGATATCAGTTCTGGGGACTTTTTACAGTTTATCGTCATGCCGGACATTGGAAGTGCCACACAGTTTAATGTCATGTTGCTAGGACATAATATAGTTTAACACAATACAGTTTAGTGTCATGTAGGACATAATAGTAACCAATGTGATAGTTTAACGTCATGTTGGATGATAAGGGAACTGACACAGTTTAACGTCATGCTGGACGATGAAAGTGCCACACAGTTTAATGTCATGTTGCTAGGACACAATATAGTTTAATGTTATCTCGGACAAAATATAGTTTAATGTCATCTCGGACAAATAAGGAACTTCTGTATAGTTTAATGTCATGTAGATAGGATATAATACAGTTTAGTGTCATGTAGGACATAATACAGTTTAGTGTCATGTAGGACATTATATAGTTTAATGTCATCTCGGACAAATATATAGTTTAATGTCATCTCGGACAAATAAGGAACTTCTGTACAGTTTAATGTCATGTAGATAGGACATAATACAGTTTAGTGTCATGTAGGACATTATATAGTTTAATGTCATCTCGGACATTATATAGTTTAATGTCATCTCGGACAAAATATAGTTTAATGTCATCTCGGACAAATAAGGAACTTCTGTACAGTTTAATGTCATGTAGATAGGACATAATATAGTTTAGTTTCATGTAGGACATTATATAGTTTAATGTCATCTCGGACATTATATAGTTTAATGTCATCTCGGACAAAATATAGTTTAATGTCATCTCGGACAAATAAGGAACTTCGGTACAGTTTAATGTCATGTAGATAGGACATAATACAGTTTAGTGTCATGTAGGACATAATACAGTTTAGTGTCATGTAGGAAATTATATAGTTTAATGTCATCTCGGACAAAATATGAACCAATGTGACTGTTTTGGCTCTGGGAACAATATTTTGTGTTTATACAAAATACTTCTTCAGAAATCTGGCATTAGTTGGAGTCGTGATGTGTTCTCCATCCATTGAGATTAGAGAATACGCTTCATTGGAGTAGACCTTATGTATTGAATAAGGTCCTTCCCATTTTGGTTCAAGCTTGGGAGGCTTCTTTCCTGGTATCATTGGTTCTCTGAGAACCAATACCAATTCTCCCTGAATGAATGAACGAAGACGAACTTTTTTGTTAAAATCTCGTGCTATTCGATTCTGATAGATTTCAAAGTGGTGAAAAGTGCACAATATTTTCTCATATAACTGTTCTAATTCATTCAACCGCTTTTGGGATTGCTCATCTGTAGATAACTGATCACAAATGGCTATTCTGAGTGAGGGAAATTGAACTTCAATTGGCAAGACTGCTTCTATTCCATATACCAATGAATATGGAATTGACCGCGTTGTATTGCAAGTGGTAGTCCGATAAGCCCATAAAGCATGAAAGAGTTTATCAGGCCATGACCTCTTATCTTTATCCACCATCTTTTGCAGTATATTTGAAAGAGTCTTGTTGAAGGCTTCTATCTGGCCATTAGCTGCCGCATGATATCGAGATGAATGGTTGGACTTAATGTTGTATTCTTGATACAATTTCTTTACCTCTGAAGAACAGAAGTTGGTGTCGTTGTCCGTCAATATGGTATGAGGGACACCAAATCTAGTAATGATGTTAGACTTGATGAAGCTAACAATGCATTTAGAACTGACTTCTTTGAGAGGTACTGCCTCTGCCCATTTGGAAAAGAAATCATTAGCAGTAAGAATGTACTTAAACTGCTTGGCCGTAGCTGAAGGGTAAGGTCCCACCACATCCATTCCCCATGTGGAAAATGGCCATGAGTATTTAGCTGTATGAAGCAACTCTGGAGGTTGATGAATGAAGTTGGCATATACTTGGCATGAATGAAACTTCTTTGTGAAATTAACACAATCTTGTATCATTGAAGGCCAAAAGTATCCAAGCCATCGAATTTGATCAGACAGTCTATGTCCAGACTGGTGGGCACCACAGACTCCTGCATGCACTTCTTTTATGACAGCCATTGTCTCTTCACCATCAATACATCTGAAGATAACTCCATCAAAACCACGTTTGTAGAGAATTTTCTCGAGGTGTATTGGGCTATCATAAAGAGTAAAATTGACCACACGTCGCCGGATTTGTTCTTTCTTGGCTCTATCAGGTGGAAGTGTTCCATTTTGAAGGTATTCCCTGATAGGTGACATCCATCCTATAGTATGACCATACGGTTCAGGAATGGGACTAATTTCATTAATTTCCTCTGTTCTGACTTGAACATAAGGTGAAATTGCACGACGGTGGGAAATACAGATGGTTGTCTCGTCCCGATTTGGATCTGCTAAAGCTGTGGCTATATTAGCCAGTGCATCAGCTTGAGCATTTTGTGATCTTGGGACATAGGAAAATGTCAGTTCTGAAGGGAATTCCGACATTAACTCTCTGACGTAATCATACAAAGGGATTAATTCTTCTTTTCTGATGGCATAATCCCCATTGACTTGTTTGATTACCAGGTCTGAATCACCTTTCACCTTTAAGTGATTCACTTGTGCTTGAAGTGCTAACTCCAAGCCTGTAATGAGAGCTTGGTATTCAGCTTCATTATTGGTACCACCTTCCCACAACAAAAAGGAATAAGTTAACACTGCCTTATCTGGAGAAATGAGCACAATTCCTAAACCAACTTTGTTGAATTTAGGATTTTCCATTTTCTTCCCTGTTGGACTTCTCGAAGCACCATCAAAATACATTTCCCATGTTTGAGGACTCTCTTGAATAGAGAAAACTTCCTCATCAGGGAGTTCGATATCTGAATATGTGTCTTCCACTGAAGGATGTTCAGCCAGGAAATCAGCCAGAGCTTTGCCCTTAATTGCCTTTTAAGACACATACTGAATGTCGAACTGCTGTAGAATAACCGCCCACCTTGCTAGACGTCCTGTAAGCATTGGACGACTAAGGATGAATTTGAGCGGATTTTTACGAGATACCAATTGGACCTCGTGATGTTGCAGGTAGTGTCTCAGTTTCTGAACTGCAAAGATTAATGCTAGGCAGCACTTTTCAATACTTGAATACTGGGTTTCTTCTTCAAGCATAGTTCTACTGAGATAGTAGAGACTATTTTCATTCCCAGCATCATTCTTTTGAGCGAGAAAGGCACCCAATGATCGCTCTAAAGCTGTCACATAGAGGATAAGCGGTCTACCCTCAACAGGTGGCATGAGTATTGGTGGACTCAAGAGGTATTTCTTGAGAACATCAAATGCTTCTTGACATTCTTCAGTCCACTGGTAAGTGACTCCTTTCTTCAATAATTTGGTAAAGGGTAAACTTTTGCCTGCCAAATTGGAGATGAAACGCCGAATATAGGCTAAGTGTCCTTGAAGTCCTCTTAATTCTTTCAAATTCTGTGGAGGTGATATACCAAGGATTGATTTGGTCTTCTCAGGATCGACTTCAATACCACGATGGCGTACAACAAAGCCGAGGAATTTTCCTGAGGTTACCCCAAAAGCACATTTTAAGGGGTTCATCTTCAAATTATGTTGTCGAAGCTTGTGGAATATGACTTCCAAATCAGCCAAGTGATTAGAACGTTGTTTGGATTTAACCACCAAATCATCTACATAGAATTCAACAAACTTCCCTAAAATAGGTTTGAAGATACGATGCATGGCGTGTTGATATGTTGCACCTGCATTCTTTAAACCAAAGGGCATCACCCAGTAACAAAACACACCTTGAGGAGCTCTGAAGGCTGTATATTCCTCATCTTCTGGGGCCATTCGGATCTGATTATATCCGGAATATTCATCCATGAAAGAAATTACTTCATATCCAGCCGTCACATCAATTAAGAGTTCTGTAATTGGAATTGGGAAATCATCTTTAGGACAATACCGATTAAGATCTCTGAAATCGATGCAAACCCTAATTTTTCCGTTCTTCTTCTTTATAGGGACAATATTATCCAACCACTTGGGATATTGAACTTCTCTGACGAAGTTGGCTTTGATCAGTTTATCCACTTCAGCTTCAATTTTGGAAGCATAGGTTGGGTGTGTTCTTCTCGCGGCTTGCTTAAAACCTCGATGTTCTTTTGGTAAACCCAAATGATGAGTAGCAACATCAGGATCAAGCCCAGGCATTTATGAATAATTCCAATAAAAAATATCTTTATTTTGCTTTAGAAAAGAAATATACATCTCTTGCTCTTCAAGGGTCATGGCCACACTAATTAAAGTGGGGCGTGGATCTTTCTATGTACCCAGATTTACTTCTCTGAGTTCATCCACAGTGGTAGAGATACCCTCTTCAAATGCTGGAGGAGCATCTCTAAGATCTTCCTCTTCCTCTTCATCATGTGTTATTTCTTCCATTTTTACTTGCAAAGTAGATGAAAAAAAGAAATTCTCATGATCATAAGAGATGTCAAAATTTTCACATTTTGAAGAAGAAGCTTCCATTTCCGACCCTATTGATTATAAAGGGTCTTCTTTGGGAAATAAAGAGGAGATGATGGATTGAGAATCGACATCATTATTCACCTCTGGTGTTGCTATAACTTCTTCTGGCCAGATTAGCGAAGTATAGACTTGTTGGACTTCAGCAGATGAAATTAAAACATCACCACTTATGCTTTCATCACTGCTTGGTAGGTTACCAATTTCTCCCATATTGTCTGGCTCGATCGCCGTAATTGACATTATGGATCTTTCCATAAGAGTATTTTGATTTGGGACTATTTTTTCAATTTGACTGATAGGTAACACGTAATCTGTACTCACATGTGAAAATGGATTTATAGGAATTTTCTCCAAACCATATGGAGCATTAACCTTGGTAATTTCCTTCATTGTAGATTTTTCTCTTCCCTTCATGTGATAAAATTCCGCCTTAATGTATTGAGACTCACATGTCTTGAACGGGGCCTTATCACCATACAATGTTCCAACTTGACCATCGAAACAGTATTTGAGACATTGATGGTATGATGAAGGAATAGCTGCATGCTGATGTAGCCAGGGTCTTCCAAGCAAGATATTGAAAGCTGAGTCTTGATCAACAATCATGAAATCCGAATTGGATACAAGATCTCCAAAATGAGTTCTAAGTGTAACTTCTCCCAGTGTTTCTTGTTCATTTTTATCATATCCTTGTAACATCATGGTAGAAGGAGATAAATCAGATTCTGTGAGGCCCAATCGACGAAGTGTACGAATGGGCATGAGGTTGACTCCTGAACCATTGTCAATGAAAGCTCTTCGAACATCTACACCATTGAATTTTCCAGATAAGTACAAAGGTTTTATGTTCCCATGCACAACATCATATTCATCTTTATTAGTAAAAGATATCACTGCATGGCATTCTGCAGGATTATTCTCTATGTGATAGATTTCAGCTGCAGCAATTTCAGCTTCAAACTCCTGAGGACTTGACAAAGCTTCGATGAGTGCTTCCCGAAGATCTTTTGATAGATTCAAAGCATCCAAAATTGATAACTTGGCTGGTACTTGGGCCAAGTGTTTTAATATATCATACTTTTGATCTAGAGGTCTGTGTTTCCCAATAGGAATATGCGGTTTAGCAGGTACCTTGGAAGCAGATGCTTTGGAAACTGATGCATCTTGTATTGAAGTTGGCAACATCCTTGGTTTTGGAAGATTAGACTGATTAGATCCATTTACTTGCTGAGATAAAGAAGATGGAACTTTTAATCAGTCTTCCAAAATAACTGTACCAAAACTGAGTTGGCCATTGGCAGAAGAACTTGCTTGTTCTTTTTGAGCTCGCTGAAGGGCTCTACCACGAGTTTCTGCTGCATATACAGTGCTAGCAGGGGTAAAATTAGAGTAGTGGCTTCGGAAAGATCCACATCTTCCCCTATATCCTGAACCTCTAGAACCTCCGCGGATTCCCTTATTTGATACAGGGAATTCAAGCTCATCAAGACTGGAATATGGATCTGTTAATTGAATCATATTAACAGAACCAAAGATTAACTCTTCGTCTGATAAAGACTCTGCCTGGTTAGCCTGTTTAGGCTGTGCCGTTGGATGGGGCGGTGCCCGTGGCTTTGAAGTAGATGGCATGAAATCTGCCAGAGTCAAAGAAAATTTAGGCTTTGATACATACTCATCTTCTCCTGATTCCTCTTTCTTCTTTGAATTGTGCTTCCCTTTTGAGAATTTGTCTTTTGATGGAGGCTTTAATGTAGCTTTTGTAGGAGACACAATTGGATTCTTCAATTGTGTTCGCAAAATGGAATGGGTCCGATTGATTGTCTTTCTGACCATCCAATCATCATATTTTTTCGCAGTTTTTCTTTTGACTTCCTGCCACACGCCTCCTTCCTCTGGATCTGTAGCGGTAATACACGCTACATGAGCTGAAGAACCCTTCAATTTGACTTGTCCCAAGTCGACCATCTTTTGCAGGAGGTCTTTAAAGACAAAACACTCCTGGATGGGATTCCCCAACATTGGATGAAAGGGACAATAATTGGGACGGTCTTCATCTCCTTCCTTGTTTGGCCTCTTGGGAACTGGTAATTGAACCAAATTATTTTCCAGAGCTGAAATGAAGTAACCAGGAACTTTCTCACTTCGGAAAGAGTATGTTTTACTCTTCAAATCCTCAAATTTTTTTCGTCGTTGATCTCTTTGATCATTTGGACGAAACAGCCTTTGTTGTTGGCGTTCAGGAGGTGGAGCCCTTCGAGAAGATGAAGGTTTTGAAGTAGAAATAGGTACAGGTGCTTGTTTAAGCATAACTGTAGCAGTTTCCGCTTTACCCATTCTCCTTCCTGGAGCTGATGGAATTATACGAGATTTAACCTTAGCCTGTATAAGGGAATCTTCAATCTGTTGAGCGATTGAAGTAAGGTCTCGAAACCCTCCTGTTTATTTCATAGGGATCAATGGCGTGCGTAATTCGTCATGCAAATTTTCCACACAGATTGGCAACAATTCCTCCTGAGGGAGTGTTAAACTCAGGGAATACGTTAATCCCTTCCAACGAGCAATGAAATCAGAGACTCTTTCATTCTCCCTTTTCTTGCAGTTTGTAAGATCGAAAACTGTCGTTTTTGGCAAAGTTGAGCTAAACTGAAGAAGGAATTTTTGACGAAGATCCTACCATCTGATGATTGACCGGGATCGCAAGCTTGTATACCAGACAAAAGCTGGTCCTTGCAAGGTTCGCACAAAGCATCTGAGTTTCACTGCTTCTTGCTGCTCTGGAGTTCCCATCATAGGATCACAACAAGACACATAATGCGTCAAATGTTGTTCAGGGTCGCCTGATCCATTGAAAGTAGGGAAAACAGGGTTTCCAAAACTGGATGGAGGAGAAATTGAATCTACCCATTCAGGGTAAACTTTCTTTTCAGGTTGAACTTGTGCTCGTTTCCCTTCCATAGTTTCTAACCGAGCTGTTAATGACTCAATAGTAGTTATTAACTTTTGAGAAACATCAGGTTGAACTTGGTTTTGGGTAGGTACAATGAATGGAGCTTGGACAGACGTGGTGGTTGGTGCTGCAACTGATGGTAGTGCTGCCAACCGTTGTTGCATTTGACCCGTAGGATTAGACCTCTGAGGGTGTACTGATAAAGGAGGATATTCCTGATCCATCTCAGTAGTTACAACAAATTCCTTCGGCTGTCAGACTTCAGCATTCTTAAGAAGAAGACTACTCTGAAGTAGTTCTGCATTCAACCTTCTTAATTCTTTCATTTCTTCCTCCTGTTGTACAAACCTTTGCTCTAATGAGAGCGATTGACCTCCTTCAGAGGAAGGGTGAGAAGTAACCTGATTCTTTCCTTTCCCCTTATTGGATCCTTTTCGGAGAGGGGGAAGTGGGTTACTTGAAGGAATACCTAGATTTTGGGTAAGCCTTTGATTACGTGTGCGCACACCTTCTTCATTTAGGTCTGTGTGCGCAACTTCTTGAGCAGGAACCTCTTCGTCTGATCCTTCTGATTGAGCCTCATCTGGTGAATCAGCAGCAACGGCATTGATGACATTAATGGATGCATATTGCATGGAATCCTTTCTATCAGCATTTCTGTGATATTGTCTTCTTCCATGTCCATGATGAGACATGGAATTCCGTTGACTTGATCCCTCAGGAATTTCTTGGATAACTGTCACTTGGAGAGAATATCCTGATAGCTTGGCTCTTCGTTCCTCTTGAGGCTTATTCCCTAATCGATAGAATACTGACTTTCTCTGAGGTAGGGATTTAGGATTTGAAAAAGTCCCCAGTCCGGTGGACTGGGGATGTTCCTGCTGCTTCCGCTCAACTCCTCTAATCCCATTTGTTGACTCTGAGGGTTGGTTTAGAGAAGTCCCCAGTATGACAAGTTGGGGTATCTCTTGAAATGCTATGTCTGAGATCTTCTTAAAATCTCTCTTGATCTTGCGAATCTTAGTTCATAAATTAGCTGGATGCATTAACCTGTATCCACTTTTATCACCTGGTTCAACAGACCGTTGGATGATTTCCGAAACTTCTGTCATTTGATGACGTGTTTTCTCCAGACGAGAGGCTTGTGCAATATTCTCGCCTGCTTGATGTAGGAGCAATTCAACAACTTGTTCTCTATATACTTGATTTTGAGAGGAACTAGTTGAAGCCTGTTCTTGAGCAAGCTTTTGATTATGAACAAAGCCCATTGATTGTGGTCGGCCATGGGCAATAACATTGCATGAAACCATTTTCGGCGGGTTTTGCTGACTGGAAAGCACTGTGAAATGTAGTGCTCTGTGAACACCCCATCCTCTGATATGAACACCAGATGGAGCATTGGAAATTAACTGACGTAATCTTCTTAGTGCGCCAAGGCATGAATGTTGAAGGGTTCTCTGTTGCTTTTCAGCCTTCGGATACCGAGAGACTGATAGAGATGCCAAATCAATCTGACGTTGTAGCCCTTCTATTATCTTAAGATGATTTTCATATTCATCATAAGATAATACCTTCTTCTTTAATTGACAAAGAGTTTTACATATGTTGAGACGAACATCATGGATTCCATCATCCGTCAACATATTTGGAATGTCGTACTAGGAGTCAGCCAAAGGCCAAAACATGACTGGTACTTCACCTTTTTCCATTTTTTTCCTCATGTTCAGCATTTCCTCTTTATCATTAAATGAATATTCTTCTACCTGTTTTGACCAGAGTTGGTGTTTCCTTGTTGCTTCATCGGATTCAACAAGATTGGTAGAGATATCATTGATCAAACTAGAAGATGCATGACTTAGGGGTGGTTCGGAGAATGACCTACACCCTGGGCTATCTTCTGATTGAGAAAGTATTTCACTTGTTAGAGATAAAGCATCAGACATGACTGGTTTCACATTTGCAAGTGCCTCAAGATAAGAGGGCTTTCTCGGCACTACATTATCCACTGGAGTATTTTCCAGGCAATGTGAATCACTACTGCGGAGAGGACTTTCGCAGCGAAGTTCATCATCATGGGGAGGACCACCATAATGGGTTACACCAAAAGATGAGATCTCTTTCTCCTTGGTCTTCTGACCACACAGAGGGTTCCTGTGGCTCTCATCTGAAGAAGAAACTTCAAGATTGACCGAACTTTCATGAAGCAAGCCTTCATGAAGAAGTGTCTGTTGAAGAACTTCAAAATTAATGTTCCCGTTATTGGGAACTGAGGGAGTAGAATCTTTAATTCTGACAGATAAATATCTGAGGGCTTCAAGAACTCCAGCATCGAGCAAGGCCTTGTTGCAGATTGGCCTTTGATCTCCTGACTGTGCTGGGCGGCTCTTTTTATTAGATGTCTTCTTACTCACTTTATAAACCACTTGTTGATGAAAGTGGTTACTCTGATCAGGTGTATGTGCCTGATCAGGAAAGATGGTCAGGTTAGGATGACGATCTCCACTCAAATCAGGTGTATGTGCCTGACTTGGTTGTTTGTATGATATGGGGGAGTATGCCCCATAACCCTCTTGGACTGGAACAGATGTGTGTGTCTGTTCTGGAGTGAATCGTTGATGTGTCACTCCACTGCTAGGGATAGATTTATGTGTCTGTCCCTGAGATGATGCTGAAGCTATTATGATATCCTGGCAAGCATCCAGAATATGAGTAGGAATTTGCTTCTGCTCTTTCACCATTGACAAAATATATTTGGTGACTTCAGCCACCGGAACGGGGATATACGTCCATTCCAGGCTTGGAGTAGGTGTATGTGCCTGCTCATGTCCTCTTTTTCCTGTCAGTGAATCCTGACAGTACTCAAGTGTGGAGGCAGAGAGTTGAGTCTACCTCTTGTTTGTCGTCGGGGCTTTCCGACTGACTTCTCCGTGTGCTACCAAGCGAGACTGTTGGTAGGCTTGATTAGTATTAGCAGATGTATGTGTCTGCTGATTACACTTCGCCAAACGCGGTTGACGAGATCCATCATATGTAGTCAGACGAGCCTGCTGACTAACTGGTGATGTATAAGCAGGTGTATGTTCCTGCCTATAGTACTCCGCCGGAATTGCCTGGTGGGATTGGCGTGATGCTGCCAGACGAGTCTGCTGGACAGCGGAATTAAAACGGACAGGTGATTGTGCCTGCTCGTTATTTGCCACCAATTTAGGTTGGTGGACTTCTCCAGAGATGGCAGGGATGACAACCTGCCCATTGTTAACCGGATTCCGTCTCTGGCGGTTCATCTTGCCTGCTCAGGTTCGAGGAACCTGAACTGAATGCCTGGAGTCGGTACCCTCATCATGTTGAGGGCGCACTACCGCACGAGTCTAGCGGCGATTGTTGATGGGAGCCCTCGAGAAGGACTCCTGTCTTTTTGAATTAAGGCCCTGCGGGACCTGCTCATTCACTTCCTCAGAGTAAGGGAGTGAATGGAAATTGCGTTCCGGGGATAACGACCCGAAATGGTTGGAGACGGTAGTCAGCACCGTCTTCTTCTTGATCGCTGGCCGCCGTTGTCCGGACGACCAGGTAGAGTTGTTAACTTGGAGGGCTTGACGAGCAGCCTCTAGAGTTGGGATAGTACCGTTGCGACGGTACTCCTTAACCAGTGCATTAGAAACCCATCGTTGAAGATGCTGAGTTGGTGATGTCATCCTCAGAGCGGACGATGTTCCAGCAAGAGTAGCAGCATTGGTTTTCACAGCAGCAGACCTCACAGTAGAGGTGTTCACAGCAGCAGTATTCATAGTGGTGAATTTAAGAAAAGCCATTTTGTAGAAGATCTTGAGAAAAGAGTGTTTGTTCCATATAACAGACATAATCAAGATGAATCTGGCCACTGCATCTTTTGGATGAGCACATGTCAATGATTTATTTGTTGGCCCAAGGGGCCTAACAAATAATAAGAACATCACTTTAACTTGGTTAAGGATTCACGTCGGGTTCACCATTTTTTGTTTCGCACGGACTTCGGGGATGACCTCCTGGACGGGAGATTCAAACGTTCTGATCGGTTTCTAGCGGGTTTGTTCATAGAACCGGAAACATCCAATGATTCCACATTCGTTTAGACCTACTTTCCAAAGGTAGGCGCTCATTAGTTTGTGGACTAATGAGGCTTAGGAATTTGCATTGGTCAAGAGGATGGGAGGTCGGACTCATCACACCTTTTTGAGGGGAATTATTGTCTACTCTGGGACTCTCTTTATAGATTTAAGTTATGTACGTGAATCCTTATTACATTACCAAGTATAAAATGAGCTTTCCTTTAGTTTTAACAATCAATGATTAAATATGCAAGAAATTTAGATAATCTTTTATATGTATTCGAGGTTCTTCATTAATAGAGAATCATCTATATCTGTTTAGAGATTCTTGGTCAATGGTATCCTTCAAAACATTTATATAAAAGTCTCTTGGTCATTATGATGACCAGGATGGTTTTAAAGCCACTCAGTGGGGCACTTGAAGTTTATCGTCATTCAGAAGGACAGGGATTATTTCAAAGTTGGGATCGAACCCATAAATGAGCTACCTACGTATCCTTTGTTTTGGAAAAGGAATTATAACCCACGTAGTTCGAGTAATGGAGTATGATGTTTATGATTGATGGCTCAAAGAAGAATGTCATAATTACTTTTACACTCTAAGCTCACGTGAGTCATGCTCGGTGTGATAAAAAGAGGTATTGGAAAAAATTAGACAATTGTGCCATGAAAGATGCAATCATAAGAAATTGTTTGGGGCTTATGTATGTATGACTGCCCAAATAGATGAAAGTTTAGGATTTACTTTTAGGGAGAAAATCCAGGAACAGGGTCCATAAAGGTATATGTGCTTTATGGAGATTTGAATACTCTAACTTGGGACTTATTCCTGAAAAGGAAACCCAAATTAGGAGAGGATTGATAATTGGGTTTTACTCCTGAGAAGGAACCCCATATCAAACGTAATTTAGGACTGGTTAAGAGAAATTAAGGGGCTTGGGGTTTACTCCTGAAAAGGAAGCCCAAGATTATGACTGGGACTTAAAAAAGGCGGCCCAGGTTAGGAATTAAGGTTTGGGGCTTACTCCTGAGGAGGATGCCCATGTCTGGGAACTTTAAGAATTTGGGGCTAACTCCTGAGGAAGATGCCCAGATTAAAGGATTTATAACTGGGGATTATTCCTGAAAAGGAGACCCAGGTTAAGGATTATCTCATCTTAAAGGATGAGGTTGAATGAACGAACTCTCAATCTTTGGTGACATAAAGATGTATAAATCACTAGGTTTTGAGAGATATTCCACCGAATTCCTTTCATATAAGGAAGTCAAATCAAGAAATCATGCCATAAATGGCTTTGAAGAGTATCTTGAAGACTGAATCTTGAATAGGAAAGGTGAAATGGCTTAAGAGGGGTAAAATGGGCAAGATGGGCACCCAGAAAGATAGGGGTGCGCAAGTCTTGAAAGGCGCGCAAGTCTTGCGTGGGCGCGCAAGTATTGGTCGCGCAGGTATACCTTGCGCGACACATGGTGTAATTGCGTTATTTTCAATCGGAATTGAAATACTTGAGCGACTCCTTTTTAAACCCTTTAGAATCCCCTTGAGGTTCTTCCAGAAAAGGGACACGCAAATTCTATTGAAGGAATAAGGCGGCGCGCAAGTATGACCAGTTCCCTTAAGGGCTAGCCATTCAGGCGCGTAAGTGTTGATGAGTTTCAACACTTAGGCCTTCCTCCCTCTCTTTAGATCTTCCTTTCTAGGTAAGAAATTACCTTAGAAGTGTTCCGGAAGCTTTGAGAAGAGACTTGGGCGTCGGGAGCTTCAATCCGAGTTTCTGGAAAAAAAGATCCTCTGAATGGGGGGCCCACAGGGTCTATTTGTAGGCAGGAGAAGACCCCAGGCGATTACCAGGTGGTTATCACTTAGGTCGCGCAAGTCACTTGCGCGACCAGAGCGTCGCGCAAGTGTACTTGCGCGACAGTGATAAAACTTGCGCGGTGCAGTTGCTGTTGATCCTTTGTTCATGCCTTTGTCAATTTTTTGATATTTTCTTCAAAGGTTGAATCACTTTGAGCTCAGATATTCCCCTTTTCTGATTTTTAGATTCTGTGACGAAAGGAGCGTCAACAAGGTGCTTGGAATTTTAATGTCTTGTAGCTTAGATGATGAGGACTCACTCCTCGTCCCTTGAACTTACATAACTTGTATAAACCTATACTTGGGGAATGGAAGGCACAAGTAACACCCACGGGAGTGAGGTGGAGGATTGGTCAATTGAGGGGCCCATATTAGTGTGGCAATGTAATAAAGAAATAGCCATTAGCGTACCTATGTGAAGAATCATAAGTATGACACAACATGAAACACCACTCAAGGGACCACAAAATCACTTCGTATGGGCTTGGAGGGATGCACAGGAGAGGGATTTGTAAAGTAGAAGGCCCTGAAAAAAGGGGGTTCTTAAAGTTTTGGTGCTTCAAGAAGAGGGGGAGTCTCATGAAGGAAGGCACTTTATGAATCATGGATAAAAGGGGATCCACAAAGGTAGGATCTTCACAGATCATGATGACTCAACCGATGCATGGAGTCTACATGTGCTTGGAGGGTTCTTTGTGAAGGATGAATGCTCCGTAAAGTCACAAGTACCCAAAAGGGACTCCTACCTTCATGATGACCATAGTAATTCACAAATGGAATCCCCAATTAAAATTAGAGGGAAATTGGAATGAAGGTAAAGGTGGTTCACAATTCTCAAATACCTTGGGTGATGCATTTTCTGGCTAGTTCACGGAGAAGATGGAGCTTTACGAAATGAGAGCTCGGAAGGTGAATGGTTGGGGTAGCGATACTTTAATATGGGGTTGAACTGTGTATTTATAAGTACAGGGTATTGCAATTCATGTAAGGTGCACAGTGAATAAAATAGTGCTTCGCGATTAGATGTGGCATTTTCAGACTCGTAGATCCTTCTTTCACTACTCCATAGTGGTCACAGTGCTCTTCATACTCACATCGTCTTCCATTACTAATAAGTGGAGTTCATAGTTTTTATATCACTCAAAAAAGATTTTGTTACTTCTTTTTGGTGGTCATGGTGCTCATCGTACTCACAGAGGCGAGGGTCTTTGCGATGGAGCTTTACGAAGTGGGCCCTTTGGTGATTTTTTTGACTTGTACGGGTTGAATGTTGTCCCAAACGGTTTTGGGTTCCCTCAATCCGTATTGGTCATAGATTTTGGTTCCAAAAATTACCCCCTCCCACTCAGAATGGGATTTGAAGGGAAAGAGGGTCAGATTATGATGGTCGATTATCGAAAACCTACGGATTGCAAATCCATCTTGCAATGAGGGAATACAGAGAACGGGGTAATATCATTGTGAAGCTCAGGGTAGAAAAAAGGACTCCACATATAAATTCATCACAAGGGGTACCCTTTTTCTACATTTTGTCTTTGTGAACCTATGCTTGAGCTCTCGAATCGCGAAGCTTTAGCACCCCCATGAACGCTCTTTGCAAACCAGGTTCCTAGAATCGGTGCTTTGTGAATTCCACTAAGTTAATTAGTGCAACATGATCCTTTTCTACTTTGGGAAGATCTCTAAGTTTGTTGAGGATCCATGAATGTGTGCTTCATTAACTTACTTTTCAAATGTAATTATTGAACAGAGAAGAAAAAACAATAAATTCTTGGAACAAATGATCCATCAAGATGTTTTCCGGGAGGTCCTTATAGTTTCTACTCGAAGGGAGGACATGATGAACAATTCCCAACTCAGGGAATTTGTGCAGAGTCATTCAGACCATGGGTCCTCGGTGAAGCTACTAATGGGAGGGAAAAAGGATTACCCCTTCTGTAATAGATTTTTATTGTATGGTTTTGGTATACGGGAAGATGTTTTTATCACCGAATCGAGTAGAGATGAACTGTATTACTGGTTCAGGGCCACACCTTATCAATATCAGTGGTTCAGAGCTACTGATAGCCATACCTAGAAGGACCATACACATATAACTTCTGAATTCCTTTACAACCATTTTAATGAAATTTATGAGAAATAATTGCAACTTTAATCACCTCCACTGAAATATCACACCATTCTCAAGGAGGGCTTAAGTAACCAAGAGAAAGGGTGAATCGACAATTGGGACTTATGCCATGGTGTAAATTTCATAGATGAATGGGCTTGGGCCTACTGGGTATATACGTATTGCACAGAGTTTGAAGTAGAACTGAGAAGGGTAGGCCTATATGAGGCCATGTGGACTTCTCAAATCCACATCTACCAACTAAAACACATAATGTTGTAATAGTTAAGTAGGTGATCATCGAGGACCAATACTTTCCATTTCCACCATGGGGAGGTCGGCATCGGCCTCTAAGACCTCCACCATATTTCAGGGATTACAATTCTAGGGGCAATTTATGATGAGTTCCTCCCCATAGAGAATACATGGTAAGATCCTGAGAAAATTCCATGGCTAGAAAAGACACTAATGGAATTGGTGTCGAACGAAGATAAATAGTCACTAAGGAATGTCCACTTCAAGAAATGGTTCAGACATTTCCTAAATTTCCCCCCATATCATCCTACTGAGGGAGAATAGATGCCCATGAAACTACCAATGAGGACCCATACATATCCAAGGGTAGTTTAATGAGGCTGGGATGGTTCTTACTGTAGAATCCTAGAAGATATCCAATGGAAGCTATGGGGGTACAAAATTAACACTAAGAATCAATTAGTGGTTAGGTTGTATTGGTTCATCTCTGCACTCATTTTCGGATGGATGCTTCCAAACAGTGATGTGCACATGGGTGCATGGCCAAGAATATTTATTATAGAGGACATGCTAGAAATGGGGAAGCACATCAAACTTGGGGTTCAAGTGTTGGTAAAGTTGTACAAGGTGCTTTGACACATCAGTGAGGGGAAGAATCCACAACACATATGTGGGCTGCTCCATTTTCTATATGTATGGATAGCAACACACATGAGGGAATATGAATATATTAACCCCATTTACCCTCCTAATTCATACTTTATTTTATCCATTATGAACACATTAAGAAGTTTCTTGATCAAACTGAGTTCACTGACAGTGCTGAACAAAGTATGGAGGGCGGAAAAATTTAATTTTCACCTGTTCCTGCTATAAACGGGAGTACTCACTGATGATAGCAGGGAAACTGAGGAGCATATTTCATGTCTCTGGGCCTTCCAATGTGGAGTTCTAGTGGAATGGGTAGATCATGATCCTATCTATAATATATATACCCTGCATCGTTTTTCAAATAAATTCTGGTGCCTGCAGAGGTTAACCCCGAAAGTTTACCTAGGTATGTTCCATGAGGATCACATGTGTGTTATGAGATAGCTCTAGATCATGTTCACATGGGAATAAGGGAAAATGCAGAATGATATTCCTCTTCCTACTGCCGCTTTTGGTCTAATTGAGGAGTATACAAAAAGATGGGAGGTAGATTACCTAGTAGGGATGCTAAATAAAATGACTACTGGAGTTGATGATGGATTTCCCCCTCAACCCTAAGGTTAGGGTCAGAAAATAGAAAGAGAACGTCGTAATGGTAAGGCTAATGCACATCAGAGTGGTAGAGCTGTAGCGGCGGCAAAGACAATAATTCTGAGGCTTTCACTGATCAGAAATGAAAGGGGAGTGGTTGTAGCAGATCCATTGGCTCTAACTAGGCAGAATCAAGAGGAAGGGATGTCATCTATAGGGTTCCACATAATACCTTCCCAAGCTCCTGGGAAGCTACTACACTGTGTGGACATACCTGAATATGCTATTTACCTAGAGGCTTGAGAATCTTGGGATGTTAACAAGAAATTCCTTAGTCCTTATGAAATATGGGACCAGCTTAATCGGTTTGGAACAGAACTTTCGGGTGTTGGCCATGTTAGGGTCATCTTTCTGGTGTCTTGGATAGAGGGGGAGCAATATGTGGCTATTCTAGATGATTTAGTGCACTCTCAGGGAACCCCGTTGTAATGTCCCGGACTCAGGTACCACTCAACGGGTGCCCCGAACCCGGTTTGCCACATGACCTCAAGCGTATTTCCCCAAACGCCAGAGGTTGCCGACTAGAAGCGAGGGCCCAGGTCTGATAGTGGGAAAACTATGCCATCATTTGTCAATGTGTAGCACAATGGAATGAAATAAAACATGCAACAGCAGCGGAAGAAGCAATAATATATGTAATTGAAATGGATAACTGATAAAAAAAGGGAAACTAGCAGTCATATATATATGAAGATGCAGTATGTCACTATTCTATAAAACAGCCAGAACATGTTACACTGTAATAAAATACATTACAACTGAAATACAAGTACAGAAAGTAGAACAGAACATCCCGCAGCATCACCAGCCAATGCTCGGTCCCCTGCTCTCCTTTACCCCAGTAGCAATCAAGTACCTGTATAAGGGCCCTTGACCTTATCTACACCTATAGGAACATAATCTATTTGGGCCGAAAAGCATGACCCAAACAGGGTGTGAGAAATGAATCCCAATAGGAACCCACCAAAGGCCCGTTCCCAACTGTGTGAAATCACACATCAATAGTGCGCAGTAGTAAAATGCAATAAAGTAAGCAGTACTAAAAAGAAACTAACTTAAACAGTTATATTTACATTTTAATATCCATTTAATCACTTAATTTAAAATATCACCACAGTGAAAATTCTAAGTAAACAGCCAATGTCCTCAGACACATAAACCCTTACCCTCAGGTAAAGAGTATCCAAACACAAGAATTTTTCCATAGGCACACGGATATTTCCCACGGGCGTAATAAGTGTCGCCCACAGGCATAGAATCAACTGCCCACAAGCATGGAAGAAGTTTCCCATAGGCTAAGTAGTACAATGCCCACAGGATAATCACAACACTGCCCTCAGGATAACAGGTAACTGGGCCATGCCCAACATGTAAATAAACAGTACACAAGCAATTCCTCTCAAGGAAATTCTACAATCATTACTTTAAAGGCATACCCTCTGGTATCCTGGCCAAACGTCTAAACAGAGGAACGCACCCCCAGGGTGGTCCTGGATCCAAGCACTGATCCCAAACAATAATTTTAAAATTTTATTTAATTACCTATACAGTTCTAGGTAGTTAAAATATCCATGGCCTCAGCCACACGACACCCCAACATGGGTTTGTGGCACTAAAATACACAAAACACACAACAGTTGGAAAACTAAACACCAAGCCACCTACCTTAAACACCAATGGACAATATATGCGAATGACACCTTCTAAAACATTCAAGAATGTCATAGATCTGAGTTAAAATAATTCTCGCTTAAATGAAAATAACTTCCATTAGAGGAAGAATTGGAAAGAACGATTAAAGAAGAGTGGAGGGCTTACCCGTGCGGTTCCAACAAGATCGACGAAGGCAGAATCGGATTCCCGGTTCGCGATCAACGGATCTACTAAGCTTCGGTCATCCCCTCCCGAGCTCCCATCCAGTTCTAAGCCTTCCCTGTGAATAGGGGAGGCTACTTCCCATTTTAAGCGAAAAAAACAAAGTACACGGCATGTATTTCCAAGTACATGGCGTGTACTTCCCATTTTTAAACTGTTCCTCTGACAGTTTCCCGCCAGCACGGCACTGTTTACATGTCGACATGACTACACGGTGTGTTCTCATGAGTACACGGTGTGTGTTTCCCCACAGCTGGCTGTCGCCTTACTATTCGCCTGCCGACTGACTACACGGCGTGTAAAGTACCACTGCACGGCGTGTAGTCGGTTCCTACACCCTTCATCACCGACATGGCCACACGCCCCGTGTACTCATCCCACACAGCCAGAAGTACATAGTGTGTACTTCCAAAATTTGGGACTTTTCTCCATTTTCCTTATTTTCTCATAAACACTTAAGGAAAGGAGAAAAGAAGAAACTCATACCTCAAAAATAAGAACCGGGTTCTTACAAACTTCCCCCCATAAAAGAAATTTGTCCCTAAATTTCCCTTCCAAGGGTGGCGAAGATAAAGCTCAGAACAGCTTTGGCCACTAAGCATGTATGTCGGTCTCCCAATCCCAGGTTTCGTCCTGCACTCATCCATGCTTCCATATCACCGGTACGATAGGAACTGACAGCCCTCGGAGAACCTCTATGCTCCTATCAATGATACAAATCGGATGCTCCTCAAAGGACGTATCTTCCTCAAGCTCAACCTCCTCTGGCTGAAAGATGTGAGACGGTTCTGAATGATAGCGGCACAACTGAGATACATGGAAGATGTCGTGCATGGCCCGGTACCTATGTGGTAACTGAAACCGATAGGCAACCATCCTGACTCTTTCCAGAATCTCAAATGGCCCCACATACCTCGGTGAAAGTTTACCCTGTCTCTTGATCCGCATGTGTCCCAGCCTCGGTGAAACACGGAAGAAAACCTGATCCCTAACCATGAACTCCAACGGTCGTCTACGACGATCAACATAAGATTTCTGATGAGACTGCAAAGTAGCCATCTACTTCTGAATCAACTGGACCTGCTCAGAAGTCTCCTGCATGAGACGTGGTCCCAGTAAAGCTGCCTCACCTGCCTCTAACCATCACAAAGGTGATCGGCATGGCCTACCATAAAAATCCTCGTAAGGTTCCATCTCAATGGTTACCTGAAAACTATTGTTGTAGAAAAACTCGACTAGGGTTATATGCTTCTCCCAAGATCCTCCAAAGTCTAAGACACATGCACGCAACATGTACTCAAGCACCTGTATCGTACGCTCTGACTGGCCATCGGTCTAAGGGTGGTAAGTTGTGCTCAGAAGCACTTGTGTACCCAGTGCCCTCTGAAAACTCTACCAGAAATGAGACGTAAAACGGTCGTCCCTATCTAAAATTGTATAATGAGGGACCCCATGAAGACGTACGATCTCTCAGATATACAGCTTCCTAAGCTCGTTGACTCTGAAGGTCTCCTTGATCGGAAAAAAGTGAGTTATCTTCGTGATTCTGTCCACAACAACCCACATGGCATCATTGCCTTGAGGTGACCTCGGCAATCCAGTCATGAAGTCCATTGCGACATCATCCCATTTCCACTCCGGTATAGGTAACTGTTGTAACAGTCCGGCTGGCCTTTGGTGATCCGCCTTCACCTGCTGACAGATGGAACACATCGTAACAAAACCATCTATCTCTCTCTTCATACCCGACCACCAGTACTGAAGTCTCAAGTCATGGTACATCTTGGTAACCTCGGGATGAACTGTCCAAGCTGAATCATGAAACTCCCGCATCAACTCTTCTCGTATATCCCCTGAAACCCATACTCATCCATGGAAATGAAGAATTTCATCACATCCTATCGTCCAACCAGGAGGAGGGTCATCACTTTCCAACGACTCCCATAGAACTAGTCCTTCCAAATCAGATAGTTGTATCATCCTCACTCTATACAAAAGGGTAGATTTCACAGCTAAAGAAGAAATATAGGTCTGCCCCTCACTGTCATGCACCTCCAAATGTGTCTCAGAGAACAAGGCCATAAGTTTCCACTCACCACTGGCCTCCTGCACTGCCTGTATTTGAGTCTTCCTGCTCAGTGTATCAGCTACTGCATTACCTTTACCAGGTGTATAGGCAAGCTCAAAATCGAAGGACTGTAGGTACTCGACCCACCTCCTCTGCCTCATATTCAGTTCACGCTGAGTAAAGATATACTTGAGGCTTTTGTGGTCGGTGAAAACCACAAAATTCTCTCCCAATAGATAATGTCTCCAACAGTGCAATGCAAGAAAAACTTCAGCCAACTCGAGATCATGCGTTGGGTAATTCCTCTCATGTGGCCTCAACTGCCGAGAACCGTACGAAACAACTCGATCACCCTGCATCAACATTGCTCCCAGCCCAATACCTGATGTGTCATAGTAAAATGTATAGCTCTTCCCCTGCTCTAGGACTATCAGTACTGGTGCTGATGTCAACCTTCCCTTCAAGTCCTGAAAGGCTGTCTCACAAGCTTCCGACCATACGAACTTCACACCCTTCTTAGTCAAACTCGTCAATGGCGCTACTAAGTGGGAGAAGTCTTGTATGAAGCATCGGTAGTAACCAGCCAGCCCTAAGAAACTCTGTATCTCAAACACGTTCTTAGGCTGCTCCCAGGAAACTACTGCTCTCACCTTCTCTGGGTCTACTAAAAATCCTTCCTCCGAGATGATATGACCCAAGAAGTGAATCTGGTCCATCCAAAAGTGGCACTTTGAGAGCTTAGCATATAGTTGATGCTCTCTCAGTGTACTCAATACGATCTCAAGATGGGTGGCATGGTAGTGTCGAGTGTGAGATTACACCAAGATGTTGTCCATGAATACTACCACAAAAGAGTCCAGATAAGGATGGAACACACGATTCATCAGAGCCATGAAAACTTCTGGCATGTTCGTGAGTCCGAACGGCATAACCAAGTACTCGTACAGACCATATCTACTCCGAAAATCTGTAAGAGGTATATCTGATGGTCTCACGCGCAGCTGATAATATCCTGACCTCAAGTCAATATTCAAGAAAACTCGTGCTCCACGAAGTTAATCAAAAATATCATCAATCCTCGTCAAGGGATATTGGTTCTTAACTATAAATTGGTTCAGCTTCTGATAATCCACACAGAGTCTGAGGGTACCGTCTGCCTTTTTTGAAAAAAGGACCGGATAACCCCATGGAGAAGTACTAGTTCCGATAAAACCCTTTGCCTGTAACTCCTCTAACTGCCTCTTGAGCTCCTGCAACTCAGGTGTAGCCATCCTATAAGGAGGAATGGACACCGGTGTTGATCCTGGCACAAGATCAATAGAGAAATCAACCTCTCACTCCGGAGTTAGACTTGAAAAGTCATCCAGGAAGACATCCTTGAAACGATCAACCACAGGAGGGAAATCCGTCTGACAAGTCCCCTGATCATCCAGATATAAACTCGTAATCTAGGTTGTGACTCCACCTCGCCCATGATGCTCTAGTCTAGCTTGACTCACCTGAACATCCCATTCACCCTTGTATAGAAACTCTCCACCCTCTAGTGATGTGAAACTCACCCTACGATGATAGCAGTCTACAAAGGCTTGAAAGGGAACCAACCATTCCATCCCGAAAATGAAGTCATAAGTTGTCATCTCTAAGACATAGAGGTCCCAAAAAAAGTGACACCCACCAATCTCAAGGGGGCACTCCTTGCACTGACACACACCAGCTATTCTAGTCCCCAACGGAGTGTCTAGCATCATGATATCAGAAGAAGAAGAAACACAAAGACCAAGGCTCTCCACAACGGGTACAGATATAAAACTATGTGTAGAACCCATATCAAAAAGTACTAAAGATAAAACAGAAGCTATTAGAATAGTACCTCTGACTGTATAAGGTCCGGGATCCTGCTCATGTTGGGTCTGCTGTACTGCATAAGCCTACCCAGTGCCGCAGCCCTACCACACACCCTGGATACCCTGAGCTGTCCCGCCCTACTGCCTCTGAGATCCTGGTGTCTGGCTACCACAGCCACGACCACCATCTCTAACTGTACGTCCTAACGTATTCCAGTTCCCTGACTGGTAAGAAGCCACTGGTCCTGCTCCCACATGCGGAGTCTGCACATAACCCCTCTCACTAGCCACTGGTGGAAACACCCTACAAAAGTGCTATAGATGACCCATACTTCCGCAAGCTCGGCATTCCACTGGGTCTCGTGGACACTATGGACTCTTGTACCCCTCTCTACCACACTGGTAGCACATGACCTGACCACCTGAATCATTCTTCTGACTGGTACTGCCACCCTGATAGAAGTCCATATGTCTCTTCCTCTTGCTAGTAGAAATAGTATCAGTAATTGGTGCTGAACCACCCTGGTCCACACCACTAGATTCCCGAAGTTTCCTCTCTATAATCAACTCCTGGTTCACAATAGCGTGTACTAAAGGCAACCTGAAAACATTCACCAGCGCTCAGATATCATAACGAAGACCATCCTCAAAACGTATGGCTCTCAACATCTCATCACCCACCAGAACGGGTGAAAAGTGCTGAATCTCAGTGAAATGAGCAGAATAGTCCATCACTGACATAGTACCCCACTACATATTCATGAACTCTCGAGCTCTATCTTCCCTCAACGTCTCTGGGAAAAAGAAGTCGTAGAAGACTGCCTGAAAATATTCTCATGCCATGTCTCTGTGATGCTCTGACTGGGTGGTAACATCCCACCACCTCTTGGTGGAATCACGTAGCATATAAGTCGCGATCTTGACCCTCTGCCCTGGAGGTGTCTCAAGATGCTTGAAAATATTCTGCATCGATCCTAGCCAAGACTCTGCAGCCTGTGGTCCGCCATCCCTTGAAAACGTAGGCGGATGTTGCTACTGGAAGATACGTGTCATCTCGGCCATAGATGTAGCATCCTGCGGTGCTCCCTGAAAGGTCTGCATGAACCGCATAAATCCTTCACGGAACTGCGCCTCCACGCCTATGTCTGGTATAACAGTTGGCGCCGCATCTGGCTCTACTGGAGGATCCACTGGTAGCCCATGTTCCACCATCTCTGGAGTATACTCGTTTCCGCTCTCCTGGCGAACAACGCACGGTCATCTCAGTGGCATGACTCTACAAGGTCAAATACACACCTTAGAACAAGATTAACAACGACCGAAAACAAAGAAACCCAAAAGGGAACAGAAGGTATAAGGCATTCAAAATTTTCAAAACAATACTACACAGAGTGTATACTGACTACACGGCGTGTACCTGACTTCTCTTCCCCTGCCCAGGTCCTTCTATACGGGTAAGCCACACGGCTCCCATTGAACAAAAACTACACGGCATGTATAACATCTACATGGAATGTATGGTGAAATTTACAACTGCCCGTGTCATTTGTGACACGTCCGACTACTCGGCTTGACACTACATGGTGTGTGACACCCGAACACGGCGTGTACACCACCCCTTTTTCCCAACCACATGGATAAAACCACACAGTCTATCCTCGGACAAGACCACACGGTGTGTCCCACAGGTACACGACGTGTACTAGACGAGATTCACCGACCCATGTTTTTAGTTACATGGCCGGATACACGGTTCAAACTACAGGGCATGTTCTATACACACACAGCGTGTACACGAAGGATTACCCCGAACTATGTTGTTAGTTACACGGTCGAGTCCCCAGGTCTCACTACACGGCATGTTCTTTATTGACATAGCGTGTATGTCTTAAGGTCTCCTCTGTCCATGTTGTTTGTTACACGGGCGGACTCTGGGTCAACACTACACTGCGTGTACAGAAGCTATACAGCGGGTTATTCATTGACACGGTGTGTGTGTATTATGGTCTCCTCTGTCCGTGTTGTTTGTTACACGGGAAGACTCTGGGTCAACACTACACGGCGTGTACAGTAGCTACACAGTGTGTTCTCCCAAATCATTTCCCTTCCCCGTGTCCCCACCCACATGACCTTTGACACGGGAAGAGACTACACGGCGTGTACTTATGGTACACGGCGTGTACTTAAAGGTTTTATTTTTCTTCCCGAATAGAAGACCATACACGGCATGTTGAAGGTACTAAATGGCATGTATACTGGGTTTCCAGACAGTATGCCTTATAAACTCTCCCGAAACCCAGAAAATACTGAAAAACAATGCCTAAGTGTCAAATTTCAACCCGTGAGGGCCCATACTCCCCACGAATCAAATTTTGACATCTTATCTGTGTTATAACAAAATAAACAGTCAATAATCCACCAAATTCCAGTAAATGGGGGATCATACTCCCCAAAAACCAAAGTTTGGTGTCCATTATTTCAAAAAACTTATACAACAATACCCTATCACATAACAGGTATTTATCAAAGTAGTTATCACAACAGCATGCTTTTCTAGCACAACAAATATCACAACAACATGAAAATTCTAATGCACCTACATGGCATGGAACTATGCATGGCATGTGATTTCTAGAATGTGCCTAAATGATGCATGAGATGGCATACCCTCATCTCATTGGGTTGCAACTAAATAGAACCCATCAATAAAATATGAACAGCAATATCACAAGTGCATCACCCAACGGTGAAATCAAATCAACTGTAAAATTTGCAAAATCAAAAGAATTGCAACACGAGGTAAAATTGGCTTTTCCCTGTACACGGGTTAGCTACACCCGGGCACAGCTTATTACCAACTATCGTTCCGTCCTATCCCTGACTAAGGCTCCAAGTAATAAGTCAAAGAAACGAACCCCCTCTAATACCACTTTGTAACATCCCGGACCTGGGTTCCACTCAACGGGTGCCCCGAACCTGGTTCACCACATGACCTCAAGCGCATTTCCCCAAACGCCAGAGGTTGCCGACTAGCAGTGAGGGCCCAGGTCTGATAGTGGGGAAACTATTCCATCATTTGTCAAAGTGTAGCGCAGCGGAATGAAATAAAACATACAACAACAGCGGAAGCAGCAATAGTATATGTAACTAAAATGGATAACTAATAACAAAAAGGGAAACTAGCAGTCATATATATATGAATATGCAGTATGTCACTATTCTATAAAATAGCCAGAACATGTTACACTGCAATACAATACATTACAACTGAAATACAAGTACAGAAAGCAGAATAGAACAGCTCGCAGCATCACGAGCCAATGCTCGGTCCCCTGCTCTCCTTTACCCCAGCAGCAATCAAGTACCTGCATAAGGGACATTTTTCTTATCTACACCTGCAGGAATGTAATCTGTTTGGGCCGAAAAGCATGACCCAAACAGGGTGTGAGAAATGAATCCCAGTAGGTACCCACCAAAGGCTCGTCCCCAACTGTGTGAAATCACGCATCAATAGTGTGTAGTAGTAAAATGCAATAAAGTAAGCAGTACTAAAAAGTAACTAACTTAAACAGTTATATTTCCATTTTAATATCCATTTAATCACTTAATTTAAAATATCACCACAGTGAATATTCTAAGTAAACAGCCAACGTCCTCAAACACGTAAACCCTTACCCTCAGTTAAAGAGTATCCAAACACAAGAATCTGCCCATAGGCACACAGATATTTCCCACGGGCGTAAGAAGTGTCACCCACAGGAACAGAATCAACTACCCATAGGCATGGAAGAAGTTGCCCATAAGCTAAGTGGTACAATACACACAGGCTAATCACAACACTTCCCTTAGGCTAACATGTAATCGGGCCATGTCTAACATGTAAATAAGCAGTACACAAGCAATTCCTCTCAAGGAAATTCTACAATCATTACTTTAAAGGCATACCCTTGTGTATCCTGGACAAACGGCTAAACAGAGGAACGCACCCCCAGGGTGGTCCTGGATCCAAGCATTGATCCCAAACAACAATTTTACAACTTTATTTAATTACCAATACAGTTCTAGGTAGTTAAAATAGCCACGGCCTTAGCCACACAACACCCCAACATGGGTTCGTGGCACTAAAATACACAAAACACACAGCAGTTGGAAAAATAAACATCATTCCACCTACCTTAAACACCAACGGATGATATATGAGAATGACGGATTCTGAAACGTCCAAGAACGCCATAGATCTAAGGAAAAATAATTCTCGTTTAAACGTAAATAAATTCCATTATAGGAAGAATTGGAAAAAATGATTAAAGAAGAGTGGAGGGCTTACCCGAGCGGTTCCAACGAGATCGACGGAGGCAGAATCGGATTCCTGGTTCACGATCGACAAATCTCCTAAGCTCCAGTCGTCCCCTTCCGAGCTCCCGTCCGGTTCTAAGCCTTCCCTGTGAACAGGGGAGGCTACTGCCCATTTTAAACAAAAAAAATAAAGTAAACAATGTTTATTTCTAAGTACACGGCATGTACTTCCCATTTTTAAACTGTTCCTCTGACGGTTTCCCACCAGCGCGGCACAGTTCACCTGCCAACATGACTACACGGCATGTTCTCATGAGTACATGGCGTGTGCTGCCCCACAGTTGGCCACCGCCTTACTATTCTCCAGCCAACTGACTACACAGCGTGTAAAGTACCACTGCACGACGTGTAGTCAGTTCCTACACCCTTCATCGCCGACATGGCCACACGCCCCGTGTACTCATCCCACACAGCCATAAGTACACGGTGTGTGGAAAAGTACATGGCATGTACTTCAAAAATTTGGTACTTTTCCCCATTTTCCTTATTTTCTCATAAATACTTAATGAAAGGAGAAAAGAAGAAACTCGTACCTCAAAAATAAGAACCGGGTTCTTACACCCATGTCTAATGAAAGATTGATTTAAAGTAGTAATTAATCGAACATCTCCACAAAAAATCTATGATGTTGAGCTTGTAGAGCACTTCCCTCTTTCTGATGGATCGGAGGAGTCCTGGGGAGAAGACACTAACAAATGAATCTCTCTGGAGGAAGGAAAGGTTGTGGCCTCAGAGCTGGGAGAATTCTATAAAACTCTTGAGGTAATCTCTAAGACATTTCTTTGTTCTATGATCTTACTCATGCCATCCAAGTTTCTCAACTAACATTTTTTCAATACAAGAGAGCCTCAATCAAAATACCCATTCCTACATGACAAAGGATGTAGGGGGACAAGCTCTGGGGCCTGTATCTAGAATAATGGTGAGAACTGTTAGATTTTGTATCCTTGAACCAACTATTTTTACTTTGATTAAATAAATATTTGATGTATTAAATATTAAATTAAAAAACTTATTACATATTTTTCATTTTTCTGCATGGCCATAATGTAATAATTTTCTAGAGTATTTTTCACATTGATAAGGTCATAGTAGTTCCCTAATATAATGATAACCTATAAGTAATATGACAATATTATTAATATAGTTCTACAGTTATAAAACATACTATGATGGGACACATAGTATATAGACCATCATGTGTGAGTATTTTAAGCATATGAGACTTATTCTCATTAATTTCTCACCTGGTAATCTCTAAGACGGGAGATTATGAGAACATACCGGCTAGTAGGAATCCCACATGTTTTGGTGTCGTTAGATATTCTTATCTGTGAGCGTGTGTAATGGTCCTTAGACTTTAAGATTATCATTAATTCATGTCATGACTTGCGCACTTAGATTTGCTCATGAAAATTTTCATTCCATATTTTTGTGGGAAGTAGGGTGCATTGGGTGAGTCATGAAAGACATGTTATTAATGGATAAGTCAAGAAATGATTTGTCCTTTCCATATTTATGGAAGTTGATATCTCTTCCCTTTGATTGAAATAGAATCTTCACCCAAAATTCCATGACCATGGTGTAATGATGAGTTTATTTCAGATAGTTAAAGAATTATGTATCAAGCATATAGGTTGATGACACCACCATGAAACCTTCTTGATGAGATTATGTGACAAAGGGGTTATATTACATAGTGATCATTCATATGTGGTTATCATCGTTGAGACATTAAGTTCTTTCTCTTGAATTAATTGACTCATTTCTAGATAGTAATCTTGGACTTTAGACAAGCTCACATAATTCCAACAAGAAATAATGCTATAGGGTCACGCACTAATTATTTTGTGTGGTCTCAATTAAATTTTATTTTAATTTAATTAATGGAATAAATATTATTCTCAAGACTGAGGAATAATTTTATTTAAGTTATATTGATCATATAAATTAAATAATATTTATTCCCTAGATTTTGAATAAAATATATTTATTTATTTTATTGGATATTTAATAAATATTTATTTACTAGTTTTTGAATAAAATATCTAATTAATATAATAAAATATTTATTTGGGTGTTCAATAAATATAATAGGAGTTCGATGGGACCAAGATTGTGTCTGATGATAAATAATAATTTATGAGTTGGTAAATATTATTTATCCATTTTGTGAAAGTTGGGGAACCACAAAATAATAATACTACTATTATTATCATGTGGCATGGGATTTCATTAATGGTTATAATTATATTTAATTGTTTTTATTCAATTAAATTTTTGTAACTGAAATCCCATATCTATAAATAGATTGATACTTCTATTGTGTAATTCATTCTAAACCAATTCCAAGTTCAGTAATAGAGAATTGTTGCGCACAATGAATTCTCTCTTGAAACCTCCTCCTCTATCCCTCTCAAGAATGAGAAACCCAAGAGAGAATTTCTTTAAGACTGAAGAAGAATCAATCAAGAACGAAAAATGAAAGACATTATATTTATCGCGCTAGCACCCATAGAATGAGTGGAATTTATGGGATACCATTGGATTACATGTGGATCACCACTAGAGGGATTATACCCTTGGATACTCACAAGTGCAATGAAATAAATCAGGAAGGGCCTTTTCAGACAATCAAAAATCATCAATAAAGAAATTTCCTAAGCTTGGGTATTTATTTCTTCAGACATTAAATAAATTAATTATAAATTTGACATGTAGGATCATCACTCTTGGTTTTGGTCAATAATTTTTAAAAGAAATTTTAATATATCACTCACCATTGCACACTTCCTCTACAACTAGAACCATCAAGTTGTATCATAGGCAGGTGTGTTTAAATTTATATTTATTAATTTGATTTTTGATCTATGTGTAATTGTGGTTAGATTTTATTTCATGTTATTTATTCTTTAATCCAATTTGAATTAACATGTTATCGACATATTAATCATGTTCGTTTAGTGTTTCATTTTCTTAAAGGTTTAAGAAAAAATGAAGAATAATTGGAGATGCCATCGGGAAGTTCCAAATCATTGGCTGGTAAAACTGGGTTACATGACGTGCGGTCGGAGCACACATTGTATACCCATGCACAATGTATCTAGATGCATTGAGTAATTAATTACATGCAGTGCTTTTATTACACATCGTGTGTTGATCGGGATAACCTATCACATAGCAAGCAGATATAGGGTGTGTAATTGGCATGTACACACCATGTAGTCTGGTCGAGTCAACACACTGAATCCCCAGGCATGTGACTTGGATATACGATAATCGAGGTACATGATGTGTAGCTACATGTACACATTGTGTAGTATCACATTATTGGAAAAAAACAAAATTACATTAAATTTAAAATTAAAGAATTTAAACATTATTTTATTTATTATCACACCGTTGTGTATTTGACAATTTAATAATGGTTTTTAAAAAAATTAAATGCTCAATTAATTTAATGTAATTAATATGTCATTATTGGTTCTGCCGTTTATTTTCCATGAATTCCATTAATGATGGGTATCTTCCAATAATATTGGATTGTCATTAAGATGAAATATAATTAATTAATTAATTAATTAATTAATGAAATAATGTTTATCTTAAATAATAAAAGAATGATTACTAAAATGAATTCTAGTCGTTTACTTTTTCATATTCGTTTCATGTGTGACCATTCATGAGCTTGACCAAGACCTATGTATGTGTTGGAATTTATTTAATTAAATTTATTGCATGGTTTTTCAATTATTTAATATTAAATTAAAAATATGTCATGTGATTCATCCCTCCATCCATTATTATGTAGGACCTACATGTCCAATGATATTAATGTAGTTCCCTTTAACCAATCTTTTGGTTCTCCTCACCTGCGTGTGAGTAATAAATATTTTTAATTAATGGAGCATCTCAAGGCACATGGGGATGGTCCAAGATGGAACCATAATGATGCCAAATTGGTGATACATTTGTGGACACATGTAATGTTGTATCCCATGCCAAGTATGGTATAAGGAGTTATTTCCCCTAGGTCATTGGTTGATTTAATGTCCTCTTATTAAATCAACCATTAGATAAAATCATGATCAGGTCATTTAATTATTTATTTATTTTTTGTCCAATGCATTAAAATTATATTTATTTATGTAATACCATGATCACATAAATGAATGAATTAATATGAAAAGATATAATTTAAATAAAATTGATTATGCGTAAATGTTTTATCCAAACATGGTTAATTAATTAAGTAAAAAAATCCACTTAAATATTAACAATACGTGTAAAGGATAAAACAAGATAAAAAATTATGCATAATAAAATAAAATCCCTCAATCTAATATTAAGTTAGACTAAGCCTTTAGTTACTTAATTAAGAACAAAACTCAATAGAACTATGTGTTTGACCAACCCTTGTTGGGTAACTTACTTTTATATGGGTAGTTCTTATGAATGTTTTGGGTTTACTTAACCATTTTACATCAAGTGGAGTATACCTTGCTAGAATTTGTGTAATTTAAATTCAAGTGTTGAGAAAATACAAGTTAGGATTTCTGGATTTGGGAGTCCACTCAACGGATCATGGAGTTGTAAGCCTATAGTTGACAAAGACTTTCCTACCTAAACACCTTCAAAATAGATTGACCAACCATTTTTGGGGTTATGAAAATGGGAATATGGATCTTTTCCACTAGAATTTCCTAGAAAATATGCATTACAAGTTCAATGATGAGGGATTTTGGGACTTGATAAAGTAGTGGGATATTTAATAAAATCAATTAATTATTTCTCCCAAAAAATGTAATCAAGAAAAGTACTAATAATCTACTCTTTTAATTGTAGAATAAAATGACAAGCTCGCTATCCCTATGATCAATATTGGATAAAAACAATCTTCTCACTAGCAGTAACTTTCAGAAGTGGTTAAATTCCTTTAGGTTGTTCTATGCCATGAATAAAAATCTTACATGCTAGAATCCACAATTCCTGATCTTCCTACTCAAGAGGAGAGTGATGAAGAGTTCCTAGTATACAAAAAACATATGAATGACGTGGTCAATGTCCAATGTTTGATGCTTTCATCTATGTCTAGTGAACTTGTAAATTCTCACAAAAAAAATTATGTGTATAGCATGCTTGAGCATCTCTGTGGTCTTTACCAGGAGAGAGCTAGATAGGAACGGTTTGAGATTTCTAAGGTGCTCTTTCAGAGTAATCTTGGAGAGGGTTCCTCAACTGGGCCTCACGTAGTCAAGTTCATTGGATGCATTGAGTGCCTATAGGTTCTAGTGTTTAAACTCCTCAAATAATTGGACACCAATCACATTCTGGCATCACTCCCTTATAGATTCTATAGTTTTATTGTGAGTTTTAATATGAAAAACTTTGAGAAGTCTTTGTCATATCTTCTTATCCTCCTTCACCAAGTAGATAAAGTTATGAAGTGAGAAAATACTTTTGTCCTTATGGTGAACAAATATAAATGGAAATCAAAGAGATTTAATCTCAAGGATTATTCACGCCCTTCCAAGAAGAAGAAGATCAAATGGGAAGAAAGGGAATAGGATACTGTCTGTTTTGCATGTGGCAAGAAGGGTTGTTGGAAGAAAAACTACACCCAGCTAAAGAAGCATGGGGGATCTTCGGGTGTGTTTGTTATCGAGTGAAATTTATCTATTTATAAAAATTGGCTATTAGATACATCTTTTTATGCTCATATATGTATTCAAATAAATGGACCCCGTATATTCAGAAAAATTGACCTAGGGGGAGGTAGATCTATGAGCAACCAATAGAGTTAAACTTGTTGTTGTAGATATCGATGACTACCACCTCACATTGCCAACCAGAATGATCTTAGTTTTAAATTATTTTTATCATGTACCTTTATTTACCAAAAAAATTATTTCTGTATCCATACTAGATACATATGGATTCATTTTCAAATTTGGAAATAAATGTTTCTTCTTTTATAAATATATCATTTGTTATGGTAAGGAACATTTACGTAACGATCTTTATGTGTTGGATTACATGAAATGAGTAATGGAAATCAATAACAAAGTTACTTAACATGACTCATACCACACCCAACTTTGAAATCACTGGCTAGGTCATGTAAATGAAAAATGCTTGACAAAATTACATCAAGATGGATATTTAGATTCTTTCGAACTAAAACCACTTGGTGTATGTCACACGTGTTTACAAGGAAAAATGACCAAATCCCCATTTAGTGGGAAAGGTAAAAGGGCTAAATTGATTCTTAAATTAGTCCATACCGATGTGTGTGGACCATTTTCTGTTGAATCAAGGGGTAGGTACTCATACTTCATAACTTGTAATGATGATTTTAGTATATATGGATATATTTACTTATTGAGGTATGAGTCGGATTCTTTTGATAAATTCAAGTAATACAATAATAAAGTTGAGAACTATCTTCATATTAAGATTAAGAAACTCTGCTCAGACCAAGGTGGGGAATATCTTAATCAAGACTTCATTTATTACTTACAGGAGTTTGCGATCCTATCCCAACTCAATCCTCCTTACATGCATCAGTGGAATGGTGTAAGAAAAAGGAGGAACCACACCTTATTGGACATGGTGAGATCAATGATGAGTCATGCAAGTATTTTATTATCCTTTTGGGGGTATACTTTAATAACATAGGCACACATACTAAACCAAGTACAAACTAAATTGATAAATGGTATTCCATATGAATTTTGGAGTGGAAGAAAAACCATTTTATCAAATTTACATGTGTGGGTAAGTGAAGCATTTGTTAAGGACTCTTCAGTTAATAAACTTTCACCATGAGGCAAAAATTGTACCTTTATAGGATACCCCAAGGAAACAAGGGGATATTACCTTTACAACCCCTCAAACAAAAGGGTTATAGTGGAAATACATTCCATATTCCTTGAGAGGGAGAACATCTCCAAAATATATAGTGGGAGCGAGATAAACTTCAATGAAATCGAGGCTCAAGGCACACAAGAGTTGGTACAAGATCAGATTCCACAAAGCCCCATGGAAGAAGAAACTATTCTAGTGACACAAGAACTACATAAGAGTAAAAGAGAGGTTAAAGAACCAGAACTGTATGGTTTTCTAGTTACCAAGGATGGTGACTCATTATTAGTTGATAATAATGATCCTCTAAACTATAAGGAAGCAGTAAGTGGCATAGATGTTTCTAAGTGGTAAGAAGTCATAAATTCTGAAATGGATTCCATGTACCAAAACCAAGTCTGGATTTTGGTAGATCCACCAGTTGATGTAAATATTATTGGTTGTAAATGGGTATTCAAGAAGAAACTAGACATGGAAGGAAAATTTAGTACCTATAAGGTGTGACTAGTTGAAAAAGGGTTTAAATAGTGTCAAGGTATTGACTACGATGAAACCTTTTCACCGGTTGGAATGCTAAAATTCATCATAATTTAACTTTCCATTATGACTTACCATGACTATGAGATTTAGAAAATGGATTTCAAAATAACATTCCTTAATGGGAACCTTTAGGAAGATGTATACATGACACAACCTGAAGGTTTTGTGACTCCAAAGGATGCCAATAATATATTCAAGTTGCAAAAATCCATTTATATATTAAATCAAGCATTCAGGTCATGAAACATTCATTTCGATGAATCCATAATGGAATTTGGTTTTATAAAGAATGAATGTGAGCCTTGTGTCTAAAAACATTTTAGTGGGAGTGTAGTAATTTTCTTAATAGTATATGTTGATGAAATATTACTTATTGGAAATGAAATACCAGTCTTAAAGTATGTTAGGTCATGTTTGAATAAATTATTTTCCATGAAATACTTTTTTGATGCAGCATATATTCTTGGGATTAAGATCCATCATGATAGATCCAAGAGGTTTCTCAATCTAAGTCAAAGAAAATACATTGATAATATAGTGAAGAGATTTAGTATGGAACATTCCAAGAGGGGATTGTTGCCAACGTCACATGGCATTCATCTTTCTAAGAAAATGTGTCCTCAAAACCATGAGTAAAGAAATAGAATGTCAAGGATTCCATATGTATCCACGATTGGGTCAGTTATGTATGATATTATAAGTACTATTCTAGATGTCTCCTACGCATTAAGTGTGGTAGGCAGATATCAATCTAATCTAGGTGATTTCTATTAGATGGTAGTCAAGACTATCCTTAAGCATTTAAGGCATAATAAGGATATGTTCCTATTTTATGAAGGATATGAGGAACTAGTAATCAGAGGATATGAATATACTAGTTTCTAGATCGATCAAGATGACATGAATTCACAAATGATATACATATTCACTTTGAATGGATGTGTTGTGAGCTGGAAGAGCTCAATGTAGGCTATGGTTGCAGATTCTACAGCAAAGTTCAAGTATATTTCATCTTCTGAGGTATCTAAAGAAGCATATTGGATACATAATTTCATCTAAGAGCTTGATGTGTTACCTAGAATTAAATATCCCATCGCACACTATTATGATAATACTGCAGTGGTGGCTCTCGCAAAAGAACCAAGGTCACATTAGTGGATGAAGAACATACTTCAGAAGTATCATCTCTTGAGATATTTTTTTTTAGAGAGGTGAAGTTTTAGTGAGCAGTATTTACATGGAAGACAATGTGACGGACCCCTTGACTAAATCCTTGACTCAGTAGAAACATGATTATCATGTGAGGTATAGAAGACTAAAAGTCATAGGTATTTATCTCTAGTCTAAGTGGGAGTTTCTTAAAGTTGGTGTCCTAGAACCTACTTTATTTACTTTAGTTAAATTAATATTTTATGTATTGAATATTAAATTAAAAATCTTATTACATATTGTTCATTTTTTCTCATAACCATAATATAATAATATACTAGAGTATTTTTCGCATTGATAAGGTCATAGTAGTTCCCCGCTATGATGATAACCTTGAAGTTCTATGAAAATATTATTAATATATTTCTATGGTTGTATAACATACTATGATGGGACACATAGTATATAGACAGTCAGGTTTGAGTAATCATAAGCATATGGGACTTCTTCTCATGAAGTTCACACTTGGTAATCTCCAAGACAAGAGATTATGAGAACAGACCCTCTAGTAGAAATTTCGCATGTTTTGGTGTCATTGGATATTCCTATCCATGGGCATGTGTAATGGACCTTAGACTTTAATATTATCATCAATTCATGTCATGACTTGTGCACTTATATTTTATGATGAAACCCATCGCTCCATATTTTGGTGGGAAGTAGGGTATGTTGGGTTGTCACAAATGACATGTTATTAATGGATAAGTCAAGAAATTATTTTTTTCTTCCATATTTATGGAAGTTGATATATATTCTCTTTGATTGAAATAGAACCATTTCCCTAAATTCCATGTCCATGGTGTAAGGACGAGTTTATTTCAGATAGTTAAATAATGATATATCAAGCATATAGGTCGATGACACTATCATTTAACCTACTTAATGACATCATCATTCAACCTTCTTGATGAGATTATGTGACAAAGGGATTATATTACATAATGAGTGTTCATATGTGGTTGTTGTCATTGAAAATTTAAGTTCTTTCTCTTGCATGCCTTGACCTGTTGCTAGATAGTAATCTTAGTCTTTAGGAATGTTCGCCTAATGCCAATGAGAAAGAATCCTAGAGGGTCACACACTATATTTTTCTAGTAGTCTCGGTTAAATTATATTTGAATTTAATTAATGGAAAAAATATTATTCTCAAGATTGAGGAATAATTTTATTTAAGTTATATTGATCGCATAAATTAAATAAATATTTATTCATCAGATTATGAATAAAATATATTTATTTATTTTATTAAATATTTATTAAATATTTATTTACTAGTTTGTGAATAAAATGTTTATTTAAGAGAATAAAATATTTATTTTGGTTTTTAATAAATACGAGAGGATTTCGAACATAAAAAGACTGTGTTTGGTGATAAAATAATTATTTACAAGTCAGTAAATATTATTTATCTATTTTGCGCAAGTTGGCGCACCACAAAATAATAATATTGTTATTATTATTATGTGGAATGGGATTTCATTAATGGTTGTAATTATATTTAATGGTTTTTATACAATTAAATTTTGTAACCAAAATCACATATCTATAAATAGATGGTTGCATCTATTCTCTAATGCATTCGAAAGAAATTCCTAGTTTGGGAATAGAAAATTATTGTGCACAACGAATTCTTTATCGAATACTCCTCCTCTCTCCCTCTCAAGAACAAGAAACCCAAGAGAGAATTTATTCAAGACTAAAGAATGAGTGATCAATAACAAACAACGCACGAAATTCAATTCGTTGTGCTAGCACTCGAAGAACGAACAACATTTCTTAGAGACCATTGGAGCATGTGTGGATCACCACTAGAGGGATTCTACCCTTGGATACACACAAGCGCAACGAAGGAAATCTGGAAGTTCCTTTTCAAACAATCAAAAATCATCAATGAATAAAGTTCCTAAGCTTAGGTATTTATTTCTTTAGACATTAAATAAATTAATTATAAATTTTACATGAAAGATCCTTGCTCTTGGTTTCAGGAAATGATTATTAAAAGAAATTTTAATACATCACCCACCATCACAAACTTCCACTGTGACGGGAACCATCAAGCACGGGGTCCATTAGGGATGTGGCATTAGATGTGGCCCTTCTAGAATCTTCAGAGCTCCCAACCATATACGGGGGGGCACATACTAGGATCCCAATAGTAACAACTCGAGGGCATGATAAAATATTATATCTTTGTAAGTATTCTTCCTCATAGAGTCATAATTATTGTCCACCCAACTGGGCCAACTGACATTGACTTTGTATGAACTGTCCTTCAAGCCACGATTGTATTGTTAGTGAGGATGGCCAGAGGTCTTGGAGAAACTTTCTTTAGGGGAATGTCGATTGACATGGAATCGGGCATTTGAGATGACCAAACCACGGTAATCACGGCTGTGAGTAGATCCATTGGTAGAGAGAAACCTGAACTTACCGAGTTGGATCCAGCAATGAAGATAAACCATGTGACATGGAACCCAAATCATCTGATGAAGTGCCAGAGGAGGATCCTACTTCCAAACTCCTAGATGCATTCCCGGAATACGAACCCGCTAACCTAGAAGAGCTGAATGAAGCTAATTATGATATGGAGGATAGTCGGGATGTTCATCGTCGTTCATGGAAGATGATCAAGTACTTTATTAACAACATCCCACAATCAGAGTGGATAATTTGGATGGGAGCACTCTGTCATCAGCTACATGACCTATGCACTAGAGGGGTAGATGCATGAGGTCCACATATGCTCATCTGGGATTACCTTGCTGAGAAGGTATGGGAGAGTGACCATAGATTCAGTGTTGCATGGAATCGAAGGAGGTATTTCAACATTTATAAGCTTCAGAAGGTTGAATAGAAGACCGGGCTCTTAGAAACATAGATGAACAAGTTATCTTCTTTCACCAATACCCAATTAGAACACATATCACAACTACAGGTCCAGTTGGAGGAAGCTGAAGAGCAGCTGATTCGAGCATCACACGAAGTGTCCAACATATAGATTGGGTAGGTTCAAGTAGGGATTAGGGATAATGAACTTCACCCCATGGCCAATGAGGAAGGAATGGAGATCAGGTGAAGAAGAAAAATCTTAGATACCACATGCCAAAGAGCGGAGGAGCTGAGATGCTCCAACGAAGGGTCCAATCCATAGAGACTATATTTATCGAACTCACAAACATATTTTCATGCATGTTTGTTTATTTAGATTGCATGCATAAAAATCTTACTACTTTCTATGATTACTACACCTCGGTCATATCTGGAAAAAAAACTAATGATCAATCCCTAAGATCATGTGGTTTATGTACGGTGTGAGAAACAAGGGATGACCACATAATTTCTCACTTTGGATATGAGAGCACCAACAAATCGTTGAAGATTCAGGGTCTGACTGACCACCCAGAACTTTCAAGCTAATAGAGGGGGATGTGACTAGAGAATAGGGTCCTTAAAGTAGCCAACTATCCTTTCTAAACGTGCTCTATTGAATGAGTGGGATAACTCCATGGGATTTAGAACTAATCTGAAAAAAGGGGAATGAGAAGTTTGAATCACAACATCCAAAATTCAGAACACAGTGATGGTGTAATGACGATAGAGGATATCTATTGAACATGTTCGAAACACAGTATCCATATTGCGTTAGCCTAAAATAGGGATAAAAAATGAGGTCCAACCATTGAACGAGTTCGAAAACATGAGTCCTAACTCAAAATATAGTCTGATGTCTTCCAAAATCTTGGCTCATGATGGTAGGTGAGCCAAAATGGCATGGGAACAGGCCATTAGGGGGTTCCTTAGAATGTGAAAGGGGATAAGGATCCAAATAAAGGTCACGAAAAGCATGGAGATGGAGTGATGAGTTGTTCGAATGGAGTCCAACACTCTTGAAATTATGCTAGTGTGACGAAAGTGCATTGGGTGGGTGTATTGGTTTGAATCAAGATCAAAACTAATTTCAGGTAGAACCTCTCTAGTGAGGACCTAGATTGTATTGTAGTTTTACATCATGCTAATGAAGAGGGTAAGCATGTAGTTTAGCATCGTATAGTAACGAAGAAGATGAATGGGATAGTTTAACATCATGTGAATAGGACGTTTCACATAGTTTAAGGTCTTACTACCTAGACCCTAGCTAAAAATTTAAATTCATGTTACACGAACTATGGGATACTAGTTTAAGGTTATAGAGCTCGGACTGTAATTGGGACTAAAGGGAAAGAAATGAAATTGAACCTAGGGATGGGCCTATGGTGAAATTCTTGGGCATTCCCACATATCCCATAAGGATGGGAATCAAGCCATAAAAAGTTCTTGAAGGTTATATAGTTTAACGTCATGTGTTGGGGATGGAGTGTGATGTGATTTTTTGCCGTACAACTAATACATGCACACCTCGAAGAAGAAATGTGTGGTGCAATACATAACCTGATGTGAATGGGAATAAAAGAATTCAACACCACAACACACACTCCCATAGGAGAAAAAAGGCCAAAAGGGCCAAAACGGGGAGTTTACAATCCTACAGATAGACCCGGTGATAAGATTTCTTTGTGTCTCTACATATCCTACAAGGGAAAGAATCAAGCTACACATAGTTCTTGAATCCCATGAATTTTAACATCATGCGTTAAGGATGAAGATGATTCAATGTCGAAAGGGACAATAATTTTGTGGCTAGACCCAAGATCGATGATTCAGGCATTTCTATGTATCCCATAATGATGTGAATCAATCCATTCATAGTTCTTGAAGGTCATGTAGTATAATATCATGCGGTAAGTATGAATATAATAAGGGATCTTAAGGGAGGTACATAGTGTGGTTTATTCCAAACCCATCATGAAATAAGGACTATAGAGGTTCAATACCACACCACATACTTTTGGGAGAAACCTAATCCAAGAAAGGGGTGAAAAGGTTCATGATTTTATGGTTAGACCTGGGGAAAAATGTTCGAGTGTCACTATGTATCCCACTAGGGTGAGAATCAATCCACGCATAGTTCTTGAAGATGGAATGATAGATATCCAATACTAAAAGGGCAGCATATTCTTGGATGAAGAAATTGTAATTTTAGGTAGTTTATCATCATATATCTTAGATGAATAAGGAATAGTTTAACTCTATATGATAAGGACATTGGGGATCTTAGTTTATGGTCGTAGAGCTTGGACCCAAGGTGAGGCTTTCAAAACAGAAATGTGTAGTGTGGTGATATAAAGAAACCCATTGTGAATGAGGACTAGAAATAAGTCCACATTACACCACACATTCCTGAGGTAAAGTGCATATGGTTTAAGGCCATGATGCTTGGACCTGGAGATGTGAACTTCTATTTTAAGGTCATAGGGTTCAGACCATAAGGTTGAAAAATTCTTCCATGTGGGTACAAACCTTACCAAGGCCCCTAAGCCCACATTATCCATGATCAGTGTGTAAAATAAGGATTAGAAAAGATCTTATGGTACATAGAAGCACATGACGGGGGGAATGGAGGTGTGAAGTCATGAATGACCCCACGACATTGATCTGCCCACTCAATGTGCAAAGGTTCAAAAAGGAGTAAAACCAAGAGTATCAAAATTTTGTCTGGATATGAGGATGTGAAGAGGTATGTGAATCATGGCATCCAATATTTCAGAAATAATGAGGATGGTGCGATGATGGAGGATAACTGCTGAATATGTTCGAGACACAATATCCATATCATATAGCCTAAGATGAGAACAGACAAATGAGGTTTGGTTGCTGATAGTATTTAAAACACAAAACATAGCTCAAAATGACATTCATGATCCTTTGAGATGTTGGAATGGGATAGTAGGCGATCCATGAGGCTGAGCATCCATACCATTTTGGGGTCCCTTTAGATGTGAAAGATGATGAATACCCAAATAAAGGGACATGTGAAGCATGAAAATGGAATGAAAGTGTGTCCATGAAGGATCCAACACTCTAATACCTACATCACTATGTATCTAAGCATGTTGAGGAGGCATAATAGAGATTGAGGGATCTAATTAAGGGAAGATGACTCGAGAAGATGAGTAGAGGAAATAGGAAAAGTGGGTTGATGAACCCGGGGTTGGACCCGAAGACAAAATGTATGGGCATTCCTATGTATCCCATTAGGATGGGAAGTAAGAAATACATAGTTCTAGAATTTCATACAGTTTAACATTGTTTGGTAAGGATAAAGGGGGGAGAGGTTCCCCAAATGGGGGATGTGTATGGAATGGTGAAATAACTTGATGTGAATGAGGATAGAAGAAGTCCAACCACACCATTCATAATCCCATGAGAGAACTCATGCCAAGGTTCCAAAAGAGAAATTAAAGAACCTAGGGCTGGACTCGAAGAAAAAATGTTTGGGTGTTCCTACGTGTCCCATAAGGATGGGAATCAATCCATACGTAGTTCTAGAATGTCGTGTAATTTAGCATCATGCGGCAAGGATGGAGGATAAAGGGTAAGATCCCTGAAGGGGATACGTGATGTGGTAGTTGTAAACCCGACATGAATGGGGACCAAAGAAGGTCTCACACCACACTATGTGATCCCGGGATACTCATGTTGAGAGGTCATAAAGAATAAAGGAATTTTGGTACTTGGGGTTGGACTCAGGGACAAAATGTCTGGGCATTCCTATGTATCCCATAAGGATGGGAATCAATCCAAATGTAGTTCTATAATGTCGTGTAGTTTAACATCATGCGATTAAGGATGAATGGGTAGTTTAATGTCATGTAGGAAAAATGGGGTAGTTTCCTTTTAAGTTCATTCAAAAAGGACCATAAATACTATGCGGTTTAATGTATCGCATGCAGGATGGTGTAATTTAACATCATGCGGGATGGGAGAGATCTTAGTTTAAGATCATAGAACTCAGACCATGTAAGGGAAAAAAGGGGGAAGTAAGGTTAAGGAACCTAGGTTTGGACTCGAAGACAAAATTTTCAAGTGTTTCTACATATCTCATAAGGATGGGAATCAATCCATATGTAGTTCTTCAGATGTCGTATAGTTTAACATCATGTAGTAAGGATGAATGGGCTCCTAAGGGAGGAACATGGTGTTTCTTCTATAAACTCAACATGAATGAGGAACAAGTCCACACCATAACGCACACTCCTAAGATAAACCTCAGGTTTTAAGACTGAAGATAGAGAAACTTGGGTTGGACCCAGAGTTAAAATGTTCGGGCATTCCTATGTATCCCATAAGGATGGGAATCAAGTCGTATGTAGTTCTGGAATCTCGTGCAGTTTAACACCATGCGATAATGAAAAATGGGATAGTTTAACATCATATAGGATTATATAAATGAAAATTGGTCTTGTAGTTTAACATCATGCAGGACGCAAGAGGTCCTAGTTTAAGTTTGTAGAGCTCAGACCATAAGAAGAAACCATGCAGTTTATCTTCATGCAGGACGATGACTACCATGAATTTTAATGTCATGCAGGACATTCGGTATCATTTAGTTTAACATCATGTAGGATGAGTATGATAAGGATTCCCTCATTCAAATTACTTCTTTAGGAACTTGGCATTAGTGGGAGGAGAAATATTCTTGACACTCATAGTGACCTAGGAATATGCGCCGTGGGGGTAAACCTTGTGAATAATATAGGGTCCCTCCCATTTGGCCTCCAACTTTGGCAGCTTCCTATCAGGTATCATTGGAATCCTCAGAGCCAACACCATGTCACCTTGAAGTAAGTATTGGAGATGAAATTTCTTTTTAAAAGTTCTGGATATCTTGTTCTAGTGCCTATCCAGATTGTGCAAGGCTCGGAGCCTGTTCTCATCAAGGGATTTCAGCTCATCCATACAAACTTCCACTACTCTATATGACATATGTTGATCATAGATAATGGTGTATAGTAATGGAAACTAAATCTTTATAGGTAGGACTTCCTCTTTTCCATACACTAGAGAATATGGTGTCACCTGGGTGGAATTATGATATGTTGTCTGATAAGCCTAAAGATCATTGGGAAGGTTGTCCGACCAACTTTTCTTGTTTTGAACAACTATTTTTTTTTTGAAAAAATTTAGATAGGGTCTTATTTAATGCCTAAATCTTCCCATTTTTCTGCACATGATAGAGAGAAGTAAGGTTGGATCTGATGTTGTACCTGGCCTACAATTTCTTCATCTCAGTTACTCAAAAGTTGGTGTCGTTATTGGTGAGGACGACGTGAGGGACTCTGAATAGATGGATGATGTTGGAACTCATGAAATCAATGATATAATGGTCCTTTAATTACTTGACAAGAATCATTTATTCCCATTTTGAGAAGAAATGTGTGGCAGTCATAATGAACTAGCACTGATGAGCTATTGTTGGTGGATATGCTCCCACGACATCGAGTCCCCAAACCATGAAGGGCCAAGAGTAATTGGTAGTGTGGAGAGGATTATATGTTCTATGTAATAAATTATCATGGATCTAACACATGTGAAAACTCTTACAAAACTTGATACAATCATAGACTATGGTGGGCCAGAAGTATCCCAATCTATGGGTCTAGTAGGAGAGTTTCAACCCTACTTGATGAGATTCACAGGAAACGGCATGGACTTCCTATATAACCTGAGATATCTCACATCCTTGAATGAAATGGAAAATAAATCCATTTAATCCACATTTATAGAGGATATTTTAAAGGCTAGGACCACTCTGGAGGGTGAGCAGCACTACACGCCAACATATTTTCTCATGTTCGGCTCTATCTATCGATAAATTACCATGTCGAAGGTAATCAACAAAAGGAGTTGTCCAAACAAGGGTATCTTTTGTTTTGGAAGGGGTACCTAGAGGTTCTGATGTGGAAGCACCAATGGTAATATGACTCACCTTCTGGTTATCATCATCATCTAGGGTGACAGAAGTGATGACCCTTCGATGCTCTACATAGATGATCAGATCGTCCTGGTCAGGATCTACAAGAGATGTGGCAATGTTGTACATGGAATCATATTAACCACTCTATGACTGAGAAACATGAATGACATCAGGCCAAGAAGAGAACTGATCCATCAACTGGAGATCATGTTCTAACAAGGGTATGATCTTTGGTTTCCTAACGATGTAGTCGTTGTTGATTTGTTTGATGACTAGCTTAGAGAACCCCTTCACATATAGGTGGGGAAAATCAATCTATAGAGCCAGCTTGAGACCATTTATAATAGCCTAATACTCTGCCTCATTATTTTTTCAACATTCTGACAATAATAATGAATAGGTAAAGATATCTTGTGTGGGCATGATGAAGACAATACCTAGACCTACTCTGTTGAGTCTAGGGTCATTAATCCTTATTCTTGTGTAGATCCATGAGTCACCATCAAAGTAAATTTTACAACATGGTATGTCCTGATCCACTGATATTATGGCCTTATCCTAGAATTTAAGATCCAAATACTACACTACGGGGGTTGGATGGGCGGCCAAAAAATCTATCATCGCCTGACCCTTAATATCTTTATGTGGAACAAACCTAATATCAAACTACTCAAGGATCACTAGCCACCATGCTAGATGGTCTGTCAACATAGGGTAGTTCAGAATGTACTTTAGCAGATCCAAACAAAACATGAGTTGTATCTGATGATGCTACAAATAATGTCGCAACTTCTATACTTTGAAAACCAGCATGGGGAAGCTCTTCTCGATAGAGTAATATTTGGTCTCCATGTCAAGGAGCATGAGGATATGATAGTATAAATTGTTCTATGTCCCCTTATTGTTCTTCTAGGTGAGAAGTGTGTCAAGGGATCACTTTAAAGAGGTCAGATAGAGGACTAATGGCTTTCTAGAGACGGGTGGAATCAAAACCAGAGGCTTTAGTAGGTATTGTTTGATCTCCTCAAAATCATTTTTACACTACTTATCCCACTAGAAGATGATGCCTTTCTTCATGAGTTTGGAAAAGGTCTTACACTTGCTAGATAGGTTCACAATGAATCAGTGTATGTAGGCTAAGTGACCTAGGAAGCCTTGTAGCTCTTGAAGATTGCTCGGAGGATGATTCTGACTAATAGTCTTGATCATCTTTGTATTGATCTTGATGCCTCTATATCTGATGAAAAATCTAAGGAACTTTCTAGAGGTAAACCCAAAGGAAAACTTTAAGGGTTTTATCTTTAGATGGTGGGAGTATAGGAAGATGAACACTTTCTCAGGATCTCTGAGATGGTCCTGACGTTGGCATGATTTGACCACCAAATCATCTATATAGTATTCCATTAATGTCCCAAGGATCAGATTGAATATGTGGCCCATAGAACAGTGATAGGTGTCTTCTGCATTCTTCAGGCTGAAAGGAATTACCTAGTAATATAAAGTGCCTTGTGGTACCTTAAAGTTTGTGGATTCCTTGTCCTTAAGATCCATCCATATTTAGTTATACCTGGAATATCCATCCATGAAGGAGAGGGCTTGGAACCCAGTAGTGGAATCAATCAAAAACTCTGTCACATGAAGCGGGAAATCATCCTTCAGATAATGGTGGTTGAGATCTTGGAAGTCTATGAAGACTCTAATATGTTCATTCTTCTTCTTGATAGGGATAATATTGTCCAACCATTTGTGGTACCGAACTTCCTTGATTAAGTTGGATTTGATGATCTTATCAACTTTGGCCTCGACTATGGAACCATGAGAGGGGTGTGTCTTTATGGGAGGTTGTTTGAACCCGTTATGTCTTATCAAGAGACCAAGGCATTGGACGGTGATCTGAGGGTCTAATCCTAGAATCTCTTCATGACTCTAGTAAAACACATCATAATTCCACTTCAAGAATTCCACATACTTCTTTTTCTCTTCTTCAGGCATATCTGTGCTGATCAGTGTTGGCCTCAGATCTGCCTCAGTACCTAGATGTACCTATATCAACTCATCAATAGTGGTGTATATGCCTTCTTAGAATGTGGGAGGAGAATATTCTAGATTCTCTTAATCATTTTTAGTGAGAGGATCATTGGTTGGAGGCAATTATTTCGAGTTGGTTGACCATGAAGGGATGTTGGTGCCGGCCTGAGCGGCGGTTGCATCTTCATCGGGAGACTCCTACACTACTGAAACCATGGATAAAAAATCTATTTACCCAATCCCATCAGTTATTCAACCCAAGGGTCCATGCTTGATAATATCAAAGAAGTAGTGGTGTGTTAGTTTGAGTCATTTCATCCCAACTTAGTGGAACATGCAATTATAGCATATTGTTATTGCCATGGGTCGGATATCCCAATACCTTATAGGGGTGAAGAGCCCTAGAATTACTCGAGCTTGATTTTCATAGGAATACGAGTTAATCCTCTAGTGTTTCTTGTATCTAGGAATATGTTTCTCACTCACTCCATAGAAAACAAAGTAATTTCCCAGGTCTGGGGTTGTGGCTTCTAACCAATGAATCGGGAGGATGAATTTATTGTCCAAATCTATCCATAAGTCATCTGAAGGAGTATTATTCTCAAACTCATTGGATTGAACCCACTTTTCCTTATTCTTTTAATAGTTGGAATCCAAATAACAGGATTCATAATAGGAAAATGGAGATGCATCACCCTGTAATATTCCCACTCGACTGTTGAGGAAGTACTTGAGACATTGATGATATGAAGAGGTAACTGTTTCATGTAGATAGAGCTAGGGTTTACCCATAATCATGTTGCAGATGGTATCTTATGAGACGGACATGAATTTAGTGATAGAAATTTGGACACCAAATTGGGTCTTCAGGTGTATCTTTCCACACAACCTCTGCTCAGTCCTGTCATAACCCTGAATTTTCAGGTTAGAGGGACTCAGATCTACTTCAGACAGTCCTAACATCCAGAGCATCTGGGTCAGAATGAGATTGATCCCAAAACTTGTGTCAATAAGGAAAATGTGTAATTACACACCATTAAGATAGCATGTGATGTAAAATGGGTGGATGTTACCTTGTATAGGGGAGCCTTCATCTTCTCATGAGAATGAGATAATATCTTGACATTCTGCATGCTTAAATTTCTTAGAATGGAAAGATTATGTGGTCTCTACCTCTATTTAGAATTGGAGGGGGAATTTAAATCCTCTTTGAGGGATTCACACATATTTTCCAACATGTGGAGAGCCTCTAGGATTGATAGATTTTCAGGGATACTAGTGAGGTTCTTGAGAATAATGTAATTAAGTTCTAGGTGCACATTTCTGCCTATAGAAGATTGATCTATAGCAGGGGGTATGACGTGCATTGCTGGCTAAATCAGTGGATTAAAGCTAGCGCTGGGAATATCTCGTTCTCACTATCTAAACTAATCTAAATGACTATCATTTGACTATTATATGACTGAGATCTTTCCATTCCTGAATGCATCTAATCATGGTATGGTCACAGTGACTCTTCCTAGTCCAGTAGCACAAATGGTGGTGGTTATGAATCTAACAAGACAGGATGATAAGAATGCACATTCTGAGCTCTACATTGATCCTATTTTCTAGTCATGCCTTGGATAGAGGCACTAGCCAGTGTATTCTAACAATTCATGTATCCTTGGGTATGTCGACGATGGAGATAACTGGGAACATTAGGAGGATCTTCCTGACACTCCCCATCATCATGGATCATGTATGGGTCCACCAGCTCGATGGTATTTACCTAGTTGTACTCTTGATCATCACTTGAAGAATCCTATAATACTCGGTAGATTTTGGGAGTGATTCCCATCTCTGAGGGCATGAAGTCACCAAGGGTGTGAGACAGATTCGACACCAGTGGGGGGCTTTGCTTTCCCTTGCATTGTCGATGCCTACCCTTCTAAGAGGTAGAAGGCTGGGATGTGGACATAGAAGTGGTATTAGGAGGATTTATGGTAACCTCATAGGGATCGAGAAGGTTCAAATGGGAACGGATGATACCATGAGCATGAGTGACTACCTTGAGTGCCATCTGGTCATAATACTTCTGAGACCCATAACTAGAGACCTATTTTCATTCCCACTCATTATCATTATCTGTCCTTGCAGAAACACATGCTACCTGCACCAATGTAGGACTCAAAATGACTATATTTTTTTCAACCTGGTCCCGGATCCGGTCCTAGAAGACATAACACTATTTGAGGATATTTATAAGGAATCAGTGATGGGGGTAGTAATTGGGGTGATCAATGAGATCAGCCTCTTAAGGTTTCATGCATTCTGGAAACTATAGTATTATCTAATCCAAGGCACTCCCAAAATATCCAGGGATCTGAACTTATTTAAAAGATTAGTTCTAGTTTCTACTATCTAGGAAAGGAACCCTGGGAGCATGGCCTTAACGAGAAGCTGGATCTTGGTGAGGAGGTGGAACTAGATTATCTGGCCTGGGTGGTGGTAGTGCATTATGCGGTGGTGCCTACCAATTCTGAGGTGGGCGATGCTGAACCTGAGGCTGGGCCTAAGGCTGAAGCCCTCAGTGAGGCTATAGGGGAGGCTCTACCAGCAACAACTCTAGTGGCATGGGGGCCTCTACCTATACAAAGTTTGTGGTATCGACCTTAGATTCTCTTCTTTCATGAATTGTTGGAGGTAATGAGCATGCCTGCTTGGCTTTCTGCAAGGCTTAGTCTAGGCTTTGAGCCTTTTCAGAAAAATATCATAATCCACATGGAAAGTTATAAGTGATAAGAGAGGGAACAAGTTCAGTATTTATGTTTCCCACACACATCTCCGGTATCTTCTCTTGAGTCGATGACATGTAGAGAGAATATGTGGGGACCTTCCACTAGGTGACAAAGCCTGTGACACACTCATTTGGAATTTTATTTCACTTAAAGAGGTCAAAAATACTAGTCTTCTGAGTAGTGGAGTTGAAATGATAAATAAACTTACTATGAAGATATTCTCAACCAGCTATAGACCCGATGGGTAGCTGGATGTACTAGATGAACATGATTCCTTCCAGTGTCTGTATGAAGCACCAGATCTTGGAGGCCTCTTACTGTGCTAGAGTTCCTAACATGGGTTCACACCTTGAGATAAAGTGGGTCAGATGCTGCATGGGGTAGCTCATCCCATTAAAGGGGGAGAAAGTAGGATTCTCGAAGCCCGGGGGCACTGGAATATCATCTACCCATGCTGGATATGGCTTTCCTTCAGGTGGTATCACCACCAATCAGGTTTCAAGGGCCTCAAGACGAGTGATGATATTGGACATTGAATCATCCTAGAAAGGGTTCTTGTCTTGGAGAGGATCCCTCACCACCAATAAGTTGGCTTGTTCTTCAATATTATAGGTGGGCTCAGCGGATCATGGAGCAGTTGGTGGAATGACCTGAGGAGTTGTTGGAGGGATGGTCTATGGAGCAGCTAGGGTAATTACCTGAGGAGAAACCTAAGGGGGCGTTGGATGAAAGACATGTGAAGCCAAGTCTCAGAGAACATTCTCACACAACTTGAGTGGATTTAGTGATGCATACTATGGTTATTTTCCATAATCTTCAGCCTCTATCTTGTCAGGATATGTAGGGTTATTAAGATCAACGAGAGGAAAATCACCTAGGAGAATCTATGTCTTCCCATTCTACCCTAATAGAGGAAGGTTGGGATCATACCGAGAATCACTATAATCTGGGCACTTTTCCACAAGGTGTTGGGAGAGGATATTATCAATGAGATTATTCTTCCCTATGAGCTATTGGAGAAAAGCAGCCTTTTTAGGATCATCATCCATCTTCTATGTCGATTTAAACAGGTCAGAGGTTTTGATTGTATCAGTGTGTTCCTTATCCTTGTTGGGGTCCCGATAGAGAAATGATTGGAAAGGTTCTCTAAGGCTAAGAAATTTACTCTAATAATGAGTTTGGATGCCTTCAAGGTCCACTATATATTGTGATACCTGAGGGGGTAGGTCATCGTCTCCAGACCCTGAAAAAATTCCTCCTTTTGGGTATATCTCAAGGAAAACCATGTTTACCATGATGATTCCCAAAGGCATATCCTCAATATCTCTGGGAAAGTCTAGTTGACATAGGATTAATCTAAAATTAAGGGCATCATATTATCCTAAATAATAGATCTGGACATGTAGAGATGCCTCCTCAATAACTCGGTGGATCATAATGAAGCTCTGAACACGTTGTTGTTGAAGATTATAGTGATAATCGATAAATGCAGGGTGATGATCCATAGGTTGTGCGGCTAAATCGGCCAGGAAGCATTGCTGGCATATTTCATCATAATGTTTCTAGATTTTTGGATAAGCCAACCGATGATGACGGAGATGGAAGTGCATCGTTCCCAGGGTTCAGTGGAAACACATGACTTCATCCTGGGTGATTGGCTCCATAATGTCAAAGTTTGAAGTAGCTATCAGCCAAAAAATATTGGGAAGATGGTCCGCTGCGAGAATGTCCCACAATCTTTGTCTTTCAGAGGTGATATCCGACCTTTAATTTCCCCATTCTTCAACTAGGGGTGGTTGAGGTACTGATATGAACCACTGTGGTGGAGGAATAGTTGGTGGAGAGAATTTTGTGTGGGATGACAATCCACTACATAATGGTTCATCTCCCAAAGATGGTACTGACTACATCATCACGTCCCTATAGGATAGAGTGTTCACCATCACTTCATGTGAAAAGGAAGTTCTCATCATCTATCGACCCCTAAAACCATTCTCCCATGTCGAGGTAGATAATGATCCTGGTGATGATATAGAGGACTGCATGGAAAGACCCCAAAAAGGATCCAGATCTTCCTCCTCCAGTATGTACCTATGGAGGACCTCAAGGATTTGGTGTATTTCACTTTCTAGAAGGAAAAAATCTCACACATCTTTTTATTTCTCTAGACTCTGATGCAGAGGATCAGGGTGAAGGCTTCATCATAGAATCACACTCCGCTTTAGAGTCTGAAAAGAGGATTATATTGACAATGATTTGGCACTACGCATGATTCTTCCTTCGGTGGTGATGGTTTTCCCTTCTGCCCTGGGATGGTTCCTCAAGGTAGGGTAAATCTTCGACATGGGGATGACCTCCTTGCAGGATGATGCTGGAGCAGGGAGTGCCTCCGTCAGAGATGATAGGAACATGGGGAGGACCTCCATGTTGGGTATGAAAGTGGGGAGGATCTCTGCTTGGGTGTTCTATAGTGTGAGGAGCACCAGAGAAGATGTCGAACAGAACACGGCAAGGACCTACATGTTGTAAATCTTAGGTATGAGGAAGACCTATGCACTGGTTGCTAGATGCGTAGGGAGGACCTCCGTAGCTGGGAGTTCTGGAGTGGGGAGGGTCTTCGCAAGAGCTATTGAGGATATGGGGAGGGCCTCCATGTCAGCCTCCTGTGGCATGAGAAGGACCTCCACGCTAGTTGGTAGCAATATCATAAGGAGGACCTCCATTTTGACCATCAATAAAGTAATTAGGGCCTCTATTTTAAGGGATACTAGAGTGGGGAGAACCTCCACTAAAGCTTGTGAGAACATGGGGAGGACCTCCATGTTGATGGGTGACAAGATGAGGTGGACATTCATGTTGATATCTTGGAAAATGGGGAAAATATCCATACTTGGGATCATGGTCACAGGGAGGACCTCCATGTTGGGAATTAATAATATGGGGAGGACCTCTTCTTGGACTAATGTTGGTAGAATGAGGAGGACTTCCATGTTGGGTGTGAGAGTGGGGAGGTCCTCCACTATGGTTGTAGATGGTACGGGGAGGGCCTTCGTACTGAATCTAGCCATCATGGGTTGTCCCGAGATGGATGTTGTTCACGCTGGTGACCAGAAGATTCAACCTAGCTTGCCCATGGGGTGGATGGGGTCTCAATCCCAATCGGACATAGGATTTTCCCTATTCTATAATAATAGGGAGATGATAATATTCATCGGTGGTGGCATGGTCCATTGGAGTTATATAAGATGACACCCCCTGACATGCATCCTCCTGAGCTTTCACCCGACGTTGGTGTCAGGTTAGCCAAACTGGGGCCATCAGTATAGGGGTATAAGCCACATATTCCTTGGCCTATGGGACTGAATGATGGAATTGATGTGACCTGGAGGGATCCCTCCTTGGTGGCTCCCAGGTGATGGTCATAGCCAAGACAACTTGGACATCCCTCACATCTTCAGTGAAGGGGAATGAGTTGTAGGAGCATTCTGGGGAGAGGCTCCTGAAATGGTTGGATGTTGAAGTGGGGATCAATGGCTCCTTGTACAGCCCTTGGGGGAAGCGGTGACAATAGGGCACACAAGCCTATAAATACTAGCAGTCCATATCCCTAGTTGGGATGACCCCCTCATGTTCATACTGTCAAATAAGAGTATCAATCACCCTCCTCAAGATGAATTACAAGGGTGAGATAAGGCGTGGGAGACCAATAACCATGGTTGTGGATGATGTCATGGTGGAGGTGGAGTCATGCGGGATTTCTGCATTAGCATTTCTCCTACCCCTATGTCTGCGGGCTGGAGGCGACTGATTTATTATAGCTTGGTTCCTACAAAGTAGGAAGATTAATCTATTAGTATAGATAGTCGAAAGTAGTGCTCAATACCCCAGCATCTTTTAGTCTTCCATGGATGGATAGAGAGATCCATGCTGATGATACCACATACCAAAATTCCCAATGATTAGCTACCTTAAATTCTGGTGAGTTCCACACTAGTCCCACTATTTTCTTGGTGGCACCTGAAACTAGATTTATTTATCATGTGACATGATAATATGTTGATGTCTCAAAGGCCACTAATCCCCATGGTAGAAAGAGAAAATATTTATATTGGGTTCACCATTTTTCTTTCTGGCACTTTCTATTGGGGCATGCATCGTCTGTGGGGACATGCGTCTATTGCCCCACATTTCTGCTTTCCAAAGGAGAGCAACATTCATCACTTATTCAGATATTTCTGCTCCTTGGTTGAAATAGTATGATGAAATATTGGTCTCTACTTTCATGGATTCCTCCTTGGAATTCTTCACCTAGTCTGGTTATACCTCATAGATTAAGACGTTGTCCATGAAACTTCTCCCAGTGCCATTTCTTCGTTGATGCTGGTTAATTATGCTGCTTTTGTCAGGACATTCCAAAGGGTCAAGTTAGGGTAGCAACCTTCAGTTAGGTAAGTAGTTACGTTGGGCATTGCTGTCATGTTTGGGTTTCGGAACCTTGTTACACCTGAATTATCCCTTATTAAAGAGATTCTCAAGGGTGCATAAGCCCGAGGCATCTCATGTCGAATGTGGGGAATCTTATGTTGTAGGTATGTTTTTGAGGTTTTCCTAAGATTTTCATGTTTAACACAGGGTGTGTTATGATTTTAAAATCTTACAGAGATAGATCAGACTGATCATAACACTGAAAAGATTGGACCAGGCGAGTACATCCCTAGGAGGGATCACTTGGAAGGTTTATCAGATGGATGGATTAGAGCACCCAATAAGGATGGACCCAGAATAGTGTGTCCCAAAAAATAAATATTTCACACCATGAAGTCTGATCTAGACATCAAAAAAGACATATCATGGAAGAAAACTATGAAAAAGGGGTATTACAAGGTTTACCATTGGTTGGGATTGAACCTCAAGGAGTATTCCTATGTACCTTGTGTAGAAGATAGGGATCAAACCCCACGTAGTTTGAAAGGGTGGTTTGGTGATTAAACATGGTTAGATACCCTTAGAAATAGGGACACTCTTGGTTGTATTGGGTGGTACTTATTCATGTTTAGACACCTTTGAATGATGGGACCACACCATCATAAGGGTTAGGTGATGGAGTTGATGGCTGGGGCTTATGCATGGTTAGATGTCTGAATGAATGGCATGATCCCACCGGGCCTGGGTAAGAATTAAGATTGATGATGGAGGAAGTGTCGAAGGATAAAGAAAGATGATATGAAAATTATGTGAAGATGATTTTACTGGGATTGAACCTTAGGGAGGCTTCCTACATATCCCAGTGGCTGGGAATTAAAGTTCATGTAGTTCGGTGGGGTGATGAGACTCTTGAGGAGGAGGCTCATGAAAATTGTGCACATGGATAGGGACCCAAAGGAAGTAGAACCTTAGGGTTGGGGAATGATCTTTCCAAGACACAAATGCTCAAGGGGGTGGCTAGGATGGGAATAGATGATGTGATTGAACTTTAAAAGAGGCTTCCTATATACCTGAAAGGGATCAAAGTCCATGTAGTTTGTGAATGGGGCATAGAATCGGGGTGTACAGAAAGGACAGCGACCCAAAGACACACTAGGAATTACACATGGTTAGTGTCCCATCGTAAGAGGGACACTATTGGTTGGAAGAGTATGGATAGAGTGTAGGGATTATGCATGGTTAGCATCCTGGATGGATGGATCAGAATACCTCAGCGAGGTGGACCCGAGAGATGCATCCCAAAAAGGGAAAGTATCTTATCATAAGGGTACATACCTAGGAGGGAGCACCAAAGTTTACCATTTAGTGGTATTGAGCCTCATGGAGGATTCCTACATACCCAAAAGGGATCAAAACCCATGTAGTTCAATATGGGGAATACATTTTAGCATCATGCAGGATGAAGGTGAACCAATATGAAATGCATGGAACATATAGATTGTGGGGAGTGAGGGTCTTGAACCTTAGAGAGGCTTCCTACATATCTGAAAGGGATCAAAGTCCATGTAGTTCAGTGGTACATATAGTTTAATGTCATATGGGATAAGGGTCATGGGGCATACTCATGGTTAGCGGCCCAAAGAGATGTTGGGGCTTACACATGGTTAGAGGCCCAAAGAGGATGTCATGGTCGCTGCTTACTCTAATCCCACATGAGTCATGCTCAGTGTGAGAAATGAGATGGAATAGCATACCTAATGATGATGTCGTGAAAGGTGTGACCACGAGATATGGTGTGGGTCTTATGAATGGTTAGCGGCCCAGGGATATGGAGATTGGGAGTTAATCTAGGAGGGAATATTGAGGGAATGGTTTGGGGCTTACGTGAAGACAACCTGAGGTGCACATGGCAATAGATCCCAACAGGAGAGGGAAAGTGGGAGAGTGTTGATGATCATTCCCCTTCAGGTCCTCCCGGACTTTTCATACATGTGGAAACTCATAGTTTAACATCGTGTGTTGGGGACAAAGGTGTTCGGAATTTTAACATCCCACAGCTTGGATAATGAAGACTCACTCATCATACCTTGTACTTACATAACTTATACCAACCCGCACTTGGGGAAGGGAAGGCACAAGCAACGCCCATGGGAGTGAGGTAGAGGAGTGGTCAATTAAGGGGTCCACGTTAGCATGGCTATGTGAATAAGTAATAGTTGTTAGTGTACCTACGTGAAGAATCATAAGGTAGGATGAAACAACATGAAACACCACTAAAGGGACCATGAAATCACTTCATATGATCCAGGAGGGCTGAACAAGAGAGGGATTTGTAAAAAATAAGTCCATGAAAAAATGGGCTTCGTGAAGCTATGATGCTTCATGAATAGGGGGATCTTTGCGAAGGAAGTTACTTCATGAATCACGACGAAAAGGGGCTCTGAAAAGCATGGTGACTCAACTGATTCATGGAGTCTACATGTGCTTGGAGGGTGCTTCACGAAGGCTGAATGCTCCGTGAAACCCTGAGTACCCAAAAGGGACTCCTACCTTCATGATGGTCATAGGGATTCATGAATTGCATCCCCACTTAAAGTGGAGAGAAATTGGAATGAAGGGAAATGTGGTTCTCAATGCTCAAATACCTTGGTTGATGCATTTTCTAGCTAGTTCACATGGCAGAGGGAGCTTTGTGAAATGAGATCTCAAAAGGAGAAAGGTCGGGGTAGCGATACTTTGGGATGGGGTTGAGCTGAATATTTATAGGCACTGGGTATCACAATGATTGGATGGAATGCTATGTAGAAAACGGTGCTTCATGGTTGGAGGTGGCACTGTCAGACTTGTAGAGCCTTTCGTCACTACTCTGCAGTGGTCGCGGTGCTCATCACACTTGAAGAGGTTTCTGTTACTACTATGTGGAAGTCGCGATGCTCATCGCACTCATAGAGGCTTCCTTTACTACTCTATAGTGGTTGTGGTGCCCGTCACACTCATTGAGGCGAGGTTCTTTGCGATGGAGCTTCATGAAGTGGGCCCTTTGGTGATTTTTGTGACCGGTTTGGGTTGAATGTTATCCCAAACGGTTTCAGGTTCCCTCGATCCATCTTGGGCATGGATTTTGGTGCAAAAAAAAACTTTTTGTGTTTTTATATATTTTCAATGTTGTAAAAATATCATGGAACAATGATGACAATCATAGAGGGAGTGAGTCAAATGAAATAGAGATTAAGAATTAGAAATAGAGAAAATAAAAAAAAAGTATGTGAGCAAGAAACATGCCTAGATCAAAGTTGATCCACTCTTCAACTACCTATCATAGATCTCTATATGGATTAAAGTATTTACAACCTCACTTAGTGCATGCTTGATCTCTCAAGTCTCTCTCCCAAAATAATTAACACCTATGCACAAAATATCACTACCACAAAATGGGGCAAGGGAAGCGTGTTGTTTTATCAATGCTAAGAGGAAAGTGCTGATAAAGGGGGGCCTTTATCAGCTCTAGTTTTAGCGCTAATAAAAGTTTTTAATAATAATTTATATACAATTATTATATTTATATTCAAAAATAATTTTATTTGTATATATTAAATAAATAATGCATGTTTATAATTAATATATTTTTTTTAATAATTTAAAAATATATATATAATTTTTTTTAAAAAGTATGAGATTATAATTAAATATATATGTTTTTCCAATGAATTTGGTCAATTAATATATTGATCATGCGTGCATATATGTTATATATCATCATGAATGTTCATTTATATATTACACTCTTCTTATTATTCATGTTGTCCATTGATGGCTCGTTTTTTATTATGTATATTTTACTAGGTGTATATGATTAATTCATGTTACCCATATATATACTATATTATGTTCTCAATACTTATAAAATTAAATTAAAAATATTTAAAGAATAAATATATTTATTATATTTATAATTATTAAGTTTTAAGTATATATAAATACTTTTTAAATATATTTATTTGTAATTATAATTATAACTATATATATATATATATATTTATTTATTTAAATAATTATAAAATTACAATAAATATATATATTATAATTATATATATATATATATTTATAAATATGTAAAAAAATTATAAAATTATAATAAATATATTTGTTATACTACTTATAAAGTTATAAATATATAATTAAATAAATATATTTATAAATATATAAAAAAATTATAAATAAATACAAATATTTATAATTATAATTCTTAAATAAATATAGATATATTTAAATAATTAAAAAATTATAATAAATATATTAATTATATATATTTATATACAAATATATATAAATAAATACAAATAGTTATAAATATAATTCTAAATAAATGTAGATATATTTAAATAATTAAAAATTATAATAAATATATTAATTATATATATTTATAAAATTATAAATATATTTGTTATAATTTTATAATTATATATATATATATATATATAATTACAACTATAAATAATTTATTTATTATAATTTTTAATTACAAATAAATATTTATTTATTTATTAGTTATAAATATAAATATTTATTTATTTATTTAAATAATTATTAATTCATAAAAAAATTATTATTTTCATATATAATGTTATATATAATTAAATAAATATATAAAAATATTTAGAAATAAATAAAAATATTTATATTTATAGTTATAAATAAATAGAGATATATTTAAATAATTATAAAATTATAATAAATATATTAAATATAAATATTATTAAAATTATAAATATTAGAAATATTAATTTGTTATAATTTTATAATTATTTAAATATATATATATTCATTTATAATTATAATTATAAATATATATATATTCATATAAATAATTATAAAATTAGAATAAATATAGTTATATACATCTATAATCTTATAAATATATATAATTAATATATTTATTATAAATATTTCTAAGATTATAAATATAATAAGTATATTTCTTATAATTTTATAATTATTTAAATTATAATTTTATAAATATAAATATATATTTATCATGTATATAATTTTATAAATATAAATAATAATATAAATGAATTATTAACATTATATCTTTATCAGCGCTTTTTTAGCGCTGATAAAGGCCTATCTTTATCAGCGCTAAAAAAGTGTTGATAAAATGTTTCTTTATCAATGCTATATTTTTAGTGCTGATAAAGACATCCTTTATCAGTTTTTTTTAGCACTGATAAAACATACATTTATCAGTACTTTTTAGCTAGTGCTGATAAAAGGTTCACAGGGTTTTATAAAGAAACCCTAAATTTCTCCCCCTTCCTCGCACCCCTCAAGCTCTCACGGAAGGCAATCACCTTCGTCGCTGCCTCCTCCTCCTCCTCCCCCACCGACTCCTTCACCGCAAACATGCCTTCCTCATGTGCCTCTCCTCTACTATGCACCTCTTCTCCTCTACCTTTATTCCCTCCACCACGCGACTCTCCTCTGCCGCTGTGATTCCCTCTATCGTGCGCCTCTCCCCCACTGCACGACTCTCCTCAGCCACCAACTCCTCTATCGTGCACCTCTTCTTGATCATAGGACTCCTCTGTCATGTGCTTATCCTCCATCGCGAACGCACCTCCACTGTGCATTGAACCACACCTTCGTAGTGAGTTTTCTCCTCTTTCTCATTCATTTCGCTTGTTATTATAGTTTGATATTGATGGTGATGTTGTGAAGTATACTGGCTAAATGCCCCACTGAAAATTGTGGTCATCGGTGGTCCTTGTTTGCGCACTAAATGAATTGCATTTTGGTTGTCCTTGTTTCTAGAGGTTTTATCTTGTGCCAGATCGGGTGATAGGTCAAGTAAACTAATTCTAATTCATGAACAAATGGTATCAATTCTTCTTTGGTTACAAGATTCCACATGTTGGGATATGATGTAGGTGTTATGGAAAAATATTCTAATTTATAGTGAAGTTGTCTTCCTTCGGGTTGATGGGTTAGCTCAAGATACACCAATGTCCATGGAAGTCCTTAGGGTAGTCAAGTGGGCTATGATAGAGGTTAAAAAAATCCCTAGAATCCCCATGGGAATAATTATTTGAGTGACATCATATAAGGTCAACACATGGGTTTCCTTTAAAAATTAAATGTTACACATATTATTGATCCCAAATCGGTTTGTGGCATTTACTTTATTAAGAAAGATATTCCATGCACTCACCAAATGATAAACACTAGTGCCCACTCACATCAGTCATCTTTCTCAGTTTTGGATTGCAATAGCCTAGTTTGTCTTTAATATCTCTCACTGAGTATTTATAACCCTTATTGTGACATCAGTGCACTCTTCTTCCCTTAGAACCTTCTTTGGTGCTGTAGTTGAGAATCTAGATACCACATGAAGTTTTTATCTCATACAATTCTATTATGAGGGTTGGAACATTTTTTTAGTAAATGAATGAATTTCCCATTTACAAAATTTTGACTTATCTAGATTCCTCCTTTATATTTTCATCTATTTTTCTCTAAATTCCTACAAAGTTTCCCTTTTCATGAAATACACAAAAACATTAGAAATTAGGCAAGAAAAAATTCTTGAATAATATGATCAGTGAATGAAATATAAAAAAATTAATGCATGAATTATGGCTATTAAATCCCCCAAGCTTAGAACATTGCTTGTCTTGAAGCGTGAAGTATCAACTCATTCAAAAAAGAACAACCATCATACAATTATTAAAATTCCATTAAAATAATATAAAACAATTATCAGTGAGAGAATAAATCCTATTATATCATATAAAATACTTCTCTTTAAATCCTCACTTTTCAATGAAACTAAATTCAACAAATATTTAACATTTCCCATTATGAAAATGGTGGAAAAATCATAATTTCTATTTACATATATTAATTAACTTGATAAATATTATATTTTTATTTAAAACCCTTAGATATTAGGGGGTGGATGTGGTGGAGGCCTAGGGAATCACCACTTATGATGAGGTAAAAATCATATGGAAATGAACTAGTAATTTGGTAAAAAATGATAATTTCACTCGACCTTCCTTTTCTTATTAAGATGTATATCATGAAATTTACCTCCTTCCAAGTGTGACAATCCACGATGCACTAATCAATGATTATCCTATAGTTATTGATGTATTATGCAAGATCCCATAGGGTTCTAGAATTCCCTCTATGGAAGCCAACCAGAACAGTGGATTCAGACTCCACTATAGAATTCTCTATATTGTAAATCCTAAAAACGTGACAGAACTGAACATCACCCTTTTTTGTGGCCTAATAGAGATTCCTTGTCCATTGTAAGATTGGAATCCAAAGATCACTTAGCCCCTTTCATCCTACACAAATACCACCATTATTCAAAGAATAAAATATCCTTCCACATTTAGTTTCAAACCTATACTAGTTGTACTGTATCTAACCCATAACCCTTGGTTAGGATTACCTCCTCCCTGAGGGTCATGATCAATCCTCAAGAGAATCCTCTTAAATGAGGATAATGAAACCCTTCCTGGGGTGAAAACACCATGGTTTTCCATAATTTATTTTATGAAAACCTGAATATGTGTTTGAGAGCTAGGCCTTAATTCTATCACATTGTTCTTTTCCCCCAAAAGAACCCAACACACCATAGCATAAACCTTGTTTCATATTTTTATCTTAGTACCATGCTGCTCATCCCCCCAAAACAAGGTCGTAATAAACTCTTAAGGTGAGTCCCCATTCAATATATTCTCTATGCTCTGCCCGAAACTTCCCAGAATGGTACTCTCTCCTTAATCTTTAATGTAGAGATTCCAAGATGATTTATATCCAGGGAAGTAAGAACACATACAATGTAACACCTGAAAAATACCCTTCTTCTAAAAATTATCATCTGTTTGGTATCACCATGTTCCTCAACTGCCAATCCATGAATTTATTCTTCTTATGTATCTATTTGCATCATATCTTTCACATCCACTAATTAGACTCATGGTTATAATGAATCATCAACTAGTAATCCTTCCCACTGAAGCATTTGGGTAATGAATCAAAAAAAATAGGTGTCATACGCATCCACTTTATTGATGTTCCAGCGAAGGATCTTATCCTATTACCTAAGTGTTGTGTTTATGAATTTGGGATAAATTTTGGATTCTATTAAGGAGATATTATTAACTTGGAACCATAAAAATGAAAGGCCATCACCAGCCTATTTATTATTCTAGTAACTGATATTGTCTCGACCCAGCACAAAAAGCACCTTCACCTTCATAAAATTCATCTTCTTAATCATGATATGTGAAATAATAGACATAATATTGGTTTGAACAACCTAGAAACTCTATTCGTATCTATATCTATTCTTTATAAATCTCACATATAAATAATTCACTTTTATAATGTCCCATTCTAGCCTCACATGAATTCTCTTCATATCTTCAAAAAACTACTTAAATTAATACTCATTCCTTTATCCCATTCATTATTCTCTTCAAAGAATCATAGTGTAATCCCCCCCCCCGGTTAGCATCCTTGATGAATGCCTTTATGATTTTTTTTCAATATCATTCATGGTTTCCTTAGGTTTCTAGATTAATGAGAGGATTTTCATTAGAATTGATGTAAGTAAAATATTCAATAGTTTTATCCTTCCCCCAAATGATAGAAAGTAGATATTCTATTTGGAAATGTTCCCATTGATATGAATAATGACTCATTAAAATAAAACCATCCTTACTTTTCCATTTGAAATGGGTTTCCTAGTATACTCTATTGGCAGGCTTCACCATTGACTTCCAAGCATATCTTGTATGGTTATAGAATGCTTGCTTGGTAAAAAAATTTACATGTAAACAATTATTTTCCCTTGATTTATTTTTTGTATTCTATAGTTGTTGTAGGACACCATAATCATATTTAATCCATTGATGAAACTTTCCTACCATGAAAAATGAATTAAATGTTGTTAGAGGTTATGAAATGAGAAACCATTCTGGCTGTAAACCTATATTTTATTATGGAATGATCTTCCTATCTATCGTGCCACATTAGATGTTCCTGGTGAGATCCACCTATTACTCTATAACCCCTCTTGGTTCATATTAGATTATAATATTTAATGAGATCTAAATGGGGATATATATAGAAGATCACGATGTGGATCACATAAATATGCTACAGATATCTTCATCCTGACATGCCCCTGACTTATCAAACTATGATGCCTTTAAATTTCAGTTCAAGTATTAACTCAAAATCCAATATCAATCCTTTATTATTCCTTCATTTCCCCTAGTCCTTTGGTGGTATGTGTTTCATCTTCTAAAACCCTTCATCCCTTATTTTTTTGATTTATCTATTGGAATAAAGAGATCAATTGATGGTGATCCATGAAAAGTTTCACTTCTTTTCTCCTTGGTTTCCTTTATGTTCATCATCTGGAGAAGGTAGAGGCAATGAAATTGGTTGGTTTAAGGAATATTGGGATGAGTGGTTGAGAGAAATTTCTGGGTTCTTGGATATTAAGGATTAAGTTACCCATAACGCCTCAACTCAAACCATTGAGTTCGATCATTAGAGACATAAGACCTCATGTGAACCTCCCAATCAATGGATTAAGGTTATATCATCAATGGATTAAGGTTATATCATCAATCCTCCAATGATAAAAGGTATCATAAGATGATTCAATAAAACTTACCCATTGAATGCTAATTGTTAATGGTAGATCCCTATTCGATCAAGAAATTATGAAAACATGCTAGATTCTTTGTCCATCTATAAAGAAAAAAAATTAATAATTAGATATTCAAGGAAAACATATATCCAATATATATCTATATTCATTTAACAAAGAAGAATAGATAAATGGCATGGGTCTAAGAAGATCTTATCGCTCAAATGCCACTAGATTGGTCAAAGGATGATGGATCAAGGGGAGATGGATGGGAGAGCTTTAGAGACTAGGAGGGAGATCTATAATTTAAAATAGGCACATGGGGGTCATATTTGGGTGTAGGAGGTTAAAAAAACACATACAATTAAACCCCATAAGGTTTATTAATTTCACCCTTGGGAAGGTCACACTAACCAATCTATTATAGGAGGATTCAATTGTGAAACAAGAATAAATCACTTATTCTAGTGATGAGTGACATTGGGAAATTATTTGTGTGAAAGGAATGACACTTGAGAAATTTTTTATTATGTAATGGGTTCATGCTTATAGATTTTCTTAGGTGTATTTATAAAGGAAGGAACCAATAGTACTTCATGTGAGAGACATATACATTGTTCATGGGGTGTATAAACAATTGATTTGGTGTGAGCCAATGATCATTGGGATAATTTAGTGTTTGTAGTAAACTGGAACATGAGTGTTTCATGGTTGCAAGTGTAGTCACTAACTATGGAGCATATCCATTGGAACTCTGGTGTTGTGGTGAAGGATAATTGATATAGCTGTAAATTGGAAGCATAGATAAGGGATATCTAATGGTGGGGATAACAATATCAAATTCTTATGAAAATTATTATTATTACACCAACCTTTGGAATAATGGGATGGAATCATACAACACTGATTGATTTGCAATGAATCAAGATGCTTTTTATGTATCTTTTATAAAGTTTTTGTCTTGGGATCTATGTTTTTGGGAAAATGACTAAGTGAATTTTTAAAATGATTCAAGTGTTTTTAAATGTTTCTTATAGGGTTTTCACTGATTTTAAATAATTAAGATTGTTGGGTCATGAACTTGCCTTTAATTTTAAAAAAAAAGGAATTATGGTTTTTTGAAAGAGTGTTTGGAACTAATTTATTTATTTTAAAAGGGTGTGTTATTTTAAAGAGGAATTTGTGTAAATGGTTTGTTTTTTAATGGGATTTAAAGTGTGATTTTTTAAATAGTTTTCAAATGACATTTGAACTGTAGTTTTTTTCATAATCTTTTACATTTATATTTTTATAGAATTAGGAAAACCATTACATTGTATCAATATTTTATGTATTTATTTTGTTAAATACTAATATCAATGAATCAAATAGTATGGATATGAATAAATAATGGGTGGATTCTAATCGTTTGACAATAGAGTATGAAGATGGAGTGAAAGAGTTCATCATGTTTGAAAAAGATCATGCATATGACCATTCTCAAATACTTTGTCTATGTTTAAGCCGTTTTTATTCAAGACAATTTAGTCCATAGAAGTTGGAAGAACACTTGATCTCTCATGGAATAGATTGAAGTTATAAATGTTGGAATAAACATGGGGAAAAGGTGAATGTATCTAGTGGCTGGGATAACAGTGTGTTTTATGGATCATATGATATGATTAAAAGTGTGGACAATGAAGAAGACCATATTGAGGACGTGATTACAGATGTGAATGATGATGAAGATCATACTGAGGAAATGACACAGATAGTTTAATATAAACTTCAAAATTTCCCAAAATTGTTTGATTAGTTAAAGATTTTTTCAAAGATGCCTTTTTATGGTGGTTGCACTGAATATACAGCATTTTCAACCATACTGAAGCTGTATAATTTGAAAGTAAGCAATGGATATTGTGATTCCATTTTTACAGAATTACTTTCTCTCTTGAATGAAATGATACCAGAAGATAATTAGATCCCGATCTGAATATACAATGCCAAACGAATGATACGTTCGATGGGTATGATCTATAAACGAATACACGCCTACTTGAATGATAGTATACTATTTCGCAAGGACCGAAAATCACTTAGAGAATGCCCAAAGTATTGTGGTTCTCAATAAAATAAAGATTAATACATTCCTACAAAATTTTTATGGTACTTTACAATCATTCCAAGGTTTAGGCACCTATATGGAAGTGAGGAGACCATAGGGAAATTGACATGGCACGTAGACAGAAGAAATAAAGATGGGAAACTACGTCACCCAACAGACTCTCCTCAGTAGAAGAAAATCGATCATGAGTATCCTGATTTTGGAAACGAGCCGAGAAACCTTTGTCTTGCATTATATACAGATGGAGTGAATCCTTTTGGTTTTCAAAGTATCGCTCATAGTATATGGTCAGTTATGTTGTTAAATTATAACTTTCCACCATGGTTATGCATGAAATGAAAACACATCATGCTATCTATGCTTATATTAGGACCGAAACAACTAGGTAATGATATTGATGTTTATTTGGCTCCATTGATCAAGGATTTGAAATTATTGTGGGATTCAGGTGTCACATTGTATGATTATTATAGAAATTAATATTTCAAATTGAGATTCATATTGTATGGGATGATAAATGAATTTCATAATTATGGAAATTTTTCAGGATAAAGCATTAAAGGAAGTCATAGGTGTCCTGACTGTGAACAAGGTACATTGTCAATTAGGTTGAAACATTCATCGAAAACTGTGTTTCTAGGACATCACATATTTATACCCCGACAACATAAGTACCGATCTTGGATGACATAATTGAATGGAACTTTAGAAGAATGTAAAACACTATCTCCACTAATAGGTGATCAACTGTTTGATAAAGTAAAAGATATGGACACTGCTTTCGTTAAACCATTTTTGAAAACCTTACGAAAACCAGTTGTAAGAAGAGATTAGTTTTTTTTTGAATTACAATACTATAATTTTTTTTACATTATACACTTTCTTGATGTTATGCATGTTGAAAAAAATTTATGTGACAGTGTCATCAGCATGTTGATAAATTCACCCGGCAAAACAAAGGATGGGATTAAGGCTAGGTTTGACATGGTTGACATGGGAATATGAGAAGAGTTGTCGCTAGTGAAGGGTGAAAAATGAAGTTTTGTTCCTCCTGCTACTTACACTCTTTCTAGGAAGAAGATATATCAGTTTTGAAACTTCTTGAATGATGTAAAGGTTCCATAGGGTTATTCATAGAATATCAATAACATCGTGTCAATTACCGATTTAAAGCTAAAGAGTCTGAAATAACATGACTGAAACATTTTGATTTAAGACATAATTACTATATATTTATGTTTCATTTTTTCCAGTAATGTACATTATAAATTAACGAAGCTTTGTTTCTTATTCAAAGTTATATGAAGCAAAGTTATAGACCTGACGAAATTGTCAAGTATGGAAAGAGAAATTGCCATCATATTATATGAATTGGAAATGTTCTTCCGACCAACATTCTTTGATATGATGGTTCATTTAATGGTTCAATTGGTGAGAAATATTTTACTATGTAGTCCTATACACTAGAGATGGATGTACCCTATTGAACAGTATATGAATAATTTGAAAGGGTATGTCAAAAATCAAAGTTGACCAGAGGGTTGTATTGCAGAGTGATATATTTTTGAGGAAGCGGTTGAATTTTGTACTGAATACCTATCTAGTGTGGAAATAATTGGTCTATTAAAATCTCATCACACTAGGCTACTTGTGGGTGAAGGAATTTCAGGAATAGAGGTTGTCACAATCAATATTATAGATTGGGATCAGGCCCACCTTTACATTTTTTATAATAGTTTGGAGGTTGACCCATATATCAAAACCCAAAAAGAAATTATTAGGAATTTCAATCCATCAAGGGATAAAAAATGGATAAAAAATACATATAATTGACAGTTTATAGGATGGTTTTAGGGCCATATATTTAAGGAGTTAGATGAAAATTTGGACATAATTTCAGAATGACTTCGATGGCTATTCGGAGGAACAAGTGTGTATGTATTATCTTAAAATGATTATATAATTAATGGTTATACATTATATACTAATGAAAATTATGAAGACAATACCATACAAAATAGTGGAGTTACACTTATGGCTTAAGTAATGCATATTTCTGGTACTAAGGATAGAAATTCAATTTATGTGAATATGTCATACTTTGGTATCATCAAAAAAATATGGGATTTGGTTTATATGAATTTTCAAGTGTCAGTTTTTTAATGAAAGTGGGTTGATAATGGGAGTTATGTTAAAATAGATGATTTGAGATTCATGAAAGTTGATTTCAGTAAGGAAGGGTACAAAGAAGAATCGTTTATAATGGAATCCAAGTAAGTAAAATTATTTTATATTACAGATCCCGCAAATCAAAGGTGTTCAATTATTCTGTTATGGACCCAAACCACTAAATGTTCATATGAAAATTCAATAGAGGTTGACCCTTTAATTGGTAAGTCGCAATAATTTCACAGTGATCCCAATTTAGATGGTGTTTTTTATGTTAGAGGAGAACACAATGAAGGGATTTGGATAGTCGATAGAGGGATAAAATCCCTTAATCCTTTAAAAAAATATAGTTCAATAATCAGGTTATATTCTTTTGTAATATACATTGTGTTACCTTATGCTATTATCTATTACCTACTGATTTTATGTAATATAAATTAAATGTTAAACTGCCTCTATAGATAATGACTTATGCACATGATGATGCTCCCATTCCTGAGGCACAATAGGTCTCTCAACCTGCTACTGCTCGTAGTGCAGAGGAACAATAGGTCTCTCAACCTACTACTTCTCATAGTATAGAGTACCAATAGGTTTCTCAACCTGTTGTTGATGCTGCTCCCAGTGCATAGGTACAACCACCATCTGCACATGTTGATGCTAGCTCTCTAGAGGAACATATTGATGATGTTGAAACAGAGAAAATAGTAGGCAAAGAAACACTGGAGACACAGAAAAAATAGGAGTGTCGTAGTTTGATGGTGTTAGCAAAAATCCTTGAGGAAAAAGAAAAAGACATCAAATACGAGGTCAGATGGAATAAGTGAGGCTAGAATGTTAACCCCAACAAGGTCATGTTCCATAGTTACATTGGAATTGTCACTTGGAAACATGTATCAATTAATGTATAGTCGTGGCACCATGTTGTCACCGAGCTTAAGACACTGATGTGGGGAGATATTATAGTAACATTATGATATCATTTCTTTAATTTACTAAAAAATAAAATAATTAAACATTGACTTACTCTTCATCATCTCTTATTGATTGCATTTATAGTGGATGACTCACACAAGGACTATGTATTAAGGTTTTATAAAAGGATTCACAAAGGATTTTGAAAAATTTTAATGAGATGTGAGCTTAAATATACTGAATAGAAAATAAACTCACACCTACCTTCTATTTATGCACACCTAATAACCCAAGGAGTGTGAGATGCGTTTACTATCCATCGTGTGGAGCATTATTTTTTAGTACATTGTTTTTGTTAATATGTTGTTTGATGATATGTGTATTCATCACTTTGATTTAAAGTTTTTATTTATGAAACAACAATTGAGTGTTGAAAATAAGGAACGAGTAGAAAAACCAGCATACCCCTATCATAAATCAAGAATGGGGTACACTTTACTTAAAAAAATTGGTACATATTTTAAATCTACCGTAATAATTTTATGTGATATAAAAAAATGAAATAACTATGTTACTCTATTTATATACAGATTGATGAATCCAAATCCAAAGTCACTTCCATCCCATGCTATGTTCTATGTAAGGAGGCACGTGTGAATAAATATGGGGTACTAAATGATGAAAACACACAAAAAGTGTGGTAAAAATGTGTAAGTATGACATAATAAGTATTTGTTTTGCTTTAAATTGATATTACATTACAATGATTACTTATTTTCCTATATTTTATATTTTACATAGTCACATTAATCAATAAAATCGAAACTAGATGCAGACATACTTTCAGTGGCCTTGAAGTAGGAAGAAAAGTATGGTCGTGTTAGAGGTACAGGTTGTGGGGTGACACCCCAAACATTTTTTTAGGCAAAAAAAATAATAGGGGGATCAACGTGAAGAAATAAAAATGATTAGAGAAATAATATTTATCCTTGAAGAACATATGAAATTTTAGAGAGAGTTCATGGCAAATTTGATGGTGGGGGGAAAAGATAAGAAACAACTCAAGAACAACTAGTGTGTAAAGATCTCGTCCCACCACCCACTAGCTTTAAGGTGATCCATTCCCATAAAAAACCTGTCTTAACTAAGATAATCAATATTCTAATAATTGTTTCTATGAATTTTGAATCAGATATACACTGATACCTTTTTTTACTAATACTTTAAAAGGTGAAAATGACTGTGGTTTATATCTATCAACACCCACCCATCACCTTGTAGCGAGGGTTACAGTGTTCAATATCCATAACACCATGCTATATAATATACCACTTCCAACATTTCATGTAAAAGTGTTGATTAATGTAGCCCATGATCTAAGCATCGAGATACTTATTACAATTGATGATGAAGATATTCATAATGTCAAACAAGCTCTTGTAACATTCATCACATGGCTATCACAGCTTGTAAAGAAACATGTCGAAAAGGAGGTATTCATTTACAATTTATTTTTCAAGATAAACCTTTATAATTTAATGAAAAAAGGTTGGAACTGATGAATGTTATTACAGAATGGCACAAGGAAGGGGGTGAAAAGAAATAATGACTTAAAACCATCTCAAGGATCAACCAACTGATCGAAATGATCTACCAAAAGCAACCTAAACCCATATATTCTATATTTGAACCTATTATCATTGTAGGATCATGTGAATATGAAGTTGAAAAATTGTGGTACTCGCACAATTATTTTTTATTAAAATATGTATAAAGGGTAAGATCCAGATTTCATTAGTGTTGACAATGTAAGTGAAATCCTAATGTATGATTGTCTAGGTGGATCAATTGTAAATGTATACATGAGGTATTTTTTCATGATTTTATTTTCCAAACAACGATATAAAATGATAATTATGACTAAATATATTCCATATTTTTCATAGGTGTATATATGAGAAAAAAAATGAAGGAAGTTACCCATGAAGAAAAATTTGAACTCATTAGTCCTCACATCACCTATACAGAACAAAAAAAATATAATCCTAGAAAGAGGGTGAAATAGTGGTAGGCCTACTCAAATTGTTTAATAGAAAAAATACGGGTGACAGACTCTTTATAATACCAACAATGCAGGGGTTAAACTCTACAATTTAATCATATCAAATATATTTTAATTTCTTTCATTACATATTCCTTTTTGTGTTTTTAGGAAGCATTAGATGCTCATTATGGTCAATTTGGATACTCCAAAGATTTATTTCTTGGATTCAATGCATAGATATCCAACAAACCGACCACACATGATGGAATTTTTAAATTTATAATACTCTATAGCCAACATTTTAGAACTAAACATCTAGTTATATAATTTATATTATATTTTAATGAGGATTCTATTATGATAGGGAGGCACGTGAATATCATCTACATCATGGAATGAGTCCGGGGGAAAAGAACAAGAAACATCACAAGTACTACGACTAGATACAAATCAAGGTATATAAAATAAGATTTTGCTATCCAAACACATATAAAAAAATTACTTATTTTTCTCAATGTTTCTACAGTGTCTGAAACAAAAAAAAATTCTAAAGACTTCGGTTATTATGTTTGTAAATTTATGAAAGAGATCATATTCTATGAACAAACCAACATTCCTAAAGAGGTATTTTTGAATATATTTACTATTTCATTTAAAATATTTATTAATCCTTTGTGTATTTATAATTTTTTAGTGATACCATGATTATAAAAAATAATCATATTCACAAGGTGAGATATATTTGTTTATAAATTAATGGTTAGAATACCTGATGGAAGAATGTACACAAATAGCATGATGATGTGATTGGTATGACTCAAAGTGTCTATTTTTTTTTAAATTGTCAGTATTTTTAGTAAAAAGAATAATTGTCATACTTAAAACTGAGAAAATGCATTAGGATTGTTTTGATACATTTGGAAAATGATCCATAAGTCGTTTTTTTCATGTAGTAATCAACCTCAACTAAATCAGACGCATGATGTGACCGTTATGACTTTAAGTGTATATTTTTATAATAAATTAACAATAAATTTAGCAAAAAGAACAAGTGGGATACTGAAAACTAAGAAAATGAATTCATATTGTTTTAATAATTTAGAAAAATAATCCATTAGTCATTTGTGGCATGTAGAATTAACCACACCTCAATCTGACGAATGGTGTTACCAATATGACTAAAAGTGTCCATTACCAGTTTAAAATTGACATTTTAGCTCAAAACGCATCACTCATTGAAAACCAAGAAAAATAACTCTTATTGTATTCATAATTTATGATAATAATTCATAAGTTCTTTTTACATGTATGAAGTTGTCTCATGTAAAATCAATACACGATACGATGGGTATGACTCAAAATGTGTGTTTCTGGTTTGAAATAATATTTTACTAAAAAAATACAAATAGCATACTAAAAACTTATAAAATTCATTCTAATTGTTTTGATACTTTAAGAAAAATATCTATAAGTCATTTTTGACATGTATTAATCAACCTCACCTCAATTCGATGCATAGTGAAACTGTTATGACTCAAAGAGTCTCTTTTTATTTAAAATTGACATTAATTTTAGTAAAAAAACACAACCGGTATACTGAAAACTGAGAAAAAACATGCGTATTGTTTTGATAATTTAGGAAAATTATCCATGAGTTATTTGTGACATGTATTAATCAACACCACCTCATTGAAATGCATTATGTGACCGGTATAAATACAAATGTGTCTTTTTATTTAAAATAGACATTAATTTAAGTAAAAAAGAACAATTGACATACTGAAAACTAAGAAAATACATTCGGATTGTTTTGATACTTTATGAAAATGATCCGTGAGTCATTTTTGACATTTAAGAATCAATATCACCTCAATCTGACACACAGTGTGACCGGTATGACTAAAAGTGCATGTTATCAGTTTAAAATTTATATTTTAGCTCAAAACGTGTCACTCACTAAAAACAAATAAAATGATTTCTGATTGTATTAATAATTTAGTAAAGTGATTCTTAAGTCCTTTATGATGTGTATGAAGTAGTCTCACATAAAATTGATGCATCATGTGACCAGTATGACTCAAAAATCATGTTTTTTGTTTGAAATGATATTTTAGTAAAAAACAAAACTGGAATACTGAAAACTGATAAAACACAATTGGATTGTTTTAATAACTTATAACAATGATCCATGATTCATTTTTGATGTTTATGAATCAAACACACCTCAATCCTATGAATGGTGTGACTGGTATAAATCCAAATGTGTTTTTATTTAAAATTGACATTAATTTAAGTAAAAAGAACAAGTGACATTCTAAAAAATGAGAAAATATATTTAGAATGTTTTGATACTTTAATAAAATGATCCATGAGTCATTTGTGATGTTTAAGAATCAACCGAACCTCAATATGATGCATGGTGTGACCAGTATGACTAAAAGTGTCCATTATCAGTTTAAAATTGACATTTAGCTCAAAATGTTTCACTCATTAAAAAGCAAGAAAACACCCTCTAATTGTCTTCATGATTTAAGATAGTGATTCGTAAGTCCTTTGTGATGTGTATGAAGCAGTCTCACCTCAAACCGACACATGATGCAATCTGTAAAACTCAAAATGGGTGTTTCTAGTTTGAAAAGATATTTTAGTAAAAAAACACAATTTTCATACTGAAAACCAAGAAAACCCATTCAGATTGTTTTGATACTTTAGAAAAATGATCCATGAGTAATTTTTGATGTGTAGGAATCAACCACACCTCAATCCGACAAATGATGTAACCATTTTAAATCCAAATGTGTCATTTAAATTTGATATTAATTTTAGTAAAAAAACAAGAGACATACTCAAAACCAATAAAACCCATTTTGATTGTTTTGATATTTTAGGAAAATTATCCATAACTCATTTTTGATGTGTAAGAATCAACCCCACCTCAATATGACACACAGTGTGACTAGTATCACTCCAAATGTGTCTTTTTTATTAAAAATTGACATTTTATTAATATATTCTTTCATATTAATGTGTAATTTATTTATTTATATTATTACTAACATATTTTTTTCTTATATAGGTGGAAACTTTTTATTGAGTTTGGATTATTTTTTCAGCAACTAATACCATGGGCAGACATTTTTGAGAGGGGATCATGGATGTCAAAGGATTAAACATTAATGTTTTTAACTTTTTATTGAATAATTGTAAATGTAATTATATAAAACATTATTTTAAATGTATATAGAATTGTTTTTCGAACCCTTGTGCACGTTTCTTTGTTCTTGTGTGCACTGTGTAGGTGGTGTGTGTGTTTTCTGTGTAGGTGTTGGTGGGTGTGCTGTTATATAAATAGCACATCACAGGCAGCTATGCCTTTATGAGCGCTATTTTTAGCGCTGATAAAGGCCCGCTTTATCAGCGCTATTTAGTACGTTGATAAAGGCCTTCTTTGTCAATTATATTATGAGCACTGATAAAGTGGTCCTTTATCAGTGATTTTTTAGCACCGTTAAAGGGGACCCCCCCCCATCTTCACTGAGATTAACAGCACTTTTCTAGCACTATTAAAAGAATTTTCTAGGGCTTTTAAAATCACTATCTATATTAGTATATCTTCTAGTATATAAATACTCTTCCAAAGTGAAATTATCACCCAATAAAACCAATCTATATAAGAATATCTTCATGGTGGAAGTGATCTTCATGAGATCATTAATCACACAAACCCTCTTAGATACCCTCTCAAGTGATCTATAAATATAAGGGGATAAATTTAAATGGGAAAGAGTGATAAACACTTCCCTTAGTGGTCATTATCTCACATCACCACTTACATAATCACTATCCTATAATAGAAAGAAGAATATGATGATCAACATGAATTTTAGATCTCCAAGAAATATTAGAGCTTCATTCCTCAGTTATGGACTTGCAGGTTTTCCCTTCATCTATCACTACTAAATATAGTGCTTTTAAAATCACTAGAAAATGCTTTTAATAGTTCTATAAAAGCGTTGATAATATCGGTGAAGATAAAGGGGGGTTCCCCTTTAATAGCGCTATTTTCAGCACTGATAAAGGACCACTTTATCAGTGCTTTAATTAGCACTTATAAAGGCCTAGCTTCCTGTGATGTGCAGTTTATATAACAGTACACCCACCAGCACCTACATAGAAAACACACACACCACCTACACAATGCACAACTCACACAAGGGTTTGTAAAACAATGTTTTATGCATTTCAAACAATGTTTTATATAAATACATTTACAATTATCCAACAAATAGTTAAAAACATTAATGTTTCATCCTTTGAAATTCTTGATCCCCTCTCAAAAATGTCCTCCCATGGTATTAGTAACCAAAAAAATCGTCCCAACTCAATAAAAAGGTTCCAACTATATAAGAAAACAAATATTATGTTAGTAATGCTATAAAGAAATAAATTAAACATTAATATGAAAGAATACATTAATAAAATGTCAATTTTTAATAAAAAATACACATTTGGGGTTATACAGGTCACATCGTGCATCGTATTGAGGTGGGGTTGATTCCTACACGTCACAAATGAGTTATGGATCGTTGTCTTAAAATATCAAAACAATCTGAAGGGGTTTTCTTGGTTTTGAGTATGTCCCTTGTTTTTTTACTAAAATTAATATCAAATTTGAATGACATGTTTGGATTTATACCAGTCACATTGTTTCTCAAATTGAGGTGTGGTTGATTTTTACATTTCACAAATGACTCATGGATCATTGTTCTAAAGTATCAAAACAATATTAATGGGTTTTCTTGGTTTTCAGTATGACAGTTGTGTTTTTTTACTAAAATATAATTTCAAACCAGAAACACCCATTTTGAGTCATAGTGGTCGCATCGTGTGTCAGTTTGATGTGAGAATACTTCATACACATCATAAAGTACTTATGAATCGCTCTCCTAAATTATGAATACAATCAAAGTATGTTTTCTTATTTTTTAGTGAGTGAAACGTTTTGAGATAAAATATCAATTTTAAACTGATAATGAACACTTTTAGTCATACTGGTCACACCGTGTGTTGAATTGAGGTGAATGTTATTCCTACACATCACAAATGAGTCATGGATCATTTTGTTAAAGTATAAAAACAATCTGAATGTGTTTTCTTGACTTTAAGTATGTCATTTGTTCTTTTTACTTAAATTAATGTCAATTTTAAATAAAAACACATTTGGATTTATACTGGTCACATCGTTCGCCGGATTGAGGAGTGGTTGATTCCTAAATGTCCCAAATGACTCACAGATCATTGTTCTATGGTATCAAAACAATTCAAATGTGTTATCTTAGTTTTCAGTATGTTAGTTGTGTTTTTTTACTAAAATATTATTTCAAACCGAAAACACACTTTTTGAGTCATACCACTCATATCATGTGTCGATTTTATGTGAGACTACTTCATACATGTTATAGAGGTCTTAATAATCAATTTCCTAAATTATGAATACAATCAGAAAGAGTTTTCTTGGTTTTTAGTGTGTGAAACATTTTGAGCTAAAATGTAAATTTTAAACTGATAACATACACTTTTAGTCATATCGTTCACACCATGCATCGGATTGAGGTTCGGTTGATTATAACATGTCAAAAATGACTCATTTATCATTTTACTAAAGTATTAAAACAATCCAAATGCATTTTATCAGTTTTCAGTATGTCATTTTTACTTTTTACTTAAATTAATGTCAATTTTAAATAAAAATACACATTTGGATTTATACTGGTCACATCATGTGTTGTATTGAGGTGGGTTTGATTATTACACATCACAAATGACTAATGGGTCGTTTTACTAAATTATTAAAACAATACGAATGCTCTTTCTTATTTTTTAGTATGCTAGATGTGTTTTTTACTAAAATTAATATCAATTTTAAATAAAAAATACAATTTGAGTCATACCGGTCGCACTATGTATCGGATTGAGGTAAGGTTGATTCCTAAATTTTAAAAATGGCTTATATATTGTTTTCCTAAAGTATAAAAACAATCTAAATGTTTTTTCTTAGTTTTTAGTATGTCAGTTGTGTTTTTTTAATAAAATATCTTTTCAAACTAGAAACATGCATTTTGAGTCATACTGGTCGCATCATGCGTCAGTTTGACATGATACTAATTTATACACATTGAAAATAACTTATGAATCTTTTTCCTAAATTATGAAGAAAATCAGAGCAAGTTTTCTTGGTTTTCAGTGAGTGATGAATTTTAAGCTAAAATGTCAATTTTAAACTGATAACGGGGCACTTTTAGTCATATCGGTCACACCGTTCATCGGATTGAGGTATGGTTGATTCCTACACATCACAAATAACTGATGTGTTTTTTCCCTAAATTATCAAAAAAATCCAATTGTGTTTTCTTAGTTTTTAGTATGTCATTTTTTCCTTTTGCTAAATTTATTGTTAATTTATTATAAAAATACACACTTAAAGTCATAGCAGTCACACCATGTGTCATAATTAGGTGTGGTTGATTTCTACACATCAAAATGACTTATGGATCATTGTCCTAAAGTATCAAAACAATCTTAATGTGGTTTCTCAGTTTTTAGTACGGAACTTGTTTTTTTAACTAAAAATACTGACAATTTTAAATAAAAATAGACACTTTGAGTCATACCGGTCTCATCTTCAAGCTATTTGTGTACATTTTTTAATCAGGTATGCTTCCCATTCATTTATAAATAAATATTTCTCATCTTTTGAATAGGATTCTTTTCAAAAATCATGGTATTACTGAAAAAATATAAATACACAAAGGATTAATAAATATTTTAAATGAAATAGTAATTAACTTCAAAAATACCTATATAAGGATGCTGGTTTGTGTTTTACCTCTCGTACCCCTCGTGGTTTAATTTTCATAATCACAATCACTCTCTTATTTATCTAATCTTGTTTTAAGTGTTTTTGGATGATAGGCATAATTTCAGGTTGCCAAGGAATTAGGCCAAGAAAGCCAGAAGGCAAATGGACTGATTTTCAGTCCACCGGCCAATCGGTGGATGCCCACCGGCCAGCCGATGGAGCCTGGACAGAAGGCATCCCCTCTGTCCAGACCACCGGCCAACCGGTGTCCCACCACCAGCCAGTCGGTGGAACCCAGACAGAATGGGTCAGCTACTGCCTCAGCACCGGCCAACCGATGGCCTCCTCACCGGCCAGCCGGTGGTGCCTGAGCCCGAGCCCTCTCCCTTTTTCAAAGCACCGGCCAACCGGTGGCCTAGCACCAGTCAGCCGGTGGAGCCAGTCAAACTAGCCGTTGGGCTTTGACCAGACTTGTCCACTTGCCTCCCAACGGCTCCGAAGGCCTCTCCAACGGCTCCGAATCCCCCCAAAGGCCATATGAGGGTTCCCCCTCTATAAATAAAGGACTAGGAAGCCCCGGAAATGTACGGAAGCCCACGGGAACATTTGTCGATCATTTGGCGAACCTCCGGCGCATTCCTTCAAGGATCCCCAATTGCTCCAACTCAATTCCAAAACCAAGGAGCACCACTATAGAAGCTTGGGAGTGCCCTTCATCATCACCAATCAATCCTTTGGCGCCCAAGGCTTCTCCCATTACGGTTTTTCATTATTTATCATTTTGAGCTTTATTTTGGGCTTGTGCCTACAAACCCCTCTTTCTATCATCTCCCTTTCATTTGGGTTTTCACACCACCTTCAAGGTGTGAAGAGGTTAGTCAAGCCTTCCCTTTAAAAGGCTTGAGTCATAGGTGAGCTAGCCTTCACCTGTAATAAGGCTAGTGGGTTCTTGCTCAACCATTGAAAGCAAGTGGGTTCTTGCATAACCATTAAAAGCAAGCTGTAATAGGTTCTAGACTAACCTTAAAGTCTAGTGGGTTTCTTGCTAAAACCATTAAAAAGCAAGCGGTAGTAAATCTCTCAATGGTTGAGTTGGGAGCGGAGACGTAGGCTTTGGTTTAAGCCGAACTCCGTTATCAATTTTGTGTCTTGCCTCTTTTATTTCCGCTGCACTTTTAACTTTGATTTTAAATTGTTAATTATTTTTTAAAAGGCAATTCACCCTCCTTCTTGCCATCGCTCTCCGCCCAACAATTGGTATCAGAGCCAAAATTTGAGTAATACCTTCACCGGTTTCAAATTCAAGATCCTTTGTGATGGCTTCAACTTCTTTCGCCCCCGAAGGCTATTCTTTGGGTCGTGCTCCATTCTTTGATGGAACCGACTATACTTATTGGAAAACCCGCATGACTAATTTTCTTAGAAGTATTGGTTATCCTATATATAAAATTGTCATGCATGGTTATTCTCTTTCTTCTCCCGATGAATCCAAATGGACTCAAGACGATATTAAAAATTTCGAGCTTGATGGCAAAGCCATGAACGCTCTTCATTGCGGCCTTGATCGTAATGAGTTCAATCGAGTTTCCACATGCACTTCATCTCATGAAATCTGGAAACTATTGGAGGTTACCCATGAGGGGACCAACAATGTCAAGGACACTCGATTGGATATGTTCCGTCAAGATTTTGAGTCTTTCACCATGCACCCACATGAATCAATAACTGAAATGTTTACGCGTTTTACTGATGTTTGCAATGGGAGAAAGTCCCTTGGAGATGATGTTTCTACAGAAACGATGGTCAAGAAGATCCTTTGGATCCTACCAAGCACATGGGCACCAAAAGTCACGGCAAGAAGCAAAAGACATCAAGAACATGCCGGTCGAAGAGCTCATCGGATCCCTCATGACCTACGAGATCACCATGAGGAGGCAAGCTGAAAAGGAAGGCAAACCGATCAAAATTCCAAAGAACATCGCCTTCAAAGTTCAACAAGAAGAAAGATCCTCCTCCTCATCGTCTTCCTCTTCAAGAGGCGATTCAGAAATGGAGAATCTTGCCCGCAAAATGCACAAATTCATGAAGAAGCACAAAAAGAAGAAATCCCGCAAGGCTCAACCCAACGAAAAATCCGAGCCCGAGGTAACATGTTACGGGTGTGGCAAGAAAGGCCATTACAAGCCCGATTGTCCACTCAACAAGAAAAAGGCCAAGCAAAAGGAAAAGAAGAAGGCATTAAAGGCCACATGGAGTGATAGCTCCACATCCTCCTCCTCCTCCTCCTCAAGTGACAACGGTAAAAAATGCCTAATGGCATTTCATGAGGTATCCTCTTCCGACTCCTCATCCTCTAGTTCTTCAAATTCTTTCAATCATTTATCTTACGAGGATCTCCAACATGCTAGAGATCAATTGGAGGAAGGTTTTCACGAACTTTCTTCCAAATTTGTTGCTTTAAAAAAGAATTTCAAAAAACTTTCTTCCGAAAAGGAACAACTTTTCAAAGAAAAGTAGGAGTTGTCCCTCAAGATCCAAAACCTTCCCGATGTTGATTCTATGGAATCAACAATCAAAGATTTAAGGGAATCTCTTGCCAAGTTCACCCAAGGTGAACAAAATTTGACCAAATTGCTAGGTTCTCAACGTTCGGCTAGAACCACCGAAGGGCTTGGCTATTCCAAGCAAGCTTCCTCTTCCCATGCTCCAACTATTTTTGTAAGGGGGAGCTCCCAATTTAAATTTTGCAATTATTGCAAAAAACCCGGGCACTTAATTTATGAGTGCGATTGCAAAAATGCCCGGTATGGAAGGCCCAAAACTATTTTCTTTAATGATGAATTTCATAGGAGAAGACCCGCCACTAGACAAGTATGGATTGAAAAATCCCTTTTAGCGAGTCTCATCGGACCAAAATTTGTCTCGGTTCCAAAATCCTCTCCCCGGTGATTTGTTGTTTTTATTTAGGGGGAGTTAGGATCGTTTAAGCTTTTTTGCGTTTTTCAATTCAAAACTTTCAATTCAAAACTTTCAATTCAATTTCAAAAATTTCAATTGGTTTAAAAACTCTATCTTGTTTTTCAATCCTTTCCCTCAATCAAGTTTTATGCCCCGTGCTATTTTGATAATCACAAAGGGGGAGAAATTATTGGTTGATTGGGGGAGAAATCCTTCTCTCATGCTTTACTTTTCAATCTTTTACATTGCTTGTTTTGGTGATTGTGATCATAAAAATAGGGGGAGATTGTTGTACCTCTCGTACCCCTCGTGGTTTAATTTTCATGATCACAATCACTCTCTTATTTATCTAATCTTGTTTTAAGTGTTTTTGGATGATAGGAATAATTTCAGGTTGCCAAGGAATTAGGCCAAGAAATCCAGAAGGCAAATGGACTGATTTTCAGTCCACTGGCCAACCAGTGGATGCCCACCGGCCAGCCGATGGAGCCTGGACAGAAGGCATCCCCTCTGTCCAGACCACCGGCCAACCAGTGTCCCACCACCGACCAGCCAGTGGAACCCAGACAGAATGGGTCAGCTACTGCCTCAGCACCGGCCAACCGGTGGCCTCCTCACCGGCCAGCCGGTGGTGCCTGAGCCCGAGCCCTCTCCCTTTTTCAAAGCACCGGCCAACCGGTGGCCTAGCACCGGTCAGCCGGTGGAGCCAGTCAAACTAGTCGTTGGGCTTTGACCAGACTTGTCCACTTGCCTCCCAACGGCTCCGAAGGCCTCTCCAACGGCTCTGAAGCCCCCCAAAGGCCATATGAGGGTTCCCCCTCTATAAATAAAGGACTAGGAAGCCCCGGAAATGTACAGAAGCCCATGGGAACATTTGTCGATCATTTGGCGAACCTCCGGCGCATTCCTTCAAGGATCCCCAATTGCTCCAACTCAATTACACAACCAAGGAGCACCACCATAGAAGCTTGGGAGTTCCCTTCATCATCACCAATCAATCCTTTGGCGCCCAAGGCTTCTCCCATTACGGTTTTTCATTATCTATCATTTTGAGCTTTATTTTGGGTTTGTGCCTACAAACCCCTCTTTCTCTAATCTCCCTTTCATTTGGGTTTTCACACCACCTTCAAGGTGTGAAGAGGTTAGTCAAGCCTTCCCTTTAAAAGGCTTGAGTCATAGGTGAGCTAGCCTTCACCTGTAAGAAGGCTAGTGGGTTCTTGCTCAACCATTGAAAGCAAGTGGGTTCTTGCATAACCATTAAAATCAAGCTGTAATAGGTTCTAGACTAACCTTAAAGTCTAGTGGGTTTCTTGCTAAAACCATTAAAAATCAAGCGGTAGTAAATCTCTCAACGGTTGAGTTGGGAGCGGAGACGTAGGCTTTGGTTTAAGCCAAACTCCGTTATCAATTTTGTGTCTTGCCTCTTTTATTTCCGCTGCACTTTTAACTTTGATTTTAAATTGTTAATTATTTTTTAAAAGGCAATTCACCCTCCCTCTTGCCATCACTCTCCTCCCAAAAGTTTGTTCATGGAATATAATCTCTTTTATAAATTTATAAACATAATAACCACAGTCTTTATCATTTGTTTGTTTCGAACACTATATAAACACTGATAAAAATAACTAATTTATTTATATGTGTTTGGATAGTGAAATCTTATTATATATACCATGATTTTTATCCAATAGTAGTACTTGTGATGTTTCTTTTCCTTTTCCCCTGGCCTCATTCCATGATGTATATCATATTCATGCACTACCCTATCATAATATAATTCTCATTAAAAGATAATATAAATTATATAACTTGATTTTTAGTTCTAAAATGTTGGATTTAATGTATTACAATTTGAAAAATTCTATCATGTGTGGTTGGTTTATTGGATATCCATGCATTGAATCCAAGAAATAAATCTTTAGAGTATCCAAATTGACCGTAATGAGAATCCAATGTCACCTAAAAACACAAAAAGTAATAAGTAATGGAAGAAATTAAAATATATTAGATATGATTAAATTGTGGAGTTTTACCCCTACATCGTTGGTATTGAGAATAGTATGTCATCCGTATTTTTTTTGTTAAACAATTTGAGCAGTTTTACCACTATTTCACCCTCTTTCTCGGATTCTAGTTTTTTTTCTATAGAGGTGAGGTGAGGACTAACGAATCTAAATTTTTGTTCATGGGGAAATACCTTAAATTTCTTTTCATATATACGCCTGTGAAAAATATGAAATTTATTTAGTCATAATTATGATAGTATATCAGCTTTTGGAAAATAAAATCATGAAAACATACCTCATTTATACATTTACAAATGAGTCGCCTAGCCAATCATACTCCAGGATTTCACTTACATTTTCAACACTAATGAAATTTGGATTTTCCCCTTTGTACATATTTTCATCAAAAAGAATTGTGTGAGTACCACCATCTTTTAACTTCACATTAACATGAGCCTGTAATGATAATAAATTCATATATAGAACATGAGGGTTTAAGGTGCTTTCAGTAGATCGTTTCGATTGGTTGGTTGATCCTTGAGATAGTTTTGAGTTGTTCTTTCTTTTCACCCTCTTTACTATGTCCGTATGTAATAAAATTCATCGGTTCAGGACTTTTTTCATTAAATGTTAAAGTTTTATCATGAAAAATAAATTGGAAATGAATACCTCCTTATCGACATGTTTTTTTACAAGTTGTGATGACCATGAGATGAATATTTCAAGAGATTGTTTGACCTTATGAATATCTTCATCATCAATTGGAACAAGTATCTCAGTGCTCGGCTCAAGGGATATGTTAATAAACAATTTGACATGACCTGTTGGAAGTGGTCTGTTGTGTAGTATGGTGTTCTGGATATTGAACATCATAGCCCTTGCTACAAGGCGATGGGTGGGTGTTGATAGATATAAATCATAGTCATTTTCACCCTGTACAATATCAGTACAGGAAAGGTATCAGTGTCTATCTGATTCACAATTCACATAAAAAATTATTATAACATTTATTACCTCATCTAAGATAGGTTTTTTAGGGGAATGGATCACCTCAAAGATAGTGGGGGTGGGATAGGATCTTTATGCATTGGTTGTTCTTGAGTTGTTTCTTCTCTCCCCCCACCCCCCACACTCCATCAAAATTTCCATGAACTCTCTCTACAATTGAATATGTGTTTTAAGGATAGATATTCTTTCTCTTGTCATTTTTATTTCTTCACTTTGATCCTCCTCTTGTTTTTTTTCTCAAAAAATGTTCGGGGTATCACCCCAAAACCTGCACCTCTAACACGACCATACTTTTTTGCTTGCTTCAAGGCCACCGAAAGTATATCTACATCTATTTTGGATGTTGCTGATTCCTATGACTATATCAGATAGAAAATATAGGAAAATATGTAATAATTTTTATGTAATTTTGATTTAAAGAAAAACAAATATTTTTTATTTCATGCTTACACGTATTTCCCACACTTCTTGTGTGTTTCCATCTATTAGTATCCCATATTTATTTACAGGCGCCTCCTTCCATAACACATGGTGTGGGGTTGAAGTGACTTTGGATTTGGATTCATCAATCTGTATATAAATATAGGAACATATTTATGGTGTTGTTTTATGCCACATAAAATTATTATGGTAGATTTAAAATACGTACCAAGTGAAGTGTATCCCATTCTTGCTTTACAGTAGGGGTACGCTGGTTTTGTTGCTCGTTCCTTATTTTCAGCACTCAGTTGTTGTTTCTTAAATAAAAAAATATCAATAAAAGTGATGAATACATGTATCATAAAACAATATATTACCAAACACAATGTACCTAAAAATACTGCTCAGCACGATAGCTAGTAAACATATCCCATGCTCCTTAGGTTATCAGGTGTGCATAAGTAGGAGGTGGGTGCAGGTTTATTTTCCCTTTAGGATCTTTAAGATATAAACTCATTAAAATTGTGTTAAAGCCTCTTTGAATCCTTCCATAAACTCTTAATACATAGTCCTTGTGTGAGTCATCCACTAAAAAATAACTCTACAAGGGATGATGAAGAGTGAGTCAATATTTCATTATTTTATTTTATAGTAAATTAAAGAAATGATATCATAATGTTACCATAATATCTCCCCACATCAATGTCTTAATCCCAGTGAAAATATGGTTCCATGACTATACATCAATCGGTATGCATTTTTGAGTGAAGATTCCAATGTAAATATTGAACATGGCCTTCTTGGGGTTAACATGATGGCCCCGCTTATTCTATCCAACCTCATATTTGATGTCTTTCACTTTTTCCTTAAGGATTTTTTCTAACACCATCAAACTATGGTGCTCCTGTTTTTTCTATGCCGCTAGTGTTTCATTTCCTACCATTTCCTTGGTTTCAACATCATAAATATGTTTTTCTGGAGAACTAGAATTGGCATGTGCAGATGGTGGTTGTACCATTGCAGTGGGAGTAGCAGCAAAAATAGGTTGAGAAACCAGTTGGTCCTCTGCACTACGAGCAGCAGCAGGTTGAGAGACCTATTGTTCCTCTACACTGTGAGTAGCAACAAGTTGATAGACCTATTGTGCCTTGGGATTGGGAACATCATCATGTGTAGAAGTCATTATCTGTAGAATTGGTTTACTATTTAATTTAGATTATATAAAATTAGCAGAAAACAGATAATAATATAAGGTAAAATGATATATATTACATAAAAAATATAACATGATTATTAAAATTGATTTTTTTAAGGATTAAGGGATTTTACCCCTCTATCGACTATCTAAATCCCTTCATTATGGTCTCCTCTAATATATAATACTCCGTCTATATTGGGACCGATGTGAAATGATTGCGACATCTCAATGAAAGGTCCATCCTCTATTGAATTTTCATCTGACACTTTAGTGGTTTTGGTCGATAACAGAATAATTGACCACTTTTGATTTGTGGGATCTGTAACATAAAATACTTATACTGCATGTGATGTCATTATAAACGGTTTGTCTTTGTACCCTTCCTTACTAACATCAACTTTCATGAATCCCAACTCATCTATTTTAATAGTACTCCTGTTATCAACCCACTTTCATTGAAAAATCAGCACTTGGAAGTTCGTATAATCCAACTCCCATATTTTTTTGATGATTCCAAAGTATGACATATTCGCATAAATTGGATTTATGTACTTATCACCATAAACATGCATCGCTTCAGCCACAATTGTAACTCCACTATTTTTCATGGTATTTTCTTCATCATGTTCATTATTATAGAATGTATAACCATTAATTACATAAGAATTATAAGATAATACATACACACTTGGTCCTCTGGCTAGCCATCAAAGTCGTTCTAAAATTGAGTCCAGATTTTCATCTGAATTATTAAATATATGGTCCTGAAACCATCATATAAACTATTGACTGTGTGTATTTGATATTTATTTTAAATCCCTTGATGTATTCAAATGCCTAAGAATTTCTTTGTGGGTTTCGACGGATAGTTCAACCTCCAAAATTTTATGCAAAATGTAAACATGAGCATGCCCCTGGTCCATAATATTGATTGTTACAACCTATATTCCATAAATTACTTCACCTATAAGATAACCAGTGTGACGAGATTTCGGTAGACCAATGTTTTCCTCACTAGATAGTTATTCGGTACAGAATTCAACAGATTCCTCAACAATATATCGCTTTGCAATAAAACCCTCTGGCCGACTTTGATTTTTGACATACCCTTTAAAAATCTTCATATACCATTCAATGGGGTATATCCATCTATATTTTATATGACCACATAGTCTAATATATCTATCCCCAAGTGAACCATCAAATGAACCATCATATCAAAGAATTTCGGTGGGAAGAACATTTCCAATTCACATAATATGATAGAAATTTCTCTTTCTATACTCATCAATTTCATTGGGTCTACAAATTTGAACCATATAGTTTTGAATAAAAAATAGAGCTTCATTAATGTATAATATAAATTCTTGGGAAAAATACAATGTAAATCTATAGGAATTAGATCTTTCATCAAAACATGGCAGTCATGTGATTTCAGACCCCTTAACTTTAAATCTATCATTTACATGATGTTCTTAATATTTGATGAATACCCCTATGGTACCTTTATGTCATTCAAGAAGTTGTAAAACTAATATCTCTCCTTCTTGGAAAGAGTGTAAGTAGCTGGAGGAAGAAAAGTTCGTTTTTCACCCTTCACTGGTGCCAACTCTTCTCGTATTCCCATATCAACCATGTCCAACCTAGACTTAATTATATTATTTTTTTTTTCTAGGTACATTTAGCAACGTGTCGATGATACTTTCACATACATTTTCTTCAACATGCATAACATCAAGAAAGTGTTTTATGTACAAATAATTCTAGTATGGTTATTCAAAAAAACTGATCTCTTCTTTCAACTGGTTTTCGTAAGGTTTTTCGAAAATGGTTTACCAAAAGTAGTGTCCACGTATTTTACTTTCTCAAACAGTTGACCACCTATTAATGGAGATGGTGTTTTATGTTCTTATTAACTTCTATTGAATTATGTCATCCAATATCGGTACTTATTTCACCAAGGTAGAAATCTGCGATGTCCTATAAATAAGGTTTTTGATGAATGTTTCAACCTAATTGATTGTGGACCTTGTTCGCAGATGGGACACCCATGACTTCCTTTAATGCTATATCCTGACAAATTTCCATAAAGAGGAAAATAATTTATCATCCCATAAAACATGGATCTCAACATAAAATCTTCATTTCAATAAGAATCCTACAACATAACACCTAAATCCCACAATAATTTTAAATCCTTGATCAATGGAGCCAAATAAACATCAATATCATTAATCGGTTGTTTTATCCCTGATATAAGCATAGATAGCATGATGTTATTTTGTTTCATGCATAACCACAGTGTCACGACCCGCCTTCACCAAGATGAGATAAGGGATAGTAGGTTTCCAGACCCTTCCTTCTTCAAGTTGAAGGGTAGATAATGACCCCCGAGACCCGCCTTCAATAGGTCCCGATGTGGCGACTAGCACCAAGAGTATGGAATCACACACAAGATGGAAGGCATTACCCTTTTTATTTAATAGGATAGGGAGATAAGATAGTAAATCCCAACAACACCAAAAGTGTAAGTATAGTTAAAGCCAAAAAAACCATTCTCATATGCATGTTCCAAAAGTAAATGATACAAAAGTAAAACAAAATCCCCAAAAAAAGTACCAAAAGAAAGAAAAACAGCAACAACAACTGTCCCAACGTCTGAACTAGTACGACCCTACACGATCCCTAAAGTCCTCCTGGAAACCTAAAAACAGTTTTATATATGTAGGGTGAGCATACAAGTATACTCATTAGGGAAAACCAAAATCTCTCGTGCACAAGTTGGGAGGAATTCTAATTCCCTGTGAGAAAAGATATAACTGAAACACCTAGCAAGGAAAACTGCCCACCCAAGCCTCACCAAGGCACGCTCCCCAAATAATGAAAGTCAAGAAATATAATAGTAATATCACATCGATGTTTGGGTACCCTGCACCACTTCCCCACTAGTTATTGAAGACATCATACGCATTGAACCTCTCTTGCCATTCTCACCGCAGTCCCACTGCCACACCCCGCCTGCACACACCTGGGCCACAACCACACATCCTACTCGTAAACACCTAGGCCACAACAACCACGCGTAACCACACCCACAAACACCTGGACCATAATAACTACTACCACGCATGAAGACACCTGGGCCTTATCCCAAAGACACTTGGGAAACAACCTACCACACACACACCTGGGAAACCACCACAACTACCCTGCCTAAAGAATCTTGGGCTATAATGGACCTCAGGCCACCATAGCCTACCCGATGAGTCTTGGTCTATTCGGGAAAGGGAGCAGAAAAGGAGCTAATAACTATCCACTCATAGGAATGTTTGTAAAAACACCCTCCCTTATGAAATGGGGGTGTTCAGAACTAGGTGCTCAATGTGGGTGGGGAACGAATAATAAACATAAAAACTACAATTATATATTATATATAACAAGCAATCATCCTAAACTAGGAGTTCCAAAATCAACTTAAGCACAAATACCCTCATTACTATTCAGTCACAAGAAACACCGAACCCACGGCCATGTCACCACTCATCCCAAAAAACAATTCCCCATTGAACCCATTCTTGTTTTCATGTTCAAGTGATCCCATTTAAGTAAATCCTACACTACTGGGCAACTAATGGGCATAACCACAAGCCAGAGAAAGAGAAACACCCAAACATCAATTTAAGAATTCACACCTGTTTCTCTTGTAAAGTCACAACAACAAAGAGATTTGTGAGATCCCTCAAAGTACTGGAACCAAACCAAGCCTCGAGATGCAGCCCCACACAGCTTCAGATTCACAACCAACAACCATGCCACGATAGAGGATCCCATCCCCATCATCATCACCCCATAAGAATCAAGCAGAACAACACACCTATACCAAAATAGATTAGGGAAACTTCCATGTTCAATCACATCATTCATTAGGTTCTTCTTTCTGTTGGTTAATCGGGGTGACCACACAAGGATTGAGGTTCACTGGGAATACATTTAACCAAATGAGTTTAGGTGATTAACAAATTTACATGTTACGGTCATTTAATCATCATAGAAGACAAGGGTTCATTAGTGCGCAAGGAAAAACCACCAACGGCCATGATTTTCAGTGAGCATATGCCCATACAGTTCCCAACATATCGCAATTATAAAAGAGTACAGCAGGATTGTCAAACTCACCCCATCATTCTTTAACAGTCTATTTATTATCTTTGTTAAGGTTTGGTTTCATCCATTCCCACAGAAACATTAGTGTACCCACCCCTCATGATACACAGTAAGGAGAGACAAAGTAAAATCCCTACCTGGTTGATCAAGGATCGAAGTTCTTCTCCACGCGCCAAAAACTGGGGATGTGTGACTTGCAGGGGAGGAATATCGAGGACTCCAAGGGTGAGCAGAAAGGCTCCAGCACAGGCGCACCACTTTCCTCAGGAAGGGGAACTCCAAATGCGCAAAGAAGAAAATGATACTAGCCAAGAGGAAGAAGAAATAATTTCTAGCGTGATATAAAGATGAGATCTCGTTGTTATGGGATATGGAAATTTGAATGGCTATAAAGTCATATCGTGGTTTCACCATGTGGTTGGGTTTTTACGCACGATGGAATTAATTTTCATTTAATTATTCCCATAGGGGTGGTGTCCATAATGGATGTGCGTTAAACCGTTTCTTTTAATCGGAGGAAAAACGCACAACAGGGGCGGAACTGGAGGGTATGGGGAAAGGGCGTGACACCGAGAAAAAGCCACGCATTTTGGAAAGTTAAAGGTCGCCCGGATCTTGGGGGAGTTTAGATATTATTTATGGGCTTTAAATGGATTTGAAAGGGGGCATTAAATCATCTTTACGTCAAAAGATATGTTGCGGTAGTGGAAAAGTTGGGAACTGGGAAAGAACGAAGACCGCTCGGTGAGGAAACGGTGCCACCATCACTGTCCCACCCTCATGGTTCCACCATCATGGTGTCACCCTTACGGTGCCACCGTCACAGTGTCACCCTCATGGTGCCACCCTCACGGTGCCACTGTCACTGTGCCACCGTCACGGTGCCACCCTCACGGTGCCACTGTCACTGTGCCACCGTCATGGTGCCACCCTCACTATGCCACCCTCACGGTGCCACCCTCATAGTGGAGCCATGTTTTGGAAAAGTAATGGACCAGGTGGGTCTGATCTATTACATCAGATACCTCTCAAACTATTCTCACCCTCGAGAATCAAAACTAGACCCAAAGAAAAGAGGGGTTCCGAACAACCACCTCAAAAGATACCTCTCAGAAGTGAACCTCATCGAAATCTTGGAACTCCTCTCCCTCAAGTAATCAGGAAACACTTGAGGGTCAAACTGTCTAGTCATATGGGTTAGGGAGTTTCTTCCTCCATGTCTAGATACTATCCTCTTTGGGTGGCACTGACTTTCTCGCACAGGTTTAATCGCATCCACCTTAATGCGTCTTGATTAGGGATCGGGTCCTCCCCTCCCCATAGTCAGAACTCTTCACACACATCCACAGAATAAGGAAAACTGCACGTTCCATAGTTAACAAGGTAAAGTGTTCCATCACAAAAAAGTACAAAAAAATAGAAAAAAACTCAAAAAAACTCTGGGTACTGGGTGCGCATCTGCTTCTCTCATTCCCAGGTACTTTCCTCGATCCCACCATGCCTCCACAACACACGAACCAAAGGAATGGTCCATCCACAGAGCACCTTCTCCTCACGATCCTCGATCCTCACTGGTATTTCCACAAAAGTCATGTTGTCCTCGATATCCAGCTTTCCACAGTCGAGGACATGTGAATCGTCATGTAGGTACTGTCAGATCTGAGACACATGGAAGACATCATGCAGTCTCAGTAGCGGCGGTGGTAGCGCTAGCTGATAAGCCACTTCACCGACCCACCGCAACACTTAGAACGGTCTGAAGAACCTGGGAGAAAGCTTACTACCCCTGTCGAACCTCCATTACCCACACCGAGGGGAGACCTTAAATAACACGTGGTTCCCGACCTCGAACTCCAAGGGTCTCCTCCTATTATCGGCATGTGATTTTTGTCAGTCCTGAGCCACCTTCATCTTCTCCTGTATAAGCTGAACCTTCTCCGTCGTGCTCTGTATCACCTCTAGGCCAAGAACACCTGCCTCACTGACCTATGTCTAGCACACAAGTGAGCGACACGTCCTCCCGTACAAAGCTTCGAATGGATCCATGCCAATGGTAGAGTGATAACTATTTTTGTAGGAAAAATCCACCAGAGGAAAGTGTCATTCCCACGATCCCACAGATTCCAGGATACATGCTCGTAGCATATCCTCCAATGTCTGGATGGTGCGCTCTATCTGTCCATCTGTCTGGGGGTGGAAAGCAGTGTTAAGATGTAGCTGGGTGCCAAAAGCATGATGCAATACTCTCCTGACTCATGAGGCAAACCGTGCATCCCTGTCTGAGACTATGGATCTCGGGACTCCGTGCAACCGCACCACCTAATCCACGCACCTATGTGCTAGGTCATCCACCATACTTGACTCATTTATTTCTAGGAAGTGGGCTGATTTTGTCAGTCAGTCCACCACTACCCAGATAGCATTGCAACCCCCTTGAACTCTAGGTAGTTCTGTGACGAAATCCATCGAGATATCATCCCACTTTCACTCAGGGACATCTAAAGGTTGTAACAGACCTCCTGGGACGCAGTGTTCAGCCTTCACCTGCTGACACACGAGGCACTTTTCAATGAACTCTGCCACCGCCCGCTTCACCTCGGGCCACCAAAACTGACCCCTCAGACCCCGGTACATCTTGGAGACTCCTGGGTGCACCGCTAAGGGTGAGTTGTGGAACTCACCAAGAACTCTTTCGTGCATTCCCACGGGGACGAACAACTTTCCATGAAATAAAATTCAATTCTTCTCATCTTCTAACCACCCTTCCGGAGCATCACCTTGGTTAACCCGATCACGCATCACTTCAGTCTCCGAGTCTCCCCACTGAGACTCCTCTACCTGCCGTGACAGAGAGGACTGCACTGTCATCTAAAATAGGAAAACTCTACCACCATCCATCCTTGCATCCATGTATAGGGTAGCCAACTCCTCCATCACCTTCCAAGCATCTTCCGACTCTCAAACCGCATCCTCCTACAAATTCCTGCTCAAGGCATCAGCCACCACATTCCCTTTTCTTGAGGTGTAGGAAATCTCAAAGTCGTAGTCCTGAAGGAAATCCATCCACCTTCGTTGCCGTAAGTTCAGGTCCCGCTGGGAGAAGATATACTTCAATATTTTGTGATCCATGAAGACCACAAAGCATTCCTTAATGAGGTAATGCTGCCACAACTTTAGTGAGAACATGACCACTGCAAGCTCCAGATCATGGGTAGCATAATTACGCTCATGGGGACGTAACTGTCTAGACTCATAAGAGATCACCCCTTGCTATTGCATCAGCACACACCCGAGGCCTTGTCCTGAAGCATCACAGAACACCTCATACGCCACCCCTTCTTCTGGAAACCTCAGCACTGGGGCACTTACCAACTTCTCCTTCAGATAGATAAAGGCTACCTCACACTTCCCATCCCATACGAAAGCCTGGTCCTTCTTGGTCAAAGATGTCAAAGGTGCTGCAACTTGGGAGAAGTTGGGTACGAACCTCCGGTAGTAACCTACCAGTCCAATGAAACTACGAATATCTGCCACGTTCTTGGGTGTTGCCCAAGAAACAACCACCTCAATCTTCGATGGATCCACCTCTATTCCCTGCTCAGACACCACGTGTCCAAGGAATTTTACTTCTCGCGTCTAGAACTTTCACTTGGACAATTTTCCATAAATTTGGTGCTATCGGAGGACCTCTAAAACAATTCTTAGATGCTCAGTGTGATCCTCCTCTGACCTTGAGTAGATCAGGATGTCGTCGATAAACACGACTATGAACCGGTCCATGTATTCCTGGAAAACTGAGTTCATGAGCCCCATGAACACAGCTGGAGTGTTCGTAACACCGAACGGCATGACCACAAACTCAAAGTGCCCATATCTACACCTGAAGGCAGTCTTCGAGATTTCATCCTCCCTTACCCTAAACTGGTGATATCCAGACCGCAAATCAATCTTAGAGAACCAACCATATCCCCTCATCTAGTCAAAGATATTTTCTATCCTCTGAAGAGGGTAGCGATTCTTAACCGTCACCCGATTCAGTCTCCTGTAGTCTATGCACAGCCTCAGACCACCATCTACCTTCTTTTCAAACAAGACAAGAGCACCCCATGGTGACGCACTTGGTCGAACAAAACCCTTCTTCATCAAATATTCAATCTGAATCCGCAACTCCCACAACTTAAAAGGTGCCATCCATTAGGGAGCCATCGAAATCGGATGGGCACCAGGTTGAAAGTCTATCCCAAACTTAACATCATGTTAAGAGGGTAGAGTCGCCACCTCTTTAGGGAAGACATCCATGAATTCATTGATGATCCCCAGTACTTCCACCATCTCTGTATCCACCGACTCCACTGACAGTTCTGATAACAAGGAAAGGAGGGACTCCACTCGCCGGTTACCTTCCTGGTAACCCCACTCACCGATGAAAGTCACACGTTGGCCGCCAAAGTCTGAAAACACGATCCTTCCTCAGAAGCAGTCAATAACAGCACATACAGAGAATATCCAGTCAATGCCTAGGATGACATCGTATGGATGTATCTACAACAGTAAAAGATCCCTGATTGACTGATGTGGCTCTATCATCAGTCTACACCCTCGGAAAACATAAAACAAGTCGGTCTGAACTCCGACTGGTGTACTTAACACCAGGGGAACCAGAATTCTATCAGCATCTAGACCTAGATCACAGTCCAGACTGGGCACAAAAAAGGAGTGTGAATCTCTTGTATCGAACAAGGCATAGGTAATAGTACTAAACAAGCTTATCGTATCTCGAACAACTTCCGGCTTTGCTGGGGCTGCTGCCTCCACGGCATGTAACTGCCCATGCCCAGCTCCCCTGCCCCTCGGTTGTCAGCTGCCTCCCTGACCATGCCATGGTCGAGGTCCCTAAGGAGCGCCCTGAGGTCGTCCTCCTCCCGCGACATCTTCCCTTGGAGGAGCGGGAGCTCGCTGTCCCTACTACTGCTGCTGAAAGGGCCTGGCTGGAAACTGTTGTCGCTGGGGTGGGTGCTGCACTGGCCCACCCCCATTGTACTTTACTCGGTCTAGGAACTGATTCCGAAGGTGCCCATGGCTTCCACAGATGAAGCATCTCAGTCCTGGGCCCGAAAGGAAAGGGCAAGGACCGGGAGATCAGAACTGGAACTGCTAGGTCCTGATCCATACTGGACGAAACCTAGAGGGACCTGATGTTGGAGGCCTGCTGCTGATGACCTTCCCCTTCGACGAGCCCAATTGGATTCCCTCTCGTGACAAACCTCTCAGCATGTGCATCCTCTCCACCACTTCATATTTCTTCTGGACCTCCAAGTATGTCGGTAAGGTGAAGGTATTAACAGTATACTGAAGAGAAGGTTGAAGTGCCTCCTCCAAACGTCTCTCCCGAGACTCCTCATCTGGAAAGAGGTACCGAGTAAAGTAGAGGAGATCCTTAAACTTGATCCCCAACTCTCTTACTGACATGCTCCCCTGCTGGAGGGAGAGTAGCTCCTCCCTCTTCTCATCCTTCATCGTGGAAGAGAGGAATTCTGCTCGGAACTCCTTCTCGAAGTCAGTCCATGTCCTCTCAGCCTCACTCTTCTCCCTAAGATAAAGCATCCACCACTGATGCGCTACTCCCCGCATCTTCCTTACATCCAGAGAAACCCAGTACTTCATCGGAGCCCGGATTAAGCTGAAATCTATCACCAGCTCCTCTAGCCAGCTCTCTGTCTCCACGTCAGAGATGTTACCCTCGTACTTCCCGAGGGTCTGCTGCTGAAAGGCACGAAGTGTCCTTTGCCACTGATCGTCCTCCTCCTCTCGGTCATCCCTCTATCGATCAGCCAAATCAACCTTCTAGCCCTCGATCATCCGTACTACCCTCGGTAGCCGTCCGGGTGCCATAGCTGCAAGGTAAACAAGGAATGCCTAAGCCCGAGTAGTGTAGAAGATTGATTTTAAATTTTCTTAGAATTATTATTCATTTTAAATCCCCAAATACCCAAGAAACATAATAACACAAGTCATTGTGATTCATGTACCTTTCCTAGGGTCGCTACCCTGCAATTAGTGTAGCCTCACTTGGTCATTCGGTAGGCTCAGAGTCCTTGCATCGGATCACAGGGGGGCCTAAAATCCCATGTCCTAGCCGGTCTTCCCTGGCCTATTTCACACACCAAGATTGTCCAACACTATTTCCCTACCATCCCATGAAATCCTCACTTTTCCTAACTCTGAACTCCATCCTATCTCTCAACCTCCTCCTCTGATACCATTTTTTCACGACCCGCCTTCACCAAGATGAGAGAAGGGACAGCAGGTTTCCAGACCATTCCTTCTTTAAGTTGAAGGAGAGATAATGACCCCCGAGACCCTCCTTTAATAGGTCCCGGAGTGGCGACTAGCACCAAGGGTATATAATCACACACAAGATGGAAGGCATTACCCTTTTTATTTAATAGGATTGGGAGATAAGATAGTAAATCCCAACAACACCAAAAATGGAAGTACAATTAAAGACAAAACAAACCATTCTCATATGAATGTTCCAAAAGTAAAAGAAAACCCCAAAAACAAGAAGTACCAAAAGAAAGAAAAACAGCAACAGCAACTATCCCAATGTCTAAACTATTACTACCCTACATGATCCCTGAAGTCCTCCTAGAAACCTGAAAACAGTTTTATATACGTAGAGTGAGCATACAAGTATACTCAGTAGAGAAAACCAAAAGCTCTCGTGCAAAAGTGGGGAGGAATTCTAATGCCCCGTGAGAAAAGAGATAACTGAAACACCTATCAAGGAAAAATTCCCACCAAAGCCTCACCAAGACACGCTCCCCAAATAACGCAAGTCAAGAAATATAATAGTAATATCACATCGATGTTTGGGTACCCCGTGCCACTTCCCTACTGGTTATTGAAGACATCCTACACATTGAACCTCTCCCGCCATTCTCACCGCAGTCCCACTGCCACACCCCACCCGCACACACCTGGGCCACAACCACACATCCTGCCCACAAACACCTGGGCCACAACAACCACGTGTAAACACGCCCACAAACACCTAGGCCATAACAACTACTGCCATGCCCGAAGACACCTGGGCCTCATCCCTAAGACACTTGGGAAACAACCTTCCCGCACACACCTGGGAAACCACCACAACTACCCTGCCTGAAGAATATTGGGCTATAATGGACCTCATTCCATCACAACCTACTCGATGAGTCTTGGGCTATTCTATAAAGGGAGCAGAAAAGGATCTAATAACCATACACTCATAGGAGTGTTTTGAAAAACACCCTCCCCCATGAAATGGGGGTGTTTGGCACTAGGTGCTCAACTTGGGTGGGGGTGAATAAGAAACATAAAAACTACAATTATATAATATATATAACAAGCACTCATCCCAAACTAGGAGTTCCAAAACCAACTTAAGCACAAATACCCTCGTTACTATTCAGTCACAAGAAACAACGAACCCACGACCATGTCACCACTCATCCCGAAAAACAATTCCCCATTGATCCCATTCTTGTTTTCATGTTCAAGTTATCCCATTTAAGTAAATCATGCACTACTGGGAAACTAATAGGCATAACCACAAGCCATAGAAAGAGAAACACCCAAACAGCAATTTAAGCATTCACACCCGGTTCTCTTGTAAAGTCACAACAACAAAGGGATCTGTGAGATCCCTCAAAGTACTGGAACCAAACCAAGCCTCGAGATGCAGCCCCACATAGCTTCAGATTCACAACCAACAACCGTGCCACGACAGAGGATCCCATCCCCATCCACGTCACCCCATAAGCATCAAGCAGAACAACACACCTACTACCAAAATAGAGTAGGGAAACTTCCAGGTTCAATCACATCATTCATTAGGTTCTTCTTTCTGTTAGTTAACTGGGGTGACCACACAAGGATTGATGTTCACTGGGAATCCATTTAACCAACCAAGTTTAGGTGATTAACCAATTTCCATGTTACGGTCATTTAATCATCACATAAGACAAGGGTTCATTAGTGCACCAGGAAAGACCACCAACAACCATGATTTTCAGTGAGCATAATCCCATATAGTTCACAACATATAGAAATTATAAAAGAGTACAGCAGGATTGTCAAACGCACCCCATCATTCTTTAACAGTCTGTTTATTATCTATGTTAAGGTTTGGTTTCATCCATTCCCATAGAAACAGTAGCATACCCACCCCGCAGGATATACGGTAAGGAGAGACGAAGGAAAATACCTACCTGGTTGATCAAGGATCAAATTTCTTCTCCACACACCAAGAACTGGGGATGTGTGAATTACAGGGGAGGAATGTCGGGGAATCCAAGGGTGAGCAGAAAGGCTCCAGCACAGGTGCACCACTCCAAACACACAAAGAAGAAAATGATACAATCCAAGAGGAAGAAGAAATAATTTCTAGCGTGATATAAAGATGAGATCTCGTTGTTATGGGATATGGAAATTTGAATGGCTATAAAGTCGGATCATGGTTTCACCACGCAGTTGGGGTGGTTACGCGTGATGGAATTAATTTTAATTTAATTATTCCCATTAGGGTGGTGTCTATAACAGCTGTTCATTAAACCGTTTCTTTTAATTGGAGGAAAAACACGCAACAGGGGAGGAACTGGAGGGTATGGGGAAAGGGCGTGACACTAAGAAAAAGCCACACGTTTTGGAAAGTTAAAGTTCGCCCGGCTCTTGGGGGATTTTAGATATTATTTATGGGATTTAAATGGATTTGAAAGGGGGAATTAAATCATCTTTACATCAAAAGATATGTTATGGGAGAGGAAAAGTTGGGAACTGGGAATGAATGAAGACCACTCGGTGGGGACACGGTGCCACCGTCACTGTGCCACCCTCACGGTGCCACCCTCATGGTTCCACCATCACAGTGGAGCCATGTTTTGGCAAAGTAATGGACCAGGTGGGTTCATCCCATTACACATAGTGTCAAGTTATGATTTACCAACATAACAGGTCATGTACTATGAGTTTTGCTTTCAAAACCAACAGGATTCACTCCATCTATAGATAACGTAATACAAAGGTTTCTCAGCTCATTTCCAAAATCAAGATACTCATGATCTATTCTATTTCATTGAGGAGAGTCTATTGGGTGATGTAGTTTCCCATCTTTATTTCGTCTCTCTGCATGCCACATTAATTTCCCTACGGTATCCTCACTTCCATATGGGTGCCTAAACCTTGGAATGATTGGAAAGTACCATAAAAATTTCATAGGGATAGATTCATCTTTATTGTATTGATAAGAACCACACTTTGGTCATGATATAAGTGATTTTTGGTCCTTGAGAAATAGTATACAGTCATTCGGGAAGGTGTGTATTCATTTAGAGATCATACCCATCGAACGTAAGATTCATTTTGCATCGTATCTTCAGCTCAAAAACTCATTATCTTCTGGGAGAATGTCATTAAAGAGAAAAATTAATTCTAAAAAACTGGAGTCACTCCATCCATTTCCTACTTTTAAATGACCCAGCTTTAGTATGGCTGAAAATGCGGTATATTTAGTGAAACCACCATACAAAGGTGTCTTTTCATAAGTCTTTAACTACTCAAACAGTTTTGAGAAATCACAAAGTTCATCTTCAAATATCCTTATCATTTTCTCAATACGATCTTCATCATCAATCACATCTATAATCACATCCTTGATACAGTCTTATTCATTTTCCACACTTGTAATCTAATCAGATGATCCATAAAACGCACTATCATCCCATCCACTAGATACATTCGCTTTTTCTCCATGTTTACTCCAAAATTTATAACTTCGGTCTATTCTATGACAGATCAAGTGTTCTTCTAGCTCCTCTATAATAACTTTTCCTCAATAACAATATCAAGTGTTATTCATATCCATCATATTTGATTCAGTTATATTAGTATTTAACAAAATAAATACACAAATTATTTATATAATGTAATGGTTTTCCTAATTATATAAAAATATAAACTTAAAAGATTATGAAAAAATTGCAGTACAAATTTCCTTTGAAAACTATTTTTAAAATCACACTTGAAATCCCATTAAAAAACAACCATTTACATAAATTCCTCTTTAAAATAACACACCCTTTTTAAAATAAATCAATCAGTTCCAAACACCCTTTCACAAAACCACAACTCTTTTTAAACATTCAAGGAAGCTTCATGACCCAACAATCTTAATCATTTAAAATGAGAGAAAAACCTCTAATAATCATTTAAAAACACTTGAATCATTTTAAAATATTCACTTAGGCATTTTCACAAAGACATACATCCCAAGAGATACATGTTATAAAAGATACATAGAAAACACCTCGATTTATCTCAAATCAATCAGGGTTTTAGGATCAATCACATTATTCCAAAGGATGGTGTAATAATAATAATTTTCATAATCATTTGATATTGTTATCCCCACCATTATATATCCCTTATCCATGCTTCCAATTTACAATTATATCAATTATCCTTCACCACAACACAAGAGTCCCAACAGATATGTTACATAGTCAGTGAGAACACTCACAATCATGAAACACTCATGTTCCAATTTACTACAAACACTACATTATCCCAATGATCATTAGCTCACACCAAAGCAATTATTTTTACACCCCAAGAACAATGTATATGTATCTCACATGAATTTTTATTTTTTCCTTCCTTTATAAATATAGCTAAGAAAATCTATAAGCAAGAACCCATTACATAATCAAAAATTTCTCAAGTGTCATTCCTTTCACACAAATAATTTTCCTATTTCACTCATCATTAGATAAAGCATCTTCTTATTGTTTTTTAATTGAAGCCTCATATTGCAGACTGTTCAGTGTGCCCTTCCCAAGGGTGCAATTAATAAAGCTTATGGGTTTTAATTGTATGTGTTTTTTCACCTCATACACCCAAATCTGGCCCCCATGTGCCTATTTCAAATTATATATCTCCCTCCTAGTCTTTAAATATCTATCATCAATCTCCCCTTGATCCATTAACATTTGACTGGTCAGGTGTCATTTGAGTGGTAATTTCTTCTTAGATGTATTCCATTTCTCTCTTATTCTTTGTTAAATGAGTATAGATATATATTGGATCAATGTTTTCCTTGATGATCTGGTGATGAATTCCTCATTTCATTATAGATCTATGGAGAATATAGTATGTTGTCATAATTTCTTGATAAAATAGGGATCTACCATTAAAAACGAGTATTCAATGGGTAAGTGTTATTGAATCATCTTACTAGACCTTTTATCATTAGAGTATTGATGATATAACCATAATCCATTGATGATATAACCTTAATCCATTGATGGGGAGGTGCACATTAGGTCTTATGGATCTTCATATCAAACCCAATGGTTTGAGTTGAGGCATTATAGGTAACATAATCCTTAATATCCAAGAACCCAAAAATTTATATCAACCACTCATCCCAATATTCCTTGACCTAACCAATGCCATTACCTCTACCTTCTCCAGATGATGAACATAGAGGAAACCAATGAGAAAAGAAGAGAAATGTATCATGGATCACCATCGATTGATATCTTTATTCCAATAGATAAATTGAACAAATAGGGGATGAAGGGTCTCCAAATATGAAACACGTATCACCAAAGGATTTGGGGAAATTGAGGAATAATAAAGGATTCATATTGGATTTTTATTTAATACTTGAACTGGAATTTAAAGGCGTCATAGTGTGATAATTCAGGGTCATGTCATGAGGAATCTATCTCCAGCAGATTTATGAGATCCACATTGTGATCTCATATATCTCTCCCCATTTAAATCTCATTCAATATTATAATCTAATATGACCCAAGTGTGGTTATAGAGAAATAGGTGTCTCTCACCAGGATCATCTAATGTGGCATGGTAGATAGGAAGATCATTCCATAATAAAATATAGGTTTACATCCAAAATGGTTTCTCATTTTGTGACCTATAACAATATTTAATTCATTGTTCATGGTAGTAAAAGTTTCATCAATGGATTCAATATGATTATGGAATCCTATAACAACTAGATAAGACAAAAAATAAATCAAGGGAAAAGAATTGTTTGCATGTAAAAAAATTTACCAAGCAAGCATTCTATAACCATACAAGATATTCTTGGAAGTCAATAGTGAAACCTACCAATAGAGTATATCGAGAAACCCATTTCAAATGGAAAATTAAGGATGGTTTTATTTGAATGATTCGTTATTCATATCAATGGGAACATTTCCAACTAGAATATCTGCTTTCTATCATTCGGGGGAAGGATAAAACTATCAAAAAATTTACTTACATAAATTCCAATGAAAATCCTCTCAGTAATGTTAGAACCTAAAGGAACCATGAATGATATTGAAAAAATCATAAAGGTATTTATCTAGGATGCTAACTGAGGGGGGATTTGACTATGATTATTCGAAGATAATGATGAATGTGATAAAGTAATGGTTATTAATTTAAGGATTTTTTTTGAAGACATGAATAGAATGCATGTGAGGCTATAATGGGACATTATAAAAGTGAACTCTTTATATGTGAGATTCATAAAGAATAGATATAGAGATGAATAGAGTGTTTATGTTGGTCAAACCAAGATGATGTCTAGCCTTTCATGTATCATGATCTAGAAGATAAATTTTCTAAAGGTGAAGGTGTGTTGTGTGATAGGTCAAGACGATATTGGTTACTAGAATCATAAATAGGCTGGTGATGACCTCTCATTTTTATGGTTCCAAGTTAATAATATTTCCTTTGTAGAATCCAACATGCATCCCATATTAATAAACACAACACTTAGGTAATATGATAAGATCCTTCACTAGAACATCAACAAAGTGGATGCGCATGAAACCTATTTTTTTGAGTCATTACCCAAATGCCTCGGGGGGAAGGATTACTAGTTGATAATTCATTATAACCATGAATCTGATGAGTGGATGTGAAGTATATGATGCAAATAGATACATAAGAAGAAGAACTTATTAGATTGGCGGTTGAGGAACATGTTGATACCAAACAGATGATAATGTTTAGAATAAGGGTATTTTTTTAGGTGTTACATTGTATGTGTTCTTACATCCCTGGATATTAATCATCTTGGAATCTTTAAATTAAAGGATAATGGGAGAGTACCATTCTAGGAAGTGTCGGGCAGAGAATAGAGAATATATTGAATGGGTACCCACCTTAAGAGTTTATTATGACATTGTTTTGGGGGTTGGGTAGCATGGTACTAAGATAAAAATATGTGACAAGGTTTATTCTATGTTGTGTTGGGTTCTTTGGGAAGAAAGTAACAATGTGAGAGAATGAAGGCCTAGATCTAAAACACATATTCAGGTTTTCTTGAAATCAATTATGGTGAACCATGGTGTTGTCATCCTAGTAAGGGTGTCATAAGACTCATTTAAGATGATGATCTTGAGAATTGAACATGACCCTTAGGGAGGAGGTAATCCTAACCAAGTGTGATGGGTTAGATGTAGGAAACCTATTATAGGTCTGAAACTGAATGTGGAAGGATCTTTTATGATTTGAATGATGGTGGTATTTGTGTAGGATGATAGAGGCTAGGTGATCTTTGGATTCCAATCTTACAATGGAAAAGGAATATCTATTAGGCCATAGAAAAAGGTGATGTTCAGTTCTATCATGTTTTTTAGGATTTACAATATCAATAATTCTATAGTGGAGTTTGAATCCACTATTCTGGTTGGCTTCCATTGAGGGGATTATAGCACTCTATGGGATCTTACATAATATATAAATAAGTGTAGGATAATCATTGATTAGTGCATCATGGTTTTTCACACTTGGAGTGAGGGGAATTTCATGAAATATATCTTAACAAGAAAAGGGAGGTCGAGTGAAATTATCATTCTTTATCAAGGTACTAGTTCATTTCCATATGATTATTACCTCATCATAAGTGGTGATTCCCTAGGCCTCCACCAAATCCACCCCCTAACATCCAAGGTTTTTGAATAAAAATATAATATTGAATGAGTGAATTAATAGATAAAAATAGAAATTATGATTAGTTCCGCCATTTTTATAATGGGAAATGTTAAATATTTGTTGAATTTAGTTTCATTGAAAGGTGAGGATTTAAAGAGAAATCTTTTATACGATATAAAAAAATTATTCTCTCATTTATAATTGTTTTATATTATTTATAATGGAATTTTAATAATTGTATGGGGGTTGTTTCTTTTTGAATGAGTTGAGATTTTGTGCTTTGGTACAAGAAATGTTCTAAGCTTGGGGGGATTTAATAGCTATAATTCATGCATTAAATTTTTTATATTTCATTCATTGATCATATTATTCAAGAATTTTTTTTATTTCCTAATTTCTGATGTTTTTGTGTATTTCATGAAAAGGGACACTTTGTAGGAATTAAGAGAAAAATGGATGAAAATATAAAGGAGGAATCTAGATAAGTCAAAATTTTGTAAATGGGAAATTCATTCATTTACTAAAAAAATGTTCCAACCCTCATAATAAAATCGTATGTGATAAAAACTTCATGAGGTATCTAAATACTCAACTACAGCACCAATGAGGTTTCTGAGGGAAGAAGAGTGCACTGATGTCACAATAAGGGTTAGAAATACTTAGTGTGAGAGATTAAAGATATACTAGGATATTATGGGCCAGTATTGGGAAAGACAACTGATGTGGGTGGGAACTAGTGTTTCTCATTGGGTGAGTGCATGTAATATCTTGAGTAATAAAGTAAACACCACAAACAAATCGATTTGGGATCAAGGATATGTGTAACATTTAATTTTTAAAGTAAACCCATGTGTTGACCTTATATGATGTCACTCAAATCATTGTTCACATGGGGATTCTAGGGATTGTTTTCACCTATATCATAGCCCACTTGACTATCCCAAGGACTTCCATGGACATTGGTGCATCTTGAGCTAACTCATCAACACAAAGGAAGTCAACTTCACTATAAATTAGAATATTTTTATTTAGCACCTACATCATATCCCAACACGTGGAATCTGGTAACCAAAGTAGAATTGATACCATTTGTTCATGAACCAGAATTGGTTTACCTGACCTATCGCTCGATCTAGCATGAGACAAAACCTCTAGAAACAAGGGAAACCAACATGCAATTCATTTAGTGCACAAACAAGGACCACCAACGTCCACCATTTTCAATGGGACGTTTAGCCTATACAATTCAAAACATCACCATCAATATCAAACTGTAATAAAATGCGAAGTAGATGAGAAAGAGGAGAAAACTCACCACAAAGGTGTGGTTCAGCATGTGGTGGATTTGCATTAGTGGTAGAGGAGAGGCGTGCAGCGAAAGAGTCTACCGATGAAGGAGAGGCGCATGATAGAGGAGAGGCACGCGACAGAGGGAATCACAGCGACGGAGGAGAGGTGCGCGACAGAGGAGTTGACGGAAGAGGAGAGTCATGCGGCGGAGGAGAGGCATGCAGTGGAGGGAATCGCAGCGGGGAAGGAGAGGCGTGCGGCAGAGGATAAGAGGCGTACAGCAGAGGAGAGGCATGCGGGGAAGGCGGGTTCACGGTAGAGGAGTCGGCGGGAGAGGAGGAGGAGGAGGAGGCAGTGACGGTGGCAATCAACTTCCATGAGATCTTGATGGGTGCAAGTAAGGAGTAGAAATTTAGGGTTTCTTTATAAAATCTGGTGAACCTTTTATCATCGCTAGCTAAAAAATGCTGATAAAACATGTTTTTATCAACACTTTTTTAGCACTGATAAAGATAGGTCTTTATCAGCGCTAAAAATATAGCTCTGATAAAGAAACATTTTATCTGTGCTAAAAAAGTGCTGATAAAGAGATAATGTTAATAATTTATTTATATTATTATATATATTTATAAAATTATATACATGATAAATATATATTTATATTTATAAAATTATAATTTAAATAATTATAAAATTATAAGAAATATTCTTATTATATTTATAATCTTATAAATATATATAATAAATATATTAATTATATATATTTATAAGATTATAGATATATATAACTATATTTCTTCTAATTGTATAATTATTTATATGAATATATATTTATTTATAATTATAATTATAAATGAATAGATATATTTATTTAAATAATTATAAAATTATAAAAAAATAATATTTCTAATATTTCTAATTTTAATAATATTTATATTTAATATAGTTATTATAGTTTTATAATTATTTAAATATATCTGTATTTATTTATAACTATAAATATAAATATTTTTATTTATTTCTCAATATTTCTATATGTTTTTTTAATTATATATAACATTATATATGAAAATAATAAATATATTTTTTATGAATTAATAATTATTTAAATAAATAAATATTTATTTATATTTATAACTAATAAATATATATTTATTTATTTATAATTAAAAATTACAATAAATAGATTATATATATTTATAATTATAAATATATATATATATATAATTATAAAATTATAAAAAATATATTTATAATTTTATAAATATATATAATAAATATATTTATTATAATTTTTTAATTATTTAAATATATCAACATTTATTTAGAATTATATTTATAGCTATTTGTATTTATTTATAGATATTTGCATATAAATATATATAATTTATATATTTATTATAATTTTTTAATTATTTAAATATATCTATATTTATTTAGAAATTATAATTATAAATATTTGTATTTTTTTATAAATATTCGAATATATTTATAAATATATTTATTTAATTATATATTTATAACTTTATAATTAGTATAATAAATATATTTATTATAATTTTATAATCTTTTACATATATATATATTTATTTATAGTTATAAATATAACTATAAATAAATATATTTATAATTTTTTGTATATATTTATAAATATATTAATATTTATTTATTTATTTATAAAATTATAATATATGTATTCATTGTAATTGTATAATTATTTAAATACATATATAGTTATAATTATAATTAGAAATAAATATATTTAAAATTATTTATATATACTTAAAATTTAATAATTATAAATATAATAAATATATTTTTTCTTTAAATATATTTAATGTAATTTTATAAGTATTGAGAACATAATATAGTATATATGTGGGTAACATGAGTTAATCATATACACCTAGTAAAATATATATAATAAAAAATGAGTCATCAATGGACAACATGAATAATAATAAGAGTGTAATGTATAAATGAACATTCATGATTATACATAACATATATGCATGCATGATCAATATCTTAATAGACCAAATTTGTTGGAAACACGAATATATTTAATTATAGTTTTATACTTTTCTTGAAACATTATATATTTTTTTAAATTATTAAAAAAAAATATATTAATTATAAACATGCATTTTTTATTTAATATATAAAAATAAACATTATTTTTTAATATAAATATAATAATTATATATAAATTATTATTAAAAACTTTTATCAGCGCTAAGACTAGTGCTGATAAAGCCCCCCCCCCCCCATCAGCGTTTTCTGTTTAACGCTGATAAAACGACATGCTTCCCTTACCTTGTTTTGTGGTAGTTTATAAAGTCTGAATATCAAAACACAAATGGAGGTGGAAGAATGAACTACATGTATTTACAAATAAAAAATAGGGTTACAGTGGAAGGAGATAGGAGAGAAGAAAGAGAATCAACGTTAGGACCTACAAATCAGGAATCAAGGGATTCCTCCCATCTCGAGTAATAGAAAAATCACCTTATACAAGAATAACATTACAATGTGATGAGTGATCCTCTTATTTGAAAATGAAAATATAAATTAAGTGACATTCAAAACAAATGGGCGGAAAAACACCCACATGCAATGCTTTCAGGTTCTCATCGTCAACTTTCAATTAAGTCCTAGTGAAAATAGTTGAACTCAAAAAATTTCTATGAAGAATTCAGATACACTAATCCTTTCTCTGATCAATGCTCAAACACCATGAACTTCCCTCTGGTCCAGCTCTATATTCCAACTTCAATAGTGGCTCGACATGATCACTAGCAATGTTAAATCCATTTGAACAAGCAATAATTTTTCTAGGGATTTCCTTAGAACTCCTAAATTATATCCTAAAAGGAACCAGTAACTAAAACATTGTGGGAAATGTTGATCCCCCTTCTTCAATTGATCCTTGAAATAACAAAATAAACAATCAAAATATCAAATTCTTCATCTTCGATCACGAATTAGCTAGAAGTTAGTGCATCATCTTCTACAAATCATTCTTCCTTGACTCCCGTTGATATTTTAGTTTTAATTGATTGATGACTTAACTCGATTAAATCACCAATCTCATTTTCCAGTTCTTACATCGGTCTTAGATTGATGGGACTACTTCATCCTAAATGATCTTTGGTATCATTTTCATGGACCTCATCTGACTTGGGTTCTTGAAATGGGTGAAAAGGTGCAGCTCGACCTTCCTGATTCACTATGAGATCTCATATCAGTGAAAAGGTCTTGGTTAATGTGCATAGGGTGCTGGATTCGGTTATCTTTAACTTACACTACCACAAAAGCGTGTTTTCGTAGCACCACCCCTTTATCAGCGCTAAAAAACACGCTGATAAAGGGGGTACCCTTTAACAACGCTAAAAAAAGCGTCATTAAACATACCCATTTATCAGTGTTTTTTTAGCACTGATAAAGGGTATATTTTAAAAAAATCATTAAAAGTAATATATTAATATATTTATATTGATATAAATATAATATATATTTTTTAAATGTGTTTTATATGAGGATAAATATAAATTTAAACTTAATATATAATATATTTCGTAAAAAATTCTTATAAAATAATTTAAAAAATATTTTTAATTAATGTTTTTTTCATTTTTATCGAAGAATAGTTATTTAATAACAATTTAAATATAAAATAAATAAATAAAAGATCTAAAATAAGTTGAAAAAACAACTCGAACTTCAAACGGTCATAACTTTTGATCCAGATATCTGTTTGTGCTCTACCACATATCAAATCGAAGCTTGCGATGAGATCTACACCGTTGTGACCCCAAGGGACCCTAGTAAAGGTTTTTTAGAGGCCAAAAAAGGATCATAAGTCCTCTAAAACAAATTTTTTAGTCGGGATACCCTGATTTTTTAACATTTGAGGGATTTCCAGGCTCATTTATGGGGGGCCTTTTTTCCCTTTTTTGGTGAGAACTAAATTTATTCACAGGTCTTACAATCATATTGATATAATGGTTTTGAAATTTTATCATTTTTCATAATATACTGTTATTTATAATCAAATATATAAGAATATATACATATTTTTTTATATTCACACATAAAATTTTAATTTTATAAATAATTAATTAAACTTTTTTACATATAAAATATATTTATCAATATATAAGCCTTACCTAAATAAAAAAGGTAATATAAATTTTATTTAAAATACAAAATATAAATATTTATATACCTATATAATGTGTGTGTGTGTGTCTATATATATATATTAGTGTGTGTGTGTGTTTTAGAAAGCTGATATATATTTTATATATGTTCTAACATATAAATAGACATATTAATATATGATAATGTAAATATATATAAATATATATAAATATGTATAATTATACTTATAGATACACATTTATATAATATATATACATGTGTATGTATGATGTATATATTTATGTATGTATTTATTTATTTATTTTTAAACACGCACAAAAAACCATATTTTATAAATGTATTTAAAACTAATATTACAAATATATATTAACATATGAATAAATATATAACTAAATATATATTAACATACAAATTAATATAAAGATAAAAAATATAACTATATATATACATAAATAAATAATTATAAATAGATATTAATATATGAATATATATATATTAATATAACTATATATATATTAATAAAAATAGATTTTAATATACGAATAAATATAAATAAATATATATATATAAAAATAGATAGATATATCATTAAATGGAGAGAAAAGAAACATGTAGGAGTGGTAAAGTGTCCAGGCATGCAGGGAAGAGGTCTGGAGTTCGAATCCTAGGAGAGGCAGGGGTGCGCACGCAGGTGCAGGCATGGGGGGTTAGCACTGTTAAAGGTATTAGAGGGTGCTATTAAAGGTAGGTAGGTGGGGGTGGGTGTGGGAAGGGGATTTTAAGGGGGGTGATCACTATTGAAAGGGGTTGCGGGCATTATTAAAAGGGTTGGTCTCCAATTTTTATTTTTTTTACATTTTTTTGAATTTTATCAGCGCTAAAAAAAGTGCTGATAAAAGGGACCCCCTTTAACTTCGCTAAGATTAACAGTGCTAAAAAGTGTTGTTAAAAACTATTTCTAGCGCTGATAAAAGCACAATTTGTAGTAGTGTTATCTGTTCATCGGCACTGCTCATCTTCACTCCCCAGCACAATGGTCAATGTTCCCTTTCCAATGGAGACTATCTTAGCATTTCATGTGGTTTTATTCCTTGAATGATAGGCTTGGACTTGGTTCTTCAACCTTGGATATTCGTGGTTCTAGATTCAAAAGGGATTCTTCATCGGGCTTTATCAATGTTGGGTCCTCAATCGCACCCTGGGTCATGCTTCCCCAAAAATCTAGGTCACTTTGGTTTGTAAACAAGCTCATTCCATATCTAAGCATGAAGCTTCATCGGCATCAGGTTCTTCTTCAATGATCTTGGGTTCTTCAGTTTTCCAAAGGCATGATGAATCCTTAATCACGATCAAATAATAAATAATGTGGTCTATTGGGATATGTCATGAACTTGATGTGTCACTTTTCCAAAAACATCATCTATGGTCGATTAAGCTGGATGGGAACAGTCACTTTGGGCCTTGGGAAAAAATTTAGCTTCAATTTTTTTTTTCCTTATGGTCTCTCCAAACCCAACATGCTTTCTCTTCAAAAAAATTCATGTGAAAACTTTAAATTTCTTCATGTAGTCGACCGTGGGAGGCATGGTCACTCTGTTTCTTTTCCAAAAAACACACCCATGATCAATTGAGTTGTAAATTCATGGCCAAAGCCATGGTTTTCCAAATTTTTGATGTAGAGTCGACTATTCTTTTGCCTTGCGGTCACTCCGCCCCTTTTCTAAATCTTATCTTGAGTCCTAAAAAACACAGAATAACATATAAATTAAATATTATCAATTCATAACAAATTCGACAGATATTTCAAAAATTTCAACTTAAATAAAAGCTAAATAAAGAAATGATTTTTTAATAAATAGATTTTCCTATTATCACATAAAATTAAATTCCACAAAAAAAATATTATTTAACCATGGAAATGAAATAATTAACTCAGTGATCTATAACACTTTAAAACATCCTAAAATTTATTTCAATAACCGTTCATATAAAATTTTATATTATCAAAATTAAAAAACCAATTCCAAATTCAAATTCACTTCAAAAAAATTAAATGCATTCCAATAATAATATGTTAAATATTTTAACATGCAATAATGAAAGTATTATTTCTCAAATCAAAACTTCATAAAAAATAACTTGAGAAATATATTTTCAGTTTATATCATCGAAATTGTTGTTTTTTAAAATGTATACAGTGAATGAAACCAAAGAACTTTTAAAATCTAGGGCACCAAAATAGAGATTTTTTTAATATTTTCAAAGAAAAACAATTTTCATTCAAATTACTAAATGTTCAATAATTCTCTATTAAAAACACTTTGTTTCACTTCCAAAACACAATTAATTCAAAAAATATGATGTGGAAAACTGTAATAAAATAATGTTACATCAAATTCCCCCAAACTTAATCAATTTTGTAAGAACTCAGATCTTGTTTTTCAGGTATGGATCTTCATTTCTGGTGTTTTTGAGAAAAAGGAGGAGTTTCTAGAAATTTAAGGAGTACACACCGTGTACTTGGGAGTACACGTCATGTACCTAGTTTCCGAAGGTAGCTGTGTACTTCCCATATAACGGTTGAGTACATGGTTGTGTGGGGTGACCTAGAGACCACCTAAAGTGGAGGACGGTTAAGGAATGTACACGACGTGTACATTAAATAAACACATCGTGTAATTTTCTTTTTATTTGTTAAATTGGACTGAGATCGCATCTCATTTATAGAACATCCTTCTTCTGGCTCCATGTCGTCCAAGAGCGATCGGGAATGACGATTCTTCTCCGAGCCCCCGACCCGCCATCTGTGCTCCGAATCAACCATCGTCAATTGCATTGGAATCGCCACGGTGAGTTCTTCCTTATTCTAGAGACTTTTTCATAGATCTATGGTGTTCTAGGTTTAATAAAATGTTGTGATTAAACTATATCGATCATACAATGTCGAGGTAGGTGGTTTGTGACTTTTAGTAGTCTGTCCTTGAATTATATGTGAAACATTTACCAATAACCTAGTTCAGGGTATTGTGTTTTTAGGTAATTTAACCCTGTTAATGCCTACTATGATTTTTTTTATTGAGTAGGGATATTGGATTGTGAATAGGGTTTATTTTCCATGTTATGGATGTGTTTTCCCATGTTTTATTGTTTTGGTTGTTGGGTCCAGAACTGCCTATTAGGCTTCTTTGTTTTCCATGCCTAGTGTTGTTAGGATGGAGTGATATTATCTGATATGTTGTGATATGCTTTGAAGATATTTAGCCAAGTAGTATATTGTGATTTACTTTGGATTCAGGATATCGTTTTTGCATGATTGAATTACATAGAGTTGTGGGAACCTGGTGTAGTTAGACCATAGGGGAAATGGACGCTGAGGGATTTCCTATAGTGTTTATTATACGTTCACGTTGAGAGACCATAGGGGGTGGATGTGAGTGCTCCCTCAGAGTGTTTGTAGTTCCACGTTATGAGACCATAGTGGGAATTGGATGTTGATTGCTTCCCTAGAGTGTCTGTAGTTTACCGTTACAAGACCACAGGGGGAATTGACGGTGAGTGCTTCCTCAGAGAATCTTTTCTAAGCTGAACCAGAGGGGTTAGACTGTGAGAACTTCCTAGAGGGTTTCTTGTGTTTGGTTGGTTGAATAATTTAATAAATGTAAATGAATATAGTTGAAACTATAGGATTGTTTAATTTTGAGTACTTCCTTATTTATTAATTCATTTTGCATATTTTCTTCCATATATATTCACTGACAGTTAGGCACAGATATTTGGGTGGTTGCCTACTGGGATTCTTCTCACACCCTATTTGGGTCATGCTTTTGGGCCCAAACAGATTATATTGTTGTAGGTATATATAAGGTAAATATCTCTTCTACTTCAGGTACTTGATTGTTGTGAATTTGGAGAGCATGCGACCAAGCTGAGGCTTGTGATGCTTCTGGAGTTATTTACTTGTTTTCCTTTGTACTTTGGTTTTGTACTATATTCTAGAATTGTGACTTGTTTGGATTCTTTCCTAGACATATGTGACATGCATCATTTATATATGTGCTCCAGTTGTTTATCTACCTATAGTCTTCTGATGTTTACTGTTGCATGATATAATTACTACGTCTGCTACTGTTATCTATTTATTTCTGATGTGTTACTCTACCAATGAGGCCATAGTTTCCCCATTATCACACCCAATTCCCTCGCTACTAGTTGGAAGTCTCTGGAATTCAGGGAAATGTGCATTAGGACATGTGACCGACCAGTTACGAGGAACCTCTGGGTGGCACCCAGAACGGGGACGTTACAAAGTGGTATCAGAGGGGTTCTTTTCTTCTTTGACTTACTATTTGGAGTCTATAGCTAGGGATAAGAAGGATTAGGTAGTTGGTAATAAACTATTCCTGGGAGTAGATAACCTGTGTACATGGAAAAGATAATTTACCTCAATTATTGCAATTTTTTCTGGTTTTTCAATTATTACAGTTGATTTGATTTCACCGTTGGGTGATTCACATGTTTTTGTGTTATTATCATTGATATCATTGAGGTTATATTTCTATTTCAACCTGATGAAATGAGGGTATTCCATCTCATGCATCATATAGTCACCTACTAGAGATCACATGTCATGCATTCTTATCATGCCATTTAGGGTGAATTACCGATTACATGTTGTTGTGATAGATGTTGTGATAGATGTGCATGTTGTTGTGATAGATGCCTTGATAGAATACCTATTGTTTGGTAGGGTATAGCTAATATGTAAGTTTCTTTTGGATGAATGCCAAAATTTGGTCCCTGGGGTGTTATGGGCCCTCATGGATCAGAATTTAACAGATCATGTGATTGATTACACTGTTATTCTTTGTAATATACATGAATATGATTCCAATCTTTGATTCGTGGGGAGTATGGGCCCTCACATATCATAATTTGGAACTTTAAATGCTTGTCTCAGTGTTTTAAGGGTTTCGGAGTAGTTTCTGAGGCCTACTATCTAGAAAAACCTAGAATACACGGTGTGTATTGATGAATACATGCCATGTATCCTTCTGTTCAGGAAGGAACTGTTTTTCTTAAGTACACACCGTATACTATATGTACACACCGTGTAATCCTTGACCATGTGACTGCATGTGTGGGCAAGGACATAGGGTTGGGAAATCTTTAGTGGAACACACCGTGTACCGAAAGTGCATGTCATGTTTTAGAGGTCATGTATTTGGCCGTGTGACTAACGACACGGGTGGATGGAAATCAGGTAGTACATACTGTTTCCATATTGAACATGTCGTGTGGAGTCGACTGTGTAACCGGTCATGTGACTAATGACACGGGTCGGTGAAATCCTTCTAGTACACATCGTGTCTGGCATAAACATGTTGTGTAGAGTCATCTGTGTCTCTGACCATGTGACTAACGACACGGGCAGTTGAAACCTAAGCGGTACATGCCATTTCTGGAAAACAAATGCCATGTAGTTTTATTCTAGGAGAGAACTGTATGGTTTAGCCATGTAGAGGAACTTGTGTAGGGGTAAAGGATTCAAGTACATGCTGTGTAAATGGAGAACACACCATGTGTATGGGATGTTACATGACCAGTTTTGGCAGAAGTACATACCCAGGTAAAGACTTAAGGGAACACATCGTGTAGGGGTTATACACACCATGTATCCATGTTTTGAATAACTTGAATTATTTATTTCTCATGTTACTTTATTGCACTTATAAGTTTCAGTCCTTGAAATTATTGAACTAAGGTGTGTGTTTGACCTTGTAGAGTCATGCTACCATGACGTCCTCCGATTGTACTCCAAATACAGGGCAGTGAATAGACACCGAACATGGTAGATTAGGGACTACCAGTAGATCCTCCCATCCTTCCTGTCTTGGTGCCAGCCGTTATCCCGGATACAGGTGTTCATGCATAGTTTCGAGAAGGATTAATGAGGTTTATGCATACCTTATAGGGAGTGCCACATCCTTCCCTGTCTATGGCAGAACTGACATGGGTCTTTCAGCAGCAGCAGCATCCTACTTTCTCAAGGGATGGAGGACCTCAGGCTGTAGAGTCATGGTTAGAATCCATGTTGTCGATCTTCAAGAATCTAGAGACGCCTCTAGAGAGGAGGGTGAAGCTCGCTACTTATATGCTTATAGATTCCTCCAAGAGATGGTGGGATGTGATCTCACAGGCAGGATGCCATCAGGTTATGGATTGGGATGAGTTCAAGAATGACTTCTATGATTGCTTCTACCCGAATAATTTGAGGGCCAATAAAGTCTAAGAGTTCATGAGTTTGGAGCAGAGTACTCTATCAATCATAGAGTATTCTTCTCGCTTTACAGAGTTGTAATGCTTCACACCCATTCTAGAGGGTGATGAGTTATTTCTGTTAAGGAATTTTGAGGATGGTCTCAATCATGAAATCTGATCTCAGTTGAACATATTTAGGTTGACTTCCATAACTTCCATAGTAAACTAGGTGATGATCACAGAGTGCAATATGAGGGATTCTAGGGTTGTAATCCAAGGAGGCTCAGCATCCGGAGTTGGTACCCCTCCGACTGACAATAAGAAGCTCCATAGGGATTATATGTGTGAAGATCCGAGTAGGCAAAATAATTCTTCAGGTATACAGGTGGTGTGATAAAAGTGTGGGAAGAGTGGTAATACGATGCCACATTGCCTGAGAAACCCAGTGGAGTGCCGATCTTGTGGCAAGATAGGACATCTTTAGCGCTTCCGTCAGATTTTCTCACCAGCAGCTAGCGATAGGGGTTCTATTTTGACTCCTTGTACCAGAGCAGGACCAACAGTCCCACATCAGACTAGGGGTTGAAGTTCTTCAAGCCATTCAGTATTAGGTAGAGTTCGTGGTCGTAGTGGTCAGACATAGGGTTTTCAAAAGATGCGGGGTGGATCCACTTAGGGATCTTAATCAGCTTCACAGGGTTGCGGTGTAGGTCAAGCTTTTGCGATGGAGCAGATCCAGCAGGAGTAGGATCCCAAACCCTCTACAGTTCGAGGTACGATTCTAGTTGCCTCAGTTTTAGCTTCTGCACTTTTTGATACAGGAGCTTCCCATAATTTCATATCTATCATTATTGTGGAGATCCTTGGGATCTATATCTTTACTTCTGCTGATATCTTGACGCTAGACACACCGTTGGGGACTAGAACGACTAGTGTACGTCAGTGTAAGGAGTGACCTCTTGAGGATGGTGGGTGTCACTTCTTATGGGACCTCTATGTCTTAGAGATGACATGCTATGATTTCATTCTCATAATGGATTGGTTTGTTCCCTTTCGGGCTTTTTTCGATTTTTATCATTGTAGGGTGAGTTTCACGTCACCATAAGGAAGATCGTTTCTTCATAAAGGTGAATGGGATGTCCAGGCGAGCAGAGCGGGACTCGATCATCATGGGTTGGGAGGAATTACAGACCAAATTCCTAGTTTGTATCTGGATGACCAGGGAACTTCACATATGGACTTTTCTCTAGTGGTGGATTGTTTCAGGGATGTCTTTCCATAGAACTTTTCAGGTTTTCCTCTGAAGCTAGAGGTATACTTTTCTATTGAGCTTATGCCAGGAGCGGCACCGGTGTCCATTCCTCCTTATAGGATGGATGCACCAGAGTTACAGGAGCTCAAGAATCAGTTAGAAGAGTTACAGAAAAAGGGTTTCATCCGACCCAATACTTCTCCTTTGGGTTCGACTATCATGTTTGCAAATAAGGTAGATGGTACCCTCAGAATTTGTGTGGATTATTGGAAGATAAATCAGTTGATGGTCAAGAACCGATATCCCTTGCCAAGGATTGATGATCTCTTTTATAAACTTCGAGGATCCCAGGTGTTCTTGAAGATTGACTTGAGATCCAGTTATCATCAATTGCACATTAGACCATATGATATACCTCTTATAGACTTTCGGAGGAGGTATGGTCTATATGAGTACGTGGTTATGTCATTCAGTCTCATGAACGCGCCTACAGTTTTTATGGAACTGATGAACCGAGTGTTCCATCCATACTTGGATTCCATCATGGTGGTTTTTGTGAACGATATCTTGGTGTACTCTCACACTCTACACGACCATGCTAACCATCTTGAGATCATTTTGAGTACACTGAGAGAGAATTAGTTGTATGCTAAGCTCTCAAAATGCTACTTTTTAATGGACCAAATTCACTTCTTGGGTCATGTTATCTCATATATATGAGTATCAGTAGACCTAGAGAAAGTAGGAGAAGTAGTTTCTTGGGATCATCCTAAGAATTTCTTTGAGGTATGAAGTTTTCTGGGGATACCTGGTTACTACAGAAATTTTATACAGGACTTTTCACACTTATCAGTGCCACTGATGGGCCTGAATAAGAAGGGTGTGAAGTAACTGTGGTCAGATTCTTGTGAGTCATCCTTTTAGGAGCTAAAAGGGAGGTTGACTTCAGCACCGATACTAGTTTTTCCAAATCTAGGAAATATTTATACAGTTTACTATGATGCTTTAGGTATCGGGATGGGAGAATTTCTTATGAAATGGGAAGTAGTTGTTGCGTATGGGTCTCAAAAGTTGAGGCAACATGAGAGGAATTACCCAATGCATGATCTCGAGTTGGCTGCAGTTTTTCATGTTTTACGTTGTTGGAGACATTATCTATTGGGAGAGCATTTTGTGGTTTTCACTGACCACAAAAGTCTCAAGTACATCTTCACTCAGCATGATCTGAATTTGAGATAGTGAAGGTGGGTTGAATACCTTCAGTCCTTTGATTTTGAGCTTGCCTATACGCCTAGGAAAGGCAACGCAGTGGCTGATGCATTGATTAGGAGGACTTAGATACAAGCAGTTCAGGAGGCCAGCAGTGAGTGGAAACTTATGGCTCTATTCTCTGAGATGCATTTGGAGGTGCACGACAGACAAGGATAGATGTTTCATTCTTCTATAGTTGTTAGATCTACTCTTATAGAGAGAGTAGTAATGAGGTAGCTATCAGATGATGAAGGCCTAATCCTATGGGAGAGTGTATCAGGTGAGGACCCTATTCCTAGATAGACCATAGGCGAGGATGAGATCTTTCATTTTCATGGGTGTGTATGGGTGTCAGTTGACATATGCGAGGAACTGATGCTGGGTTTTCATTCCTTATTTTGGGCAGTCCATCCTGGTGTCACCAAGATGTATCAAGATCTACACTGTCAGTATTGGTGGCCCGACATGAAGAGAGATATTTCTGGTTTTGTGATGAGGTGTTCCACCTGTCAGCAGGTGAAGGCGGAGCATCAGCAACTAGCAGGGCTTTTGCAGAAGTTACCCATTTCTGATTGGAAGTGGAATGATGTCGTGATGGACTTCATGATAGGATTACTGAGATCTCCATGAGGGAACAATGCAGTTTGGGTTGTCATTGAAAGACTCACGAAGGTTTCACACTTCCTGCTAATCAAGGAGACCTTCAGTGTTGATAAGATGAGAAGTTTGTACATCCGAGATATTGTACATTTACATGGGGTTCTATACTCCAAAGTTTCAGATATGGATGCATATTTTACTTCTTGGATCTGGAAGGGACTACAAAGGGCTTTGGGTACACAGGTACTTCTGAGTATAGTTTACCATCCCCAGAAAGATGGCCAGTCTGAGCGTACGATTCAGGTGTTGGAGGACATGCTTTGAGTATGCGGCCTATATTTTGGAGTTTCTTTGGAGAAGCACATACCCCTAGTGGATTTTGAATACAATAATAGTTTTTAAGAAACTATTCAGATGGTACCTTATGAGTATTTGTACGGTAGGTCATGCTGATCACCCCTATGTTGGATGGAGGTAGGAGAGGTAGCTATCCTGGGACCTTGTCTTGTTCAGGAGACCACGGAGTAGGTGGAATTGATTCGGAATAGGATGGCTACTGCACAGTCATGGAAGAAGCCTTATGATGATCGACAGAGATAACCTCTAGAGTTCAAGGTTAGGGATCAGGTTTTCCTACATGTCACAATGAGGTTGGGACACTGGAGGATTAATAGATAGGGTAAGCTTTCACCGAGATACGTCGGGTCGTTTGAGGTTTTGGAGAGAGTCAGACCGATTGCCTATCGGTTTTAGTTACCTCAGAGGTATGGGGTTATTCATGAAATCTTCCACATTTCTCAACTATGACATTACTTCTCAGAACTGTCTCATGTTTTTCAACCCAAGGAGGTTGAGTTGGAGGTGGATACATCATTCAAGGAGAATTCTATCTAGATTTTTGATTGCAGCGTGAAGGTTCTCCATGGTCGGTATGTTCCTCTGGTACGAGTGTTGTGGCTCCATAGGAGAGTACAAGACAAGACATGGGAGAGGGAGAATGATGTGTGATCGCAGTGGCCAGATCTATTTGAGGATTCTTCTTCTCCATATTCTTAGGGAAATTTGGGGACAAATTTCTTTAAGGGGGGGAGTTTGTAAGAACCTGGATCTTCTTTTTCATGTATGGATCTTCATTTTTAGTGTTTTTGAGAAAAAGAGGAGTTTATAGAAATTTAAGGAGCACATTGTGTACCCAGTTGACGCGGGTAGCTGTGTAATGGTCGTGTAACAGCCGAGTACATGCCTGTGTGGGGTGACCTGAAGACCACCTAAAGTGGAGGCTGGTTAAGGAGTGTACACGGTGTGTGAATTAAATAAACACACTGTGTAATTTTCTTTTTATTTGTTAAATTGGACCAGGATCGCATCTCATTTATAGAACACCCTTCTTCTAGCTCCATCTTGTCTAGAAGCAACCAGGAATGATGATTCTTCTCTGATCCCCCAACCCTCCATCCATGATATGAATCAACCGTCATCGATTGCATTGGAATCATCACAGTGAGTTCTTCCTTATTCTAGAGCCTCATCTCTTGATTTCTCCTCTTTCATGAGATATTTTTGGTTAATTGTTTTAGACTTTTTCTTAGATCTACGGCATTCTAGGTAGAATCAAAAGGCTTGGATTCGACTATATCGATCGTACAATGTCGAGGTAGGTGGTTTGTGCCTTTCGGTAGTTTTTCCTTGAATTATATGTGCAAAATTGCCCAATACCCTAGTTCATGGTATTGCATGTTTAGGGAATTTAACCATGTTAATGGATGCTATGCTTTTTTTACTTGAGTAGGTATATTGAATTGTGAATAGGGTTTATTTTCAATGTTATGGATGTGTTTTCCCATGTTTGATTGTTTTGGTCGTTGGGTCCAGAACTGCCTATTAGGCTGCTTTGTTTTCCATGCCTAGTGTTGTTAGGATGGAGTGATATTATATTTTATGTTTTGATATGCTTTTTAGATGTTTATCCAAGTAGTATATTTTGATTTACTTTGGTTGTTGTATATCGTTTGTGCACGATTGACTTACATAGGGCAGTGGGAACCTGGTGTAGTTAGACTGTAGGGGAAATGGACGCTGAGGGCTTTCCAAGAGTGTTTGTTATACTTTCACATTGTGAGAACATAGGGGGGTGTACATGAGTGATCCCTCAGAGTGTTTGTAGTTCCACATTGCAAGACCACAGGGGGAATTGGACGTTGAGTGCTTCCCCATAGTGTATGCATTTTATCGTTACAAGACCACAGGGGGAGTTAACAGTGAGTGCTTCCTCAGAGAGTCTTTTTAAGCTGAACCAGAGGGGTTAGACTATTAGAACTTCCTAGAGGGTTACTTTTGTTTGGTTGGTTGACTAATTTAATAAATGTAAATGAATATAGTTGAAACTGTAGGATTGTTTACTTTTGAGTACTTCCTTGTTTATTACTTCATTTTGCATATTTCTTACCATATATATTCACTGACAGTTAGGCACAGATCTTTGGGTGGTTTCCTACTGGGATTCATCTCACACCCTATTTGGTTCATTCTTTTGGGCTCAAACGGATTATATTTTTGCATGTATAGATAAGGGGAAGTTCCCTTCTACTTCAGGTACTTGATTATTGTGGAGGTGGAGAGCATGGGACCAAGATGAGGCTTGTGAAGCTGCTGGAGTTATTTACTTGTTTTCCATTATACTTTGGTTTTGTACTATATTCTAGTATTGTGACTTGTTTGGATTCTTCCCTAGACATATGTTACTTGCATAATTTATATATGTTCTCTAGTTGTTTATCTACTTGCAGTCTTCCATTGTTTACTATTGCATTATATTATTACTACTTCTGCTATTGTTATCTGTTTATTTCTATTATGTTACTCTAACAATGAGGGCATAGTTTCCCCACTATCACACCCAAGTCCCTCATTGCTAGTCAATAGCCTCTGGAATTCGAGGAAATGTGATTGAGGCCATGTGACCAACCGGGTACGGGGCACCTCTGGGCGGCACCCGGAACCGGGATATTGCAAATTTCAATCCCAAACAATTCAATGCATTTAATTTATTTATTTATCAAAACTCCTAAAAGAATGATTATCATGTCTAGGTTCAAATATACACCAGAATTGAAGAAAATCACAGAACCATCAATTTCCAAAAAAATCTTGCTTTCTATGTGAATCCTTTACACTACCTTTCTTCAAAACAAGTTCAAATTCTATTTATAAGAGTGAAGACCCAGGAGATTCAAGTGAAATTAAATTTATAATAAGAAACACTACCAATTTTCACTCTCTCTCAGGTTCCTCAAACCTAAGTCCCACTTTCGACTACATTGATACAACTCAAATGAGAATTTTATAAATTAATTTCTTCCTTTTTCATCTCATTTCAACAAGACCTTCACTCGAATGGATTCATTTTTCACATAGGCACTTTATTTAATTTTTCTCATCCATGAATTTGTGCATAGAACTATGAAAAGTAATTATGAAATTTACAAATGGATTTTATTTATTTACACAACACACCTAGTGCTTAATGCCTCAAATATTCACCATGGGATCTCAATTGCCATTTTTACTCTAGATTCAAAGGATTTATATGATCTCAATTGTGTTGGCTCCATGAGGTTCTCCATTTCACAAATTCTATGTTACTTGGTTAAAATTTAAACTTAATGTTTCCTAAAGTTATAATTTCAATTCCATAAGAATATACCTTATCACACTTCCTTTTCTAGTTTTCAAACAATATTTCTATAAAAATATTGGACAACATCACTTAGAAATCATGAAATTATAACAACTTCTGTCTAAATAAAATCCCTCAAAAATGAGCATGAATTTTTTTCCCTAGGTAGGACACATTGAATTTTTATTTTCCTAGCCTAGAGATACAAAAAAAATATTTACTGACTAGGGGAAGATACTAAAATGGTACTAAAAGGGAAGTAGTTTTGAAATTTTTTTGATGGTTTTTAACATGTAAGACATTAAAACACACTGAAGGCACATGAATAACCCATCACCCCCACACTTAAAACCCAAAATTTTCCCCAATGTTAATTCCTAAGGTGCAAAACATATTCACTCAAAAAATTGACAATTCAGTAGTTCACATATTATTTAAGGGGTCTCATGAAATTCAAAAATAGTGTATTTTCCACACATCCACAACAATTTTCAAAATAATTCTTTTTGAAAAGTTCATGATTTTGATTATTATACATAGAAACAAGAATTAAAAATCGACTCAAACAGAATCATGGTAAACTAGCATGAAACATTTTAAATCCATAGGTATTTTTAAGGGTGTTAGTCAGACCAATAATTTAGTTCAAATTGATTTTAAACATTATAGATATCCATAAGTTAGACAACCAGCTATGAAAATATATTTTTTCAATTCAACTTAATACAAAAAGGTGAATTCCCCCAAACTTAATTCCCATTGGTATGTGGTAAATGGGTAGAGTTAGAACAATAATCCCCTGAATTTATAATCTACTATACCTTTTTTAACCTCCATACAACTCGCTTTGTTTTCTTAGGAAATATCTTTGCCTACTCCACTCATGTCCTTGTTAGATGGGTGACTTTTAATCATCACATCCTTGTGTATTCACTACCTAGTTATTTCATATAAGAATACATCAAGTAATTTAAATAAATAAAATTATAACAGATCTAGTAAACAAAGTAAGATAATATTGGGATACCCCACCAAGGGGTGCTGTGTTTGGACTGCCCATAGCTAGATTGTCCATGTTTTAACCCCATTCCAAAGGAGGTTGTGGCTTCTTTCTTAAGAACCACTATAACCTATGCATTCCAACAATACTGCTTTTCCATTTTTCACTTCTTATAGAGTGATGGAGTGGGAAAAAGAATATAGGGGTATTTCCCTTCTTCATCTTGAGGGGAAGTGTGCACAGGTGTTTAAAATTTAATTATAGGGTGAGACTTGTCTTCCAGTTCAGTCCAGCGCAATATTTCATCTTAGACAACAAAAAATGTATCTTCACCATATTTTGATATTGTACAAAACTCTAAATGATCTTTTTACTTTTCAACAGCTTTCAACAAAATTTTGGAGTTTTATAAATTCTTTATCAAGTGCGGCCTTCTCAAGAATCTTCTAAAAATCCAAAAGTTCAGCTGACTCATCAGATCCTATATAGTGAGAAGCAGCATCAAAATCATCTTTATTAGCTTTAGAATCAAATAAAATTAAAACTTCTTAAATAGAGTGAAAATCTCCTTGAATTTGGTTATATTGTTCTTCCTCAAGATTGAATATAGATATTATGAGTAATTCTAGTTCATGAGTGAGATACCTAATCTTCTCAAGACTCTCTTCAAAACAGACCACAATATATGTGGTGTCTTCCAAAGAAAGAGATAGGGTCTCTTCAGCTGGTTTAATATGTAGAATCAATGAAAAATCATAATACAATTTAGAACATAAAAAATCATCAAATAAAGTAATAGAAATAAAATAATCTTCTAAATTGTGTCCAGTTTCCTCTGGTTCTTCTTGATTCATTTCCTTTCATCCCTTGAAACAATTCCCAAAATGTGAATCTTGTATCTCAGGTGATGGTTCGATGGGAATTTCATACTCAAATATTATAAATTCCACACTAGTCCAAAATTTATTTAGAACGTCATCTTTTTCACATCATTTATCCATAACTAACGTTAAAAGGCCATGTATATTGCTTTATCTCGTCAGTTATCATATAACCGATGTGAAAAAACTAGGATCACGATTCATCACATCATTTATATAGTTACTGATGTGATAAACCACATTTTTCACATTGGTTACTATATAAATGATGTGATGAAATAATAAAAAAACTCATTATTACATCGGTTATAATATAACTAACATGATATACAATTTAAAATTTTATAAATTGTAGTTTTGAGTCATTTCGGTGTTATTCGATATCACGAATGCAAAATCGTTTCTCTCGCACGGAATCCCTAACCTCATTTATTAGATCCAGTGGCCTATAATCTTGGTATTCCATATTCAAACATCATTAGGTTTCATCCACCTCATTTTTGAAAATTTGATCGGCTCATCTCTCAACCCTCAAGTAAGTCTCACACATCCATCCTCGCTCATGGACGCCCTAACTCTTGTTTTCTTCGATTCCATTTATTCAAATATCATATTACCATAATTTTGATGTGAAGTGACTATGATATGATTAAATTATGTGTTTCTAAATCTTACTATGAAATTGGAATATTACCTGGTGGGTTAAATTAGTACTTTTGAAGGTAATGGTGTTAAAATAATTTCTTAGTTATCCAACTAGGGTTTTTATGTTTTATTATTATTGGGTTATGATAAATTGTTTTTTAGGTTATATTTTCTTTAAAAAAATTAAGTATTTTATGGGCTCCTCGATAATAATTTGGATTTTTAATGATATCATATGTTAATAGTAGGTGGTATTAACCCTTATGGTGAATTTTTGGGATATTCCTATGACATACGTACAACTTGTTTTTATAAAATAGTAATAATGAGGAAAATAAATTTTCAATGTAAGATTAGATGGTATTTCATTTCTAATTTAATTTAATTAATCTAATCATTCTAAAGGATTTTTTATTGAACTATGGTATAGTATTAAATCATACTTGCATATGGAAAACATTGTTTTTGGTTTAGTGTGATGTAAATTATTTTAAATACCTTAGCTAATTATAGTAATTTTCACCTTGAATGTGTATTGTTAAGAAATATTTTAGATCCCTTTTATTGGTTTCCTCATATAACCATGTCTAACATGGTTGCATATGTACTCTTGTATTTATATTCATTTATATGTTACATATAGACTGAATGATTTTCCTCAACATAGTATCATAGAAATGTAAGGATTGATGATGTATTATATAATGATAGATGTGTCCCATTAATCATCATGCTTGTGGACTAATAGAAAACATATAACCACTTGGGATAAAATTTTAGTGACTATTCATACATTATATATTTAGTGGAATATTAGGTTATATAAATTACTTTTGAATAATTACTATTATATATGAATGTATACAATTTATTAAATAACAACTCATAAAGTAATCATAATTCTCCTAAAAGCCTTATTATATGTTATATAATTAATTAGATTCACTCTAATATTTGTCTATGTTATGATTAGTGGTTTACATACTATTTAGTATTGTATTGTAGAATATTTATATAGTTTGAATTCTTGAGCATGTTACCCTCCATCTATTCAGTTTCTTATTACATAGCATCTTACATGTTGTATATTCAGTATTGTATAATATATAATATTATGGTTTGTTACATGAAGAAATATGTATCTGGATTTTGAAAATTATTCACAATAATGGGTAATCATTGTTTTCTATCCATGATGATATGAAGTTTTTGTTGTTGAAAATGTTCGAGTAAGGGAAGCATGTTTTTTATTCAATTTAAAGAAACAATTCAATAAACCTTTGATTTAAATGTGTTTTTTTATTTTGAATGTGATGGATATTTTTAAATAGTTCCCTTTTTCTAAAGTAAAACATTGAGGATGTTTTTAATTAAAATTATAATGTGAAATGATTTGATTTTGTAAAATAAATTATTTTTGAAAAACTGTTGTGACATATTGTTTTAAAAGTAATTTGATGTCAATGAAAATTTTTTAAATATAAATAATATGTAGTGGTATTTGGGATTAGAAATGTAAAGGGTACTGAATTTTTATTTATCAATTATAATTAAACTTATATTCGATTATTGTCTAGAGTTTATAATTATACTTTTAAAATATGCATGTTTTAAAAAAAATCAAAGTTTTTTTACTTTAAAATTCTGACATCTTTGATATAAATTTAAACCTGGGTTGACTTGAATAATTTATTCTCACTTTTATCACCACTATATTCTTTTGAAAATATATTTATTTTTGATATTTTTTCAAGATAATAATGATTCGAAGTTGGATTACGGAACTTCGAATAAGTGATGAATATGAGGAAGGTGTTGATGTTGTTTAAAACTTTTCTAAACAAAATGTTTCAAACAATGACATATTTTCTATCCATGCCTGAAATTTTTAAATATGAATAAGCTAAAAAGTAGATAGATCAAAGATTATTTAATTTTTCATGGTTTTAATCCGAGTTACATCCCTTAGATTTTTCATGGTGAAACTGGGTAGAATTTTGGATATTTTGATTATGACGCTTTTCAAGATGATAACTCTGATGAAATTGAAGAAATGATTTGTGATATTGAATCAGAGGAAATTTAGAAAGAACCAAAAATTGAGCATCTATATGGTGATAATGAAAAACCATTTTATCCAGGTTGTATGAAATTTATGATTTTATCGTTGGTGTTGAGATTGATTAACTTGAAGGCGGAACATGGTTGGAGTGATAAAAGTTTTACTGATTTGCTACAATTGTTGAAAGGTATTCTTCCTAAAGACCATGATCTTCCCGATTCACATTATAAAGCGAAGAAAATACTACGCCCGGTGGGATTAGGGTACAAAAAATTACATGTCTTCCTGAATGATTGTGTGATATATAGGAAGGAATATGAATTTCTGTCAAAGTTTCATAAATGTGGGATGTCCCAATATAAGTTGAAAGAAAAATTACATGTTGATTTAATAGTTATTGAGACCTCTACCAAGGAATTTTGGCATTTTCCTATAATTCCTCATTTGAAACATTTATTTGAAAATTCACATGATGCAAAAAAGGTTAAGATGGCATATAGATGAGCATATATGTGATGGAAAATTATGGCATCTAGATGATTGTCCAAAATGAAGGAAAATTTATTACCAGATTCCTATATTCAGAAATAAAGTTAGAAATCTCAGTCTTGGACTATGCACGGATAGAATGAATCTATATCGAAACATTAGTAGCACACATAATTCATGGCCTATTTTATTGTTAATTTACATCTTATCTCCTGGATTTTGTACGAAGCACAAATATGTCATGTTGAGTTTAATAATCTCTGGACCAAAATAGACCAAAATGATATTGATGTTTTCTTATCACCATTAATTGATGATTTGAAACTCTTATGGGAGGATGGTATTAGGGTGTATGATTCTTATAAAATGAAATACTTTAAACTGCATGCAATGATTATGTTCGCTATAAATGACTTCCCAACATATGAAAATTTGTTTGGATACAGTGTTAAGGGGCATAAAGTGTATCCAATTTGCGAACAACAGACTTCATATTAGCAACTGCATCATGGGAGAAAAACAATTTACACGGTTCATCGAAAGTTTTTTTCTATGGATCACTCTTATAGAAGATTAAAAAGGCATTAAAGGGCTCACAATAATTTGATATTACTCCAAAACCTTTATCCACTGATCATTATTTCTGAGTGGGTGTAAATCCTTGATGTGATATTCATAAAGACACATAAACTTGGTAATGATAGAAATACTTGGAATAAATGGTCAATATTTTTTGAGCTACCATATTGGAGATATCATGAGGTCATACATAACATTGATTTCATGCATGTGAAAAAGAATATCTATGATATCTTGATTGGAACATTGTTAGATATTAAAGTAAAGACTAAAGATGGGTTGAATGCAAGATTGGACTTACACTAAATGGGAATATGTTTGGAGTTATTTCTCACTCCTGATGGAAGGAGAACATTCCTACCCCCAGCATGTCATACATTATCTAAGAGAAAGAAAAATAGATTTTGTCAGTCTATTCATGATATCAAAGTGCCACAGGGTTATTCTTCAAATGTAAAAAAAATCTTTAAAGAATTTTAAGTTGATAGGTATGAAATCTCGTGATTGTCACGTCATGATACAATAACTCATACTAGTTTCATTGTATGGAATATTGTCCATCTGTGTCAGAATGACTATCATGAAGATGTGTTATTTTTTCAATTCAATTTTTAATAAGAAGATTGATCTGAATGCTTTGAACAATTTAGAAAATGAAGAAATTTCTATACTTTGTCAATTGGAAATGTATTCTCCTCCAACTTTTTTTGATATCATGGTACATTTTATTTGAGATTTCTACATCCATGGAATGATTATTAGATAATATTTATGAGCATGTCGTAGATATGGTTTGTGCCATACATAATGATCATGATGAAGGAATTTGGGAAAACATTCCTTTAGTACATTCCTAGTATTACAAGTAACATAAGTTTATTTCTCATTTATTTTTTAAATTTCATAAAATGTTATATATTTTAATTTTATTTTATTTATTAAAATATGTATTATGAATAATAAGTTAAAATATTTGTTTAAATTAGTTTAGTTTTGTTTGGTTTACCCTATTTGCCTTTACGTAACTTATATATTAATTGATTTTGCTGAAAAATAATTATTTTAAATATAATATGTAAAATAAAAAAAATTATAAGAGTATATTGAAAGAATATTATTTTTTGTGTAAAAAATGATTTATTAGGTTAGAACATTTTTACTATCCACACCATTTTTGGATTTGTTTTTATTCATTTATATGACATTTCATATCTCATTATTGTTGTTAGAATTTTATTTAACTATAACAAATATAAATAAAAATGTGTTAAGTTTAGTTTAGTTTACTTTTTTGTTTGATAATTTTTCATTTTTTATTTACATTAGTATTGTAATAGTTGAATTTATATATTTTTGTACTAAATGTTTGTTGCTTTGATTTGTAGGGTAATGATATACCAGTCAACTGATTCACCACATACTTCTGGAGATGATCATACTCATACCTTTGGGGAGAAACATACACATGCTCCTCTTGATGAGCCACATACTTTTTTACAAGAGACATCTACTCCCATATGGCCAAAGAAGAGTACGAGGGTTGGTAAATGTGGCATCACACATTTACCAAAATTATCAGTTATCTATAGTCAGGGCCAGAGGATACTGGTAGACTTTGATGGTAATGACATTCCAAGAGGTCCTAATTAAAAACAATTAAAGAGTTTTATATCATTTCAAGCTAAAATCAAATTCAGTATTTAGATTGATGATTGGATAAGTGTTGACAAATTGACACTATCTCACTTATTAGAGAGTGTTTTGGTAAGCTCATTTGTTATTATTTTACTTATCTTGAAATGTTTATAGTAATATATGTTTCCCCCTTCTTATTAGATGACATATGATATACCTGACATTGGAGGAGTTAGAAATAAATTTTTATCATTGGTTGCTAGGAGATGGAGGGATTTCAAATCAACCCTCATATTAGATTACATTTTTGGGCATAGGCAACATCATAATCCATGTGATATATATCCCTTTATAGATGAAGATACATGGAAGAAATTTGTTGAAAGTAGAAGACAAGAAGCATTTTTTGGTAAGCGCAATGTTATCTTTTAGAAGTTTTTTTTATATTAATGATTTATTTATTCTTAATTTACAACAATTGAGGAGTTCTCATCTAGAGATCCAATCTAGAAATGTGTACCCTGGTACTTTATCTCGAGGAGGGTATACGTTATTGAAAGAAAAAATGATGACTGAAATTTTTCAAAACATGGGAGCTGAGTCTTCAAGCACTATAGAGGTCACCCCTCCACCCCCCCCCCCCGGCTAGACATGAAAAATGGAAGAGGTCTCATATGATAAAAAAAGGATAATATCTTACGAAAGAGTTTAGGGTTGTGGCTGAGAGGACTGTAAGATGTTTACTTTATTTATTTATTTAAGTTAATTCGATTCTTTATATATTTTGATTCATTATAGAATTTTTCAAATAATTCATATAGGATTCTCTTTAGAAGAAGAGTACACATGGAGTCTTTTTAGCTGAGGGTAGGCTGGATATTTTAGCTACAACATTGGGAAAGCCCGAGCACCCGGGTCGTGTACGAGGATACCCGATGGGTGTATCGGTGAAAAAAGTGTTTCCACGTCCTTCATCTTCTACAATGGAGGGTGTTTATAAAAAATAGAATCTTTAGAGGCTCAAGTTCAGGATATTCATGTGATGATGGAGGATAGGATCAGAGCTTTGGTACAGTCAATGTTTACAGACATGCAAAGATAGTTTCAGACTGCAGTTCCCACTCCTCTATCTCCACTAGTAGCTCCCACTCCACCCCTACCCACAGACCCAACTCCTTATCCTACTCCTACACCCCCTCCTCCACAACTTCCCCATTATTGTGAGTTATATATTGATGATCCGCAACATCATATTGTTTCATATGAGATGATATTTTATATTAGAGATATTATTCATCATCAACAGATAGAGATAGAGTATGATAGGGTCATTATACAAGATATTATAGATATATCAACTAGAGTACCGTTACCTACAGATGAGGTGAGTACAATTGGACAAAGTATCAACCACTTTAAAATTTGGTCATCTAGACTTCTGCGACATATTACCATAAAGGTATATGTATATTTTATCTTTTATTTCATTTTTATATTAAATTTGTTTAAACATTTTAAAGTTTATATATTTATCTATTTTTTATAGGAATACTTTAAAGGTAAAGAAATATTGTATAGACAACAACAAATACAAAGTGTTATGACTTCAGATACAAATTCTAGTAGTCTTGATAGATTGTCAAGATATTCAAATCTGTTGTCAGATGTTTATGAGATTCCAATTGAAGTTGGTGTTTGTGGGCGTGCAATGACTGTGACACTTTTGGAAAATGATATCATGGAACTTGTAAGTGGAGATCAGTTGGGCATCAATATGATGCAAGTTTTTTCCATGTAAGAGTTTATTTTGTATTAGGTATCTTCATACAATGTGTAAGGATCGTGACAAGACAGATGTATTTGGATTTATGGACCCACATTTTATTTCACCTATAACGAGGACAATGACTGAAGCAGAAAGAATAGTTTATATTGCTGAAATATTTCAAAAAGAAGCAATTATTCAGTGATGGGTGTTTCCTTATCTTCAAGAGTATGAAACATATATCTCACAAAGTGATATATATATATATATTTACATAATAACCACTAACATTAAATTTTCTTTTATATTAGCGCCCATTAGCCCGAATGGCCCGAAGGCCTTCTTTTTTATTTTATTATAGATAATCCATCTTTTAAGGGTTGAAGGGGAACCCGTACATGACCCGTAGGCCCAAGGCACAAGGCCCGACATGACCCGCAATACATCACCTGAAGACCCAGAGACATACCATGCCCATTACATGACCTTTAGGCCCATCCCACTAGAAATGCCCCTCCCCAGCATCTTGCATCATTGATCTCCTTAACTCTCCACCTTGCATTGCTGATCGGCTAGCATTGCCCCGTACAAAGCTGCATGGTGCCTGGTCCCGATGGTAGTTGTCATACCCTCTCATTCTTCCAATCCGGTTAACTCTGCATCTGGTGGCTGCTACTCTTGTTGCTCTGATCCTCTTCTGGGGCTTGTTCTGTGTGAACTGGGCTACTCCATGGTCTACGTGACCCGAAGGCCCTGTGGCCCGAAGGCCTTTGATGACCCGAAGGCCCTGGAGACCCGTAGGCCCAAACTGGTGGCCCGAAGGCCCAAATCGGGTGAATAGTTCCTGCTGCTACAGTACCGAACAGTAACTGTTACAGTACTACTACAGTACCCCCCGGAAATTCGCCTCCACCCGGTTTTGAACCCGGGTCTCTTGGATGTCAAGCAGGAGCCCTTACCACTAGGGTACGGCCTCGTTGGCTATTAGCGCCCATTAGATGTTAGGTGTTTTATGTCCAAATGAGAAGGCGTTTTATTAGTTATGCTCTATCCATGAGGAAGTGTGAAAATTTTTTAAGGATGTATTGGATATATAAGTTTGAATTTCTTAATACTTGTTTATATTATAATGAATTTTAAATTTATTTCATTCATATTATTTTCTAACAGGGGATGAAATTTCATTCGAGAGACCACAAAAAAAGAGCGTCAAGATCAAATATGTAAAAGCAAAGGTGAATTTTCATTTATAATTAGTAAAATTTGGATATATTACTTAATAATGTTATTTTGAATTGAAAAGCTCATTTAAATAGCATTGTCATAAACAATAAGGCATAAAAGAGTGTGAATATCATGTGTTAAGATTTATGTATGAAATAATTTCAACTGATATAGTTACGAAGTTCCAACAGGTTAGATTTCTTTATAAACTTTTCCTTAATATTTTATTCATTTTATTCATAATACATGTTAAATGTTTTCCTTTTAATTTATAGCTTTTTGATGAACTTCAGCCTTATAGTGCATAGGAGCTCTGACACTTACAAGTTGAATGGGCAATTCATTTTACAGGTTTGCTTATCTTATGCTTGTTTGTTGTTTGTTGTTTTGGTCGGATGTGGAGATGAAGGTTGTAAAGAAATATTCTTTTTTTTAATCTTTTTTACAGCGGTTATTTGATAACCGATGTGAAAAATCCTATATCAAAGAATTTTTACATCAGTTATCTTATAACTGACATGGAAAATGGTTTTCCACGCATGTTATCTAATAACCAACATGAAAACCCATTTTCACATCGGTTTTTCAAGATGATTATCAAATAACCTATGTAAAAAAACCAACTTCTATTTCTCTTTTCCTGCATGTTTTCACTTTGTCTTAGTTTTTTGCCATAAAGTTTTCCAATAGGTTACCGTTGTGCTTCTTTATCCTCTTGATTCTTTTTTATTTTATCCATATATTGTTGAAACATTTTCATGATTTGATGATAAGAAGTCATTTCATCATCACTAAGCTCTCGATCTTTTCATTCTTACAACCAACATGGAAATGATGTCACAACCTCCTCAAGTTCTTGAACCAATTTAAATAGTGACAATGAATCAAAATTGATAGTGTTCATTCCATCGCTATTGTTTGTTGTTGTTTTTGTTGTTTTTGTTTTTAGTATAATTTTTGAAAAACTGGAAAAACTAGTAATAAAAATGTTGGTTCTCTGGAAATAACGCCAATTTATGAATGCATCCTTGTCATGAGGATGGTCACAAATACATTTATAGTATCCTAAATATAGCATAGTGGTCAACTCAAGGGTTGATCTCAAGGAGTCAAATGTCCTGGTGATTTGTTTTTATATATTTTGAAAGAAGTAAAAATATCATGGAACATTAATGAAAATCCCAGAGGGAGTGAGTCAAATAAAACAGTGAACATGAACTGAAAATAGAGAAAAAAAGAAAAGAAACACAGAAAAGGAAGTTCGCAAAAAATAGGTCCAGATCCATGTTGATCCACTCTAACTATATATCATAGATCTTTAGATGGATTAGATCATTTTCAACCTCACTTAGGGCATGCTCGATCTCTAGGGTCACACACATCTCTCACCCAAAATGATGAACACCAATCCAAAAAAAATCTCTTATAATACATAAATACTCTCCCAAAGTGAAAGTATCACCCAATTAAACCACTTCATCCAAGAATCTCTGTGGTCGAAGTGATATTTATGATATCATTAATCACATATACCATCCTAGATACCTTCTCAAGTGATATAAGAAGAGAAGAGGATAAAATGAAGGGAAAAGAGAGAAACACTTCCCTTGAACGGTCTTGCTCTCGCATCACCACTAACACAATCACTCAGTCAAGAGCAAGAATATGATGATGATCAACATGAAGTTCGGATCTCCAAGCAACATTAGAGCTTCACTCTCCAATTCTAGACTCGTGGGTTGGCTCTTCATTTCTAAAGGTTGAAGATCACAACATAAATGGAGGAGGAAGAACGAACAACATGCATTTACAAAACTAAAAATAGGGTTACAGTGAACGGAAACATGAGAGAATAAAGAGCAATGTTAGGTACCACGAATCGACAATCAAGGGCTTCTTCCGGTCTCTGGGAATGACCAATTCCTCCCGTCCGGGAATAAATTTAGGTCTATTACAATTTGGCTATGTAGAATTCGGATACGTTGACTATTTCTCTGATCGGTGCTCAAATACCCTCAACGCCCCTTTGGTCTATCTTGGAACACCCTCTTCAGTAGCGGTTCAACTTTAGCACCGGCAGTGCGCAATCGATTCAAACTGGCCGCATCTTCTTTGGGGATTTCCTTCGAACACCTAAAATGCATCCTAACAGGAATCAGAAACCGCAACATTAGGGGAAATGCTGAGCCCCCTTCTTCGATTGAGAATTGCAACAACAAAACAAGCACATGAAATCTCGATCCTCGGTCACGAATCAGCCCGAAGTCGGTGTGTCATCTTCTGCAAATCGGTCAACCTTGACTCCCATTGAAATTTCAATTTGAATTGATCGGCGATTAAACTCTAATAAATCATCGGTCTCAGTTTCCTGTCCTTGCATCGGGCTCAGATGGTGATGGACTTACCTCATCCTCAACGATCTTCGGTATCATCTTCATGGACCTCGGCCGGCACGTGTTCTTCATATCTCTTCTCGGCGTCGATGTATTTTCATCGGCGCTACTCATATTCACTCGCCAGCACAGCGGTCGACGCTCCCTTTCTAGTGGAGAACATCTCAGCATTTCAGATGCTCTTCTTCCTCGAACGATCAACTTATGCTTGCTTCTTCAACCTCGACTCGTCAGGGTTCCAGATTTGAAAGGCTTTCTTCATCGGGATTCATCACCGGTGGCTCTTCAATCATGCCTCGGATCATGCTTCCCCAACAAGCTACGGCACTTCGGTTCGTAAACAATCTTGTTCCAGATCTGAGCATCAAGCTTCATTGGCATCAGGTTCTTCTTCGGCGATCTAGGGTTCTTCAGTTTTCCGAAGTCACGATGAATGCAGTCGATTGGGATATGGGGTGCAGTCGACGCATCACTTGAGCGGTCCTAAAAAAACACAGAATAACAAATAAATTAAAAATTATCAATTCATAACAACTTCAACAGACTTCAAAATTTACGACTTAAATTAAAAATGAGCAAAAAAAAAGACAAATAAAGAAATTATTTTTTTAACAAATGAAATTTCTCATTATCACATAAAATTAAATTCCACAAAAAAATTATATATGATTTAACTATGGAAACGAAAGAATTAATTCAAATATCCTTAACACTTTTAAATAAGCCAAAATTTATTTCAATTATTGTAAATTTTAAATTTTCAAAATTAGAAAACCAATTCCAAATTCAAATTCAATTCTAGAAAATTAAATGTACTCCAATAATAAAATGTTAAAGATTCCAATATGGAATAATGAAAGAATTATTTCTCCAATCAAAACTTCATTCGAAATCACTTGGAGAAAAATATTATCAATGAATATCACAACATTGGTTGTACTTTAAAATATATACAGAAAATGAAACCAAAGAACTTTTAAAATTTAGAGCACCAAAACACTATTTTTTGCAAGATTTTCAAAGAAAAACAGTTTTCATTCAAATTACCGATTATTCAAGAATTTGCCATAAAAAACACTTTTTTTCACTTCATGAACACAATTAGTTCATAAAAGAGGATGTTGAAAACTGTAATAAAATAATGTCACATCAACAATCAATCTTACTTTCCGAATTACATACATAGTCCATAACATGTGTTGCTAATTTTATAAAATTTGTCTCATACTCAACAACACTTTCCTCTTCTGTCTTAAATTGAGTAATTGCTTTTCCATATCATCTTGTTTCTCACTAGGAAAGTACTTTTCAAGGAATATATTTTTAAGTCTTTCATTCCATACTTTCTATTTCATCAACCTCTTTAGTGTTATAGATCAATGACCATCATTGATCAGCATCTCCCTTCAGAAAATACACTGTCAAGATAACCATTTTCATTTCATTTCTTCCCAAGGTCAAGAATATTTTTTTGAGGGACTTAATCCATTGTTCACCTATCAATAGATTGCTAGTTCCATTAAAAGATGGAAAACTCTGTCGCATAAAACGATCCAACATAGGTGAATTGCAATGTGAACTTGAGTCAACTATCCTAATATAGTCATAATCTGCTTGAAGGATCCGGAAGCAGCGGAAACGTAACAGTTGGGAGGTGTCAACTCTGCTTCTATCGTAATCGATGACCAATTCGGGATCAATACAACGATGAATGCTAGTATCCACAGATTAAAATCAAATATTTAGATAAAGAGAAGAAAAACGCCGGATATGAGAAAGAAGATATTGCACATCATGTTTATAATTAATTTATTAATTTCTGAAAAAATTAAATACATGAGTCTTTGGTACTTTCTTCGTTGATGATCATTGATCGTCCGGAATGACCCTTCCAAATTGTCTTCATTGCGCTTGCGAGGATCCAAAGTAGGATCCCATTAGCGGCGATCCACACATGCTCTAATGGTCTCCGAACAACGTCACTCGTTCTCTGGATGCTAGCGCGGCGAAGCGAATGTCTTGCGTCGATCGTTTTTAATCGATCATTCTTCGGTCTTGAAGAACTTCTCTCGTTCTTGAGACGAGTCGAGAGAGAAAATGTTTAGCTCAACAATTCTCAATTCCCTGAGATTTGGCACAATGGACGTACCTGCCTATTAATTGATATGGGGTTTCAGTTATAATATTTAATTGTGAAACAACAATTAAATACAATTATAATTATTAGAGAAAACTCATGCCACATAATAACAATAACAACGCCATTATTTGTGGTGCGCCAACTTGCGCAAAATAGAACCATAAATGAAATCTCGTGCCACATAAAGATAACATTATTATTATTATTTCTTGCACCAATAGGATAAACATTATTTACCGACTTGTAAATAATTAATTTATCAACCGAAACGGTCTTAGTCCGTTCGAACTCCTCTTCCATTTATTGAACACCTAAATAAAATATTTTATTCTCTTAAATAACTATTTTTATTTACAAACTAGTAAATAAATATTTATTAAATGTTCAATAATGTAAATAAATATATTTTTTTCACAATCTGGTGAATAAATGTTTATTTAATTTATGCAATCATTTTAACTTGAATAAAATTATTCCCCGGTCTTGAGAATGCTATTTATTCCATTAATTAAATACAAATAGAATTTAATCAAGACTACAAGAAACACTTAGTGTGTGGCCCACTAGGATTCTTTCTCGTTGGTATTAGGCGAACTTGCCTAAAGTCCAAGATCACTGTCTAGTAATGGGTCAAGACACCCAGGAGAAAGAACTTAAAGTCACAATGACGACATCCACATACGAACTCTCACTGTGTAATACAATCACTTTGTCACAATATCTCATCAAGCAGGTTTCATGATAGTGTCATCAACCTATATGTTTGATACGTCATTCTTTGACTACTTGAAATAAACTCATCATTACACCATGACCATGGAATTTAGAACGACAATTCTATTTCAATAAAAGCGTCGAGATATCAACTTCCATAAATGGAAGTGACAAATCCTTTCTCGACTTATCCATTAATAACATGTCATTCGTGGCGCACCCAATGTACCCTGCTTCCCGCGAACATATGGCGTGACGATTTTCGTCAGTAAATCAAATTGTGTGAGCCGTGACATGTATTAATGATAATCTTAAAGTCTAAGGACCATTACACACGCTCATAGATAGGAATATATGATGACACCAAAACATGCGGAATTCTTACTCGCGGGTCTGTTCTTATAATCTCCCGTCTTGGAGATTAACAAGTGTGAACTTCATGAGAAGATGTCTCATCTGCTTATGAGTACTCGCACCTGATGGTCTGTATACTATGTGTCTCATCATAACATTTCATCCAATCGCAAAACTATATTTAAGAATATTGTCATTGCAAGTCAATCTTCTCATCATAGTGGGGAACTGATATGACTTTATTAATGCAACAAATACTCTAGGACATTATAACATTATAGTCATGCAAAACAATGAACAATATGTAATAAGATGTTTAATATTTAAATACATTAAATATTCATGTAATCAAAGTACAAACAGTTAGTTCTAGGACACCAGCTTCAACACTGCTCACCTCTAACACCAGTTGTATTGGCTTGCACAACATGAAAATCCCTACATTGAATACGGGTGTTGATTCCCTTCCTTTTGCTAGGAACCGTCTCTAAATAATGACACACACTGAGTTAACTCATAATCATCATGAATATTGATCCATAAAATAAAGATCTGTATAATGGAAAAAGTTCTCAAATACCATAAGTGATTATCAAAATTCTCATTTTAGCTATATTCATTTAAAATCTAGCTCCTAAGGTTCCTACTAAACTTGTTCTCATACCAACTGTAACACCTTAACTCTAATAACCTAGAGCTGATGTTTTCTTTATTATATTAGTACAAGACACAAAGGATCACACCATACATGATTGACTAGTTAAACATTCTTAGAAAACTAGATACATACATGATCCCCATATTACATTGGAAATATAAAGAAACATAGCATAAGTAACATTCTTTTATCCTTGAAATCATTTAAAATATCCTTCTTTATATCATAGGGAAAAGAAAATAAATAAAGGGTGAAATTAAATGCTTGATAAGGGTTACGTACAACAAAATCTTTCATGAGTAAATAAGACATAATCAATATGGTAAAATGGATAATCAAAACATGTGCTATCCAAACAACTTTAGTTCAATGAACATCCATGGCTAATATTAACATGGAAATCACATGAATAATGGAACTAGATTGTGACACCTCAAAATTTTAAAGTAAGAATATTGTATTCGATAACGTGTATGACACGCAACACCAAGCACGTAAAGAAATATAATATCCAGATAATTTATAATATATTTACTATTTTTAATAAATTCAATATATTTTACAGTATTATAGCAGGTACTGTAGCGGGAACTGTAGTAGGTACTGTTTGGAACTGTAACAGTCGGAAATATGCCCCCGTTTGGGTCTTCAGGCCACCGATTTGGTCCCCGAGTCCTTTAAGGCCTTCAGGCCACCCAGACCTTCGGGTCAGTAAGGCCTTCGGGCCACCTCAAGGCCTTCGGGCCACCTTAAGTGCAGATGCAAACGAGACGACCTATGAGAAACAAGCTCTACAAGGAGGATGAGCAAGGATCTTTCACCACAGCATAAGCTAAACGGATTGCAAGAATGAGAGGGTATGACACCTGCCATCGGGACAAGCCTGTGCATACACGGGGATGCCTAGCCGAACAGCCAAGCAAAGGTGGAGAGATGATTTCACAATGAAGATGCTGGGGAGGAGCAGTTCCAAGTAGTTAGTCTGGGTTGTATGTAATGTTTGAAGCCTACAGGAAAATGAATTCCTCTAAGGCCTACGGGCCATGTTATACTTACGCCTACGGGCCTTGTAAGGGTTCCACCTCACCCCTTGAAAGGTGGATTATCAAAAATCAATAAAAATGAAGGCCTTCGGGCCATTATAGGAAAAGGGTTAACTAAATTATGAAAATCTATGGTTTACAAAAGTATAATATGAATTAATTGGTTACAAATTAATTAGAAATGGATATAAGAATCAATTGAATATAAAAGGAATATTTTTATAGAAAACTATTTTTATGCTCACAAAGTTGTTTTACCCTAATAAATTAAATTAATTACAATTAGTGAGTGATATTGATGTGATATATATATATATATATATTATATATTCAATTAAATAATTTTTATATTCATCCAATATATTTGATATACTTCAGATAAAAATAAACCCAATTTTATGCATAAAATATTATATTTTTATTAAGACATTTTTACCACCTTTTAATGGAGAATCTATTTTAAATCTAAATTTTAGAACTTTTATAGATTATATATGTCAAAATAAACTTCATATTTTAAAGTTAAACATAAAAATTAGGTTAGGATAAAATTTTGGTATTTTTCTGTGAAGTTTCATTTTTTTAATGAATAGTGAAAAATGCTGAATTTTAGTTCAAAATTGCTCTTTTTATCTAATTTATTTATAAGGGTAAATTGAATTTTATATTGATTTTAAAGTTTAATCAGATAATATTTTTATCAATTAATACAATTTTTTTCATTAGAATCAATTTCACTTTGAAATTGAGTATAAAAACATAAAAAACTTTTGGACGTTTTTACTTTAAAACCCCGCATTGTCGTCCCATCTGCGGGATCAAATTTAAATTAATTTTTGTCACTTTTGTGATTAGAATTTGGAAAAATAGATTTCATATTTTTAATCATCATAATTTATAATTTCTAATAATACCAACTTTTCTTTTGACCAAACAAATTAGTGAAAGTGATTAAAATTAATTACAACGATTAAGGTTAAATTAAGAATAATAAGGGACTAAACCTTAATCTTAAGAGCCTAAATGACCTATACACTTTTCCAGGAGATATTGGATGACCATATTTCGACCCTATTCTCCCTTTGATTGATTTTAGTCTATTATTGGATCACCTTACAACATTAAAAACGTGTATGGAATTCCTTTGTGACTATAAAAAGGCATCCTCTCCTCCCACTTCCTCACACATCTCAAGCCACTTTGGCTTGACCAATATCTACCCAATTAGTTCCTCAAAATACCTCCCCTCATCCTAGAATCATTACCTTGGGTATGAAGCAATCCAAGTAAGCCTTTTGATACAAACCAAAAGTAGTTACCCGATTAAGAGGTAACAAACTTCCTCAAGCTCTTTAGTTTTATTTTCATTCTCCAACCCCTCAACTCTTTTTATTCTATGATTGTATAAAAATAACAGTATCCTCAATAAACTATGATGTTTTTATGATAAGGTTTTTACCTAAACTTACACATATTTAAATCTAATGGGTAACAAACATATTGTTTCTATGTACGGTGAACTACTACCTCATGAAACGATGATTGTTCATTTTTCCTTTACCACCTCTCATGGTGGCCATTATGATGGAAACTCTGTTTATATATGATATATATGATATTTATTATGTATTTATACTTTTTTAATCATTTTATAACACATACCTTTAATACTTTCTATTTTGTGTTAATACGATAACATCGTTTGAGGAAGTGTGGACTACCGCCCCCTCGAAGCGATGTGATTCGTTCACACTATACATAGAACGTATTAAGGATAATTTTAATAAATATATATGAAATATATTATATAAAAATGGTATTGTAATTATAATATAAATGTATATACATATTATTTACTTCTCATTCTTTTAAAATACGACAATGAAATGATGATAGCGTTCATGCGTACGTACAAACTACTGTCTCCATGAACAGTGCATTTCATTTATTATCTCCAAACATAATAGATTATTATAAATACATATATACTGATTATATATGATAATAAATTCATGTTTTAAATTATTTATATTATGAAACCATGATCTAATTAATGATAACAACAAGTAACAAGTTAAAACTTACTCGAGAAAACTGGATAATTAACACCAGAATTAGTGAAATTAATGAAAGTTTGTTAACAAACGGGTGATAAAATATTATAAGAAATTAATGGATGATATTATAAACATGGGTATGGTTTTGGTATAAGTTATTAACATATTTTAAATCATTATACAGGAGAATAAATACCACGCAACAAAAAAATGTTAAGGTAAGGGATTTCGTCTCAATTTACTTTCCATTGAGGCTTATTTTTGTTATGTACGAATTCACTTTTATTTGTTGTATATACCACCCTTTGACATGTTATATCATGAATAAACATATTCTCATGATATTATAAATTTCATTTAATTAACGAGGAATTATTATTTAAATGTTTCAATGTTGTATGAGACACATTTGAATTTTTAAATATTATTTTTCCTCAAGGATGTTTTAATGTAAAAAACCCTTGTTGTTACTTATCCTCCTATGAGGTATTATTTATAAATACATATTATTTATTAAATATGGATATTTTATAAGGAACATTATTTATTTTATATATTAGTAATTCTTTGGACATGTAATACATGGGTTGGGGACTGTTTAAGGAAAACCCTACGGCTTGTGGACCGAATAATGCAAGCCCCCCGATGCATCGGTAGTCTCATGAGACGAATTAGTTATCCAAATAGTTTAAACTATCTATTGATGGTAAATCTATCATGTGCCTGGAAAACATGACATCTGATAATTAAGAATTTCCTTTATTAAGAATTCATTTATTATTTATCCATGAGATTTTGCGTCGGCATATCTATGGATGCGTTTCATTTTCAGTTCATTGATTTAATGGAATGTGTTTTTAGTTTCTTACCTTGACATATTGATATTTCCTTATATAGTTATTAAATAGATTTTTTATTAGTTATTTACCTTTCCATATTAGTTTATTTCCATTGATTCATTATTTCTTCCTCTTTACTTACCCTTATTGAGCATTTGAGATCACCCTTATTATGTTTCCTTTCCCCAGGTTATAAAGAAGAAAAATTTGAATAAGATTTCAATGTCACAGTTTATTTTTTTTATGTATCCTATTTTTATTTTCTATTTCCTAATGTATTATGGATATTATGTATGTAATATGGTTTTCCAAGGTTGTTAAACTGATTGGTCCTTTGATATTTTATTCCTTGTAATCTTGTCAATGTAATAAAATAATGCACTAGCTTTAGGCTTTAGGGGTTAGGGCGTTACAGTTGGTATCAAAGGATGTTTAACAATAATATTGGAAACTAGATTTAGAAAACTTAGATTATGATACATAAACCTAAGTTGTACATTTAGGATAATTACACAGGAACATCCAAGAATTTTGGTAAGGTAGTGATTGTGTGGGTATTCCTAGCAATATATCCCTTTATGGATACTACAAGTGGATGTGGTTCTATTATAGATCTACCCTGGGGTAACATTCCGAGCGTGACCTGAGAAAACCTGGTACATGACAATGGACCTTACTTCACACCTATATTGACACTCTTGGGGGATACACATAGGATAATACACATTTTATTTTCCTACCATTATGGAGGATTTAAAAGTAAATATTTTTCCAAAGTAACCAAAGTTTGTGATTCTAGGAGTTATGATGCATAAATTTATATTATTTGCTATAACATGATTAGATTTATATAAAGTTTATAATTTTATGAGTTAATCTAGTATACGTCATTGTCTAGAAATGGCACATGGAAGGAAGAAGTGCATCAACACTCATGGTCAATGTAGAGGTTTCCCTATTGAGGAAGTCAATGTAGCTGGTATTGGAACTGAGAAAGTTATGGATATATTAGGGAAACTTAATCAGGTTATGACACATATACGGATAGAGCAACCTATTCTATAGAGATAATATCTTATATTGGATCGCTTTTTACGGTAGAATCCCCCATAATTTTGTGGGACTACTGATCCAATTGTAGCTGGGTAATGGATTAAGTCTCTAGAGAAGATATTTTCAACCTTGAGATGTATTGAAATGGAAAAGGTTACACTGGTGTATTGTCACCATGGTGATTCCGATCAATGGTGGTCCTTGATTCAGAATACAAGGGAGGAAGAAGAAATAGAACATATTGAATATAGAACATTTCAGGATGCATTATTTGATAAATATTTTCCTCATGATTAGTAAATTGATATGAATAGAAAGTTTCTTATATTAAATCAAAAGGAAGAAGATAGTGTTGCAGATTATGAAACTACCTTTACAAGGTTATCAAGGTATTCTACGGATTTCATACACAACACAGAGTGAAATATTGAACACTTATTTGAAGGTATTAAGCCAAATCTATGAAGGTCATTGGTCTCCTATAATTTTTCATCATATGAAGAAACAGTTTTATGTTCCATCAAGATGAAGAAGGAATTTTTTAGAATCAATATATTTAAGGGAAACCAAGAAAAGAACAGGACATATGAGTACCATGAAAAAGGGAATTAGTCAAAGAAGAAGATGAGAAAGAAGGATTTTCCAATACGTGATAACCATGGAAATAATCACCCTCGTAAATGCTTGAAAGTATTGAGAGTTTTTTATAAGTGTGGAGAAAAGGGTCACAAGGAAAAATAATTCGAAGGAAAAAAGAAAAACACTACTATTAAATGTTACAACTACAAGGTGATGGGGCACTATAGAAACGAATGCCCCAAGTGTCAAGGTAATATACCTCCGAAGAAGATAAGGGATCAACGTCAGACATATGTTATTGACACGACTTAAGTAGAATGATTAATGTACTTATATATTTGGATCTAATAAATATATTGTAAAATTATTTCATTAATTATGTTCTCATCATGTGAATTATGAAATATGTAAGGATTATACTACAATAATTTTTCAATAAAGATTTGAGATCATATACTGAATGGTACCAAGAAAATTTATTCAATAGAAATTTAAACTTTTTGAAAAACACATTATTGAGGGAAATAAATCCCTGAATATGTTTCTAATGTTGAGATAATGATGAATAAATGATTTATTTGGATAAGCTATAACTACCTTATAACTGATTAATGACTTATTAACAAGTGGTCTCTGTTATCATTAATGGAGTTAACAACACTTTTGGATTTAAGGGATATATCCAATAACATGTGTCTTACATAAGGAATAAGGAATAATTCATGTTTCCAATAAGGTTTTATAGTGATTCGATTTATTAACATATTTCAAGAGGATACGTGATGAAGTAATTAACATGTTTGGAATGTGAAAATTTAGAGCTGCTTCATATTGATTGAAGGCTAATGATAAGTTAATTTTGGAAATCCAGTTACCTTCCTTACAAAGTATTGGATCATAATATTTTGGAAAAGTTATTTATTTATAAAATGGTTTAAGATGACCTTTGGATGAGGTTTTAGAGATTGATGTTTTACATCACCCTACTATACAACTTGTGCTATGAAATGAAGTATAAATAGTTCAAGGCACAACCAAAGGATAATATTGTTTTTATAGAAAAGTGTATTTACTTATATTCTTATAGAGTGAATGAATTCCTCAAAAAGGTTTTGAAATAAAAATGTTATCCTAGTACGTTCATTTGCGATGAATCAAATAGACCCTTAGATCATCATGGATTCGTGGCCTTGTGATTGTTGACTTATCCTAACCATATTATCTAGAACTCTTGATCATAACCCGATTATTATATTTTTTCCTCTGTATCCATGTTTCTATTTCCCGCCTATGTTCTCCTACGAGGGAACCTAGTTATGTGACCATTGTACTTTACTTTCTCTTTTATTAAGAATATGTGTTATTAACTCTATTTATAATTTGGATTTTTCAAAAATAATTTATTTTCAAATATCAATCCCTCAATCATTGAGATCAAGTTTAAATTGTGAGGATGTAATTTAATTAAGGTGGGGAGAATGTGACACCCCAAAATTCTAGAATAAGAATATTGTATTCGATAGCGTGTATGACACACAACACCAATCATGTAAAAGAATATAATATCTCAATAATTTATAATATATTTACTATTTTAAATAAATTCAATATATTTTATATATTTCAATGTACACAATAATGAGTTAGTGTATGTTACACGCAACAATGTGTTTCTTCAATGGCTTGCATTATACGCAAAAACAAGTTTCACCGAACAATAATATATTATTAAAATATTATTTAATATAATAATATATAACCTATCCATTAAATTGGTATTTATGAAAATTCTTAACTAACTTATGAAAATCTATGGTTTACACAAGTATAAGATTAATGGGGCCTATGAGCGGCTACGTTTATTCTCTCTCATGGGGATAGGGTTTCCACCTTCGGAGTCGCTCCCTCCCCTCCTCCGGAATAACTTAGACAACTTGGAATCGGATTCCTCCATATCAGCATCGGCTCGGTTTGCTATGGCATCTTATGGATTTGTCTGCTCAGGCAAGGCACCGCCTTCGTCGTCCTGTCACGCTAGACGAGCAAAGGTTTCAGCTAGCCTGTTTGAGATCTAGGTAGGTGGAGGCATTCGATGGGTGAGGGTGTCTTAGATCAGCGGGCATGGCTTCGTATTGGATTTTGGATTCATTTTCTTAGGTGAGGCATCATAATTTCCTGCTCAGTGGGTGGAGGTTTTAGCGGGTGTGTCTTTAGATCTAGGCGGGTGGAGGCATTTCGGCGGGCGAACGCATCTCAGATCTTGGATCAGCGTCGGCGGGCATGGATCAACGTTAGCCTCAAAGTGGTAAAGAGTGGGATGGGCTCTTGGTTTGGGCTTCCAAAGGTCCCATGATCTTCTTGCAGGTCTTCTCTTGGTGAATTATACATTCTTTGTTGATTGCAATGATTTGGTGGATCTACTGGTGTGCAGCGATTGCTTCTGTAATAGGTTATCTCGTGAAGCTTCAAGGTGAAGGGGTATTGTGAAGGATTGTGATGTTTGAATGTTTGGCATCATGATATTATTTTTGTGGTGGTTATTTCCTTATGGCCCTACGTTTTGAGGTTTGAGGGTCATTTTAACTATTCTCATGTAAGGGGTCACTTCAGATCGGGTTTAGAGTTGCGGGTTTTCTCCTGGTCCTTGCTCTCCAGAATTAGATGTTTGAGAGGGTATGGAATTTCCATCAGTACCAGGCCCATGAATTCATGTGCGAGACAACTATCTGAGTAGTGAGGAGTAATAGGAAGCTGATCTTAATGTTTTTGATGTTGGGTGGGGATTTTCTCTATAGGATTGAATGTGTTGTTTGGACTTAAACTTTTGTGCCGTGGTGGTTTGGTTGTTTTTAAGTCCTTGATGTCATGTTTGGTTTATCACTTTTTCCTCAAAAGTGTTGGAATAATAAAAAAAATTTATTTTCAGTCAAGTATAAGATTAATTCATTGGTTACAAATTAATTATAAATGGATATAATAATCAATTGAATATAAAGAAAATATTTTTATAGAAAACTATTTTTATGCTCATAAAGCTATTTTACCCTAATAAATTAAATTAATTACAATTAGTGAGTGATATTAATGTGATATATATAATATATTCAATCAAATATTTTTTATATTCATAAAATATATTTTATAGGCTTAAGATAAAAATAAACTCAATTTTATGCATAAAATACTATATTTTTATTAAGGCATTTTTACCGCATTTTAATGGATAACCTATTTTAAATACAAATTTTGGAAATTTTATAGATTATATACATCAAAATAAACTTCATATTTATAATCAAAACATAAAAATTAGGTTAGGTTAAATTTTTGGTATTTCTTTGTGAAGTTTCAATTTTTAATGAATAATTAAAAATACCGAATTTTAGTTCAAAATTGATTTTTTATCTAATTTATTTATAAGGTTAAATTACATTTTAGATTGGTTATAAAGTTTAATTAGATCATATTTTTATAAATCAGTACAATTTATTTCATTGGAATCAATTTCACTTTGAAATTGAGTATAAAAACATAACAAACTTTTGGACATTTTTACTTTAAAAACCTGCATTGTTGTCTCGTCTGCGAGATGAAATTTAAATTAATTTCTGCCACTTATATGATTTAAATTTAGAAAAATGGATTTAATATTTGGAATAATAATAATTTATAATTTATAATAAGAAAAAAAAATTGATCAAAATTATTAGTGAAAGTGATTAAAATTAATTACAACAATTAAGGTTAAATTAAGAATAATAAGGGACTAAACCTTCATCTTAAAGGACAAAATGACCTATAAAATTGTCCAAGATCCATTTTATGGCCATATTTAGATCCTATAACCCCTTTTATCTATTTTGGTCCATTATTGGATCCACTTTCAACATGAAAAATGTGTATGGAATTCCATTGCAAAAATATTACAAGAGTGCTACTCCTCATCCACTATAAAAGGACTCCTTTCCTCCCACTTCCTCAAACCTCTCAAGACACTTAAGTTCAACCAAGATCTACCTAATTAGATCCTAAAAATCCATCCCCTAATCCTATAAGCCTCACCTTTTTCAACAAGCAATCCAATGAATCATTTTGGTACAAACCAAAAGTAGTTACCTGATTAAGATGTAACAAACTTCCTCAAGATATTTAGTTTATTTCCATTATATAACACCTAAACTCTTCTTATTATATGATTTTATAACAACAATAGTATCCATAATATAATAGTATGTTTTGATTCTAAGGGTTTGACCTCCACTTACACACACTTCTATCTAATGGGTAACGAACATATTGTTTCTGTGTACGACAAACTACTACCTCACAAAATGATGATTGTTTATTTTTCCTTTACCACCTCTCATGGTGGAAATTATGATGGAAAATATGTTAATATATTATATATATAATATTTATTATGTCTTTATACTTCTTTAATCCTTTTATAACACATAACTTTATTATTTTCCATTTTCCGTTAATACAATAACATCGTGTGAGGAAGAGTGGACTACCGCCCCCTCGAAGTGATCTGATTCATTCACACTATACATGGAACATATTTAGGATAATTTTAATAAAAATATATGAAATATATTACATAAATATTGTACTATAATTATAATATACATGTATATACATATCATTTACTTTTCATTCTTTTAAAATACGACTATGAAATGATGGTAGCATTTATGTGTACGTACGGACTACCATCTTCATGAATGGTGCGTTTCATTTATTCTCTCCAAACATTATATATTATTATAAATACATATATACTAATTATATATGATAATAAAGTCATGGTTTATATTCTGGATATTATGAAACCATGATCTAATTAATTATAACAACAAGTAACAAGTTAAAACTTACTCAAAAAAACTGAGCAATTAACACCCGAAATAGTGAAATTAATGAAATTTTGTTAACAAATGGGTAATAAAATATTTTAAGGAATTAATATATTATGTTATAAACATGATTATTATTATGGTATAATTTAGTAACACATTTTAAACCACTATAAAAGTGGATAATGACTACACAACAAAAGGAAGGTTTTTTTAAAGGATGGAGGTAGTGCATCTTTTATTGGAAATAAGATAACAAAACATAGGAACAAAATAGGGAATGAGAGTACAAATAAAACTGCCCAAATCATGAGAGCTGGCCACCTAAATTTTTCTTCAATCTTTTACTTATTTTCTTTCTTCCACTCTAATTTCATTCCATTCAGCAATAGATCTTTCGCATCCACGCCCTCGACCTCTATATCTTCTTCCACTTGGAGGAAGAGCTTGAATCCTTTCATATAGGGTATTGAAATCTGTGCTATCAGAGTCAAAGATATCCACATAATTATATATAGTTTTTTCAGGAGAGGTTCCCCTTGATTTCATCATCCCCATAACCTCTATTGATCTAGTCTGAGGAAGAGTTTCTTGATGTTTAGTCTCTTCAGCTATTGGGGATCACCCGAAGACCTTGTTTTCTTGTCAGAAAAAAGTTGGAAGACCTCATTATCCATGATGATTTTTGATGGAGGAGTACAAGTTTTATAAGTGATTGGGGAATCAACTTCTAATTTTTTTACCCTTTCGGTTACCTAAAGCAACCATTCTTTCATAATGAAACTGATTAGCATCCACTTGTTTTATTTCATCTTTATTGACTTTTTCAACCATAAAGTCATTTTGAATACCTTTTATTTGGGGTTGATCTTGCTACAAGTGATTTTTTTCTATTTCTAGGAATATCAACATCGATGACATTCACCTCTTCCGAGAATATGGCAGCCCAAGATCTCTGATTTTTTCCAAAAGTAGAGACATTAACATTAGTTGAATCACTTGGGTGGTCATTATCCATGACCATAATCACCTTTCCATTAGGCTCTTGAGAGTCATAAATTAGCACCTTTGTCACATTATTAACTGGCTCTTCGAGGGGATATCCATAATGAACAATAGATTTTAGCAAGTCCACATCTTTCAGCTTTGACTTTTTTTGACAAAGATTGGCAGGGTGACCTTTCATCCCACATCCCTCACATGAAAGTTTCTTCCGACATAGCTCCAAAGAGTGCCCAAAAACCATACATTTAGTTTAGAAAATAGGCTTTTTTCATACTCAACCTCAATTTGGATGTTATCAAAAGGATTTGAGAGGGTTACCTTGTCAATTAGGATGGATCTAAGATCAATATCCACCAGCATACTAGAAAAGCGTCCAAACCAAACATCCTTAGTCTCTTTTTCAAGGTGGATTAGAGTCCAAATTGTCGTTCCAATGCCATGTAGGATCTTCATATGCCATAGTACCCAATTAAGTCCATGCAGGAAAACCCATACCTGACAAAAGGCATTTTGATCATGTGAGACATTGAATTCCAAAGACCATTCATGTAAAAGTAGTCATCCAAGTTTTAGCAGCAGTGAACCAATGCCCCATGCTCAAAGCTTCAATTCGTCTGAAGGAAACAAACAGTGAAAAAATCCCCACCTAAGAGAGACGCATTTCTAGTTGGAGAAACCCCACAAAGTCAATATCCTTCGAGCCATATCTTCAATATTTCAGGGTTGTTTACCTTTGGGTAAGACAATGCATGAAATCAAAGAGTTGTTTCCAATTTCCATTCTCCCGGTGAATGCTGCATGGTTGGCTTCAACGTGGGATGATGCACCCTTGAGAAGTATTCTACTAGGAAATGAATCCTTAAGAAAAGTTAAGGCCCTAGATCCACTTGATTTCATACCTTCAATTGAAGAATTATTCATCACCTCAACATATGTACCTTATGAATCATCCTTGTGAGACAAATCAGGAGTCGCCCGAGTATCCCTCATCACTGTATATAAGGAAGATGGTTTATTCGTTGTTATTTTCTTCTGGCCAAAAAATGGATCCCCGTCGGTGAATCTAGGAACAACAGGTTGCAATGCTTCAGATCCAGAAACAAAACCAGAACCCGAGGTCGAATGCAAGGCTGAATTTATCTTATTCACGTACATGTAGGTACGAGCACCAGTGGTTTCATGCGATATGAAAACAGCCAATACTGAGTTCAATAAGGAAGTGCTGGCGATGCAGCTTCACTGGAAGGAGGGATAAGTGTGAACCCGAGGTAGTTTAGAACCTCTACGAGTGATTGAAACCCTAGTTTTAATCATCACATCAATGGATAAGACTCCTAATGCCTATCCACCCTTCAGGCATGACTATTTTCAACAAAAGGAAGGTTAAGGTAAGGGATTTCGTCTCAATTTACTTTCCATTGAGACTTATTTTTCTTATGAACCAATTCACTTTTCTCTGGTGTATATACTACCCTTTTACATTTTATATCATGAATATAATAATTCTCATTATATTATAAGTTTCATTTAATTCATGGGGAATTATGATTTAAATGTTTCAATGTGTTATGAGACACATTGGAAGGTTTAAATATTATTTTTTCCTCAAAAATGTTTTAATGCCAATAACCCTTATTGTTACTTATCATCCTATAAGGTATTATTGATACATCTATATTCATTATTCCATATAGATATTTAATAAGGCACATTATTTATTTGATATATGATGAATGCTTTGGACATGTAATACACGAGTTCGGGACCGTTTAAGGTAAGCCCTACGGGTTGAGGACTGGTTAATTCAAGCCCCTCGATGCATTAGTAGTCTCATGAGATGAATTAGTTGGACAAATAGTTTAAACTGTCTCCTGATGGAAAATGTATCATGTGCCTAGGAAATATGACATATGATAATTAAGCATTTTCTTTATTGAGAATTCAATTATTATTTATCCATGATATTTTTTGTCGATATATCTATGGATGTGTTTCATTTTCAGTTCATTGATTTAATGGCATGTGTTTTCAATTTCTTACCTTTCCATATTGATATCACCTTATCTAGTTATTGAATAGAATGTGTTATCTGTTATTTACCTTTCCATGTTAGTTTATTTCTATTGATTCATTATTTATTCCGCTTTAATTATCCTTACTGAGCATTTAAGATCACCCTTATTATGTTTCATTTTCCCAGGTTATGAAGAAGAAAACTTTGAAATAAGATTTAAAGGATATAGTTTATTTTCTTTTTCATGTATCATATTTTTATTTCCTATTTACCAATGTATTATGGGTATTATGTATGTAATATGGCTTTCCAAGACTTCTAAACTAATAATTCCTTTAGGATTTTATTTTTTGTAATCATGTCAATGTAATAAAATAATGCACCAGCTCCGGGATTTGGGGTTCGGGGAGTTACATGAATTATAAATAAATAAAATACATAAATCTAGACATTAATGAACTTCCCATCAAGGACTTACCAAATTATCAGGAATATTATCATCAAGTCCTCTCAACCAAGACATCATTCTTAATAAATGGGAAGGTGTAAACCAAATACACATCTAATGTGGACACCTGTTTTGTCTCATAATACTCATCAATGCATCAAGGGGTTGTCTATAACTCTACCCCACATGTCACTTGAATGTATAATGAATTCTTCATATATATCTAATGATCAATACAATTAATTCTCAAAATTACTTATAAATCAACAATTATTCGTATAGAATCAAGCATATAGAATATTTCCCTAGTCAATGAAATAAATTTCTTCCTTCAACTGATACCATATATAGAAATAGTATTTGGTTGAAACATTGTCAAAGTAATATAAATAATATTGAATTAATCAATGATATTGAAAATATGGACATAAAAGAGAAAAATAATTCCTGATGAATAATGGATAATAATAAAGAACATGATCAAAAGAGAGTAAATGATCTCAAAATAAGGTATAATACATTGTTAATAAAGGATGATAAAAGACCATCAATTCATAAAAAATTAAGGTTTTGTAATAAGACCAAGAATTTAGAAAATAAATTAGAATCAAAACATAAAAAATATATTCCTTGTAACTTTGTGTAAAAATAGAGTTATAAACCACTTTCAAAATTATTTTCATTCCTATATAAAAAATAATACTATTTTATTTTGATAAATATTTAAATAAAAATTACCAGAATATTGAGAAAAATATTTTCTTTAAAAATTACTATTTTTTTAAAATTAATCTTAAAAGAAAAGAATAGTCATGATGGCAGGAAATTTGGTTGGTATGATAAACAATGAAATAAAGATTACTTTCACACTTTTAGTAAAAAGTCAAAAAATAACTTGTTTTAAAAATGAAAAGAAAATTTATTTTAAAACCTATAAAATAAAGTGAAATATGGTTGAAAATGACATAAAATGATCATTGGATCATAAATAATAATATTATTGAAATATTTTAAATAACTTCAACATGAAAGAAAAAGAGTTGGAAGGAAAACATTAAAACATAATTTTTATAAGAAAGTACATTACATGTAACTTACTTGTTTATTCTTGATCCAACAAGAAAAGAAATGGAATATAAAAATATAAAACACAAAATAAACATAGTAGAATAAAATATATGGTTTTTAAGATATTAGGATAATATAATTTTTCCAAACAAAATATAAGTATAAACGATCCTAAAATAAAATGAGACTATAAGAGAAATCCCTTACCTTGGGTTTTTACTTAGTCGTACATGTTTAATACTCTTGTATAATGAATTTAAATTTATTAAATAATTTATTAAGAAACTTTTCATTTATATTTAATTTTATAGTCCTTTTATAATCATTTAAAATTCATCCATTGAATGATTCTTGTATATGTCAACCACTTAAGGTTAGTTGGTCAAATTATCCAAAATTACTTTTGTATATTGACCATGGCTAAAGGATTTATAAAATGGTTCCATCCTATACAGAATTTTAGTAATGTCATTAATAAAATTTTATTCATTATATACAATTTTATAATCATCCATGCATGGCGGTAATAGAAAAATGAATCACATCACTTCATGGAGGCGGTAATCCACACATACGCATGAGCGACGTTATCATTTCTAACAGATGGAAGGGTAAGAAGGTAGATGATATATTATATTTATAGAAATATTATTATTTCATAAATATAATATATATTAATTAATTCCATCTTTATAACCATCCAACTAAAATTGTATTGAAAAATGAATTACATCATTACGTGGAGATGGTATGCCATACACACGCATGAGTGATGTTTACATTTTCCATGGGATGAAAATGAGTTATAAAATGGTTTTCCCATAATCATAATAAAATCTCAGTATATTGGTAATAATTTAATAATTATGTTAGTATGGATACAACATATTTATATGAAGAATAATAATAAATAAACTTTGAAAGGTTACACAAGTAGAAATTTTTTCTACAGCCATGATCCAAAACCATTGCTCTAGGGGCCAAAATTTGTGGCTATAAGCTATAACCACAGTTTCAATGGGTCATGGATCCTATTGGTGTGAATATATCCAAAATCAATACCCATGGTTCTAATGAACTATTTCTACAGTTTCAATTGTGGAAAAAACACCTATAGCCACAATTTTTGGAACCATAGTAATAGCCATCCTAGTTGTCCAATGTGGATATAGGTCTATAGCCATAGTTTAAACCATGGATATAGGGTCTATTTATAGGGTGGAAAACCATGGATATATCCCCTGTAAACCATGGATATAGGTGTAAAATAAATTTATTCCAACCAAATTCGATCTCTATTCCTCTGCTATGGGTAACCAGGCACCTTACCACTACACCACAACCAACTTATGGTGTATATATATTGTTATTTATATCTTTAAAAACCATGTAAATAGGAATAATACCCATGTAAATAGGTCTTCTCTCCAAATTCACACACGAATTTTTTCCCACACTTACATGGGAAACCTATAGCCATAGCTTTCCTAAACCATGTCTATAAGTGAAGGTTATAGCCATGGTTCTATGAAAACCATGTCTATAGACTTCATAAAAATAACTTATACCCACGTTTTAAGAAAACCATGGCTATAAGTAAAGGATAAAACCACAGTTCTATGAAAACTATGGATATAACCTTTGAAAAAACAACCTATAGCCACAGTTCTATGAAAACTGTGGATATAGGCTTCGAAAAAACTACCCATAGACACAGTTCTATGAAAATTGTGGCTATAGGTATAGGATATAGTCAAAGTTTCAAAGAACCATTGTTGTAGCCTTAAAAAACTACCTATAAGCACAGTTTAAGAAAAATGTGGCTATGGTTTCAAGATATAACTATGATTTTATAAAAACCATGGCTATAACCTTGATATAAATACCTATATCCATGGTTATAGCTCGGTTTTCTAGTAGTGTTGGATAAGAGGATTACCTTTTCTTTAAGAGATCTCCTTTGACATACACCTTAATACTTCTAGGTTGAAATTTTGATGATTCTAAAGCCTCTTGGTCATAGGGAAGAAGTTTGGGATGGGATTTGGGTAGGTATTGATCAATAAAAGTGATTCAAGATGTGCTAAGAAGAGAGGATAAGTGGTTCCCTTTTATAAGTGAGGGGAGTGGTTGTCTTGTAATTATTCAAAGTTTTAAAATATAAAAAGGTCTTATTCATGGTAAAGTTGAACCATGACACCCCAAATTCTTTGATAAGATATTATATGGTTGAAACAGACTCAACCATTCACATTTATACAAGTTTTGGAGACATTTTCATCTTTATATCCTAGTTAAACCCCTTTAAACCCAATTTAAACTTAATCATGATAACTTAAATTTTTTACTATGAAAAATTATTTATGTAATCAAAAATAAAAGGGGAATTATAAAAAAATTTACATGATGATTTTAAATATAGAATCTATTTTTTCAGATTAATATTATATATTTAGAATAAATTATTTTCAATATAATAACATAAAATGCACGAAAAATGGTTTTTAGGAAAATACCTGATTTAAGTGTAAAAATTATTTTACATTGAAATAAAGTAAAAAGTTTTTTACATGAATTTTTTTTTGTTATTTAATAAAAAAGGAATGTTTTTAGATTTTTGGATCAATCCAAAACTGAATGGAACCTTCCAACCATACCATTAAATGCAAAGACCCAAAAAGAGTTTTTAATTTGAATAAAATATAAATCACATTCACAAAGTCAATAATGGGTTCAAAAATTAAAAATAATGTTTAAAAATAAATTATTTAACTCCTTAAATACATGTTTTTTTGATACAAATGTTTTAAAATTTATTAATTAATTATTAATTCATAATAATGTAAGAAAAGTGAGTGTTTTATAAAATCAGTATTTTCACTATTTACCCAAAGATCAAATATTTCTAAAAAATGTAAAAAATTCACCGTATGATAATTTTAAAATGATAAATTAAAAATTATTTCCATTTTTTCAAATACAATTTCTAAAATTATAATAAATTAATTTTAAAATAATCTTGAAAAACACAACAAAAACATTTTTTTTAGAAAAATACATTTTTAAGCATAAAAATAAATTTATTCTTATTCCATTCCTTGTAAAAACTGTCAGATGAATGCTAAAATATTTTATTGAATATATAATCTATAAATTTCATTAACATCATTCATAAATAGTGATTATTTTAACTTATTAAAATAGGAATACATTGAGCACTTAAAATAAACCAGTTTTATGCAAATAACTCTTTTTTTACTTCCAAATGATTTTATTTTTATTTATAACTAATTGATATTAAATTTATGATTATTTACATATGTTCTAACACATTATTGAAATACTAAATTTTCATTAATTCATCAAAATTAATTTATAAGGGAAAATTTTAAAAATTCATTCTAGGATTATTTCGATATAGTAAGTTCAAAAGCAATATTCATCCTATTAAATTAGAAATTTTGGGATATAAGATATTAAATTTTTCATTGTGATATAGTTTATTTTGAATGAAAATTTCATTTACTATAACTAAAGATAGGGTTTTACAAATGTGTTTATAGTGTGGGGTACCTAGGAACTATAAGCCCACCTATTTGAAATATTTTAGGACATGTATTTGATGTGACCATATCTGCTATTTATAAAGATTTTATAAGATGAATTATCAAGTATAGAAGGATTTTTTATTTTAATATTGAGCTTATTTATCTTTTATTTTTGATATCCATGATTTATGAGTTTAGAGTGAATAGAGTGTTTTGAGGTAACTCTTATCCATTTTGTACTTTGGGTCTTTCTATTTTGGGTGTTATGGGATGTTGGTTTCACTTATGGTGTTTATACCTTAGTGTTGATAATTTTTCTTATGGTTTTTATTATCTTGATGGTTTATTGTTTTTTTATTGATCGAACATGGGAAAATTTGGTAGGTTCTTGGGGGGTCTAGAATGGGTTTTATTTATTTCATGCAATAGATGGATCCTATTTTAATTTTTCTGGATTCACCATGGGTTGTGTTACATAGGTGGGGTTTTGAGTTACCCTCCTTTACAGTTCCTTGACCCATGGGCAGAGCCATGTTGTTCCATGTTAACAAATGTTTCTATTGGGGTTATTTCTTACTTAGTTTTTGTGTGGTTATGTTTTGGTTTGAGATTTTATTGGAGTGCTTTAGAGTATTCATTTTGGTTGGTGCTTTATGGAATTATGAGATAGTTTCTTGGATGGTTTGGTTGATTGATAAAGGAATTATGATTCCCTTTGGTAATTTTTTTGAAATGTATTTTTCTTGGTGATTTATCTCCTTCTAAGTGTATATCCAATTGATATACCATTTTAGATGAAATCTAAATGGTGGGGATACCTTAGTGGGCCTATGTGTTTTTTGGGTGTGTGTCTTGTTTTTGTGAGTTCAATTTCATTTGGAGATTTCAAATGATATATGGGGATATTCCGTGTCAAACTTAAGGAATAATATTTTCTTAACATCTTCCTTTACATAAGTTATTCTCTAATTTTTTCCAATCTCTCCCACATTTTTTCAAAGTGTTAAGGTTTTATTATCCCATTGTATTCTACCTTTCACTAATGACTTTCTAGGGTATAAAGTTGCATGGTATAGAGAATTTTAAAATATTGGTGCCACTGTTGAGGTTTATTTTATCTATTTTCATGTTATTTTCAGTTTCATATAGTTTTTTTTCATTTAATATTTTTTAAGTTTCCTAGATGTTTCACGGTTACCAAACGGTTACAGAAAACTATATGGGTCTTAGAGGAAACCAAGTGAGGGGTTACAAGTAGACTCTAGTGGAGTTTTTCATAGTTGGAACACATTTATCCCAAGCATTTAGGGTCACTAGGTAACTATGTGACTTAATTGTGAGTGTGTAGGTGAATCACATGGTTTGTGCATGCATAAGGGAAACCATGAAGTATAAATAATGGGATGTATGGGGGTTCCATCCAATAGAAACCACACAATTGCCACATAGTTTATCTAATCGTGTGACCTAACCATGTTGCATGCCCAATTTTTAAAATGTGTGAATTTCCTATTTTTTCTTCTCTATTTTTAACTCTTAGGGGTCTCTTATTCCCTCTTGCTTGACCTAGGATCTCCAGGAATGTATTCCATTCCCTCCTCTTCTCTAAGGCTTCTACATTGTGTTTATTCCCTATTTGAGCTTGATTATTCAAGTTAAACTTCTATATATCCCTTTATTTTCCTTCCTATCTTCTTTTCTCTTAGTTTTATGTTCTCCTACAAACCCTAGGGGTCATATTCGTTGAATTTAGGGTTTGAGGTAAACTTAATCATTGAGATTTTTATTTTTATGGACTTTAGACACCATCTTGATCTTCAGTTGGGTTCCCACCATCAATGCCAACTTGTTCTGCTTGTGTTAAGGTAGATGTTTCTATATAGTTTCTTTTCTTTACATGTATTAAATTCTTGAGTTTATTTAAAATACATTTCTTATCAATTATAAGTATACATATGGTGCCCTTTATGGGTGTTAATTTTTTTCAATGATTTAACTTGTAATTAATGGAATTTCATAGATTTTTTATTTTTAATCTTTGAATTGTTCTTTTAAGAATTCCAAGTGTATGTATAAATTCCTTAGAGTCTATTTTCAATTTAACTTGGAAATAGAAAGGGTGTTTGACACTGATAATATTTTTTAAAAAGTTTTTTTTAAATTAAATAGGGGTTTTGTTTTATAAATACCTTTTAAAGGATATGTTTCTCAACTACAAAAGTGGTATTAGTGTTTTAAAAGTGTTTCAAAGAGAGTGTTGGTTTCTTAATGATTTCCAATTAGAATTTTAAAGTATGATTTCAAGATTGAATTTTCAAATCTCAGTGATATGTAGTGTCATAACAAACTAGTTTTTGAAGGCCCATTTGAAACTTTATAAAATGAATCATTTCATGTTTTGTGTGACCCTCATTTATTACCATTGTAGTATGTTTCAGATAGATTATTTACCATTATAGGATTTTTAGTATTAATTAATGTTTATTTTACATAAAAGGGGTTGTTTTGAGTGAGAATCTTAGAGGTGAGATGAGATTTATTTCTTATTATCTATTGATGCATGTGATGCTAATTTCTTTATTGTTTTCTCACCTCCACTTGGTTGGATACATGGGAACCCTAGGCACTAAGAGAGTGGTATAGATTTTTGTTACACTAGTTATTTCACACACTAGATTATGTTCTCTAGTTGATAATTGTGCCAAGTCTAAGGGAGTTCCCCCAAGGAGGCATGTGTGGGAAATTTGGGTAGATTGTGTTATTTTGGATGCAATGTTGGCCGATAGTTGGTCTTGTTTTATGTATTTTCTAAAACCATCTCTCTTTAGGACCCAGTGAGTTTCCCATGTTTCTTTTTCATTGTTTATAATTCCATATGGGGAGATACTACTTTATATTCAATTTATCCTCTTGTATACTTTAATTCTATGATACCTTTGTATATCTTCTATTCATTTTTATAAAGCATGGTGCTAGTTTTATTGGCGCCTTCCATTATTAATGATGTGGTTTGTGATTTTGAAAATTTCTCATAAAATTTGGGTTTTATATTGATAAAGATTTTGAAAAGGGTAAAAATAGTGTTTGATGAAAATTTATGGTTTATAAGAATGGTTGTGGTTTACCTTTCATCGTTGAAAAGTGTTTTTATTATAAAATAAACCTTTTGTTTTCATTTCAAGTGGAAGTGGATTTCAAAATAGGTATTCTCAATATAAAGAAGTGTTGATAATTTTTCTCTTATGCACACTTATGTTGAATTATATTTTTAAAATTAAGTTTAAACTATAATTTTTTTGAAATTTCATTTGTAAGAAACTGTATATACTTCTTGGTGATATCCAGATTGGCATGTTTATCTCACACCCAACACACACACCATTGTGTGCATGTGCTTATCATGTTTTATTTTAGGTTCTAAAATTACTCCCTTTGTCGATTATTATTGGTTTGTTTCGTGGGAGGATGGTTCATGAGGTGGTGAGTGTCCATAGTGTTAGGTCGGAATATACAAATATACACAAGTGGGTGGGTGAATTGTGTATTTTCAAGATCTTTCACAATTTTGAATTTTTGATGTAAACTGTAGATTATATGAATAAGCAGTGTTTATCTTCTATATGAAAGTATGAGCAGTGGATAAAACAAAAATACATAACACTACTGTTTATAGTGGTTTGGGGCATAAAGATTCCCTGGTCCACTCCACCAATTACTCTCTCTGTGATTTCAATGAATTTTACTAGTCAGGTCCTCATATCATAAGACCAATCCACAACTGAGTGTAGACAATTGACACCTTTACAAATTAATCTAAAAAAATATTCTTCTAGTTCTTTAACAGAGAACCAAAAATCCACATCTTAGATCGAGAAGTTGATAATCCACCACAACTGAGTACGATTAGTTTAAACTCTCAATAAAAAGATATTCATTTAAAAAGGTTCTGATTGAGCTTCATAATTGTAACAATAACTGATAGTAGATGGATCTTCTTCTTCAGAAAATAGTTTCTTCAAGAAAGAGTAGTTCTGAAGCGATCCGGCTACAATAGATCTTTGAATAAAAGCATAAATGATTAGTAGTAGTAGACTTACAAAAAATAAGAGATTCAAAACATGTATATTTCTAAAGTGTAGCCTCTTCTATAGAAAATAGAGTCTGATTGATTGTTGCAGTAGATATGTAAAATATCTTCACAAGAATGCAGTTTCAATCGCAAATATGTGGTTTAATATATATCTATTTCTTTTAATTACACACATGTATATATTGAAAAAATACACCGATAGAATAAATAAAGCAGAGATTCTAATTTTCAATTCCAGATCCAAGAAAATTTCCTGATAAATCGTGAGAATTCAAATTCATAAGAAAACTTAGAGTAGTCATAACTTCCCTTAAGAATATGAGATAATTTCTCTACTTAATATTTTTTTTTGAATTAATCATAAGGAGATTTGAATCATTTGAAAATGAGCTTTAAATTGGTCGGATATTCTGTAAATACCATTGCACAAAACTCTGATAAAATTATAAATTCAAATCTCTAATGTTGAAAATTCAAACGTAGGGTTCCTTCACAAAACCAAAAATACCAAATATAGGGTTCAACTACGTAGCGTTCATTCTCTAAATGTAGGGTTGACAACGTAAGGTTGATCACAAAAGTAAGGTTGATGATCCATATGTTTTCTTCTCAAACATAGGGTTCAATACTTACATAGGGTTCTTTAACCATACTTTATCTCTTTTTCAAACATAAGGTTCCATCCAAACATAAGGTTCTTTATCCACACATTTCTGTCAACATAGGGTTGATTAAACATACACACTGATCTTTCAATATAAGGTTTAATTCAAACGTAGGGTTTGTTCCTTACATTACGTTCTTCAATGTAGGGTATGAATAGTGTTTCTAGAATACACTTAAGAGCGTTCTGAACACTTTGAACAATTTTCCATGTGAATAATAAGCTTGAATATAATTCCAAAACAAGGATTATAAAGAATATTAATTTCTTGAAATACACTTAAAATAATATCATTAGTAAAACAAACAAGGGAATTTGTGAGCATCAAAATCAATAATATTTATTGAGTATTGTTAAGACAATACATTACCAACAATACCCCCCTTTTTTATGATAAAAAACCCATAAAATTAGTAACGAAATTTAGAATTTTTCAAACAATTTAAAGAAAATAATTCAAAATTTGTTTTGACTGAATTATTTTGATAAAAATAAATGTTGTGTTTATCCAAATTTCTCCCCATTTTTATGAGATCAAAAAGAAAGTATATAAAAAGATTAAAACACATTTAAATTTTTATAGATCAGTAAGTGAATGTTATAATAATATATTTAAATAAATAAGACTGGATTTTTGGATAGAGATATAAACATAAAATAATATGAAATAAAGCACTAAAAATAAAAAATAAAGAAATTTTATTGATCAAAAAATTGTATAAGTACAATAGTCAGTGTGACTGAGAAATAGGTTAGTCAACTAATATGGTTAGGGTAGAAAAGGTTGGGTAGTATTTGGCTCGGTTATGGTTCTGCAATATTTTGAGAAGCTTCAAACATGTCTTTCATCTCTCCCATCTATAACCATAAATTTATCATAAGACTACCACCCAACTGCATAATCAAAACTATGAAATCTTGACTAATATACAAATTCTTAACAATACTGACCTTCAAAAAGTCATGAAAAATCTCTTCTTACTTCATAAACTTCTCCAGTTTTTCTGTGAATTTCTTCAGCAGAAAATCGGATACATGGTTCATTCTGAGTTAATTGGTCAACTAGAAATTTCTGATTGTCTAGCAGAACTGATAGAGGATAAATATTGCACTAAAGGTTTTTCAGATGATCATTCATGTCATCCATAATAGTTGTGATTGCCTGAAATCTTGGAATCACATCTAGAGAGGTATTAAGAGCAGAGGTAGATGTACTGGACTGACAAACACTACTCTTGATTGATTCAAATTGACTCCCCAAATACCACTTGAGGTTTACAAATTCTGAATTAGAAACAACTCCAGACTTGATCTTTCCAACCCCATTCAACATTTCTCTCTTGAAAGAATCAAAATCCTTCTTGGAAATATAATTTTATTTAAGACCATAAGACTTTTTTCTTGAAACTTCATGCTATTTCTAATGATTTTTATTTTCTTCTTGCGATTTATTGAACTTAATCACAAGCTCTTCAACCTGATTAGTTAGGGAATCAGATGTCCCTTCATCTGGATGTTTTGACTGATCAATTGCCATAATTTCTAAAGATCTTGAATCAAACTTCTCCATAGAATTCTCCACTGGTTTTCAATTGATTTTTCACTTGAATAAGATATACTGTCAAGAACATCTATTTTTCATCCAAAAATAGATTCTTGTCTTTCATCCACATGATCAAAAACATAGTAAACAAGACTCTCAACAATTTCTTTATCCACATTTTATGATTTGAGCATCTGTTGTTCTTTTTGAATAACTGACTCTTCTTCCTAGTCAACTGGAATAGAAACATCCTGCAAAACTTGAATTTGACTTTCAGATTGTTGGTCTTCCTCAAGAATAGGTTCTTCCAAATGAACTAACCTAGTATCCTTACCTAAACCCAAAAATGGTTCTTTAGTAGGTGGATTTTCTCCTTTCCTTGGTTTTACAACCAATTCATTTATCAAATTTTCTTCTTCATCTTCTTCCAAAAAAATCAATTTTCTTTGGGTTGGTTTGGAAATTCCTTCACCTCTGGTTTCTCCAATTCCTTCATTTCCAATAGCACTTTTCTCCCCCTAAACAAATGATCCTAATTTTTGTTGGTCATCTACACTAACTGACATAAGTTTTCCTTTTACTATACTCTAGTAAAAACCTAACTTCCTCAAAGTTCCCGCATTAAGTACATTGTTGTGATGAAATTTTATTCAAGAATCTATAAAACGAATCATATTCTTCTTAAATAGAATTTGAGAAATTATCCTTCTATAAGGATAAAAGTCATCCTTGCATCTAGATAACAACAATAGTGAAGATATCTGAACATATATCTTGGAAAATTTAGATTTATTTTAATTAAAAAAGAAACATGATGTACATGTATGGATACAGAATCTTCTCCATTTCATCCATCCTTGGAGTAATTCCATTTTGAATAAACTTAACCAAAATTTTCTGATCTGCCTCAAGATCTTTGAAAAACATATTATTAATGTTTGTTGAACAAAAAAAAGACATAATTTCTTCAGACTTATGATCCTTATTCCTGATAGACCATAGAACAAAATGAAAGACCCCCTCATGAGGACAGTTCAAAATTTTGGAAATTCCAGTGGAAGAAATGAAAAAATTCTTATCTTCTATTCTTGTGACAACATTATCTTCATAATCACCAAAAACTAAACTATAAATTGTTATAGAAAATTTTTAGTTCTACCTCATAGAGATAATATGAGTTCACTTCATTGAACACAGACTCTAGACCTTGAAATGCTAACGCCTTTTTTAGAAGAAGATTCATTTGGTAGAGCCATTCGAAATCTACCACGTTTCCTTGAAGAATATTTCTTCCAGAAACCCATTGTCTCTTAGGATTTTTGGATTCATCTTCTTTGGTTCGCTTAGTTTTCTTCATTTATGAAAATCAAAATATCTGAGTTTTTTCAGCTTCTAGGGTTTGGAAAGTAGACAAAGGTAGACGAAGGGTTTGGTATTCGAAAAGGGCTTGAGAAATGAAAAGGTAAGGTATTCGAAAGGTTTCTAACAATACCTTGTTTCCCATGTCATTACGTAAGATAATTATGATTTTTTTAAAATGAAGCATGAATAAAATTAAAATGTATAGCAAAATAATAAAAATATTAAAACAAATTTGATTTGGAATGATCAAAAAATAAATTTATCATAAGTAACTTTGAATAAATAAATAAATAAAAATAATTTAAATAAAAAAGATAGCATTTATTTAAAAATTAAATAAACCTAACTCCCCCTTAATAAAATCAAAACTTACAGTGGGAAGTGCTTTAGTGAAAATATCAGCTAGTTGATATTCAGTGTTGAAAAATTCTAAAGATATATCCTTTTTAAGAACATGATCTCTTAGAAAATGATACCTAATATAAATATGATTAGTTCTTGAATGACTTATAAGATTTTTTGAAATATTTATAGCACTTGTATTATCACATAAAATAGGCGTACTACTAAAATTTAGTCCAAATTACATTAGTGCGTTTTCCATCCATAATACTTGTGCACAACAACTTCCTGTAGATACATATTCTACCTCGACTGTTGATAGGGAAACTGAGTGTTGTTTCTTACTTGACCATGATACTAAATATTTTCTTAAAAAGTGATAGGTTCTTAAGGTACTTTTTCTATCTAATCTACAACCTCCAAAATCATCATTTTAATATGATATTAAATTGTAAGAACCCGGTTCTTATATTTGAGGTACGGGTTTCTTCTTTATCTTTTCCTTAAGTAATTTTGAGAAAATAAGGAAAATGGGGAAAAATTCAAAATTTTGGAACTACACGCCGTGTAATTTTCTACACGCCAAGTACTTTTGGTCATGTGGAATGGGTACACGGGGCATGTAGCCTTGTCGGCGATGAAGGGTGTAGGAACCAACTACACGCCGTGTAGTGGTCCTTTACACGCCGTGTATTCAGTCAGCAGGCCAAAATAGTAAGGTGGTGGAGTAGCCACAAGCTGGGTAACAGTAAACGCCGTGTACTCAGGAGTACATGTCGTGTAGTCATGTCGAAGGATAAACAGTTTGGTGGTGCTTCCATAAGAACATTTAAATGATGAAAGTACACGTCGTGTACTTGGAAGTACACGCCGTGTACTTTGTTTTTTTTTTTGCTTAAATGGGTAGTAGCCTCCCCTATTCACAGGGAAGGCTTAGAACCGGACGAGAGGAGCGGAAGAGGGAGGTAGAACCTTGGGAGATCCGCCGATCGAGCACCGGGAATCTGATCCCGCTTTTTTCAATCACGTTGGAACCGCGCGGGTAAGTCCTCTCTTCTCCTTGTGTTTTGATTACCAATTCTTCCCCTAAAAGGAGTTATTTGAGGTTAATCATCTTTTATTATTCGTCATATCTACGTCGTAATTGGGTGTTTCTGGAATCGACGTTCGTATATAGCACTCATTGGCGTATAAGGTAGGTGGCTTGGTGTTTGTTTTTCCAAATGTCGTGTGTTTTGTGCGTTTTCGTGCCATAAACCCATGTTGGGGGTGTTGTGTGGATGAGTCCATAGATATTTTAAATACCTAGATTTTAATAGTTGATTTAAATGTGATATTAAAAGGCTGGTTGGGATCGTTGCTTGGATCCGTAACCACCTTGGGGGTGTATTCCACTATTTAGCCATTTGGCCAGGATACCCAAGGGTATTCCTTTAAAGTAGTAATTGTAGAATTGCCTTGAGAGGAATTTCTTGTTTACTACTTGTTTATATATTGGGCATGGCCCGGTTACCTGTTTAGCCTGAGGGTGTTGTTGTGATTGGCCTGTGGGCACTGCAGTAATTAGCCTGAGGGAAGTAGTTATTTTGCCTGAGGGCAACCTTTCATGCCCGAGGGATTGACTTCTGTGCCTGAGGGTGACACTTCGTACGCCTGAGGGAAAATTTCTATTACGCTTGAGGGCTATACCTGCGGGTTAGATTCTAATTACCTGAGGGTGAGATTTTACTTGTCTGAGGACGCTGAATGATTATTTATAAATTCACCGTGGTGGTTTCTAAATATTAAATGGATTAAATGAATAATTAAATGGCAATATAACTGGTAAGTTAGTTACTTTTTAGTACTTCTTAGTTTATTGCATTTTACTACTGCACACTTGTTGTATGTTTTACACACAGTTGAGCACGGGCCTTTGGTGGGTGCCTACTGAGATATATTTGTCACACCCTGTTTGGGTCATGATTTTCTGCCCAAATAGATTACATTTCTATAGGTGTGGATAGGGGAAAGAGTCCCTATACAGGTACTTGACTGTTGCTGAGGAGTAGAAGGGCATGGGACTGAGCCTAGGATCGCGATGCCGCTGCCAGCTGTTTTGATTTGTTTAGTTGTACTCTGCATTTTGTTGTACTGTATTGGTGTATAACATGTTCTGGCTTTTTTTATTAGAAATTGAGACATGTTGAATCATTACATATATATACAGTTGGTTATATCTACTGCAGTTGTTTATTTCAGTTGTGTATGGTTTATTTATTCTACTGTCTTTGTATGTTTATTTTTGTATTCCGCTGTGCTACACTTTGACAAATGAGGGCATAGTTTCCCCACTATCAGACCTTGGCCCTCTCCACTAGTCGGCAGCCTCTGGCATTTGGGGAAATGCGCTTGAGGTCACGTGGTGAACTGGGTTCGGGGCACCCGTTGAGTGACACCTAGAACCGGGACGTTACTAAGTGAGCACTACAGACTGCCATATCTATGGCCAAGCTGACTCGTATCTTCCAATAGCAGCATCCACCTACTTTTTCAAGGGATGGAGGACCACAGGCTATGGAGTCTTGGTTGGGGTCAATGCAGACTATTTTCGAGCATCTTGAGACGCCTCCAGGGCAGAGGGTCAAGCTCGTTACATATATGCTGCGTGATTCCACCAAGAGGTGGTGGGACATTACCACCCAGTCAGAGCATCACAGAGACATGGCGTGGGAAGATTTTCAGGTAGTCTTCTATGACTTCTTTTTTCCAGAGACGCTGAGGGAAGATAGAGCTCGAGAGTTCATGAATCTGCAGTAGGGCTCTATGTTGGTGATGGACTATTCTGCTCATTTCACCGAGCTTCAGCGCTTTTCACCCGTGCTGGTGGGTGATGAGACGTTGAGAGCCAGACATTTTGAGGATGGTCTTTGTTATGACATCTGAGCGCTGGTGAATGTTTTCAGGTTGCCTTCAGTACACGCTATTGTGAACCAGGCACTGATTATAGAGAGGAACCTGCGGGAATCTAGTGGTGTGTGCCAGGGTGGTTCAGCACCAGTTACTGGTATTATTTCTACTGGCAAGAGGAAGAGACAGATGGACTTCTCTCAGGGTGGTAGTACCAGCCAAGCAGTTTCTTCGGGTGGCCCGACCAGGTTCTACCAGTGTGGTAGAGAGGGCCACAAGAGACCATAGTGTCCATGAGACCTAGTGGAGTGCTGATCTTGCGGCAAGATGGGTCATCTGCAACGATTTTGCAGGGTGTTTCCACCAGTGGCTAGTGAGAGGGGTTCTATGCAGACTCTACGTGCGGGATCAGGACCAGTGGCTTCTTACCAGTCAGGGAACTGGAATAGGTCAAGACGTGGAAGCAGAGAGGGTGGTTGTGTCCGTGGTATCCAGACACCAGAATCTCATAGGCAACAGGGCGGGACAACTCAGGGTAGCCAGGCTATGTCGCAGGGCCGCGACACTGGGCAGGAATATGCAGTGCAACAGACCCAGCAGGAGCAGGATCCCGGACATTCTACAGTCATAGGTACTATTCTAGTAGATTCTTTCTTATCTTCAGTACTTTTTGATATGGGTGCTACACATAGTTTCATATCTGTACCCATTGTGGAGAGACTTGGGCTCTGTTTTTCTACTTCTTCTAATATCATGACGCTAGGCACTCCGTTGGGGACTAGGACGGATGATGTGCGTCAGTGCAAGGAGTGCCCCCTTGAGGTTTGTGGGTGTCACTTCCTTTGGGACCTCTATGTCTTAGAGATGACAACTTATGACGTCATTCTCAGGATGGACTAGTTGGTCCCCTTTCGAGCCTTTGTAGACTGCTATCGTTACAGGGTGAGATTCACGTCACCAGAGGGCAGAGAGTTTCTATACAAGGGTGAATGGGATGTTCATGTGATTTGAGCTGGACCAGAGCATCATGGGCGAGGTGGAGTCACAGCCCAGAATTCGAGTTTGTATCTGGATGATCAGGGGACTTGTCAGACAGATTTCACTCCAGTTGTTGATCGTTTCATGGATGTCTTCCCAGACAACTTTTCAGGTCTACCTCCAGAGCGAGAGGTGGATTTCTCTATCGATCTTGTTCCAGGAGTAGCACCGGTGTCCATTCCTCCTTATAGGATGGCTACACCTGAGTTGCAGGATCTCAAGAGGCAGTTATAGGAGTTACAGGCCAAGGGTTTTATTCGACCCAGTACTTCTCCGTGGGGTTCTCAGGTCCTTTTGCGAAGAAGGTGGACGGTACCCTCAGACTTTGCGTGGATTATCAGAAGTTGAACCAATTGACGGTCAAGAACTGATATCCTTTGCTGAGTATAGATGATCTTTTTGATCATCTTCGAGGAACATGAGTGTTCTTGAAGATTGACTTGAGATCCAGATATCATCAGCTGCGTGTGAGACCATCGGATATACCGCTTATGGATTTTTAGAGCAGATATGGTCTGTACGAGTACTTGGTTATGCCGTTCAGACTCATGAACGTGCCAGCAGTTTTCATGGATCTGATGAATTGTGTGTTCCATCATTATTTGGACTCTTTTGTGGTAGTATTCGTGGACAATATCTTGGTGTACTCTCACACTCGACACGACCATACCACCCATCTTGAGATCATATTGAGTACACTGAGAGAGCATCAGATATATGCTAAGCTCTCAAAGTGCCACTTTTGGATGGATTAGATTCACTCCCTGGTTCATATCATCTTAAAGGCAGGAGTTTCAGTAGACCCAGAGAAGGTGAGAGCAGTGGTTTCCTGGGAGCAGCCTAAGAACGTGTTTGAAATACGAAGTTTCTTGGGGCTGGCTGGTTACTACAGACATTTCATCCAGGAATTCTCCCTCTTAGCAGCGCCGTTGACGGGTTTGACTAAGAAGGGTGTGGAGTTTTTATGGTCAGAAGCTTGCAAGACAGCCTTTTAGGACCTGAAAGGAAGATTGACATCAACACTAATCCTGATACTCCTAGAGTAGGGGAAGAGCTATACAGTTTACTGTGACGCATCAGGTATTGGGTTGGGAGAAGTGTTGATGTAGGGCAATCGAGTTGTTGCATACAGGTCTTGGCAGTTGAGGCCACATGAGAGTAATTATCCGACGCATGATCTCGAGTTGGCTACAGTTGTGCATGTGCTGCACTGTTGGAGACATTATCTATTGGGAGAGCATTTTGTGGTTTTCACCGACCACAAAAGCCTCAAGTATATATTTACTCAGCGTGACCTGAATCTAAGGCATAGGAGGTGGGTCGAGTACCTACAGTCCTTCGATTTTTAGCTTGCCTATACACCTGGTAAAGGTAATGCAGTAGCTGATGCACTGAGCAGGAAGACTCAGATACAGGTAGTGCAGGAGGCCAGTGGTGAGTGGAAGCTTATGGCTTTGTTCTCTGAGATGCATCTGGAGGTGCACGACGGTCAGTGGAAGACTTATCTTTCCTCATTACCTGTGACATCTACCCTCCTGTACAGAGTGAGGATGAGACAGCTATCTGATTCAGAAGGCCTAGTTCTACGGGATTCGGTGGAAAGTGAGGACCCTCCTCCCGGTTGGGCGATAGGCGGTGATGAGGTTCTGCGTTTCTATGGATGAGTGTGGGTTCCAGGGGATATACGCGAGGAGATGATGCAGGTGTTTCATGCTTCAGCTTGGGTAGTTCATCCTGGGGTTACCAAGATGTACCGAGACTTGAGACGTCAGTACTGGTGGCCGGGTATGAAGACAGATGTGGCTGGTTTTGTTACGAGATGTTCCACCTGTCAACAGGTGAAGGCGGAGCACCAGAGACCAGCTGGACTGTTATAGCAGTTACCCATTCTAGAGTGGAAATGGGATGATTTCGCGATGGATTTCGTGACAGGTTTGCCGAGTTCACCTCGTGGAAATGATGTCGTGTGGGTTGTCGTGGACAGACTAACGAAGGTAGCTCAATTTTTTCCAATCAAGGAGACTTTCGGTGTTAATGAGCTTGGAAGGCTGTATATTTGAGAGATCGTCCATCTTCATGGGGTCCCTCGTTCTATCATTTCAGATAGGGAATCATACTTTACGTCTCATTTCTGGCAGAGTTTTCAGAGGGCACTGGGTATACAGGTGCTTCTGAGCACAGCATACCACTCTCAGACCGATGGCCAGTCAGAGCATAAGATACAGGTGCTAGAGGACATGCTACGTGCATGCGTCCTAGACTTTGGGGGCTCTTGGGAAAATCATATACCCCTAGTTGAGTTTTCCTATAACAATAGTTTTCAGGAAACTATCGAGATGACACCTTATGAGGGTTTATATGGTAGGCCATGTCGATCACCTTTGTGTTGGTCAAAGGCAGGTGAGGTAGCTTTACTGGGACCACGTCTCGCGTAGAAGACTTCTGAGAAGGTCCAGTTGATTCAGAAGTGGATGGCTATCGCATAGTCTTGTCAAAAGTCATATGATGATCACCGTAGATGAACTTTGGAGTTCGTTGTCGGGGATCAGGTTCTCTTGCGTGTTTCGCCGAGGCTGGGACACAGATGGATCAAGAGACAGAGTAAACTTTTATCGAGGTGTGTGGCGCCATTCGAGATTCTGGAGAGAGTTGGGCTGGTTTCCTATCGGTTGCAGTTACCGCAGCGACACCAAACCATGCATGACGTCTTCCATGTGTCTCAGTTGCGTCGCTATCATTCAGACCCATATCACATCCTTCATCCCGAAGAGGTTGAGCTTCAGATGGATGCGTCATTTAAGGAGCATCCGATTCGTATCGTTGACAAGAGCACAAAGTTTCTCCGAGGCCAGTTAGTTCCTCTCGTACGAGTGATATGGCAGCATGGCCGAGTGCAAGATGAAACCTGGGAGCAGGAGACCGATGTATGTGCTCAGTGGCCAGAGTTGTCCACGTCTATATCTTCACCATCCTTGGAAGGGTAATCTGGGAATGAATTGCTATAAGGGGGGAAGTTTTTAAGAACCCGGTTCTTATATTTGAGGTACGAGTTTCTTCTTTCTCTTTTCCTTAAGTAATTTTGAGAAAATAAGGAAAATGGGGAAAAATCCCAAATTTTGGAACTACACGCCGTGTACTTTTCCACACGCCGTTTACTTTTGGCCGTGTGGAATGGGTACACGGGGCGTGTAGCCTTGTCAGGGACGAAGGGTGTAGGAACCAACTACACGCCGTGTAGTGGTCCTTTACACGTCGTGTAGTCAGTCAGCATGCCAAAACAGTAAGGCGGTGGAGCAGCTGCCAGCTGGGTGACAGTACACGTCGTGTACTCAGGATTACATGTCGTGTACTCATGTTGATGGATAAACAGTTTGGCGGTGCTTCCAGAGGAATAGTTAAATGATGAAAGTACACGTCGTGTACTTGGAAGTACACGCCGTGTACTTTGTTTTTTTCACTTAAATGGGTAGCAGCCTCCCCTGTTCATAGGGAAGGCTTAAAACCGGACGAGAGGAGTGGAAGAGGGAGGCTGAACCTTAGGAGATCCGCCGATTGAGCACCAGGAATCTGATCCCGCTTCTGTCGATCATGTTGGAACTGCACGAGTAAGCCCTCTCTTCTCCTTGCGTGTTTCTTACCAATTATTTCCCTAATGGGAGTTATTTGAGGTTAAGAGGATTTTCTTCTTCGTCAAATCTACGTCGTAATTGGGCGTTTCTGGAATCGACGTTTGTATATAGCGCTCTTTGGCGTATAAGGTAGGTGGATTGGTGTTTGTTTTTCCAACTTTCGTGTATTTTGTGTATTTTCGTGCCACGAACCCATGTTGGGGGTGTCGTGTGGCTAAGGCCATAGCTATTTTAAATACCTAGATTTGAATAGGTAATTTAAATGTGATATTAAAAGGCTGGTTGGGATCGTTTCTTGGATCCGGAACCACCCCGGGGGTGTGTTCCACTATTTAACTGTTTGGCCAGGATACCCGAGGGTATGCTTTTAAAGTAGTAATTGTAGAATTTACTTGAGATGAATTTCTTGTTTACTACTTGTTTACATGTTGGACATGACCCGGTTACCTGTTTAGCCTGAGGGCGTTGTTGTGATTGGCCTGTGGGCACTGCACTATTTAGCCTGAGGGCAGTAGTTATTTCACCTGAGGGCAACCCTTCATGGCTGAGGGATTGACTTCTGTGCCTGAGGGTGACACTTCGTACGCCTGAGGGAAAATTTCTATTACGCATGAGGGATATACCTGTGGGTTGGATTCTGATTACCTGAGGGTGAGATTTTACTTGTCTGAGTACGCTGACTGATTATTTAGAAATTCACCGTGGTGGTTTCTAAATATTAAATGGATTAAATGAATAATTAAATGGCAATTTAATTGGTAAGTTAGTTACTTTTTAGTACTACTTAGTTTATTTCATTTTACTACTGCACACTTGTTGCATGTTTTACACACAGTTGAGCACGGGCCTTTGGTGGTTGCCTACTGAGATATATTTCTCACACCCTGTTTGGGTCATGCTTTTCGGCCCAAACAGATTGTGTTTTTGTAGGTGTGGACAGGGGAAAGAGTCCCTATATAGGTACTTGACTGTTGTTGAGGAGTAGGAGGGCATGGGACCGAGCCTAGGCTCGCGATGCCGCTGCCAGCTATTTTGATTTGTTTAGTTGTACTCTGCATTTTGTTGTACTGTATTGGTGTATAACATGTTCTGTATTTTTTCTTAGAACTTGAGACATGTTGCATCATTACATATATATACAGTTGGTTATATCTACTGTAGTTGTTTATTTCAGTTGTGTATGGTTTATTGCTTCTGTTGTCTTTGTATGTTTATTTGTGTATTCCGCTGCGCTACACTTTGACAAAGGGAATAGTTTCTCCACTATCAGACTTAGGACCTCACTGCTAGTCGGAAGCCTCTGGCATTTGGGGAAATGCACTTGAGGTCACGTGGTGAACCAGGTTCAGGGCACCCATTGAGTGACACCCAGAACCGGGACGTTACATAAATTAAAATCAAAAGTTTTTGGAAAAAGAAGAGATTGAAATATAGTTCCTTTTAAATATCTAAAAATTCTTATGACAGCAATAAGATGAGATTGTTTGGGATTTTTTTAAAATCTAGCACATAAACATATATAAAACATAACATCAGGTATTCTAGTAGTAAGATATAATAAACTACCAATCATACCTTTATATAACTTGTTGTCCACTGATTTTCCAACTTCATCTAAATCAAGTTTTATATTAGTACACATGAGAGTTATATATATCTTTCTATTTTAAAGACCAATTTTTTTCAATAAATCATTAATATATTTACTTTGGTTTAACACATTTCTATAATATTTTTGATAAATTTTAAATCCTAAAAAGAAATTTAATTTTCTCATCATACTCATTTCAAATTCTTTTTGCATGAGTTCTGAAAAATCATTACAAAGTTTTTCATTAGATAAACCAAAAATAGCATCATCAACATAAATTTTAACTAATAAAGTATTAGAACTAATGGTTTTCTTAAAAATATTTAGATATTCCAATCCAACAATAAATTTTTTTTTCAAAAGAAAAGAACTTAATCTTTTATACCAAGCTCTAGGTGCTTGTTTAAGGCCATGGAGAGCTTTAGTAAGTTTAAAAACAGAATCTGGTTTTTGTGAATTTTTAAAACTATGATATTGTTCAACATAAACTTCCTCCATTAAATATATATTTAAAAATGTGGATTTAACATCCATTGGATATAATTTAAAGTTCATATAAGATGCATAAGCTGAAAGGAATCTAATTACTTCTAATCTAGCTACATGGAAAAATGTTTCATCATAATCTATATCTTCTTCTTGATTATATCCTTTAGCTAATAATCTAGAGTTTTTTCTAGTTATAATCCCTTTATCATCTTATTTATTTCTAAAGACCCATTTAGTTTCTATAACTATTTAATTTTATGGTCTTTTAAAATTCCCAAACTTCATTCCTTTTAAATTGGTTTAGCTCATCTTTCATTGCTAACATCCAACTCTCATCTTCTAAGGCTTCTTCAAAATATTTAGGTTCTAGTTGAGATATAAAGGAAGAGAATTCAACTAGGTTTCCTACATTTTTTCTAGTTTTTATTCCTATGTCTAGGTCTCTTATAATTGTTTCTAAAGGATGATTCTTTAGAGTTTTAGACTATCTAGGTAAAACACTTTTATTATCATCAGTATCACGTTCTTCTGAACTAGAATAAATTTTATTTATATTATTTTCAAAATCATTATTTAGGTTTTCAAGTCTCATGTTGTCAAAAGGGTCAGTAATTTCATCAGTTTGATTTTTCTCTTTAATAAAAGGGTCAGTTTCATCAAACTTCACATGAACTGATTCTTCAATAATCCTTGACTTTTTATTAAACACTCTATAGGATTTAGAGGTATCAAGAATATCCTAAAAATATTTCTTCATCATCTTTTGGATCAAAATTACCAAGATTATCCTTGGTGTTCAGGATATACACCTTGCATCTAAAAACTTTAAAGTACTTTACTTTAGACTTTCTGTTATTCCAAAGTTCATAAGGTAAATTTTTAAAATAGACCAAATTAAAACTCTATTTATGATATATCAGGTTTTTCTCATATATTTTTCCCATAATTATGTAGGAATACTATATTCATTTAGAATATTCCTAGCCATTTCTTAAATAGTTTTGTTTCTTCTTTAAATAATTCCATTTTTTGAGGTGTTCTTGGTGCAGAGAAGGTGTGTTTAATACCCATATTTAAACAAAAGGAAATAAATTACTGATTCTAAAATTCTCCACCATGATCACTTATTAATTAAATCGTCTTAAAACATTTTTCATTTTGAAAAATTTTACCAAAAACTTTCAAAAACAGTAAAAGATTCACTTTTGAGTTTTAGAAAATAGACCCATGTAAATCTAGAATAATCATCAACTAAAACAAATACATATAATTTTCCAACCAAAATTTCTACTCTTGATGGTCCAAATATATCCATGTGGATATGTTCTAGAGGTTTTGATGTAGCAATTTTGTTAATTGATTTGAAGAAATATTTGTGTTGCTTGCCAATTTGGCATATATCACAAAATCTTTCACCATCAAATTAAGACTAGGTAAATCAAAAACTAATTGTTTCCTGGAAAATTTATGTAAAGCATAAATATTAAAATGACCAAGTCTCATATGCCAGATCCAAGACTCATTTATCTTAGAAGTTAAACAATTCACTTTCTATTTATATAAAGAATTTAAATCCAAAGTATAAACACTATCAGTTCTCATTGCTCTAAACTTAAGAAATTTATCTTTAAATACATAGCATGAATATTTAGAAAAATAAACATAATATCCATCATCACAGAGTTGAGAGATACTTATCAGGTTTTTCTTTAGCCCCTGTACATATAGTACTTTGTTGATTGAGTCAGTTTTTGGATCTCCAAAAATTTCAAGTCCAGTTATCTTTCCTTTGTAATTATCACCAAAGGTGACTAGACCTCCATCTATTTTAGTTAATGTATTGAAGTTTGATGAGTTTCCACTCATATTATTGGAGTAGCCGCTATCCATATATCATATATCTTTTCTTGTTCTGTGACCTATTTTCTTATCTTCTTTAGCCATGAAGAACATATTTTCTTTAATATTTGATTCTTCCTTTTATAAATCATATTTTGATCAGCTGCTGGAGTCTTCAAAAACACTCCAAGTAGCCTTCATTGATCTTTTTCATTTTTATTCAAAATTATCATTTTTCTAATATTTCTTTTCACCTTTTAACTGAGGACAGTCAGGTCTTATATGACCTAATCTCTTACATTCATAGAATCTGACTTATCTTGAGTCTTTCTCATCCATTTTTAAGGGTTTTCTAAATCTTCTTTTCTTATTATAAAACTTTCTAAACTTTCTAGATAATTGATCTAGTTCTATTTCAGAATCAGATGTATCTGAATTCTTTTCTTCTTTGAATTCTTTATTTATTCTTATTCTTTGCTTCTGAGATGTTACCTTTAGATCAATATTATCCTTTTTTACTAAGAATTTATGATCTTCAACTTCATCTTGCATTTTAGCTTCATACATCATCAATGTCCCAATTAATTCTTCCATTGTCAAATTTTTGACAGGTGATGATTATCGAATTACAGTTGATATACCATTCCATTTAGCAGGTAGTACTCTCAGTACTTTTAAAGCTTGATCTTGTTGTTTGATAAGATCACCTAAGTATGTAATATTATTAATAATATTTGTAATACTTCCATTCATCTTAGTGATAATATCTCCATCAAACATTCTAAAAGTATCAAATTTTAGATTTGTTGTTGCATACCTCATTTGTCTTACATTATCTGTTCCTTCATAGGCAACTACAATGATTTGCCACATTTTATAAGCAGTAGGACATTTCAAGATACGGTTGAATTCATCTGGTCTAAGACTTCAAATAATAGCATTCATAGCTTTATAATTTGTGTCATACTCAACCTCTATAGCAACATTCCATGTTTTGGGATTTTTAGGAATTATATAAGGAGTAATAATCTTTGAGTAGACTTTAAATCCCATATTATTCAAATAAATGATCATCCATGATTCCCAACATCCATAATTTTTACCATTTAAATAAGGATCACGAATAATTGACATTACCTCTCTTTGATTAGTCATTTCCATCTATGTATAGACCTTATACTTTTATCTTATTATAGCATTTTCCAAAATCTATCCTCTAATACCAATTGTTAGGTCGAAATATACAAATATACACAAGAGGGGGTGAATTGTGTCTTTTCAAAATCTTTCAAAATTCTACCTTTTTTATGTCAACTGTAGATTATGTGAATAAGCAGTGTTTATCTTCTGTATGAAAGTATGATTAATGGATAAAACAGAAATAAAGAACATGATTTTTTATAGTGGTTCGAGGTATAAAGATCCCCTAGTCCACTCCACCAATTACTATCTCTGTGAGTTTAGTAAATTTCACTGTTCAAGTCCTCATATCATAAGACCAATCCACAAATGAGTGTAGGAAGTTGACACCTTTACAAATAAGGATAAAAATAGAGCTTTCTGGTTCTTTAATAGAGAACTGAAAATCCACAGCTTATATCGATAAGTCGATACTCCACCAAAATTAAGCACGAGCAGTTGAAACTCTTAATAAAAAAATATTGATTTAAAAAGGTTCTGATTGAACTTCTCATTTGTAACAGAAACTAACAGTAGGTGGATCTTCTTCTTCAGAAAATTATTCCTTCAAGAAAGAGTAGTTTTGATGCGATCTTGTTGCAATAGATCTTTGAATAAATGAAGCAATGATTAGCAGTAGCAAAATTATATCAAATAAGAGATTCAAAACACATATATCTCCAAAGTGTACCCTCTTCTGTAGAAAACAGAGTCTGATCGAGTGTTTCAGTAGATCTGTAAAATATACTCACAAGAATGGAGTTTCAATCACGAATATGTGTCACAATATGTGGCTCAATATATATCTACTTATTTGAATTATACACACACACACATATATTGAACAAATACACTGATAGAATAAATAAATCAGATATCCGTCTTTTCAATTCCAGATCCAAGAAAATTGTCTGATAAATCATGAGAATTTAAATTCATAAGACAACTCAGAGTATTCATAACTTCCCTTAAGAATAAGAGAGAATTTATCCACTTAATACGATTCTTTGAATCAATCATAGTGAGCTTTGAATACTTCGAAAATGAGCTTTATATTGGCCTAATATTTCATAATGACCATTGCACGAAACTATGATAAAATTGTAAATTCAAATCTCCGATGTTGAAAAGTCAAATGTAGGGTTCTTTCACAAAATGAAAAAATACCAAACGTAGGATTCAACTACATAGAGTTCATTCTCCGAATGTAGGGTTGACAACGTAAGGTTGATCACAAAATTAAGGTTGATGATCCATAAATTTACTTATCAAACGCAGGGTTCCATACTTACATAGGGTTCTTTAACCATACTTTATCTCTTTGTCAAATGCAAGGTTCCATCCAAATGTAAGGTTCTTTATCTATAAGTTTCTATCAATGTAGGTTTGATTAAACATACGCACTGATATTTCAAAAGAAGGTTTAATAAAAATGTAGGGTTTGTTCCTTACATTACGTTCTTCAATGCAGGGTATGAATAGTGTTTCCAAAATACGCTTAAGATCATTATGAACACTTTGAATAATATTCCAAATGAATAACAAGATTGAATATAATTTAAAAATAAGAATTATAAATAATATTAATTTCCTAAAATACACTTAAAATAACATCATTAGAAAAACAAAAAAGGGTATTTATGAGAATAAAAATCAATAAGATTTATTGAGTATTTTTTAGACAATACATGCCCAACACATAGGTCACATGGAGTTGGTTTTACCATTTTTTAAGTTTGTTTTTCATTTTTTCTTAGATTTTTTGTATATACCATTCCAACGTATTGCAACTATATTTTGTTTTAGTTTCTTTTGTAACTATTTTTTAATGTACTTTATAACATTAAATTTATAAAGGTGATTTTAGATGTTCATTTTGGTTATTCCATGTTTGATTTAACACTGTATCTTAAAACTGTTTATTTTATATATAAGATAGTATAATGTATGGATGTACCATACCAAACTCCTGGTAAGTTTTTGCTTCTTGTTTATTTATTATTAAAGGGTGAAATCATTACCAATATCATATTCCTTGATGTACATGAACTAGTTACGATCCCATGGGGATCAAGAAATCCCTTTGGGCCTAGTAGTGGGTCAGTTCGGGTGACATGGCAGGTCATAATGGGATGGTTCGTTAAATAATTCCTTTGAAACCTTATTCGAAACCTTTTATTATTTTCATAATCATCTCAATTCACTTATTGAATAACTTCAAAACTTGGTTACTCAAGAAGGAATTTCTATAACACATATAAATTCTTATTCCTTAAGAAATTTTATTAATTTACCAATTTAAAGAGTTTTTTAAATTAAGTTTATCCTTCCTAAGTATTAATCTCAAAGTTATGTTTAATGATGATGATGATTTTTATCTATAATAAAATATTTTATCAGATGAGTTTCATGTTTTATTACAATTTAATAAAGAAATTTATTAAATGGTATCCTACTAAATTGATAACCCATTTTAAATTCAAGGTCCAAGATCCATATCTCACTAAAAAATGAGTCCACTATAGCATTCCACTCACCACTTAACTATTTAGGTAGGGCATCATCCAAATTATATCATATATGATTATTAGATATTTGAGAAGAAAACTTCTTTTCCAATCCAACATATGAATAAACTCAACTCCATCCCTTTGGTATCCTAAATATTAGGGTTTCCTAGGTAAATGTAACCCAAAGTAGACAATGTGATTTGGTTACCTAAATTTTAGGGTTATCCATTTCCATCATGCCCTACACAAGATAATCTATGGTCACCCTACTATGGAAGAACTTACCAAGTTGAATGATTTAGGTCTTGACATGTGTCACTTTAGAAGGAATCTAAAATTTAGAATTTTAAAGGGGATTTAATCTCACCATATTATATCATGTTATTCGCTTTATGTATGCATGATTTTAATGATTTAGTTTTGGAATATTATTCCATCCACCAAATCAATATGTTGAAAACATATTGATATGTAACTCATTACACAACCCACAATTTGTGTTATTTACCCCCAAAAAATTCAAACATATTTAAAAATATCCAAATACATATCATTCATAAGATACATGCACACTTCATGTAATAGTTTAGAATTATATGAGATTGAAAATCTCCATATGAGTAATCATAGAGCCACATATAGACAACCCCCACCTTTCTAGAATAAGGCATAAGCCTCCAAGCTAGTGGGAAGTTCAACCCAAAGTATCTCTACCTAAGGATACATCACTCAAGAGAGAATCCAATTCATCATAACTCTAAAACCTAATATGTATAAACTATGTTTAACAAATAAATTTTAAGTTAATAACTTTAATTATAAACTGATGTCAAAGTAGATGAAAACCAAATCTTATGTAATCATATATAGCAGGTAATACATGGCTTGAAATTTTATAAGAACCATTTTAAACAATTTAAACTAGAGCTTACACATATTCATGATATAAATAATTTATAAATATGAAGAAAACAGGGAATATCCTTTAAATAAATTAACACTTCAAATATTTAAAAATGAGATAACTATTTATGAACAATTTATAAAAAAAATATTATTAACACTTTATAATTTGAGGTTATTCATTATGGACATTCCTTAATTTTTGATATCAACTCGTTATATTAATATTATAATATATACTTTTTATATTATTAATTATATGGAATTTCATTTTAAATATACGATATTTCTATGAATTATAAACATTTTATAATTCAATCTATATTATGTAAATTTTTTATAATCTAAATATCATATATTAATATTATTTAAACCCTTGATCAAATCAATTTATCAAAACTCTTTTGATGAGGTTAAAATAATTTCTAAATAAGGCACTTTTAATTTGAACATTTCAAATCAATTATTATGAACATTTCATGATTTTCTTAAATATAAGAACTTTATATTATGCCTTATTTTTTTAATTCATAAACTCTTCAAAAATCATTATTATAATTTTTTATATAAACACTATATATTTTAATTATAAGGTATGTCATATAAATTTGAAAACATATTTTAATAATAACACTTAATATTAATATAATATTTATAATAAATGTTTTGAAGCATTTAATTAATTAATCATAATAACTTAATAATTAATTGATTTATAAAAACTTTTATAAATTAATAAATATTCTAAAATATATTTTTTCATTAATTATAAATAATTAAATTCAATTCATAATTGAAAATTAAGAAAAATAAAATTTTCTTCCTAATCATATTCTATGATATAAACTAAACCATAATATACATTCACAATCATATTCAACGGCCGAGGAGGAATCTTCTGCTATAATTGATAAAATAGAAACACACGTTATCAGTCATATTTTATGACTAATTCCCATATTTTCCTCTATAATATAACATATGTTATTTTATGATACACAAAGATATCTTATTTATGATATAGTGCTCTGTTTTCATAATACATAGCCCAACTATTACTGGAGACGATATCCCTATAAAATATATTACGATATTTAAAAAAAAATTATGCCATGTCGACACCTATGACATCCCATATCATAGGGTATGAATCTACCATGACTTATAATACAGTATATTGTATAATCACCCACAATGAAAAAATACAGTCATATTTAATGATAGAGCTTACGATATGGAATATGATTATGAATAACTTTATTTCACATATGATTTCATAAATCTAAATACTTGGGATGCTTTGATACCACTATTGGGATTAATAGGATTCCATTAAAACTTAATAGTTATAGCAAAAGTGATTATAATCTGAAGCCCAAGATCTTTATGATTAGATATATGAAAACATGCATATTGGAAATAATGAACCGAATGAAACTAATGCATACCTTACTCTATAGAAACCACAACCTTACCTTCTATGCTTGATGAAAATCACCAAGGAATAGTCAAAAAATTCCTCCCCCATGGTGTATCCATGAGTTTCTCCTGAATCATTCATCATACATATGAGATCTATCCGACCACCATGACATACTAGTGCCTCTAGTAAAGAAGATGGAAGAATATGAGCATTGGGTTCCAGGGAGTTTTGACCAAGCCTTGGGCAGTCTCATACTCCACTTCCATTGTATGGTAGTGGGATCTTATCAAACCCTCAAGGAAGATCCTCAAGTTTTCATGAATTAACTCATGAATTACAACACATAAGTTAATGAACCAACCAAAACACTACAAAAGAAAGGTTTCTTAGTGGTGGTTATTTAGTGGTCCAGCGGCAGTTTAAATCGTTATCTAATTGTTTAGCGGCGGTTCTTAAAACTGTTGCATATTTCATGGTCTCTAGTCAAATAGCGGTGATTTATTTTATTTCATGGATTTTTTAAGTATCGTTTTTGGAGAATTTAGCGGTGGTTTGTTGTTTAATTAATAACAGTTTTTTAATAAAAAAATATCCACTGGGAATATAAATAAAATAAAATTAACTCCTGTAAAGAATTTAGAAGTGGTTATTTTTAGTGACGGTTATTTTTAGCAGTAGTTAGGCTAAACCACCGCTAAATACATTCAATATAATTTGTTTAGCGATGGTTAATAAAAACTGCCGCTAAATATGCATTGATTTTTTTTAAAAAAATATTTAATAAAAAACTATAAATATAAAAAAACTGACATGCTAAAAATGAAAACATAAATATACGATAAACCCATCATTCATACATCACATATCTAGTCATACACAAACAACCACAATAATCATAACCTAAGTCTCAATCACCCCATACATTAACCAATACCTCAGTCATCAATATATACATATAAAATATGTCCAAAAACAACCCATGTTAAATATGCATCCATGTCACGACCTCTACTACATCTGCATGCCTCCGTATAATCTAATCAACTGAAACCGACCACATCATCTCATCAGCTGTAACAGAAATTGAAAAAAAAAACTAAACATAATAAATCAAAATTACAGTAAAATAATTGATAAAATTTTAACATATCATAGAAAATAACAACTATCATGACTGCCTTTTGAAAAATTTTATGGATAGGAATGTTCAACCTCTTACTTACTGTCGGCATCTACCACCTACAATGAAAACCAAAACATTTAGAAAAATAAATACGAAAGAGAAAAAAACACAGAATATATTCAGAATGCTGCAAATAAAATTTTCTATTTTGTTAATAAAAAGAATTAATTTTAACATAAAACAAATAATATATAATACAAAACACTTTGAAAATAGAAACATACCTATTTAAGATAATATTCAACACTTGAAACTGAAAAGGGATAAGCAAATATTCTAATTTATTTTTAAAGCGATGTGTGATGTGTTTGAAATTTATTGCATAAAAAAAATTAAAGATTTTGATATCAGAACATACTCTATATTTCAAAAAAAACTAATATGTGGTTTTCCCATGATTTCACATCAATCTGAGGTCGTTTTCTATGGTTTTGATCATTCCACGCACGTTTTAGTGTTTTAAAGAACTAAAAACATGTTTACGGTCATAACGAGAAAACCGTCATTCAGAATGATGTGTCTGGAGTCCCTAAATTTAAAAATTAATTATATGGTAATTGTCAAATTATTTCAAGACTATCCGACATTGTTTTCCTGATTTTGATCATTCCATGCACGTTTTAGTGTTTTAAAACACTAAAAACACGTTTATGGCTACAAACGGGCGAACCATCATTTGGAATGATGTGCCATCAGTTCCTACATTTAAAAATTAAATACATGATAGTTTTACACTGATTTAAGGACAATCTAACATTGTTTCCTAGTTTTTACCGTTCCACACATGTTTTAGTGTTTTAAAACACTAAAAATGTGTTTACTGTCATAATGGGAAAACCATCATTCAGAATGATGTTTCGTCAGCTCCTACATTTAAAAATTAAATATATAGTGTATATCCATTGATTTCAGGACAATACAACATTGTTTTCCCAGTTTTAACCATTCCACGCATGTTTTAGTGTTTTAAAACGCTAAAAATACATTTACGACCATAACGGGCAAACCGTCATTCAGAATGACATGACATCAGTTCCTACATTTCAAAATTAAATCTATGATGGTTTAACTTTAATTTAATGACCATCCAATGTTATTTTTATACTTTTGACAGTTCCATGTACATTTTAGTGTTTTAAAACACTAAAAACACACTTACAACCATAATGGGAAAACCATCATTCAGAATGATGTGTCATCGGTTCTTACATTTCAAAATTAAATCTACGATATTTGTCCCCTGATTTTAGGATAATCCAACATCATTTTACTGGTTTTGACTATTCCATGCACATTTTATTGTTTTAAAATACTAAAAATGTGTTTACGACCATAACAGGAAAAATGTCGTTTGGAATGACATACCACCAATTCCTATATTTAAAAATTAAATATATGGTGGTTTTTCCTTGATTTCAAGACAACACAACATTTTTTTTCTAGTTTTGAACATTCCATGCATGTTTTAGAGTTTTAAAACACCAAAAAAATGTTTACAGTCATAAAGGTAAAACCATCATTCTGAATGATGTGTCGTCAATTCCTATATTTAAAAATTAAATCTATGGTCATTTTCCCATGATTTCAGGATAATCTGACATTGTTTTCTTGGTTTTGACCATTTTGTGCATGTTTTAGGGTTTTGAAACACAAAAAATGTGTTTACATCCATAACAAGAAAACCTTCATTCAGAATGACATTCCATCAGTTTCTACATTTCACAATTAAATCTACACTCATTTTCCCCTAATTTTAGGACAACATGACATCATTTTTCTAGTTTTGACCATTCCATGCACGTTTTAGTGTTTTAAAACACTAAAAACGTGTTTACAGCCATTATGGTCAAACCTTCATTTTTAAGGATGTGTCTTCACTTACTACATTTCAGAATTAAATCTACAGTCATTTTAACTAATTTTAGGGAAATATGAAGTTGTTTTCCTGGTTTTGACAGTTCCATGCACGTTTTAATGTTTTAAAACAGTAAAATCATGTATAATAGGAAAATCTTCATTCAGAATGATATGTTTTCAGTTCATACATTTAAAAATTAAATGCATGGTCGTTTTCCTTTGATTTTAGGAAAACCTGACATCATTTCTCTAGTTTTGACCATTCCATGCATATTTTAGTGTTTTAAAACACTAAAAATGTGTTTACAGTCATAATGGGATAAATGCCATTCAAAACGATGTTTCATCAGTTTCTTAATTTCAAAATTAAATATACGGTCATTTTCCCTTAATTTTAGGGCAATCTGATATCATTTTCCTAGTTTTGACCCTCTGACACTTGTTTTTAAAGGCTTTTATACCTTTCATAAGTGTTTATTGATTAATTATGACCACACCACATGTCATATTCATGTTTTGTTTGTATGTACACATAAAAAACAACTAATCAGTGGTTTTCCCATGATTTCACATCAATATGAGGTTTTTTTCTATTGTTTTGACCATTCTATATATGTTTTAGTGTTTTAAAACACTAAAAATGCATTTACGACCATAACGGGAAAACCATCATTCAGAATGACGTGTCGTCAGTTCCTACATTTTGAAAATTAAATCTATGATTTTTTTCACTTATTTAAGGACAATATGATATCGTTTTTCTAGTTTTTACCATTTCATGCACATTTTAGTGTTTTAGAACACTAAAAATTCGTTTACGGTCATAACAGACAAACCATCATTAGGAATGATGAGCTGTTAGTTACTACATTTCACAATTAAATATATGGTCATTGTACCTTGATTTTAGGATAATTAAACATTTTTTTCTTGGTTTTGACCATTCCATGCATGTTTTAGTGTCATAAAACACTAAAAAGGTGTTTACAACCATAACAGAAAAACTGTCATTCAAAATGACATGTCATCGGTTCCTACATTTCACAATTAAATATACAGCCTTTGTATCATGATTTTAGGGAAATCCGATGCTTTTTTTCTAGTTTTGACCCCCCGACACTTATTTTTAAGGGCTTTTGTACCTTTTATAAGTGTTTACTAAGTCAAAACTGAGAAAACAAGCTCGAATTATTTTCAAACATATGGATAATTATCTATAATTTATTTTTGATATATAGGAATCAACCACACATCAATTTAGAATAATATGTGGTTGATATAACTCTAAATGTGTGTTATATATATAAAAGTGTCATTTTGGTTTTTTTATAGATGTTGTATGTGTTCTTTGAAAATTCCATGTGTGTGAAATGGAGTCAGGGACATCAAAATGAAAACATATCTTGAAATAAAAAACATAACACTTTATAAGTATATTACAAAATTTTACTCATGTATTTTAAATTAGTTATGAAGGATTATTAAATTAATATTACCTTTAATTGAGTATCAAATACCTCATTTTCCCAAGATGTAATAATATGCCTCCAATCTTTATAATTAATGGAAAAAATTACTATATCACAATTAAGCTACCCAAGAATCTACCCATATATTCTGAAAACGTCACCAGTAAGCACCCTGAACTCATAAAATGGAACGATAATCTTGAAGTCATTCAAGTCTCGTACATCTTCTATATTCATATTTGTATCCCTTCTATGCTTTTCTTTATCTGTTTTACAAATGGAATAAACAATTAATAAAATATAAAGTTTTTTTTGAAAAATGGCATACATACCAGTAATGGTAACTCACCAATATCCCCTAGATAGAGGGATTACCAACTTCTCCATCACTGGAGCTGAATCAGGTAGTGTGCTACCAATGACATCTGGGGAAACATCTGGCTTGCTAGTAGTCTTGGGTACAATGGAATCACTAGGATTCACAAAAGATGACAAAAGTAGTGGTGTGCTCCAAGATGCTGATCGGACAGAATCCTGGATTTTTTTTGTTCTCGACATTCATGCATTTAAAATGGTTAAGGTATATTAAATATATAAAAAATGAAAAACTAAAATCTTTTTACAAAATAAAAATAAAAACTAAAAAAATGTATGTATGTACGAAACACTTATCAATGAGAAATTGTAATATAATTTCATTACCAATTTATATATTCAATTATCTTATTCTTCATTATCTTCATTATTATCAACCTCCATTGCAACGAGTCCTCTATTTTCACCCTCTCTTGAAAGTTCTACCATTTTGATATTGTTAGGAAAAAACTGTTCAATATTTTGTGGTTGATGAGGTTCATTATCACAAAGCACCAATTGATCTTCATAGCCCATATTAAATAAGTCTCTCTTTTTTAGGCATACAACAACAATCCAACCTTCATGTATATCATCATCCATATAATAAACCATATTCACTAGTGAATTTAAGATAAATAGATTATATTGTGCATGCTCACCGATATCCATCAAGCGAGAGAAGTTAAAAAAAGTAAAATGTAACGAATCTTTTATTATACCCCTATCAATGTTGGCCCACTTGAATTTGAATAATAAAACTAAAAACTGTCCATGATAGTTTAATTTAATTTCATCAATCAACTTCTCATAGTATCTCACCTCTGCAAATGTAAATACGCCACTATTTTGAGCTTTCAAGTCTTCTTCATGATAAATTGTATGAAACCCGAAGCCATGAATATTATAGTCATAAAATATCTTAGCCTTCCTTAGAGGATATCAAGACAAAAACTTCAAATCATTCGATATTTTATCTTGATTATCAACATTCATTATCTAAACAAAAAGATATAAGATATTACTTTTAAATTTTGTCCAGTTTCCTCCAATTCTTCTTGATCCATTTTTATCCATCCCTTGAAACAATTCTCAGAATGTGGATCTTGTATCTACCATGATGGTTCGATGGGAATTTCATATTCGAATATTGGAAATTCCACACTAGTACACAATGTATTTAGCACATCAGCCTTTTCACCCCAGTTATCCATAACCGAGGTAAAAAAAACCATGTATATTACTTTATCACATCGGTTATCATATAATCGATTGAAAAAACTAGGATCCCAATTTATCACATCGTTTATATAGTAATAAATGTGACAAAGAGGGTTTTAATGTTGGTTGTATTTTAACCGACATGATAATGAAATTTTCATTGATTTATCACATCAGTTATAAGATAACTGATGTGATAAACCACATTTTCACATCAATTACTCTATAAACAATGTGATAAAATAATAAAAATCTCATTATCACATCGGTTATAATATAATCGATGTGATATACAATTTAAAATTTTATGAATTTTGGTTTTGAGTCATTTCAGTGTTATTTGATATCACGAAAGCAAACTCGTTTCTCTCATGCAGAATCCCTAGCCCAATTTCCTTAATCTAGTGGCCTCCAATCTTGGTATTCCATCTTCATACATCATCAGGTTTCATCCAAATCATTTTTTTTGAATTCGATCATCTCATCTCTCAACTCTCAAGTAAGTCTCACACATCCATCCTCACTCACAGATGCCCCAACTCTTGCTTTTTTCAACTCCATTTATTCAAATCTCACATTACCATCATTTTTATGTGAAGTGACTATGCTATGATTAAACAAGTTGTTTTTAAATCTTATTATGAAATTGGAATATCACCTGGTGGATTAAATTAGTACTTTTTACGGTAATTGTGTTAGAATCATTTCTTATTTATACACCTAGGGTTTATTATGTTTTATTATTATTGGGTTATGATAAATGGTTTATTGGGTTATCTTTTATTTAAAAAAATATGGATTTTATGGGCTCCTCAATGATCATTTGGATTTTTAATGATATCCTATGTTAATAGTAGGTGGTATGAACCCTTATGGTGAAATTTTGGGTTACTCCTATAACATGCGTACAACTTGTTTTTGTAAAATAGTAATAATGTGGAAAATAAATTTTGAATGTAATATTGGATGGTATTTCATTGCTAATTTAATTTAATCAATCTAGTCATTCTAAAGGATTTTTTATTGAATTATAATATAGTATAAAATCACACTTGCATATAGAAAACCTTGTTTGTGGTTTAGTGTAATGTGAATTCTTTTCAATAACTTAGCTAATTATTATAATTTTCACATTGAATGTGTATTGTTAAGAAATATCACAGATCCCTTTTATTGGTTGCCTCATATAACCATGCCTAACATGGTTGCAGATGTACTATTGTATTTATTTTCATTTATATGTTACATATAGACTGAACGATTTTCCACAACATAGTATCATATAGATGTAAGGTTTGATGATGTATTATATAATGATAGATGTGTCCCATTAATCATCTTTCTTGTGGACTAATAGATAACATAGAACAACGTGATATAAAATTTTAGTGACTATTCATACGTCATATATTTAGTGGAACATTAGGTTATGTACATTCCTTTTGTATAATTACTATTATATATGAATGTTTATGATTTATTAAATAACAACTCATAAAGTAATCATAATTCTCCTAAAAACCTTATTATATGTTATATAATTAATTAGAGTCACTCTGATATTTTTCTATGTTATGATTAGCGATTTACATTCTATTTAGTATTGTATTGTAGAATATTTATATAGTTTGAATTCTTGAGCATGTTACCCTCCATATATTCAATTTTTTATTACATAACATCCTACATATTGTCTATTCAGTATTAGATAATATATAATATTATGGTTTGTTATGTGGAGAAACAAGCATCTAGATTTTGAAAATTATTCACAATAATGGGTAATCATTGTTTTTTATCCATGATGATATGAAGTTTTTTTGTTGAAAATATTCTAATAAGGCAAACAAGTTTTTTATTCAATTTAAAGAAATAATTCATTAAACCTTAGATTTAAATGTGTTTTTTATTTCAAATGTGATGGATATTTTTAAATAGTTATCTTTTTTATAAAGTAAAACATTGAGGATGTTTTTAATTAAAATTATAATGTGAAATGATTTGATTTTTTAAAATAAATTATTTTTGAAAAACTATTGTGACATGTTATTATAAAAGTAATTTGATATTAATGAGGTTTTTTTAAATATAAATAATATGTAGTGGTATTTGGGATTAGAAATGTAAAGGGTGATGAATTTTGATTTATCAATTATATTTAAACTTATATTTTATCACCCTCTAGAATTTATAATTATACTTTTCAAATATTCATATTTTTTAAAAAAATTCAAAGTTTTGTTACTTTCAAATTATGACATCTTTGATATAAATTTAAACTTGGTTTGACTTGAATAATTTATTCTCACTTTTATCACCACCATATTCTTTTGAAAAGATATTTATTTTTGATATTTGTTATAGATAATAATGAGTCGAGTTTGGATTAAGGAACTTAGAATAAGTGACGAATATGAGGAAGGTGTTGATACTTTTTTGGAATTTTCTAAAAGAAATGTTTCAAACAATGACATTTTCTCTATCCATGCCTGAAATGTTTTAATATAAATAAGTTGAGAAGTAGAGAGATCAAAGATAATTTAATTTTTCATGGTTTTAATCTGAGTTACATCCCTTAGATTTGGCATGGTGAAATTGGTTAGAATGTTTGATCTATTGATGATGATGATTTGCAAGATGATAACTCTGATGAAATTGAATAAATGATTCATGATATTGAAGTAGAGGTAATTTATAAAAAACTAACAATTGAGCATCTATATGGTGATGCTGCAAAAACCATTGTATCCAGGTTTTACAGAATTTACAGTTTTATCATCGGTGTTAAGATTGATTAACTTGAAGGTGAAACATGGTTGAAGTGATAAGAGTTTTGCTGGTTTTCTACAATTGTTGAAAGATATTTTTCCTAAAGACAATGATATTCCCAATTCACATTATAAAGTGATGAAAATACTAATCCTGGTGGGATTAGGGTAAAAAAATTGCATGCCTTCCTGAATGATTGTGTGCTATATAGGAAGAAATATGAATTTCTATCAAAGTGTCTTAAATGTGGGACATCATGGTATAAGTTGAAAGAAAATTTGCATGCTGATTTAGTAGTTATAGAGGCCCCTGCCAAGGCATTTTGGTATCTTCCTATAATTCCTTGTTTGAAATGTTTATTTGAAAATTCACATGATGAAAAAATATTAATATGGAATGAAGATGAGAGGATATGTGATGGAAAATTATGGCATCCAGCTGATTGTCCACAATGGATGAAAATTAATCAACAGTTTCCTACATTCTGAAATATAGTTAGAAATCTCATACTTGGACTATACACGAATGGAATGAATCCATATTGAAGACTTAGTAGAACACATAGTTCATGGTCTATTTTATTGGTAATTTACAACTTATCTCCTAAATTTTGTATGAATCGCAAATATGTCATGTTGAGTTTAATGATCTCTGGACCAAAATAGTAAGAAATGATATTGATGTTTACTTATCACCATTAATTGATGATTTGAAACTCTTATGGGAGGATGGTATTAGGGTGTATGATTCTTATAAAATGGAATATTTTCAAATGCATGTAATGATTATGTTCACTATAAATGACTTCCCAACATATGAATTTTTTTTGGATACAATGTTAAGGGGCATAAAGCATGTCCAATTTGCAAACAATAGACTTCATATTATCAACTGTATCATGGGAGAAAAAAAATTACATGGGTCATCGAATGTTTTTGTCTATGGATCACTCTTATAGAATATTAAAAAGGGAATTCAATGGATCATAAGAATTTGATATTGATCCAAAAACTTTATCTGTTGATCAATATTTTGAGAGGGTGAAAAAGCTTGATGTGACATTTGGAAAGTCACATAAATCTGGTAATGATAGAAATACTTGGAAGAAATGGTGAATATTTTTTGAGCTACCATATTAGAGATATCATGAGGTCAAACATAACATTGATGTCATGCATGTGGAGAAGAATATTTGTGACAGCTTGATTGGAACATTGTTAGATATTAAAGAAAATACTAAAGATAGGTTGAATGAAATATTAGACTTACGCTCAATGAGAATGTGTTTAGAGTTAGTTCCCACTTCTGATAGAAGGAGAACATTTCTACCCTTGGATTGTCATACATTATCCAAGAGGGAGAAAATTATATTTTTTTAGTGTCTTCATGATATCAAAGTGCCACAGGGTTATTCTTCAAATGTAAATTTTTTGCATCTTTAAAGGATTTGAAGTTGACAGGTATGAAATATCATGATTTTCACATCATGATGAAACAACTCCTACCAGTTTCATTGCATGGAATATTGACCATCCGTGTTAGAAAGGCTATCATGAAGGTGTGTTATTTTTTCAATTCAATTTGTAATAAGGTGATTGATCTAAATGCTTTGAACAATTTGAAAAATAGAGCAATTTCTATACTTTGTCAATTGGAAATGTATTTTCCTCCGTCATTTTTTGATATCATGGTGTATTTTTTTGTGAGATTCCTACTTCCATGGAAATATTAACAGATGATATTATTGAGCAAGTCATAGACATGGTTTGTGTTATATGGATCGATCATGATGAAGGGATTTGGGAAAATAATCCTTGAGTACATTCCTAATATTAGAGGTAACATATGTTTATTTATCATTTAATTTTTTAAATTTCATAAAATGTCAGATATGTTAATTCAATTTTATTTATTAAAACATGTATTGTAACTAATAAGTTAATTTTTTTGTTTATATTAGTTTAGTTTTGTTTATTTTACCCTATTTACCCTTATCATGGAGCATGTAACTGGAGATCAGTTGAGCATCAACGCGATGCAAATTTTTTCCATGTAAGTCTTAACATAAATATTTATGTGCGTTTAATTTATTGAAAATTTATAGTTATGTTTGTTTTGTATTAGGTACCTTTATACAATGTGTAAGGAGCATGACAAGACAAATGTATATGGATTTATGAACCCATAGTTTATTTCACCTATAGCGAGGACTATGACTGAAGCAGAAAGAACGATTTATATTGCTGAAAGATTTAAAAAAGAAGCAATTATTCAGTGCTGGATGTTTCCTTACCTTCAAGAGTATGAAACATATATCTCACAAAGTGTTATATATCTTTTAACATAACAACCACTAACATTAGATTTTCTTTTATAACAGTGGTCATTGGATGTTAGGTGTTTTATGTCCAAGGGAGACGACACTTTACTGGTTATGCTCTATCCATGGCGAAGTGCGACATAATTTTAAGGATGCATTGGATATGTAAGTTTGAATTTGTAAATACTTGTTTATATTATAATGAATTTTAAATTTATTTCATTCATATTATTTTCTAACAGGGGATAAAATTTATTTCGAGAGACCATAAGGAAAAAGGACGTCAAGATCAAATATGTAAAAGTAAAGGTGAATTTTCATTTATAATTTGTAAATTTTGAATATATTACTTAATAATGTTATTTTGAATTGAAAAAATCATTTAAACAGCATTGTCATAAACAAAAAGGCAAAAAAGAATGTAGATATCATGTGTTAAGATTTATGCATGAATCAATTTCAACTGGAATAGTTACAAAGTTCCAACGGGCTAGATTTCTTTATAAACTTTTCCTTAATATTCCATTCATTTTATTCATAATACATGTTAAATGCTTTCCTTTTAATTTGTAGCTTTTTGATGACCATCGACCTTATAGTGCACAGGAGCTCAAACACTTACAAGTTGAATGGGAAATTCATTTTACAAGTTTGGTTGGATTTTATTTTATTGGTACTATATATTGTAATTTTGAATATTGTAATTGTAAATGTGTATTGATAGTTGTTTTGTTGCTGCTTCTGTTTGTCTTCTGCTTGTTTGTCGTTTTGGTCCGCCGTGGAAATGAAGGTTGAAAAGAAATCTTTTTTCACGTCGGTTATTTGATAGCTGATGTGAAAAATCCTATATCAACGAATTTTCATGTCGATTATCTAATAACCAATGTGAAACCACCCTTTTCATGTTGGTTTTTCATGACGGTTATCAAATAACCGACATGAAAAATCATTTTCCACATCGGTTATAAGATAACTGAAGTGAAAACCCATTCTAAATGGGTTTATCACGTCGATTATCAAAAAGCCGACATAAAAAACCTATTCGATAATTCATTTAAAACGTCCATTTTTTTAAGCAACGTTAAAGACATATTTACAACATCATCTTTAATAACGATGCCTAATAATCAACATGAAAAAGCAAAAAAAACCGTCATGAGAAGGTATTTTTTGTACTAGTGCCAACTTCTTTTTCTCTTTTCGTGCATGTTTTCACTTTTTGTCTTAGTTTTTTCGAAGAAAATTTTCAGTAGGTTACTAGAGTGCTTCTTTATCCTCTTGATTCTTTTTGATTTTATCCATATATTGCTGAAACATTTTCATGATTTTATGGTAATAAGCAATTTCATCATCACTAAGCTCTTGATCTTTTCGTTCTTACAACCAACACGAAAATGATGCCACGACCTCCTCAAGTTCTTTAACCAGTTTTAATAGTGACAATGAATCAAAATCGTTAGTGTCCATCACTATTGTTTGTTGTTGTTGTTTTTTAGTAGAATTTTTGAAAAGGTGGAAAAACCAGTAATAAAAATGTTGTTTCCTCGGAAATGATGCCACCTTATGAATGCATCATTGTCATGAGGATGGTCACATTTATAGTATCCTAAATATAGCATAGTGACCAACTCAAGGATTGATCTCAAGGAAATAGTATTGAATGCCCTAGTGATTTTCCCGAAACAATTTTTGGGTTTTTGTATATTTTGAAAGATGTAAAAATAGCATGGAACATTAATGAAAACCACAGAGGGAGTGAGTCAAATAAAACAGTGAATATGAACCGGAAATAAAGAAAAAAAGAAAAAGAAAAAAAGAAAAGGAAGTTGGTAATGAATAGGCCTAGATCCATGTTGATCCACTCTTCAGCTATTTATCATTGATCTCTAGATGGATTAAATCATTTCCAACCTCACTTAGGGCATGCTCGATCTCTCGGGTCACACACCTCTCTCACCCAAAATGATGAACACCTATGCAAAAAAAACCTCTTCTAATACATAAATACTCTCCCAAAGTGAAAGTATCACCCAATTGAGCCACTCCATCCAAGAATCTCTTCCTGGTCAAGTGATATTTATGATATCATTAATCACATAGACCATTCTAGATACCCTCACAAATAATATAAGAAGAGAAGAGGATAAAATGAAGGGGAAAGAGTGACAAACACTTCCCATGGGTGGTCTTGCTCTCGCATCACCACTAAGACGGTCACTCAAAAGCAAGAATATGATGACGATCAACATGAAGTTCAGATCTCCAAGCATCATTAGAGATTCACTCTCCAATTCTAGACTCGCGGGTTATCTCTTCATCTCTAAAGGTTGAAGATCACAGCACCAATAGAGGAGGAAGAACTAACAACATGTATTTACTAACTAAAAATCGGGTTACAGTGAAAGGAAACATGAGAGAATAAAGAGAATCAATGTTAGGTCCCGCGAATCGAGAATCAAGGGCTTCTTCCCGTCTCCGGGAATGGCCAATTCCTCCCGTTCGGGAATAACAGTACAGAGTGAGGAGTGATCCTCTTATTCAAAAATAAAAATAGAAATTCGGTGATATCCTAAACTTACCAGGCGGAAAAATATCCACGCAGCGTTCTTTTAGGTGCTTTTCATCATCCCTGAACTCCCCCTTTGGTCCATCTTGGAACGCCCTCTTCAGCCGAGGCTCAACTAGCACGGGAAGTGCGCACTGGCCCCATCTTCTTTGGGGATTTCCTTCGAACACCTGAAATGCATCCTAAAAGGAATCTGAAACCGCAACATTAGGGGAAATGCTGAGCCCCTTTCTTCGATTGAGAATTGCAACAACAAAACAAGCACATGAAATCTCGAATTCTTCATCCTCGGTCGCGAATCAGCCCGAAGTCGGGGTGTCATCTTCTGCAAATCGGTCAACCTTGACTCCCATTGAAATTTCAATTTGAATTGATCGGCAATTAAACTCTAGTAAATCATCGGTCCTTGCATCCGGCTCAGATGGTGATGGACTTACTTCATCCTCAACGATCTTCGGTATCATCTTCACGGACCTCGGCCACGTGTTCTTCATATCTCATCTCGGAGTCGAGGTATCGATTCATTCATTTTATCAGTTCATCGGCACTACTCATACTCACTCGCCACCACAGCGGTCGACGTTCCCTTTCTAGTGGAGAACATCTCAGCATTTCAGATGCTCTTCTTCCTCGAACGATCAATTTATGCTTGCTTCTTCAACCTCGACTCGTCAGGGTTCCAGATTTGAAAGGCTTTCTTCATCGGGATTCATCACTGGTGGCTCTTCAATCATGCCTCCCCAACAAGCTAGGGCACTTCGGTTCGTAAACAATCTTGTTCCAGATCTGAGCATGAAGCTTCATTGCCATCAGGTTCTTCTTCGGCGATCTAGGGTTTCTTCAGTTTTCCGAAGTCACGATAAATGCAGACGATTGGGATATGGCGTGCAGTCGATACATCACTTAAGCGGTCCTAAAAAACCACAGAATAACAAAAAAATTAAAAATTAACAATTCATAACAACTTCAACAGACTTCAAAATTTATGACTTAAATAAAAAATTACCAGAAAAAAACAGATAAAGAAATAATAAAATTTCTCCTTATCACATAAAATTAAATTCCACAAAAAATTATATATGATTTAACCATGGAAATGAAATAATTAATTCAAAGATATGTAACACTTTAAAATAAGCCAAAATTTATTTCAATTATTGTTCTTCTGAAATTTTAAATTTTCAAAATTAGAAAACCAATTCCAAATTCAAATTCAATTCTAAAAAATTAAATGTATTCCAATATTAAGACGTTGAAGATTCCAATATAGAATAATGAATTATTTCTCGAATCAAAACTTCATCCAAAATCACATGAGAAAAATATTATCAATGAATATCAGAGTGATGATTGTTCTTTAAAATATATACAAAAAAATAAAACAAAAAAACTTTTGAAATTTAAAGCATCAAAACACCTTTTTTTGCAAGATTTTCAAAGAAAAACACTTTTCATTCAAATCACCGATTATTTAAGAATTATCCATTAGAAACACTTTTTTCACTTCCAAAACACAATTAATTCATAAAATAGGATGTGGAAAATTGTAATAAAATAATATCACATCAATAATCAATCTTACTTTTCGAATTACATACATAGTCCATAACATGTGTTGCTAATCTTATAAAGTTTGTCTCATATTCAACAACACTTTCCTCTTATGTCTTAGATTGAGTAATTGTCTTTCCATGTCAGCTCGTTTCTCGTGAGGAAGTTATTTTTTCAAAGAATATATCTTTATAAGTATTTTATTTCATACTTTCTATTTCATCAACCTCTTTAGTGTTCTGGATTAATAACCACCATTGATCAACATCTCCCTTCAAAAAATACACTATCATAATAACCATTTCTGTTTCATTACTTCACAAGTTCAAAAATATCTTTTTGACGGACTTAATCCATCGTTCAGCTACTAATGGATTTCTAGTTCCATTAAAAGATGGAGGGATCTGTCACATAAAGCAATCCAACATTGGTGAATTGTGATGTGAACCAATAAGTTGTTCTTGCAGGAAAGGTTACTGGTCATAACTTGAGTCAACTATCCTAATATAGTCATAATCTGCTCAACTCTAACACCAGTTGTATTGGCTTGCTCGACAGAGAAATCTCTACATTGACTGCGGGTGTTGATTCTCTTCCTTCTGTTAGGTGTCATCTCTAAATAACGACACACACCGAGTTAGCTCATAATCATCATGAATATTGATCCATAAAATAAAAATCCATATAATAAAAAAAATATCAAATACCCAAAGGGATCATCATAATCCTCATTTTAGCTATATTCATTTTAAAATTTAGTTCTCAAGGTTCCTACTAAACTTGCTCTAATACCAACTGTAACACTTCAACTCCAATAACTTAGAGCCGATGTTTACTTTATTACATTGATACAAGATACAAGAGATCACACTATACAAAATCGATCGGTTTAACATTCTTGGAAAACTAGATACATACATGATCCACATATTACATTAAAAATATAAAGAAACGTAACATAAGTAACATTCTTGCATCCTTGAAATCATTCAAAATATCCTTCTTCATATCACGGGGAAAAGAAAACAAATAAAGGGCCAGTTTAGATGCTTAGTAAAAGTTACGTACAACAGAATCTATCATGAGTAAATAAGACATAATCAATATGACAGAGTGAATAATCAAAACACATGCTATTCAAACAACAACTTTAGTTCAACGAACATCCATGGATAATACATGGCAATCACATGGATAATGGAATTGAATTCTCAATAAAAAAATACATAAATCCAGACATTCATGAACTTCCCATCAAGGCCTTGATCAAATTATCATGAATCTTACCATCAAAGTCCTCTCAATTAAGACACCATTCTAAATAAATGAGAAGGTGTAAACTAAATACCCATCTAATGTGACGACCTATTTTCTCTCATGAGACCTATCAATGCATCAACGTGCTATCTTTAATTGATCCCCACGTGTCACTTGCATGTCTAATGCATTCCTTGTATATATATTGAATGATCAATACAATTCATTCTCAAAATGACTTATAAATCAACAATTAATCATATATAATCAAGAATATAGAAAATTTCCCTAGTCAATGAAATAACTTTCTTCCTTCAACTGATACAATATATAGAAATAATATATGGTTGAAACATTATCAAAGTAATGAAAATAATATTAAATTAATCCATGATATTCAAAATATGGACATGAAGAAGAAAAATAACCAATGAATAATGTATAGTGATAAAGAATATAATCATAAGAAAGTTAACGATATCAAAATAAGGTACAATTCATTATTAGTAAAGGATGATAAAAGACCACGAATTCATAAAAATGAAGGTTTTGTAGTAAAACCAAGCATTTAGAAAAAAAAAATTAGAAGAGAAACATAAAAAATAACTGTTAGGTCAGATAGGGTAATGACAGATGGTCTGGAGGGGGGGGGGGTGAATATACCGGATTAAAAAATTTAATCAAATAAATTGATTAATTAAATTAATTATAAAATATAATTATTAGAGTTAATTAGGAGTGGAAAAATTAAACACAAGGATAATTTTATAGTAGCTCGATCCAAAGTGGGTTCACTCTACTATAATACCTCTCTACTTGGTGAGAGATACGTGTGCACTAAAAATGATTTTTGTGGGGGAATCATAACCCAATTACAGAATCCTTTTCTAGTGGAGGGATAACTATGACACTGACTTTTATATGGGTTGTCACAACCCTTACAACCTGACTTTATACAGTAGGAGTCACAACCTGAATAGTCCTGACTTTAAATACAAGGAGTCACAACTATCAGATCCTGACTTTAGAATATGAGAGTCACAACCCAAGGAAGAGAAGAAGAAATAATGCTTTTTTGTGTAAAAGCATAAACAGACAAACAGAGTGCATGTGAGAGATGAGAAATAGTGTTATAGACTCAAGCAACTAGATGAAAGAGAAGATAAACAATAAAATCATAGGTACTGGTTCTTGAAAATTAGATTGAAACAACTCATCAAGGAAGTAGAAGTTGAAGCAGAAGTAATCCGACACTTGAGAGAATGTCTAGGCGATGGAACATGATATCATATGACTTGTACAACAGGTTCAAAGTTCACAACTTCGTTCTTGAGGAAAAATAGAGATCAAAGAAGAGGTTATCCGATGTCATCCTTGAAGCGTCCTAACACCTTTAAATAGGATTTGTAAAATACAAATAACAAACCAATCTCTGAGTAAAGAAATTATAATTCAAAAATAGTTGAATTATTCAGGAGAGATAAAATTATCCTCCATAATAATAGCAATAAAATTCATTTGAATTTAAAACAAGAAGATCAATTAAAACCTATTTGAATAACCTGATAAATGATAATAAAAATTCAAAGCAATCCCATAAAAATTATAATACCGTTTAAAGTAAGTATTGAATACAATTTAATTTAAAAAAACATGTAATTTAAAAAATAATTATACTACCTTAAATACCATATAATGTGTTTGAATATATTCAATGTCATTAAATAATAATTTAGAAAAGAATTAGCCAATGAAATTAACTTAAAATATTAAAGCATAAATATTCCTTAAATATGCTGTAAGTGTTTTGTAACAATAATAAAAAAATTAATAACATTTTAAAACTCATTAAAATATTATAATAAAACTTTGCTTGACTTAAATATAATATATATTAATTTTCAAAATTAATAAAAAACTTAAAAGAATTATAAAATGTATGCAGTTCATCAAAATATAAAATCGATGAAAAAGAGATCATGAAGAAATGTTCATTGGTGATAGCAAAAATATCCAGCGGTGAAAATTATGATTCACCGTTGAATAAAAATTTTACCCGCTGTTGGAATTAATTTACCCACAATTAGTTATAATTTACCCACCGTTGGAAAAAAACCGACAAAGGAAAGAAATGAACCACCATTGAAAAAAAAATCAGCAAAAGAAAGAAATGGCCCACTATTGGAAAAAATAGTCAAAGGAAAGAAATGACCACCATTGGAAAAAATAGGCAAAGGAAAGAAATGACCTACCATTGGAAACAATTGGCAAAGAAAAGAAATGACCCAACATTAGAAAAAATTGGAAAAGGAAAGAAATGATCGACTATTGGAAAAAAATAGGCAAAAGAAAAAAAATGATCCACCGTTGGAAAAAATTGTCAAAGGAAATAAATGACCCACCGTTTGAAAAAAATTGGCAAAGGAATGAAATGACCCATCAGTGGAAAAAATTGGCAAAGGAAATAAATGACCCACCATTGGAAAAAATTGACAAAGAAAATAAATGACCCACCGTTTGAAAAAAATTGGCAAAGGGAAGAAATAACCCACCGTTATAAAAATTTGGAAAAGGAAATAAATGACCCACTGTTGGAAAAAATTGGCAAAGGAAAAAAACAACCCACCGTTGTACTTTGAAGAAGAAATTTCAACAAATTTGTAATCCATATAAACAACTGAATTAGAAATTGTTCTAAAAGAATCATTTGAAGATAATTTCAATATATTTCCAAAAAATTAATAATCACTTAATTTTGATAAGTATTGAATGAGATATGATCAAAATTCTTCGAAAACAAGTTTTGAATATTGGAGAAGCCATTGCAGTACATCAACCATTTTTAAGGTATGTAAATGACATTTTTATAGTTTTATATAGTTTAATGAAATCAATAAAAACTTGTTATATTTCTAACCAAATAAAATTTGAGTGATTTTGATTAGAAATGAATGATATATCAAATAAACAAAAAATAATTTCAATTCTAAAAAATTCAGAATTGCATATCTGTTGCAAGATATTTAGACATACGATGCATCCCTTAAAAAATAAAACCAGACATTCATTTATTCCAATTAAATTAGGATAAATTAGTTTTCTTTAAAATAGGACAAGTTTCAAAATAATATGATTAGTGTAGTATAATTTATAAATAAAATACAGAAGAAAACTTTAAATCAGTTATACTAAAAATATTATTTGAGAGCAAAAACACGAATCATGTTCCGGATTAAATGTGAACATGTTAGAGAAATAATTAGACAACATTGTAGTTTAATAAAAGTTATATAAACTTGTTATATTTCATATGAAATAATAACTATAAACTTACGATCACTACAACTCAAGTTATAATTAAAATATATAGGTTTTAAAAACAGTTTTTCATATAAAATAATAAGAGTTTTGAAGTATTTAAAAAAATAAAATAACATGTAATCAAACAAAACTGAAATATATATATGTACATGCACAAAAAATATCCCTGTTTTTGTTTGATTATAAAACCAAAACATTTAATACCAATTTTCTCCCCCTTTTTGTAAATAAATAAAAAGAGAAAACATAAACACCCCCTAAACAAATATAATAATAAAATAATTAAATTTCCAACATTCCAAGTTCAAATTTATTTTTTTCAAAATGAAAAGAGTCTAAAGGATTAGCGAATATATCTTCTAATTGATTTTCAATAGGGATAAACTCTAAAACAATATCACCCTTATTCACATGATCTCTAATAATCAATACGATTTGTTCCAGAATTTTGTAAGGGATTTTTAGAAATAGAAATTGTAGAAGTGTTATCGCAATAAATAGACAAATTTTTAATATTAATTACAAAATTGAATAAAGTTTTCTTAATCCATAAATTGTGAGCACTACTACTAGTAATAGAGATATACCGAGCTTCTGTAGTAGATAGAGCAATATATAATTTCTTCTTAGAAGACCAAGAAATTAAACTTTTTCCTAGAAAATGACACATACCTGATTTGTTTTTTCATTCAATTCTACAACCTCCAAAATCAAAGTTAGAATAAGATATTATATCAAAACAATTATATTTAGGATAAAATAAACCAGAATCAATAGTTCTTTTAACATATCAAATTATTCTTTTTATAGCTTTAATATGACATTATTTAGGATTTTCTTTAATTCTAGCACATAAACAAACACTAAACATTATATCGAGTCTAAATGTAGTTAAATACAATAAACTACCTATCACGCCTCTATAAACTTTAATATCAACATATATCAAGATGCATCAATATCTAATTTACAATTATTTCCCATAGGAGTTTTCATAGATTTAGATGAATCATGACCAAATTGTTTAACTAATTCTTTAGCATACTTATATTGATTAAGAAAAATTCCATCTTTTCTTTAAGAAATTTGAAGTCCAAGAAAGGACTTTAATTCTACCATTAAACTAATGTCAAACTCAGAAGACATCAAAGCATAAAAATCATTACAAATCATTTCACTAGAAGAACCAAAAACTATATCATCAACATATATTTGTACAATTAAAAATATCATTATAAGTCCTTTTAATAAAAAATGTAGGAACAAAATTTTCTTTCTTGAAAACATTATTTAATAAAAAACAAAGAAAGCCTTTCATACCAAGAATAAGGTGCATGTTTAAGACCACACAAAGATTTAGATAATTTAAAAACATAATCAGGAAATTTTTCATTTTAAAAATTAGGAGGTTGAGAAACATAAACTTCTTCAGTTATAAAACCATTTAAGAAAACACTTTTTACATCCATTTGATATAATTTAAAACCTTGAAAAAAGGAGAATAAAACAAAATTATAATAGCATCTTACCTGTAAACATGTGAGAATGAATCTTCAAAGTCTATACCTTCTTCCCAAGTGTATCCTTGAGCAACAAATATAGATTTGTTTTTGAAAATTTGTCCAGATTCATCAATCTATTTCTAAATATCCATTTAGTTGCGATTAACTACTTACCCTCAGACAATTTTAATAATGACCAAACATTATTTCTAACAAATTGACTAAGCTCATCTTTCATAGAAACAATCCAGTTAGAATCATTTAAATTATCATTAATATTATTAGGAATAAGATTAGAAATAAAATCAAAACTAAAACAAAAATTTAAAATAGAATTTATAGTTTTAAAACCAGAACCAACATTGCCAATAAAATTTTCAATAGGATGATCTTTATGAATCTTCCATGATCTTGGATCGAGTTGAGAAGGATTATGCTCCCCCTAAATTGATTCATCCTTATCCTGAGGTTTTTCTTTACCAAAATTAAAATATATAAACTCATTATAAAAAATATTAGAATCGAAATTTAATTTAATGTTATTTTTATCAAACATAACATGATAAGATTCTTCAATAACCATAGTTATTTTATTATAAAATCTATAGGATTTACTATTTTTAGAATAACCAAGAAAAATACCTTCATAACTTTTAGCATCAAATTTATCTAAATTATCTTTTGAATTTAAAATAAAAACTTTACAACCAAAAAATCTAAAATAATCAAATTTAGGCCTTTTATATTTGAATAATTCATAAGGATTTTTCTTTAAAAAATGTCTAATAATAATTCGAGTAAAAATATAACATAAAAAAAACGATCTCAGCCCAAAAATATCTAGGAAAATTATATTCATTTAACATAGTTTGAGACATTTCAATAAGAGTTCTATTTTTCTGTTCTATAACACCATTTTTCTATGGAGTTTTAGAAGCATAAAAATTATAAAAATATCCATTCTTTTCACAAATTTTTTTAAAAAACTAAATCATGAAATTCACCTCCTTTATCACTATGAATAGAAACAATCATACAACCTTTTTCATTTTGAACTAAATTACAAAAATCTATAAATCTCGATAAAGTATCATTTTTATAATGGTGAAGCTGGAAATAGTCATGGTATTTTCATCAACATACGTGTTATCACTGGTAGTGTTGTCCATATTAGGAGGTGGATTAAGTGGAGCCCTACACTATCTGGTTTCAAACTTAATGTGGATGGTTTGTACATTCAAGGCGTGATGAGAAGAGGAGGCCAGGTTCGTGATGCTAGGGGGTATGTGGTTATTGGGTTCAATGCCTTTTATAGACCAGGAAACTCTATTAGGGTGGAGACTAGAGATCTTTTTAGCGGGCTCTCCTTATGCAAGTTCTACAACATAAAAATTGTAATTATTGAGTCTGAATCAAAATTACTGGTGGGTTTTATTCGAGACAATGATAACATCCCATGGTATCTGATCTATTTAATCAGAAAGTGAAAGTCTATTATTAGTAATGACTTGGAGGTCACACACACCCTCAAAGAAGGTAAATTCACAGTGGGTATCCTGGCCAACAAAGTAAGCCCTCAGTATAGTTTTATTATTTATCATAATACATGTGCCCTTCCCCGTGATTGTAATCTTATTATCAATAGTGATTCTATGGGGTTTCACTATTATAGACCACCCTAACTCTCTGTTGCCTATATTTTTTTGGAATAAAGAGTAATTTTTGAGTGAGTGTGTCATTTTATGAGCAAGAAAGTATACCCATATAAATCTACTATAATCATCAACAATAACTAAAGTGTATTTCTTTCCACCAAGACTAGAAATTTGAGTAGGACTAAAAATATCAAGATATACTAACTAAAAAGGTCTATTAGTACTTATCTAATTGATAGGTCTAAAAGAAATTTTATGTTTCTTCCCTTTCATGCAATCATCACAAACATGAAGATGTTCTTTCTTCAAGGAAGGTATTTATAACACATTCTCATGTTTTGAGAGCTTATGTAACATTCTAAAATTAACATGACCTAAATATAGATTCCAAAGGATGGTGTCATTCTATACAGTATTCAAACACTTAACATGTTGAAAAGTTAGTTTAGAAAAATCAATAGTATAAATATTTTCTTTTCTATTAGCATAAAATAATAAAGAATCATATTTAAAAACTAAAAATTTATCATTTTGAAATTTCACTTCCATTCCACCATCACATAATTGTGATATACTAATTAAATTATGTTCTAATCCTTAAATATATAAAACTTTAGAAATAAAAGTAGAATTTGAAATACCAACTTTACCTAAACCTTTTACTTTGCCTTTGGAATTATCTCCAAAAGTAACAATGCCTCCATCACATGTGTTGTAAGTGGTAAAATTTGATGGGTCTCCATTCATATTCCTAGAACATCCATTTTCCATGTACCATATGTCATTATTGATACATTCAATACATTTTCCTACAAAAATCAATTACTTGACAATTTTGGTACCCAAGATACTTTGGGTCCAATAAGATTAGTAATATGATTTTTAGGCACCCATTCAGAATTTAAACAAATATTGAATGGTACTCTAGATAAAAAGGATTTATAAATATTAGTTTTTGTAAATCTCAAATATTATTTGAATATAAGAGAACAATCATTTTCATAGTAACCTTCCATTCCACATTTAAAACAAGTAACAGTATAAGTAAAACCATTTTTACTTTTAACAAAATAGGTTATAAACATTTTAGGCAATCTACTATAATATCCAAAACCATATTTATTTTTATTTAATTTATTAAAATAAATCATTTTATGATATTTTTCACAACCTTGAATAAAAGAAGATAATTTTTTAAGACTTTCAACTTAATTTTTCAAATTATCATTTAAATCTTGAGTAGATTCAAATTTTCCTAGACTGTAGAATGAGAAGCATAATCAGTGTTTCTTAATTTTTCATTTTCTTATAAAATTACTTTATTTTCATAAACAAGTTTATCATTATTTTCCTTAATCTTATTATATAAATAAGAAAACTTGAAAATATCTTTTATTAATATTTCAATTTATTTATTTAATTAAGAAACATTCTAGTTTTCAGAATCATAGTTAGAATCAGAACATCCAGAATAAAAACTAGAATCACTAACCTTATCCAGTGATGTCATGAAGCATAAGTTAGAAATTTCTTTTTCATTTCCATATTTTTCACTGGAATAAAATTATTATGTACAAATCCAACTAGTTTTCAATGTATTTTTATCCTTATTTTTGTATTTTTATTTATTCTTTAGTTTAGGATAGTCAGGCTTGATATGTTCTTTCCTACTACACTCATAACAAGTTACATTTGAAGCATTGTAATTCCTACCTCCTTTATTATCTCCCTTGTGTTTTTATTTTTGAGGGTTTCTTCTAAACCGGTTCTTGAATCCTTTATTTTTCATTCTTTTGTAAACTCCAGTCACAATATGAGCCATATCTTATTTTTCACTATCCTATAGATTAGAATCAGAAGAGTCATAAGTAACAATATTCATAGATCTACACCTTTTCTTTTGATTGTCTCCTCATCATCTATGTTATTCAGTTCTAGTTCATACTAAAGTAGTGATCCAATAAATTCATCCATGATGTACTCTTTTAAGTTCCTGATTTAATCAATGTAGACCTTCATAACATTACATTTCTTTGGTAAATATCATAGTAATCGTTCAATAAGTACTGGATTTTACAGAGCATCTCCAAGTGAATTCATTCCATTCAAAATGCTTGTGAATCGATGGAACATTTGATTTACAGTTTCATCTTCACCCATATTGAAGTATTTGTACTCAAAACAAAACATTACAAGCTTGGTTCAGATTAATTTATCAGATCCAAGGTGAGTGACTTGTAGAATATTCCAAATTTCATGAGATGTCTTACAAATAGATAAATGACTAAAAACACTTCTGTTAATAGAATAATATAAAATATTAACAAATTTTCAATTTAAAAAATATATAGGATCATCGTTTCTAGTAAGTTTATATAGGCCAAATTTTGGTAGAATGTAATGTTTTGACATGATTGATCAGTGCTCAATGCTCAAATGTTTGAGGCATGCCTCCATTAGGGATCTCTAGTATCCATAATCATTGCCATCAAAGTGAGGTAGATTTTGAGGAATCCAAGTATCATTTAGTTTTAGTCCTTTCATCTTATAAGATATTTATTCTTAGACTGTGAAGTTTAAGAACAGGTTAACACAAATAAAATAAAAGCAGACTCTATAGAGGGATTTATTTATTTCAAAAGGAAAAACCTTTGATACCAATTTATGGCATTAATAAATATAATGAAAGAGATAAACTATTCTTAAGAAGGTTATCCTTTGATACCAATGTATGGTATCAAGAAATATAATGAAAGAGCTAAAATATTCTTAAGAAGGTTATCCTTTGATACCAATTGTTTGGTCGGATAGGATAATGAAAGATGTTCTAGAGGGGGTTAATAGAACAAATTAAAAATTTTAATAAAATAAATTTATTAATTAAATTAATTATAAAATATAATTATTAGAGTTAATTATCTATGAAAAAACTAAACACAAGGACATTTTTATATTAGTTTAATCCAAAGTGGCCAAAATGTACTCTTATTACTCTCTACTCAGTGAGAGATACATGTGCACTAAAAATGATTTTTGAGGGGGGAATCATAACCCAATTACATAATCCTTTTATAGTGGAGGGATAACCATGACATTGACTTTTGTATGGGTTGTCACAACCCTTACAACCTAAATTTAGACAATGGAAGTCACAACCTGAATAGTAGTGACTTTAGATATAGGGAGTCACAACTCTCAGATCCTGACTTTTGAATCTGGGAGTCACAATATGAGGAAGAGAATAAAAAATAATGCTTTTGTGTGTAAAATCATAAATAGAAAAACAGAGTGCATGTGAGAGATAGGGAATAGCGTTACAGACTCAAGCAACTAGACGAAAGAGAAGATAAACAATAAAAACGTAGGTACTGGTTCTTTAGAATTGTATTGGCACATCTTGTTAAGAAATTAGAAGTTAAAGCAGAAGTAATCTGACACTTGAGATAATGTCCAAGTGATGAAATAGGATATCGTAGGACTTTAAAAATTTGTATAATAGGTTCAAAGTTCACCACTTTTTTCTCAAGTAAAAATAGAGTATCAAAGAATAGGTGAGCCGATGTCATCCTTGAAGTGTCCTGACACCTTTAAATAAGATTTGTAAAACAGAACTAACAAACAAATCTCTAAGTAAAGAAATTGCAATTCAAAAAATGGTCGAATTATTCATGAAAGATAAAATTATACTCTATAATAATAGTAACAAAATTCTTTAGAATTTAAAACATGAAGACCAATTCAAACATGTTTGAATAACCTAATAAATGATAATAAAAATTTAAAGCAATCCCATAAAAATCATACCACTATTTAAAAAAGGCATTAAATACAATTTAATTTAAAGCAACGTGTAATTTAAAAAATAATTATACTTCCTTAAATACCATATAATGTGTTTGAATATATTAATTTCATTAAATAATAATTTATAAAATAACCAGTTAGTGAAATTAACTTAAAATATTAAAGCATAAATATTCCTTAAATATGCTATAAGTGTTACGTAACAATAATGAAAATATTTAATAACATTTTAAAACTCATTAAAATATTATAATAACACTTTGATTGACTTAAATATAATATATATTAATTTTATAAATTAATAAAACACTTAAAAGAATTATAAAATGCATGCAGTTTATCAAAATATAAAAAGTGATGAAAAAAAGAGCATGAAGAAATCTTCACTGATGGTATAAAAAATACATGGTGGTGTAAAAAATTATCCACCATTGAAAAATAATTTTACCCACCTTTGGAAATAATTGGAAAAGGAAATAAATGACCTATCATTGGAAAAAAATAGTTTAAGGAATAAAATGACCCACCATTGGAAAAAAATAGGCAAAAGAAAGAAATGACCCACCGTTGGAAAAAATAGGCAAAGGAAAGAAATGAATCACAATTGGAAAAAATTGGAAAAGGAAAGAAATGACCCATTGTTGGAAAAAATTATCAAATGAACAAAATGACCCACCGTTGGAAAAAAATAGGTTAAGGAAAGAAATGATCCACCGTTTGAAAAAAAATAGAAAAGGAAAGAAATGAACCACCATTAGAAAAAATTGGAAAAGAAAAGAAATGACCCACCATTGTAAAAAAATTAGAAAATTAAAGAAATTACCCACCATTGAAAAATATTGGCAAAGGAAATAAATGACCAATCATTGGAAAAAATTGGAAAAGGAAAAAAACAACCCACCGTTGCACATTAAAATAGAAATTTCAATGAATTTTTAATCCATATAAACTATTGAATTAGAAGTTGATCCAGAAAAATTATTTGAATATAATTTCAATATATTTCATAATAATCTATAATCTCTTAATTTCGATGAGTATTGAATGAGATATGATCAAAATACTTTGAAAACAATTTTTGAATACTGGAGAAACCATTACAATACTTCATCCCTTTTTAAGGTATATAAATGACATTTTTATAGTTTCTTGTAGTTTAATTAAATGAATAAAAATTTGTTATATTTTTAACTAAACAAATGATGAGTGATTTCTATTATAAATTAATGATATATCAAATAAAAAAAAATATTTTAAATTATGGAAAATTTAGAATTGTAGATCTATTGTAAGATCTTTGGACATACACCGTACCCCTTAAACAATAAAATCATACCTTAATTTATTATAATTAAATTAAGATAAATAAGTTTTATTTCAAAAAGGACAAGTTTTGAAATAATCTGATCAGTATAATATATGTTATAAATGAAATATTGAAGAAAACTTTAAAGAAGTTTATACTGAAAATATTATTTGAGAGAAAAAACACGAATCATGTTCGGGCTTAAATACGAACATGTTAGAGAAATAATTAAACAATGTTATAGTTTAATAAAAGTTAGATAAACTTTTTATTTTTTATATGAAAAAATAATTATAAAATTCATATCACTACAACTCAATTTATAATTAAAATACATAGAGGTTTTAAAAATAAATTTTCACATAAAATAATAAAAGTGGTTTGAAGTATTTAAAAACATAAAATAACATGTAATAAAAGAAAACTAAAATACATACATGAACATGATAAAAAAATAACTTCCTTGTAACATTTTTTAAAAATAGAGTTAAAAACCACTTTTAAAATATTTTCATTCCTTTATAAAAAATAATACTATTTTCTTTTGATAACATTTTAAATAAAAATTCCCAGAATATTGAGAAAAAAATTTCCTTTGAAAATTACTATGTAACATTTTCAAGGAATATTCAAATAAAATAATAGTCATAATGGCAGGAAATTTGGTTTGTATAGTAAACATTGAAATAAATATTCCTTTCACACTTTTGATAAAAAGTCAAAAAGTACCTTGTTTGGAAAATGAAAAGAAAATTCATTTTAAAATTTAGTAAAGAAAGTAAAATATTGTTTAAAATGACTTTAAATGATCATTTTATTTTAAATAATAATATTCTCAAAACATTTAAAATAATTTCAACATGGATGAAAAATATTTGGAAGGAAAACATTAAAATATGATTTTTATAATAAAGTCCCTTACATGTAACTTACTTGTTGATTCTTTATCCAAAAAGAGAAGAAATGGAATATAAATATGTAAACCGCAATATAACCAGATTAGAAGAAAATATATGTTGTTTAATAGATTAGGATCATACAATTTTTCCAAATGAAATCTGAACATAAACAATCTCAAAATAAAATTAGATTGTAAGAGAAATCCCTTACCTTTGGTTTCCACTTAGTCGTACATGTTTGATCTACATGTATAATGAATTTAAATTCATCAAATAATTTCTTAAGAATCTTTTCTTTATCTATATTACATTTTTTATGGTCCTTTTATAATCATTTAAAATTCATTCATTGAATAGTTCTTGCTTATGTTAACCACTTAATGTTGGCAGGTCAAATTCTGCAAAATTACTTTTGTATATTGACCATGGTTAAAGGAGTTATAAAATGGTTCCATACTATAAATAATTTTAATAATTTAATTAATGTAATTTTATTTATTATATAAAATTTTATAATCATCAATTCATGGTGGTAATATAAAAATAAATCACATTGCTTCATGGAGGTGGTATCCCACATGTATGCACGAGCGACGTTATCATTTTCTAATGAATAGAAGGGGAAGAAGGTAGATGATATATTATGTTTATAGAAATATAATTATTTCATAAATATCATATATATTAATTAATTTCATATTTACAACCATCCAAGTAAGACTATAGTGAAAAATGAATCACACCATTACTGAAGATGGTAGTCTATACGTACGCATGAGCGATGTTTTCATTTTTAATGGGATGGAAATGAGTTGTAAAATGGTTGTCGCATAATAATAAAAAAATATTAGTATATTGGTGATAATTTAGTAATGATTTTATTAGGTATACAAAATATTTATATGAATTAGAAGAATAAATAAACTTTGAAAGAGTTGGGTAAGACAATAACCTTTTCTTTGAGAGATCTCCTTTGACTTACACCTTAAGACTTCTAGGTTGGTCATTTGATGATTCCAAAGCTTTTATTTCATGTAGAATAAGTTTGTGAAGGGATTTGGGTAGGTCTTGATTGATATAAGTAATTCAAGAGGTGTGAAAAAGAGATGAGAAGTGGTGCCCTTCTATAAGTAAGGGGAGTGGCAGTCTTGTAATTATTCAAAGTTTTAAAATATTAAAAGGTATTATTCATGGTAAAGTGGAACCAAGGCACCCCAAATTATTGAATAAGACATTATATGGTTTAAATAGACTAAATAAAATCACATTTAAACAAGTTTTGGAGATATTTTAATCCTTATATCCTAGTTAAACCCCTTTAAACCAAATTTAAACTTAACCGTGATAACTTAACACTTTACCATGAAAATTTATTTATGTAATAAAAAATAAAAGGGGTATTATAAATTTTTTTAACATGATGATTTTAAATATGGAATAAATTTTATTATATTAATATTATATATGTAGAATAAATTATTTTTAATATAATAACATAAAATGCATGAAAATAGTTTTTAGGAAAATGCCCGATTTAAGCGTAGTTTTTTTTCATGTAAATCAAGTGAAAAGTTTTTTAACACGATTGTTTTGGTTATTTAATAAAAAATAAATATTTTTAGATTTTTGTACCAATCCAAAACTGAATGGTACCTTCCAACCATACCATTAAATGCAAAGATCCCAAAATAGTTTTTAATTTGAAAAAAATATAACTCATGATCACAAAAGTCAATACTAGGTTTAAAAATTCAAAATAATGTTTAAAAATAAAATAGTTAACTACTAAAATAAAATTTTTTTTTATAAAAAGGTTTTAAAATTTATTAAGTCATGCTTACATCATAATAATGTAAGAAAAGTGAAAGTATTTTATAAAATCGGTATTTTCACTATTTACCCAAAAATCAAATATTTCTAAAAAATCTCAAAAATTCACCATATTATAATTTTAAAATGACAAATTAAAAAATTATTTCCATTTTTTCAAATAAATTTTCTAAAATTATAAGATATACATTTTTAAATAAGCATGAAAAATGTAATGAAAACCATTTTTAGAAAAATGCATTTTTAAACATAAAAATAAATTTATTCTCATTACTTTCCGTGTAAAAATCATTAGATTAATGTTAAAATATTTGTTTAAATATATAATCCATAAATTTCATTAACATCATTCATAAATAGTGATTATTTTAACTTATTAAAATAGAAATACATGGAGCACTTAAAAAAATAGTTTTATGAAAATAACTATTTTTTACTTCCAAATGATTTTATCTTTATTTATAACTAATTTATAATAAATGTATGATTATTTACATATATTATAGCACATTATTTAAATACTATTTTTTTATTTATTCATCAAAATTCATTTATAAGGGAAAATTCAAAAAACTTGTTCTAGGCTTATTTCGATATAGTAAGTTTAAAAGCGATATCCATCCTATCAAATTAGAAATTTTGGGCTATAAGATATTAAAATGTTCATTATACTATAGTTTATTTAGAATGAAAATATCAATTACTATAACTACAGCTTGGGTGTTACAAGTGTTTTTCTAATATGGGGCACCTAGGCACTATAAACCCACCTACTTGAAATCTCTGAGGACATGTCTTCTATGTGACCATATCTATCATCTCTAGAGATTTTATAAGATGAATTATCAAGTATAGAATGAGTTTTTAATGTATTTTTGATATCATTTATATATTTTTCAGATATATGTTCAATGAGTTTAGAGTGAAGAGAGTGTTTTGAGGTAACTCTTATCCATTTTGTTCTTTGGGTATTTCTATTCTGGGTGCTAATAAGATGTTGGTTTCACTTATTATGTTTATACCTTAGTGGAGATAATTTTTCTTATGGTTTTTATTATGTAGATGGTTTATTGGTATTTTTTTATGAATTGAACATGTTAACCTTGGGTAGGTTCTTAGGGGTCTCAAATGGTTTTTTTATTTCATGCTCTGGATGGATCCTGTTTGGATTTTTTTGGATTCACCATGGGCAATATTACTAGGTGAGGTTTCAAGCTACCGTACTTTATAGTTCCTTGACCCATGGGTAGTTACATTTTGTTCCATGTTAATATATGTTTATCTTTGGGACATTTCTTCCTTAGATGTTGTATGGTGATGTTTTGGATAAACCTTATCTTGGAGTCCTCAAAGTATTCATTTTGGTTAGTGATTTATGGAATCATGAGCTAGTTTATTAGAGGTTTGGAGTGATTGATAGAGGAATTATTATTCCCTTTGGGTATTTTATTGAAATTATTTTTTCTTGTTTATGTGTCTCCTTGGAAGTGTCATTTTAGATTAAATCTAAATGGTAGAGAGACCTTAGTGTACCTCTGTGTTATTTGGGATTGTGTATTGTGTTTGTGAGTTAAATTTTATTTGGAGATGTCAAATGTTATATGGGGATGTTCTATATCAATCTTAAGGGATGATATTTTCTTTCCATTTTCCTTATAATAAGGTATTTTCTAGTTTTTTCCCATATCTCCCATATTTATTTTCAAGGTGTTAAGGTTTTATTATCCCATTATCTTTTACATTTAACTAATGAATTTATGTAGGTATAAAGTGGCATGGTGGAGAGAATTGTAAAATCTTGGTGTCACTATTGAGGTTTATTTTATCTATTTCTAGGTTATTTTGAGTTTCATATTGGTTTTGGTCATTTATTATAATTTTTTTAAGTTTTATAGATATTTAACGGTCACTGAATGGTTACAGAGAACTATATGGGTTTCAGAGGAAACCCTGCAAGGGGTTGCGGGTCAACTCTAGTGGAGTTTTTCACTGTTGAATCACATTTCTCCCAAGATTCTATGGTATCTAGGTAACCATATGACTCATTTGGGAGTGTTGAGGTGACTTCCATGGTTTGCACATGCATAAGGGAAATCATGTAGTCCAAATAGTGGGAGGTGTGGGGGGTTTCATCTAGTGGAAACCACATAGTTTCCACATGGTATAAATAACCATGTGACCTAACCATGTTGCATGACCATTTTTTATTTTTTTTGAATTTTATATTATACCTTCTCCATTTTTAACCATTGGGGGCCTCCTCTTCCCTCTTGCTCAACCTAGAATCTCCAATCATGTATCCCCTTCCCTCACCCTCTTCTCCATGGATTCTACCATGCGTTTCTTCCTTGCTTGAGCTTGATTCTTCAAGTTAAACTCCTATACATACCTTTATTTTCCTTCCTTAATTATTTTATCTTAGTTTGATGTTCTCCTATGAACCCTATGGGTTATATTGGTTGAATTTAGGGTTTGGGGTGAACTTAATCATTGGGATTTTTATTTTTATGGCTTTTAGACATCATCTTTATTTTCAGTTGGGCCCCCACCATCAAAGGTAACTTATTCTGATTGTGTTAATGTAGGTGTTTCTATGTATTTTCTTTTATTAATATTTCTTTAATTCTCGAGTTTCTTTAAAATACATTTCTTATCAATTATAAGTATACATATGGTTCCCTTGATGGGTGTTAAATTTTTTTCATGGATTTCAACACATGTAATAAATGAAATTTCATAGATTTTATATTTTTAATCATGTAATTTTTGGTTTAATAATTCCAAGTGTATGTATAAATTACTTAGAGGATATTTTAAATTTAATTTGGAAATGTAAATGGTGTTTGACATCAATGATATTTTTTTAAAATGTTTTTTTTCAATTAAAGAGGGGTTTGGTTTTATAAATACCTTTTAAAGGAGATTATTCTAAACTACAAAAGTGGTCTTGGTGTTTTAAAAGGGTTTTAGAGAGAGTGTTGGTTTCTAAATTATTCCCAATTAGAATTTTAAATTATTATTTCAAGATTTAATTTTCAAATCTCAGTGATATATAGTGGCATCCCAAACTAGTTTTCTAAGCCCCATTTGAAACTTTATAAAATGAATCATTCCATGTTTTTTGAGACCCTCATTTATTACCATTATATATGTTTTGGTTGGAATATTTACCATTATGAGATTCTGAGTATTAATTAATGCTTGTATGAAGTAAAATGGGTTGTTTTTTGTGAGTATTTTAGAGGCAAGATGAGATTTATTGATTATTCTCTATTTATTCATGTGATGCTATTTTATTGATTGTTTTCTCATCTATACTTGGATGGATGTGTGGAAACCCTAGGCACTAAGAGTTTGGTCTATATTTGAGTTACACTATTTAGTTCACACAATAGCTTGTGTTCCTTAGTTGATAATTGTGCCAAGATAGGGGGTTCTCCCAATGAGGTATGTGTGGGAAATTTGGGTAGCTTGTGTAATTTTGGATGCAAAGTAGGCTGATAGTTGGTCTTGTTTTATGTATTTTCTAGGACCATATCCCTTTATGACCAAGTGATTTTCCAATGTTTCTTGTTTATTATTGATAATTCCATCTAAGGAGTTCCTAATTTATGTTCATTGTATCCTCTTGTTTACTTTTATTCTATGGTACCTTTGTATATCTTATATTCATTTTGATAAAGTATGGTGCTAGTTTGATTGTAACCTTCCATTATTTATGGTGTGGTTTGTGCTTTTTATATTTTCTCATAAAAGTTGAGGTTTCTCTTGATAAAGGTTTTGAAAAAGGTAAAAATATAATTTGATGAAAATTTATGGTTTATCAATAATTATTACGGTTTACCTTTCATGGTTCAAAAACATTTTCTTATAAAATGAACCTTTTGTTTTAATTTCAAGTGGAAGTGGATTTAAAAAGTGGTATTTTCAATGGAAATAATTGTTATATGTTTTTCTATTATATAAACTTATATGGAAGTTTATTTTTAAAATAAATTTTAAACTATCATTCTTTGAAATTTCATTTGTAAGAAACTGTATATACTCCTTGGTGAGATCCTACTGGGAATGTTTATCTTACACCCAAAATACACACCCCTGTTTTTATGTAGTTCTCATGTTTTCTTTTAGGATCCCAAATTACTCCCTTGGTCAATTATTATTGGTTTATTTCATGGGATTAGGTTCCATGTGGTGGTGAGTGTCCATAGGCCTCATGGAGTTGGTTTTACTATTTTTTAAGTTTGTTTTTGGTTTATTCTTAGATTTTGTGTAACAACCATTCCAACCTGTTGAATTTATATTTCCTTTCAATTTCTTTTGTAAATATTTCTGTAATTCACTTTGTACCATTAAATTGATAAAGGTGAGTTTGGATGCTTATTTTGGATATGCCATGTTTGATTTAACTATTTATCTTAAAACTGTTAATTTTATATACATGATAGTCTAATGTATGGACACACCATACCAGATTCCTGGTAAGATTTTTCTACTTGTTTATTTTTTTTATTCAAGGGTAAAATCATTCCCAAGATCATATTCCTTGATGAACAAGAACTAGTTTCCAGACCATGAGGATCAGGAAATCCCTTTGGGCCTAGTGGTGGGCTAGGTCGAGTGACATGGCAGGTCATCCTGTGCTAGTTCATTACATAATGCCTTTTAAACCTTATTTGAATCCTTTCATTCTTTTCATAATCATCTAAATTCATAATCTGAATAACTTAAAAACTAGTTTACTTAGAAAGTCATTGCAATAACACATCAAAATTCTTCTTACTTAATAAATTTTCTTAAGTTACCAATTTAAGGAGTTTATTAAATTAAGCTTCTCTTTCCTAAAGATTAATCTTAATGTTATGTTTTATGATGATGATAATGTTTATCTATAATAAAATTTTTTATCAAATGAGTATCATGTTTTATTATAATTTAATAAGGACATTTATTAAATGGTATCCTACTAAAATGATGACCCCTTTTAAATTTATGATATCAATTAGTTAGCCAAGATCCATATTTCACTAAGAAATTATTCTACTATAGCATTCCTCTCACCACTTAGCTATTTAGGTAAGGAATCATCCTAATTATATCATTTATGATTCTTAGATATTTGAGAAGAAAACTCATTTTACAATCTAACATATGAATAAACTCAACTCCACCCCTTTTGTATCCTAACACTTAGGGTTCCCCAGCTAAATGTAACCCAAAGTAGACAACGTGATTTGGTTACCTAACTTTTAGGGTTATCCATTTCCATCATGCCATACACAAGATATTCCATGGGCACCCTACTATGGAAAAACTTACCTAGTTTAATGATTGAGGTATTGACATGTGTCACTTTAGAAGGAATATAACACTTAGTATTTTAGATAGGATTTAATCTCACCATATTATATCATGTTACTCCCTTTATGTATGCATGCATCTAATGATTTAGTTTTGGAATACTAAAACATCCACCAAATCTGTTTGTTTAAAACATATTTATGTGTAACTCTTTACACAATCCACAATTTGTGCTATTTACCCTCCAAATACCCAAACATATTTTAAAATACCCAAATACATCTCATGCATAAGATACATGAGATCTTAATGTAAAATTTTATAATTATATGAGATTGAACATTTATATATGAGTATGTTTGGAGCCACAGATAACAAACCCCCACCTTTCTAGAATAAGGCATAAGCCTCCAAGCTAGTGGGAAGTTCAACCCAAAGTATCTCTACATGAGGATACTTTAATCAAGAGAGAATACAATTTATCATAACACTAAAAATTAATATGTATAAACTATGTCCAAAAAATAAATTTCAATCTAATAACTTTAATTACAAACTGAGGTCAAGGTAGATGAAAACTAAATCCTATGAAATCATACATAGCATGTAATACATGGATTGAAAATTTATAAGAACCAGTTTAAACAATTTAAACTAGAGAATACACATATTCATAATATAAATAATTTATAACTATTAATAAAATAGGGAATACCCTTTAAATAAATTAACACTTCAAATATTTAAAAATGAGATAACTATTTATGAACAATTCATAAAATAATAATAATTATTAACACTTTATAATTTGAGCTTATTCATTATGGTCATTCCTTAATTTTGGATATCAACTCTTTATATTTAGTTGATAATATAAACTTTTCATATTATTTATCATGTGGAATTTCATTTTAAATATATGATATTTCTATGTATTATAAACATTTTATAATTCAATCTCTATTATGTAAATTTTTATATAATCTAAATATCACATATTAATATTATTTATACCTTTAATCAGATAAATTAATCAAAAATCTTTTGATAAGGTTAACATAATTTCTAAATAAGGCTCTTTTAATTTTAATATTTCAAATTAATCATTATTAACATTTCATAATTTTCTTAAATATAAGAATTTTATATTATGCCGTATTTTGTAATTCATAAACTCTTTAAAAATTACACTTATAATTTTTTATATAAAAACTTTATATTTTAATTATAAGGTATTTCATATAAATTTGAAAACATATTTTAATATCAACACTTAATATGAATGGAATATTTATAATAAATGTTTCGAACCATTTAATTAATTAATCATAATCACTTAATAATTAATTAATTTATAAAACACTTTTATAAATTAATAAATATTCCAAAATATATTTTCCCATTAATTATAAATAATTAAATTCAATTCATAATTGAAAATTAGGGAAAATAAAATTTTCTTCCTAATCATATTCTATGATATAGAATGAATCATAGGATACATTCACAATCATATTCAACGATCGAGGAAGAATATTCTACTATAATCGATAAAATAGAAACACACATTATCAGTCATATTTTATGACTGATGCCCACATTTTCCTATATAATATCACATATGTTATTTTATGATATACAAATATATCTTATTTATGATATAATACCATGTTTTCATAATATGTAGCCCAATTATTACTGGAGATGACATCCCTATATCATATCTTATGATTTTTTAAAAACAAAGAATTTATACCATTTTAATGCCTATGAAATCCCATATTATAGGGCATGAATCTACCATGACTTATAATATCACATATTGTATAATCACCCATAGTGAAAAAATCCAGTCATATTTAATGATAAAGATTACCATATGCAATATGATTATGAATATCTTCATTTCATATATGATTTCATGTATCTAAATACTTATGATTATTTGATACCAATACTAGGATTAATAAGATTACATTAACACTTAATAGTTATAGTAGAAGCGATTGTAATCCCAATCCCAATATCTTTATTCCTAGATAAATGAAAACATTCATACTAGGAATAAAGAACTGAATGAAACTAATGCATACCTTACTCTGTAGAAACCAAAACTTCACCTTCCGTGCTTGATAAAAATCACCAATGAATAGTAAAAAATTTCCTCCCTCCATGGTGTATCCATGAGTTTCTCCTAAATCATTCATCATAAAATTGAGGTTTATTTGACAATAATAAAATACTAGTTCATCTACTAAAGAAGGTGGGAGAAGATTAGCGTTGGGTTGTAGGGAGTTTTGACAAAGAATTAGGTAGTCTAATACTCCACTTATATTGTATGGTAGTGGGATCTTATCAAACCCCCAAGAATGATCCTCAGGTGTTCGTGCATTAAATCATGCATTACAACACACAAGTTAATGCACCAACCAACACATGCATTATATGCATGTGTTAATAAATCTCCCTTTCATTGTATCTCATGCAATACATCCTTAAATGATAGTTATCATGGAAGATCACTCAAAGGAAGCACCATAAAAATTACATTTTATGTACCAATAATACTCTATGACTTTATGGTAAAGGCTCATTACAACATAACCTGGTTGTACAATATGAATGAGGAGGCAGTAGCATGAAAGTGTCTTGGAATATCGTTTCATGTGATGCTATATGATTGCTTCAGTCGTACTATAAAACATAACTATAGGTAATTGTATATAAAATATTTCCATGAATTATGATTTCATATTGAGTCATATAATATAATAAATATGGGGTAAAGGTATGAAATCACATTTGGTTAACCTTTACTATATACCCCATAATAATTGTCAATGATATAGAAATATAGTAGCATAAAATCATATTCTATGCTTTAGGATTATTCTTGAATCATTAAATGTTATTGAACTATTTGTATCATATATAAAATGGACTTTTGGGCATTTATATCCTCAAGTTCCCTGCTATTGTAACCAATAAGATTCCAAACACCCTGAGGGGGGGGGAGGGGGTGAATAAGAGTGTTCTTCACTTCTCGTTGAATTAGATCTTATTCTCATATTAGAAAGAACTCAATAATCTGTCATGAAAATCATACAAATCATAACATCCAAGTAAATAAAGTAAAGCATGATGACATGATTTTTTTACTTGGTTCACCTAAACAAGATACATCCAAGTATCATACAATAAGTAGTGTATCGATGTACTAAAAAAATCCCATAATGCACTATTTTGTGAACATGACATGTTTGGATCAGTTCACCACTATGTCCTAGGATCAAAACCACTTATTACCTCTCAATGTACTACTTTAAGATATGGTATATAAAAAATGTATTAAAAATCATTATAATGTAATAATTTATGTTTGATTAATGAATTAAAACCAATTTAGGTTTTTTCCTCTTAAATTCCATCTCCCTGTATTCTTTTAGATCTTTTATTTAACATAAATCTCTCAGATTTATTACAACAACTCTCTCTTTCTCCTTTGACGCACCTTCAATCTCTTTAAGACATATCTTTGATATTATTCATAGTAATTACTATATATATAACCTAATAATATTTTATTAAAATCATTCATATGGGTTGAGTCATATATCCAGTAAAACTTCCTCTTTACTTTATATGAAAACCCATATTTTTATACATTTAATTTCATTATTTATTACATAAAATCACACTTAGTACAACCTAGATGGTCATGAGGCCTAGTGTCTTTGGGGTATTAGGTAAATAAAATAAAAAAAGTCGTAAAATCATAATAAAATTATTTAAAACTTCCTTAACGTGCTCCTAAAATTATATCATTCTTTTAAAAATATACAGAATAACCTGGGGGCGTACATAAGAAAGGGGTGAGATATAAAGATCCATAAGAGAATAAAAAAAGAATGGATATATGTTATCTGAGTTTCATATCAAGGTATCATAAAATTTATGTGAATCATAATATTAAACAATGAGGCATGATATAATATGATATCATAAAGGCAACATAGGAATGTGAAAAAAACATAAAACATGGATTCATAAACAAAAGAAAAGGCTATACTCCAAAAAAACATAACATAGCACGATTAGGATAAACTAACATAAACCATATATGGAATATAATGAGATAAAAACATCACCCAATGCATTAGAGGAATATATAATTCCAGGTCCACCTGTCACTTTCATATATGTACATACATAAGTGCGTTACATAGATCATACAACATAAGGATGTGTTTAATTAATATTAACCCCAAGATTAAGGAGTTAAGGTTACATACATGTAAATACCCAATCAATTAATGGTATTTAAAACTAGGTTAATATCCTTGAGTGGAAATGGAGGTGGGTATTCACTACACAAATATTTGGCATGGAAAATAACAAGATAATTTTGGCTGCATAACAGGTGTATATAAAGGTTTATAGAAGGGGTGAATGAGAGAGAAAAATGTCTATCATTACTTGGTAATAATAATAAAAGTATTAGGTATGTATAAAAACATATCCCAACTTGAAAAATTAGAAATAAAAATCATGAAATAAAAATGTTTTTGAATAATGAGGAGAAGGAGAGGATTCCTTACCTTAAGAGGACACTTCTAAAAGCTTGGGAGGAGCTTATTAAGAGTTTGAGGGAACCTTGTGAGGACTCTATATATGTAAAGGTAGAGTAATTTCATGATTTAGGGGTTTTTAGTGAAGAGTAATGAGAGTTTGGGTGATTTTATATAACAAAAGAGAGGAGAATTCTTTATTAATTTCCAAACTTGGGTTTTAAACTCTATATGATAAAGTAATAAAAAAACAAACCTTCCCATGGTTTTTACCCATGGTTTCCACCAAATAGGAGTTATTTTAATTATTTTTTAAGGACAAAAATTGAAAACATTAATATAACTCCATTGGTGATGTGGAAGTGAGTCATGTTTATAAAGATTTTATTTTAAAACATTAAATTATAATATAGGTTTTTGAGGATTCATTAGGGATTTATAAAATTAATAAAATAACTTTAAAAGAACATTATTTTAAATTTTAAATATAAATTTGGTATTTTATTCCTTTTATGGAATATATCACAACAATTTTGGGTCATTATGATGTCATAATACATACCATGTATTTATATTGTATTTAATTTTTCCATAAAAATTTATCTATCTCAGAAAATTATAAAAAAACTACCATAGGATAATTTTGATTTTCTAATTTAAAAAATAATATTTATTCTATCAACGTAATTATCTAAATATGATAATTTATACTTTTAAGTCAAAATACCCATTTATTGAAAAACACTATTTTTTTGAAAATAACAGTTTTCTAATCCTTATAACAATTACATTTGACCTCATAAAATTAAATTATCATTTATATTTAATAAATATTCTTTAATAATAATATTTTTAAAAATATAATTTATTTTAAAAATTATTAAATTCCTTAAAAATAGTGTCTTTATTAAAACTATATATTTCCCAAAAATACAATTTGCATTTCATCATATCAGAATCTAATTTTTATCAAACTCATTATTTAATCATTTAAAAAGTAATATAAAAAGGGGATAAATATAATAATTATTTTATAAAAATAAAATATAAAAATTCATACTTTTAGGGTCTAGATACATATCGCTTTATTACATCAATAAACTCCCTAAGGGTAAGGTGCGTGATGGTGAAATTTTCATGGGGTGGTTCAACGAACTTGGTTTGGGATGTGATCTCAATGAGCATGGAATTATCCCATAAAATGTTTAATTCATGATTTAGTTGTTGAATCTAAACTTGGGTTTGGTCAGTAGTAAAACCCATGGATGCTATCACCCTCTAAAGCTTTGATAAATGGGATTCATAGGGTACAATCCTACTAGTTGAGGCCATCGCTTCCTTTGTCTATGTTAAATGGACTTTATCACAACCCTTAATATAATAATCTTAATGGTCACTATGTAATGACTATATTATTAATAGTTATGATTATTAATGGTATTTTAAATCCAAAAAACTATAATTTTACAAAATAACCAAATAAGTTCATGTGTTTTCTATAACTATATTACTTGATAAGGAATTTATTCATTTAGAAAGAGAATTTCATTTAAAAAAGTTTAGTTTGTTACATTATTCCCCCCTTAAAAAATTTCACCCTTGAAATTTTCATTTCATACACTAAAATAGATGAGGGTACTTTTGTTTCATCACCTCTTCTGGTTCCCATGTCACTTCCTCAAACTTGTGGTTCCACCAAATCACTTTGACCAGGTGAGTTGTCTTCTTTTGTATAACATTGTATCTATGATTTAAGATCTTCACTGAATGATCCTCCCATTGAAGATCATTTTTAAATGGAACCACCTTTGGATTTATTATGTATGAGGGGTCTGGTATGCACCTTTTTAAGAGAGATACATGGAACACATCATGTACTTGAGATATGCTAGGTGGGAGTGCTAGTCGATAAGCCACTGCTCTGATGTGATTGAGGATATCAAAGGGGATGATGTATCTTAGAATAAGATTTCAATTATTCCCAAACCTCATGAATTTATTCCATGATGATATAAAAAGGAACACTTTATCTCTGACCTAAAAAATCGGGTCTCATTGAAAATTTTCTCCATATATTTTCTATCAACTTTGAATGAATTTCATATGATTATGAATTGTCTGAACCATCTCTGTCATCTTTTGGATAAGATCAGGTCCCATAAATCCCTCTATTTTACTTTATACCATCATGTTATAGTCCAATACCTCTTCCCATATAGAGCCTCATAAGGTGAAATTTGAATTCTATAATGGAAACTATTGTTATATTAGAACTCCAATAAGAGAATGTGTTGGTCCTAACATCCTTGGAAATCCATTGAATATGATCTCAGCATATCCTATATATTTTTAATGGTCTTTTCAGACTAATCATCTATTTAAGGGTGACAATTAGTGCTAAATCTTAGTTCTATATCCAATTATTGCTGAATGCTTCTCTAAAACCTCAAGGTAAACCTCATATCTAGATCAGATTCAATAAATAGTGGAAGTCCATGTAGTCTTACCACTTCCATTATGTATATCTTGGTGAGTTGGTCAAGAGAAAAATATTACTTAATAATAAGTAAATGTGCCTACTTTGTAAGGTGATTGACTACCACCTAGTTGGTATTATTGCCTTTAGGTGTCTTGGGGAGTCTTATGATGAAATCCATGGTTATTTTTTCCCATTTCCAAACTAGTATAAGAAATGGTTGCATAATTTACTTATACTTCTATTGTTCATTATTTACTTTTTTTATACCAAGCATCAAGAAAAAAATTCCAAAATATCCCTCTTCATGTTATCCTGCTAGATTTTTTTGCTTCAAATCTCCATACATCTCAGTGTTTTCTAGATGAATAGATAAGTATGAGCTATGCACATCATTTAGAAGTTCCCTATTTAGTTCTAGTTTTAATGGGATACAGATCCAGTTTCCAAATCTTATAATACTATCTCCAGAAAATTTAAACTCCAAAATATTCACTACCTTATTATGTAGAAACTCAATATCTTTCTAGGCCTCCTAGAACATCTCAAGAATAGATAGTTGAGTAGTTATTTTATCAAGGTAGTATGAATATCATTTTATTATTCCCATATCCATCCTTTTTATGTCCAATAATATTGGATCCCTTTAAATCCTCATCATGGATAAGGTTGTGGGATCCTTTTAACTCAGAACATCTACCACTTTGTTTGCCTTCCCGGGATGGTAATGGATTGATTGATCATAATCATTGATCATATCTAACCACCTTTGTTGGTTCATATTAATATCCTTTTGTGTGAATATATACTTTAGGATTTTATGGTCCGTATATATGTCACACTTTTCTCCATAGAGAGAATGTTTCCAAATATTCAACACAAATATCACTACTGCCAATTCTAGATCATGAATTATGTTGTTATTCTCATGGATCTTTAATTGGAAGAAGTCATAGGTATCACCTTTTCATCTTTCATGAGTACACAACCGAATCCTTTTTTGGACACATCATTCTAGATAAAAAATCCTTCCCCACTGGTGGGTAATGGGAGCATAGTTTTAGCGATTAAACACTTATTCAACTCTTTAAATATTTCTTTGCATTCATAATTATAGAAAAAATTAACTCTCTTCTAAGTAATATTGGTTAGTGGGCTTGAAAATCATAAGAAGTTTTTCAAAAATCAATGATAGTACCCAACTAATCCATGGAAGCTATGTATTTCTATCACAAATATTGGTATGATCCATCCTTCAATTACTTATGTTTTTTATGGTTTCATAGATATTCCTTTATTGGTGATAACATACCCCAAGAAATTTACTTTCTTTAATAAAAACCCACATTTTCTATAGTTTCAATATAAATTTTCCCTCTAGAAGGTCTTCAGTATAGTATTTAAAATCTCCTCATGTTCCTCATTACTTTTGGAGTAGATAATAATATCATCTATAAATACTACCACAAATATTTCAAGGTAATCCATAAAGACTCTTTTCACTAAGTCCATAAAGATTATTTGTGCATTATTGAGTCCAAATAGAATCACTATAAACTCATAGTGTCCATAATTTATATGAAAAGTATTATTGGGGATATCCTCCTTCTTCACCTTTACTTGGTAATATCCTGAATGAAGATCCACTTTGGATAAGTATTGGGATCCATGTAGCTGATCTAAAAAGTCATAAATCCATGGAAGAGGATACTTTTTCTTTATCATGATCTTATTAATCTCATGATAATAAACACAGAGGTTAATTTACCCATCCTTATTATTGTTTAATAAGACCATTGCACCCCATAGTGAAGCACTTAGTGTGTATAAACCCATTATCCAAATTCTCCTATAACTGTTTCTTCATCTCCTCATTTTCAACATATAAAATTTTATAAAGAGTCTTTGATATTGGTATTTCTTTGATTATGAGATCAATTGATAAATAAACATCATGGAAAGGAGGAAAAATAATTAATTATTTAGGAAACACATCAAAAAATTCCCTTAAAATGGGCATGCCATTAGGGATGATCTTTTCTTTTGTCTTAATAATTTGAGCTATATGTAACGCCCTGACCCCAGCTACCCAGAGCCGGTGCATTACTTTGTAACATTGGCATGATCACAAAAGATCAAGTCTCGAAATACCGATTAGTTTAGTATCCTTGGAATCACTAGATACATTCATAAACGTTACATTACATCATAAAGTGAAAAACTACAATAACATAGTCTCCATAGTCCAGACTTCTATCCTCTTCGGACAATCCCTATAGGTCATTCATAAAATACTTCTTCACATCCTGGAAAACATTAAAACATTGAAAGGGGTGAGCTCAGATGCTCAGTAAGGATAACAATATTGCGGAAGCTTTCATAAATAATCATTAACATTTAAGGCAATGTATAACTAAAAAAAATCCTTTTTAAACTTGAACTTTAGCATAATATGGCAAAAATAAAATGAGATAATTCCATTTACTTACTCACATGGATATTCTACTAATCGAATAATCCCATGCAACATCAATAACCATTTTCATAATGATGGAATGCATAATGACAGACTATCATAACCACGTAGCCAAGGCCTCGTGCCAATACCACAAATAAAATTTTGTCAAGGCCTCGTGCCAAGACACTAGTTTGTCTCATGAGACCTGCCGATGCATCGAGGAGCTATAGCGGGCTCCACCCGTCACTTATTAAGTCCAATGCATTCCTCATATGAATAGGTTTAAACATATCATAAACCATAACATAATCGTATCACATAAAACATGCATAAAGGAAACATAACATTTCCACATTTCAATCACAAGATATAAATACAACACATTGATATAATAAAAATGCTTTCAAAACCATTTTCAATACCAAAATAAAAGAAAGTTAAAACTTTGTATTTATTTTTCATTAAAAAAAATTATGGCTTGTAGAGGAAGCCGAATCTCAAATAATGGTCACGACGGCGGAGAAGTCGTTGTCGCCGCATAATTACGGAAAGAAAAACATCCCCTTTTGTCGTTTAGTAAAACGCTTCGTATAAAAAATATTCCTTTTGAATAAATGTAAAAGTCAAAGGGGTTTATACACCGTATAAAAGGAAGTTGTGTATAAAACAAAATATGTCTCAATGAAAGGAGATTGAGACAAAGTCCTTAAAAAGATCATTTTTAAAATAAAATAGATCTATAATGTGTATTCACTATAGGTACACATAAAGAAAGTAAAAATACAAAATAAGACATAATAATATCATGACATAATTTGAAAGTAGGCGATTAACCCAAAGAATGGAAGTTGGGTTAAGAAGTTCCCTTAAAAAGATCATTTTTAAAATAAAATAGATCTATTATGTGTATTCACTATAGGTACACATAAAGAATACAAAATAAGAAATAATAATATCATGACATAATTTGAAAGTAGGAGATTAACCCAAAGAATGGAAGTTGGGTTAAGAAATTCCCTTACCTTGCGTCTTGTCCTGACTCGACCGTTATTTAACCTCCTGAATAATAAACTAGAGTTAATTTATATTTACTTAAGAACCTTTTTCATGTTAATTATTCCATTTATATCACTTATTACCATGTTATGAACATTATTTAATTATTTAAGTTAATAACGGTCGTTTTGTCGATCTTTGGTACTTGAGTCAAAAATAAACTTCTTATAATTACAAGTTGTTCATGTGGTGAAATATCCATTATATCCAGAATTATATTCATGATGTAGATATCATATATATCATATATATACAGTATATACATTCATTCATAATGTCACGTAACATTTAGAGGTAAGAAATGAAATGCACCGTTCATGGAGACGGTAAGCCGTACGTACGCATGAACGCTACTTTCATTTCTATTTCGTATTCAATGGAATGAAATCATAATGATATAAATGTATAATATAATTCCAGTATAATATAGTGTATAATACCATTTACTCCATCCTTTATACATCCCACATATGGCATTAACGATTCAAATCACTTTGAGGGGGCGGTAGTCCGCACTTCCTAAAATGAAATTATCGCGTTTTACCCATAATGGAAATCATAAAGTATGCCATAAATGAGAAATACAGAAGCATAAGTAAAACATAAACATATTATATATCATATATAAAAATAGTGACATCTTAATGGCCACCTTTGAAGGTGTTATATGAGTGTTGAACAATCATCGTTTCGTGAGGCAGAAATTCGCCAACCACAGAAACCGTATGTTCTTTAACCATTAGATGTAGGTGTGTGTAAGTGTAGCTCGAATACTTCTTATAACAACATCCTAGTATATTGAGGATACTGGTGTTGTTACAAAATAAATTAATAAAAAGAGTTTAGGGGGTTGGAGAAGAAAAATAAAACAAAACAACATTAGAGAAGACATTACCTCAAAATCGGGTAACTCTTTTTGATTTGAGCCAAAGGCTTCCTTGGGAAGAGTTATGCCCAAAGTGAGGCTTCTAAGAGTAAGAGGGGGAAGTTGGGAGAGTATTTGGGCAGAGGTTGGCCGAACCAAAAGGCTTGAAAGTGTGAATAAGGTGGTAGAGGTGGGGGCCTTTTATAAGAGGAGAGGAGGGGCTCTTTTGGAAATATTGAAATGTTACATTATTACACAATGCTTTTAGGATTCTAAAGGTCCCAAACTTATATAATTCGTGGATAAGGTGATAAGGGTTCGAAATATACCCATCCAATAGTCTTTTGACAAGTTTAAGCCTTGGATTTTACATTATCTTCTCATTTTATTAAAATCGTTAAATAATGAGGTCATCACTGCATCATAATGATGTCATAAATAATTTAATTTATTTAATGTCTAAAAATTATAAAAAAAATACTATGATGTAGGAAATCTTTTTATCTTTCTAATGAATATTTATAATCAAAATTTGGACTTGTGTAACCCCACTTAAAAACTGTTTTAGTAAAACAACTCATGTTTGTATCAATTTAATTTTAACATTAAATAAATATATATTAATGTCATTTTCCAACTAAAGTGGCTCCATGGGGTCCCCAAGTTGACTCATGGGTTGTCTTGGTCGGCCATGACTCATCCAATAGGAGTAGGACAAGTGTCAAGCTCATCTCATATTATGAAAACATTATTTTTACCTTAAACTACACTAATTACCTCTAATCGCGATTAAGAACTTAAAAGTTACTATTCACCAAAAAAATTATTTTAATCTCATTGAACCACATTTTACTTCTTAATGACAACCATGTATGTCGGATTTTTGAAAATCAAATCACATAAGTGGTAATATTTCATTTTAACGAAAAATCAGTTTTTAACAACCACTTAGTGGTTTCACTATTCATCAAAAATTGAAGTTTTTCAGAATAAGACCAAAATTTCAGCATAAGCTATAATTGATATTCCAAATTCAAAAATTATTTCTATTTTAAAAAATTCCAAACATATAAGTTGCATTAATTAATTTTATAATTAATTCCCGCTGTTACAACAAATAGCGTGTTTTTAAGAAACAATTTATATCAAAAGATTGGCAATTGTTTATGTCCAATTTCAATGTTAAATTAATTCTAATGACCACCATTGGATAAAATGGTAAAAATATATTCCAATTGTACTTGAAAACCACTAAACAGTATAATTTATCACTATAAATTATTTTGATTAAAAAAGTTGTTTTTAAGTATTTTTCACTATTCATAAAAAATTGGAAGTTCTCAGAAAATTACAAAAAATTCAACTTAGGATAATTTCGATATTACGAATACAAAAATGAAGTCCATTTTGATAAATAAAATTTATAAAATTTCAAAAAGTAGGTATTTCTATTCACAACGGCTAGTTTAATTCGTTGTGGTGTGTGTTAGAGCTCGAGGTTGCGTACAACACACGCTATTGCATTATTCGAAGTGAAACGTACCGTGGAAGCTTGGGGTGTTACATATATATGCTTGATTTCATAGAAAAAATATCCATGATTGAGATCTTGGTACCAAAAAAGATTCATCCTCCTCCTTGATCTTATATAGAATCAGAGGGTGATATGCGATACAGAGGGTGATTTCCTTCTCTTGACAATATATGTTATCTCTATATAAGGAAATCCAATCCATGCCTAGAATAGTATCAAATTACACTTAGGGGATCATCATAAGGTTTTTTTTGGGAAATTCAACCAACAAATTTGGATAGGGGATGAGTAATATTCTTGGGATGCAACAATTGAACCATAAAAATCATCACTGATAACTAAACTTCCATGTTTTGAGGTGGTGTTTGAATAATTATACTAAACTTTCATGATATAAAAAAATATTTAGAACCATTATCACATAGTAAATTTTAAGTTCATGAATGTATGATAATCCCACCTTTCACTATTTTATTCCGGTTGTAATCATTTACTTTATCCAAAAATGGAATCAAGGATGATAATTTTTAGACTATTAATCATATAAAAGGGAAACTGTGAACATCAAAGGTATGACTCATAAATGACATATATTCTATAACTTATGAACTTCTAGGTTTTAATCTAAGTTTTCCATGATCTATCTTGTAATAGTCAGTGCCTTCCTAAACCATTACATCGCCAATTTTAGTGGTTAGAGGGTGTTTAAAGTATTTACCATTATTTATCTAAAGTTTATTATTATAGATAGTTGAATTGGCTATGTGGAAAGATCTACTATGTGAATTAGTTATGTGGATGAATCAGTTATGTGGCTATATTGACTACTTAAATCAGATACATAAGAAATCATCCACATGAATCAGTTACATGGTGAGATCAATAATGTGAATCAGCTACTTGTAAAAATAGGCTACATGGATGGATTGAATACATGAATCAAATACGTGGCTAGATCAACTATATGAATTATCTACGTAAGAAATCAGCCACATGAATCAGCTATATAGAGCGATAGACTATGTGAATCAGCTATGTAGAAAAATCAGTTATGTGGTTGAATCATCTACATGAATTGGCTACATAGGCTATTGGATACATGGATTGACTATGTGAAAATGGTTTTGTAGATCTTTTGGCTATGTGGGACTTTTGGATATGTGAAAATTACCTTGTGTAGTTTTCTATTAGTTACGTGAAAATGGACATGCGGTTTTGGCGACATGAATCAGGGGCATTCAAAGGCTGTTTCGCCGAGGATAATTATATACATAATTTTATATAATGAATAAGTCTATAAATGAGCCATTATATATGTATTTTAATGAGATCTATAATAATTGGTTAATTAAATATTTTGATATCTAAAATTATGATTGTTCAGTATCTATTGACTTTAAAAACAAGGAGACTTCCCTTTATTCCTTCCTGATCAATTTCTCTCAAGACTAGAGGTCTCAAAGCCCTTCCCTTGGAGTTTTGGAAGATTTATTATATTTGTTATAGTTTCTTACAACAATGACACCATATCGTGTGCAACCCCTATTTTGGTGTAGCGAATCACATGAAGCTTCATTATTCCAATTAGGTAATCCCTCATTTCTCAATTTTGTGTATCATGTGAGAGGGTGTTACTCTTTTTTATCTATGGGGGATGATTGTATTGGCCTAATAAAAGATAAATAATTGGTTAAATTTAAATTAAATGGGAAAGGGTAATGTTTTATATGCTTTTAAAACATTGATATTATTTTGATATTGTGATCATATGGGCTAAACACCCCACTAAAAATTGTGGCCATTAAGGGATTTGTTTATAGTAATTTGGATTGAGTTATATAACCCTTTATTGTTGTGTTTTATTTGATATCACCCTAAATAAAAACCAACTAATCACTTATAATTGGATAATGAAATGGTTTCCCTAGGATTATGTATTGTTTGATAATGCCCCTAAAATAAAGAATTGGAATTGATAAAACCCCCTTTCTAAATTTGTAAAATGTTATGTGATGTGCTGTGATGTGTGGTTGTGTTGTAGGGAAGAGATATGTAGTTGTGATTTGCGGTTGCAATATAGTGAGGGGTGATGTGTGGTTTGTTTGATTGTGATTTTGGTGTGTTGAGGTGATGGTTTGTTTGGACATGATTTTGGGGCAATGAGGTGACAGTTCAATACAGGATGATGAGCTACTTGTGAGAATGGTTGTGTTTTTATAGATGATTGGGTTATGATATAATAACTAGTTAATAATGTTTTAAATGGCTTGGGATGGTTTGGTTAATGGGATGGAAATGATTAATGTACTAATTAATGATGGTATGTGTGGTTAAATTCAATTGTTGATAAATAATGAAATGATTGGTCTAGGCGATGGAATTGGTTGGAAATACGAAATGTAGCTTGTGACTTGTGTGGTGTTATAAATTTAAATGTGGTGGTGAAAGTGGGGATGTTGTGATATAGTTAGTGTTTTTTGTGAACCCATAGGTTGGGATTATATGTGGCTATATTTATATACTTTTATATTCCCTGTGATTTCTATATACACTCCACCTACATCAAGCACTATGTACTAACACTTTTATATTCACACATGGGTGTTTATACCAACATCTTGGTGATGAGGATGTATGGATGGGTACCCTCTCTATCTATCTCTCTCTTCTAGGTGAGTATATATGCACAAGATATGATGGCTATAAGTTTGTTAGTGCACTAAGTGACGGACAAGATGTCTTCAAGCGAGATGTGATATGATCATGCTGTAGGGAGGTGGCCCAGGTGTATGACGGAAAGATGTGATGTGACCATGTTATAGAGCAGTTTCCCAAGTGTATGTAGGTGAGATGTGATATTAATTTGCTTCGGGGCAGTGGTATATGATATTCGAAAGAGATGAGAGTGATAGAACATAAATCGTTGGGGTGTGAGAGCCGCAAATGAGTTATAAAGTAGTGCAGGGTTCCCTTTATCAATTTTATTCATATTATGTTATTATACTTATCTTGAATTACATAGTGAGAATTCCTTGGTGAGGTTGGGATGGTTAGTTGAGTCATTTAGGTTCTATTGGTTCTGTTATTTACTCACATGTTTATTAGTATGCTTCTTTCCCATGTGCATGAGAGATTTTGGTTTTCCTACTAAGTATACTTATATGCTCACCCTATGTATATAAATTGATTTTCAGGATTCCAAGAGGACTATGCGAATTATGCTGGATATTACTAGCTCAAACATTTAGAAAGTTGTTACATCACTACTTTAGCTTTGCTTTTAGGTATTTACATTTAGAGACTTTCAACTATATCTGTTTTATTTACACATGAATTGTAGTATGGTTTTGGTTTCCATTTATATTGTGTCATAGAGTTGCTTGCGGTTGATTTTGTTGGTTCGAGGAATAGTGGAAGCGTGTAGTGGTGGGAGATATATTAAAATTTATTTTAATAATTGTTTCCTGAAATCATGAGGGAGGATCTTTAATGTAAAATTTATAATTAATTTATTTAATATCTGAAGAAATAAATACCCAATATTAGGAAATTTATTTATTGATGAATTTTGATCATCCAAAAAGGCCCTTTCAGATTTCCTTCATTGTGCTATGAGGATCCAATGATATAATCCTTCTAGTGGTGATCCACACATGCTCTAATGGTCTCTAAAAAACAACACTCGATATTTGAGTGCTAGAACAAATAATTGAATATATCAAGCTGTTCATTCTTGATTTATCATTATCCAGTCTTGAAGAAATATCTCTCGTGTTTCACATTTTTGAGAGGGAGAGAGAAGGATTTGAGATAGAATTCATTGTATGAAACAATTCTCTATTCTCAATTTTTGGATGCAATACACAATAAACATAACCATTTATTTATAGAGTTAAATTTAGGTTAAAATATTATTTAATTTCATACCAAACATTAAATAACATTTAAAAACTTTAATAAACCTTATGACACATACTACTAATAATATTATTATTTTGTGGCATGTGTCAACTTGAGCAAATTGATAAATAAAATTTACCAGCTTGTAAATAACTATTTATCACCGAACGCGATCTTGGTCTGTTCGAACTCCTCGGTGTTTATTGAATACCTGAATAAATATTTTATTCATAAAAAAATATTTCATTCACAATAAAAAGAATAAATATTTTTTAAAATATTCAATAAATAAAATAAATATTTTACTAACAATCCATCGAATAAATATTTTATATACAATCACGTAATCAAATAAGTTATTTATTAATAAAAAAATAATTATTTATTACCTTGTGAATATAAGAGATCAATAAAACTTGAATAAAATTATTCCTTGGTCTTGAGAATAATATTTATTTCAATAATTAAATTCAAATATAGTTTAATTGAGATCATGAGAAACACTTAGTGTATGACCCTCTAGGATTCTTTCTTGCTGGCATTAGGCGGGCCTTCCTAAAGTCCAAGATTAATATCTAGAAACGGGTTAGGGTACCCAAGAGAAAGAACTTAATTTCACAGTGATGATAACCACATACAAATGATCATTGTGTAATATAATACCTTTATCAAAATATCTCTTCAAGTAGGTTTTACAACTGTGACACCAACCTATATGCTTGATATGACTTTTTTTTACTATCTGAAATAAACACATCATTGCACCATGACCATGGAATTTAATGCAATGTTTTCATTCCAATAAAAGGTCCAAGATATTAGATTCCATAAATATGGAAGGGAAAAATCCTTCCTCAAATTATCCATTAATGACATGTCACCCATGACGCACCCAATGTATACAACTTCACTATGAATTGTTATCATCATGGTTTATGAAATACATCTAAATATGTGATTTGTAACATGAATTAATAATAATATTAAAGTATAAGGACCATCACACATACTCACGGATAGGAATATCTAATGACACTAGAACATGAGGAATTTCTACCGATGGTTCTGTTCTTATAATCTCCCATCTTAGAGATTACCAAGTGAAATATTCATGAGAAGAAGCCTCATATGCTTATGAGTACTCGTACCTAACAGTCTATCTACTATGTGTCCCATCCTAGTATGTTATCTAACCATAATACATTATTTAAGATATCATCATAGAACATCAAGGTTCTCATCATAGCGGGGAACTGTTATGACCATATCAATGCGATGTATAATCTAGGACATTATTACATTAAAGTCATGCAGAATAATAACAAATATGTAATAATAAGTTTTATTAATATTTAATACATCGAATATACATGTAATAAAATTACAAACATTTGGTATTAGGACACCAAATACAACAAACTCCCACTTGGAATAGATCCAACTTCATATGAACTTCCGTACACTAGACCTCACATGATATTCATGTTTCTTCTGAGTTAAAGCTTTAGTCAAGTGGTCCTCCACATTGTTTTCTATAGAAATAAAGATCACTTCAACTTCAACTATCTAAGAAAAGTCCCTCGAGAGATAATACTTCTAAAGTATATGCTTCATCTATTGATATAACCATGGCACTTTTTCAAGATCCACTACTGTAGTATTATCACAATAGAGTGTGATATGATATTTACTTATAAGTACCATGTAAAGCTCTTGGATGAAGTTTCACATCCATACTACTTCTTTAGCAACCCTAAAAGACGCAATATTCTCAGAATCTACTGTAGAATCTATGACCATAGCTTGTTTGAGCTCTTCCAGCTCATAATAACTCCATTAAAAGTAAAGATGTATCCCATTTGTGACTTAATGTCATCTTGATCAGTTTTAAAACTACCATATATGTATCATATGATGAATATTTCTTTATATCCTCTATAAACTAGGAATATATCCTTAGCATGCCTTAGATACTTAAGGATAATATTGAATTCCATCCAATTGTGATCACCTGGATCAACTAGATATCTTCATAACACACTTAATACATAGGTAAAATCTATCTTAGTATATATATTGGCATACATGACTGACCCAATCACTCCTACTAAATCATTTATAGACACACAGATCACATTCATTCTTTATAAAACCAAATTCCATTATGGCCTCATCAAAATGAATGTTTCATGATTTGGATGATTTATTTAATCCACAAATGGATCTTTTTAACTTGCATATTTTTTTGGTATCCTTTTGAGTCATAAACCCTTTGGGTTATTTTATATAGATATCTCCCTGAAGGTTCCCATTATGTAAGTCTATTTTTACATCCATTTTCCAAATCTCATAATCATAGAAAGCTTAAGTGGAAAGTAGAATTATGATTGATTTAAGAATTGAAGCTGGTGAAATGGTTTCATCATAGTCAATACCTTGATTCTGTTTAAACCCTTTTATAACCAGTCGCACCTTATAGGTACTAACTTATCCTTCCATATCCAGTTTCTTATTGAATTCCCATTTACAACCAATGGGATTTACATATACTGGATGGCCTACTAAAATCTAGAATTGATTTTGGTACATGGAATCTATTTCAGAATTTATATCCTCTTTCCACTTGGAAAAATCTATGACACTCATTGCTTACTTATAGGTTATAGGATCATTATTATCAACTAATAATGAGTCACCATACCCAGTGACTATAAAACCATACCTTTTTGGTTTTATAACCTCTCTAGTACTCTTATAAAATAATTGTGTATCTGGAATAATTTTTTCTTCCATGGGGATTTATGAAATTTGTTCTTATTCTAAATCTTATATATCTTGAGCCTGGAATTCATCGAAGTCTATCTCATTCCCACTATAACTTTTAGAGATATGATCCTCCTCAAAAAATGTGGGACATCTGTCAACCACAACATTTTTTCATGAAGTATTTTATACATATTATCCCTTTGTTTATTTAGGATATCCTATAAAGATATACTTTGTTCCTCAAGGTGAAATATTGTTACCTGAATAGGACTCAATAAACACTTTACAACCCCACATACGTAAGTAATACAACACATGTTTCTTTCCATTCCATAATTGGTATGGTATACCATATATTGGTTTAGTTAGGTCTCAGTTTAGTATGTATACTTCTAATTGTAACACGTATCCCCAAAAGGATAATGTAAGACTCACATGACTCATTATTGATCTCACCATGTCCAATGAGGTGGGATTCCTTCTTAATCCCAAACTATCTTAAGTAATCAACGAAGTCTTGATTAAGATATTCTCTACCATGATCTGAGTGGATTTTCTTAGCCTTCTTACCAAGTTGGTTCTCAATTTCATTCTTATATTCCATGAATTCATCTAAAAGAATCTAAATTATATCTCATCAAGTAGACATATTCATATCTACTAAAATCATTAGTAAAATTTATTAAGTATGGTTACCACCCCTTACTTCATCAAGAAATGGTCCACACTCATCAGTATGAACTAATTCAATAAGTTCTTTAGCCCTTTCACATTTCTTACTAAATAGGGATTTGGTCATTTTTCTATATAAACATGCATGATATACACCAAGTGGTTTTAGTTCAAAAGAATATAAATATCTATATTGATGTAATTTAGTCATTTTTTTCATTTACATGACCTAGATAGTGATGCAAAAGTTAGGTGTGGTTTGAGTCATGTGAATTAACTTTGTAATCTACTTACATTACTTTGTTCATGTAATCCAATGCATAAATACCATTATTTAAGTGTTCCTTACCATAAAAAATTCCATCTTTATAAAATAAGAAAAATTTATTCCCAAATTTGAAAAGAAATCCATTTGTATATAGTATGGTTTTAGAAATATTTTTTTGGTAATTGAAGGCACATAATAATAACCCTTTAAAACCAAGATCATTCTAGTCAGAAACATGAGGTGGTAGTCCTCAATAGCTACAACAACAAGTTTAGATCTATTGGATGCTCGTAGATCTACCTCCCCATGGAAAATCTTTTTAAATCTACTTGGTTCCTATATTTGAATACATATGTGAGAACCAATAACTATATCTAATACCCAATCTTTATAAATAGATAAATTTCACTCAATAACAAATTCACCTAAAGCTTCCCCTTGCTTCTTTGGCTGGGTGAAATTTTTCTTCTAGTGTTCCTTCTTTCCACATGAAAAATAAACAACATCATGTTCCCTTGTTTATACATTGATATTATTATTCTTGGAAGGATGTGAAGAAGATTTAGACTTAGAGCTCTTCTATTTCTCTTTTTCATTTGTTCACCATAAGTGCAAAAGGATTTTCATGCTTCGTATCCTTACCTACTTGGTGACGAAGAGTGATAAGACCTTCTAGAGACTTATCAATTTTGTTTATATTAAAATTCAAAAAAATATAGAGAAGCTCTGAGGGTGTGGTTCTAGAATAATATCGGTGCCTAGTTCTTCAGGTAATTTAAACCCTTGAACCTCTAAGTACTCAATGTATCCAATGATCTTGACTATGTGAGGCATAGCTGAGGAAACCTCTCCAAGATCTATCTAAAAGAGTGCCTTGGAAATATCAAACCGTTCCTATCTAGATCTCTCTTAGTAAATACCATAGAGGGTATCAAGTATGCTATACACATACATGTTCTTGTGAGACTTCATTAGTTCACTAGACATTGATGAACACATTAAACATTGAATGTTGATCGCATCACTCAATTTTTTTTTGTAGAAAAGGAAATATTTATCAATCGCCTCTTTAGTAAGCGGATTAGGCATTGAGGATTCTAGAATGTAAGATTTATATTCATGGAATAGCACAAAATGAAGGCATTTAAACCACTCTTGGAAGTCACTACTAGTTTGGAGGTTAAATTTATCCAATATTTTTCACAGGGATAGTGTGGATGGTGAGATTTCCATTTCATTATACAATTAAAAGAGAAGATTATTATTAATTTTTCTTGATTACAAATTTTGTGAGAAATAATAAATAAATAAATAAATATTGTTAAATCTCCCACTATTTTATCATGTCCCAATATCCCTCACCATTGAACTTAGGATTTTTAGTTTCTATGATATTACAGCGGAGAAGATCCCCATTACTTTTCTTAATGATCTAAAATTTTCCATAAAAACCATAAGAAAGTAATTCAGGTAGGTAGTCTTTCTAACTGTGGGAATGTAGATCCTTGATTCATTGAGTGGATTCCCCAATCCTAAAACCATGACATGGATTTACTTAGCACTTTCCTCCAAATTTGTATTGAATAGACTTTGACCATTAAACTCAATATAAGTTTGATTAATTCAACACAAAACTCTCATGAGAAATCCCTGATAAAAGTAAGTATCTAGAATTTTTCCATGTACTACACTTAGTTCTATGGTTTCAATACCAATCAAGTAATGGAAGGCTTAGTCTGACTTAATATTAGGTTGAGGTATTTTAATTAATTTATGCATAAATTTTATCTTGTTTTATCCTTTACATGTCTTATTAATATTAAGTGGATGTTACTTAATTAATTAACCATGTTGGATAAAACATTTATGCACAATTAATTAATTTAATTTCTGTCTTTGTATATTAATTCATTCATTTATGTGATTTTGGCATTGTATACATAAAATAAATAATGCATAGACATAAATAAATAAATAAAGTAAATGACCTGATCATGAGCTTATCTAACAGTTGATTGAATGAGCGAACATTAAATCAACCTATGACCTTGGAAAATAACTCCATTTTTAATCCATGGAATGAGTTACAACAATCCACCTATATATCTATGAATCACTGAGTTGGAATCATCATGGTTTCATCTTGAACCACCTCCACATGACTTGGGATGGTCCATTAATTACAAGTATTTATTACTCACATTCAAGTGAGGGGAACCAAATGATTGGTTAAAGGGGATTACATAAATATCCTTGGACACATAGGTCCTACATAATAATGGAGGGTAGGATGACTCACATACCATCATTTAATTTAATATTAAATAATTTCAAATCAATACAATAAATTAAATTAAATAAATTCTAACACATACACAGGTCTTGGTCAAGCTCACGATTAGTCATATATGCAACGAATATGAAAAAGTAACTGGCTATCATTAATTTATTTATCCGTTATTTATTATTAAGATAAAAAAACTTTCATTAATTAATTAATAAATTAATTAAGTAATTCCATTTCATATTAATGATCAACCAAGCTTAATTGGAGATACCCATCATTTATGAAAAATAAATAGTAGAACCAATAATGACAAATTTATTACAATAAGATAATTTAGCATTTAAAAATATTTAAAACCATTATTAAATTTTCAAAAACAAAATAAGTGTCAATCAATAAATTAAGGTTTTAATGCTGTAATTTTCAATTTAATGTAATTTAATCCTACCATTAATTGGGAGGCTACATGGCATGGACAATCCATCTACATGTCGTGTACCTCAATTTCCATGTTTCGAGTCACATGCCTATAGCTTTGGCATGTTAACTTAGATGGAATACATGGCTTGTACATAATAGCTACACACTATGTATCCACTTTCCATGTTCTAGGTTGGCCCAGTCAACATTCGGTGTGCAAAAAAAAGCACCGCGTGTAATTAATTGCTTGGTGAATCCATGTATAATGTGCACATGTACACGATGTGTACTCCGATTACATGCTGTGTAACCCAGTTTTACCATCCAAATATTTGGAACTTCCCAATGGAATCTCTGGTCTTTCTTTATCAGTTCTTAAACCTTTAATAAAATTAAACACTGAATGAACATGATTAATATACTAAAGAATTTTAATTCAAATCGGATTAAAGAATGAATAATATGAAATGAAATTCTAACCAAAATTTCACATACATCAAGAATCAAATAAATAATTATAAATTTAAATGTGACCACTCTGATACCACTTGTTAGTTCTGGGAACAACTAAAGCATACAGTGGTGGGAGATATATTAAAATTTATTTTAATAATCATTACCTGAAATCATGAGTGAGAATCTTTCACATCAAATTTATAAATAATTTATTTAATATCTAAAGAAATAAATACCTGGGATTAATAACTTTCTTCATTGATGAATGTTGATCGTATGAAAATACCATTTCAGATTGCCTTCATTGTGCTGTGAGGATCCAAGGATAGAGTCCCTCAAGTAGTGATACACACATGCTCTAATGGTCTTCGAACAGCACCACTCAATATTTGGGTGATAGCATGGAGAATAAAATGCCTTTCATTGTTCATTATTGATTGCTCATTCTTTGATCTTGAAGAAATATCTCTTGTGTTTCTCGTTCTTAAGAGGGAGAGAGAAGGAGGAGTTGATAGAGAATTCATTGTGCACAAGAATTCTCTATTCTCAATTTTTGGATGCAATACACAATAGAAATAACCATATATTTATAGAGTTAGGTTTAGGTCAAAATATCATTTATTTAAATTCTGACCATTAAATAACATTTAAAAACTTTAACAAACCTTTTTCCACATAATAATAATAATATTATTTTTTAGTTTGCTCCAAATTTCACAAATTGATAAATAATATTTACCATCTTGTAAATAATTATTTATCACTTGATGCGGTCCTAGTCTATTTGAACTTCTCAGTATTTATTAAATACCCTAATGAATATTTTATTCATAAATAAATATTTAATTCAAAATAGAGTGAATAAATATTTATTAAAATATTCAATAAATAAAATAAATATTTTACTCACAATCTAGTGAATAAATATTATATATATATTGACATAATCAAATAAATTATATATTAATAAAAAAATAATTATTTATTACCTTGTGAATATAAGCAATCAATAAAACTTGAATAAATTTATTCCTTGGTCTTGAGAATAATATTTATTTTAATAATTAAATTCAAATAGAATTTAATCAAGATCATCAAAAACACTTAGTGTTTGAACCTCTAGGAATATTTCTCATTGGCATTAGGTGGGCTTGAATAAAGTCTAAGATTACCTAATATGGTATGAAAATAGTTCCAGTCGACCTTGGTGCATGAAATATACAAGGTAGAATAGCCAAGACATGGGATTTTAGGAACACCCATGATCTAGTACTCAGACTCTGAGCTTATTGAATGACCAAGTGAGGTGGACCTGTTTGTAGGGTAGAGTCCAAGGATAGGTACATGCATCATGATGACTTTAATTACTATTTGAATTGGGGTTTTGGGACATTTAAAATGAATAAAATGAATAAAATAAATCTTAATAAAATTCCATACTATCAGGATTAGGAAATTCATATTTTTCTTTTATCAATTGATCTTGGATGTTGTCTGTGTGTGGTTTAGGAAGTAGAGGTTTAGCAGGCTGATCCTATTGATTTATGGAGGGATGATTTGGTTTAAGAGGATGATCATTGGTAAAGTAAGTTTTATGCTTTTCAGCAGTATTATTTGGGGAAATATGAGGGAAGTGTCTTGGATATGGAGACAAAGAGCTAGCTGGAGGAGCTCCAGATCACTTTCAGATTGATAAAGGCCTTTGTGGGGTACTGAGTCCCTTTAGAATTCAATTAGATGTGGGGAGCTGCATGTCAGTTATGGATGATATATATGGGTTATTAGAAGGAGGATAATGTTTTATGGGATGAATTTCATAAAGAGTTCTAGGCATAGTTTCTTTCATTGACCATGAAGGCTGTGAAGCAACATGATATACTCTTCCTTCAGTCGGGGAGTATGTTAGTGATATAGTTGGGGATCAAGTTTATGGACCTTATTCATTTCCCTAGATCTATTTACTAATGAGGTGTCTCATGCTAGATGTCTTGAGGAGGCACTCTATCCTTCTATCTAGTATGTTGTTACTCATTTTACATTGACAATGTATCTAGAGGTTCAGAAGAAGGTAGAGGTGATTTAGCAGATTCAATCATGGAGAGGTTTATCATAAGAAAGGAACCATCAAGGTTCCTTTAAAAGTAGAGTTGTAAATGGAAGGTCTCAAGAACCAGCACCTTCAAGGTTTTATATTGAATTGAGTTAACCTCAAAAATTTCTTTCTAGACTTCTGGGGATAGTGGTTTCCATGATTTTCCTAGGGATATTAGGCTGATGTGATTTTTCTATGGGGTCTGTTTCTATCTCCATAACTAGTTCCTAGTGGTTCCTCAAGATTAGTTTGATGGAGGCGGTCAGGTTTAGTGCCAACCTTAGCAGTAATTTCCAGCAAGGGTATTTATCCACTGAGTGTAGATGGAGTAGGTAGAGGAAAAACTCAGGATTCTACTCATGTTCAAGGAACTCGACCAAAGCATGGTATTGGAGGTGGACTTCAGTAGAAAAGTAGAGGATATGATTATGGTTTGTTTCACATATTATAGGCAATGGTTCCATAGGGTCCATAGATTGTTCAAGGTATGCTCAGTTTTTATTCCAATATTTTTTGTGCCTTGTTTAATTTAGGAGCTTCACACTCCTTTTTTTTCACCCACTCTAGTTCATTCTCTTGGACTAGATATAGAGAGGCTTCCTGTTCCCCTGGTGTTGACTATTCAAGTCGGATCCTAGACTAGCTTATTTGACGTGTGTGAGGGGTGTAGAATGATAATGGGGTCATATAAATCCCATGTATATATTTTCTTTCTTCTAATGAAACTATAAAATTTCATGTTTGGCATCGACTAGTTGTATTCTGTATATTATTTTATTGACTACTTCTAGAGGAGAGTCGTGTTTTCAGATGTGAATGGACAACATGTAGTTTTCATTAGCAAATGGTATTTTCAGGTGGGAAGTCTACAAGTGTATCCTCTTATTTATTTTATATCTAATTTTTATATGGAATCAGTGGAAACTAGGATAGTGAAGGTCCCTAGGGTAGTTGGGGAGTTCCTGCATGTTTTTATTAATGAGGTTGTGATGCTACCCCCTTGATGAGATGTTGATTTTAGGATAGAATCATAGTTTGGCGTTTCTCTGATTTTGATGGATTCTTATTGGATGAAACCTTATGAGTTGAAAGATTCGATGATTCAGATAGATGATCTGATGCAAAAGGGTTTTATTCGGCCTAGTGTGTCACCATGGGGTGCTCCAGTGTTTTTCACAAAGAAGGCAGATAGTCATCTGAGGTTATGTATAGACTACCAGAGGTTGAATTAGAAGATGGTCAAGAAACATTACCCTCTTCTGGGATAGATTATCTTTTTGACCATTTTCTTCTCTAATATTGATATGCAATTAGGATATCACTAGTTGAGGGTGAAAGAGGGATATATCCTAAAGACTCTATTTAGATTCAGGTATAGGAACTTCGATTTCATGGTTATGTCCTTTAGAGTCATGAATGCACTTCTATGTTCATAGGGATCATGAAATCCATGTTTCATGAATTCCTAGACTATTTTATAGTCATGTTCACTGATGACATATTGATCTACTCAAAGTGAAAGGAGGAGCATGCCAATTATCTTATAACTATCTTACAGGTTCTTCAATGCCACCAACTCTATGGAATGTTGTCCAAGTATATGTTTTGGACATGAGAGGTGCATTTTGTAGAGAATGTGGTGTCTCAGCAGGGTGTGGTAGTAGACCCATTGAAGGTCTAGGTGGTTATTTCATGGGAAACACCTAAGAACATGGAACAATTTCATAGTTTCATTAGTCTTTCAGGCTATTATCAAAGGTTTTTTCCCAATTTCTCCAAAGTTATAACCCCATTGATGGAATTGACTAGGAAGGACCAAGAATTTGTATAGACTGATCAATGTCAAGAAGCATTCGGTTAGCTAAAGGGGAAGTCATTTAGTGCTCCATTACTTTAGTTTCCAAATAATGGAGTGATGTTTGAGGTGTTTTAGAATGCTTAATGTCTAGGTTTGGGATGTGTGTTGATGAAATATAGGTTAGTTATCACTTATAGGTCTTGGAACTTACATAATCATGAGTGTAACTATGCCACCCATGATCTGGAGTTAGTAGAGGTTGTGTTTTCGCTGAAGCTATGGTGACATTGCCATATTGGGGAGTGCTTTGTGGTCTTCATAGATCACAAGAGATTGAGGTATATATTTTCTCAGTGTGAACTGAATTGAGGAAGCTAAGGTGGATGAATTTTCTTTAGGATTAGGATTTTGAGATCTCCTACACCACATAAAAGGTAAATTTTGTGGCCAACGCTTTGAGAAATAAGTTTTGGAAGGATGTTTTTTAGGAGTCCAGGGATGATTGGTGAGTGATGGAGGAGTTGGCAGCCATGAACATAGATTCAAGGGTGGTTGATGGTAGAGTTTTTTTATAGATTAATGTGTATCCTTCTTTGATACAGTAGGTGGCGGATTATTAGTGGGGAGACTCAAAGGCATAGGTGATGTGAGATCATATTGGCCATAATGATGCTTCGAAAGGATGGTTAGAACGAGATGATGTTTCAAGGGAGACTGTTTGTTCTGGTAGTGATGTGCAAGGGAGTTTTTTGTGAGTTTAATAGCTCATATTTGGAGGTACACCTATGAGTATCCATGATGTACTATGGTTTGATGATATAGTTTTTGTGCCTCAGGATGAAATGGGAGGTGGTGGAGTTTATGGAGAAGTGTTTGGTTTTCCAGTAGGTAAAGGTTGAGCATCATGTTATTAGAAGTTTTTTTATAGCCTTTGGATGTTATCGAGTTTAAATGGGATGACATATCAATGGATTTTTTATAGGGTTACCCTAAGATTGGGGAGGTTGTGATGCTATCTGGGTAATCATGAATTAGTTGATGAAATCAACCCACTTATTAGAGATCAAGGAGTTAGGTTTAGTGGATTCTTTGGATAAGAGGTATGTAGATGATGTAGTGTGGTTTCATGGAGTTATGATACCCATTTTCTTGAATCTGGATACACATTTTGCCTCAAAAGTATAGAGGGTATTGTAAAATACTTTTGGGACTTAGTTACACCTCAATACTACTTTCCACCATCACATGGATGGGAAGATGGAGCGGCCAATCTAGATGCTGGAGGACATGTTACGGGCATGAATCTTAGACTTTGGTGGATCATAGGCATGAAACTTGACTTTTTTTGTTTTTTCTTATAATAATAGCTATCACTCATCCATAGACATGACCCTATTTGAGGTGTTGTATGAGTGGATGTGTCATTCTCTGTTGTGCTGGAAAAAGATTGGGGAAGTAGCAGTTCTTGGTTTTGATGTGGTGTAGAGAATAAAAAAAAGTTTTAGTTGGTTCGAGAGAGGATAAAATTAGTTAAGTAATGTAATAGTTCTTATATCGATCATAAGAGTATTACCTTGTAGTTAAAGGTTAGAGTCCATGTGTTCTTGAGAGTCTCCCCTCAATGTGAGTAGTAGAGGTTTGTTAGGGAGATTAAGATTTCTCCCAGGTCTATTGGGCCTTTTTAGGTGTTGGGGAAAGGTGTTGAGGTGGTGTATCAATTGGAATTTCCACAATGGATGGAGAGGATCCATGAAATCTTTCACGTGTCTCATCTTCATCAATATCTTTATGATGAATCCCATGTCATTTAATGAGTAGAGTTAGATATGAAGGATGACATGACGTTAATGGAGTATCTAGTAAAGATCTAGGATCATCAAGAGAAGGTGCTTCATGGACAAACCATTCTCTTGGTTCATGTGTTTTGGAGGCATGGTGTCCTGGAGGAGAGTACTTGAGAGAGAGACACATATGCATGCCCAGTAACTAGAGATATTTTGATTTTTCTTTGATTTGTTTTTTTCAAGATTATGTGATGTTTTAAATCTTATTGCTTTATGAGATGTTCTATTTTATTGATGTATGATGTGTGATAAATTTTTTACATATGAAAAGGGTAGGACCTAATTCCTAATTGAGATGCATTATACTATGATGTGATTAAAACCGTGCAGTTGAGTCAGTACTACCCAAAGTGGATATTATCTTGTCATGGAGGATGAAATTTCTTGATTTGTATGTATTGGGAAATGCGGTTTGTTGGTTGTAGCGGTTGTTGGTTTGGGTTTTTTTGGGTGTTTGAGTTTGGTGTGTTTGGATGGTGGTAGTGTTTGAGGTGTAATGAGATCCTTGAGAGGTATCTCATGGGAGGGTTGTTTGGAACCCTTTTATTTTCCCTGGTTTGGTTTGATTCTCAAGGATGAGAATCCTTTGAGAGGTATCTGATGTAACAGCATGTACCTTATCGGCCCGATACTTTTCTAGTTCTGGTGGTTAAAGGGTGTTTGTAGTCTTTCCCCTTATTTTTCTAAAGTTTATTCTCACAACTAGTTGAATCGACTATGCGGAGCGATAAACTACATGAATTAGCTATGTGGATGAATCAACTACATGGATGGATCAACTACATGAATTAGCTACATAAGAAACCAAACATGTGGATCGACTATGTGGAGAAATTGGATACGTGAATCTGCTATGTGAATTAGCTATGTGGAAAAATCAGTTACATAGATGGATCGACTATTTGAATCAACTATGTGGAAGAATCAACTACATGTATGGATCAACTATGTGAATTGGCTATGTAAGCAATCAACCATGTGAATCGACTACGTGGAGCGATCGACTACGTGAATTGGATATGTGAAAAAATCAGCTACATGGATTGATTGACTATGTGAATTGGCTATATAGGAAATTAGCTACATGGACTGACTTTGTGAAAATGGTCACGTGGAACTTCTGGCTAAGTGAAAATGGCCACATGAAGTTTTTTATCATTTATGTGAAAATGACCATGCAGGTCTTTCAGTGGAATGGATTAGGGGTATTCAAAGGCCATTTCACTGAGGATAATTATATCTTATTTTTTATGATTAAATATGTTGTAAATGATTCCTTACACATGGAGTTTAATGATATCCACAATAATTGGTTAATTAAATCTTTTGCGATCTGAAATTTCGATCGTTCCAGATCAGTAGACTTTAAAAACAAGGAAACTTACCTTCGTTACTTTATTCCTACTTTCTCTCAATATTAGAGGTCCTAAAGCCCTTAACTTAGATTCATGTAACCCTACTACCATTGGTTCGATTTTATTCTAGTGATGATACCATCCCATACACAATCCTTGTTTTGGTGTAGAAAAGCGTGTGAATATTCTTTCTTACTGGTAGGTAATCCCTCATATCTCACTATTGTGTATCATACAGGAGGGGATTCCTCTTTTTTATCTATGGGGGATGGTTGTGCTAGCCTAATCAAAGATAAATAATTAGTTAATTTTAAATTTAAAGTAAAGAGAAAAATTTCTCATGATTTTATAACTTTGATATTATTGTGATATTGTGATTGTATAGGATAAACACTCCACTGAAAATTGTGACCATTGGGGGATTTGTTTAAGTTGATTTGGCATGAGTTGTATAACCCTTTCTTCTTTTGTCTTATTTGATATCACCCTAAATAATAAATAATCTAATTACTTATAATTGGATAATGAAATGGTTTACCCAGGATTATGTCTTGTGTGATAATGACCCTAAAATAAATAAGTGAAATTGATAAAATTCCCTATCTAAATCTATAAAATGCTTTGTGACATGCAGTGATGCATGGCCATACTGTGGGGCAGTGATGCGCGGTTGTGATGTGTGACCATGCTATGGGGAAACAATGTACAATTGTGATGTGTGGTTGAAATTTAGTGAGGGGTGATGTGTGGTTTGTTTGACCATAATTTTGGGTGGTGAGGTGATGGTTTGTTTGGATGTTCTTTTGGGGTGGTGAGGTGATGGTTCGATCAGGGATGATGAGTTTCTTGTGATAATGGTTGCATTGTTCTAGATGCCCGGTTAGTGATGGAATGACTTGTTGATGGTGTTTTAAATGGCTTGGACTGGTTTGGTTAATGGGATGAAAATGATTAATGCACAAATAAATAATGATCTATGTGGTTAAATATAGTTGTGGATAAATAATTAAATGATTTGTATGGATGATGGAATTGGTTGGAAATATGAAATGTGTCTTGTGACTTATGTGGTGTTATGAATTTAGAGGTGGCAGTGAAAGTGGGGACGTTGTTAGTTAGTTATTGTTTTATTATAAAACCATAGGTTATACTTGTGTGTGGATATATTTATATACTTGTATATTCCTTGTGATGTCTATATGTAACCCACCCACATCGATCACTATGTGAAGACACTTGTATATTCACATAGGGGTGTTTTTTCCAACATCATGGTGATGGAGATGGATGGATAGCTACCTAATATTTCCCACTCTCTCTTCTGAGTGAGTAGATATGCACATGCTATGATGGCCATAGGTCTGTTAGTGCACTATTTGATGGACCATGTGTCTTCAGGTGAGATGTAACATGATCATGTTGTGGAGAGGTGGCCTATGTGTCTGAGGGTAATATGTGATGTGACCGTGCTGTGGGGTGATTTCCTAAGTGTTTATGGGTGAGATGTGATGTGACCATGCCATGAGGATGTGGTATATGTTATTAAAAAGATATGGGAGTTCCAGGACATACCACATTGGGGTGTAAGAGTGAAAAATCAGTGGGAAAGTGGTGCTGGGTACCCTTTATTGATATGATTTATATTATGTTATTATACTTGGCTTGTGTTAATTTTTGAGCATTACTTAGTGAGTTTGGGATGGTTAGTTATCTTATTTAGGTGTTGTTAGTTCTTATGTTTACTCACAGGTTCATTAGTATGCTTCTTTCACATGTTCATGAGAGACATTGGTTTTCCTATTGAGTATACTTATATGTTCACCCTACGTATATAAATTTATTTTCAAGTTTTCAGGAGGACTATGTGGACTATGTTGGACATGAACATCTTAGACGTTTCAACTATTTTTATATAATTTATTTATCTTTGTTTTTGTGTATTTACATTTAGAGGCTTTCATCTGTATCAGTTTTATTTATACATTCATTGTAGGATGGTTTTGGTTTCCTTTTATATTGTGTCATGAAGATTCTTGTGGCTGATTCATATTATTACCCTATATTGTTTTTATACAGATTGTAGTGCCTTCTATTTATGATATTTTTTATAGCCTCAGTTCTAGTTTCCAAGTTGGGGCCTATTGAAGGCGAGAATGAGGGGAAACTATCTCTCTCCCTTCATTGTGGTATCTTTTGGTGGGAGGGGTCATGACATATTTCCAAACATAAAATATTATTTTAATTTTTGTTCCCATAATAATGGTTTATAAGGATCTTGTGAATTTACCAAAGAATATCCCCCAGGAGTGTCAAATCGAGTGTGTATCAAGACCCATTATTGTGAACCATGTGACGACCGAGTCAAGCTCAATGTTCCCTTTTCAGGGTTATTAACCCTAGCTACCTCTATTCTAGATCCATATCCACTTGTAATATCTAGAAAGGTATGTATTTTATTATAAACCACTTGATATATAATTTACCTATATTTAGGGATGTTTTACTATGTTTAGTCTTATCCTTAAGGATTTCACTATATTTTTCTAATCATAATCCTAAAAATAACTAGCCTTTCCTCTAATACCAACTATGATAACCCATATCTTTAATGCAATTAATTTTATGATTTATTACATATAAGCATACTTAGTATAATACAAAATATCATGAGTCCTAGTGTATTTGGGAAATTAGGTACATAGAATATGAACTTGCAACTTGAAATATAAGTACAATGAAATTATTGAAAACTTCCATAACATGCTCCTAAAATTCCATCATTCTTCTAAAGCTGCACGAGATAACCTGAGGGTGTACATAAGAAATGGGTGAGCTATAAAGACCAGTAACGGAATAAAAAAATCAAAAAATAAGGTAAATAATTACATTTTATCAAATATTCATATCAAGTTATCATAAAAGGGATGAGAATCATAATCTTGAACAATGAGGCATGATATAACATGACAGGATAAGGGTGACATAGGAATACAGAAACAACATAAAACATAGAATCATAAACATAAGTCAAGGGTAACCACCAAGACAACATAACATAGTGTTCTTAAGATAACATATCATGCACTATAAATGGAATGTCATGAGATAAAAACATTATCCAATGCATTATAGGTCTATATAATTCTGGGCCCACTCGTTACTTTCATACCATGTTGTTGACGCTCCTTTCCATCACAGTGTCCAACAAATGGAAAAGGGGAATACATTAAGCACAAAGAGGGTCACCCTTTGAAGAAACATCAAAAAATTGATAAAGTCATGGACTGGGAGCCCATTCGGATTAAGGCACGCAAGTTACTTGCACGCCATGCAAGTCACTTGCGCGCCACCTATGGGTCACGCAAGTCACTTGTGTGCGCCCTATCTGATTTTTCACCCAAGGAAAAAGGTGGCCTATAAATAGCCCCATTGGCCCCCCCATTTCGAGGAAGGATTTTCCAAAAGTCAAATTCAAGCTCTGGTTTCCCAAGTCTTCAACTCAACTCTTCTAAAAGCTTCTAAGGTAAATTTTTACCTAGAATAGAATACTTGAAGGAGTAGGATAAGGCCTAAGTGTTTATAATTCATCAACACTTGTGCGCCTAAGTATCCAGACCTCCTTAAAAGTAGAAACAATTGTACGCTACCCTACCCTTTCGATGAAACTTGTGCACCGCCCTTTTGGAAACATCTTAGGATAATACTAAAGGCTTGAGTTAAGTCTTGCCCAAGTATTACCCTATAGATTATTCATCGCCTAGGTGAACCCATTCCATGTAAGTACACTTGCGTGGCCAATACTTGGGCGCCAAATTCATTTGTGTGCCTCTCTCCCATTCACCTCTCCTCTTCAAGATATTATCCCTCGAACCCCTTTTCAAAGCCATTTATGGCATGGTTCCTTTGTTGGCTTCCTTATCTGAAAGGAATTCTGTGAGAACCTCTCCCAAAATCTCGTGACTTACAAGATTTATGTCACCACGGTTCGAGGTTTTCTTCATGTAACCTCATCCTTTAAGATGAGAAGATATTTTGATTTTAGGGCATCCTCCTCAGGATTAAGCCCCAAGTTCCCTTGGTTTGGGCCTCCTTCTCAGGAATAAGCCCCAATCATAATTCCTTTAATTTGAGCCTCCTTCTCAGGAGTAATCCCCAAGTTATAAGTCCCCTTAACCTAGGCCTCCTTCTCAGGAGTAAGCCCCAGTCATAAGTCTCCTTAACTTGGGCCTCCTTCTCAGAAGTAAGCCCCATTCATAGTTTCCTTTAACATTGGGCATCCGCCTCATGAGTAAGCCCCAATATTAATTTATTTTGATTCGGTCCTCCTTATCAGGAATAAGCCCCAATCATAAGCCCCTTTTAATTTGGGCCTCCTACTCAGGAGTAAGCCCCGGGTTAAAACTCCAAATCTCCATTAAGTAAAAAAAACCTTTATGGACCCTGCTCCTGGGCTTCTTTCCTGAAGTAAGTCCTAGTCTTCATCTACTTGGGCAGTCATACATACGTAAGCCCCACATCATTTCTCGTGACTGCATCTTTCGTGGCACAATCGTCAAGTTTACTGATACCTCTTTTTTCTCACACCGAGCATGACTCACGTGAGCTTAAAGTGTAAAAGTAATCACGACATCTCTTTTTGGTCCATTATCCATGCATAAGCCCCATATTTCTTCACCCGAACTACGTAGACTTTGATCTTTTCCTTAAAATTAGAGTACGTAGGAAGCCTTTATAAGGTTCAATCCCACCATTCATTAATTCTTTTCCGTCCCATATAACGTTAAACTATATCATTTTTATCGAATTACGTGGGTTCTGATTCCTTTTTAATGAGGATATGTAGGTAGCCCATCTGCGGGTACGATCCCAACTCTGAAATAATCCATGTCTTTCTGAATGAAAATAAACTTCAAGTGCCCCAATGAGTGGCTTTAAAACCAGTATGGTCATCATAATGACCAAGGGATTTCTATATAATGTATTGAAGGATACCATTGACTAAGAATCTCTAATACATACGGATGATTCTCAATTGATGAAGAACGTCAAATACATATAAAAGATTCTCTAAATCCCATACATATCAATCATCGATTGCCAAATCTAAAGGAAAACTCATTTTCATGCTTGGTGAATTAATAAGAATTAGTGAACATAACTTAAATCTATAAGAGAGTCCCAGAGTAGGCAATAATTTCCCCCAAAAAGGTGTGATGAGCCTGACCTCCCATCCCCTCGACCAATGCAAATTCTTAAGCCTCATCGGTCCGTAACTAATGAGCACCTACCTTTGGAAAGTAGGTCCAAATGGATATAGAATCATTGGGTGTTTCTGGTTCTATGAATAAACCTGTTAGAAACTGATTGGAAAGTTTAAACCTTAAACAAACAAGGTCATCCCCATTTCTAGATGAAAAAAATGGTAAACCCGACGTGAATCCTTAACCAAGTTAAATGATGTTTTACTTATTTGTTAGGCCCCTATTAAACTCAATATGAGGGCCAATAAAGAAATAAATAACATATGTGCTCATCCAAAAGATGTAGTATGGACAAAATTATCTTGATTATGTCTGCTATATCAAACATGCACTCTTTTCCAAGATCTCTCTACAACACAAAATGACTTATTTAAGGTTCACACCTATGAATGCCTCGACCGCTACTCCTATTGGATCCTCGTCCGCTTTGAGGATGACATCACCTACTCAGCGTCTTCAATGCTGGGTCTGAAATGCATTGGTGAGAGAATACCATCAACACGGTACCATCTCGACTCTGGAGACCGCTCGACAAGCCCTCCAAGTTAACAACTCACCCTGGTTGTTCGGACAGTGACGACCAGTGGTCAAGAAGCAGGTGGTGCCAACCACCATCTCCAACCGTTTCGGGTCGTTATCCCCAGAACGCAACAACCAGTCCCTCCAATATTACAGGGAGATGAATGAAGAGGTCACTCAAGGCCTTAGTTCAAGAAGACATGAGTCTTTCCTGAGGACTCCCACCAACAATTGCTTCCAGACTCATGCGGTAGTTCACCCTCAACATGATGGGGGTATTGCCTCTAGGTGTTTGGATCATGTTCCTCAGACCCGAGCACACAAGACAAACTGTCAGAGGTTAAATTAGGCCAACAGGGAGTAGGTTCTTACCTCTGCCCCCTCCAGAGAAGTCCATCAACCTAACTTGATGGAAAACAACAAGTGAGAATATACACCTGTCCGTCCTAATTTCAATACCCAACAGACTCATCTGGAAGTAACACACCAATCCCGCTAGGAAATTACGACATAGTACTATAGGCAGACACATACACCTGTTTATAAATCATCAGCCAGTCAGTAGGCTCGTCTGACTACATCCAAAGAAGCCCGCCAACCAGATGTGGTGACCACCTATAAACAGGCACATGCACCTGCTTACACTCATCAATTCTGCCAGCAGTATCGACTTCCAGTATTTAAGGAAGTTCATCAATCATATTTTGTGGAGAACAATTAGCAGGCACATATACCAGTAATTCATCAAGCTAACCAACAGTCTCGTTTGGTAGCACCTGAAGATGTCAATTGGAAATCTCCAATGACAAACAAGAGACATACACAACTTTCTGTCCCCACACATGAGTACTGTCAGAATTCACTGACAGAAAAAGGAGGATAGGAGTAGGAACACACACCTACTCCAAACACGAAATGGATGTATATTCTCGTTCCGGCAGCTGAAGTCACCAATCACATTCTGACAATGGTGAAAGAGCAGAAGAAAATCCCTACCGATATTCTGGATACCTGTCAAAATATTATAACAACTTCAGCGACATCACAGGGAAAGAAACATAAATTTATCCCTATCAATGGAGTGACTCATCAACATGTCACCCCAGAGAAGATACACACCTCTATTCCAGTCCAATAGGTTTGTGGGGTATACTCCCCCATGTCATACAGACAATCAAGTCGGACACATACATCCAATTTAAATGGAGATAGTCAGCCTAACCTGACCATTTCTCCTGACAAAACACATAAAACTGCCCATAATAATCACTTTCTTCAACAAGTGGCTTCTAAAGTGAGTAAGAAGGTGTCAAAGAAAAAGACCCATCCAGCACAGTTAAAAAATCAAGATCCAATCTACAATAAGGCCTTGCTCAATGATGGAGTTCTTAAAGCCCTCAGAAAATTATCTGTTGCAACTCAAGATTATACTCTCTCATTTCCAAATTTAGGAAATAATAATAATAATTCTGAAGGTCTTCATCAGACACTTCCTCATGAAGGCTTTCTTCATGACAATTTGGTCAATCTCGAAGCATCATCTTCAGATGAGAGCCATGATAACCGTCTGCATGGCCAGAAGACCAAGGAGCAAAAGGTTTCATCTTTTGTTGTAACCCACCATGGTGGTCCTCCCCATGATGATGAATTTAGCTGCGAAAGTCCTCTCTGTAGTAGTAATTCACATTGCCTGGAAAACTCTTCAATGGAAAATACAGTAACGAGAAATCCCTATTATCTTGAGGCACTTTCAAATGCAAATCCAGTCATGTCTGATGCCTTACCACTAGCAGGTGAAATACTTTCTCAATCAGAAGATAGCTTGGGGTGTAGGTCATTCTTTGAACCACCCCTGGGTCATTAATCTTCTAATTTGACAAATTAATTCTCTACCAATCTTGTTGAATCCGATGAAGCAACAAAGAAGCACCAGATTTGGTCCAATCAGGTAAAATAATCTTCATCAAATGACAAATAGGAAGTGCTGAATATGAGAAAACAACTGGCAAAAGGTGAAATACCAGTCATGTTTTGGCCTTTGGCTAACTCTCAGTATGATATTCCAGAAACATTGACAGAAGATTGTATTCACAATATTCGTCTCAACATATGGAAAACTCTTCATCACTTAAAAGAGAATATATTACCTTATGATGAATATCAAAGTCATTTTAAAGTAATATAAGGGTTGCAACGACAAATTGACTTGGCATCTCTCTCAGTTTCCTGACATCCAATGGTTGAAAAGTAGCAGAGATCCCTTTAGTGTACATGCCTTGGTGCATTAAAAAGGTTGCGCCAGTTAATTACCAATTCCCCATCTGGTATTCATATCAAGGGATGGGGTGTTCATGGAGAATTGTATTTCACTGTGCTCTCCAGTCAACAAAGCCTGCAAAAAGTGGTATCATGTAATGTTATTGTCCATGGATGGCCACAACTAACTGGTTTTGTGTGTAATCAAAGGATTGCTCAAGAACATGCCTCAACTAGTTCTTCCAAAAGTTAGGCATATAAAGAAAAATTTGTAGAATTACTCTTGAATCAAGTAAATGAAAATATCGAATAGGCTTCATGATTAGAGCATGCGCATCATCAGGTGACAGAGGTTTCAGAAATAATCCAACAGTCATATGAGATAGGTGATTTGAGTGGATGTAGGATGATGCATCCGACCAATTTCCAGACTAAAAACCACAAAATCAGAAGATCATTTAAGAAAGTTTTAGATATAGAAGCTCAAGAGCCACCTTAGCTTTCCAGGTTGGGGAATCTTTTAATCCAACCCTTGGGATCAACAGACAGGATTCGAGGAGTTGAGCAGGAAAAATAGGAACAAACCCAGTCCACCGGACTAGGGAATTTTTCATCTCTTCCTTAGTGAAAGTCAGTCTTCTCTCGATTAGGGAAGAATCCACAAGAGGAATACAGAGCCGAATTATCAAGAAATTCCCTCCAAATTACAGTTCATCAAGAAGTTCCTAAGGGATCAACCAAACAAAAGGCAATGTCTTATAAAGTACATAGAAGAAGACAGTATCGCAGAAACACTGACAAAAGGGATGCAATGTGTTATGCATCGATAAATGTCATCAATGCCGATGTCACTGATCTCCCAGAACATGAGGCTCACTCAGAGGAATTAGATGAAGAATTTCCTGTTCAAGAGGCTGTACACACAGAAACAAATGAAGGAGGTGTGCGTACCAGAAGCTAGAGGGTTTCCCATAGGTAAGCCATTCCTTTGGGTAATGACCTTCCATACTCCCGAAAAGCACATGCCAAAGAAAAGGGTAAAATTCAAGTTACATCCCACCCTACCTCTGGAGAAATACATTCACTCTCATTAGAGGAAAGGTTCGCACAACAAGAAGAAGAAATGAAGGAGTTAAGGAGGTTAAATACAGAACTACTTCAAGGTAGTATTCCTCCTAAGTATGATGGAGTTAATCAAGCAAGGGAATTTGTTGCATCTACTAGGATAGATCAAGAATACCCCCCTTTACAAGTACACCCGAATAGGTCCAATCCTATGGGTCATACGCGACAGCAACTGGCAATACTACCATCAGTGGCAGTACCAGTCGCCACACCCATCCAAACTCCAGTTATTGCACCTGGTCAGGTCCAAGCTCAACCAGATGTTTCTCAAAAGTTAATGACTACCATTGAGTTATTAACAGCTCATTTGGAAGCTATGGAAGGCCTACATGCACCAGTTCAACTGGAAAAGCAAGCTTACCCTAAATGGGTGGATGCAATTCCTCCCCCATCAAATTTTTCGAATACCACATTCACAATTTTTAATGGTTCGGGAGATCCAGAACAACTCTTAACACATTTTGTTTCTCATTTTGATCCTATAATGGGAACTCCTCAACAACAAGAAGCAGTTAAGTTCAGGTGTTTTGTGCAGTCATTACAAGGACCTGCTTTTTTCTGGTATACACGTTTGCAATTTTGGTCAATTACTGGGTGGGAAGATCTCCGTCAAATATTCCTTCTTCAATTTAGCTCAACATTACCAAATATGATAGTTTTTGATCTTAACAATTATAAAAAAAGGGAAAATTAAAGAGTTTTGGATTTCATTACTCGCTGGAAGGGATTAACATATTCCTTAAGTTTAGCACTCCCTCAAGAAGAGTTTCTTCCAATCTGTGTGGAAAATCTGCGTGATGAATTATGCACACCATTGATCTCTGTGAAATACACAGGAGGGTTTCGAGACCTTATTTCAATCGCTCAGCAGATAGAAGACTCTATTATAAAGACTAAGGCTAAAACTCATGTAATTCCATCAGTTCTGAGAAGGAGAATAGGGAAAGCAGAGACTGCTATAGTTACGCTTAAACAAGCACCTGTACCTGCTTCCACTTCAAAACCTTCATCATATCGAAGGGATCCACCTCCTGAGTGTCAACAACAACGACCACCTCGTCAAGATGATCAAAGTGATCAAAGGAAGAAATGGTTTAAGGATTTAAAGAACAAAGTTTATTCTTTCCAGAATGAACAAGTTCCTGAATACTTTATCTCGACTTTGGAAAATAATCTGGTTCAGTTGCCAAGGCCCAAAAGGCCAAACAAGGAAGGAGATGAAGACCTCACCAACTATTTAACATTTCATCAGATGTTGGGGAATCCCATTCAGGAGTGTTTTTTCTTCAAATACCTCCTGCAAAAGATGGTGGACTCTGGACAAGTAAAACTGAAAGGTTTTTCAACCCAAGTAGCATGTGTTACTACTACTGATCCAGAGGAAGAAGGAAAGTGGCATGAAGTCAAAACTAAAAATGCGCAGAAATATGATGATTGGATGGTTAGGAAAATGATTAACCGAACTCATGCCATTTTACGAACACAATTGAATCAACAAATTGTGTCTTCTGCTATTTCCGCCATAGCAAAATACCCTTCATCAGAAAGAAAATCCTCAAAGAAGCGGTGTAATTTAAAGAAATAAGAGAAGTCAGAAGAAGAAAATCTAGTGTCAAAGCCTAAGTTGTATTTGACTCTGGAAGATTTTATGCCATCTGCTTCAAAAGCACGGGCACCACCCCACCAAATGGCACAACCTGAACTGGTTCATTGGGCAGAATCTTCATCAGATGAAGAATTGATCTTTGGTTCTATTAACATGATTCATTTAACAGATCCCTTTGTCAACGATAGTTTCGATCATGATGAGCCTAAGTTCCCTGTATCTAACAGAGGAATTAGAGGAAGAGACATAGGTCTAGGATACAGGGGAAGACGTGGATATTCCAGAAGCTAGTATTTCAATCCTTCCCCTGCTAGAACTGTATATGTGGCAGAAACTCGTGGCAAAGCCCTCTAACTGGCTCAACAGGAACCAGAAAGTTCTTCCACACATGGAAGATTCAGTCCTAAAAGTTATTTTGGAGGACTGGTTAGAGGTTACACCTTCTTCCTCTCAGCAAATAGATAGACCTAGTCAGTCTAATTTACCAAAGCCAAGAGTGTTTCCAATTCCTGCCTTGATATGGGATGCATCTACTACCAAAGCATCAACTTCCAAGGCACCTGCAAAACCACATTTTCATGATGGGAACATAGACCTTTGGACCAAAAGTATGATGTCTTGAAATATTTGGCCCAAGTACCAGCCAAGTTTTCAATTCTGGATGCCTTAAATCTATCAAAAGATCTTTGGGAGGAGCTTATTGAGGCTTTGTCAAGTCGTTAAGAATTCGAAACTGAAATTGTTGCGGATGAGGTCTACCATATAGAGAATGATTCTACAGAATGCCATGTAGTGATATATTTTACATATATATATGAAGATGATGTTGTACATGGACATATCAAACCTTTGTATCTATTTGGAAAAGTTAATGACATAGACATCTGATGATATTTCATTGATAATGGCTCAAGAGTCAACCTAATTCATATTCATACACTTCGTCGATTGGGTCTCATCGAATCTGATTTATCTCCTTCTACTTTGATGTTGTAAGGATATGATAAGAATGATCAAGAACCTCTGGGCGAAATTACACTCAGAATTCAGTTTGGAGACCTTGTGTCTAATTCAGATTTCATGGTTGTTCGTCAGGACACAACCTTCAACATTTTCTTGGAAGACCTTGGCTACATCATCATGCGGCCATACCTTATTCATACCATCAATGTCTCAAATATTGTTTCAATGGTCAAATTGGGACATTTTATGGTGACAAGGCCCCATTAAAAATGTGTGAATCTCAATACATTGAGGCATAATTTTATCACATGGAGGGAAAGAAAAAATCCATTGCAAAGAAGGTCACCAAAATTAATGCTGCAAATGGTTTGGAAAATATTCCAATAAACTCATTCATACATGTGGGTACAGATTATGTGTTGTCTATCAGTAAAATTGATAGGATGGAACTAAATCCAAACACTCTTATGGAAACTTCCATAATATCAATTACGACATTCAAGCCAAACAACATGAGAGAAATTGTTGATTCTCCAAGCAGTGATGAAAGCTTAAATGGAGATGTCTTTATTTCATCCACTGAAATCTAGCAATTCTATACTTTATCAACCAGGCCAGAAGAAGTTATAACAATACCATAGGAAAACAATGATGTCGATTATCAATCCATCATCTCCTCTTTATCACCCCAGGAAGACCCTTTATCATCAATAAGGTCAGAAATGGCAGCATCTTCTTCAAGATGTTCAAATTTTAACTTCTCCTCTGACCATGGAAATTCTGATTAGTCATCTACTATGTAAGTAGAAACAGAAGAAGTGACACATATTGAAGAAGAAGAGGAAGATATTAGGGATTCTCCTCCAACATTTGAAGAGGGTATCACTACCACTGTGGATGAACTCAGAGAAATAAATCTGGGTACAAAAAAGATTCACGCCCCACTTTAATTAGTGCAGCCATGACTCTTGAAGAGCAAGAAATGTATACTTTATTTATAAAGAAAAATCGAGATGTATTTTCTTGGAATTATACAGAAATGCTGGGTATTGATCCTGATGTTTCCACTCATCATTTGGGTTTTCCAGAAGAACATCGAGGATTCAAGCAAGCAGCAAGAAGAACACACCCAACTTATGCCTCCAAAACTGAAGCTGAAGTTGATAAGATTATCAAGGCTAACTTCATTAGATAAGTTCAATATACCAAATGGCTGACTAATATTGTCCCTATTAAAAATAAGAATGGAAAAATTAGAGTTTTCATTGACTTCAGAGATCTTAATCGACATTGTCCCAAGGATGATTTTCTAGTTCCGATCACATAACTCTTAATTGACGCAACAGCTGGCTACGAAGCTCTTTCCTTCATGGATGGTTATTTTGGGTACAATAAAATACGAATGGCCCTAAAAGATGAGGAGTCTATATCCTTCATATCTCCTCAAGGTGTTTTTTGCTATCGGGTAATGCCCTTTGGCCTGAGAAATGCAGGTGCAACGTATCAACGTGCCATGCACCATATCTTCCAACCCGTTTTAGGGAAATTTGTTGAATGTTATGTGGTTGATTTGGTGGTTAAATCCAAATAATGTTTTGATCACTTGGATGATCTAGAAATCATATTCAATAAACTTCGACAACACAATTTGAAGATGAACCCCTTGAAATGTGATTTCGGGGTAACCTCAAAAAAATTTCTCGGCTTTGTTGTATGCCATCATGGTATCAAAGTTGATCCTGAGAAGACAAAATCAATCCTTGACATGTCACCTCCTAGAAATTTGAAGGAATTAAGAGGAATTTAAGGACACTTGACCTATATTCGGCATTTCATTGCCAATTTGGTAGGAAAGTGTTTACCCTTCACCATATTAATGAAGAAGGGAGTCACCTGCCAGTGGACTAAATAATATCAAGAAGCATTCGATATCCTCAAGAAACATCTCTTGAGTCCACTGGTATTAATTCCACCTATTGAAGGAAGACCACTTATTCTCTATGTGACAGCTTTAGAGCGATCATTGGGTGCCTTCCTTGCCCAAAAGAATGATGCTGGGAATGAAAACAACCTTTACTATCTCAGTCGGACTATGCTTGAGGCAAAAACTCGATATTCAAGTATTTAAAAGTGCTGCCTAGCATTAATATTTGCAGTTCAGAAATTGAGACACTACCTGCAACATCATGAGGTCCAATTGGTATCTCGAAATAACCTGCTCAAATTTATCCTTAGTCGTACAATGCTTACAGGATGTCTGGAAAGGTGGGAAGTTATTTTGCAGTAGTTTGATATCCAGTATGTGTCTCAAAAGGAAATAAAGGGCCAAGCTCTGAACGATTTCCTTGATGAACACCCATCTATAGAAGATACATCTTTAAATATTGGACTTCCTGATGAAGAAGTCTTCTCTATTCAAGATAATCCTCAAACATGGGAAATGTAGTTTGATGGTGCCTCCAGAAGTCCAACAGGGAAGAAAATGGAAGATCCCAAATTCAACAAAGTTGGGTTAGGAATCATGCTTATTTCCCTAGAAAAGGCAATGCTACCCTATTCCTTCTTATTATTGGAATTCAGTACAAATAATGAAGTAGAATATCAAGCTCTCATCATAGGCTTGGAATTGGTGCTTCAGGCACAGGTGAATCTCTTGAAGGTAAAAGGTGATTCATATTTGGTAATAAAAAAAATCAATGGGGATTATTCCATTATAGAGAAAGAGTTAATCCCTTTGTGTGATTACGTCAGAGAGTTAATGACATAATTTCTCTCAGAACCAAAATTTTATTATGTCCTGTGATCACAAAATTCCCAAGCTAATGTACTGGCTAATGTAGCCACAGCCCTGGCAGATCCAAATTGGGACGAAACAATCATCAGTATTGCCCACCGTTGTATAGTTTCACCTTATGTTCAAATCAAAATAGAGAAAATCAATGAAATTAGTCCCATTTCTAAACCATATGGTCATACTACAGGATGGATGACACTTATTAGGTAATACCTTCAAAATGGAACACTCCCACCTGATAGATCCGGGAAAGAACAAGTCCAGCGACGTGTGGTCAATTTTACTCTTTATGATAGCCCAAATCACCAAAAAATTCTCTATAAGAGAGGTTTTGATGGAATTATCTTCAGATGTATTGATGGTGAATAGACAATGGCTATCATGAATGAAGTACATGCAAGAATTTGTGGTGCCCACCAATCTGGACATAGACTGTCTGGTCAAATTTGAAGGCTTGGATACTTCTGGCCTTCAATGATGCAAGATTGTGTTGATTTCACTAAGAAGTGTCATTATTGCCAAGTATGTGACAACTTCATTCGTAAACCCCTGTATTTTCTTCACACGAATAAATACTCCTGGCCATTTTCTATATGGGGAATGGATGTAGTATGACCTTATCCTCTGGCTATAGCTAAACAATTTAAGTATATTCTTACTGCTATTGACTTCTTTTCCAAATGGGCAGAGGCAATAAATCTCAAAGAAGTCAGTGCTAAAAGCATTGTTATCTTTGTAAAGTCCAATATCATTACCAGATTTGGTGTTCCTTATACCATATTGACAGATAATGGCACCAACTTTGTTCGTCAGAGGTAAGAAAATTGTATTAAGAATACAATATCAGATCTAACCATTCATCTCGGTATCATGCAGTGGGCAATGGTCAAGTATAGGATTTCAATAAGACTCTTTCAAACATACTTCAAAATATGGTGGATAAAGATAAGAAGTCATAGACTGATAAACTTTTTCATGCTCTATAGGCTTATCGGACTACCACCCACACTGCTACATGATCAACTCTATATTCATTGGTATATGGAATGGAAGCAGTATTGCCTATTGAATTCAAATTTCCTTCAATTAGAGTCTCCATTTGTGATCAGTTATCTATAGATGAACAATCTCAAAATCGATTGGATGAATAGGAATGACTAGATGAAAAAATATTATGCACACTGCACCATTTAGAAGTCTATCAGAATCGAATAGTACAAGATTTCAATAAAAAAGTTCGTCTTAGTTCATTCATTCAAAGAGAATTGGTATTGGTCCTCAGAACCCCAATGATACCGGGAAATAAGCCTCCAAATCTTGATCCAAAGTGGGAAGGACCTTACTCAATACATACAGTCTACTCCAATGGGGCTGATTCTTTAATCTCAATGGATGGAGAACTCATTGCAACTCCAACCAATGAATAATTCTTGAATACTTTGTGTAACACAAATACACCCATTGTCCTTACTGTAGGACATTAAACTGCATAACTCCCTCTATCGTCCAACATGATGTTAAACTGTGTCCCCTCTATCTTCCAACATGACATTAAACTATGCATCGTCCGAGCTGTAAGACGTTAAACTGCCAAGCACCCCATGTCTGTGACACATGACATTAAACTGTGATTGCTGCATGCGCAATTGTCTTTTAAACTTCATTTCCATGCGTTCCCCGGGCAGCTAACCATGCATAAGCCCCACACCATCCTTCGTGGTCGCATCTTTCACGACACGATCATCAGGTCTGTTGCTGCCTCTTATTTCTCACACCGAGCATGACTCACGTGAGCTTAGAGTAAGCTTCGACCATGAAATCTTCTCTAGACCTCTAACCACGCTTAAGTCCTAATATCATCTTTGGGTCATTGTCCTCAAGTATACCCCAATCACCGAATCCCTCTCAATTAAACTATGTGGACTTTGATCCTTGCCTCCAAAGCTGGGTACATAGGCAACCTCTTGAGGTTCAAGCCCGAAACCACTTTCTTCACATAGATTCACCTCCATCCCATACGATGTTGATCTATGAATCTCCTGTCAACCATCTTATTCATATCGGTTCACTTTCTTCCTACATGACATTAAACTGTGTACGCCCCATCGTCTTAGCTATATGACGTTAAACTATACAGTCCCCCATTGTCCTTGCTGCAATACATTAAACTGCATAGCACTGGTCCATGCATATGACCTTACACTATTTGTACTTTTGTCCTATATGATAATAAACTGCAACAATCCATGATACCCTCACTTGAGAGGAATCATCATTGACATGGTCTCCAACCATGTCATATTTCAAGAACTACGTATGGCTTGATTCTCATCCTTATGAGATACGTAGTGACACCCAAGTCTTTAATCTTGGGTTCGACCATAATTGTAATAAAGTCCTCTTTACCCCTCATATGTACGAACCAAATCTATACAAAGGGTATTTAAAGAACTAAGTGCATCTTGATTCCCATCCTTATGGGATGCGTAGGAACGCTCGAGCATTCCTCGAGTCCAGCCCCGAGCCTTTGGGCCTAACCCCAAACTCCACTTTCATTCCCTTGGTTGAAAAGTCCCCCTGGGAGCACATGGTGTGATATGGAACACCCTGGTCTTTATTTACATCAGGTTTATAACAAATGAATGATGTGTCTCCCTCACTATGGTCCGAGCTCTACGACCCTAAACTAAGATCTTCCATGCTCTCATCCTGCACGACGTTAAACTATATTTCAAGAACTAGGTATGGCTTGATTCTCATCCTAATGAGATACGTAGTGACATCCAGAATCTCAATTCAGGACCCAGCCGCAACATTATAAAAATAATATTCATGATCTCCATAACCCTTTTCTTGAATTCTAGTCGCAAAATGTCTGATACCTGAGAGTTATTTTGCCTGACTATGCAGCACGTGCACTTAGGTGGCCTTTCATAAGTTGTCTACATAACGAACTTGTCAGACTAAAAGATGATACTATTTGACTATGCAGTTTATGCCCTAGTTGGACCAGCATAATTCAACCTCTGTAATGGGTTTGTCAAGTAGTGGTAACTACATTCTTAGGAGAAGCCTCTTTTTCTCCCTATTAGTCTTAACAACGATATGTAGGGATTTGTAAAAAAAACTTCCATCCTTAACATATTTGTTCCATACTCTTTTTCATGATCTAAAAGTATTATGTTGTATAATGTTTCTATATCCGGTTTTAGTCATATGATTTTAAACCACAGATACCCTTTTTCCTACGTTTGGGTCGACCTTTGTAGAAGTCACATTCCTTTAATTCTTTGAAAATTTTGATTGGAAATATCCTCTCCATATTCAAGTATCTTTCTCCATAAAGCAGACTCTATGCTTTGGAAAATTTGAATCCCCATAAAACTTTATTTGGATTTTAGCAATAGAAATTCAAATTTCTAAGAGTTCTTTTGCCCGACTATGTAGCACGTGTCCTTAGGTGGCCTTGCATAAGTTGTCTACATAACAGACCTGTCAGCCAAAAGATGCTACTATTTGACTATGCAGCTTATGCCCTAGTTGTCCCTGCATAATTCAGCCCCTATAACGAGTTTGTCAAGTAGTGGTAACTTCATTCTTAGAAAAGACTTCCTCTAATGACTTTTATCTCTTTTCCCATGTCATTCCTCAGATTCAAAATTTCTCAAGTCACAGTTTACAATTTCCCCCCTGCATACTTGAATATGGTAATATGTTTCCAAAAAAATTATCAAGAATTGAGTCAATATCATCCATTCGGTCGAATATATTCGAACTTAAATATTAGCCTTTTTATAGTCCAACATGCATGACTTTAAACTTCCAATAACAAAAGACATGGTACTCATTAAATTGGGAACCTATAAAGGGTACTCTGAACAAAAGTTGAGTCCCAGCTCACTAAACATACATTTTGTATGATTTAGGCAATATTGAGAAATTAAAAGATACAAAGTTTGTGGGGTTTGTTTATATAAACCTAGTAAAAATCAAACTATATTTACTAGGCCCATTGGCTTAGGTAAAAATAATAGCAATTATCAAGAAAATGAAGGTATATATGATTGAAGATAAATTGTTTTTCATTGATGAACAAGATTAGAAGAACATCCACAGACTGGAGTCTCTTCTCTTTTTTTCCAGAAATTATAGAAGACTTTGAACATGATTTATCATCTATTTAATAGTATCCTGAGATTCATCAAAAGCCACTTGAAGTTCATTTACTCGACCAGCTTCACTCTCTTCATCTCGACGAAGTGCTTCTTTGGCATCTGTGATGGATTTTATACCATCCTTTTGGACTTCTTCTAATGAATTATGAAGCTGGTCAAGCTCCCTAGTAATAGAATCTAGCTCTTGCTAAAGGTTCAACTACTGGAAAATCTTCTCATTGATATTTTTCTTCATCTCCTTCAGCTTTGCAGCATGATTAGCCTCAGCTCGGGACACTATAGCCTGAAATTCATTGATATTGGTCAGCAATCTAGCTCTGATCAGGTCTTGATGACACCTTTTATCTTGCTCCCTCCTTTGAAAAACTTGTTTCACTGCGACATGGATTTCTTGATATCCAAAACCTCCAAGTCTTATCATGATGAACATGGATGGAAGTCTTAGAATTTTTGAAGACAACTCTTCAAGAGGCACCTCAGATATTATCTTCCATATATTTTTCCATGCCTTGCAATGTGAGAATTAGAGCACCATTTGTACATCTGGGTCTGATTCAGCATCGCTATCATAGGGAGGAACATAGTCTGGGATTAATGCACTTAAAGAAGTGCTCTGTTTTGCTTCTTCCTTGACCCTGGTTGCTTCACTTTCTGCTACTATTTGGGAAGAGGCTGAGGCTTCACCTCCAGACCTAACCATTGAAGTTGACATCCCTGTTTGGTCAATTGAAAGTATGGGTAGTTTCAAAGGACAACAAAAGTTGATTGATTTTCTTATAGGTTAAGTAGGCCAAAAATATCATCATATTTTACATAACCATAGATAAGAAATTTGTGAAGACTCCTCCCCATCTTTCTTAGCTTCAACAGGATTTTTAGGATGGGTTTCAGGAGGATATGCCATGTTAAGTTCCACCTGAGCCAACGTTTCTGCAATAATAGGGTTGAAATCAATGTCTACACCCCTTTCAAGTGTTGTTGGTCAATAGTTTTTTAGATGAAACTGTACATTTTTTAACCAAACATGGTTAGAAGTGTAATCATGAGAAGATTAATAGGGAAAATGATGAAAATCATGTCCAGTTGATTCTATAACTAGATCTCCAAAATCTTCTAAATCACGTGGTAATTTAACTTGTTCTAATTTTTTTCAAAGTACATTCCAAGATTCATCATTTTATGCAATGATGTCCCAGATCCTAGGTTAGTCTCACCAGTGGGAGAACTCAGCATGTCTTCTTCATTTTCATATAGCAATCTCTGACCCTAGATAGCTTCTTCAAATAAATTTGTGGGGTCAGCTTCAATGGTTGCCAAATGTTCTGGTGCATGTGTTGAACCTAAAACATCACAGAATAGAATTCATTTGTTGTCTCATTTGAGGTTATATGAAGTATTTTTATTTTACCAGAAGTCTTTTCTCTCCTGGCATCAGAAACATGAGTAGTGTTAGGAACAAACACCGGCTCATCTGCTCTCAGTATTCCTTCAAGAACAGTCGTTTTAGCAATAACTTGTGGCCGTTATCCAATACCCTTCTTTTTAATCTGAGGACAATCAGTCCTTTCCCTTAAAGGGGAAACTAAAGAATCCCCTACAATCCTGAGAAGTTTGAGCACTTTTTCATAAGTTAAGATTCATGACTACCAGAAAGACTTACCACTACTGATAAAGCATTTGATTGCGGTCTTATTTCTTCGATGCCTTTGCTTCTTGGCAGTTTTGGGTGGACTGACATCATCATCTCCAAAAATAGTTATTGGATACAATAACACCTTTTCTAACTCCTCATCCATGACTTGCTGGCCTGAAGATACTTCTCTCGGCTCACGAGGAGATTCAGTGGCTCCAAGAGCGGTGGCACCAGGGCTATACCATGACTAAGGGATTTCAGTGGTTCTTTCATTTACAAGCTGCAGGATGAAGAAGATAATTTCCTTAAATAAAAAAGCTTTGACTAAATTCAAATTGCAAAGAAAATAGAAATATGAGAAAAAGGAAACTTACATATTCAGGAGCCACATAATCACGCCACTCTTCATCTAATGAAGGACCAATCCCCTCAGTGGTACCACAGTCCATCATTTCCTTCACCCGCTTAGTGACAGGAACTGACTCATCAGTGGCATATATGATCGTTTTCAGCTCTTTGATGTAAGCACTCACTTCATTGGGGTTGTCCTCAAAATGGATGTCAGAGGAAGCCCAGATATTCCCCACTACAGGGATATAAAAACCTTTGCATAAGTCCATCCAGGCGGTTTCAACATCACAATATAAACTCTACCAAGTTTGGACAGCCTCTGGTCGTAAATATTCAGAATGTGCACCAGAAGGCCGTGAGGAGGGTCCTACAACCTGGGACTTTAACTTCTTCCCAGCTCCTGCAATCACAGATAAAGGATAAGAAAATGAAACTTGTTTCTCTTTAAAATAATGGTGACTAAATTTCCTCAATTATGCAACTCACCAGGAGTCGATGGAGTAGGTATCTTGACTCTGGCAGGCGGATTATATCTGGCACAAGGCTGCTTTGATGCATTTCAAGCCTCATCATCCCCATACTGGGAATCCGGTGAATTAGCTCCGGGTGAGGAATCCGGTGAATCAACTTCGGGTGAGGAAGAGTCACCTTCCAAATGAAAATCTTCTTTCCTAATGGTTATCTTATTTATCCCCACTTGAGGGACCGTCTGATTTAGTACCCCTTTAGGGTATGATGCTACCTAGCTCTAGGCATACCATGTAGTCAATCGACTTGCTACCCCAACAGTTGGTAGATCGAATACTTCCCCAGTCTTCTCCATATATGTCAGCAACCATAGTTGACAAGAAACCATTAGATGCTTCTCTAACCTAACATGCACCAGAGGGGATACTGTAATTTGTTGCAGACATTTGAATTGACGTGCGAATCTGTATGGAGCATAGGCCTCACATATAATTTCTCCGTCAATCCTCGTGGCTAGTGTACCATCTCTACATGCCAGCATATATTCCCTTAACTCCAGGATGGCTATTCCATCATCAAAAAATCACCCTGTTGGCGGATTTATATAAGGAAAGAAGTGAAACTCCTTGAACATTCTCAGCCTTATTTTGATATCATAAGCATTGAGGGATAAGGGAGAAATCCCAGAAAAGGCCTGAATAGACGGCCGAAAAGAACTTCCAGGAACCTATACCCCACTTTGTACAACATATGTCCTGAAGTGGGTGACGATCCATCCCCATAAAACTTGGAATGGTCCCACTTTTCTTAGAGGAGACTTACCCATATAAACATGAAGTAAGATCCTATGAATATTTTCCAAAACTGGGGTGGCCAACCCAACCATCTTCCTTTCAGCCAGTTTGGATGCAACGATAAAGGTCCCCGGCCTCACACCTCCTTTCGAATCTCTAACTAGTAAAAGGTAAACACTGATCCACAAGGCCAAAAATCCTTCTAGATGGGTCTTTGCTGGAATTTTCTAATTCACTTCATATCCCCACCTATCAAACTCTTCTGCTTCTAGAGTTGGCCAAAATGTGCCCGGAGCACCCCTCTTTGCTGCTCTAGGGAAACTAGTAGGACGAGTGAAGGAAGGTCCCTCCTCTTTCTTCTTAATCAAAAATATGTCCATCCACTCCTATGGATGGATATATTTTCTAGAGCGAGTTTTAATGGTGGTGGTATTCTTAATCTTGTAGAAAATTTTCATTAACTCTCGAGCCAAAGATGGAGTTTTCTCCGAATCATTCTAGGTTACCTTGGGGGGGATGAATTCATCATACATATCTCTCAAAATTAGAGCCCCTGAAATCTTGTAGACATCCCACAAACTGATGCCTACTTCTCCATGAGTCAGATGGAAATAATTCCTTTCTGGGCTCCAACGACTGATTAACTCTGGCAGGAAATTGTCATTCCTGTAGACATATGTCTGCCCAGCCCAGATAGCTTCATATATTACAGCTCCCTTCAGATCATCGACAAACTCTGCACAGGTTTGTCGCACCCAATATTCCCACACCCAATTAGGCTTCATACATCCTCCAGGACGGAAATCCAAACTCTTCTTCTATCCCTTATATTGGACTATCTAAGAATTTCGGAAAATAGAGGGATAACAATGTGGCTGCAGCTCAGGCATGTGAGGATTCAGATCTGGAGCACATGGGCTATGATGCATTATATATTCCTTCTCCACTGTCCCATCATTGAAAAATGATCCTACAACTAAGACATTTTCCGAAGAGAAGTTGGTGTAGGTTTGAAACCATAAATAAGGGAGATAATTATTTGCCTCTGGAACATTGACTCCTTTCATATGACCATGGCCATACAAAGGTAAGTAGATACTCTGAGGGAAATTGGAATGATATTTCTTCAAGTACTTAGCCAAATCTGAGAGAGTTCTGTCACAGATAACATAATAGTCATGGCCGACGACGTTCATCATGTCATCTATTCTCTTGCTGGACAACTTATCAACTGATCCAATTCTTCTAGGAGCCATTGAATCAGTACAAAGATCAAACAATCAAATCTTAAGTAAGTTTGTTTTGTGAAATTTTAATGAAGAAAATAAAAAAATGGAAAAGGAATTAAGGCACACAAGTCCCCAACTTGGCGCGCAATTCAAACCGGTCGCACAAGTTTTTCCACCCTAGTCATGGCGCGAAACTCAAATACCTTCTGCAGAAGCGTGACAAAAATCCAGAAGGGCGATTTGCCGAAGACAGAAGCACCTGCGTGATGAGATCTCAAGTTGCTAGAAGCCGAGTGAGTTTGCACAGGAGTGATCCTATATATATAGGCAATCCAGACCACCTGCGCGCCATACTTGCGCGCCCCAGCATCTGCGTGCCGAACTTGCACGCCATAGATCCTTGATTCCTTCGGCCTTACTTCAGAGCCGGAACCTCTTTCCTTTTCAAATCCAACTCTGAGGGGGGACTTTTATTGATGCTTCTTTCTATTACAGATTCCAATGAATAGAAAATAGGATTACCTTAAGCACAAAGAGGGTCACTCTTTGAAGAAACATCAAAAAATTGATAAAGGCATGGACTAAAAGCCCATTCGGAGTAATGCATGCAAGTTACTTGCGCGCCACCTATGGGTCGCGCAAGTCACTTGCACGCCCTATCTGATTTTTCGCCCAAGGTGCAAGGTGGCCTATAAATAGCCCCTGTGGGCTTTCCATTTCGAGGAAGGATTTTCCAAAAGTCAAATTAAAGCTCTGGTCACCCAAGTCTTCAACTCAACTCTTCTGAAAGCTTCTAAGGTAACTATTTACCAAGAATGGAAGACTTGAAGGAGTAGGATAAGGCCTAAGTGTTTAGAATTCATCAACACTTGTGTGCCTAAGTATCTAGACCTCCTTAAAAGTGGAAACACTTGTATGCCTCCCTACCCTTTCGATGAAACTTACGCGCTGCCCTTTTGGAAACATCTTAGGATTATATTAAAGGCTTGAGTTAAGTCTCACCCAATTATTACCTACAGATTATTCTTCGCCCAAGTGAACCCATGCCGTGAAAGTACACTTGTGTGTCCAAGACTTGCATGACAAATTCATTTATGTTATTCTCTTCCATTTACCTCTCCTCTTCAAGATATTATCCCTTGAACCCCTTTTCAAATCCATTTATGGCATGGTTCCTTTTTTGGTTTCCTTATCTAAAAGGAATTATGTGAGAACCTCTCCCAAAACCTCGTGACTTACAAGATTTATGTCACCACGATTAGAGGTTTCTTCCATGTAACCTCATCCTTTAAGATGAGAAGATCTTTTGATTTTAGGGCATCCTCCTCAAGAGTAATCCCCAATCTCCCTTAGTTTGGGCCTCCTTCTCAGGAATAATCCCCAATCATAATTCCTTTAATTTGGGCCTCCTTCTCAGGAGTAAGCCCCAAGTTATAAGTCCCCTTAACCCGTGCCTACTTATCAGGAGTAATCCCCAGTCATAAGTCCCCTTAACCTGGGCCTCCTTCTCAGGAGTAAGCCCCAGTCATAGTTTCCTTTAACATTGGGCATCCTCCTCAAGAGTAAGCCCAAATCTTAATTTATTTTGATTTGGGACTCCTTCTTAGGAATAAGCCCCAATCATAAGCCCCTTTTAATTTGGGCCTCCTTCTCCGGAGTAAGCCCCGGGTTAAAACTCCAAATCTCCATAAAGTAAAAATACCTTTATGGACCCTGATCCTGGGCTTCTTTCCTAAAGTAAGTCCTAGTCTTAATCTACTTGGGCAGTCATACATACGTAAGAGCCACATCATTTCTTGTGACTGCATCTTTCATGGAACAATATTCAATTTTACTGATACCTCTTGTTTCTCACACCGAGCATGACTCACATGAGCTTAGAGTGTAAAAGTAATCATGACATCTCTTTTTGGAACATTAACCATGCATAAGCCCCATATTTCTTCACCTGAACTACGTAGAATTTGATCTTTACCTTAAAAGTAGAGTACGTAGGAAGCCTTTCTAAGGTTCAAGCCCATAATTCATTAATTATTTTCCATCCCATATGACGTTAAAATATATCCTTTTTATCGAACTACGTGGGTTCTAATTCCTTTTTAACGAGGATACATAGGTAGCCCATCTACAGGTACGATCCCAACTCTGAAATAATCCCTATCTTTCTGAATGACAATAAACTTCAAGTGCCCCACTGGGTGGCTTTAAAACCAGTATGGTCATCATAATGAACAAGATATTTCTATATAATGTATTTAAGGATACCATTGACTAAGAATCTCTAATACATACGGATGATTCTCCATCGATGAAGAACCTCAAATACATATAAAATATTCTCTAAATCACATACATATCAATCATCGATTTCCAAATCTGAAGGAAAACTCATTTTCATGATTGGTGAATTAATAAGGATTCGTGAACATAACTTAAATATATAAAATAGTCACTAAGTAGGCAATAATTCCCCCCAAAAAGGTGTGATGAGCCTGACCTCCCATACTCTCGACCAATGCAAATTCTTAAGCCTCATCGGTCCACAACTAATGAGCAATACATTTGGAAAGTAGGTCCAAATGGATATAGAATCATTGAGTGTTTCCAGTTCTACGAATAAACCCGTTAGAAACCGATTGGAAAGTTTGAACCTTAAACAAATAAGGTCATCCCCATTTCCAGATGAAACACATGTACATACATAAATGTACCACATAGATCATACAATATAAGGATGAATTTAATCAATTTTATCCCCATGATTAAGGAGTGTGGGTAAAATAAATGTAAATCCCCAATAAATTAAGTATAGTTACAACTAGGTGGATATAATTGAGTGGAAATGGTGGAGGATATTCACTACACAAATATTTGGCATGGAAAATCACAGGATAATTTTAGCAGCATAACAGGTGTACATAAAAGTTTATAAAAAGAATGAATGATAGAGAAAGGGATATATCATTACTTTGGAATCATAAGAAAAGTATGATGGATGTATAAAAACATATCCCAACTTTAATAATTTTAAATCAAAAGGCATGACATAAAGAAGGTGCTTGAATAAAGAGGAGAAGGAGAGAATCCCTTACATTAATAGGACACTTATAAAATCTTGGGAGGAGCTTAATAAGAGCTATGGGATCCTTTTTATGACTCTATATAGGTTAAGGTAGATTAATGTAATGATTCAAGGGTTTTTAGTGAATATGAATGAGATTTTGGGTGGGTTTATATAGTAAAAGAGAGGATAATTATTTATTAAATTTCAAACTTAGGTTTTGGACTCTATATGATAAAGTAATCAAAACCACAAACCTTACCATGGTTTTTGCACATAATTTTTGCCAAACAGGAGATTATTTAATTATTTTATTAGTCTTTGAACTGAAAAAATTAAAATAATTCCCTTGGTGATGTGGAAGTGAGTCATGTTTATAAAGAATAGATTTTAAAACCTTAAAATATAATATAGGTTTTAGAGGATTCTGTAAGGATGTATAAAATTAATAAAATAAATTTAAAAACACATTATTTTAAAGGGAAAATACATATTTGGTTGTGGATACCTTTTATGACATATATTATGTCACTTTTGGGTCATTATGATTTCATAATACATACTGTTTATTTATACCATATTAAATTTTTACATGAAAAAATTATACTGTCTCATAAAATTATGAAAAAATCATGTTGGATAATTTTGACATGCTGATTTCAAAAATAATATTTATATTATCAACACAATTCTATAAAAATTATAATTTACACTTTTAAATCAAAATACCCATTTATTGAAAAATACTACTTTTTTGACAATAATAGTTTTCTAACCCATATAAAAATTATGTTTGAATTAATAAAATTATATTATCATTTATATTTAATAAATATTATTTAATAAAAATATTTTATTAAAATATCATTTATTTAAAAAATTTATTAAATTTGTCAAAAAAGTGTCCTGATTGAAACAATATATTTCCTAAAAATACAATTTGTGTCTCATCACTACTAGATATTTTAGTTTCGGCGCCTGTCATAGCGGGCGACCGCCATCGGCGGTCGCTACTGATAGTTTTAGCGACCGCCAAAAGCGGTCGCTAAAACTGAAATGAAAATCACGGGATTTTTCCCGCCCCCCGCACTGTCTTCTTCGATGAAACTCGCTGCAACATCGTCCGCGCCTCCTGCCGCCGCACCGCCACCACAGGTCACCCCCGTCGCCGCCACCCCGTCGCCTCCCGTCACCCCCGTCGCTGCCACCCCCGCCACCCCGTCGCCTCCCGTCGTCTCTCGTCGCCACCCCCGTCGCCTCCCGTCGCCGCCACCCCGTCGCCTCCCTTCCTCCGGCCACCGTGGATCTTCCATGGCCGTCGACCGAAGCTCGGGGTCCATCCGAACATCCCACGTGCGCCCCAGTATACAATGGGCACAAAATTTTCGTCGGTTTTCGAAGACAGTATTAGCGACCGCCATTGGCGGTCGCTATTGATTAATAGCGACGGAGCAACTGCGACCGCCAAAAGCGGTCGTAGGGCGGTCACTAAAGGGCATTAGCGACCGCTTTTGGCGGTCGCTAATACCCACATTACTAGTAGTACATCGTATCAGAATCTAATTTTTATCAAACTCTTTATTTAATAATTTAAAAAGTAATATTAAAAAATGGATAAATTTAATAAATTTTTAATAAAAATAAAATATAAAAATTCATACTATTAGGGTCTAGATACACATCCCTTTGTTACACCAGTGAACTCTCTAAGGGTAAGCTATGAGATGGTGTGATTTTCATGGTGTGGTTCGAAAAACATGATTTGGTCCATGATATTGATGAGATTAAAATTCTTCCATAAATGATTTTTTTTCCTTTAGTTATTGAATCTTATCTTGGGATTGGTCAAAGTAAAATCTCAGTGATGCTATATCCTTCATAAGCTCTGATAAATGGGCTTCATATGGTACAATCTTACTGGTCGAGGCCATCACTTCATTTTTCTATGTCAAATAGAATTTATCATAACCTTTAATATACTAATCTTAATGGTCACTATACAACTTCAAAATTATTAATGGTTATGATGCTTGATGTTATTTTAAAACCATTAGACTATAATTTTCAAAATTAACCAAATTAGTGCATGTGTTTTCTATAATTAGATTAGCTGATAAGTAATTTATTCATTCAAAAAGGGAATTTAATTTATAAAAGTTTAGGTTATTACAATTTTTATTCTTTATATCACTAGGGTTTCCAGGTATCCTTCCTTTGGGGATTCCCCTCCCTCCCTCCCACTCTGCATGTTTCTCATCTTTGTTCAATTTGGTGTGTATTTTCTTCTTTCAGTTGTCTCATATACTTTCAGTTTTTGGGTTTAAATTTCCACTATTTTTGGAATGTGTTTCATCCCTTAGATATATATAATTATTTGTAAAATTAGTAATTATATTAAAGGAAATCATTCTCCATCCACCTCTTATATTACACCACCTTACTTGACCCCATCCTTAATCTATCTTGATGCTTTGTGTGACAGTTTTGGATAGCGAGAGTGGATGAATTCATTAGAATATATTTTGAGTGTGACCTATGTTAGTGAAAAATACTTCTTTATTATATTGGTTATTATTCCTACCTTTTAGAAGTTATCTATTATCCTTGTCATGGTTTTGTTTTCATGTAATCTACCTTTACTCTTTTAGCATGATCCATCTTATAATACCCCATATTTCTTCAGGTGCATTGGTGATTGGGGTGGATTTGGGATGTAATGATGGGATCCTTTGATGATGTATCTAGCGAGTATGTACTATTTTGGATTCATTTACTCTTCAGTGGTTTAGTGATATTTCTTGGTTTCATTTGTTCTCAGGCCGGTGCCTCTAGTTTTCTCTGTCTTTTGGTTCTGACCCTCCTCATGATGGATTATTTCATTAGTGGTGGTATGTATTTGGAATATGTGTTTCTTTGGTGTCTCCCCTAATTGAGATATCCTTCACTTACACTGCTACAACAATCTTGACTTTTTGGTCTTCTTTTAAGGTAGCTTCTAGGTAGGGTTTTCTGAAGTTATCTCTTTAGTGGAGGCAATGCGTTTAGTGTTGAAGGACCTTTGTGATGTTTTTTTTCTAAAAAAGTTTTTTATTTGTTTACATATAACTTTTGTTAAATTATGTTTTTGTAAAATAGGTGAGAAAGATGGTGTTGGATGTTTTTTTATGAAATTTTTTTATAAAAGTTTGGTGATAAACTACTAAAGGTTTGTTAAGATTTTTTTTATAAGAAAGGGTGATGAGTCTTTAGAAAAACATTCCGGATGGGGAGTTTTTAAGAAAGTATGGGAATTAAATTTATTGAAGTTTATACAAAGGAATCATAGGTACAAGTGCAGGAGTTTCTAGATCTAAGTTTTTAACATACAAAATATAGGTTACTAGAAAAAGTTTTTGTAAGAAAAACTAAATTTACAAAGATACTGATCAGATGAACCATTAATGAGTTTCAAAAAAAAAAGTTATTGAGTTTTCTTTCATAAAAGTATTGAACAAATTTTTTTGGATGTATAAAGTGAAATTTACTAGAAAAAACTTATGAATAGAATTATTTTAAGAAGATGTTCTAATAGTGAAAATTTTCTAAAGTTTGTATATGATCATCCGACATAAAAAATGAAGAACATGAGATGTACCAAATTATGATCATCAAGACAATATAAATTATCAATTTTTTTATTACTATGCTTGTGTGGTTTTGAAAAATTTAAAATAAATACAATGTTCCATATAAAGTTAGATTAAAATATCTATAAAAATACAAGGGGGGATAATTCAAAGAAGTTGAAGCCATAATTTTGAGTCAAAGAATATTGGTTGTGACTGAAGTATTTATAAGTTGTAACAATGTAGTCAACTATATTCAATTAATCAAGAGGAAAAGACAAAGGAAAATTTAGTTCTTTTTCAATGGGTCAAGGGAAACAGATAAAGGAAAATTGAGATTTTGGATAAAATATTTATATTAAGTACAATATTCTATTACAAGATGAGTAATGTTTGAAGTTGCAAAGTTATAAAGTGAGTTACTTCTTTGGATGGAATAACATCAGACAGAATATCAAACATTCGTGATGTTACCAGACAAAATTTTCAGAAGAGTTGTATAATGTTTTGAGTTGAGGCCTGATGATTAGAAAAAGACAACCAGATCAATAAAAATGGAGAATCCATGGTTTTCATTTGAAAAATATTTCCATACAAACATTTTTTGGAGGAAGTTTTTATAAGAAACTTTATAAAGTTCCAAAATGTGACGATGATGATTTTGTTCTTTCAAGTGGTTTTTTATCTTATTATGAAAAGATATTTTTCAATTTTTTTTTGATTTAAATGAGTATAAGAAAGTTTGATAAAGGTTTAAATTTCTGTAGAATTCATGAAGTTTCAGGAATATTTTAGAAGATTCTAGAATACTTGAGATGAGTTCATTGAATTGGTTTGAGTAGGAAAATGAAAAGGGTTTCCCAACTTTTATATCCTTAGAGTAACAATATAAAGGGTTGAAAAGTACATCATACCTAACACTATTAACCCTGTATAAAAAATAGATATTCTATAGAATTGGTTTCAGAAGGGAGTTTCCAACTGAATTACTTTCAAGTTGAAGAAAAGTATCAGACACAGATTTTGATCATAGAATCAGATAGAGTTTTAGTTTAAAATACAAAATATAAAAATTGGATGAAGATTTTGATAAGAGTTTGTAGTGCAGTGATTTTGTTAAATTAGACAGAACACATGTTAGAAAAATAAGTGCAGGTTCAGTAAGGTGCATCGTATGGACTACTTTTGGAAAAATATAGGCACACTAGACATACATAATTGGATGAAGTAATCAGACATAATTTATAGTTGAAATTTTATGGAGAAAAATCTACAAAGGCTCATAATTTTTGTTGTGGCTCAGTTTTATAAGAAAAATTTGTAAACTGATGGGATTAATTATAATCATTCCTATTAGGAGATATAAGGAGTCTAATGGGAGTGTCTCAAATTTTTATCCACTTCTTTCTAATAGTGAATTTCTATGGACACACAGGTGATTCCATGAAAAGGATATAGGTTCTCACACTGAGTCCGAACCTTGTAAATATTTCATGCCTTTTTTTACTTTATTATCATTACATTCTTGTGAGTTTTTTATAAAATTTAGTAAGGAAATAACTCTATAAATTTTCAAGATTCAAGTTTCATAAATATTGGAATTTTTAAAAGTTCACCATTGATTCAACCCCCCTTCTCAGCAGTTCAATGATCCTTGGGAACTTCAAGTGTTATCTGAGCCAAGTTTCCCCTAATAAATCCTCATAATAGAAAATATTAATTTAGTCAATAGACGAGGTATTCATACATTTTATGGAAAAAATTATCTTGGATGAAAAAATAGAATGATACCCTATCTTCTATCACTTGTTCTTAAGGTTATTGATGTTAAATCTATTGAGTTTTCACCCATTGAGAAAAATTCTCTTATGGATTTTTCTTACAGGATAAAAATTGAGGTTGATGGAAAGGATAGAAATGATATTCTTATATATCTATCAAAAAATTATTCCATGAAGTTTATGGGTATCAAAATAGCTAAATAAATTTGATATAAGATCAAAAGTATCTTTGAGGGAAATACTTAAGTGAAGGAGGTAAAGTTACAAATCTATTAGAGCAAGTTTGATGATATCCAAATGAGAGATGAATAAATCTTGATGAATAATTCACCCGAGTCAATGAATTTATGTTCATTATTAGAGGTTTTAGATATATCCTATAAGATTATTCTATTATTACGAAACTCATAAGAAACTTCTCTGATAGGTTTGACTCTAAAATATCATCCTTATAAGATAAATATGATTTATCACTTGATGAATTGCATAAATTTATTTTTTCTTATGAGATGAGGAAATCTACAATATTTAAAAAGAATACCAAGGATAATTTTTTTAGATATGAGTAAGACGAAAATAAAAGATACTGAGAATTTTAACCTTAGTAATTTAGAAGATAATGAAGATTGTGAAATTAATGATAAGATCATGCCTATTATCTTCAAAAACTATTAGAGAGGTTGAGGAAATTATGGAGGAAAAATTCCACTCAAATGTTTCATGTTTAAGGGAATTTTTATTTTTGATATGAATTTCTCCAAGAATAATTTGGTGAATATAAAGACTATTCTGAAGAAAAACCTCAGTGGAAGATGTTTAAAAAATATTCTAAGAAAGATAAGGAATATACTAATGGTAAGAAAAAGTTCACTAGAAACAAAAAGAAGTATGTTGATTAAGAAAGTTGAGAATGAATCTATAGAAAAAAATTATTCTGTAGATGAAAGTAAAAACTTTTTAGAACTATCTTTTAAAATATTGACAAGAAGGTAGATTCCTCAAATAATGAAGAAGAAGGAGGAGATGAAGAATCTTATAGATAATAATAACTCAGATCTAAACTTGTATAATGTCTTGATAAAATAGAAAAATCCGGAAATAAATTAGAATGATGAAGAAAGAAATTGGGAAGGATATTTAATTAAGGAAATATTTCATTAAATATTAATTTGAGTATATTAAAAATATTGTAGAACCTAAACTAAAAGTTTTTGAATGAGGAAATATGGTGGAAGATCTTGGTAAGAAACTTGTAGCTAAGTAATATGAGGTTTCTAAAATTCATTCAAAACTTTTGGAGGTTGAAATTACCTTAATAAAAATGAATAAAGATTTCAAAAAGGGTTCATATGTGAAAGATGAATTATCTCAAGCTACTGTGAAAGCTCACTCAAAGAATCATGTGAAATCTCTATCCATTAAATATAAAGGTTTATATGATTTTAATAACATTTCAGGTGATAAGGAAAATGTTGGGAAAGATTGTATTGAAAAATTATGTGAGAAATCTATCACATATAAAGAATTTTATAATAACCTCTATAAGAAATTTTCCTCACATCATGAGGGAAAAAAAACAGAAATATGTTATGAACCTCAAAAAACTAATTTTAGAGAAAAATTATATTTCTACAGAAGACTGATATTCAATGGATATTATTGGTGATAAATAATATTTGGACATAAAGTGTATAATTTTTATAAAAACATGTATCTTTATAGAATAAGTTATGAAATGAGGGGTAACAAAATCTGAAGAAAATTGAGAAGCTTTCATAAGACACAAGAACTTGGAAAAAACATCTAAAGATGTTATAAAATATCCAATGAAAAACCAATTTGATAGCCCATAGAAAGTTTTTGGAAGATGCTACCAACTAGGTCACATTGCTATAGAATGTATGAACACTCTTCTAGGATAAAGTTTTTATACAAGTAAAGAAAAAGAAGCTGGAAAGAAGAAAGTTGAAGGAATATCCTTTGTTATTATGAAAACACTAAAAGAAATAAAAAGGAACAAACCATGGATTATTGATAGTGTTTTTTCCTCACATAAAAATAGATATATAAAGATCTTAAAAGATGTTGAAAATCATAATGTATGGTTTATTACATTTATAAATGATAGTTCTTTAAAAATTAGAGGAAAAAGAACATCTAAGATTGAAGATGAGAAACTAAAATCTATGGAAGTTTTATATGTTGATGGGATAAAAAACAGACTACTTAGTGTGATCCAACATTGTAATGATTTAAATTTAGTGATTTTTAGGAAATATTCTTGAATCATTAGAATTATCTAATATTTTAAAGTTCTTACTATGATAAAAATAACTAGTGGAAATCTCTTTCAAATCGGAGAACTTAGTAACTCATGTTATTTGAGTGTTGAATATGAGAACAAGTTGTGGAATCACAGGCTCAAGAATCTTGGATAGAAAAGTATAAAAAAACTTTATAAAATAGATGATTTAAGAAACATTCCAATGTTAAAAAGGAAATAAGATAATGCTTTTACACCATGTGAAATGGAATATGATTAGAAGAATTCATAACAAAGTTGAAATTCAGTATATAAGACCTATTAAGTTTATTCACTATGATTTATGTAGACTTATGAGACATCAATCAATGAAAGGAGATTTTTAATTTATCACTTTTATTGATAATTTCACTTGTATGACCAATATTATGTTTATGAAGCATAAATTAGAGGCTATGGAAATGTTCATAATTTTCATAAGAGACGTAGAAATAGAGTTGGGTGTTTAAATACTAAAAATGAGAAAAAATAAAGGATTAAACATATAAGGATTTTGAATCCTACCTAAAGAAACATTTAATTAAACATTAGTACAATTATACATAATACCCTCAACAAAATGGAGTGGAAGAAAGAAAAAATATAAGTTTGGTGGAAATGGGAAGAAGTATGCTAGATTAGTATAAAATTTTTAAGTTTTTTTAGAGAGAAATTATTAATATTGCTGTACATATAAAAAATAGATTTTAAGTATGTAATCCAATATTATTTTATATGAAATTTGGTATAAAAAAAACCTTTAGTGATATATTTCAAGGTTTTTGGGAGTCCTTGTTTACTAAAGATAGAAAATATTGATCTTGGAAAATTTGATGAAAAATATGAGGTTGGAATTTTCATGGGATATTCACCCAATGTAAGAATTTATAAATGTTAGAACAAATTTTTACAAAAGTTGGTGGATTCCTATGATGTGAAAGTTTTTGAAAATATAACTACCTTAACAAAGGTTTTTGATAATTTTGTAGATTAAAATTTAACAAATTCCAATGAGAATAAAAAAAGTGAAGATGAAAGTGATCCAAAATAGGTGAATAAAGATTTAGAATAACTGTTTTATAAGGAAAGTGAAGTGGGGAAAAATATCTAAAATTTTATACTCTATATAAAAATATTAAATCTAAAAATATCATTGGAAATCATAAATCTTTGATTTAAAATAGAATAAAGTTAATATTAGAAAATAAAACATCACTCATCTCATAGGTTAAACTGGAATCAATTTTAAAATCTGTTGAACATAAAGAATGAATAGATTATATGAATGATGAGTTAGATTAAATTGATAAAAATGGAACTTGGGAACTTCTTCCAAATCCAACCAAAAAAAATGTTATTGGGAAAAAGTGGGAGTAAAAAATTAAGATGAATGAACATGGAGATTTTCAAGAAAAAAAGTATGACTTATTTTTAAAGTCTATTTATATGTGAAAGGTATGGATTTTGAAGAAACTTTTCCCATGTTATGAGATTAGAAACTATCATAATGTTCTTAGTAGTGGACACACATCGTTGTTATAAAAATTATCAGATATATGTAAAGTTAGGATTATTTAATGGAGAAATTAAAGAATAAGTTTACATTGAGAAATATTTTAGGTTTTTACTTGATCAAGATAAAACCAAGGTGTGGAATTTTAAGAACTCCATGTACAGTTTGAAACAAAATCCATGTTCCGGGTACTCCAAACACTATAGTTGCTTGAAAAAGTTTTATTTTTATAAAGATAAAGTTGAGAAAAAAATATATGTGAAGGAGATGAACTCAAGTACCCTAATTTTTATTATTTATTCTGATGAAATAATTTTTGTAGGGGATAGATAAAATTATTGTAAAGAGTTTTCTGAAGAAATGAAGAAAAACTTTTACAACTAAATTATTAAAGAATTAAATTTATTCTTCGGTTTACACGTGAAACACAAGGAGAGATACATTTTACTATCTCAAGAAAAGTATTCCAGGGTATTGTTATAAAAGTTTGGCATGACATATTCCAAGGAATTTTCTACTCATATTTTAATTTACATAAAGATGAGTAAAGATGAAACTGGAAAAAGTGTTACTCAAAATGATTTTCAAAAGTTAATAGAAATTATGCTCTATCTTATAGCCTCAAGTCTAGAAATTATATATTCTATTACTTTTTGTTTCAGATATTAGAGTGATCTAAAGGAATCACATATGATGGAAGAAAAAATAATTTTGCGATATGTGAAAGGAGAATATTCTTATGGGTTGTTTTAAAAATTTATCCACATAAACATTCATGGGTACACATATACTAATTGGATCAGAGATTGAAATGGTAGAAAATAAACTTCAGGAGGAACATTTTTCTTGAGATAATGTTGTGTGAGTTGGTATAGCGAGAAATATAGTTCAATGACTTTGAGTACAATGGAATAAGAATATATTTATTCTAATCATGCATGTACAAAAATGATTTAGATGAAAATAAAGATAGAATATATTAAAATGAATGTTTCTATATCATTAAATATTCTTTATTATAATCAAAGTGACATTGATCTTTCAACAAATATTTCCCAACATTCAATATTAAAACACATTGATATAAAGCATCACTTTATCAAATAGAAATTTTCTGGTAGATATGTTATGTTGGAATACCTTTTTATAAAATATCAAATTATTGATGTCTTCAAAAAAGATATTCCAAAAGAGAGATTTGTGGAATTAAGGATATAAATTCATGTTCATCATCCACCAAATAATTCCTAATGTTTTTAAGGAAGTCACCTATTGTGATTTAAATTATGCTAACAAAGGGGGATAATATGTAAAAAAATTTCCAAAAAGGGGGAGAGACAATAAATTTCTTTCAAAAAAGAATCTGAACCTATGATTATCATATATTGTGGGAGAGAACTAAAAGTAGATAAGAAAAGTGAGGAAGAGTTTATCATAACATAGATGCAAATTTTATTTTTACTATGGGTTGGAATTCCTTAAAAAATATTAATTTATCCAGTAGTGTGGTTTCAAAAAATTCTCTTTAAGAAAGGATATATTTTTTTAAAAGTTAAAAAATTTGAGTTGTTATAAAAATGAGTTTTGAAAAATTTGAGTGATGAAAAATTATGAGTTATACAAGTAGTTAATATAATTTTTCAAAAAATACAAAGTGGGAATTGAAGATCCTTTTTTATGTTTTATAATTATTTTTTTTATTTATTGACAAATAACTTTTGATAAATTATGTTTTTGTAAAATAGGTGATAAAGGAGGTGTTGTAAGTTTGCTAAGAAAATTTGTTATTAAATTTTTCTAATAAGGTTAATTAATTTTTTTATGAAATATTGTTAAGAAAGGTTTGATATAAATATTCTATAAAAGATGAAAGTTAGAAATTTAGAAAGTTGGAATGTTTCCTTAACTTTGTTAAAGAACTTTCTAACTATGTTAGACAATGATTTTCTATTTGTTCAATGTTACTAACATCATGGAAAGCCTCATAGTACACACTTTTTTCAAAGGTAGATTTTAAGTTTTCTATAAGGGATTTTTATAAGAAAGTGTGATTAGTTTTTAGAAAAACATTTTAGATGGAGAGTTTTTAAGAAAGTATGGGAATACAAATTTTATGAATTTTGTATGAAGGCCTCAGTTTTATAAGTGTATAAGTTTATAGATATGAGTTTTCAAATGTAAAAAATACAGGTTATCGAATAATTTTTTAGTAATAAAAAATAAAGTTGCAAATTTTTTGATCATACAAACTATTTTTTTGTTTCAAGACAAAGGAAGTTGTTGAGTTTTCTTTCATAAAAGTATTGTATAATGTTTTTCGGATGTACAAAGTGAAAGTTACCATAAAAACGTTCCAAAAGAATTTTTTATAATAATATGTGTTGATATTGAAAGTTTTCTACATTTTTTACATGATCATTATATATACAAAATGTAGAACATCAGATGTACCAAATTATGATCACTATAACAACATAATTGGTTGAAGTTTTTTTGCTGAGTTTGTGAGGTTTTGAAAAATGTGAAATAAATACAAAGTTTCATAGAAAGTAATATTTTAATATATGTGAAAATACAAAGGGGGAGAATTGAAATAAGTTTAATCCAAATTTTTGAGTTAAATAATTTTGGCTGTGACTGAATTCTTTAGAAGTTGCAACAATATAGTCAACTATGTTTAGTGAATCAAGAGGAACAGATAAAGGAAAATATAGTTCTTTTTAAATAGGTCAAGAATAATGGGTAGAGGAAAACTGAGTTTCCAAAAAATATTTTGTATAAATTATAGAGTTTTGTTACAATTTGAGTAACGTTTTAAGTTACAAAGTTATGAAGTGAGTTGCTTCTTTGAATGGATGAACATCATATGAAACATCAGACAAACATTCACGATGTTACTAGATGAATTTTTTTGAATATTCGTATAATATGTTCTAATATGAGGTAAAATGATCTGATATAGACAACTAGACAAATAAAAATAGATAAGAAAAGATTTTTCATTTGAATTTTTTTTAGAAAAACATTTTCTAGATGAAGTTTTTATAAGAAAATTTGTAATGTTACCAAATGTGATGATGATGATTTATTTATTTCATGTGGTTTGTTATATTGCTATGAAAAGAGAGTTTTTCATTATTTTGTGATTTAAATAAGTTTAATAAATTTTGAGAAAGGTTGGAATTTCTAGATAATTCATGAAGTTTCAGGAGTATTCAAGAAGATTATAGAATACTTGAGAAGAGTTCAGTGAATTGGTTTGAGCAGGAAAATGAAAAGGGTTTCTTGTCTTTTCTATTATAGGAGAATAAATATAAAGGGGTGAAAATTACATCATAACTAACACTTTTTACCCCATAAAAAATGTTGAAATTCCATATATCTGGTGGTAGAAGTAAGTTTCCAATTGAATTGTTTTCAAGTTGAAGAAAAGTACCATACAAAGATTTTGATCACAAAATCAGACATATTTTCAATTTATAATATCAGATAGAGAAATAATATGAGTATTTTGAGAAGATTTTATAGCACAATGATTTTATTAAATTATAAAGACAACATATTAGAAAAATAAGCATAGATTTTTTAAGGTGCATCGAATAGAGTACTACCAAATGAATCAAGACAGACCAGATGAACATTACTGGATAGAGTAATTAGATGGAATTTCTAGATAATTTTTTTTTGTAAAAGAGTTTTAAAAGTAATATACTTTCTTTTGTGGTGTAGTTTTAAAAGAAAAACTTGTAAACATATAGGTTTTAGTATAATCATACCCATTGGGATATAGAAGGAGTCTAACAGGATTTGGATCAAAGTTGTATTCATTTATTTTTAATAGTGAATTTCTATAGACCCATAGGAGAGTCCATGGAAAGGATATAGGTTCTCATACTGAGGTCAAACCTTATAAATATTGTTTTCCTTGTTTACTTTCTTATCATTTTATGCTTGTGAGTTTTTTTATAAAAGTTGTTAAGGAAATATTTCTAAAAAGTTACAAGGGTTAAGTTTCATAAGTATCATAATTTTTAAAAGTTCACTATTTATTCACCACCCTTCTCAATGTTTTAATGATCCTTAAAAACTTCAATTGTGATAAATTATTCTTATAGGGTGACTCTATTTGATGATGGTGAGGGTTGGGGTCTAATGGTTTTCTGGTTTTGTGGTTACTTCAATGGTGCTCGACCATGACATTGTATTTCTTGGAAGGTAGTTACTTTCTGTGATGAGGGTTATTTTTTGTTGATGGTTTCTATTGGCCCTTTTTATGGGTTTTTGTTGGATCAATGATGTTCATGTTTTTTCCATGATGTCTAGCTCATTTTGGTGATTATGTTCAATGAGAAGTGGCCATCGATGGTGATGTTCAATGAGAAGTTTCCATCTATGATGATAGAAAGTGGTTTTTATGATTCATGTGGTTCATGAGTATCAAAGATACTAATCCCATGTCATGTAGATCGAGGTAATTATCTTAGAAAGATCTATTTTTTAGGCCCAATCCTCTTGTGATTTCCCAAACACGCTCTACTATGTTTTTTTGGTCATGGGTTCTTTTATTTGTTAGTATGGGTTTTTTTGAACATGTGGTCTTTAGTGAATTAGACATTGATCTTGGATTTTATGGGTTTTTACTCATCCCTTAAAAGTGGATTTATTCAAAAATAAAAAAGGCATTAGAGAGTGTGAACATATCTTCAAAACCATGGTGTAACTTCCTTCACCATGACATGTTTTGTTAACCAAAGTTTTACCTTGAAAATAATGACCTGAAATCCTTATTGATCTTAAATATCACTTGTTTTCATCATCAAATATTTCATATTTGACCATAACCATGATGTAGTCCATTATTCACCACAGTGTTGTTTGAGAAAACTAAATATCAAACAATCATCTTTAAAAAACCATGAAAACATTATTCAACATGTTTTAACTCATATAATCCCATTTTATTCATTCGAAAAAAATCCTTTGAAACCAAAACATAATTTTTTAATACCCCACTTCAAACAAAGATTATGAAAAACACATACCTTCACCATGACCATAACAATTACATGGTTATATTCTTTATCCCGAGGAGTAAAACAACTCTATCAAACATCTCTATAAAAACACTTAAAACTATGAATAGTTTTGTCTAACTATGATGTATTACAATAAACCATAATTTGGTTTTCCTACCATGGTACACAACAATTACCACTTTCTTCCTTCATTATCCTTCTAAAACCATGACCCACAAAATGCCTTGTAACACAATAGGGTTTTTTTCATTTTAATCCAAAACTTCTCCAAACCTCATCAAATTATATTAAAAATACTTCATCCTTAAATATTTTCATATTCTATCTATTATGGTTAATTAACAAATAACATGATAGAATTTCAACATCTTCCAACATTCTCAACATTTTCCTCATAGGTTACAACATTATCTTCTTTTTTATTTTTTGGTAATCCCAATGTCACCCATGTGTTGTTCAAAATTATCATGTTATCTAGTAAATTATCATTATCAAAATAGAAATAGAAAATTTTATATATCACTTTACATATACATGAGTCATTTTTGGTATAGAATAAATATTTATAAAAAATATTTATAAGCTTGTCACTTTATACCTTCGATATTCTTATCACTTCTTGAAACACTTACTCCTCTTGTCTTCATCATAATATTCATTTCAATCCCCATGGATCATATCCCCTATCTTCATGCATATTTTTACAAAATAATCCCCCTTACAATAGAATTTATACCCCTTAAGATAAGATCACAATAAATTTTTCTATTTTTAGAACACTATCCCCTTTGATAAGAGTGGATAAAAGTGAACTATTCCACTATTTGATAACAAATCCAAAGGGTAACAATATTTTAATCATGCTAATAAAAAAATATATTTTTCAATAAAAACATATAATAATATGGGATTTTATAAACCTCTTTTTGTTTTGGGAGGTTTTTGAACAATGATATTTAATTAATGATTCTCAAAAATTGGTGTGTCCAATGGTTTGGTTAAAATATTGTCCACTTGTTCATTCATTCCAATGCACTCATCTTTGAAAACATATTATTTCAAATTTTCCTTGATGAAGTGGTATAAAATTTCAATATTATTATTTCATGGATATTATATTGATTTTTTGATAAGATTAATCTCACTTTTGTTATCACAAAATGTCACCATGGTCATCTTTACTTCAACATCAATATCTTTAAACTGTTTCTCCAAACAAATTAGTTGGCCACAAGACTTCATTACTGAAATGAATATCTCTTCAGATATGCTAAGTTAAGTACTCTCTTGTTTCTTTCTAATCCATCCAATGCATTTCCTCATGATAAATAATGATGACATTTTCTTCCAATAAAAAATGATCCTACACTAGTTTATTTCTATACACAATGTCACTACCCTAAACCACATCCAAAAAAGCGACCAAGTTTTTATTTTTTTCTTTCTTTATACACAAAATCATAGTTAGGGGTACCTTTTATATACCAAATTATCCTATTTACTATCATAATATTATATTAATTCACATTTAATTGAAAAATTTCCACCAATCATATTATATAAAATATGTCTGACGCTATTATTTTGAAATATATAAAACTTACAATCATTCTCTAGAATAAAATTGAATCAAATGTTTTTTTAATATTCACTCATTTTAAGTTTGGTTCTAACCATTATTAGAGATTAAATTGACATACAATCTTGTATATAAAAATTATTAAAAAATTCATTGGAATATTTTACTTTAGAGATAAATGTGCACTCTCCTCATTGATTTTCCTACAACCTAAGAAAGTATATTAATTTTTTAATCATAGGATTTTTAAACTTCAATATTAAAAATTTATAAAAATTTCCATTCAACTAATTTATTCCATTAAATATGATACCATCAACCTAAATGAGTACCATGAACCATTATTCCTTTGATCTCTTCTAATAGAGTCTGTGGTCGACAACACCTCTCTTAGATAAAAGTTTCTTCAAGTATTTTTCCAATAAAGAATACCAAGATCATGGAATTTAAATCAATATATATAAATCCTTCTTGAGATGAAATAACTTGATTTCATTATCACAAAGTTGAAAGTATATTGGTTTATTTATTTAAACATCTTCTTTAATAACTAAGTTCAAGAATGTTATCTTCACATCCATTTGAAAAATATCGAATCCTCTTTTTATTTAAATTATAAAAAAAATTGAATTGATTAAAGTATCACTACTGATAAGAATTTCCCTTCAACATCAATAACCTCAATTTGAGAATAGACTCTAAAAAAAATCATTTCCCTATTTCAAATCACATTATCATGGTCATTATGTTTATTCTTGATCATCCATTTCATTCTAATTACATTGTAATAATTCATCCCATTCAAAATTAAATAGGTTTTTTTATTTTAAATTTTATTTAACTCTTCATTCATGTATTAAACCCCTGATTTATCCTTCAGAAATTCCTTAAAAGGTTTTGGTTTCACTTGTGATAATAAAATTGTTTACTTGATACTCATCATCCATAAATTTTTCATTAGTTTTGTTTTTTTACCCATGATATTGAATTCATCAATTTCGACCCTTCTTATTTGCCTTTGAGTTAGTGAATATCACACCTAAATTTTATCTTCCTCTTATAATTCAATCTCAAATTCATCCTCATGTGCTGTCTATTTAGGTTCTCCACTAATTGATTCATGATAATATAATTCTCTAAAAATTTAGACCATATTTTTGAAGGATTTAGAAATTTTGTTTCAATAATCATCACACCATTTCTACTAACCACTTCATTAAACCTTTTTTTAAAGAACTTATATATCTTAATCTTTGTTGAATAACCATGAAATATTCCCTTACCTATTTCATCTCCAAATTTTCCTTGCATTCTTTCCTTTTTTTTAATGTAACACTTTCTTCTAACAACTTTAAAATGATTTAGAGTTGGATTCTTTCCATGACACATTTCATATGGTGACATATTTTCTCTAGGACTTAATAATTCATTTTTTGAGTTTAATCTTCTACTTGCACTACTTTATTAAAATAGCACCTTGTTAGATTAATTTTAATAAGAAGTTTTTTATATGTTATTAACCATGAAATTTAACCTTTAGACCACTATATTTTTTTTTCAAAGATCTCACTGATGATAAATAATATTAGAACTTATAATTCTCAAAGTAGTTCTATACTTAAATAAAGGTGAATTTCATGGCATTATCTTATCATAAAATTTTAATCACCATTTAAATTTTGTTTTTATTTACCTTTAACATGATTTAAAACAACCCATGACCTTCTTATTTGATTTCATAAACATGATGCAGTCCATCATATTGTAATGTTCAATAAAAAAGATGAAATACCTTTCTCCTTTGGTCTGTTTACATGCCATAGAGACAAAATTGTATGTGTGTATCAAATCAAGTAAGTGTTAATATATTTTATCTATTCAATTATTAGGATTTTGTACTATATTCACCCTCATGCATGTATCATAAGTATTTTATATATCTCCTTTTAGATTAGGAATATAATTAATAACTTTAATCATTGAATAATTTTCCATATTTTGTTGATTTATGTGCCCAATCCATCTATTTTATAAGCCATTTCCTTTTCCAACATAAAAAAATTAGCTTTATTTTATATCCAATTGATTAATATTTCTTTTGGTACCCCTTACTTTCATAAAATCATTAACATCCATTCCTTTGATAAAATATCTTCTCCTATTGAATGAAACCTTATTATTAGAGTCATAAAGTTAGATCACACTCAAGAGGTTGTTTCATAGTTCATCCAAAAATAGTATTTCCATATTTTTCAACTCTTCTCCTACAATAATTGCTTTTAAACTAACCTTAATATTCAGTTAACAATGATTTAAAAATTGAAATATATTATTCACATGATTTTTTATGTTTTTTGTAATATTTTATTTAATATCACATGAGTTGAACACCCGCTATCAAGTAGCCATGTGATATTATTATTCGAAGCATTTAATACAATTTCTACCAATATTTATTTATTTTTATCTTCCTTTCCATTTAAAATATTATCGTTTGAGTTGAAAAATATATTGGTCTATCCTTATTACTTACTACATTAGAAATGTAATAATGTTCTTCCTCTTCAAGTAGAGAGATTTTTTTTCAATGGAATGGTGTTCATGGATTTCAAATTAGTGAAGAAATGTATCTTTTTTTGATATTGAAATTTAATGTCTGAATCCATAAATTTTACATAAATTCAAGGGTAAATTATTTATTATTATTATTTTTAAAATTTTGGAACTCAATTTCTAAACTTAGCCTAATATAGTAAAATTTATTGATGATTTGTAATTTAATGATTATGACCAAAATGTTGATGTATTTTTATTGATGTATAGGAGGAGAAATACCAACCATGATCTAGATATGTAAGATTAAATGGATACTTTCAAAGGCCATTTAAGAGTAATAGGGAAATGTAGATAGTTAAAAAAAACAAATGCTATCAGTGTTAGAATCTTATAGAGTGATAATTCACTGTCATAGGTAGAATTGGCCATGATAATAGTGTCACCTAATCAATTCTATAGTGTTTTAGCTTAATTAAGTATCACATACCCATAATTTCATGTAATATAACTAGGTAAGGTGAAAAATTTATGTTGTCATATGCATTAACTAGCTGAGAGAGTGAAAGTCACATAAACTATTAAATTTTTCTCCCAGAACAACAAAGTCATCCAATACTATATGCATAAATCCTGCACACACCGAACCTCACCCAACATAACCAACATAATGATGTTTTGTTTTAGGATAGGTGAAGAGATGCTAATATAAATGTCTATAAAACACCAAAAAAGTGTGTTTACTCAACAAATACAATATAATCATAATAGGAAGGCTATTACATTTATTCAAAACATTCCATCCACTTAACAATTCATGCTATTTCAAATAAGGTAGTGATTGTAACCCAATGATTCCTATGAATCAGACACACACTATGATAAGAAACTGAAATTTTATATATCACTAAATAGATATTTTTTTCATTATATGATTTCCCACCTTATCTAAACAAGATAACCATTTCTAAAGTATCAAAGAATGATCAATAAGAGATAATAATAATAACCCATAACTATTGATGAAAAAAGGACACATGGTGGAAATTAAAAACCTAAGGTGGTATCAAATATTCCATATAAAAAATTGCCTACCTAAATTGAGTAATTTATCAATTGTAATCCATGTGGATATTGATCCAGGAGGGAGAATGAGGAATATTGTGAGTGTCAATTACCATATTTTCTTGAGTCTTAATAATGGAGGAAAGGCACCTTAAGGATTTTTTGTTTACATGGAAACATCACATAAAGAACCTACACCATGTGGAGTGATAATTTTCTTATTTATAGAGACGAATTTTTATTTAAAAGGAAGAATATAAATCGATAGAAAGAATTATGTCTCTTGGATAAACAAGTTGTAGTTAGGGGTTTCTCACTTTTTATATTTTTCATTTTATAATTTTTTGTTCTTACCCCTCTATTTTGTACTCTATTCCTTTAGAGGGATAACCTCATATGGTTAATTTGAGGGAGAAAGCCTATGTAGTTATTTAGTTTGAATAAATATAATTCCACTATTTCTATTTTCATTTTTTTACTCTAAGGAATGACAATGTAATGTGATGGGGGTTAGTGAAAATTTCCTACCACTGTAATTAAAAAGTGACCCTTCTCAATATTTTTTGTAAATTCATGATTCCACTTCCTTATATATCTGGTATATTATTGGAGAACTAGGTGGATATGGAGGTAGTATACCATAATGGTTTCTATATAGGCTAAGCTTCATTACTTGGGATTACTCATTTGATGGAGACATTCCATGATAGTATATGTTTTTAGTGATTAAGGTTAGGGTACTAATATACATCCCTTGAGGTGTGTATCAAATCTATACATGAAGAAGAGATTGGTGTGTTAGTGAAATAAATACACTGATCCTAAAATTATAAAAATGTATATGGCAATTGTAAAAGGGATTCCATTGAGTAAAAATAGAATTCGTAAAATATATTGAGAATAATGATAGGATGAAACTATATATATCCTAAATAATAAGACAAATTTCTTACCAATAGTTAAATATCTTCACATGTATTCATTTTTATTCTGTTTCATTAACCGCATACACCCTTTGTTTCATTTTATTTCATTTAAATAATAAAAAAAATATAATAAGCAAAAATAGGATAACTATGTGATTTGAATCCTCCTTGTGAGACTACCTTAAGGTTAGCTACTAGGCTATATTCATAGGTTTTATAAATTTAAAAGTCATTGATTCCAAGAAAATTTAATGAACATTTTGAAACCATTTTTAGGGAGGTTTATAAAGCCACACTATGATTCTCATTTTGTTTTTCTATGCTTTTCATTTTCATTTTATTAATTAATTTACATCTTGTTATAATGAAGAATATATTTTTTAGGGAATTATACAAAGTGTTTTTAATTTACTATGAAGGATACGGGGACAACCCATGAGAATATGGAAAGAAAAAAAAGAATGTTAACATATCATGAAAAAGATAAAGATCCTAGTTGGGTAAGAAATATAAATGATCTAATTTTAAAAATTCTAAAATATATACAAAAATACCAAGATAAGATCAATACTCAAATTGAAAAAACTACCCAAAGGAAACATGAAGGAAACATAGTACCCAATTTTCTAATTTCTGAATTTATCCATGTATATTTGGATGATAAATCCAAGGAGATCAGGAGGGATTTAGAGGAACACTATTGACTATTTGATTCTTACCCAATTTAAATTCTAATGGTATTTCATAAAGAAGAGTAACTTCATACTGAAACATATGTGGAGTTTTTTTATCTATGAATTCACTCATATAAAAATTTATTAAACATCAATTGATAACTAATTTCCCCTCTGTTTATTTTTTATATATAATGCAAGTAATGATTTTCTAAGATTATTTTTAAGAAGATTCCACATGAGTGGAAGCTAGATATAAAAAAAGAATAGATGAACCATTTTAATCATTCAATAATGACAAAGAGGGAGTTAGTGACGAGCTGCAAGACTAAGAACAACTCATTTCACAATAATAAGAAGCTAAGTCACTAATTAGTTCAAATATAGAGAAGTTATCAGAAACCATATCTCTTCCAGTTGATAAGAAATATATCCCAAACCTTCTTCCACCCCCATATGGGTACCTCTAATGAGTTTCATAGGGGATTAAACAATACTTTTTTAACCCAAAAAAACAAATAGAAACCCAACCCAATATCACCATGCACCAAAATATGAAAACATGCATATACCAAAAACAAAGAACACTATAAATTCACACCTTAGACCATCGATCCACTATAGCTTCTTAATAACTATTGTATGGGTTTGAAGAATATAACCAAGGGTATCCAAATGACATCCCCTATATGTGACATATCCAAAAACTATACTTTAATCTCTCGTCATATGAGTGGGGAAATTATAACCACTATGACATGTTAGAACCTTGGACATAAAGAGGGTATAATAAGAGGATCATCAAGTTATTGGGAGTCTCAGCCAAGCATCTAGCTAATATCTATATATCTGTTACTATATGGAAGTGAATTTATATATATCCCAAGGAGTATCCTCAATGATGGATACATTAACTCATACATTATAATGTATGAGTTAATTAATCAACAAAAACATGTATCATTTTCAGGAATTTACCTATCTTTTGAGAATATGTAACTCTCCTTTAAATGATAATCATCATGAAATATAGAACCAAAAATAAACTCTTAACATTTGGATTCCTTATGTGTTTCATATCCTTGAAAAATGAATAATTGTATAGAATTCATGGAAAGGTATTGGTATATAATCTTATTACATACTCTACATGACACCCTAATAATAGGCAATGATTGAATGGGGTTGCATGAAGGTAGTGGAATATAATCATTATTTCATGCATCCCTTATGATTTTATCAATCATAAATATCTATATCACCATGAATCTCATGAAATAAAAGGAAATTGGATCTTATGATTACCCAATCATAAGATATGATCCAATCATGCAACTCATGAATTCAAAAATCAAAAGCATCTAAGGATTTATTCCAATCATCAAATATGATTCAATTATTTGTATTATATAAAAATGTGCTTTACGCTATGTATCCTTCAATCTCCCATTTTAAGTAAATACTCATAAAATTATGTACCATTTAACCTTATATTAAATCATATATGATAATTAATGAAATCATATCTAAAACTCTTTTTTATATCTTCAAAAAAACTTTTCAAAATCTATCATTAACTTCAACTCAAATTACATTGCATGAATTACCTTGTCAACACCCATGAAAAATGATTTTGGGTGAAACTCTAAAATAAATTTAGAGCATCTCTATGAGCCATACTCAATTCCTATCCAGTCAACCATCAGATGAGACCCCATAATAATTTATAACATTTACAAAAAACATGAATCATCAGATCCATAAATGTAAGAAAAGAGAATTCTATAGCAAAGTATTAATGCTACTCAAGCTACAAAAGGATATGACATGATCGCTATAAAACTCATGTATATCTATACATGTGTCCACTAGCCACATATCATGTTGGCATGAATTCTCATTTTTCCTTTTTGTCTACGAAATCAAGTAATTATGGGGCATAAAGCATGTCAATCCCATATAGTCAACTCATACATCCTTGACTCTCCAAGTATAAACTAACATGATTGATAAATACATCATATAAAATTAATCTTTATTGTTGAGCATATCACATACCCCTCATATGAATAGATGAGTAATTTATATGTACTATATAGGTGTGGCCACACACTTTCCTGTTTATCTCAATCAAGGGACCAAATTTTATACTCATCATATGAGGGGAAAAATCCCATCTTGGTTAAGATCCAACCGATGACATGATAAAAAACATTCCTAACCACCCTCTGAATAGGTAATACATAATGGATTGTGTAAGAAAGGTATTAAAGTATAGATTTTTTAAAGCAAGGTGTCTTGAAACCTTAGATAATGGGGACTCCTATATGATCCATAAACACCTAATATACCAAAGACACAGTGTATAGAACTCCATGTGGTATACTTAGTGGGTCATCCAGTGTAAAAAAACACTTTTTATACCACATTATCATGTTACATATCTCATACAAGAATCCTACTCTTGATAACCTTATTATTTTTTTCATAACCTATAATACTCCATGATGAAAATTGGTTAGGGATAACTCAAAGTTGTATTTTATATTACAATTATCATTACATTTCATGAAATTTATATTAATATATACATATATGAAACCAATGTGAAATAGTGAGTAAATAGAGATTTCCTTTTATAATATAAAATTTATATTCTTAAAACATTTTTAAAAATAATTAGGAAAACCTAATATAAGAACCTATATTCTACATCATATATGATGGACTGCCTAACCAACCTTATGTTTTCCATACTTTCTGGGGAAATGTTAACTTATTACATCTATATTTAATTCCCACCACATATCTATGTAACCACTTGATAAAAACCTCCCACTAAACTCTTTAGTGAGTGAAATTTATGAAGAAAAAAAGTTTAAATAATTGTGAGAATTATGGATCATATTCCAATTGTTCAAATCCTTAAACATATTCAAACTCCTTAACTCCACAACATAAAATGTTATGATGTAAACTTATGTTTTCTAAATAAATATTTTCTAAGTTCAACATCTTCATCCTTTGAAAAATTTTCATCAAATTTTTCCATTGAAATATTTTGGTACATAATGTAACTTTTTTACATTATTAGTTACTAATTTATCCTAAAATATTTAGGATAAAGTGACATTTACTTTATTATTTTTACTTAAATAATCCTTTGATAAATAGTGATATTTAATTTTCACAGTAACTAAATGTGTTAGGTCCACAAGGTCTAATACCCTAGGGGGAGGGGATGAGGGTATGACATATTAAAATTTCTTCCCCTCCAGATCTTGTTTCTTTGTTAAACAAAACTCTCTTCTCTCTCTCATTCTCATTAAAAATAATGAACAAAATTTAAATCATTCACAGGACACAACAATTTTTACTTGGATCACCCTCACTGAGCTACGTCCAAGGAGAATACAACAACAATGTGCCAATGTACCAAATTCACTAAGGATTACGATCAATAATGAGTACAAAGTTCGAGCTAGATCTTCTATGCCTAGGATCACTCCCTTTACAAGGATTAGGGTCTGATAATAGTATTCCCAAGGGTCAATCCCTATGACTCTTTATTTGGATCAATAATAGTGGAAAGGGTCACCTTCTTTCTCTTCCTTCGCTCATTATTCCTGGAATGGAATCCACTCACAATTTATAGACTTGTAGGTCGAACACAGTATATGGACATGTAGGCCCCTTCATTTGAATGAATTACTACATCCAAAAATTTAGGTAGATTCTCTATTGAAGTTAATTTTTTACCCTCAGATAAAATCCACCTTCTTAGGTACTGCTAGGTACCGAAAAACACTTTATCAAACTGATTTTAAGCTTTTTAAAGCTTCCATGTGAAAATCACGAACCAACTTGTTCCTCCGCATACTGTGTACTGGGTATGGTACGCAGATCACCTCCTCTAAATACTATTTCTACTTATGTGAACCTCCCTTCATCTGCAGATTGCCTCCACCTTTACTATCGCATATCGCCTCCGCATACCGACTCCACGAACCTCTTCTTAGAATCACCCATTGTCCACGAACTATTCTCTGTTCATAGACTACCTTTGCTTCTGAAGACTGTCTCTACTCCGCGCAACAAACTTCCTTCTCTACATACCGAACCTCCTCCTCTATATATCATGTTCCTTGTGGGATACAGTTTCCTATAAAAACCTTTGTAGGAATTTCTTCCGTGTAAACCACTTTAGCCTTCGCAGAATTCTCCCTCGCGAACTTCCTTCAGACTATACTGAACTCATGGAGTAAAGAGATTTTCTCTAATTATATTCTCACACTTTTAATTAGTGGGATTAGCTCTACATATATAGAAAATTATATCTAAAAAATACGGTAATCTAAGATTTACAAAATCTTCGATTCAGTATAGCTCCACCGTATACCGATCCTCCTGCCACGAACCAAACCCATTCTGTAAACAATTTTTCCACGGCGGTTCATGTACTACCTTTGCTCCTACACAGTGCTATTATCTTCCTCCAGACTATGAACTATCACAACTTTCGCATACCACACACCCTTCACTACATACTTTTGCTGCGAAACATTTTCAGTTTCATGAACCACTCCCGTGTACCGTTTCTGCTACTTGGTACGTAGCCAGTAACCCTTCCCAGACATGGTACGCGGTCCATGTTCTGGGCACCACGTTTATCTTACTTTACTGATCTCATTATCTAATCTTCACACCATTAATACCTATGAATAAAACCATACATTTCCAAATTTTTTTTCCAATCTTGAGGCCCAAAAAATTGGCAAACTCTAGGAAACTACGCTACCTTAAAAACTTGTCTTCGTAAAACACCAACCATTCTCATTTTCGGTCATCTAGATTTGTCAAAAAAACAAAATCATACTCAAAACATATCAATAGGACACCTTGAGGTATTTTTCCCAATAAAATGTAACCCTTTACATTTTTACTTACCATTATATCCTAAAATATTTAGGGTATTAAGAAAAATTAATTTAACTTTATGTTGGTATGACCCTTTATTTGTTAACTTTGAACTTTTTGAAGTTCAAACATACTCCCAATATCCTCTTAGACACTATATTCTTTTTATAATATCATTTAAAAAAACACCTATGTGTTTAGAAAATAAATATTATTCCCTTTTAGTAAGAATATTTAACAGTTAAACTATTTTTTTCCATATCAAATATAGTAATCTATGTATTTAGAGATTTTTCCTCTAAAAATAAGACCAAAACAAAATATTACACTGATGGGTGGTGGGAAAACCTTCGATTATATTTTGAAAAATATCTGGATAAATACTTTATCCTGATAAAACATTTTTATCCTTGTCCCGTTTTCAAAACATGTCATATAATCTGATGAATCATATAACACACACATACAATTAATCATAATATTTTTTCCACAAAAAATATTTATTAATGAAGAAATTATCTTATCATATAAGATAAATGAGGTTGATATTCATATACCTTTAAGATTCATTACAGTTTGATAAAAATATTTACATTCAAATATTTGGTGTAGCAACTTTTTACTTCATCAATTAAATCCATACTATAAGATCAATCAATAATTCCCTTGATTTTGAAAACCTGTATACTTCTAACATTTTTAAAGTATAAATTTGGTATAAAAACAAAATAATTTATTTCTATAAAAATGAAACCTTACATGGATATTCCATTTATTTTTAAAATCTCCTTCAGGTATCCTCTATTATAATAGTGGGGTCCCTAGACCCAACTTAAACAGTAATTTTCAATTACCACATCATGGATATAGTGAGTTATACATGATTTAAACTTAACATAATATTGTTTATATTTATGCATCCACCTTTTATATGGTGATTTTCATAGATTACATATCATATTAAATGGTTATAATAGTTCTTAGGATATAATGGGAACCTATCGATACTATGAAATTAATCTTAAACAAATGTCCAATGGTCTAGATACATCGTACCAACTGAACATAGATGCTGTCTCACTATCAAGTGCTGGGGGATCATAAGTATTAAAACTTCTTCTCATGAAGTTTTTACTTAGTGATATCAAGTAGATGAGATCATGAGAATTGGACCACTAATTGTAACACCACATGTTTCAGGTATCATTGGTAGTTCCTATCTGTGAACACATTTGATGGTCTCCTGACTTGAGGTTATTATTAGTGTATAATATTTGACCATGTACTTTGATGCAAGGAAAAACTATGGAAATGAAGTTTTAGTGAGTTATATTGTTTTGGGTGTGTCATTGGTAGTATGAAATTTATTGAATAATCAAGAAATAACTTTGTCACTTATGATAGGAAGAGATATATCAAGACCACTTGATCAAGATGAAAGTATCTTTACTAAATCCATTTACATGGTAGATGAAGGTAAGTCCATCTAGTAAGGTCAATGAATAATAAATCAAGAAAAAATATTGAAACAAAGTGTGCATCCTACTTGATGAGATATCATGAGGTAAAGAGATTATATTACACAATTTATACTCATAAGAAAGTTATCATTGCTATGACCACTCCTTATCTATTTAGGGGCCTTGATGGGTTGCTATACTCTACTCTTAGTATATTAATTTTATTCACTAATATCGAGATTAGGGTCTAGATGGTCACAGAGAATAACATATTCAAAAGTCCACCCTATTCTGATGAATAGAAGTTTAGGGAATGGTGGGCCCCACCTTGAGGTATGAGATGTGTCCAAGAATATACGATCTCTAAGGAATAAATAAATTCATATTATTTGACTTTAGAATAACATGAGTTGAATTTATTTATTAAATATATTTACAAGTATTGAAGTAAATACATATAAAATAGTATACAAATGATTATTATTTTAATATTTAAGGTTCGTTTAATATTTTCAGGAATAATGAGTCAAGTTAATGGATTACTTTTATCACATAATATATTTATTATATTATAAGTAAGTGATAAAAATATAAATGATATTTATGACTCAGTGAGTCAGTAATAATATATTGTTTATAGTTTATACAGTGAGTAATAAATATTCAGGGGCTGGGAATCCTTTCCAGGTAATTTGTGTAACTCACTATTTATATATGGAGAAAGGCGCTCACATAGAGATTATTATCTATGAAATAAATTAGATCCTCTATATCCTCTTTTAATTTTTATAGAGATAAACTCTTGGTCTAAGAAATTGGACCGACCTCTCCTTCACAGATCAAAGGAACATCAATGCGGTGATCATCGGGACATCGAAGGCGTTGTCAAATCTCCATACTAGCACATAGAATTCGATGATCGATGCTCCTGGAGAATTTTTAAGAACATGTGGAAAATATAGAGGGGTTGGACTTTGAATACTTAAATAAATGATCAATATCAATGAGAAGATTTCGATCATAGATTCATATCAAATGAGGTATTATTTGTTTATATTTTTTTCTTAAAGTTCATCACGTGTGATCTTAGGCTTTTAATAGGGCTATGCTTTTTTAGCGATGGAATGGTAACATCGATCACTGGTAAATTTTTTTAAATCCCCATCCCATTGGCTTTCGATGTGCACCTCGACACCAACATAATGGATAATTCTATCCTATGGAATCATTACTTATTCTTGATTACACCTTAAGGTTTCAATAATCTTGACTGGTTACTTGAAGAAACTTCATTGAACTCTCTAAATAACTTTTTGTATCTTAGTTTAAACTTTTACCCACTTGTACTATCTACAAAAACTATAACCTAGACAGAACATGACTTGTTCTTCTATTCTCAACTCTTGAGACTATTGAGTAAAATTTTCTTAAATTCATTCATCTTGGAAGAACATTTCCATAGATGGAAATATAGTGAATTCCTTAACTAGAATAATCTTTAAGGAAACTTATAGTCTCACTAAGTTATTTATATATCCAATAATATTGAATACATCAAAGAAGATTAAAATTAATTAGGTCATTTTTACCAAATTCCTTTGAAACATTAAGTTAATCATTGTATTTGATCATAAGCATATAGATTCACCTATTGAATAACTTTAATATTTGGTTAATTAAAAAGGTACAACTCTAACATAATTTTTTTCCTCAACAACTCATCTTAAGTTACCAGTATAAAGAGTTTCTTATATTAACCCTATACTTACTAAGGATTAATCATATATTAAAGTTTGATGATGATATTATCTATAAAGAATTTTTTTATCAGATGAGTATAATGTTTTATTTCCATTTAATAAGGATTTTTATTAAATAAGATCCCACTAAAATGATGATACATTTTAAATTCATCATACCCATTATTGGAAAAAATCCATATTTTATCATGACTTACCCGAGGCCATGAGCATAAATAATCCCTAACTATATCTGGAAGAAAACACTTATCAATCACAACATATACGACTCCTAGATAATTGAGCAGATAAGATCTTTATCCAAATACACTATATGTATTCACTCAAATATATTCCAATGGTATACTAATAGTTATGATTTCCCAATTAAATGTTACACAAAGAAAATTCCAATATTAAGGCACCTAACAGTTAGGGTCACCTCATTACTTTCTTTCCCTACACAAGATAATCCATGGGCACCTATGGGGTAGGGTCACCGGCACTTAATGATCGAGGTCTTGGCATGTGTGGCTTTGGAAGGAATCTAACACTTAGTATTTTTATTGATATTTAATCTCACCATCTTATCTCATGATATTCCCTTATATGTGTATGATTCTAACGTTTTAGTTTTTGAATCCTATTCCATGTACAAAATAAATATGTTTAAACCATATTGATGTGTAACTATTTACAAAACTCACCATTTGTGTTACTTACCCAAAAAATACTCCAATTATATTTACACATATTCAAATAAATCTCATGAATATGATTCATAAAATCTTCATGTAAAGGTTTAGAATTATATAAGATTGACAATCTCTACCCGAGGAAGCCTAAAGACATAGATAGCTAACCCCAACCTTTCTAGAACAAGGTATTATCCTCTAGGCCAGTGGGAAGTATGACCAAAAGTTTCTCTACATGGGGATACATTTCTCAATAGATAATACAATTCATCAAAACTCCAACACCTAATATGTATGAACTATATTCAACTACTGAATTCAAGATAATAAATCCAACTATGAGATGTGGTCAAGGTAGATGAAAACTAAATCTTATGTTGACATACCTTGCATATAATGTAAGGATTTAAAATTTATAAGAAGTGGTTTAAACAATTTAAACATAAACATATTCATAATATAAAAAATTTATAACTATGGAAAAATTAGGGAATAACCTTTAAATAAACGAACACTTCAAATATTTAAACATGAGATAAAAATCGATGAACAATTCATTATTAAAATCATAATTATAATCATTTTACAATTTAGGATTTATTTATTATGGGCATTCCATAATTTTGAAAATATATACTTTATATTCATTATATAATATGAACATTTCATATTATTCATTATATGTCATTTCCTAAACATTTGATATTTTCTAAACTATAAAATTTTTATAATCCAATATATATTATGTAAACATTTTATATAATCTATTATCATATATTTAATATTATTTAAACCTTAATCAAATAAAAACACTTCTGATGAGGTTTAAATAATTTCATAATGGATTTAATCTGAAAAATTCAAATTAATTTTGAATGATTCATAATTTAAATATAAAAATTTTATATTTTACTTTATTTTATAATTTATAAACTCTTTATAAATTATTATTATGATTAATAAATAAACAATTTATTTAATTCATAAGTCATGCTATATTATTTTTTAAAATATAATATTTATATTAATATTTAATATTAAAGATTAATTATCAATAAATCATTTATAAAAAATTAATTAATTAATTTTTAAAATATTTATAATTAAATAAATATCCCTAAAATAACTTTTAATAATTATATATAAATAATAAATTAAATTTAAAATTAAATAAAAATAAAAATAAAATTTTCTTCATTTGATTATATTTTATAATTCAGACTATGTCATGGGATACAATAGATAAGCACCATTTTTATATGATATCAATCGTACTTTATAATTGATAGTGGTATTGTAAAATATTATATAACTTATTAATAATTTAACACCCCAATATTTCATATTAAGTTATTTTCTTTAAAGTAATTAAATAGCTTGTGCTACACGCAACACCGAGTTCGAGCGCACCACGACATACCAAACAAGCCATTATGAATATTAATAGACACTTTTTGAAATTTTATAAATTTTATCTTTCAAAATGGACTTAATTTTTGGATTTGGAATATCGAAATTGGCTTAGGGTGAATTTTTGGTATTTTTATAAAAACTTTCAATTTTTGATGAATAGTGAAAAACACTACATTATTGGTTAAAACTGACTTTTTTTAAATAATTAGTTGTTTTATTTAAATTCATATTAGGTAAAAATAGAGACATAATACCTATATAAGTTCAAAGTAATTCATTGGAGTCATTTTATAATAAGTTTAGATATATAAAATTTTAATGAACTTTTTACCGTCTTTTACCCACCTCCTAGGTGCATTTTAAAATTTGTATAAAACTTAATTTTACCACTTCTGTGAGTTTAATTTCAAAAATCTGAGAGAAACGATTGATATTAGTAAGTAAAATGTGGTTTAATAAGATGAAAACAATTTTTGGTGAATAATAACTTTTTACTTTCATTTACCACAGTTAAAAGTAAATAGGGTAATTAAAGGTAAAAAGGATATTATTATTACCCTAACAAATGTACTAATTCTATTGGATAAGTTTAATTCAACCAAAAAAACTTAGGAATAAAATATTACCCTTTAGGTCCACTTGGATTAGATTAGGACACTTATTATTATTTTATTTAAAGAAGAGTTAAAAGGGTTAAAATCAAAGTTTAATAACTAAACCATTTTTAATATAGGGTTATACATAAGATAAATTTTATTATAAATATTCATTAGAAAGATTAAAAAATATCCTACATAATGATAGTTTATTTATAATTTTTAGACATTAAATAATTTAATTTATTTATGACACAATGATGATGACGTAATTACCTTATTAATGAAAGATTAAAATAATTGGTATTATAAATATCCAAATAAATCTAATTTAAGACTTTTAATGAATTCCAATAATTTTATAGGTTAATATTGCATGTTATAGTTGATTAAATGAATCTTTTTCGAAGTAATAATTCTTTTTTAAATTTAACAAAAACAAAATAACAAATAGTGTCAAAATTGACATAAAAGAGTTTTTAAAACAAATATTATATTATTAATTGATATTATATTCCTAAAAATATAAGATTCATCCAAAGGGATTAAATAATATTATATATGTCATTAATGAACCACTTTAGGTTCTATTTGAAGTTTATAGTAAGTTTATTAACCATATAATATAAACATGCAAAGAGACACGGTAAATGTCAAATTATTTAACTAAGAATTAAATCTAAAATATAAGGTTAATATAGTGACCCAAACCTGTCTAAAAACTATTGGTAGAGTGTTTTTCAATCCATAACCACCTTACCCTTTAAATAAATCATTTTTGAGCCATTAGAAACCGAAAATGATTTTATTATAAAATAACATTTCAATCTTTTCCTAAGGTGCCCCTCACCCCTCTTATAAAGGGCACTTCTCCTTCTCTCAAATTCACACCTTAAAAGCCATTTGGCTCGGACAAAACCTACCAAAATATCCTCTATACTATCATACCTTCATCCTAGAGTCCTTCCTTTTGTCATAAAGCCAACCTAAGGAGCCATTTTGATCAAATCAAAAGGAAGAACCCGAAGAAGAGGTAAATATTTCATCACCTCTTTCAAGTTCTTTTCTTCTTCCACTTACTATTTATTTGATGTTTACATTATGAAATAATAATTATAGTATATTATATATATTTTGATGTTATTATAAAAATTGTACAACCATATTCATTATTCTGTCCATCCTATAAATGAAAAAGTCACCATATGTGCATACGTATAGATTACCGTCTCCACATCATGGTGTAGTTTGTTATTCAAACACTTAATCATTTGGATGGGTATAATAATGAGTATAAATGATGTAAATAATAAATATAACATGATAATTATTCTGTACATATGATATACCATCTAATTATATACTATTTTAATATCAAAAGAATGATATTGTCGCTCGTGCTTACGTACGGATTACTGTCTCCACGATTGCGATGAGATTCATTCCCCATTGTATCCATTCAAGACTAATTTTTATTTTATGATTAAAAATAATGTTTAAGAACTTAATATCATCCTGTATATGAATCATACCCATCCCATCCATAACAAACATGGCTTATGTATCAAAACATATAATGGAAAACAAATCAGTTAACACCTGAAACGACGATAATACTAAAATGTTACTAACAAAGCAATATTAGAAGATCATATATGATATAATATTTATGTATATGACTATTGTATGATTTAATAAAAATTATTTAACTATCATACAGGAGGTTAACGTACCCTAGACTAAAGAAAAGTACAAAGTAAGGGGTTTCTTATCTCACTTTTAATTTCGTGAGATTTCCATTTTTCGCCACTTATTTATTGCATGTGGTGTATTGTATACTGCCATTTGATATACATTATCATGATTATCCTTGTATTCATGGTATTATATGATTCATTTTGTGGTTATTAACTTTTGTTCATACGACTCGATTGATTACAACGTGGTAAGGAGTTTTCATCTCACTTCTTATTCCCGTGAGATTCATGCAATATTGCCACTATTTCTTTTTGTGTGGTGTGTATACTGCCCCATGATTATATTATTTGTGTAATATAATTTAATTTATGGGTATTTACATATTAAATTTATGTCCTTATTTCATGGGGTGTATGTTTCGTAAGTTACCAAATTTGTAAGGTAATTTCAAATTTCAATTTCCACTCATTCGGTTATACACAAACTTCATTGATTAATTTACTCCAATATTATGTGTAAAATCACTATTTATTTACTTATGTAGTAATTTAAACTCTCATTTGTGTGTATATACATTTGATACACATTATCACTCAATTAATAAATTCTCAAGTCATCGATATGAACTTGATAAGTGTAATTTTAACTCAATTTATATTCATTGAGTTAAACATTTAAGTCATTGGTGTTGTTGTTACAAGAATATGTGTGAATGTCTTATAATTTTTTTACACTGAATATCCAATAATATTTAGTGTATTTATATTTTTCACACATAATTAAGTCATTGATTTATCCTTAACCTATGGATATGGTCTTTATAAGGGAATTTGTCTCAATTTACATTCCATTGAGACCTCTTTGTTGTCATGAACCAATTCACTTTTACATAGTGTATATACCGTGCTTTGACATAGTATATCATGAAATCATTTATTCTCATGATATTATAAATTTTTTATTATCTCAATTATTTGTATTCAAGAATCTCTCATTTGGTTTGTAACTCTAACTAAAATATCTTTTTAAATGTTTTAAAGATTTATTCTTCTAAATATTTCTCATTAATGTCCATGTTTTAAAAATGGTTTTAAGGATTTATTTATATGGACATTAATGTTTTAAAATTAAAATTCATTTTAAAAGTTTTAATGTGGTATGGGACACTTTGATTCAAAAATATATTTTAAACGGCTTCTTGATAAATAGCGAGACTTTTAAATGTTTTCATGAAAAAGGGGGATATTTCTCTCAAATAGTTTTGATGATTATTTTCATATATGTCAATATCCTTCATTATTCTCAATTGAGGTTAATTTATTATAATAAAATCTTCCATATTGTATTTAATGAGTTATTTTTGAATAAGGATGTGTTATTTTAATACCATTCATGGTTTGTGGTTAAATTGTTGACATTTCATATACTAGTTTTATTACGAATGTCTAGATTACGTTTCAATATTTTCATATGAAGAATGCATTGGACTTATTAAGTGATGGGTGGAGCCTGCTATAGCTCCTCGATGCATTGGTAGGTCTCATGAGACAATTATACATGGAATTTTCTGAGACCTTAATCATTTATAGATGTATTGGCCGAGGCCTTGACAAAATGTTTCAGAATGTCCGGCATTATGAATTCCATCATTATGAGATTAGCTATTGATATTTCATGTGGTTATTTGACTAGTAGAATACCCATGAATATGTTTTGTTATGGAATTATTTACTGAGCTCATATTCCTACCATAAAGTGTTCATGTTTATTATTTGTAAAGGCATGTGTTTTCAATTATTCACCATGCCTAATATTTATATTATCTTCCGTTGTATTTCTTACTCTTACTGAGCATATGATCCCACCCATTTCTTATGTTTTATTTTCCCAGTATTCCAAGAATTGTATTATGATTGATATGCAGTTTTAAGCTAGGGGATTAATGGATTTCTCAAAGGATAATTTATGTCGTGTTTTATTTTCTATTGAGTAATGCAACGTTCATGTATGTAATCTATTTTCCAAGACTGCTAAACTGATCAGTATTTCGGGACTTGGTTCCTTGTAATGATGCTAATATATTAAAATAATTCACCAGCTCCGGGCTTTTGGGGTTGGGGAATTACAGTTGGTATCAGAGGAAGTTTAGTACAAGCCTTAGAAGAAAGATTTAGAAAAACTCTGATTAGAGAACATTAACCTAAGATAAACTTTAAGGATTATTATAGAAGAACATCCAATTTTTTGGTAATATAAAAATTTTGTGGGTTTTCCAAGAAATAAATCCCTGTCTGGATACGAGCAGGTAGAGGCGGCTCTGGCACATATGTAACTAGGAGTAAAAACTTTGACAAGGAGTTTCGGGCTTGACTCGGGGTATCTTGGTACACGACAATGGGCCTTGCTGCACTCTTGGTTACGAGACTCCTAGGGGATATTCTTAGGATAATTCACATTTTCTTTACAAACTGATTTGAAGGATTTTAATATAATATGAGAATAAATAACCTTAGTTAATCTTAAGGTGTTTTAGATTGAAAATAAGATGTTATGATATTCTCTAAATGATTTTATGACTCACACTATGCTTTCTTATGTTAGTCAATGGATAGATTCTAAGGAAGTCATAGTAACATTGAACATGATGTACAAGGTAGGCACAGTGGTGGAAATGAGCAACGAAATGGAATATTGACAGGTTTAAAAGATATTGTGTTCATGACGAATCAGTTTTCCCAAAATATGATCAACAACATATATATTAACCAACTCCCGGACTCAACAAAGAAGAGAAAGGCGGTGAATGATAAGAGCTCCAGCAGTGGAGACCATGGAGAGAAGAAAAATCAATTTCCATCATGCCAAAAATGTGGAAGGAGACACCCAGGAAAGTGTCTCAATGGAACAAAGAAATGCTTTATGTGTGGGGAAGAAGAACATAAAGTAAAGAATTGCTGAAGAAAAATAAAGAGTACTATGGAAGAAAATAAAAATGATCCTAATAATCCAATTATGGTCATTTGCTATAAACATAAGGGACCTTGGCATTACCCGAGTCAATGAACTATTCTATAGGATAACCTCTAAGTCAAGGAAGAACCTATTTGGAAATAAATGGATGGAGAAATGTTTAAAAGTATGGGATTACTTTGGAAGACTATTCTATTGTATGTGTAACCATGTAGTTTGTTATGTGAAAATACTATTCTAGGAAGAATTATCTTTTCTTTGGTGAAAATAGTTCTAAATAACTATTTGGGTTTATATGATCCTTGAATTTAAGGAAATTACAGGTTATTAATTTTTAGGATGAAAATGCGAGGTATGAGATAACATTTATGGTTAAAATATGTTATGGTTATTTTTTAGGAATTTATCTCATTTTTTGAATATTATAAAAATAGTTTTTGAGAAAGGACAACACGCAAACCGTGTGACAACCCGTCGTGTCGGACAAAGATACGGTAATCGAACCAAAGTAAGACTGGGATTTATCTCCTACCATTGGACTACATGAAGTCCCTGGTTAGTATGACTAATTATTTTTAGTTAAATGGTTTTATAGATCAAGAATATGTTGATTTTGGGAACTTATCATTTATCCTTAATACAGGAAAATGATTTGGTGATTAAGTGATAAATGTTATTTTGGAAGATGTTTGCTCTTTTGGTAACAATACATGCCTAAGGAAAATAGAATACTTTTGGATTTAATTTGAGGAGTAATGGTGGACTTTTATCTATGTTTTATTTGTGTATTTATAGAGATTTTGGTTATTTATGTAAATGATTAACCTATCATAGAGAATATGTGATTAGGTTAATTACTTTTAAGTATGCGACTTTAAGAGTAGTTGATGTTATTTAGAGATACAATTTAACGTGGAAGACTATGTAATCAAATTATTCTATGTTCTGGGTTTCAATATTAGTTTGGATTATATTGAAGGATTTTAAGGACAATTGTTTATTGAATGGTTTTTATTGAACTTTGGGTATTATTGGATTAATTTTAGAAATTAAGATAAGTATTTCTTTCTCTAACATATTATCCTTTTTGGGGATCATATGATCTTGTACTAACCATTTTTATTTCTTTTAATCTCCAAATACAAGGTAAATACATATAGTTTATACTTTTTGAATTATGTGATTCTCTATAAGTTGATTCTAACACTTCAGGTGTGACCAAGTCATCATGAATACTCATCGTTTGAAAAAAAATATGAGTTAGTGGTAGAAACTTATTAAAGGATGAAACTCTACTTAAAAAGTAAGTAAATAGATTTATGTTCTTAGTCGATCTCATAAATAAATTCCTCAAATTTATGAAATGGAACTTAAAAAAAATGTTATCCATTTACTTTTCATACTAAGAAACTAATGACCATTTATCCCATCACAAGTTTTTGGTTTTCTTGTTGTTAGATTTCTCCTGATCATGTTTTCTATCACCCTCCACCAGAAATTGACACTTATTTTATCTTCCATATCCATGTTTTCTTACATGGAATCATAGTATGAGTTATCTCAGGTGACCTTTGTACTTCTCTTTCTTTCTTTTAAAGAGATAGTTTTATTGACTCTTTTTCCAATATGGGACTTTCAATGAAGTTCCCAAGCCTAATTTTAAAATTTCAAGGATGAAATTTCCAAAATGGGGGAATAATGTAACACCCCATGATTTCATAGTAAGTTATTTTCTTTAAATTAATTAAATAGTTTGTGCTACACGCAACACCGAGTTCAAGCGCACCACGACATACCAAACTAGCCGTTATGAATATTAATACTCAACTTTTGAAATTTTATAAATTTTATCTTTCAAAATGGACTTCAATTTTGGATTCATAATATCGAAATTAGCTTAGGGTGATTTTTTTGGTATTTTTCTGAAAACTTTCAATTTTTGATGAATAGTGAAAACACATCGTTATTGGTTAAAACCGACTTTTTATTTAAATAATTAGTTATTTTAATTAAATTTATATTTGGTAAAAAATGGATACATAATACCTATATAAGTTCAATGTAATTCATCGGAGTCATTTTATAATAAGTTTAGATATATAAAATTTTATTGAACTTTTTACCGTCTTTTACCCACCTCCTAGGAGCATTTGAAAATTTGCATAAAACTTAATTTTACCACTTCTATGAGTTGAATTTCAAAAATCCAAGAGACATGGTTGATGTCATTAAGTAAAATGTGGTTCAATAAGATGAAAATAATTTTTGGTGAATAGTAACCTTTTAATTTTATTTACCATGATTAAAAGTAAATAGGGTAAGTAAAGGTAAAAAAGATATTATTATTACCCTAAAACATGTCCTAATTCTATTGTATAAGTGTAATTCGACCAAAAAAAACCTTAGGAATAAAATAAGATCCTTTAGGTCCACTTGGATTAGATTAGGACATTTATTATTATTTTATTTAAAGAAGAGTTAAAAGGGTTAAAATCAAATTTTAATAACTAAACCATTTTTAATATAGAGTTATACATAAGATAAATTCGATTATAAATATTAATTATAAATCTAGAAAAATATCATACATAATGGTATTTTATTTATAATTTTTATACGTTAAATAATTTAATTTATTTATGACAGAATGATGATGCAATAATTACCTTATTAATGAAAGATTAAAATAATTGGTATTTTAAATATCCAAATAAATCTAATTTGATACTTTTAATGAATTACACTAATTTTATAGGTTAATATGACATGTTAGGGTTGATTAAATTATTTTTTTGAAGTAATAATTCTGTTTTGAATTAAAAAAAACAAAATACCAAATAGTGTCAAAGTTGACATAAAAGAGTTTTTAAGACAAATATTATATTATTAATTGATATTATATTCTTAAAAATATAAGGTTTGGATAAAGGTATTAAATAATATTATATATATCATTAGTGAACCACTTGAGGTTCTCTTGTAAGTTTATAGTATGTTTATTAACCATATAATATAAAAATTCAAAGAGACATGGTAAATGTCAAACTATTTAACTAAGAGTTAAATCTAAAATATAAGGTTAATATAGTGACCCAAACCTATCTAAAACCTATTGGTTGAGTGGTTTTCGACCCATCCCCAAATTATCCTCTAAATAAATCATTTTGGAGCCATTATAAACCGAAAATGATTTTATTATAAAATAATATTTCAATCTTTTCCTAAGGTGCCCCTCACCCCTCTTATAAAAGGGAAGTTACCATTCTCTCAAATTCACACCTTCAAAATAATTTTTCTTGGCCAAAACCTAACCAAATATCCTCTAAAATTTCCTTCCTTCATTCTAGAGTCCTTACTTTAGTCATAAATCCAACCTAAGGATCCCTTTTGATCAAATCAAAAGGAAGAACCCGAAGAAGAGGTAAATATTTCATCACCTCTTTCAAGTTCTTTTCTTCTTCCACTTCCTATTTATTTGTTGTTTCCATTATAAAATAATAAATCCATTATCTTATATATACTGTGATATTATTATAAAAATGGTACAAACATATTCATTATTTTATCCATCCTATAAATGACAAAGTCACCATACGTGCGAACGCACAGATTACCCTCTCCACATCGTGGTGTAGTTTGTTATTCAAACACTTCATCATTTGGATGAGTATAACAATGAGAATAAATGATGTAAATAATAAATATAACATGATAATTATTCTTTAAATATGATATACCATCCAATTATATATGATTTTAATATCAAAAGAATTATATTGTCACTCGTGCGTACGTACGGATTACCGTCTCCATGAACGCGATGAGATTCATTCCCCATCATATCCATTCAAGAATAATTTTAATTTTATGATTAAAAATAATTTTTAAGAACTTAATATAATCCTGTATATGAATCAAACCCATACCATCCATAAAAAACATGGCTTATGTATCAAAACATATAAAGGAAAACGAATCAGTTAACACCTGAAACGACGATAATACTAAAATGTTATTAACAAAGCAATATTAGAAGATCATATATGATATAATATTCATGTATATGATTCTAATAGGATTTAATAACAATGATTTAACTATCATACAGGAGGTTAACTTACCCTCGACCAAGGAAAAGTACAAAGTAAGGGGTTTCTTATCTCACTTTTAATTTTGTGAGATTTCCATTGTTTGCCTCTTATTTATTGCATGTGGTGTATTTTGTACTTCCATTTGATATATATTATAATTATTATCCTTATATTCATGGTATTATGTGATTAATTTGGTGTTTATTAAATTTTGGTCATACGACTCGACTGATTACAACATGGTAAGGAGTTTTCATATCAATTATTTTTCCTGTGAGATTCATGCTATATTGCCACTATTTATTTTTTGTGTGGTGTATGTACTTCCCAGTAAGTACCCAATTTTTTCTATAAAAGACTTTGGAATATTCTTGATATTATTCTAGAGAAGCGCCTTCAGACGACATGTGATTCCTAGCCTCGGTGTGGTCGGAATTAAATTTTCAGTGTGTTCGCACTGGGAACGCCAAATAAATGGGATAAATCCTAAATGTTAATCCAGATCATAAATCTGAGTGTACTTATGAGTCCGAAATGTGGTTTTTACCCTAGGAACGACATAAAACATGTCGGCGCGGGACGTTGGGACCCCTCGCCCGTTAACAGAACATTAAATGGATAAACTCAAGTATCTATTGAACGGTGGCTCGGATTGGAAAACTGAAAGCACCGTTGAGTCCAGAACATTCCGTTTACCCTAGGAGGGGTGTATCTATCATGGGCGCGGGCCTTCTTTGAAAAATAACACCAAGGGAATTTTCGTAATTTGGCGGCCTCGGGCGTTCAGTTTTATAACTTTTGAACGGGGCTTCGGCTTAAAATTTCAAGACCGCCATTGTGCTCGGGAGGTGGTGTTTACCCTAGGGGAAGCTTAATCTTGACCACGCAGGAGGTTTCAGATGCGGGTCATTATGGGGGTTTAAATTAATTAAATATTTTAATTAGTTTTTTATATAACCCATCTCTCCCCCCTTCTCCTCCTCCCCTCCCTTTGTATCCCCTGGTGAACCCCCCCCCCCTCAACCTCAACCTCCTTTCCTCCTCCTCCTCCCTCCCGATCAAGGTGGAAGCGACAACAGCGGGGTGCATATCGACGACGAAGTTCCGGGCAACGCCCAACAAGGTAGGATCGTGCGTTTCATTTAATTTTTTTATGCACCTACTTTGATCTTGATTAATAATTTCTAATTTCTATTTTATTTTCGAGTAAAGGACATGAATGCGTAGTATAATTTCTGAGCTTTTCGACGCATCTTTCGGATTTAAAATCCAAGCCTTGAGTCGTCCGCAGTCGTCCGTCGAAGTTTGTGGGTTTTGGAGGCCGTATGGCAAGGGTACGACGGTCTAAGGCGGTAGCGGTGCGGGCTAAGGCAGGGAGGCACGGGCGTTCGGCAGTAGGCTGACATGGTGGCTCAGCGAGCGGGCGGCTCAACTTGATCGGGACGGCGAACGGGTGAGTCGAGGGCATCGGCGCGAGGCGGAGTAGGAAGCTGTGGGTGACGGTGCAGGTGACCAGTGGAGCGGGAGCCGGTCAAGAAGGGCAGCACGGTGGCACTGATTGTGGTGAGGTGCGCTGGCCAGTCGCGCTCGGTGAAGGAGCCCGAGGCCGCCTCGGGCGTGTGGAGGAAGCAGGACCCGCAGGTCCTGCTAGCGTGCAGAGGAAGACCGGCCGCTTGGCCGGTCTGCTGGGAGACAAGGAACCGCATTCGGCAGGTCCTGCTGGCAGCGTGTGGAAGAAGACCGGCCAGTTGGCCGGTCTAGTTTGTTTAAAAAAAATAAATAATAAGTTTATAATAATAATAATAATAATATTATTATTATGAAAATGATTTATATTGATAAATCATCTGTATGGCGTCCGTTTTGGGCACCGTTTGCGGCAACACATCCATTAAATCAAGAACAACATTTTGAGATGGTTTCAGGGGTTTTTAACTCCCGAAATGAGGGGTCTTGGAGGCGCGACACGCCTTTAAGTGAATTGGCATTTTTTCGGGGGTTTTGTTTTGGGCGTTGCGGACCCATCCGTTGTCCGTTTTGAGTACCGTCAGTGGCGTTGGGACCCTGGTTCCGAGACAAAGTTTACCAATGTGGTTTCGGGTGTTGAAGCCGGAGTTGAGGCATGGGCCCCACGACCCGTCTTTCGAGCTGTGTGCAGCGCTTTACATCTTTTACATCGGGCGTCCGTTTGGGGCGTGCAGGTAGTTGATTCTGGGTTTTTTTCCGAGGGCATTGCAATGGCGCAATCCGACCGCTTTAATTACGCATGGTGGTGCGGGCCCCATGAGGGCCGTTTTGAGAGTTGGCGGTGAATTCCAGCTTTATCACCGGGTGTCCATTTTGGACAAGTGAATAGTCCATCTTGTGTAATTTTCTGAGAGGATCGAAACGATGTGATCAGTTGGCAGTGCTTCGGGACCGGGATGTAGGTCCCACGTAGCACCGCTCTTGTGCGGTATGTCGAAACACATCCTTTTCTCTGGATATCCGTTCCACTCAAGTGAGCAGTCCTTTTGACGTGTTTTCCTGAGGGGAATGCAATGGTGCGATGCGCCCGACTGTTTTCGGGGCCGAGGCTGGGGATCACCGGACGCCGTTTGGGCGTAAAGCTGTGTTGGCGACTTTTCTGTCAGATATCCATTGGAGGCGAGTAAGTAGTAGATCTCACATGTTTTTCCATGAGGATTACAACAGTGTAATCTGTTCAGGCGAGTGGAGCCTCTTACGTGATCTTATTAAATGTGGAAATATGAAAGGTGCTACGATGGCAGTTCTTCTACTGTGTTTTTAGCGGACCCTTATCATGTGATCTCATGCACTCCCGTGTGAGTGAAGTAATGCTTGAAGAGATGTAGTTGGCCGTGCCTAGGCCGAGGAGGTGGAAAGTTGTAGTTGTTACGTTTACGCCTTTGCGTTGACGTTGGGTGCTGTGTGCACATTAGCCTTTGGGTTGGAGAGGTGGCATACTCTGGGAGTATGCGAGAACTCTTGAAGGTACATGTGGATGTTTGTACCTAAGAATGTTTGTGCGCTTGGTTGGAGTTGACTTGGGGCCACCTGTCATGTGGTCCCCATGTGCGTGCTGTGTTCTGATTTGCGTACCCTTGACCTCTCACGACGTAGAGGGTCCCTCTGTTCTCGATTGTTGACCAGCAGGGTTGAGTTTTCCCCTAGTTTTGTTCTCATTTGTTAACCAGTAGGGTTGAGTTTTCCCCTGGTTTTGTTCTCGTTTGTTGACCAGCAGGGCTAAGTTTTCCCCTAGTTCTGTTCTTGTTTGTTGACCAGTAGGGTTGAGTTCCCCTGGTTCTGTTTTCATTTATGGATCAGTAGGGTTGAGTTTTCCCCTGGTTTTGTTCTTGTTTATTTGACCAGCAGGGTTGAGTGGGTTTCCCCTTGGTCCTGTTCACGTTGGTTTCGACTAGCAGGGTTGAGTGGTTTTCCTCGAGTCCTGTTCTCGAGAGTTTGGTCGGCAGAGTTTCGTCGTGTTCCCTGGTAGAGTTTCTGTGGATTCGGTGTGACCAACAAATTATGTGGGCACCGATCCTCTACCCAGGAGGTTGTTTCTATCAGGGCTGGCCAGTTGTATCATCCAGTGGGGATGGCCAGTGAGGTACCATCCAGCAGGGATGGCCAGTGGGTTACCATCCAGCAGGGATGGCCAGTACAACAGTGTTCACCGAGCAGTACCATCTAGCATGGATGGCCAGAACAGTTCCAGGTTTACCTCTAGCTGGGCTGGGAAGTGGTCCCTAATGCCGGGTTTACCTCCAGCCAGGCTGGGAAGTGGTCCCCGATGATGGTTTCGAGCCTCCCTACAGTGGAGTACCCCTTTATGGGACTGGGCATTGGGACTCGTCAACAACTTTAGCCTGGTCTCCCTCCAGTGGATTACCCTTTTACGAAACTGGGCAGTGTGGCACCCGTCGACTCTTGTCGGGTCTCCCTACAGTGGGAACCCGTCGACTTCCAGGGATTACACTCCAGCAGGGCTGGGTAGGGGGTCATTTGTCGACTTTGAGGAGACCTCTCGACAGCGGGGCAGTGATGAGGTGTGGTTTGACGTTCCCCCAGAACTCTCAAGTATGAGGGGCACTTTCCCCACCGAGACGCGTCCTTGTGACGCGACCTAAAACTGTGCAGGCGAGTTAGTGCCGCCCAAAGTAGATAGTGTCAAGGTGCGGTGATTTGAGCCCCTTGACTTGCAGTTTGGGGTAGACGTGCGGGATGCTAGGCATCGATGTTGTTTAATTCTGGGACTGTTGGATACTCACTTTCTTGGGTTGAGATACTGTATGAAGATCCCCTTACAATCTTGTTCAGGCTTCTAGACAGAGCATATATATATGTATATACCTTATTCCAGTACCCACTTCTTGGGCTTGGTTACTCTCCCTCCAGAAGAGGCAAAGATGTGCGTGGTATGCCACTTGATTTCCGTGTCTAGATTTTCGTGGTTGGACGATTATACTCTCTTGCTATAGGTAGCAAAGACTCGATGAGAAGTTCATCTTCTCACCATTTCCATCTCCTTGTGGCCGGATGAGTCTACCTCCTTTCTCTTGTTGGGTTGAGCTGGACTCTCTACTGTTACTCTACTACAATCCTTGTTGTAATCTTTACTGCACTCTTGGTTGTATTCCTTTACTTTTACCTTTTCGATCTACTGCTCACCCTTAGGTACCTCCTTTGTTGCTCCCTCGATATTTCTGGGTATCCTACTGACTATTTTTATACTCACCCTTACTTGGGATTTGCCCGTGCTTGGTGTGCCCTTGTAGAGGATGGACAGGTTGGTCGTGACCTCAGCGGATCTTAGGAGTTTGGGAACTTGGACCACGTGTGGTGGTCGTAGTCAGGTTCCAGGTGTGGGACTCTCCTGGGTGTTTTCTTTTGTTTACCTGTTGCCGGGTTGTGGCACTTTTCTTGTTAGGCACGTGTTTTGCCCCTTTTATTTTGAGTTTACCTTCAACACTTTCTTTGTACTGTTTAGAGGTCGATGTACTTTGTGGTTTATTTATAGCAGTTGGTACTTTACTTTCCTTTTACTCTGCACTTTTTCATTGAGTGTGCTGCGTGTGTGTGTACAGATACTTAGGCAAATGCCTCCTCGAGTTGTTTAGCCTTCGGCGCTAGTCGCCAGCCCTTGGCCTATGGAGGCGGGCTTGGGGTAGTTGCGGCTCGAGCCCGGGTAGGGTCGGGTCGTGACAAAGTGGTATCAGAGGTGGTTCCTTCCTTGGGATGTTGTGCAGACATCCCTAAAAAGGAATTGGTTGGGATTTAGGGCAACATTGTTAACATGTCTCGAGAGCGGCTCTCAGGCCAGAGAGTCCAGTGATGATGCGACGACCGACGTATCCATTCACTAGGACCCTGATAACCTGCTTGTCAACTCGGCATGCCGAGACACTCGTTTCAGGGAAAATTGGTTGTGTATCACATAGGATTGAGTCTTTGACTGTCCTTATTGAGTTAGCTCCCCATTGTTGATACATTTATATACATATATGATAATATGATCACGACACTCCTTGATAATATTCAGGATGTCTCTGCAAGGACAGCCAGCCATGATATCAGCTTTGGTTCGTGACGACGACCCTATGAGCTACGAGGCCTCAGTCCAGGACCCATCATGCGAGTCCCTTTCTCCGGGTGGGCCGGTAGTAGCACCCCCACTTGGTGAGTAGCAGACAACTTCAATAGAGCAGACTGAGCTTGAGCGTAGGTTGAGCACGCTCCGTGAGTTCCTGCAGCAGAGACTGCTAAGGTTTGATGGTGAGCCAGACCCTCAGGCAGCAGAGGTTTGTCTAGAGATAGTGGTTCGCCTTTTCAGGCTTGCGCAGACACTGGCAGATCTTATGGTGGCTTTGGCCGCCAACCTTTTTCACGGAGCAGCTTGGCGTTGGTGGAGTATAGTGACTCAGTTTCTTGACAAGTCGTCACTTTTGTGGGGTGACTTTCAGTTGTTGTTTCATGAGAAGTTTTTCCCCTCCTTCTTACGCTCTGTTCGGATTCAGAAGCTCCTGCAGTTTCAGCAGGGAGGGATGACGGTGGCCGATTACGCGGCTAGTTTCACAGACCGTGCACGCTTTTACCCGGACTTGGTCCACGATGACAACTTACAAGCGCAAAAGTTCGAGCAGGGTCTCCGTAGAGAGATTCATGCTATTATTGTACCCTTGTGCATTTCCACATATGCCGGGGTGCTAGAGCAGGTGCTGGTGACAGAGAGATTCCTGTCATGTTCTATAGTTGGTGGTGGCAGCAGGCACGATGGAGCCGAGACGTCTGTTGCAGCTAGCGGGCGTCAGCAAGAAGAACCTCGACGCAGGTGGCTTTCTGAAAACCAGACTCATGGGTGTGGTCGTACACCACAGTGGCTCCGGAGGGCACCAGTGCAGCCCAGAGAGTGCCGGTGCTATGCTTGCGGTGGGTGAGGTCACCTGGTGCGGGACTGCCCGACCAGGCATGCTGAGAATATCAGGCAGGCAGCAGGTGCACTACCGCGGTAGAGGCAGTGCTATGATCGGAGTGGTACCCAGAGAGGTGGTTCTAGCAGAGGAGCGGGAGGAGCTGGTAGTGGGTGACGACTTTACGAGGTCTTCCCATCACCAATAGGCGGTCCACGTCAGGCTCCGGGAGCTGACAGTTGGGACCACAGATAGCCACGATCTTTGGATGTCTACGATCCTGCAGAGCATGAGGTGATAAGAGGTACGCTCTACAGCTCTTCTACTTTTTGCAGTAGAATTGTTAGACTCTGCGTGTGAAATGCTTTTTCTCCCTATTACTTGTTTGAGTTGTTATTGGGGTGATGCAGGGCATCAGTGTAACCCTGTGTTGGTAAGGTAAAAGGCGTGAGACCTTTTTATTTAGTCGATGGTGTCGACTCCTTCACTTTCCAAGCGTGTAAGGGAGTCTTGGTTGCAGGACATCGACTATGAAACCTTGTGTGATCAGATATCCTTGGATGTTTCAACATATGGATATTCTGAAGGAGGGAATCACTGAGATTTTTCCCAGGTCCAAACAGTGATTCCAGTCGTGGCGTGTGACGTAGAGGTTTGATCGGGGAGGTGAGCTACCTCCGAGAGCTTTCGGGCCATTCGAGACCGTGCGAAGGGATGGTGAGGTTCCCTACCGCCTTGCCCTAACCCCAAAGTCTAGAGTGGGTGCACAACGTCTCCCACGTGACTTACCCGAGAAGATGCATGCATACTTCTATGCACATCATCGGCAAGGGCAGACCTCACGTGAACAGATCAAACCCTTTTGTCTATGAGCGGTGACGCGGGACTGTGCAAGAGTTTTTCTGGGTACGGGAGAGCCAGGTGTGGGCTTAGTACCCTGAGTTGTTCCCTAGTTTTGGTTTTCTAGGACGAAAATCTTGAAGGAGGGAATGATTTAAGAACCCTGTTTTTGCTATAAAAGACTTTGGAATATTCTTGATGTTAATCCAGAGCAGCGCCTTCAGACGGCGTGCGATTCCGAGCCCCGGTGTGGCCGTAATTAAATTTTCAGTGTGTTCACACTGGGAACACAAAATAAATGGGATAAAATCCAAACGGTAATCCAGATCAGAAATCTGAGTGTACAGATGAGTCTGAAATGGGGTGTTTACCCTAGGAACGACATGAAACATGTCTGTGCGGGACGTTGGGACCCCTCGCCCGTTAATAGAACATTAAACAGATAAATAAAAAATTAATTTATTCGTTTAATGGCTAAACTCAAGTATCTCTTAAATGGTGGCTTGGATTGGAAAAATGAGGGCACCATTGAGTCTGAAACGTGCTGTTTACCCTAGGAGGGGTCTAGCTTTCGCGGGTGTGGGCCGTCTGTGTAAAATGCCGCCAGGGGCGTTTTTGTAATTTGGCAGCCTCGAGCGTTTAGTTTTATAACTTTTGAACGGGGCCTCAGCTTAAAATTTCGAGACCGCCGTTGTTCTTGGGAGGTGGTGTTTACCCTAGGGGAATCTTAATCTTGACTGCGCTGGAGGTTTCAGATGCGGGTCATTATGGGGGTTTAAATTAATTAAATCTTTTAATTAATTTTTTATATAACCCATCTCTTCCCCCCTTCTCCTCCTCCCCTCCCTTTAAATCCCCTAGAGAAACCCCCCTCACCCTCAAACTCCTCTCCTCCTCCTCCCTCCCGATCAAGGTGGGAGCGGCAAAGGTGGGGTGCGGATCGACGACGAAGCTCCGGGTAACGCCCAACACCGTAGGATCGTGCATTTCATTTTATTTTTTTTCTGCACCTACTTTGAGCTTGATTAATCACATCAAATTGCTGTTTGATTTTAGAGCAAAGCACATGAATGTGTAGTAAAATTTCTGAGGTTTCCGACGCATCTTTCGAATTTAAAATCCGAGCCTTGAGTCGTCCGCAGTCGTCCGCTGAAGTTTGCGGGTTTTGGAGGTCGTATGGTGTTTTTCCGGCGAGGGTCCAGCGGTCTAAGGCGGCGGCGGCGCAGGCTAAGGAAGGGCGGCGCGGGCGTTCGGCAGCAGGCCGACATGGTGGCTTGGCGAGCGGGTGGCTCGGCTTGATTGGGATGGCGACCGGGTGAGTCGAGGGCGTCAGCGCGAGGCGGAGCAGGCGGCTGCGGGCGACGGTGCATGCGACCGGTGGAGCGGGAGCCGGTCGAGGAGGGCAGCATGGCGGCGCTGGCCACGACGAGGTGCGCCAGCCAGTCGTGCTTGGTGGAGGAGTCCAAGGCCGCCTCGGGTGTGCGGAGGAAGCAGGACCCACGGGTCCTGCTGGCGTGCGGAGGAAGACCGGCCGCTTGGTCGGTCTGCTGGGAGACAAGGACCCCCGTTCGGCGGGTCCTGTTGGCGGTGTGTGGAAGAAGACCGGCCAGTTGGCTGGTCTAGTTTGTTTTAAAAAATAAAAAATAAAAAATAAGTTTATAATAATAATAATAATAATAATAATATTATTATTATTATGAAAATGATTTATATTGATAAATCATCTGCAGGGCGTCCGTTTTGGGCACCGTCTACGGCGACGCATCCCTTCAATTGAGACGAACCTTTTGAGATGGTTTTGGGGGTTTTTAACTCCCAAAACGAGGGGTCTCAGAGGCGTGACACACCTTTAAGTGAATTGGCATTTTTTCCGGGGGTTTTGTTTTGGGCGGCGCAGACCCATCTGATGTCCGTTTTGAGCGCCGTCTGCGGCATTGGGACCCTGGTTCCGAGGCGACGTTTACCAGTGTGGTTTTGGGCGTTGAAGCCGGAGTTGAGGCATGGGCCCCACGACCCATCTTTCGAGCTGCGTGCAGTGCTTTAGAACTTTTTTATCAGATGCCCGTTTGGGGTGTGCGAGTAGTCAATTCTGGGTGTTTTTCCAAGGGCATTGCAATGGCTTAATACGCCCTCTTTAATTCCGCATGGTTGTGCGGGCCCCACGAGGTCCGTTTTGGGAGTTGGCAGTGATTTCCAGCTTTATCACCGGGTGTCCATTTTGGACAAGTGAATAGTCCATCTTGTGTAATTTTCTGAGAGGATCACAATGGTGCTATCTGTTGGCAGTGTTTCGGGACCGGGATGCGGGTCCCACGTAGCACCGCTCGTGTGCAGTATGTCGGAACACATCTTTTTCTCCAGATATCCATTCCACTCAAGTGAGTAGTCCTTTTGACGTGTTTTCCCGAGAGGATCACAATGGTGCGATGCGCCCGACTGTTTTCGGGGCTGAGGCTCGGGATCACGGGACGTTGTTCGGGCGTAAAGCGGTGTTGGAGACTTTTCAATTGGATATCCGTTGGAGGTGAGTAAGTAGTCGATCTCGCATGTTTTTCCGTGAGGATTAGAACAGTGTAATCTGTTCAGGGGAGCATAGCCTCTTACATGATCTTATTAAAAGTGGAAATATGAAAGGTGCTCCGATGGAAGTTCTTCTAGTGTGTTTGTAGTGGACCCTTGGCATGTGATCGCATGCACTCTCGTGTGAGTGAAGTAATGCTTGAAGAGATGTAGTTGGCCGTGCTTGGGCCAATGAGGTGGCAAGTTCGAGTTGTTACATTTATGCCTTTGCGTTGACGTTGGGTTCCGTGTGCACATTAGCCTTTGGGCTGGAGATGGGGCATACTCTAGGAGTATGCGAGAACGCTTGGAGGTACATGTGGATGTTTGTACATGAAAATGTTTGTGCGCTTAGTTGGAGTTGACTTGGGGCCACCCGTCATGTGGGCCCCTTGTGTGTTCTGTGTTCTACTTTGTGTACCCTTGACCTCTCGTGACGTAGAGGGTCCCTCTGTTCTCGATTGTTGACCAGCAGGGTTGAGTTTTCCCCTGGTTTTGTTCTCTTTTATTGACCAGCAGGGTTGAGTTTTCCCCTGGCTTTGTTCTCGTTTGTTGACCATCAGGGCTGAGTTTTCCCCTGGTTCTGTTCTCATTTGTTGACCAGCAGGGCTGAGTTTTCCCCTAGCTCTGTTCTCATTTGTTGACCAGCAGGATTGAGTTCCCCTGGTTCTATTTTTGTCTGTGGATTAGCAAGGTTGAGTTTTCCCCTGGTTTTGTTCTCGTTTGTTTGACCAGCAGGGTTGAGTGGGTTTCCCCCTAGTCCTGTTCACGATGGTTTCAACCAGTTGGGCTGAGTGGTTTTCCCATGGTCTTGTTCTTGATGGTTTGGCTGGCAGAGTTGCTTCGTGTTCCCTGGTAGAGTTCCTGTGGATTCGGTGTGACCCACAAATTACGCGGGCACCGATCCTCTACCCAGGAGGTTGTTTCCAGCAGGGATGTCTAGTTGTACCATCCAGTGGGGATGACCAGTGAGGTACCATCCAGTAGGGATGGCCAGTGGGTTACTATCCAGTAGGGATGACCAGTACAACAGTGTTCACCAAGCAGTACCATCCAGCAGGGATGGCCAGAGCAGTTCTGGGTTTACCTCCAGCGGGGCTAGGAAGTGGTCCCCGATGCTGGGTTTACCTCCAGATGGGCTGGGAAGTGGTCCCCAATGCCGGGTTTACCTCCAACTGGACTGGGAAGTGGTCCCCGATGACGGTTTCAAGCCTCCCTTCAGTAGAGTACCCTTTTACGGGACTGGGCATTGGGAATCATCGACAAATTTAGCCGGGTCTTCTTCTAGTGGATTACCCTTTTAAGAGATTGGGAAGTGTGGCACCCATCGACTCTTACCGAGTCTCCCTACAGTGGGAACCCGTCGACTTCCAGGGATTACCCTCTAGTGGGGCTGGGCAGGGGGTCGTCTGTTGACTTTGAGGAGACCTCTCGACTGCGGGGTAGTGACGAGGTGTGGTTTGACGTTCCCCCAGAACTCTCAAGTACGAGGGTCGATTTCCCCACCGAGACACGTCCTTGTGATGCGACCTAAAACCATGCAGGTGAGTCAGTGCCACCCAAAGTTGATAGTGTCAAGGTGCGGTGATTTGAGCCCCTTGACTTGCAGTTCGAGGCAGACGTGCGGGATGCTGGGCATCAATGATGTTTACTTATGGGACTATTGGCTACTCACTTTCTTGGGCTGAGCTACAGGATGGAGATCCCCTTACGATTGTGTTCAGGCTTCAAGACAGAGTATATATATATATGTATATACTTTGTTCCAGTACCCACTACTTGGGCTTGGTTACTCTCCCTCCAGGAGAGGCGAAGATGTGCGAGGTATACCACATGCTTTCTATGTCTATCTTCTCGTGGTTGGACGAGTCTACTCTCCTGCTATAGGTAGAGAAGAATCAACAAGAAGTTCATCTTCTCACTGTTTCTAGATCCTTGTGGCTGGATGAGTCTACCTCCTTTCTCTTGTTGGGTTGAGCTGGACTCTCTACTGTTACTCCACTGCACTCCTTGCTGTACTCTTTACTTCACTCTCAGTTGTACTCCTTTAATTTTCACTGTTCGATCTACTGCTCACCCTTCAGTACCTCCTTTTTTTATCCCTTGAGCTTTCGGGGTATCCTACTGAGTATTTTTATACTCACCCCTGCTTGGGATTTTCCCGCGCTTGGTCCCCTTGCAGATGACAAATAGGTTGGTTGTGACTTCAGCAGACCTTAGGAGTTCGGGAGCTTGGACTGCGTGTGGTGGTCGTCGTCAGGTTACAGGTGTGGGGATCTCCCGGGTGTTTGATTTTGTTTACCTGTTGCCGAGTTTTGGCATTTTTCTGGTTGGGCGCATGTTTTTCCCCTTTTCTTTTCAGTTTACCTTCAGCACTTGCTTTGTATTGTTTAGGGGTCGATGCACTTTGTCGTTTATTTATAGCAGTTGGTACTTTACTTTCCCTTTTACTCTGCACTTTTTCATTGAGTGTGCTGCGTGTGTGTGTACAGGTACTTAGGCAAAGGCCTCCCCGAGTTGTTTAGCCTTCGACACTGGTCGCCAACCCCTGGCCTATGGAGGTGGGCTTGGGGTAGTTACGGCTCGAGCCCGGGTAGGGTCGGGTCGTGACATTCCCCATGATTGTATTCTTTGTATAATATACTTTAATTTATGGGTATTTACATATTCATTTTATGATCCTTTTTTCATGGGGTGTATGTTTCGTAAGTTACCAAATCAGTAAGGGGATTTCAAATTTCAATTTACACTCATTCAATTTTACGCAAACTTCATTGATTACTTTACTCCAAGATTATGTGTAAAATCACTATTTATTTACTTATGTAGCAATTTAAACTCCCATTTGTGTGTATATACATTCTATACACATTATCACTCCATTGAAAAATTCTCAATTCATTGATATGAACTTGATAAGTGTAATTTTAACTCAATTTCTATTCATTGAGTTAAACATCCAAGTCATTGGTGTTGTTGTTACAAGAATATGTTTGAATGTATTATGATTGTTTTACACTGAATATCCAATCATATTTAGTGTATTTATATTTGTCACACATAATTATGTAATTTATTTATCCTTAACCTAAGGATACAGTCTTTATAAGGGACTTTATCTCAATTTACATTCTATTGAGACTTCTTTGTTGTTATACACCAATTAATTTTTATATGGTGTATATGCTGTCCTTTGATATAGTATATCATGAAATAATTTACTCTCATGATTTTATAATGTTTTGATTATCTCAATTATTTGTATTCAAGAGTCTCTCATTTGGTTTGGAACTCTAACTAAAATATCATTTTAAATGTTTTAAAGATTTATTCTTCTAAATATTTCTCATCAATGTCCATGTTTTAAAAATGGTTTTAAGGATTTATTTATATGTAAATTAATGTTTTCAAATTAAAATTCCTTTTAATTATTTCAATACGGTATGGGACACTTTGATTCAAAAAACTATTTTAAACGACTTCTTGATAAATAGTGAGACTTTTAAATGTTTTCAAGAAAAAGTGAGATATTTCTCTCAAATAGTTTTGATGATTATTTTCATCTATGTCAATATCCTTCATTATTCTCGATTGAGCTTAATTTATTATAATACAATCTTTCATATTTTATTTAATGAGTTATGTTTGACTATGGATGTGCTATTTTAATACCATTCATGTTTTGTGGTTAAATTATTGACATTTCGTGTGCTAGTTTTAGTACGAATGTCTAGATTATGTTTCAATCTTTTTATATAAGGAATGAATTGGACTTAGTAAGTGACGGGTGGAGCCCACTATAGATCCTCGATGCATCGATAGGTCTCATGAGAAAATTAGATGTGAAATTGGCTTAGGCCTTTCCCAATTTTTGATATATGGTTTTGGCCGAGGCCTTAATCATTTATAGTCGTCTTGGCCGTGACCTTGACAAAATGTTTCAAAATGTCCAGCATTATGCATTCCATCATTATGAGATTAGATATTGATATTTCATGTGGTTATTCAACTAGTAGAATACCCATGACTATGTTTTGTTATGGAATTATTTACTCAGCTCATATTCCTGCCATAAAGTGTTCGTGTTTATTATTTATAAAGGCATGTGTTTTCAATTATTCACCATGCCTAATGTTAATGTTATCTTCCACTATATTTCTTACTCTTTCTGAGCATCTGAGCTTACCCCTTTCTTATGTTTTATTTTCCCAGGATTCCAAGAAGTGTATTATGATTGATATGCGGGGTTAAGCTAGGGGATTAATGGAGTTATAAAAGGATAATTTATGTCATGTTTTATTTTATAATGTGTAATGTAACGTTCATGTATGTAACCTATTTTCCAAGACTGCTAAACTGATCGGTCTCTTGGGGCTCGATTCCTTATAATCAAGCCAATGTATTAAAATAATACACCGACTCTGGGCTACTGGGGTTGGGGCATTACACATAAGGTATTATATCTATCACCCCCTATGGAAAACATCTCTATCATTAAATATGATATACCTTTTTTGTAGGGTTTTACTTATATCATATTTTATTATATAACAGGGTTTTGTATTTTTGATATTTTACTTAGTTTTTTGAAAATCCCATGAAGCTATTATATTTTATGATATAGGAAATTCATATGCTATGACCAGTGTAATTACATGATTTCAAATCATGTAATGGATTATGATATCACACTTCCTATTCCATAACATGAAACCCACATAATAATAAAATGTGTCATAGTTTGAGACTGTAATATGATATGTAATTTGATTTAAAAAAACAAAATTTTCCATATATCTCATGAATCTAAATGCATGGGAAGATTTGGTACCACTAATGGGGTTTATATGGGATAAAACAACACCTTTTTACCCAGTGTAAGTAAATATAAACCAAACCCAAGATCACCATGAATAGAAATATGAAAACATATATATACTGGAAATAAAGAATATTGTAAATGCATACTGTACACCATCAAGCCACCACACCTTCTTAATCACCATATTATGGGGTTGAATATGATCACCAAGGGCATCCAAATTATATCCCCTCTCCATGAAATATACATGGGATCATCCTTAATCTCTCACAGTATGAGAGGGATCCTTACAACCACTATGAAATGCTGGTGTCTTGGGCATAAAGGAGATGGAATAAGAGGAGCTTTGTGTTCCTGGGAGTCTCATCCAATTATCCATCTAATATCCATATATCTTCCATCATATGGAAGTGGTTTTATATATTTCCTGAGGGAAATACTCAGTGATGGAAGATATACGGATATTAGAAACTTTCATATGATGGAAGATATATGGATATTATATGGATGAATCAATGCCTCAACCAACACATATATCATATGCATGTATTTATCTATCTCATAAGCATTAAATCATATGTAACACCGATTTAAATAATATCCTTCACAAAACATTAGACCACATGATAAATATTAATGTTTATATGCATTATGTGTATCGTATCCTTGAAAAACGAGTCATATTATATGATTCATGACCAGGTAGTGGCATGTAATCACATCACATACTCTATACAACACCACAATTTTCGGTTAAAATTTCATAGGGATGTACAAAGGAAGTTTCATGAAATCATTATTTCATTATTGCCTTATGATTTCCTCAATCATAAATAGTTACATCACCATGAAACTCATGCAAGAAAAGGAAAGTGGATCTTATGATTCCCCAATCATAACATATATCCAGCCATGAAACTCATGTAAGTAACAATAAAAACACTCTTATGATTTTTTTCAATCATTAAATATGATTAGGTTAGTTATATCATCTACAAATATTATTTTTGGTATATATACTTCAACCTCAACATTTAGTGCATATGAAATAAAACTATAAAAAAAAATATATAGTGTTTTATATCACATAATACACATCAAACAATAGATTTTGGATGACCTAATACCAATCACTTTCCATGGATAGTAAAAATGAAGTAACTCTTAGGGTTAATCTATAACATACTCATTTTTTTAAACCCTTCATGATTTTCATTCAAAGGTTTTTTTGTGTGGATGTTTAAAAATTCTAAACTTTATTTTTTTACCCTTACATATGGAATAGGTCCTATGTAAAGGTAAGTAACACTCTTCCCTTACATAGGGATATTTTTATGAGTTATATAAGGGTAAATCAGCTGTTGTGTATGGGTAGGATTAACATGGGTAAGGATAACCCCATGTATTCATGAACTACAAAAAGGTAAGGGGAAATTATTATATGCTGCATATGAGTAAAGTATGAGTTGCGTAAGGGTACCTTCTATTGCATAAAGGTAAGTCCTTACCTATATAAGGGTAACCATGAGTTGTGTAAGGGTAATATGGAGATTCTATAGGTTGCATAAAGGTACTATTGGAATAGTGTAAGGGTAATGTGGAAATTCCATGAACTGATTAAGTGTATCCTTTGCTTGTATAAGGGTAATACCTTACATTGTGTAAGGGTAAGAGACCCATGTAAGGGTAAGTCAACATTGTGTAAAGGTAGCTTAGGTTTTATAAAGGTTAGGTATTGGTAGTCTAGAGTTACGACATGGTAGCTCCTAATTTTTAAAATTTATGTAATGGTAACCCAAGGTTTTTTAAGGGTAAGATCCTACCCTTACGTGAATTATAGGATTTTCATAAGAGTAAAACCATGTTACCGTTAAACATAACCCTTTTTTGGAGAAAAATAAATAAAAACCTTGTTTCACATTCCTTCTTCCCCAGATTGACCCTATAACACATTTTAACTTTTTTAAAAGAAAAAAAATTATGGGAATTATTTCTTTGATTACTTAAAGGATTAATACTCATATTAATAAATGTTTAATTTACCCACATTCAATATTTGAGTAATAGAAAAATTAAATGGATAATTTAAATTATGATTTTTATTAAAGTGAACCAGTATGCGGTTGTATTCCTAAAAAATGACCAAACCCTTGATGCTCTTAGTTTTGGATTTCCTATTGAGTTTGGGAAATCAAATAATTTCCTGTTCAATATTGGAAAATCTTTTGTTCAACCAATATGAGTTATTATTCTGGGTTACAAACTCACTCTCCCTTCTTTACCTTGGTGCAGTGTTTCCAAAAGGGATAATTTCCAGGTATTATTTTGTTGCTCAATTTTTAAATAAGACTTCCTAATATTCCTAGAGTAATTGAATGGAGATTTATTAAATGATAATAATATTGAAATTATTTAAGAATGGTAAATAATAATTATCACACTTAACATAGATTATTCTAGAGGGATAAAATATTATCACATGTGAAATTTTAATTATTTTTTTAAAAATGATCTGTTAACACATGGTATATCCTAAATGGATAATTTGGAAATTATCTAAGAGAGAGAAAGTGTTATCACATGTGTTGTTTTTATTTATTTTTGGAAATAAAATAAATTGAATTGGTTCTAGTAATCCTTGGTGAGCGGTTTGAACTGAAGAATACATGGACATAATTTAAAGGATGATTCCTTTACAAACCTTAATGTTGACATCAAAAAAATTTGTGGTAGGTGGTACCATGCACTCTACCTTTTGATATTATGCATGTTTATTGAAATGATTGATGAGGTTCTCCACTTTTGGGAGAATGACCATTAATTCATATTGTGTTATGAATAAATTATAGAAATTAATTAATTAATGATCCTTAAGTATTAATTAATTAAAATAACACGCCTAATGTAATTGGAAACAGTGTCAAGGGCCACATTGGACCCTTGTACACTGTCTTTTTGTCAGCCTTCGATGACTGAGGCTTGAACATTATTGAGTGCCCTGAAATAAATAGACACATTGGGGTGTGCTGTTATGTTACTTGAGACTTAGATCCCATATGACTATGTTTGATGTTTGATCACATGTATAAATACTATGAATCTTGATGAAATTACATGATCTGTTTATAAGTTCACTCTTGCTGCTTCAATGTGATACCTATTTTAGAATAGCTCATTGACCATGTTTGATTGTGATAACATGTGGGTGTGTGTGTAGCCATGAAACCATTTTTATGATTCTTTTTTTCCTTGAGTGTGATTATGTAGCTCGTATTACCATGTTTTATTTATGATCACATGTTATGTTTGTTTCTATTATTTCATCATGATGACATTACATGCTATGCCTATCCTTTTTTCTCTACCCTGTTGTCTGAATTGTCCATACCTTTAGAGGTATTGCTTTTATATCCAGAACAGGTGGACCATCATGGTATGGTTGTCCCTTGAGGGGAAGTATACATGGTTCTTAATGTTGACAATGAAGGACCTGAGTACAAGGTAAAAGCATGATATCCTTGAATCTAGATGGAACTCGATGCCTTATGAATTATGAGTAACAAGCCAATACTCGATGCCTTGTGGATTCTAAGTAGAATTACAATACTCAATGTCTTATGGATTTTGAGTAGCATGGAAATATTTTATTCCTTGGGGACACTGATTAGAAGGATGATAATCAATTCCTTTTGGATATCAAGTACATGCTTTATAGTTGTCCATGTTTCTTAACCTCAATCAGGTTTCCCATTGGATTATGTGAGACATGTTTCCTTGAGGAATCTGAGAGACATGATGTCTCGTTACCTGGTTGACCAGCCTTGTGGATTGCTCTTACTTACTCCGATATTCCTTTCTGATTATCCTTATAGCATAGAGCCTAAAAAGGTATAAACAAGGGTTTATGGAAGCTTTATAAGAACAAAACCACCTGACATATGGCTATTATTTCTTGTGTGTTCTTCGTGACTGTATGCATTGCTTGAGTAATTATGTTTTTTCAGTTTACTTTCTATTGAGCTTATCACACACACATTCACTGCATATTACTAGTTGGGTATGGGACTGTGTTGGTGGTGTTTATATCTACAAAATCTTTTCATAAATAAATACTGCATCTTAATATTTTAATAACCATATCATTTTACAAAAAACACTTTAGGAATATAAATATTTAGTGTATTTGGAGATCAAACACACAATATTCTTATTTCTTGAATGATCTTCAACATCCCTCATAAATATTTTCCCACATAGTACACTTCTTATACATACCCTACTTAAAAAATTTATTCATAATATGGGGTAAGGAAACATAAGAAAGGGTGAACTCAGATTCTCAGTAAGGTTAAAAAAGGGAGATATCAAGATAACATAAACATAAGGGTATGAGAACATGAGAATAACATTTGAAAACCATACCCTGCATATCATAGATAAAAAACATGAGTCATGTCATGAATCTTGGTAGTTCATGAGACATGAATCATAAAGGAAATCAATGAATGAAATCCACGATAGTATAAACTAAACATAGGAATATAAAAAAAACTTAAGATCATAACATTGTGAACATGTATAAATAGAAATAGGTTTACTCATTAGGTTAAGGATATGAAATTAGGTCCTCACATAAACTTATGGACACGAAAACCAGGTCCACGCTTAATCTTATAAACATGAAAAAAGGTCCATGATTAATCTTATAGAAATGAAAAACAAGTCTACGCATGAAATTGTGACCATGAAAGAAATTTCATGCATAACATAATCAACTCATGATTTATCTATCTTTACCCAATTCATTGGAGAGAGATATAGGTCTCACCTATAAAAACTCAAGATTTTAGAAGAGAAACATAATATTTAATAGAATATATGATATGATACACCAAGATTAGAAGATAATGTAACACATCAAGACTTTATGATATATTTATTTTTTAAATAAATTCAATCTCTTTGATATCTTGCAATGCATGCAACACTGGGTTTGAATGAAATATGACACTCTATTAAAATATTATTATTTAAATATGACCATTATAATCTACCTGTTAAGTTGGAGAGTATAAATAATATTAAATAAATTATGAAAATTATATGGTTTAGAAATGTATAAAATAAATTCAATGGTTATATATTGATTATAAATAAATTAATAATCATTTGGAAGAAAAATAAATGTTTTTTTTGAAAAAAAATATTTTCCTAAAGGGCAGTCTAGTCGTGCTTTAGGTACATAATTTAAAATTAGTTTTTACCAATTATAAAAAAATTATTTTAAAAAATAAACTTTATTTTTAAAATCTACATGTAAAAATTTTCTTTGAGTTTTTTTTAGAATTTTCTTAAAAGATAATTTTTTTGATGAATAGTGAAAAATATTGATTTTTATTGAAAAATTCCCTTTCATTTAAATTATTTACGAAGTTAAATTAAATTTTAAATTTGTTTTAAAGTAAAATCATTTCAAATATATTATAATTTAACTAAATTTTTTCATTTTAATAAAATTCATATTGAATTTTAATATTAAAACATTATATTCTTATGAGAATTTTCTTTTTGGAAAATTTCTCTTTCATCGCGTCTGCAATTTAATTTTAAATTTAATTATTCCAATTTTGTAAATTGAATTTGAAAAAATGGATTCAATATTTTTAATCACCATAATTTATATTATCTAATAATTTCAACTTAATTTCTGACCATAATGAATAGTGAAAACAGTAAAAATTAATTACCGCGATTGAGGTAAAAATGGGTTTTTGGGGGCTTAAATTAAGAAAATAAGGGTTAAAAATGATGTAACATTTGTTAAAAAACAATTTTATGGAACTATTTTGTCCTTATAACCTTTAATTTTAGATAATGAACCCTTTTGGATGCTTTTTCATGAGAAAAATGTGGCTATCACTTTATCTTTTCAAAAATTCAATGTGTGTCTTCTCCCCCACTTATAAGAGACCACCTCTTATTCTACCCTGTTCACACTTCCATAAGAATTTAGTTCAGAAAATACCTACCCAAATGCCTTCCTTACTTACCTACACACATCTTTGAGGCATTATTTTTATTATAAATCTTTCTTAATAAGGCTTTAGGTATAAACCTAAAGAGGCTCTCCGAAGAAGAGGTAAAATTCTTAAACATGCATATTTGTTTTAATTCTTCATCCACATACTTAAAAAATTATTAAATTATTATAATATATATAATATATAATTATATTTTATTATGTTAATTTAATTACCCATATCCATCTCCACTTCCATCAAATGGGAAATGAAACTGTCGATCGTCTGTTTGACGGACTACCGCCTCACAGAAAAATGTAATTCGTTTTCCATCCCCACCTTTAAAGGATTGATATAATGATTTATTTAACATATTTATATGATATTTATGAATTTTTTATACTTTTTTTAATTATGATATAAAATATACTTCATTAATTTCCATTCTATGGGGGATATGATAACATCGCTCACGTGTACGATAAATATCCACCTCATGAAGCGATGTGATTCATTTTTCACTTAAGTTTTAAATGAAAGGTATAAAGGTTAAATTTAATGAATATATGTGATATTTTTGATTTAAACATAATTTTTTAATTATAATATCACATTTAACTTATTACCTTCCAATCCATTAGAAAAAAATAACACCGCTCTTGTGTACGTGAGGACTACTGTCTCCACGTAGCGATGTGAAATATTTTTTATTTTATTTTTACATGGATGGTAATAAGGATATATTTTATTAATATGAATTATATATATGAAATAATAATGATTCTATATTGATGAATTTATTTTATTTTCTATTTGTTCTATCCGTTGAGAAAAATGGAAACAATGTTTATGCGTACGTAAGACCTACCATCTCCATGATCCGTGTAATCCATTTTCTATCTCAAACTTTAATAGATTACTATAAATACATATAAAATGAATATATATGACATTTATATCATTTTTAACATTATTATATTATTTAACCATGTTCAAATTAAAATGACTAAAATTACCGAACTAAAACATACATGAAAAACAAAGCAATTATCACATGAAACAATGATTTTAACAAAGAATTGATAATAAATGGGTAATAAAATAATATAAGTAAATAATATATGGTATGATATATATGATTATGGTTATATAATATATTTATAATAATCCTATATTTATTATACTATAGGTTTGGAAACATACAAAGGAAGTTGAACCTGAGATAAGGGTTTCTCATCGCACTTTTACTTTCATGAGACATATGCCATATTCACCACTTATTACTTTGTGTGGTTTATATAATGATACTTTTGATATTTTATATCCTTAAAATTTTTATATTCATGGAATTTAAAGTTTCATTTGAATTTATTTTATTCATGTGGCTTATGATTCAAAAGTTACCAAAGTGGTAAGAGTTTATTTCACAATCTCATCATTATTTAGGATTATTTCTCTTTAAGTCTCTATTAGGGGAATTATTTGATACTTATATCTTAAAACCAATATATTTTATTCTCTTTATAATATCCCAACCTTTTTTGGAGTTTAATCGGGATTGTTTCTAGATACTCTTTTGTACTTATTTGAGTACTGTTTGTTGGGTTATAACTTGGGGTGTATTGGGGTGGAATTTTGAGAAAAATGAAAGAAAAAGGGGTTGTGCATGATTGGAACACAGTTAGAGAAAACCATTCACCCCAACCCAAAAAACTATGAAACCCTGGATAGTGGGGATATTAAATGGTTGGTACATGGTTTTCTAAACTCTGTACCCTCTTAGGAGTAACCGTGAACCCCTAAAATAATAGGTGCATGATTGGTGTATAATTTGGAAAAACCATGTGACCTACCTAGCTAACCATGCACAATAATTAATTAATCCCTAAAATTATTTTAAAAATTCCCTAATCCCTCTAAAATCACCCATTTTTACCCCAATTCGACCCTAGGAGGTCTTTCAAAATTTTTCTTAGGATGAATTCTAAGCCCTACTAACCACCATTCTTTATGAATCGAAGGTCTAATCCTCTCCCTGTTAGTGAATCCTCTCCCTGTTCTTCTCTCATGCTTCCCCCATTCTGTTCACTTTTTTCAGTAATTTAATCTAGTGTTATGAATATATCTATATTTATTTACTGAGATTTAGATCTATGATTCTAGATATAGCTCTAGATTTACAAGATCTAGATTTCTTTAATCTTGATTTTGGGTTTTGAGATTCAGTCTATATCTATATCGTTATGCTGCTCAATTTTGAGGATTTCCATTGGGTGATCATCCATTAGTGGATTGAGGTAGGTGATTTAATTTTCAATTCCCATAGTCGTGATTTTTATACATGTATGAAAATTGTATAATTTCTAGAGTTATTTAACAATCTGAATTCCTAAATTGGGTTAATTAATGTGTCTAATTGACTAATTGAAGTATTGTGGAAATAGATAATTAATTGGATAATTAATTATGAGATTTATGGGCAGTCCAATTAGATAATTAATTTGGGGATTAATTATGAGAATTATGGCATGTGATTTAGATAATTAATTGAGGAATTAATTATGAGATATCAAATTAGCTAAATTGAGATAATTAATTGTGGGATTAATTATGTGATATTGATATTATATATTGATATAATTAATTTTATAATTAATTATGAAGAATTGATATTTACAATGGGATAATTAATTATGGGATTAATTATGGTAATTGAGTTTGTGAATCTTGATTAATTAGTTGTTAAATTAATTAATGGTTTTGAGGGATTAATTAATTTATGAATTAATTAAGGGTAATTTTATGATAAACTAATTGTTGAATTAGTAATGGAATTCATGTGAATAATTAATTGATGAATTAATTATGTGTGTATAAATGGAAACATGGTCATTAAAGTATGAAGTAAATAATGGGATCATGGTCATTCTAATGTGTGTTTATGAATGGGAACATGGACATTCAAGTATGAAGTAAATAATGGAAACATGGTCATTATAATGTGTGTTTATGAATGAGAACATAGTCATTCAAGTATGAATTAGATAATTGGAACATGTCTATTATAACTTGTGATGTATGGATGTTTTCATGGGCATTCAAGTATGAATTAAAGAATGGTAACAAAGGTACTCAGAGATATGACCTCACTTTGGAATACTTCAGGCTACGACATGAGATGAAGGAGGTATTGAGATATGATATCACCTTTGAATACTTTGGGATCTAACATGAGCCAAAGTGGGTATTAAGATATGATATTACCTAGGAACACTTAGAGCTCCAACATGAAGGAGGCATGCTTGAGGTCATGTGACCAATTGGCTCGAGGCACCAGTGTGCGGCACCTGGTTCAGGACATTAAAAAGTGGTATCATAGGATTATTGTTTTAATTTTCTTTTTTATTACTATTTGGGGAAATATAGACAGAAGACTATAAAGATTTGGGCCTTGGTAATGAGATCATGTATGGGGGTTTCAAACTCATGTATGGGGGAAAACTCAAGTACCTAGGGTGGGATTTTTGTTATTACTGTTTGTTGTTATAGTTGAAAATTATTTCACCTTGGGTGATGCACTTGTTATGTGATGTGAAAATTGTTTTTGAAATTGTTTTAGAATTGACTCATGGATTGAAATGGCATGAGAACTGAGTCTTTATGCATCATTCTAGGAACTTAGGATTATTTTGTGATATGCATCATTCTAGTCATACATGGGGAAACATGTTTTGGGTAAGCTATTAAACATAAAATATTTTTCCTTACTTGTGATATTAAATTGTAAATGTTGCCTAATATGAAATTAGAAGTGTTAAATGATGCAATAATGTGAGTAATTGGGTGTATAAATGATAAACATGACATGAGAATGATAATTCCCTTAGAGAACCAATACCTTAGTGTCGTATGGTTAAGGGTAGTGATAGAGCCTCAGTTTTGACCACATGGCTAGGTTTGAGGAAAAGACTTATTGTGATTATTCCTATTATATATATGTGATAAAGTTGTTTTTATGTTTCATAATACATGTGTCTGTAATTGTAGAGATATGCCTCCATGAATACTCTTATTGAGAGGATGATAAGAGGTTATGTATGGTAATTCTCTTCCAGTAGTGAAACCTGAGGCATCGATAGTTCTGGGTGAGGAAGAAGGGGAGAATTTTTGAGTGAACTTTTCTTTCTTCATGAAATTCATGATAAGATACCCATGGAAAGTTTATAAGAGCATGTATGACCTGACAAGAGAGCTCTAGTTACAACACCATTTGACTTTTAATGGAGAGGGTGGACCTGAGGGAGTTGAGTTCTGGGTTGAGTCCATTGAGATGATAATTGATCATTTTGAGACTCTTTATAAGAGGAGGGTCAAGTTGGATACCTATATGCTATGAGGATCAGTGAAGTACTAGTGGGATGTTCAGGCACAATCTGGACTGACTGACGATATGTTATGGAAGGGCTTCTTGGAGTGGTTCTAGGAGCACTTCTATACAGATATGCCAAGGCAGGATAGAGCAACAAAGTTCATACAGATTACTCAGGGGAGCATGTTTGTGATGGATTATTTTGGATGCTTTATAGACCTGTAGGGCTTTGCTTCAGTATTGGAAATATATGAAACAACTATAGTGATATTATTTCAGGATAGACTTAAGTGTGATATTAATTCCCAAGTTAACCTATTTTGGTTAAATAAGTTTTTTTGAGGTGGTGGATCAGGCTCTCAATGCTGAGGGGAACCTAAAGGAGGATTCCCGTGATAGATAGATAGTTGCAACTGGATGATCAGGAGGTGATACTTCTAAGAGAAGGAATAACTGTTATTATAAATTTATCCAAATCATTGGAAAACCTAGTATCCAGGAGGAAAATTCAGTTGCACAGGACCTTTATGGGGTGATCTATCATCAGTGTGGTAGGCCAGACCATTATCATAGAAACTTCCCTTGACCACTAGTAGAGTTCCTGTCTTGCAGCAAGACAGGTCATCTATAGAAGTTCTATTGGATATAATGACAGTCAGTCAGTGAGGGTGCAACTAAATAGAGTCAAAGTGTGGGAAGGGGATCTTATACACCTTATCAGACTGGAAATTGGAGTTCTACTAGCTGAGATGGTTGAGGTAGTGTACATGGTGATTTGAAACAAAATAGCCCATATCATATGAGTGGTGAAACTTAGGGGAGTCAGGCCACATAACAAGAAATAGGGGAAGGAAAACTACATATAGTACAACCTACACTTTTGGAGAGAGAGGTTAGACCATCAACAATGAGAGGTACTATTATTATATCTTTTACATTATCTAGTTCCTTATTTGAAACTAGTGCCTATAATTCCTTTATATATATAAAAAATGTTAATGGTTTGAGCATAGAGGTGGAGTTTGTGATTGGGGTTATGAATATAGATACACTATTTGGAGTACGGTCTAGAGACATATGTATATAAAAGGGATGTTCTCTTGAAGTTGGGGAGTATCATTTTCTGTGGAATATCTATATCCTTGACATGTTAGGATTCAACCTAATTATGGCTATGGATTGGTTAGTCTCATACCGAGCCCACATAGATTGTTACCAGAGGAGAGTAACTTTTACATATCCTAAGGGTGACCATTATATTCACCATTGGAAGTGGGATATCCAAGAAGGACAAGCATGGATAATTACTCAGCAACTAGGAGAGATTATAGCCCAATATTCTAGTTTATTATTGGATGATGGATGTGTAAAGCATGATATCTTTCCACCAGTGGTGGAATAGTTTCAGGATTGTTTTCCTGAAGAATTATTAGGGATTCCACCTAAGAGAGATGTGGAATTAACTATTTAATTCATGTTGATGGATGATCTAGTATCTATTCCACCATACAAAAATGGCACCTACAGAGCTTCAAGAACTGAAGACTCAGCTGGAAAAGTTTAAGGATAAGGGATTTATCCACCTGAATACATCACCTTGGGGACCACCTATGTTGTTTTCAAATAAGGCTAATAAGAGTTTGCACTTGTGTGCCGATTACTGAAAGTTAAACAAGATTACTGTAAGGAACTGGTCTCATCTTCCATGTATTGATGATCTATTTAACCAATTTATAGGATCTTGTGTGTTCTCAAAGATCGAATTGAGATCAGGGTATCATCAACTAAGAGTTTGAACTTCTGATATACCAATGATTTCTTTCATAAGTAGGTACGACTTAAATGACATCATCATAATTCCATTTGGGCTAAAACACACACCAATAGTGTTTATGGAATTGATGAAAAAAATCCTCCATCCGTACTAAGATCAGTTTTTGGTAGTGTTTGTGGATGAAATATTGGTGTACTCCAAGAATCATAATGATCATTCCCCAAATAATGAAATCTTCTTGAGTACACTAAGAGAGAATCAACTATATTCCAAGATATCTAATTTTCAATTTTGGATCCATCAGGTACACTTCTTGGGACACATCATCTCAGAGGAAGTTGTGTCAGTGGACCCAGAGAAGGTTCAAGAAGTGATTTCATGGAAGCATCCCAAGAACGTATTCAGTATTCGTAGCTTTCTAGGGTAAGCTTAATATTATCAAAGATTCATCCATGAATTTTCACATTTGGCATAACTACTTTTGGGCTTAACCAAAAAGGGGATAAAGTTTGATTGGTCGAAATCTTGTAAGAAGGCCTTCTAGAAGTTAAAGAAGTGTTTGAAATCAACACCAATTTTGATCCTACCTGAGCCAGGTGAGGAATACATGGTGTATTGTGATGCTTCTGGAAAAGTTCTTGGAGTTGTGTTGATTCAAGGAGATCGATTCATGGCATATGGGTCTCGGTAGCTAAGGACACATGAACAAAACTACCCTATACATGAACTCTATCTCGTAGTAGTGGTTTATACTCTGAAGAATTGGAAACACTATCTTTTGGGTGAGAGGTTAACTATGTATATAGATCACAAGAGCTTAAGTCATATCTTCTCACAATGATATTTGAATCTCTGGAAGTAAAGATGATTCGAGTATATATAGTTGTTTGAGTTTGAGCTAGAATATAAGCATGGTAAATGAAATAGTGTTACTAATTCCTTGAGTAGGAAGGCTCAGACTCAGGTAGTTTAGGCGTCTGATGTTAAGTAGAAGATGATGACCTTTCTGGTTGAGATGCATGTGGTGATTCAGGAGAACCAGGAGAAAATGAATCTCATATCAATTTCAGTGGTGTATAATCTTTTGAGACAAATCCTATATAGGTAGTATGAATATCTTGAATGTTTTACCTTGAGAGAAATAATTTAAGGTGGGGAGTCACCTTCATATTATTTAATAGATGAGGATGCGATCATCTACGTTAGGAATCAGGTTGTTGTGACTACAAGTATGTGAAAGGAGCTGGTGCGAGAATTTCATGCCTCGAAGCGGGTGATACATCCAGGTGTGACTAAAGTGTACAATGACCTATGATAACAATTTTGGTTTGTGACATGATGCTACACCTATCAGCAGGTGAAGGAAGAGAACCAATGACCTAAAGGTTTGATACAGTTGTTACCCATTCCAGAGTGGAAGTGGGATGATGTGATAATGGACTTTGTAGTGGGTCTCCCAAAGATAACAATGAAGAATGATTATATCTGGGATATTTTAGATCAAATGAAAAAAGTAATGAATTTATTTCTAATATGAGAGACTTTCTCAGTGGAGCAGTTGAGAAATTTTTATATTCGGGATATAGTCTTTATGCACGGGGTGACATAGACTATATTTTCAGATAATGAGTCATTTTCACTTCATTCTTCTAAAAGGGATTGTATAAAGAACTTATTAAACATGTATTATTGAGCATGAATTTATACCCACATATAGATGGGAAGTCATAGCGTACTATAAAAGTGACGGGGGATATGCTGTAGGCATGTGTTATTAACTTCAGTGGGTCTTGGGAAAAGCACTTGGATTTATTGGAGTTTTCCTATAACAACAGTTATCGGGAAACAATATATATGTAACCATACAATTATATTATGGTAGGATATAAAGATCATTGCTATGCTAGATGGTGGCTAGTTAGTTCGAGTTATGGGGACCGAGTCTCGAACAGGAGACGTTGAAGCAGGTTCAGATGATTCAGAAATGCATAGATATGAATCAGAGTAGGCATAAGTCATATGATGACAAAAGGAGATGACCCCCAAAGTTTATATAGGGTGATCATGTATTCCTTTGGGTGTCACCTAGGTTGGTTCACCACAAGATATAGAAGCAAGGTAAGTTGGTGCCCATGTTTGTTAGACCGTTTGAGGTAGTGGAGAGAATCGGGTCGGTGGCGTACCGATTGGATTTTCCATAGAAATATATTTCTATTCATGATGTTTTCCATGTTTCAAAACTAAAAAGGTATCATCCTGAACCATTTAATACAATTTATATGGATTATATTAATCTTGGGATAGATGCGTCCTTTGAGGAGAATCTGATACTTGTGTTGGATCACATTGAGAAAGTGTTGCGGGGAAAGATCATGCCTATTGTTCGAGTATTGTGGAAACATGGGAATGTACAGAAGGAGACATGGGAAATGTAATTAGATATGTAAGTTCAGTGTCCTGATCTTTTTTGCTCGGAATCTTAGGGAAGCTTGGGTGTGCAACTTAAGGGCGATCTATTATATGGTGGAGAGATTATAAGATCTTGACCTTTTCTGGAGTTGACACGTGCATTTTTCTGGTAATCTTTTATCCTTATTTGAGTAATTTTTTGGGGTTATAAATTGGGGTGTTTTGGGTGGAGTTTTTAGAAAAATAAAAGAAAAAGGGGTTGTGCACAGTTGGTGCATGGTTAGGAAAAAAAGTGTGCCCAACCCAGTAAACCATGCAACCTAGGAAAATGGGGAACTGCATGGTTAGTGGTTCGTTTTTCAAACCAAGAACACTCTTAGGAGTAACCATGCACCCATAAAATAATAGGCACATGATTGGTTCACAGTTTGGGAAAACCATGTGCCCCATCCTAGCTAACCATCAATGGGAATTAATTAAGCTCAAAAATTATTTTAAAAATTCCCCGAGCCCCCAAAACTCACCTATTTTGACCCCCATTCAACCCTAAGAGTACTTTCACAATTTTGGAGCCCTCTAGATGAATTAAAATTCCTCCTTACCATATTTAGTTGTAAATATAAGCCTATATTGAAGGTCTACTCCTATTTCAGTTAGTGAATCCTCTCCTGATTATTCTTTCGTGCTTCCCCTGTTCTTTCTACTTTCTTTCAGTGATGTAATGCACTGTTATGGAAATATATATATATATATATATATATCTATTTGATGAGGTCTAGATTTATGATTCTAGATCCAGATCTATATTTACATGATCTTGATTTATTTAATATTGATTTAGGATTTTTTGATTCAAATCTAGATCTACATCGTTGTACTGCTCAATTTTTGGGGATTTCTGTTGGGCGATTATCCATCAGTGAATTGAGGCAGGTGGTATAATATTTAATTCCCATAGTCATGATTTTGATACTTGTATTAAAATTGTATAATTTCTAGTGTTCTTTAACAATTTCAATTCCTAAATTAGGTTAATTATTGTGTCTAATTCATTAATTGAAGTATTGTGGAAATAGATAATTAATTGGAGAATTAATTATGAGATTTAGGTTTGTATAATTACATAATTAATTGGGGGATTAATTATGAGAATTAGGGATCATGATTTAGGTAATTAATTAGGTAATTAATTATGAGATATCGAATTAGTTGAACTGAGATAATTAATTGTGGGATTAATTATGTGATATTGATATTACAGATAGAGATAATTAATTATGGAATTAATTAATAAGAATTGAGATCGATAATGAGATAATAAATTTTGGGATTAATTATGGGAATTGATTTTGAGAATCTTGATTAATTAGTTGTTAAATTAATTAATAGGTTTGAGGACTTAATTAATTGATGAATTAATTAAGGTTAATTTTGTGATAAAAAAATTGTTGAATTAGTAATAGAATTTATGTGAATAATTAATTTCTTAATTAATTATGTGTGTTTGAATGGTAACATGGTAATTCAATATGAATTAAATAATGGGAACATGGTCACTCTAATGTGTGTTTATGAATGGGAACATGGTCATTCATGTATAAAGTAAAGAAAAGGAATAAGTTCTTTCTAATGTGTGCTTATGAATGGGAACATGGTCATTCAAGTATAAATTGTAGAATGGGAACATAGTCATTATAATGTGTGATGTATGGATGGTAACATGGTCATTCAAGTATAAATTAAGGAAGGGTAACAAAGGTACTTTGAGATACAACCCCACTTTGGAATACTTCAGGATCCGGTATGAGATGAAGTAGGTATTGAGATATGAGATCACATTTGAATACTTCGAGCTCTAGCATGATACAAAGTAGGTATTAAGATATGATATTACCTAGGAATACTTCAGGCTCTGACATGAGCCTAAGCTGGCATTGAGGTACAAGTGTCCTCAGGAACCCATGAGTTAATGTGGTTAAGTAAGGAATAAATGATTATGTGACAACTGTTTACTTATACATTGTACTTATTTCTTTATACAACTTCATATGCTATTATCTGATTATATATTGATATAGACACCATTGGTGGTGGCCTACTGAGTTTTACACACACCTTACTTGGGATACCTGATCTGCATCTAAATAGACTTTATTGATGTAGGACAAGTTAAAAGAAAAGGCATTAGGTTAGATAGATAATTTGGAAATGGAGTTTGGATGAGGGAAACAGACATGGTTTGGGACCCACTTGGGATTCGTTGGTGTGCTTATTTTTAGTTTTCATTTTAGACACTTGACACTTACTTTATCATGAAATGTTTTCTACTTTAGTTGGATATTGCATTTCCTTCTTTATTTATGTTGAGATATTGGAATTGTTTATGGTTTTACATGCTTCTACTGTTGTTCCTTATTTTTACAATGGTGTATTACTTTGATAAAAGAGGGTATAGTATCCCCATGATCGACTTATAAAACCCTCATTTTTAGTCGGCGGCCTCAGGTATATGGGGAGGTGTGCTTGAGGTCACCTGACCAATCGGCTTGGAGTACCGGTGTGTGGCAACCTGGTTGGGATGTTACACTCCTCTTGTTATTTATGAACCTTTTCATGTAATAATACCATTTTACCACTCTTTGGTACTTAAAATGATTGATAAAACATCTTTATGAAAATATGATTTTTTCTCTCTTCATCAGAAGATCCTTTTTCCATCAAAATCCGTGTTTTCTAAAAATGTTTTCAATTTTTTTAACCTTTTTCCAAATGATTTAATAAATTCATTTTTATGAATTTTAAATTTTTTACAAAATGTTTTGAAATAGATCTTCATATAGTTTTCAAAACAATCCCCATTTATATTTTACCAAAAATGCGAAAAGAATATTTGTTTTAACATGTATGGAATGAATAGAATTTTCTGCCATCATGAACACTCAATTTTTTAAAGATTATTTTATAATTTTTCAATGTTTATTTTCAAAGAAAAGTATTTTCAAAATATTTTTTTTTCACTTTTAGTTTTAAAAATATTTTCAATGTGAAAAGGTTATTTTACTCAAAATGTTTAATGTATTTTTTATGGTATTTATATTCATTAATGACATAAAACCTCCATTATACATATGATGCACTTGGAATATGTTGTATTTACATAATAATTATTTTTTATTTGGATGGTTTATGATTAGTTTGATTTAGGATGTACAATTTTATTACCATTCACCATATTACTCTTGATGGTTTATGATTATTTTTACTTGATTGGGGTAAGTATTAACATTTATTATGTTAGTTTTTCAATAAAAATATTTATGTTGATTATGTTTCACCCCTTTCATATTAGGAATTAATTAAACCTAGTAAGTGATGGGTGGGACCCGATTATAGATATCACCTTAATCCATTAACAGGTATTATGAGACAAATCAGTTGGCTAAATTAGATAGGTTTCTACCCACAAATATAAAGTTTCTTGTGAATGGTCTTAACAATATATTTCTGATGTTCAACATTATTCATTACCTCATTATGAGATTAGTTATTTATTTCCTTGTGATTGTTCAATTAGTTATAATATCCCCAGATAAATTTCAAGATTATGTGACTATTTATATAAATATTTTTTATCATTTATTTCTTCCATTATTATGATCAGTTTATTGATTAAATAAATTGTGTTTTAGTTATTTACCTTTTCATATTGATTATGATTATTTATTCATGATAGCTTCAGAAATATGATTTCCCTTATTGAGCATCTGAGATCACCCTCTTTCTTATGTTTTATTTTCCACAGGATACAAGGAAGTGTTTTTTGATTGATATACAGGGATACACTATGAGAAATAATGACTTTTTCAAAGAAAAAAATTTGTGTATTTTGTTTTTTTAATTTTAATGTTAATTTCAAGTATGCATCTTGTTTTAAAATACTACTAAACTATTTGGTACTTTAGGATGCAATTCCTTTTATCTTATGCCAATATAATAAATTAACCATAAACTCTTGGCTACTGGGGTCAGGGTATTTACACCAACCATCACATAATCCATAAATTTTTGTGCCATAATATCATAACATATTTATCATGTCACAACCCATTAAAATAAATGGTTTTTATGAAAATGTCATCATAGCATAACCCATGGAAAAGAAATGGGTTTAACAAAAGTTTCACCATTTTATTATATAATAACCCATGGAAAAGGAATGAGTTTCATAAACATATTATACTCATAATCATAAACCATCTAGAGAAAGAATAAGGATGTAATACTTGGATAATAACCCCATTAAATATTAGGTTACATAAAAAAATTTCATCTTAGATGGAAAATGATTTTGAAATATCACTTGGAACATTTCTTCAGAAAATTATTCTTTTCTCTTTGAAATCACTTATTTAAAATCTAAAAAAATCTCAAATATTAAATAAAAAATTTTCTATTAAAATAACCTTGAAAAAATGTAAATTAAGATTTAAATCATTTAATGGTCATGATGGTGTGAAATACTATTAATGTCGTACATGTTAAAATGAAGATTCCTTTCACATTTTTGGTAAAAGAAAAAAGAGGTTTGTTTAGAAAAAGACAAGAAAATTCCTTTTAATTTTTTTATAAAGTAAAAAGGGTAAAAATTTCTTTAAAAAAATGTATAATAGTATAAAATTTCTTTAAAACATTTTTAGAAAACATGGATATGGAGGAAAAAGGATTTTCGACTGAAGAGAGAGATAAAGTCGATTTTTTTTAAATTTTTTTTGTCTATTTAGTTCTTAAAGAAAGGTAAATGAAAAAAAACATTTACTATCCATAAATAACCTAGGTATAAGAATATTCATGAATTTATTGATATATAGATCATAATATTTCATCATCTAAATCATAATCATAAACGATCTCGATAAACAATGAGATTGTATCATAAAAACCTTACACTTTGATAAATTTTGAAGAAAAAATACCATGAAAGAAATAACCTTAGATGTATATATATATCACATAATTTTATTTAGAACATTCATAAAATACATTCATCATAAGTATCTACACAACACAAAAGAAACAATCGATGAATATGGTATGTATCCTATGGAAATAAAAGAGAGACAAAACTCCCTTACCTCAAGCATAAAATTTCTTTGTAGAAGTTAAAAACTCATTTATAATAAATATTTTTTTATTATATGTCTATTATGGAACCATAATAATATATATTATACCATATATTATTTTCTTATGGCCTTTTATTACTTGTTTATTAACAATTCCTTGTTAAAATCACATTTCATGTGATAACAAGTTCATTTTTCAGGTATGTTTTGGTTTAGAATTTTTTACCTTTTACTTTGATTGTAACACCCCAGGTAAATAAGGAATATGAAATTTTCATATTTATCCATATTTGTGAATAAAATATTAATATGACTTTAAAGGGGACGCTATGCTCGATGGCGTACCCAACACGCAACAACAAGTTTCTTGGGAATCTTACGTTGCACTCTAATAATAAAATAATATTATTCTAAATGGTAGTTAACATGTAGCCGTTGTAATGGCGGGAATGGATAGAAATAACTAAAATATGATTATATATGTTCTTAAATATTTTTACATTTATACAATAAAAGATAAAGGCTTAAAATACGGAAAGAATTCAATTTTAGGCGTATATGCCCTAGTTTTCACTAAAGGTTCACTTATCACCTTTTGATGGAGAACCTTCATTAAATATAGTTTTGTGCACTCTTAAACATCCTTTTGGACCAAATAAAACTCTTATTAAGAATCGGGACATCAAAATTTACTTTGTGTAAATTTTTGGTATCTTTCCGATAAAGTACTTTTTTTTAATGAATAGTGTAAAATGTTGTATTTTAATTCAAAACCACTTTTTAATCTAATTTATTTATATGATTAGATTATATTTTGAATTGGTTTTAAAGTGAAATTAGAAAATATTTTTACCATTAAATCCAATAGTGGTCGTTGGAATCAATTTCACTTTGAAATCAGACTTAAACTAGTGTCAATCTTTTGATACTTATTGTTTCATAAAACACGCTATTTGTCATGACAGCGGGAATTAATTATTAAATTAATTAATGTGACTTATATGTTTTGAATTTTTTAAAACGGACTTCATTTTTGAATTCAGAATATCAAATATAGCTTAGGGTGAATTTTTGGGATTTTTCTGAAAAACTTCAATTTTTGATGAATAGTGAAACCACTAAGTGGTACTTATAAAAACTGATTTTCCGTTTAAATGAAATTTTGCCATCATTGTGTTTTGATTTTCAAAAATCCGACATACATGGTTTTCATTAAGAAGTAAAATGTGGTTCAATGAGATTAAAATAATTTTTTGGTGAATAGTAACTTATTAAGTTTTTAATCGCGTTTAGTGGTAATTAGTGTGGTTTAAGGTAAAAATAATGCTTTAATAAAATGAGATGAGCTTGACACATGTCTTACCCTCATTGGTTGTATCATGGCCGACCAATACAAGCCATGGGTCAACTTGGGGACCCCATGGATCCACTTTGGTTGGGAAATGACATAAATAACATTTTATTTAATGTAAAAGTAAAATTGACACAAACATGATATGTTTTACTAAAACAATTTTTAAGTGAGGTTATCCAAGTCATCTTTTTGATTATAAATATTCATTGGAAAGCTAAAAAGATTTCCTACATCATAGTATTTTTTTTATAATTTTTAGACATTAAATAAATTAAATTATTTATGACATAATAATGATGTAGCGATGACATCATTATTTGACGATTTAAATAAAATGGAAAGATAATGTAAAATCTATGAACTAAACATGTCCAAAACTTACTGGATGAGTGGATTTCGAAGCCTTATCACCTTATCCACGAATTATATCAATGTGGGACCTTTTGAAACTGAAACACATTTTCAAATAAAGTAATATTTCTTTACTTTCCAAAAGTGCCCCTCCTCTCCTCTTATAAAAGGCCCCCACCTCTACCTCATTTAACACACTCCTCAAGCCTTTGGCTCGGCCAACCCCTGACCATTTACTCTGTCCACATCCCTCTCCTCATCCTAGAGGATTCCCTTTGGACATAATCCTTTCAAAGGAAGCCTTTAGGCTCAAATCAAAAGGAGTTACACTTTTAAAGGTAATTGACTCTCTCATGTTCATTTGTTTTATTTTGCTTCTCCAACCCCCTAAACTTATTTTATTTACTTCTTTTGTAACAACACCAGTATCTTCAATATACTAGGATGTTGTTATAAGATTTATTCGAGCTACACTCTCACACAACTACATCAAATGGTTAAAGAACATACGGTTTCCGTGGATGGTGAAATTCTGCCTCCCGAAACGATGATTGTTCAATACTCATTTAACACCTTTAAAGGTGGCCATTATGATGTCACTATTTTTATATATGATATATAATATGTTTATGTTTTATTTACGCTTCTGTATTTTTCATTTTTGTCTTACCTTTATGGCTTCCATTATGGGTATACGCGATATCTTCATTTAAGGAAGTGCGGACTACCGCCCCCTCAAAGTGATTTGATTCGTTAAATACCATATGTGGGACGTATAAAGGATGGAACTATGATATTATATATGATATTATACTGTAATTATAATATACCTTTATATCATTATTATTCCATTCTATAAAATATGAAATAGAAATGAAAGTAGCGTTCATGCGTACGTACGGCTTACCGTCTCCATGAACGGTGCATTTCATTTCTTACCTCTAAATGATTATGTAATGTTATAAATGCATGCATGTACTGGATATATATGACATATATGATATCCAAATCATGAATATTATTCTGGATATAATAAACATTTGACCACACGAACAACATGTAATGGTAAGAAGTCCACTTTCGACTTAAGAACCAAATATCGACAAAACAAACATTATTAACTTAAATGTTTACATAATGTTTATAACATGGAAATAAGTGATCTAATAGGAATAATGAACTAGAAAAAGGTTCTTAATAAAGTGGAAATTAACTCAAGTTTATTATTCTGGACGTTAAAGAACGATCGAGTCAAGTCGGACCCGAGGTAAGGGATCCTACTCCTCTCTTTCTTTTTAAGTACACACCATTATGTCATTCCTTTTAAAGCTCATCTTTCTTGTTATTGGGATGATCTTTTATATTACACTTACTATAATTTTTATGTTCATGTGATGAGAGACCCTATTCTCTCTCATCAATCCATTTGTGAAGTTTTGAGTGGTGCCGTTAGGCTGCCGAACTTTCGTAAGAGATCTAACCTCTCTCTTTCTTTTTAAGAACTCTCCTTTATGTAACTTCTTTTAAGATCCTCTTTGTAATGTTGGGGGATGTTCTTTTATATTCCTCTTGATTTACATTTTATTTTAATGTGATGAGATACCCTATTTGATCTCATCAATCCATATTCGGAAGTTTTATGTGGCGCCGTTAGGCTGCCGAGTTTTTGTAAGGGATTTTTCATCTCACTTTTATTCCCGTGAGATATATGCTACATTTGCCACAAATTCCATTGAGTGGTGTATGTACTGCCCATTATTCTACTCTTTGTGTAATATAATTTCGTTTATGAGTATTTACAACAATGATTCTTTGTCCTTATTTCATGGGGTGTATGTCTTGAAAGATACCCAAGTCGGTAAGGGAACCTTTCACCCTCCTCTTTTTTAAAAGACCTATTTTGTTGGGTCTTTTAATTTACATATTGTTATGTTGGGATGTGTTCTAATATATCCTTATTGATGTAAATTTTATGTCCAAGTGATGAGATACACTTTTTATCTCTCACCAACTCATTTTGATGTGATGTCGTTAGGCTGTCAAGGGAACTTTTTTAACCCAATTTCGATTTCTTTGGGTTCAACATGTAGTCATTGAATATGTCATCCATTGAATATGTGTGAATGACCTTTTATTGTTTTACACTTAATATCCACTTATATTGGTTGTATATATATTTGTCACACATATTTTTTGAGATTTATTTGTCCTTAATTTAAGGATACCTTCTTTATAAGGGATTTCATCACATTTGACATTTCTATTGAGGGCTCATTGTTGTTATGCACCAATTCACTCTTATATGGTGTATATACTGTCCTTTGGAGTATTATATCATGAATCCTTTTATTCTCATGATATTATAAAATTCTGACTAAATGTTATTCCTCGATTATTGTATTCAAGTGTCTCTAATTTTGGTAAAACCCCTTTAACCAAAATATCGTTTTAAATGTTTTAATTATTTGTTCTTATTAATATCCATGTTTTCAAAATGGTTTTAAGGATTTATTTATATGGATATTAATGGTTTAAAATGTTAAAAGCTTCAAGGTGGTATGGGACACTTTGATTCAAAAATCTCTTTATTAAATGTTTTAAATGGTTTTGGAAATGGTTTCTTTTTGAATGGATTCATTATTTCAATATCCTAAAATGTTATATTGTGATTGAAATGTGGAAATGTTATGTTTCATTTATTCATGTTTATGTGATACGATTATGTTATGGTTCTTGGGCATTGTTATGAAGAACGGGTGGTTCCGTGATAAACTAAGGGCGGGTGAGCCCGATATAGCTCTCCAATGCATTGGGTAACGTGAAGGAGTGAAACGTTAAGGTTTCTCCGAAGAGATTTAGGGAATATACTGTGATGGGTATTCCAAACGTAACCAAGAGGGTTACTCCCTACGTAAGAATGTTATGAATGCCTCAAGTTACCTTTATGTCTTATGTTTTCTATGATTTATTCATGATTTGATATGCCTATGTTTTATGGGTAAAGTATGATTTCATTCTTATGTATTTATGAACTCATGTTTCCTTTCCATATTTTTATAACCCTTACTGAGCTTTTTATGCTCATCCCAAGTTTTTGAAATGTTTTTCACAGGTCAAGGGAAAGGTACATGATGTGATGATAGTGTCAAGGATGTGTCAAGAAAGAATCCGTGTTTTATTTTAAATAGGTTTCTGTTGATGGGAAGAATGAATATTGTCTTTTATGTAACCACTTTGTTTAAATGTGGAATGTAATGCAAGTTTCATGATCTAATTCTCTAAAACTCTAAACCTGAAAAGATCCTCAATGTGTAATCTTGTAATAACTCAAGATTAAGTAAGGTTTAAGGCTGGGGCCTTATAGTTGGTATCAAAGGTCGGTTTAGATAACTTTAGAGGTTAGGGTATTCTTTAAGCATAATTGACAATTACCATAATGGTTAGGATTTCAGAAAGAGTCTTAGTTTTAGATAAAGTGAATGAGTAAGTATATCTTATTGTCTATCTTACTCATTAGTACATGATGGTTTTGTTGATATACTCACACTGACCTTTTTGGTTTTAGTAAATGGATGGATCTAGCAGGCACCAAAGTAACAGTGGATGTGAAGAAAACTGTGACAGTTTTTTGAGAAAGCAACTGAATGATATGGGAGCTGCAATGAGAACTCTTTTGATTATCCTCAACCAACTATCTGGAGTCATGATTGACCACCTAAACCTTGGAGATTTCTCTAAGGCATCATATATGCAAGAAACAAATCCCTACGGAAGTACAGGTAATAATCATAAAGGTAAGTGTGTTCAAAAACCTATGTGTCAAAGATGTGGAAAGAAACACCTAGGAAAATGTTTCAAAGGGACAGAAATATGCTATATATGTGGAAATGAAGGTCATAAAGCAAGAACCTGCCATGGAAAAAGGAAGCATCCAGTTGACTCGAGGAAAGGGAAAGAAGTTCTTTCTGAGGGATCAATTGAATGTTTTAAATGCGGTGGTGCATGGTCATTATGCAAACACATGTCCTATGAAGAAGTTTCGTGAATGGGGTCACCAAGAGCGTACCAATATTCGTTTACCAATACCTAATGCCATTCCAATTGAGGATGAAGAAACTGACAATGACCAATCAAAGGTATGTACTATTTCATGACTATTGTTTTCTTATTTTGGAATCTTAGGATATGATTCATGATTTTGTTTGTAGGAAAGAGGTATTTCGGAATAAGTTGGAAAGGAATGGATAATGGATCATGAAGAATGTTGAATGAGTAAGATGTCAACAAATGAGGGCTTCAAGATTTAGGGTGAAATTCTTAAGAGTATTAAGTCTCTTTTGATGATGGGGTTACATTAGAAGACTTTTTATATTATGTGTAACCCTGATGTTTAATATAGGCAAATTTTATTCAAGTAATAGTTATCTTTTCTTTTGTGGACATAGTTATAAAGAACCATTTGGGTTTATATGATCCTTACTTTTGAGGTAATTATGGGTTACCATATGTTATGATTGAAGTGAAAGGCATGAGATAAAATTGAGGTTAAATTATGTTATGGTTATTTTTGATGATTTTATCCCTTTTTGGGTAATGATTTGAGAATTATATAGTTTTGGAAAAAGGACAACACGCAGACCATGTGACAACCCGTCGCGTCGGACAATGCTGCGGGAATCGAACCCACAACCAAAGTGCGACTGGTATTTATCGCCTACCACTGGACTACGTGAAGCCCCTGGTTAGTTTGACTGATTCTTTTTAGTTATATGATTTTATGAATTAAGAGTAAGTTGATTTTGGAGGATATGTGATTAGGATAATTACTTTTCAATGTGAGACTTTAGGAGCAACTGATGTTGTTTGGAGATAAATGTTACGATTTAACTTGGAAGACTATGTGACTAAATCCTTCAAATATTTGGGTTTCAATCTTATATTGGTTTACTTTGAATAATTTTATGGACAAATTGTTTATCGGATGGTCCTCGTTGAACTTTGGGTTTTGTTGGACAAATTTTGGAGATTAAGAATAGATTTTCTTTTTATAAGGGGTTATCCTTTTCTGGATTATCTGATCTTGTACTAACCTTTTTGGTTTTGGTTTTGGTTAAAGCCTAAAAACATGGGATGTATATAGTTGTCTTTTGGGGATTAGGTGATTCTCTAGAAGTTGATTATAGTACTCTTAATGCGAACAAGTCTCCCTAAATACTTGTCTTTTGGAAAAAATATGAGTTTGACTAAGGAATCTAGTAAAAGTTGAAAGTCAACATGATAAGTGATTATGCTTCCTTATGAATAAATTCCTCAATAAAAAGTAACTTAAAACAAAAATGTTGTCTATTAACTTTTCCTACTGGGGAATCGAATACCGTTTAACCCATCACAAGTTTGTGATTTTCTCGTGGTTAACTTTATCCTAAACATGTTTTCTATCACTCTCCATCAGAACATGACCCTTTGTTTTTCCTCCATGTCCATATTTTCATACTTTGAATCCTAGTATGGGTTAACTCGGGTGACCTTTGTACTTATCTTTCTTTATTTTAAAGTGATTTTTTTACCGACTCTTCTCTGATGTGGGACGTTCAAGGATGTTTCCAAGCGCAATTTTAAAATTGCGAGGACGCAATTCCCAAAAGGGGGGAAGGATGTAACACCCCAGGTAAATAAGGAATATGACATTTTCATATTTATCCATATTTGTGAATAAAATATTAATATGACTTTAAAGGGGACACTATGCTCGATGGCGTACCCAACACGCAACAACGAGTTTCTTGGGAATCTTACGTTGCACTCTAATAATAAAATAATATTATTCTAAATGGTAGTTAACATGTAGCCGTTGTAATGGCGGGAATGGATAGAAATAACTAAAATATGATTATATATGTTCTTAAATATTTTTACATTTATACAATAAAAGATAAAGGCTTAAAATACGGAAAGAATTCAATTTTAGGCGTATATGCCCTAGTTTTCACTAAAGGTTCACTTATCACCTTTTGATGGAGAACCATCATTAAATATAGTTTTGTTCACTCTTAAACATTCTTTTGGACCAAATAAAACTCTTATTAAGAATCGGGACATCAAAATTTACTTTGTGTAAATTTTTGGTATCTTTCCGATAAAGTTCTTTTTTTAATGAATAGTGTAAAATGTTGTATTTTAATTCAAAACCACTTTTTAATCTAATTTATTTATATGATTAGATTATATTTTGAATTGGTTTTAAAGTGAAATTAGAAAATATTTTTACCATTAAATCCAATAGTGGTCGTTGGAATCAATTTCACTTTGAAATCAGACTTAAACTAGTGTCAATCTTTTGATACTTATTGTTTCATAAAACACGCTATTTGTCATGACAGCGGGAATTAATTATTAAATTAATTAATGTGACTTATATGTTTTGAATTTTTTAAAACGGACTTCATTTTTGAATTCAGAATATCAAATATAGCTTAGGGTGAATTTTTGGGATTTTTCTGAAAAACTTCAATTTTTGATGAATAGTGAAACCACTAAGTGGTACTTATAAAAACTGATTTTCCGTTTAAATGAAATTTTGCCATCATTGTGTTTTGATTTTCAAAAATCCGACATACATGGTTGTCATTAAGAAGTAAAATGTGGTTCAATGAGATTAAAATAATTTTTTGGTGAATAGTAACTTATTAAGTTTTTAATCGCGTTTAGTGGTAATTAGTGTGGTTTAAGGTAAAAATAATGCTTTAATAAAATGAGATGAGCTTGACACATGTCTTACCATCATTGGTTGTATCATGGCCGACCAAGACAAGCCATGGGTCAACTTGGGGACCCCATGGATCCACTTTGGTTGGGAAATGACATAAATAACATTTTATTTAATGTAAAAGTAAAATTGACACAAACATGATATGTTTTACTAAAACAATTTTTAAGTGAGGTTATACAAGTCATCTTTTTGATTATAAATATTAATTGGAAATATAAAAAGATTTCCTACATCATAGTATTTTTTTTATAATTTTTAGACATTAAATAAATTAAATTATTTATGACATAATAATGATGCAGCGATGACATCATTATTTGACGATTTAAATAAAATGGAAAGATAATGTAAAATCTATGAACTACACATGTCCAAAACTTATTGGATGAGTGGATTTCGAAGCCTTATCACCTTATCCATGAATTATATCAATGTGGTACCTTTTGAAACCGAAACACATTTTCAAATAAAGTAATATTTCTTTACTTTCCAAAAGTGCCCCTCCTCTCCTCTTATAAAAGGCCCCCACCTCTACCTCATTTAACACACTCCTCAAGCCTTTGGCTCGGCCAACCCCTACCCATTTACTCTCTCCACATCCATCTCCTCATCCTAGAGGATTCCCTTTGGGCAGAATCCTTTCAAAGGAAGCCTTTAGGCTCAAATCAAAAGGAGTTACACTTTTAAAGGTAATTCACTCTCTCATGTTCATTTGTTTTATTTTGCTTCTCCAACCCCCTAAACTCTTTTTATTTACTTCTTTTGTAACAACACCAGTATCTTAAATATACTAGGATGTTGTTATAAGATTTATTCGAGCTACACTCTCACAAAACTACATCAAATGGTTAAAGAACATACGGTTTCCGTGGATGGTGAAATTCTGCCTCCCGAAACAATGATTGTTCAATACTCATTTAACACCTTCAAAGGTGGCCATTATGATGTCACTATTTTTATATATGATATATAATATGTTTATGTTTTATTTATGCTTCTGTATTTTTCATTTTTGTCTTACCTTTATGGCTTCCATTATGGGTATACGCGATATCTTCATTTAAGGAAGTGCGGACTACTGCCCCCTCAAAGTGATTTGATTCGTTAAATACCATATGTGGGACGTATAAAGGATGGAACTATGATATTATATATGATATTATACTATAATTATAATATACCTTTATATCATTATTATTCCATTCTATAAAATATGAAATAGAAATGAAAGTAGCGTTCATGCGTACGTACGGCTTACCGTCTCCATGAACGGTGCATTTCATTTCTTACCTCTAAATGATTATGTAATGTTATAAATGCATGCATGTACTGGATATATATGACATATATGATATCCAAATCATGAATATTATTCTGGATATAATAAACATTTGACCACACGAACAACATGTAATGGTAAGAAGTCCACTTTCGACTTAAGAACCAAATATCGACAAAACAAACATTATTAACTTAAATGTTTACATAATGTTTATAACATGGAAATAAGTGATCTAATAGGAATAATGAACTAGAAAAAGGTTCTTAATAAAGTGGAAATTAACTCAAGTTTATTATTCAGGACGTTAAAGAACGATCGAGTCAAGTCGGACCCGAGGTAAGGGATCCTACTCCTCTCTTTCTTTTTAAGTACACACTATTATGTCATTCCTTTTAAAGCTCATCTTTCTTGTTATTGGGATGATCTTTTATATTACACTTACTGTAATTTTTATGTTCATGTTATGAGAGACCCTATTCTCTCTCATCAATCCATTTGGGAAGTTTTGAGTGGTGCCGTTAGGCTGCCGAACTTTCGTAAGAGATCCAACCTCTCTCTTTCTTTTTAAGAACTCTCCTTTATGTAACTTCTTTTAAGCTCCTCTTTGTAATGTTGGGGGATGTTATTTTATATTCCTCTTGATTTACATTTTATTTTAATGTGATGAGATACCCTATTTGATCTCATCAATCCATATTCGGAAGTTTTATGTGGCGCCGTTAGGCTGCCGAGTTTTTGTAAGGGATTTTTCATCTCACTTTTATTCCCATGAGATATATGCTACATTTGCCACAAATTCCATTGAGTGGTGTATGTAATGCCCATTATTCTACTCTTTGTGTAATATAATTTTGTTTATGAGTATTTACAACAATGATTCTTTGTCCTTCTTTCATGGGATGTATGTCTTGAAAGATACCCAAGTCGGTAAGGGAACCTTTCACCCTCCTCTTTTTTAAAAGACCTCTTTTGTTGGGTCTTTTAATTTACATATTGTTATGTTGGGATGTGTTCTCATATATCCTTATTGATGTAAATTTTATGTCCAAGTGATGAGATACACTTTTTATCTCTCACCAACTCATTTTGATGTGATGTCGTTAGGCTGTCAAGGGAACTTTTTTAACCCAATTTCGATTTCTTTGGGTTCAACATGTAGTCATTGAATATGTCATCCATTGAATATGTGTGAATGACCTTTTATTGTTTTACACTTAATATCCACTTATATTGGGTGTATATATATTTGTCACACATATTTTTTGAGATTTATTTGTCCTTAATTTAAGGATACCTTCTTTATAAGGGATTTCATCACATTTGACATTTCTATTGAGGGCTCATTGTTGTTATGCACCAATTCACTCTTATATGGTGTATATACTGTCCTTTGGAGTATTATATCATGAATCCTTTTATTCTCATGATATTATAAAATTCTGACTAAATGTTATTCCTCGATTATTGTATTCAAGTGTCTCTAATTTTGGTAAAACCCCTTTAACCAAAATATCGTTTTAAATGTTTTAATTATTTGTTCTTATTAATATCCATGTTTTCAAAATGGTTTTAAGGATTTATTTATATGGATATTAATGGTTTAAAATGTTAAAAGCTTCAAGGTGGTATGGGACACTTTGATTCAAAAATCTCTTTATTAAATGTTTTAAATGGTTTTGGAAATGGTTTCTTTTTGAATGGATTCATTATTTCAATATCCTAAAATGTTATATTGTGATTGAAATGTGGAAATGTTATGTTTCCTTTATTCATGTTTATGTGATACGATTATGTTATGGTTCTTGGGCATTATTATGAATAACGGGTGGTTCCGTGATAAACTAAGGGCGGGTGATCCCGATATAGCTCTCCAATGCATTGGGTAACGCGAAGGAGTGAAACATTAAGGTTTCTCCGAAGAGATTTAGGGAATATACTGTGATGGGTATTCCAAACGTAACCAAGAGGGTTACTCCCTACGTAAGAATGTTATGAATGTCTCAAGTTACCTTTATGTCTTATGTTTTCTATGATTTATTCATGATTTGATATGCCTATGTTTTATGGGTAAAGTATGATTTCATTCTTATGTATTTATGAACTCATGTTTCCTTTCCATATTTTTATAACCCTTACTGAGCTTTTTATGCTCATCCCAAGTTTTTGAAATGTTTTTCACAGGTCAAGGGAAAGGTACATGATGTGATGATAGTGTCAAGGATGTGTCAAGAAAGAATCCCTGTTTTATTTTAAATAGGTTTCCGTTGATGGGAAGAATGAATATTGTCTTTTATGTGACCACTTTGTTTAAATGTGGAATGTAATGCAAGTTTCATGATCTAATTCTCTAAAACTCTAAACCTGAAAAGATCCTCAATGTGTAATCTTGTAATAACTCAAGATTAAGCAAGGTTTAAGGCTGGGGCCTTATAGTTGGTATCAAAGGTCGGTTTAGATAACTTTAGAGGTTAGGGTATTCTTTAAGCATAATTGACAATTACCATAATGGTTAGGATTTCAGAAAGAGTCTTAGTTTTAGATAAAGTGAATGAGTAAGTATATCTTATTGTCTATATTACTCATTAGTACATGATGGTTTTGTTGATATACTCACACTGACCTTTTTGGTTTTAGTAAATGGCTGGATCTAGCAGGCACCAAAGTAACAGTGGATGTGAAGGAAACTGTGACAGTTTTTTGAGCAAGCAACTGAATGATATGGGAGCTGCAATGAGAACTCTTTTGATTATCCTCAACCAACTATCTGGAGTCATGATTGACCACCTAAACCTTGGAGATTTCTCTAAGGCATCATATATGCAAGAAACAAATCCCTACGGAAGTACAGGTAATAATCATAAAGGTAAGTGTGTTCAAAAACCTATGTGTCAAAGATGTGGAAAGAAACACCTAGGAAAATGTTTCAAAGGGACAGAAATATGCTATATATGTGGAAATGAAGGTCATAAAGCAAGAACCTGCCATGGAAAAAGGAAGCATCCAGTTGACTCGAGGAAAGGGAAAGAAGTTCTTTCTGAGGGATCAATTGAATTTTTTAAATGTGGTGTGCATGGTCATTATGCAAACACATGTCCTATGAAGAAGTTTCGTGAATGGGGTCACCAAGAGCGTACCAATATTCGTTTACCAATACCTAATGCCATTCCAATTGAGGATGAAGAAACTGACAATGACCAATCAAAGGTATGTACTATTTCATGACTATTGTTTTCTTATTTTGGAATCTTAGGATATGATTCATGATTTTGTTTGTAGGAAAGAGGTATTTCGGAATAAGTTGGAAAGGAATGGATAATGGATCATGAAGAATGTTGAATGAGTAAGATGTCAACATATGAGGGCTTCAAGAGTTTGGGTGAAATTCTTAAGAGTATTAAGTCTCTTTTGATGATGGGGTTACATTAGAAGACTTTTTATATTATGTGTAACCCTGATGTTTAATATAGGCAAATTTTATTCAAGTAATAGTTATCTTTTCTTTTGTGGACATAGTTATAAAGAACCATTTGGGTTTATATGATCCTTACTTTTGAGGTAATTATGGGTTACCATATGTTATGATTGAAGTGAAAGGCATGAGATAAAATTGAGGTTAAATTATGTTATGGTTATTTTTGATGATTTTATCCCTTTTTGGGTAATTATTTGAGAATTATATAGTTTTGGAAAAAGGACAACACGCAGACCGTGTGACAACCCGTCGCATCGGACAATGCTGCGGGAATCGAACCCACAACCAAAGTGCGACTGGTATTTATCGCCTACCACTGGACTACGTGAAGCCCCTGGTTAGTTTGACTGATTATTTTTAGTTATATGATTTTATGAATTAAGAGTAAGTTGATTTTGGAGGATATGTGATTAGGATAATTACTTTTCAATGTGAAACTTTAGGAGAAACTGATGTTGTTTGGAGATAAATGTTACGATTTAACTTGGAAGACTATGTGACTAAATCCTTCAAATATTTGGGTTTCAATCTTATATTGGTTTACTTTGAAGAATTTTATGGACAAATTGTTTATCAGATGGTCCTCGTTGAACTTTGGGTTTTGTTGGACAAATTTTGGAGATTAAGAATAGATTTTCTTTTTATAAGGGGTTATCCTTTTCTGGATTATCTGATCTTGTACTAACCTTTTTGGTTTTGGTTTTGGTTAAAGCCTAAAAACATGGGATGTATATAGTTCTCTTTTGGGGATTAGGTGATTCTCTAGAAGTTGATTATAGTACTCTTAATGCGAACAAGTCTCCCTAAATACTCGTCTTTTGGAAAAAATATGAGTTTGACTAAGGAATCTAGTAAAAGTTGAAAGTCAACATGATAAGTGATTATGCTTCCTTATGAATAAATTCCTCAATAAAAAGTAACTTAAAACAAAAATGTTGTCTATAAAATTTTCCTACTGGGGAATCGAATACCGTTTAACCCATCACAAGTTTGTGATTTTCTCGTGGTTAACTTTCTCTTAAACATGTTTTCTATCACTCTCCATCAGAACATGACCCTTTGTTTTTCCTCCATGTCCATATTTTCATACTTGGAATCCTAGTATGGGTTAACTCGGGTGACCTTTGTACTTATCTTTCTTTATTTTAAAGTGATTTTTTTTACCGACTCTTCTCCGATGTGGGACGTTCAAGGATGTTTCCAAGCGCAATTTTAAAATTGCGAGGACGCAATTCCCAAAAGGGGGAATGATGTAACACCCCAGGTAAATAAGGAATATGACATTTTCATATTTATCCATATTTGTGAATAAAATATTAATATGACTTTAAAGGGGACGCTATGCTCGATGGCGTACCCAACACGCAACAACGAGTTTCTTGGGAATCTTACGTTGCACTCTAATAATAAAATAATATTATTCTAAATGGTAGTTAACATGTAGCTGTTGTAATGACGGGAATGGATAGAAATAACTAAAATATGATTATATATGTTCTTAGATATTTTTAAATTTATACAATAAAAGATAAAGGCTTAAAATACGGAAAGAATTCAATTTTAGGCGTATATGCCCTAGTTTTCACTAAAGGTTCACTTATCACCTTTTGATGGAGAACCGTCATTAAATATAGTTTTGTTCACTCTTAAAAATTCTTTTGGACCAAATAAAACTCTTATTAAGAATCGGGACATCAAAATTTACTTTGTGTAAATTTTTGGTATCTTTCCGATAAAGTTCTTTTTTTAATGAATAGTGTAAAATGTTGTATTTTAATTCAAAACCACTTTTTAATCTAATTTATTTATATGATTAGATTATATTTTGAATTGGTTTTAAAGTGAAATTAGAAAATATTTTTACCATTAAATCCAATAGTGGTCGTTGGAATCAATTTCACTTTGAAATCAGACTTAAACTAGTGTCAATCTTTTGATACTTATTGTTTCATAAAACACGCTATTTGTCATGACAGCGGGAATTAATTATTAAATTAATTAATGTGACTTATATGTTTTGAATTTTTTAAAACGGACTTCATTTTTGAATTCATAATATCAAATATAGCTTAGGGTGAATTTTTGGGATTTTTCTGAAAAACTTCAATTTTTGATGAATAGTGAAACCACTAAGTGGTACTTATAAAAACTGATTTTCCGTTTAAATGAAATTTTGCCATCATTATGTTTTGATTTTCAAAAATCCGACATACATGGTTGTCATTAAGAAGTAAAATGTGGTTCAATGAGATTAAAATAATTTTTTGGTGAATAGTAACTTATTAAGTTTTTAATCGCGTTTAGTGGTAATTAGTGTGGTTTAAGGTAAAAATAATGCTTTAATAAAATAAGATGAGCTTGACACATGTCTTACCCTCATTGGTTGTATCATGGCCGACCAAGACAAGCCATGGGTCAACTTGGGGACCCCATGGATCCACTTTGTTTGGGAAATGACATAAATAACATTTTATTTAATGTAAAAGTAAAATTGACACAAACATGATATGTTTTACTAAAACAATTTTTAAGTGAGGTTATACAAGTAATCTTTTTGATTATAAATATTCATTGGAAAGATAAAAATATTTCCTACATCATAGTATTTTTTTTATAATTTTTAGACATTAAATAAATTAAATTATTTATGACATAATAATGATGCAGCGATGACATCATTATTTAACGATTTAAATAAAATGGAAAGATAATGTAAAATCTATGAACTACACATGTCCAAAACTTATTGGATGAGTGGATTTCGAATCCTTATCACCTTATCCACGAATTATATCCATGTGGGACCTTTTGAAACCGAAACACATTTTCAAATAAAGTAATATTTCTTTACTTTCCAAAAGTGCCCCTCCTCTCCTCTTATAAAAGGCCCCCACCTCTACCTCATTTAACACACTCCTCAAGCCTTTGACTCGGCCAAAACCTGACAATTTACTCTCTCCACATCCCTCTCCTCATCCTAGAGGATTCCCTTTGGGCATAATCCTTTCAAAGGAAGCCTTTAGGCTCAAATCAAAAGGAGTTACACTTTTAAAGGTAATTCACTCTCTCATGTTCATTTGTTTTATTTTGCTTCTCCAACCCCCTAAACTCTTTTTATTTACTTATTTTGTAACAACAACAGTATCTTCAATATACTAGGATGTTTTTATAAGATTTATTCGAGCTACACTCTCACACAACTACATCAAATGGTTAAAGAACATACGGTTTCCGTGGATGGTGAAATTCTGCCTCCCGAAACGATGATTGTTCAATACTCATTTAACACCTTCAAAGGTGGCCATTATGATGTCACTATTTATATATATGATATATAATATGTTTATGTTTTATTTATGCTTCTGTATTTTTCATTTTTGTCTTACCTTTATGGCTTCCATTATGGGTATACGCGATATCTTCATTTAAGGAAGTGCGGACTACTGCCCCCTCAAAGTGATTTGATTCGTTAAATACCATATGTGGGACGTATAAAGGATGGAACTATGATATTATATATGATATTATACTGTAATTATAATATACCTTTATATAATTATTATTCCATTCTATAAAATATGAAATAGAAATGAAAGTAGCGTTCATGCGTACGTACGGCTTACCGTCTCCATGAACGGTGCATTTCATTTCTTACCTCTAAATGATTATGTAATGTTATAAATGCATGCATGTACTGGATATATATGACATATATGATATCAAAATCATGAATATTATTCTGGATATAATAAACATTTGACCACATGAACAACATGTAATGGTAAGAAGTCCACTTTCGACTTAAGAACCAAATATCGACAAAACAAACATTATTAACTTAAATGTTTACATAATGTTTATAACATGGAAATAAGTGATCTAATAGGAATAATGAACTAGAAAAAGGTTCTTAATAAAGTGTAAATTAACTCAAGTTTATTATTCAGGACGTTAAAGAACGATCGAGTCAAGTCGGACCCGAGGTAAGGGATCCTACTCCTCTCTTTCTTTTTAAGTACACACTATTATGTCATTCCTTTTAAAGCTCATCTTTCTTGTTATTGGGATGATATTTTATATTACACTTACTGTAATTTTTATTTTCATGTGATGAGAGACCCTATTCTCTCTCATCAATCCATTTGGGAAGTTTTGAGTGGTGCCGTTAGGCTGCCGAACTTTCGTAAGAGATCTAACCTCTCTCTTTCTTTTTAAGAACTCTCCTTTATGTCACTTATTTTAAGCTCCTCTTTGTAATGTTGGGGGATGTTATTTTATATTCCTCTTGATTTACATTTTATTGTAATGTGATGAGATACCCTATTTGATCTCATCAATCCATATTCGGAAGTTTTATGTGGCGCCGTTAGGCTGCCGAGTTTTTGTAAGGGATTTTTCATCTCACTTTTATTCCCGTGAGATATATGCTACATTTTCCACAAATTCCATTGAGTGGTGTATGTACTGCCCATTATTCTACTATTTGTGTAATATAATTTCATTTATTATTATTTACAACAATGATCTATTGTCCTTCTTTCATGGGGTGTATGTCTTGAAAGATACCCAAGTCGGTAAGGGAACCTTTCACCCTCCTCTTTTTTAAAAGACCTCTTTTGTTGGGTCTTTTAATTTACATATTGTTATGTTGGGATGTGTTCTCATATATCATTATTGATGTAAATTTTATGTCCAAGTGATGAGATACACTTTTTATCTCTCACCAACTCATTTTGATGTGATGTCGTTAGGCTGTCAAGGGAACTTTTTTAACCCAATTTCGATTTCTTTGGGTTCAACATGTAGTCATTGAATATGTCATCCATTGAATATGTGTGAATGACCTTTTATTGTTTTACACTTAATATCCACTTATATTGGGTGTATATATATTTGTCACACATATTTTTTGAGATTTATTTGTCCTTAATTTAAGGATACCTTCTTTATAAGGGATTTCATCACATTTGACATTTCTATTGAGGGCTCATTGTTGTTATGCACCAATTCACTCTTATATGGTGTATATACTGTCCTTTGGAGTATTATATCATGAATCCTTTTATTCTCATGATATTATAAAATTTTGACTAAATGTTATTCCTCGATTATTGTATTCAAGTGTCTCTAATTTTGGTAAAACCCCTTTAACCAAAATATCGTTTTAAATGTTTTAATTATTTGTTCTTATTAATATCCATGTTTTCAAAATGGTTTTAAGGATTTATTTATATGGATATTAATGGTTTAAAATGTTAAAAGCTTCAAGGTGGTATGGGACACTTTGATTCAAAAATATCTTTATTAAATGTTTTAAATGGTTTTGGAAATGGTTTCTTTTTGAATGGATTCATTATTTCAATATCCTAAAATGTTATATTGTGATTGAAATGTGGAAATGTTATGTTTCATTTATTCATGTTTATGTGATACGATTATGTTATGGTTCTTGGGCATTGTTATGAAGAACGGGTGGTTCCATGATAAACTAAGGGCGGGTGAGCCCGATATAGCTCTCCAATGCATTGGGTAACGCGAAGGAGTGAAACGTTAAGGTTTCTCCGAAGAGATTTAGGGAATATGCTGTGATGGGTATTCCAAACGTAACCAAGAGGGTTACTCCCTACGTAAGAATGTTATGAATGCCTCAATTTACCTTTATGTCTTATGTTTTCTATGATTTATTCATGATTTGATATGCCTATGTTTTATGGGTAAAGTATGATTTCATTCTTATGTATTTATGAACTCATGTTTCCTTTCTATATTTTTATAACCCTTACTGAGCTTTTTATGCTCATCCCAAGTTTTTGAAATGTTTTTCACAGGTCAAGGGAAAGGTACATGATGTGATGATAGTGTCAAGGATGTGTCAAGAAAGAATCCCTGTTTTATTTTAAATATGTTTCCGTTGATGGGAAGAATGAATATTGTCTTTTATGTAACCACTTTGTTTAAATGTGGAATGTAATGCAAGTTTCATGATCTAATTCTCTAATACTCTAAACCTGAAAAGATCCTCAATGTGTAATCTTGTAATAACTCAAGATTAAGTAAGGTTTAAGGCTGGGGCCTTATATTGATCATGGTTCCATAATCTCTATAATTTTAACTATTATATAAATATCATATATATTAATTATATAAGGACTTATAGTAATCTATAAAAGTTATAGATAAAAAATGAATCACACTGTTCATAGAGACGGTAGGCTGTACATATGCATGGACATTGTTTCCTTTTTCTCAATGGATGGAACAAAAGAACGGTAAATAATATATCACCTTTAAAGAATCATTTTTATTTCATATATATCACATATTTTTTTTAAATCAATCCTTATTACCATCCATTTCAAAATAAAATGAAAAATGTATCACATCGCTTCATAGAGGTGGTGGTCCACACAAACACACGAGTGATGTTATAATTTTCCAAAATATTATAAGGTAATAATTTGTATGTGATATTTTAATTAAATAAGTATAATTATATCATAAATTTCTAATAAATATGTTAAATCTATCATTCTATCCAGTTGTGAGTGGTGGTGATGGAAAATGAATTACATCGGTTCGCGAGGTGGTAGTCCGTTGTACACACGATCGATGGTTTCATTTCCCATTTAATGGGAGAGGGGGTTTATATAGTTTATTAAAGTAACATAATAAAATATAAGTATATTTTAGAAAATTATTTTATTATATAATCATAGTTGAAGAATATTTTAATTATTTGGAAGAGGAAATAAAATAAAAATGTTTGGTTAAGAATGATACCTCTTCTTTAGACAACCTCTTTATGTTTTCACCAGAAACCTTATTAAGAGGGTTTAATAATAAAAATAAGGAATCTAGGAAGTGGGTATGGAATTAAAGAAGATATTTGGTCAGTTATTTTCTAACACAAAAATATTTTTAATTGTGAAGAAGAGAAGATAGGGGGTTCACATTTATAAGTGGGGGAGAGGACATACTTGAAATTTTTGATAATAGAAAGGTTTACCCATGTTTAAAACATTTAAAAAGGATTCAAATTCCTAATTATAAAATATTAGATAATATAAGTTTGAAATATTTATATAAAATTATATTTGGATAATATTTTATGTCATTTTACCCCTTATCGTTTTAGTTTACCCTCAGTAGACCCATTTCAACCTTAACCACGATAATTAATTTTTACTATTTTTACTATTCATTTTGACTAAAAAATAAGTTGAAATTATTATGTATTATTAATTATTATAATTAAAAATATGGAATATATTTTTTCAAATTACATTCATAGAATTTTAATAATTTAATTTCAAATTAAGCCCGAAGATGTGATGAAAAAATAGATTTCCAATAAGAAAATATTCATAAGTATAAAATGTTTTAATATCAAAATTAAAAATTATTTTGATTGAAATGACATAAATTTGTGTATTAATAACATAATTTAACTAATATTTCTTTTAAGTATAATTTAAACTAGATTAAACTTTGTAAATTCATTAAACTAAAAGAAAGTTTTTAATAAAAAAAAGTATTTTTCACCATTTACTGAAAAATTTATCTCTTCAGTAAATTCTAAAAAATTCACCCTTATATTATTTTTATATATTTATTAAAAAAATGAATTTAATTTTTCAATTAAATTTTATAAAAGTTTCCAAATTTTATTTTATTATTTATTCATAAAAATCAATAAAAATCATTTTCTAAGAAAAAAGAATTTTAGAAGTATATAAAGACTTACTAAAAATTAAGTACTTATTTATACATACATTTTCTTTGTATAAAAAATTTATAATTAATTTTTGAAGCATGTTTATTATTTTTCATACCACCAAATTTAATTTCTAGGTTATAATGACCATGTTTGAATAATAATATTAATATTATATCGTGGTTTGTTAAAAATGGACATTATATGCAATAGAAGCTATCAAAGAAATTAAATTTATTTGAAAATAAAATTTTTATAAAAACATGTGGTGTTACATTATACCCCCATTAAAATGTTTTTTACCAACAAAATTATTCACTCTCAAACTTACAAATTAGGACACTTCTACTTTATCATATCCTTAAGTTCCCACATAGATTCTTCAAATTGGTGTTTTCATCACAAAACTTTGACCAGGTGAGTGGTTTTATTTCACAACACTTTCTCTATATGATCTAAAATATCCACTCATTTTTACTCATAAGAATTATCTTTATCAAGTTATATGACCTATGAGTTTTTTATATTTGAAGGGTCAGGTATGTAATTCCTCAGGAGAGATACATGAAACACATCATGAACTTGAAAGAAATTCTTTGGAAGCTCCAAATGATAAGAAACCATTCCGAATTGATCAAGATTCTCGAAAGGTATAATATACATGGGGCTCAATATTCCTTTATTTATGAATATAATAACCTTCTTCCATGGATAAATTCATAGAAACACCGTCTCACCAACTTCAAATTCTAAATCACATCGACAATTATCAACATAAATTTTTATCAACTTTGTGATTCCCTTATGTGTTGATAAATGGATCTAACCTTATTTTCCATTTTTTCAGCTAGATCAGGTCCCAATATATTTCTTTCCCAAAATTCATCCTAACATGTTGGAGTTTTACAATTATTTCTATATAGGTCTTCATAAGGATCCATATGAATGCTATAGTGAAAGATATTATTGTAAGAAAACCTAACTAGAGGGAGGTGTTGATCCAAACCACCTTTGAAATCCATATAATAATATCTAAACATATCCTCTAGGGTTTGATTTTATCTCTCATACTAACCATCTATCTGAGGATGATACACAGTGATGAAACAAAATTTCTTATCAAGAGCTTACTGGGGAATTCTTTAGAACTTTTAGATAAACCTCAAATCCCAATCAGATACAATAGAATGTGGCACTCCATGGAATGTTACCACTTCCTTAATGTATATATTTGAAAGCTAATCTATAGATAAATATTCTTTTATAACAATGAAGTGTGCTGAATTTTTAAGGTTATTGACTACAACCCATATAGTATTATGCCAATTATATGTTTTGGGGAGTCTTATGAAAAACTACATGGGGATTTTTTCCCACTTCCATTCTGGTATGAGTAATGGTTGTAAAATCCCCTTATAATTATATCTCTTAGCCTTAACTTGCTAACATACCAAGAATCATGATACAAACTCTGTAATATATATCTTCATTACATCACACTATAAATAATCTTTTAGAACCCTATACATATTTATAATTCCTAGATAAATAGAGAATGAAGAACTATGAGATTCCTTCAGAATATCCTTCTTCAAATCAGGTATAGATGAAACACATGGATGGTTCCTGATACTTATCATTCCATCATAATCAAGGTTAAACTTAGTAACATTTCCATTCTTCTTATGCATCTCTATATCATACTTCTATTCCTATTTAATCTTCAATTGGATAGATGCTTTAACACTTAGTTGATAAAGATAAGATTTATCCCCTTCAAAATTTCTAGACACACCCTTTAAAATTCCATAAATATTGGATCTTTCATGATACTCATAATAGATAAGATAGAATGACCCTTTAGGCTCAAAGCACCAACCACCTTGTTTTCTTTCCTAGGGTGGTAATGTATTGAGCAATAATAGTCTTTAATTAGCTCAAACTATCTTCTTTGGTAAATGTTAAACTACTTTTGTGTAAATATATTCTTCAAAATTTTATGATCAGCACATATATATATATATATCACACTTTTATATATAAATATAATACCTCTATATTTTTAATTAAAAAATTTCCACACCTAACTCCAAATCTTGAGTTAGGTAATTTTGATCATGAACCTTCAATTATAGTAAGGAATAAGCTATAAACATATTGTTCTACATAAAAACACATCCCAATCCCTTCTTTGATGCATCACTATATATTAAATACCCTTCTCTACTATAGGGTAAGGTTAAAATAGGTTCAATGACTAATATATTATTCAATTTATTGAATTTTTCCTCACATTCATCTGTCCAAACGAACTTGGATCCCTTCCAAGTTAACTTTTTTAGTGGGTTAGATAATGGTGATAAATTCTCCAAAAAACATAATATCTAGCCAAACCATGAAAACATCGAATCTCAGTCACTGAGGCTGGTTTAGGCTAACATTTAATAGCCTTTTTCTTTTATGTTTCCACTGATACACCCTCACATAGGATTATATAACCCAAACATTAAACTTTTTATAGCCAAAATTCACATTTAGTAAAATTTCCATATGAATTACCCTTCCATAGGAATATCTGTACAATTCTAATGTGGTCTTCAGGCTCTTACTTACTCTTTTAATATATAAGAATATCATTTATAAATACTACCACAAACTGATCAAGGTAACCTCTAAATAATTTATTCATTAAATCCATGAAAATAGAAGGATAATAAGTATAGAAAACCAATAATCTCATACCGGGATATTACATATTTTTAGATGAATATTCATTACATAACACAAACACATTCTTGAGTACTATCATAGTTTAGTGCCTTTGGAAACATGGACACAATATTCTAATATGACGAAAGATCTTAAATATCTCCCATGAATATTTTCCCCTTTATTACTATTTAGAAACATACTCTACTTAAAACTTTTATTCATAACCCAGGGAAAGGAAACATAAGAAAGGGTGAGCTCAAATGATTAGTAATAGTAAATAAGGGAGATACGTAAGCATGACATGCGAATAAGGGTATGAGAACATGAGAATAACATTGGAAAACCATACCATACATATCAAAGATCATAAAATTGAATCGTTAAATAAATATTGGCAGTTCATAAGACATGAATCATAAGGAAATAAAATAAAATAACCTTTTTATAAGACAAAGATTTATGGAATACACACAATCATTGAAAATCTTATATCAAGGCTACCCACCAAGACATTCATAACATGTTAGGATTGGGATGAAAACTCATATACCTGATTCTAGATTGGGTTAACCATCCATGTTCTTGCCTTAGGCTTGGGATGAACACCCATGTACCCTTCTTTATAGGCTTGGTCTGACCACCTGTGTACCCTCTAATCTTGTACAATATTTATCTTTACCCAATTCATTGGAGGGAGATATAGGTACCAACCATATCATAATGAAAACCATTTTATGTGTACCATATGATCATAAAAATTAATCATATAATAACCCAAAAAATTAAATGGGTATCATAAACATTCCATAATTTCTTAAACTATAGAAAAGATATGGGTTTCATAATCATTTCTTCATAAAATAACCCATGAAAAGAGTGGGCTTTATAAGTATTTCATCATGGTATAACTCATGGTAGAGAAATGGGTTTCATAAATATCATTCCATTAAATAAAAAATAATTCATAGAAATAATATGAATGGTATTATTAGATCATATCCCTATTAAACAATAAACAACCTTAAATAATGTCATATTAAATGGAAACTAATTTTGAAAGTCTACTTGGGACATTTCTTAAAGAAAATAGCTTTTCCTGGAAAATAATTTTTAAAACATAAATCTATTATAAAAATCCGTTTCATTGAAAATATCATTGAAAAATTATAAAGGAAGTTTTAAAAATCATTTAAAACATTTCTTGAGGAAAATATTATTTTCTATTTGAAAAACACTTTTTAAAACATAAAACATGTTGAAAACTTTTTTCTTTGAAAATAACCTTGAAAACTTATAAAAGAAGATTTGAAAATAATTAAAAAAAAATTTTAAACATAAATAATTTCTAAATAATTTTTATTTAAAATTATCTTAAAAGATCATTTAAAAACATTTTTGAACACATTTTTAGAAAAAATATTTTTGGAAGAAAACATATTTCCGACTGAAGAGAAAAATAAAGTATGATTTTCTTAAAAACATTTTCTTAATTATTTTAAGTACCAAAGAGTGGAAAAAATAATACCATTAAATGAAGATATCATAAATAACTATATTATAATAAAATTAATGATAATACTTGAGTGTTATATCATGAAATTTCAACATTGGAGACTTAATCATAAAAACTGCAAATAAACGATGAGATTGTACATAAAATCTTTACTACTTTAGTAACATTGATTCATAATCAACATGAAGAAATTAAATAAAATGAAACCTAAAATATCATAAGTATAATTAAAAACATTATATTACATGTAAAAGTGGCCGTATATACACCTTGTTAATGAATATAGGTTCACAACATCACGTACGTCACAAAAAAGGAAAATTGAGACAAAAATCCATTACTATTTGGTAACTTTTGAACTGTAAATACCATACAATATAGATCCTAAAATGGATATTTAAATACCAATAATTTTAATTATAATAATCATAAATTACATTCATGGTCATTATATACACCACATAGAAGAAATAGGTGGCAAATATAGCATGCATCTCATAGAAAATAAAAGTGAGATGAGAATCCCTTTACTTAAGTCTTGAATCTCATCGTACTAGTTAAAAATTATTATATAATAAATATAAGTTTATTATACATATATCAAATAACCATATCATATATATAATACCAAATATTATTTTATTATGAGATTTTATCACCCATTTATTAATGATTCCATTTTAAAGTTATGTTTCAGGTAATAACCGCTTTGTTTTTTGTAAAAGTTTTGATTTGTCATATCTTTGATTATCCTAATTTAATCATGATTTAATAATATAAATAATGATAAAAATTATATAAATATCATATAAATTCATTATATATTTATTTATAGTAATACATAAAATTTAGTGATAGGAAATGAAATACACCATTCATGGAGACGGTAGGTTGTATGTACACATGAACACCATTTCCATTTTCTTATCATATTGAAGGAAAGAAAAGTAAATGGTATACATTCCTTAATACATATATCTATTTTTTACATCCTTAATACATTCCATGTAAAGCGTGAACGAATCACATCGCTTTGCGAGACGGTAGTCCGCCGTACACATGAATGATGCTATCATATTCCCACAAAATATAAAGCATGAAGGTATGTGTTATATGATAATTAAATAAAGATATATAAATCATAAATATTATAAATATCTTATTTAAATATCATTTCCATCATTATCCCCTCATTTGAAAGTTGGTAATGAAAAAACAAACGACATAGGTTCGCAAGGCGGTAGTCCGTCGTACACACGAACAATGATTTTGTAACCCATTTGATGGAAGTGTGTTTGGTTGAAGGTAATAACCTTAAAATAACAAAATATAAGTATATTTAAGATAATAATGTTATTATATAATCATTATATAAAAATAATTAAAGGGTTTTGTGGATGAAATAAAACAAAAGTATTCGTTTATGAACATTACCTGTTCTTCAGGTATCTCCTTTTGGTTTTCACCAAAGGCCTTCCTTGGTTGGATTTATATAAAAATTAAGGCTTCTAGGATGAGGGGAGATAATTTTAGAAGTGATTTTTAGGGGTTTTTTGATCCAAATTTCTTGATAGGTGTGAAGATGGGGGAGAGTGAGTGCCAATTTATAATTGAGAAGTGACACTCTTGTTAAAACCCAAAAGTATTTAATATTGGGAGGTCTCAATTACCTCATGTGGCTAAAAAATTATACAATAATGGAGGTTAGGTATTAATAAATAGATAAATACCTTCACCACACAAAATAAATACATTTTTTATCAATTTATTCCTTAAACTTTAAGTTTACTCAATTTTTTCTTTATAGTTTTTACCAAGGTAACTTGTGTTTTTTATTTACCTAGGTAATTTATCCTTAAAATTATAATTAAAAATATATTTATCCAATAATATATAACCAATTATTATAAATTTTAATTCCTATTAATTAAATAAAAATCCTATGTGTGTGTAAAATTATTTTTAATACAAACACAAGTAATATGCAAAACCCTGTTTTAACCTTAATAACATTAATTAAGTTTAAATTTTTCCACTAATAATTATGGTAAAAAATTATGTTGAACCTATTATATAATATAAATTATTCTTATTCAAAATATAGAATCTATTTTTTCAAATTCCACTAAAAAAAGTGGTATAATTTAATTTAAAATTAGTCCTGCATAGGCGATGAGAAAACAAGATTTTAATGTGAAAATGTTCAAAAGTTTACCAAGTTTTTATATCCAATTTCAATATGAAATTGGTTAAAATGACCTAAATAGTATTAATATATTTATAATTTAAATAATTATATTTTAAAATCAATTTAAAATATATTTTATCTATATAAATAAATTATTGGAAAAAATAGTTTTCAATTAAAATTCAATATTTTTCACTATTTAAAAAAAATTAAACATTTCAGAAAAATCCTGAAAAATTCACTCTAAGATAATTTTGATATTAAAATTTAAAAAATTGTGTTTATTTTATCAATTTAATTTTCTAAAAGTTTCATATTTTTTTAAAAAAGTGCACCAAAAAATGTAAAAAATTGCTTTTTTAGAAAAAAATAGTTTTTTAAGCGTAAACTTGGGTTTATTCTTATCTTTTGTGTAAAAAAATATAATATTAATTATAAAAATTTGATTGAATATAAATATACAAATTTTATTAAAATAATTACCCAAGGGTGGTTTGGTTAATTTATTGTTATAAAATACACTTGTGCGCATAAAGAGTTTTTCCGAGAAATATTTCCTTTTAGTTTGAAAAGGGTTTTATTTTAATTTATAACCAATTTCTCACCTAATAATTTATTTTATGTACATGTTTAAAACATTTTTTTATAATTTATTTAATTCTATTCATACCCACCAATACAATGGCTAAGTGATAACTATCATATTAAATAATAATATTTTAATAGCATGACACGTTTTGTTTAAACTTAGTGTTGTGTGTAATAGAAGATAAACTCTGTACCGTGTGTAACACAAAAAAAATTAGTTTTTTGTGCGCCAAAAGATAAAATTAGTGTTTCATGTAGTGAAATCTTAACTTTTTATATCATATAACTCAATCGTTTTAAGTATTTCAATTTATTTGAAAAAAATTAATTCATAAAACTTAGGATGTTACAATTAGTAAGACCAAATGGTTTCAATATATGTTACTAGTGTCTATAACTTGTACAAAATGTTGTCTTAGTTATATCCACCTTCTTGAACCTCAATTTATAATATACATAATTAAGTTCAATCTTGGATTTTTTTTAGATTTTCACTATTGATCAAACAAGTCATCAATACAGTGTAAATGATACTTATTCTTTATTGTGATCCTATTTATCTTTTGATAATCAATGTAGAGCCACGCCAATCCATATTTTTTCTTAATAAAAATAATAGGTTAACCCCAAGGTGAAACACTTGTCTGAATAAATCCCTTATCAAGATTCTCTTGGAGTTTCTTCTTCAATTTTTGCAACTCAACTAGAGGAATTCTATATGGAGTTTTGAAATAGTAATATCAATAGGTATGAGGTCTATTGAGAACTAAACTTCATGATTCAGTGTAATAATTATAAAATATCCTTTAAATACATCAAAAAAATCACACATAATATTAATATCATCAATTTTGAGTTTTCCCCACCCATATGAGATAAATAACCCTTTTGAATGGGAATTATGACCCCTACAATGGGTTCAATTTCCATCAGAATATCATATTTATCATCATACTAATATAAGATCATAGTTTGGTTTGGAATATCAAATGTTACTTCCCTTAATTAGAAATTTATGTGGTATATATGCAAAGAAATCCAATCCATGACTATGATAACATCAAATTAATCTAGAGGGAGGATAAAAATATTTACAGGAAGCACATTCCCAAAAACTTCAATTGGGGAAGAATCATAAACTTGAGATTTGATCATCATGCCATTATAGGTTTTTATTCCCAATTAAATATCTAATCATTGATGTGTTATTGTGATACCATTATAAAATTATTTAAATATTAAAGAGTGGGTAGATCTAGAATCAAATAAAACATTATTAGTTCTAGAGTGGATGGTAAGTGTACCTTTCACTACGTCATTATCGTACCCCTCATCGGAAATAATGATCACATGATGTTTCCCTCTATATCTCAGCTTAAGATGTTTCTAATTTTTAATATCATCTTTAACCTTTGAATTTGATCATCGGTTAGAATAATTCCCATACTCCTTTAATTTAAAACACTAGAGTGTGAGTGGTGAATTTTGTGAAGATTTCTCTATATTCACCTCATTAGATGACTTTTTACCATCACTTTGGAATTCATCCACTCGATGAACTTCTTTTATATAATTAAAAATATTATAATCCCCTTAATATATTTTCATCTATCTTTCCTTCTACACGTAAAGCATGAAATAAATTTAATCTTCTTCTCTCCATGGTTTTTAGAATTTCCCTTGAATTCCATATTCCTTTATCAAAACCATTACATTTATGAGTAACTCCAATATCCGTTTCAACCTTGATAAAACATAGAATTATTTATTCATAGTTACTGAATTCACTTATATACAAAACCCTTAAAATACTTGGTTTGAAGCCATTAAAGAATCGATCAACCTAACTTTCATGTTGGATGATAATGCCAGAAGTGTACCTTGAAAGTATTATAAAATATTCCTCATAAGTACCAACAAATTCATCATCCTTATGCTTTATATAAAGTAATTCCTTATCCTTATTTGTACTAAGAATAAGAAGAAAGCACTTTTTGAAAAATAATCCCTTAAACTCATCCCACTCCATACAGTCAATTTCATCTTTTTGCCTCATATTATTAATAAGATTTCACTATTGATCCACTTCACCTTCCAAATTATAGATATCTGAAATGAATTTTTAATTCTCCAAACACTAGAAAATGGAATATTTTTTTGTCCAGAAATGATAAATTTATTAAAAACTAGTGGATCAACATAACCACTAAAAGAAGGAGGGTGTTTCCTCATGAAGGAATCAACAGATCATTTTTCTCTCCTTTACTCATTTGGATGTTCAACATGATTCATATCCTAAGAATGTTTTGTGATCATAAAAATAGGATTTTTCACTCTATCTCCCATAGAATTTGGTTTATTAGGGGGAAAATAATTTCATTTTTCATTATATTCAACATTAATATAGTTCCTTTGGGTTTTATCCATTGACTAAAATAGAAAAGTGTAGTGAAAACAATAATAATCATATTAGGGAACCACACAATCATGAAAAATCACTTATTTGATGTCTAAATCATGACACATTTTCAATTTATGACACCTTAGGCTCAAACTAGATTATTAATTATCATTATTAAAATCTTTCATGATGGTTTATAAATAGTTTTTTAATTTACAAAGAATATCCCCCAATAGTGTCAAACTAGGTGTATAAAAATGCCCATTTTTGTGCACTGGGTGATAATCGAATCCATATTACTATGCCATTTTCAAAGTTATTACCCCTTGAAATAACTATTCTAGATGAATATCCACTTGTAGTATCTAGATAAGGATGTAATTTCTCAAAAACCACTCACTGTATCCTTCACCAAAATTACAAGATATTTTCCTATACCTAAACATATCCTTATACTTATCCTTAGACATATCCTTATACATATACTTATAAATATACCTAATGATCTAAATAAAGTTTTATTATCCTAGTTTCCAAATATTAACTAAACCTTTCCTATGATACCAATTATAGTGACCCAGGATTTTCATACATAAATATTACATTTTAATTGGTGAATATCCATATCATTTTATAAAAACACACCTGAGGACCATAAAGGTTTAGTGTCTTTTGAGACTAGACACATATTATTATTATTTATTGAAATATATTAAACATAAACCATAAAAATCTTAATACATGGTACTATTATTAGAGATACCATACTTAAAACCTTTCTTCATAACCCATGGAAAAGAAACATAAGAAATGGTGAGCTCAGATACTCAATAAAGGTAAGGAAGGGAGATATCAACATAACATAAGCATAAGGTATGAGAACATGATAATAAAATTTTAAACCATACCATATATATAATAGATCATAAACTTGATTCAAGGAAGAAATATTGGTAGTTCATAAGAAATTAATCATAAATTAAATTAATGAACATAATCTATGAGAGTATAACCTAAAAATTGGAATATGGAAAAAACATAATCTCGTAACATTGTGAACATTTATAAATAAAAAAAATTCCTTCATTAGGTTAAGGACATGAAATCAGGTCCTCACATGAACTTATGGACATAAATATCAGGTTTAAACTTATTCTTAGGGACATGAAAACCAAGTCTACACTTAATCTTATAAACATGAAAACTAGGTCCAAACATGAAATTGTGAACATGAAATTAGGTTCTCACATAACATAATTAACTCAAGAGTTATCCATATTTATCCAATGAATTGGAGGGTGATGTAGGCCCCAACCATCATATAATACATGACTTTTTATATCATGAGATCATAAAACATTCATCATATCATAACCCATGAAAATAAATGGGTTTTATAAACATTTCATCATAGCATAACCCATGGAAAATAAATGAGTTCAATAAAAATTTCATCATTTAGTCATAACATAACCCATGGAAAAGTAATGGGTTTCATAATAATCTTATCTTCATAAACATAAACCTTCCAAATAAAGAATATTTATGGTATCCTTATATCATATCCCCGATAAATCTTAAGTATCATCAAAGGATTTTATCTTAGACAGAAAATGAATTTGAAAGATCACTTGGAACATTTCTTGAGAAAAATATTATTTTCTATTTAAAATAACCTATTTTAAATCTAAAAACATCCCAAATATTAAATGAAACATTTTAATTGAAAAAAATACCGTTCATGGTGTATACATTAAAATGAAGATTCCTTTCATATTTTCAGTAAAATCCAAAAGGGATTTATTTCAATAATGATAAGAATATTCCTTTTAAAGTTTTTTTAATAATTTAAACATGGATAAAAATTTATTTAAATAATAATTGTATAATATTAAAAAATTTCTTTAAAATATTTTTAGAAAACATGGACATGGAAGAAAAAGGAAATTCGACTGAAGATAAATATTAAGTAGATTTTTCATAAATAAATTATATTGGTCTTTTTAGTTATTTAAGAGAGTAAAATGGATGGAAAAGATTTATTATATATAGATAAATATATTATAATAAAATTCATGATTTTATTGATATAAATCATAAGATTCTCTAATTAGAAGCATGATCACAAACAATCCTGATAAAAAATGAGACCATATCATAAAACTCATTCCACTTTGGTAACTTTTGAATTAAAAGCCCCATGAAATATATAAAATTATATGGATATATATATATCCCATAATTTTCATGATAATAACCATAAAATACATTCATGGGTAGTATATACACCACACAAAATAAACAAGTGGTGAATATGGAATGTGTCCCATAAAAATAAAAGTGAGATAAAAATCCATTACTTCAAGTCTTGATTTTATTAGTTTATCTTAAAACCTAATATATAAATATATGTTTATTATAAATTTATTATATAACCATAATAATATATATCATACCATATATTATTTAATTTTTACCTTTAATTACCCTTTTATTAATAGTTCCTTGTTAAAATCACGTTTTGGGTAATAATTTCTTTGTTTTTCATGTATATTTTGGTTTGGTATTTTCAGTCCTTTTAATTTGATCATGGTTATATAATATATATAACTTTATAAATATCATATGTAATCATTATATATGTACTTATAGTAATCCATAAAAGTTATAGATAGAAAATGAATCACACCATTCATGGAGATCGTAGATCATATGTACGCATGAACACTGGTTCCATTTCCTCGACAGATAGAACAAAAGAAAGGTAAATAATATATAAATTTTTAAAAATCATTTTTATGTCATATATATATATACTTATAACTATCCTTTTCAAAATAAAATGAAAAATGTATCACATCACTTCGTGGAGGCGGTGGTCCACACTTACGCACGAGAGACATTATATTTTTCTAAAGAATTGGATGGTAAGAAGGTATATGTGATATTATAATTAAAAAAGTATAATTATTTCATAAATTTCATATAAATATGTTAAATCCATCATTATATATATTTTTGAGATGCCGTGATGGAAAATGAATTACATTGGTTCGTAAGGTGATAGTCCTCCACACACACGATCGATGGTTTAGTTTCCCATTTAATGGGATAAGAAATGGATATAGGTTATAAAATAATATAATAAAATCTCATTATATGATATATAATTATTTTATTACATCATCACAGTTAAATAAGTTTTGAATGAGGAGGAAGAATAAATAAAACAAAAACTATCGGTTAAGAATAATACCTCTTCTCTGGAAAACCTCATTAGATTTTCACCAAAATCCTTCTTATGATGGTTTAATAATAAATATATAGAATCTAGGAAGTGTTTAGGTAAGTAAGGAATATATTTTTTCAATAATCTATAGAACCAAAATGCTTTTTAAGTGTTAGTAGGATATGAGAGGGGGTTCCCTTTTATTAGTGGGTGAGAGGACACACTTGGAATTTTCAAAAAGAAAAAGGTGTATCCACATTTTAAACATAAAAAGGCTAAAAAATATGTCAATATTAAACATTATGTGAGATAAGGTCTATATATTGCCATAAAATTGTATTTGGACAAGGTTTTATGTCATCTTATTCCTTATATTTTTATTTTGACCCATGATAGACCCATTTTAACCTTAACCATGATAATTAATTTTTACTATTTTTACTATTCATTTGGACTAAAAATTAAGATTAAATTACTATATAATATTAATTATAATTATTTTAAAAATTAAGTCTAATTTTCCAAATTCCATTCACATAATTGAAAAAATTCAATTTAAAATTTAACCCCATACGCGACGAAAAACAGTTTTCCAAAGAGAAAATTTTCACAAGTATAAAAAATTTCAATATCAAAATTCAACATGAGCTTGATTATAATGATCTAAATTTGTTTGAAAATAAAAATATTTAAATAATATTTCTTTTAAAACATTTTTAAATAATATGTAACTTTGTAAATTTTTTAAACGAAAAGGAAGTTTTAATAAAAATCATTATTTTTCACTATTCACTGAAAAATTTATAGTTTCAAAAAATTATAAAAAATTCATTCTAAAATAATTTTGATAAATTTATTTAAAAATAAAGTTAATTTTTTCAAATATATTTTCTAAAAGTTTCAAAAATTAATTTTATTATTTCTTCACAAAAATCAATAAAAATTATTTTTTGAGGAAAAAGTATTTTCAAAGCATATAAAGACTTTAATAAAAATTGAGTACATATTTATAAATATATATTATTTATCTAAATAATTTATACTTTATTAAATTTTTTTATTCATATTCATACTAGAAAATTTAATGACTAGGTTATGATGGTTATTTTTAAATAATAATATTTATAGTATATCACAGTTCGTTAAAACTCTGTGTTGCCTATTACAAAAGCCTATCAAAGAAATTAAAATTATTTAAAAAATAATTAATAAAAAATAAAGGTGTTACATTGTCCTATCAAGTTTTACTCACAACCTGTTTGGGTGACTATGACACTGGGGTACCCAAGAAAACATCACTTATTGCTGGTAGAGGTTGGGATGAGGCTTTGGTTGATCGTTTAGTTGGATAGCTCGCTATAGGTATAAAGAATAGGATGAGATGTGTCTTAGGGTGGAAGTAGAGCCTCTTATAATTTTTTATTTTCTTAATTGTATGTGTGATCATCTCGGTGGGTGATTAGTGCCTTGTACTCATGTATGAGTTTTTTACATACATTTATTCCGTTGGTATGCAATTGGTTTCCACTTACACTGTTTATATAATGTTTACATGTTGGGTCATTTATTATTATTATTCACTCTGAATTAGGGAACAGTCTCACCATGGTTCCACTTAAGACCCTCTATGCTAGTTGATATCCTTTGGTGTATGGGGAGGCACACCTAAGGTCATGGGGAATTCCAGTACAAACCCAATGATTCTGATGGGGATTTTACAAAATGGTATCAGAGAACAAGAGACATTTTGTTTCGGTTTTGGGAAGTTGGTCGACAAGATACATGATAATTTATCATATCTTGTGATGAAAATTAGGATGGTGTGTCCTAAACACCATTTCAAGGGTAGTCCGGGTTACCGAGGCCTAAGATTGATGTTGTTGGTTTATGCTGTTATGGTTCCATATGATTTCACCTAATGTAATGCACATGGTTTTTTGTACTTTGTGATTTCATATGTATTTTAATTGTGGCCATATCTAAGAGAGGAATCATATGAATTATTTTTGGAACATATTTTTCTCTTGAAATATATACTGCTTGGGTGTGATTATATTAATGATGGAGTATTCAGCTGTTTAGTGTCAACATCTTGTACTGTGTATGCACATATGATTTCCTGGTGACATTATTTCAGCTTAACTCAATGTGTGACTACTTCTGATTGAAGTTCATGTGAGACTACAGTGTAGTGAACCTGTGTGATGAATATTACGACGATGATAATGACGATGGTAGTGATGGCTGTAATGATGATGCGGTCTCTCTATGTAATGGTAGTGCAGTGTACCTTTTTCAGTCATTATTGGGAATTAATACCTTATTAAGAAACTTGTGGGAGTCGCTAATGGGTAGGTCCAATTAATTGAGGTTATAACTATAATCTATGTGGATTTATCCATATAACACCTAGTAGCATGTTTTTTAAGCCATTGTGTAATTTCTTTGGATATAAGCCTTGATAATATTTTGTGAGTTCCAACCATTACTGAAACCTTGTGTGGGTTTTCAAAAGTCCTTGTGGCCTTGATGCAACTATGGTTGCTGGAAATTCAGTGTCTCGTACTTCTTATAATTAACCTGATTGAGGATATTCCTTTTTAATTAATATTCAAGGTTAATTCCAAGGAGTATTTTTCATTGAAAAAAATGCTCTGAGCATGTGGGTATCCTCTATAAGGCCTAGAGGAAGGTCCTACAAGTTTTCTCGCAACCTAGGATTATAGAGCACCTTAGGTGCTAGTACTCATGAAACAAGGTATGGTTCCTAAGTGTTTTTATTCTTGTTTCATTTAGGGTATTATCCTATGTTTCCTAACCTATTAGTTAAGAATGAAACTCTCATCAGATGCTGAGTGAGGACAACTATAAAGGAAAATTATTTTTTCTTAGAGTTTGTAACTCATGGGAAGTCACTCTGTTATGAGTAATGAGTGATGTTGTTATTACTTGATAGAAATCCTTAACACATGATCATTCATGAAATGGTTACAGCTGGGGTCGGTAGAATCATTGGAAATAGGGTGGTGAGTTGGCTGCTGAGGATATTCCTTGTTTCAAGGAAAAACTTGGAGGGAACAATGATGGTTGGTCACTAGTGAATTTATTTTAGTGTCACCCTTACTATTAGAAACTGGTGCATTAGGCATAAATATCTAAGGGTTTTATGAAATAGTGGCTAATACTTATGGATCCATTTATATGGTGGAAGATGAAAATGACACTGGATTGAGGTATTGTTGTGCGGTCAACCTGAGTTATAGTTAATGAGATTCCTAATTTCAATGTAGTGGTTTGCATAAGGGGATGATAAATATCTAGGTTGGGAGTCATAATATATGATTAAGATCTTGGAGAATTTTGTGCACTCATGAGAATGAATCATTGAACATAGAAAATTATGTTCTACGAAATCATGTTGTGTGAAACACTTGGGGCTTTTATTAGCTATCAGTTGATCAAACAATTATGTTTAGTCATCACGTTCATTGATGGAAAAGTCAGGGGTTGGGTAGAATAATGTATGTGATGAAAGGTGAAAGTAATTATTCTCATATGGTGGGAAGAATTGAGTTGGTCACATGTGAAATGAACTCTCTTGTGGAAGGGTTATGGTCTGTTCAAAACTGCCCTTTGGGTGATCATGAGAATCTAGAGACTGATGTGTTATAGATCTGAGGGTATCTGATACCATATTAGATATCTGACATTTGTTTTGAATATAAAACTATTGGAAAATAATATATGGGATTTGGAATTAGAATAAAAATTGGTTTAAACTCAAAGGATTCATATTGTTGGTGCATTGATGAATGGATTTGAGCCTTGTGGCTGGTGCAAGTGGTTAGTGAACCAACCGAGAATGAAATCTTACAAAGACAGTTCAAACCTAGGTTAGGATTTTGGACCTTTTTAAAAAATTCCTATGAGGATTAATGCATTTTGTTTCATTATTCATGGAGTGATGGTGGTTTTGGATGATTAACTTTGGAGGAAGATGGCTAGAAGTGTTCCGACTGGTATTTCCATATGAATTTGAATGTGATGGGTCAAAAATGCATCGATATTATCATATTGGGTATGACTGAGGTGTTGATAAGTGATGTTGGAGGTACTTCTCAAGGAATATAAGTTGTTATAAGGGTATAATTATAACATACTCATTTTTATAAACCCTTCTTGGTTTTAATTTAAAGGTTTTTGTGTGAAAGTTTAAAAATTTTAAACATTATTTTTTTACCCTTACATATGGAAATGGGCTTGAGAAAAGGTAAGTAACACACCAATCATACTTAGGGATATTTTTATAAGTTTTATAAGGGTAAATCAGCTATTGTGTAAGGGTATTATAGACCTACGTAAGAGTAACCCTTTGTATTAATGCACTATGTAAAGGAAAGGAGGAATTCTTATACACTGAGGGCAAGGTTTGTGTTGTGTGAGGGTAACTACCATTGTGTAAAGGTATGTACCTTCCTATGTCAGGGTAACCATGATTAGTGTAAGGTTAAGTTGAAAATTATTTAGGCTATGTAAAGGTACCCCTAGAACTACATAAGGTTAAGGTGTAAATTCCATTCATTACATATATAATGGTAATCCCCTTCATTGCATAAGGGTAATAGACCCAAGTAAGGGTAAGTTATCACTGTGTAAAGGTAACCTGGGTTTTATAAAGGATGTGTAAGGGTAGTCTAGTATTTTTTAAGGGCAACACTTAGTTTTTAAAAGTTTCATAAGGGTAACCCAAGGTTTCATAAGTTTAATCTCCTACCCTTACACAATGGATGGGTGAAGTGTATGGGTAAAACCATGTTACCATTATGTAGTTCCTTTTTTATGAGAAAAATAAATAAAACCATATTTTGTTTTCCTTATTCCCTATATCAACCCTGTAGCAAATTTTTTTTCTATTTTAAAAAACTCAAAATTATGATAATTTATTCTTTGACTTATTAAAGGTTTGAGAATAATATTTATAAAGATGTAAATGCCCTGAATTCATGATGCAATTGATAGACAAATTAAATAGATAATTTAATTTGTAGTTTTTATTACTTTGAACCAATATGTGGTTGTCTTTTTAAAAAATGTCCAACCCCTTTATACATTTAGTTTTTAAGATCCTATTGATTTTGAGAAATTCAGAAATTCTATGTTCAATATTGATAAATATTTCATCAACCAATGTGAGTTATTTATCTGGGTTCCACCCATAGAATAACTCCCACTCCCTCTTCTCAAACCTAGTGAAGTGTTTTGAAAAGGGATTATTTCCAGGTATTATTTTCATGTTTAATTTGGATAATCCTTCATAATATTCTTAGAGTGATTAACTAAATATTTCTTAAATGATAATAATCTATAAAATATTGAAGAATGATAACGAAAAATTATCATGCTTAATTAGAATTATTCTAGAGATATTGAATATTATCACTTATGAAATTGTGATTATTATTTTAAAAATTACATGTTAACACATGATATTGCCTAAATGGATAATTTGGAAATTATCTAGGAAAGAGAAATTAATATCACATTTTTTGTTTTTATTTATTTTTGGAAATAAAATACATAGAATCAATTTTAGGAATCCTTGTAGATCAGTTTTAATCGATGAATATGTGGAAGTAATTCGAGTGATGATTCCTTAATGAACCTTGATGTTGATGTTAAAAGCTTTAAAGTAGGTGGTCTCATGTACTCTACCCTATGTTATTAGGAAGGTTTATTGGAATGAGTGATGAGGTTCACCATTTTGGGAAAACGACCATTAATTCATATTGTGTTATGATAACTAATAATAATTAATTAATCAATGGAACTTATGTCTTAATTAATTAAAATAACATGCCTAATATACTTGAAAAAAGTTCCAAGGGACAAATTTAATCCTTGTGTACTAGCTTATTTTTAGATACTGATGGTTGAGGTTTGAAAACTATTGAGTGCCTTGAACTACATGGAAACCTTGGGATGTTTTATTGTGCTACTTGAGACCTAGATCCCATAAGACCATGTTTTATGTTTGATCACATGTGTAGCTTCTATGAATCTCGATGATATTCCATGAACTATTTATATGCTCACTCTTGTTGCTTTGATGTTATACCTATTTTATCATAACTGTTTGGCCATGTTTTTCTGTGATAGCATGTGGGTGCATGCATGGCCATGAGACCCATTTTATAATGCTTGTTTGTAAGAGTGTGATTGTGTATCTTGTAATACCATGTTTTATTGGTGATCACATTTTATGTTTATTGATATTATTTCCTCATGATAAAATTACATTCCATGTTTATATTTTGTGCTCTACCCTATTGTGTGTATTTCCCATACATTTAGAGGTATTTATTCTATATCTAGAACATGTGGACCATAATGGTATGGTTTTCCCTTGAGGTTAAGTATAGATGGATTAGGAATTTGATAAAGAAGGGCCTGAGTAAAAGGAAGGGAAATGATAAATTTTACCTGAATAGAATTTTAGGCCTTGTGGATTTCGAGTAACATACCGATACTCGATTCCTTATGGATTTCAAGGAGTATTATAATAATCAATACCTTGTGGATTCTGAGTATCATGTCGATACTTGATTACTTGTGGGTACCATGTAGCTAGATAATACTCGATGTCTTGTGAATACTGGGTACATGCTCTCTAGTTGTCTATGTGAACCGACCTTAAACTTGTTTTCCATTTTTATTTAGAGAGAAATATTTCCTTGATTGCTTGAGGACTCTGAGTGAAAAGATGTATCATAATATGGTGGACCAACCTTATGGATTTCTCTTTCTTACTCAAAAATTACTTTATGAATATTATTTCAGAATAGAGATGAAGAAGGTATATCTGGGGGTTAGTGGTAGCTTGGTAAGTTCAAAAATTCTCAACACATGGATGTTATTACTTGTGTGTGCTTGGTGACTATATACTTTGATTGTACAATTTTGTTTTTTTTATTTACTTTATGCTAATCTTTTCACACGCACATACCCTACATATTATTGGTTGGGTAGTAGACTATGTTAGTGGTGTATTATTGAGTTTTAATCACACCATAATAGAGTGTCCATGATTCTTGGGTACAAGATAATCCCTCACTTTTTTAGGTATAGATTGGGCTGAGGACCAGGTTGATCATCAAGTGCGATAACTCACTATGAATTTGGAGATCGATCTGAGATGTGACTAGGAGTGTAAACAGAGCCTCATTTAATTTGTTATTTTATTATTTGTATATATGATAGGGCCAGTAAGTAATCACTTACTTGTACTTAGGTTTGAGTATGTTGTTTTTTTATACATTCATATGGTTGGTGTAACATCCAAGCTTCAATTATAATAAGATTTTCTTTTTAAAGAAACAATAGAACAATACACATAGTTTTATTAAAGAATGTGATTAAAACATAAATTATAAATTTTTTAAGTTAAATTTACTTAAAATAATTTCATTTTGAAATCATCATATCAAAATTAAGTTAGGGTAAAATTTTGGTATTTTTCTAAAATGATTTTTCTCTGTGAATAGTGAAAAATACCAATTTTTCAAATATTGTCATTTATCTTCATTAAATAAAGTAATATAAAAGTCCCATTAAATTTTTTTATTTAATATTAAAGTAAAATACGATACAATTTATTTATAATAATCAAATTTTAATCAATAGTTTAAAGGATTTCAATATAAGTTAATTTTTATGCCTAAAAACACAGTTTTCTAAAAACTGTTTTCACTACATGTTACATCCATCCATAAACCCAAATGACTTCAATTTTTTTTATATTTTAAAACAAAGAAATACCCATTTTAAGGGAAGAAGGGGGGGGGGACCCTAACAAACATCATTTACATAAAACATTTCACAACCCAAAGGTTAGGTGATATAAACCAAACTAACAACATGGTGCTACCCCTCCCCATCTAATGATCATGAAAAGCTCTCCACCGATGCAAGGCTGAACAAAAAGAAAGTTTCCTGTGTCAAAGTACATGACTGATCCAATAGATTATTCCAAAATATCCCAAACATCCAAATCTATAAAGCACTGAAATGATGAACAGCTAGCTCTGGAAACTCTTTTGGGGCTTTCTCCACGTGGTCGAGTCTGAGTGAAACACCGTACCAAAAGGTCTCACAGACCCTTAAACCATTCTAAAAATACAAAACCATTGGACCTCCAACATTGAATATCTTGGACCAACCCACATGTCCTTCTTAGGATACTTCTGCCACCATATCCATATAATTATAGTAGATAGTTCAAAAAACATGAGATCAATCCATCGTCACCTAGGACTGGATGACCCAACCCCGTGATGAGGGAATGCCACTGATAAGGGAATCCGGGTCTTCCTAAAACAGAAACAATGATATAGGCATAAATCTACTCTAATCAGAACCATGATTCACTCTTACTAGGTTCTGACACAAGCCTCACAGGGACAAGGAGTGTAGATAAGGGCCATTGATGTTGAACCTGGACAACCACAAACCAGATCCAGCCAGAGAACAAGATAAAAAAATCACAGAATTAAAAAACTTCCAAGCTCAAAGGATCTAAGATTAAAAAACATCCTCCCTTCATAACACTATAGATCTATACCCGAGCTACATTCCTGGAAGACCTCCAAAGCACCACCTAGAAATGGTGATGCCAAACACCGAAACGGGGAACTCCAGCCTGACCATCGAAGCACCGATGAGAAGCGAGGCACCGGACACCGAGGCCCCACCGAGAATCAGAGATGACGACCACGAGGATAGGATATGTTCTAAAATTTTATCCCTTGTCCATTTATGGTTCAATTTTTATTTTATGATAACATTCTTGGCTCCTATAGTGTAAATTATTTTGTTATCATGATAATTGTCAAAAGCGTTAATGGGGGGGGGTGTTAAGAAAAGATTTAAGTGTGAAAAAATAACATGAAATTGCTCAAATTTTATTTTATGGGGTTATTTAGACTCATCCTCATATCAAATTATAATTATATCAATTTGGATTCATTTATACATGAAAAATAATTTATATTAATTTTATAGTTTAAGAAATTCCAAGAATTCCCATCCCCTCACTTATAAAAGGAAACCCCCGATCTCTTTTATTTACACCACATTGAGCAACATAGATTGAAAAACCTACAAATTTATCTAATAAAAATAATTATTCTAGTTCTAGAGGTTATTTTCTTTCCAAAATACCAACACAAGGTCCCTTAAGAGGAGATCTAAAAGAAGTCTACCGAAGAAGTGGTAATCGTCTTTACTAACTATTTCAAATTTCCTTATTCTTATACTTAATTTAAATATATTTTGTAACCATAATAAAATAATAAACCCAATATCATAAATTTATTTATATGTTATTTTTATTATGGTAAAACCATATTTTATCTATTTTCAATCACATGGAAAGCAAAAACACCACTCGTGCATACATATGAATTACCGTCTCCATGCAGTAGTTTAATTAATTTTTCATCACTATTTAATTTATATGGTTATAAATATAGAAATAATGTATATATATGATATTTATGACATAATTATTCTTATTAATTATAATATCATATCTACCTTTTTACCTTTTAATCCATTGGAAAATGATAATGTTGCTTGTGCATATGTGTAGACTACCACCTACACAAAATGATGTGATCCATTTTTCATTTCCACCTTACATGGATGGTAATAAAGATATATTTAATGAATATACATGATATTTATATCATTATTAACATTATTGATATTATGAACCCATAATCTAAGAATAAGGACCAAAACATCTGTGGAAAAATATGCATGATAAAATAAATCAGTTAACACCCAAAAAAAATGATAATAATGAAATATTGTTAATGTAAGGGTGATAATATATAATAATAGTATCATATATGATAATAATGTGGTTTTAGTATAAATTAAAATTAAGTTTAAATCCATTATATAGGAATTTAAATCATGTTAAACTGAGTACCATAATGTAGCGCATAGAGTCATTATGACCTTTACACAGTGGATTTGTATAAATTTACACAAACTTATTAGATCCTAAAAATTCAATCACCCTTATGTAATTGCTCTAGATAACACATACTCAAGAATAGAAATCATACCTACACAATGATACCTTTATCAAATTTTTCCTCCACTTACATATCAAATGAAAAAACAATTAAAGTAGGATAAAATTTCAAATGTGGATTAAATTCAAATAAAACTAACTAAAATAAAATACATATAATTCTAGATTAATTTCTAAAATCATTTTTATCACAGAAATCAACAAAGAAAATAGAATTTATTTTATTCCTATAATATCATACTAAATATGAAAATATAGTAATCCTATAATTTTAATGGAATTTGTGGGAATATATTTAATGAATAAAGTGATAAAAATTATGAAATTTCAAATTTCATCAATCACATTACTCAGGATTAAATAGTTTAGTAGTATTAGGAAACTAGATACATAAATGAATTATATATTACATTGAAAACTAAATATACATCATATTAAAACATAAAAACTGTATTATCTCTCCTTGAAATTCCATATGTCATATGTAGTATTATTCATAGTTTCCTAGGGAAATGAGAAACACTAAAGAAAAGGGAGATCTCAGATGCTCAATAAGGGGTGACACACATAAAGATATATTATAACATAATAATTTCATAAATAATATGTCTAGAATAATTAAATTGATTTATCTCATAAATTATCTTAATATATCCATGGATAACATGACAATATAAATAATCACATGGAAAGCAATAAATAATTTCATAGTGATAGAATTCATAATACCAGACATCCTAATATTACCATAAATGCCTCATGAAAATTCATTTTATATTCCATAAGGGACTCATGTCAAGAAATTATACTTAAATGGGTAAGGAATACACCAAATTATCCAAACTAGTTTGTCTCATGAGACCTATCGATGTATTGAGGGGATATATAATTTTTGGCCCCACTCATCACTTAATAAGTCTAATGCATTCATCATATGAAAGAAATGAGTAAAAATATAATATATAATCAACATTATTTATTAATCCAAACTATCCATATTAGAATAACAAACATACAATTTTCCAATACTTTCCCCAATCAATGGAATAATAAGGATATTCAGGTGAATATCCCACAATCAATTTATAAAAAATAATATATTCATAATTTAATGAAAAAACCATTATCAAAGGAATTATAACAAGGAATTAATTAAGGTTAATTTTATGGTTTAGGTATAATAATAGGAAATAATCCTTCATTATAAATTGTAAAGATCTCATGAGTCATCCAAAGGATATCCCTTAGAAGTGTCAAACTAGGTGCATAGTTATACCCACTAGTTGTACACCGAGTGAAGGATGAGTTAATACTATTTAAACCTTTTTTTGGGTGATTACACCAATACAAATCTATTCTATAGCCTTTATCTACTTTTTTTGTATCTATACAAGGATGTAATTTCTAGGAAAACACATTCTCTTTACTCTACAAAAAATTTAAGATGTTTTATGGGTATGAGAGTGTTTGAGAATTATAATAGGTTAATAAGGAATTATAATGACAGGGAATGGGGATATATAATTTATGATATGATAATGAATTTATATCAATGAAGCATAATAATTTTTGTCATTAAAAATAAAAGGAAATGGAAAGATTACAAAAATAAAGGTAGAGAAGCGATTAAGAACCCTTACTTTAGCACAATAAGGGATTACAAAAATTCTACAACGATAAAGAGTAAGTAATATAAAATTAATATTATATAAAATTGATTATAATAACATGGAATAACAAGAATACATGTATATGAAATAGAATTTTAAATGTTATTATAACAAAAAAATAAAATTAAATAAAAAATAGGGGGATTAACAACCCTTACTTACATGGTAGCTTATTAAGGCTTGATAAAAACTCCTTATAACCCTTTAAACTACTTGAAGAGAATATTTAGATGGAAAATAAGTGGTAATTTCTGATCAATTTATTTTAAGTAAAGAATTATGAGAGAATGGGTGTAATTTGTTACATGATGATATTTTAGAATATTTTTTTAATAAATAAATGTGTTCTATAGCTTGTGAAGTACACAACCCAAAAATTATGCTAATAATGCCTATATATTATAAAATTAATCACATTATATGGCATTTAAATGAAATAAAATTATTGAAAATAATTTCTAATTTACTTAGAAAATACTATTGATCCTAAATATATTTTTTGAAATATATTTTATGTGATTTTTTTGTCTTATATGTTTTATTTAAAAACTAACTCAGATTTTTTAACTTTTTAAAAATAGTTTTTTATACAATTATAAAATAAATTCATTGGTTATAAATTGGTTACAAATAAAAATTAAATCATTTCAAGGTAAAAATAAATATTTTTATTATAAATTGATTTTATTCATGTAATGTGTTTTTAATTTAATAAATTAAAGTAATAACTATTGATGAAATATTTTAATGAAATTTTTATATTATAAATTCAATAAAATAATTTAGAATTCATATAATTGGTTTTATTGGGTATTGAATAAGAATTAATTCTGTTTTGTGCTTTAAAATGATTTTTTTTCTAGAAATGGTATTCATTGTGTTTTGAATTTAAATAAAAAATGAATATGATAAAATAGTTTCCATGTTTTCAGTCAAAATTTCTAAACATGGTAAATTCTTCAATTTAATTTTTGGTCATTATAGATAGCAACCATGGTAAGACTTTGTCACCATAATAAGGGTTAAAAGGATTAATGAGGGGGGGGGGGGGGTTAAACTTAGAGATAAGGCATAAAATATCTATAAAACTGGATAAATGTGATTTATTAATGTTATTTATAACAAATATTATCTTATTTTATAATTTTGGTTTCCTTGGTTCCACTTTAACCTGAATATGACTTTATTATGTTTTAATGTTTTAAGTATTTATACGAGTTCCACCCACCTCACTTATAAAAGGACACCTCCTACCTTCACTTATTCATGCAATTTGATCCATCTATTTTAACCAATACCTACCCAAATATATTATTAACGTCCCTACCCATTTTCTAGAGCTTATGTTATTCTAAAATACCAACCTTTTAAGGATTAAGATGTGATCCAGAGGAGGTTTCTCAAAGAACTAATTGTATTTACCAATCTATTTTGAGTTTATTTAATCCTTAAACTCCTAAAAATATTATATAACTATTTTAAAATTATGAAATAAGTATAAATAATGTGTTAAAAAGTTTTTATAATAATTATAAAACTAATTTCTATCCCTTTTCCATCCTATGATAAATGGTAATGTTGTTCGTGTGTACGTGTAGAATACCACCTCCACGAAGCGATGTAATTAGTTTTCCATGTATGCCATACATGGCTGGTAATATGGATGGATTAAATGAATATATATGATATTAATGTTATTATTATTATTATTTGAATACATATTATTATTTACCTTTATTTCATTCATTTTTTTGAAAATGGAAATATTACTCACTCGTATGTATGGACTACCGTCACAACGAAGTGATGTAATTAATTTTTCATCACCACTTTATATAAATATTTATAAAAGTGTATATCATGAATACATAATATAATTATAACATTATTAAGATTATGTAGATGATGAAACCATGAATAAGGTGCAAGGACCTAAACTATTAAACCAAAACATGTATGGGAAACGAAATAATTAAGACCCGAATATTGATTTTAAAAAGGAATTATTGATAAACAGGTAATAAGAAATTATAAGGGAGTGTTATATTATAATATAAATATGAATATGGTTATGGTATATATTTATAATAAATATAAATTTATTATACAGGATCTTAATAATGTATATGAAGAAATTTAGGACTTGAGGTAAGGGTTTATGTTGTAATCTCATTTTTAATCGAGATGGTTTGTTCTAGAATCCCCTTTAGGTAGATTATATAATCGTATTATTTTAAATTAAATATATTTTAATAATATATTTTTATTTCTATGGTTTTTATGTTTTACTTTAATTGTACTCATCTTTTTAATTAAAAATATTGAGAATTTTTTTTGACAAAAGTTGACCTTATTTCCTCTTTAGTTAGTGAAATTTTTCTCCCATGTCCATGTTCTTTAAAATATTTTCAAGAATGTTATTTTCAATGATCCAATTATTATTTAAATTAATTTTCAATCATATTTTAATTTTTATTCAAAGGATTCAAAAGGAACTTTTAAAACATTATTTCAAACATGTTATTTATGACTTTTTACAAAAAAAGTGTGAAATGAATATTTCTTTTAACATTTACCACACAAATGAATTTTGAAACCATCATGAGCATTATTTTATTTTAATATTAATTTAAAAATTTCCATGTTTATTTTAAAATAAAATCATCTTCATATTATTTTGGAATTTTTATTTAAAATTTTATTGAAAGAAAATGATATTTTTCTCATGTTTTCAAAGAATGGTTTGATTATTCATTTAAAAGTATTTTTCATCTATGAAAACATAATTTGATGATTCATATAATTAATTTGGAATATTATCTAATGATAAAAACCATGTTCTTTTCTATATATGTCTTATTATTATATGATTTTGAAATTTTTATGAAACACATTTCTTTTATATGGGTTATGCTCTGATGAATTAAAGAATGTTCTTATGATCTCAAGGAACTCATAGTTATGGTTTTAATTATGTTATGGGTTGGTCCATTAAATTCATCCAATACATTGGTTAATTATTGATATCTCATGAGATAATATGAATGGGATGGAGAGTGAACCCATTCCAAGGATTAAAAGTGGTTGGGTATTGAAACCAATATATTATGAGATCTTTTCCACTATGTGATAATAGTCATGTAAGTGAGTCTTGACTAATGAAATGATTTTTTATGCTTATGATTGTGAAACAATTACTAGGAAATTTTATTATGATTATGATATAATTTCAGGGCTCATAATTTATTGATAATGAATACTCACTCTTATGAGTCATTTCTTTTGAAATGATAAATATTTATTTCATAACTCATGATTTATGATCTATGATTGATTTGGTATGCAATCTATAAGGTAGGATCATGATGCCACACCATTATTATTATCTTATTATTGTATATGATCATCAATTGATATCTCAAATTTTTATCCTTACTAAGCATATGAGCACACCCTTTCTTATGTTTCTATTTTTTCCAGGTAATGAAGAAAGGTTTTAAGTAGGATATATATAAGAAGGTTCTTATGAGAGAAGAACTTTGTGGGAGATGTTGAAGATATTTCCACAGAAAAATTTATTATGTATCTAGTATTCAAAGACACTAATCCTTTATGGTCCTGAGGAATGAATTATTGTTTAATATATTTATTTTTCATTTAAAATGATGAAATATGTATTTACCTTTTTCTCGGGTCAACTTAGTTAGTATCAAATAAGTTTTTAGTTATTTTTGGATATTAGATCATGAATAATATGAGAATATAACTTAAGTTAACCTAAGAGGAACTAAAAGTTTGATAGGGTGAACCTAAAAGTTTCATAGGTTGATAAGGACGTGTTATAATTTTTGACATCTCATGAATGATTTTTTTGAGTATATGATTTATCAATCTTATTAATGATTCTTTATGATCATGCTAACCATTTTCATTTTAGTAATGGATTGATGATAGAATGATGAAGTTAAGGTGGTGATAGGTATGCTCAAATATTTAAGTATATTATTTGATCTTAGTCATATCAATTTCTTTATATCATGGAAAGTCTCCAAGAATGTTAATTTATATCCTTAATGATTATATGTTGAATTAGTAATAAAAACTCCAAATGGTACGATGATAACATCTCAAGTCTATAGCTCCTCATTGATACATGTTTTTGGGAATGTGATTCCTTCAAATATTTTTATTATTAATCTATTTAAATTTGATGTGACTTGGGGTATGTATTGGATTTATTTATATAGATCCTATATCAATAGTTAAGGCAGGGAAGTCACATTTCATATTCTGAGTGAATCAATGATTATCTATAAGTGTGAGGATGAATACGAACTTCCAATACAAATTACTTCTATTCTATGAGTCTTACTAGATATTCTTGAGGGGAATTTATCTCAAATGGACGAGGAGAAACTTAACATTGAATATTTTCCTATTATACTAGAATATAATGATTTATTTCTTAAAGAGTTTCTTTATCTTCCCATGAATTGCAAAGTTGAGTTTTCAATAGAAATAATACCTAGTGTTATGCCTATTTTAAAGAATCATTATATAATGTCCCCGATTTAGTTGTAGGAATTAAAGAATCAACTCTAGGAGAATATTAATAAGGCATTTATTATTCCAAGTTCATCAACAGAGGGTGAACCTATTTGTTTTGTAAAGAAGGAAGATGGGTCAATGTGTCTTTGTATGGATTATTTGGAACTTAGAAAGATCATTATCAAGAAAGAGTATCCTCTACCCCGTATTTATGATTTTTTTGATCCACTGTAATGAGATCAATATTTTTCCAAAGATGATATTTGATTTGGATATCATCAGTCGAGGGTTAACAAGGAGGATATACCCAAGATAGACTTCCATATGAGGTATGTACATTTTGAATTTATAGTGATGAAATTTGGATTTATAAATGACCATGATATCTTTATATATTTAAGGAATATAGTCTTTAGATATTACCTTGATCGGTTTCTAGTAGTCTTTATAGATGATATTCTTATATAATTAAGAGAAAGGAAGAGAATGAAGATCATTTGTGGATTGTGTTGAAGACCTTAAAGAAGGGGAAGGTATATGCCAAATTTAGAAAGTGTGAATTCTAGATATGGAAAGTTTCATTATTGGGTCATATAATCACAAGAGTGGGTATATCGTTGGATCCATCAAAGACATAAGTTATTGAGAATTGGATGAGAATAACCATGGTGATCAAAATACATAGTTTTCTTGGGTTCGTTGGATACTACAAAAACTTTTTGAGAAATTTATCATTGATATCAAATCCACTAACTAAGTTGACATGGAAGGGTTCCAAGTTCATATAGATAGATTAATGTGATGATAATTCCAAAAAACTAAAGAGAAGGTTAGTTAGTGCACCTATTCTCACAATACCCCATAGTATTAAAGGGTTTTTGATATATTGTGATGCATCAAAGAGGTATTGGGATGTGTTCTTAAGTATAATGAAATTTTGGTGTCTTATGATTCTCTATAATTAAGTTCATAAGAAAAATTACCCAACCCATGATTTGAAACTCAAAGCGGTAATTTTTCTTTGAAGATATGATATAATTATCTTTATGGTAAATTGTGTGACATATATACCAAATTATAAAATATTGAAGTATATATTCCCAAATAAAGAGTTGAATATACACCAAATAAGATGATTGAAACTGTTAAAAGATTATGAATGATCAATAAATTACCACCATGGGAAAGAGAACATGGTGGATAATGCTATGAGTGAGAAGGAATATTCAAGTTTTTCATTAATGATTATTAAAAGAGATACAATAATTATGTATTTACAAAGTATGGACCTTGAAACCATTATTAAATGAGAAATATTATATATTTATTATACTATTGTTCAAACATAAATTTATATAAATATTAAAGAGGCATAAGAGGAGGATATGGAGCTATAAAAGAAGGCAAGGATTATTCTGGAGTTCAAACTTTACCATGATGAAATGATAATATTTAAGAACTATGTATGTATCCTGTCAATATAATAATTAAAGGAGATATTAGATGGAACACATAGTTCATAATTCACTATTCATCCTAAAATTATGAAGATGTATATATATCTTAAAGATAACTTCTATTGGGATAACATAAATAGGGATATTGAAGAGTATGTATCTTATTGATTTATATGTTATAAAATTAAGGCTGAGAGAAAAAATTCTAAGATGATGTAACAACCGTTACCCATACTAGAATAGAAATGGGTAAAAATAATTATTTATTTCATTTTAAAACTCCCTAAAACATTTAAAGGCTATAATTCTATTTTTGATGTGGTTGATCACATTATGAAGTCATCAAATTTCATTATTATATGAGAATATTTCTCTATTGACCATATTGCTAAGTCATATGTTAAGAAAGTGGTAATATTTTATAGAGTACCACTTTCAATTATATCTGTTCAAGATATGAGGTTTTCCTAAAAGTTATAAAGAATTATTTATCAAGAATCATACAAATTTTATCTTTACCACTACATATATTCCTCATACATATGTTAAGTCTGAGAAGACCATTCAAACCCCAGAAGATATGCTGAGAGCTTTCTCCATGGATTTAAAAGGAGGTTAGGATAAAAAACTTTAACTAGTTGAGTTTCCATACAATAATATCTTTCACTCCATAATTAATATGTATCCCTATTATCCCTATATGTAAATAAGTGTATGGGTCAAACATTTTAGGATAATGTTGGGGAAAAAAATCTATTGGGACCTAAGCTAGTTTAGGGAATGAAAGGGAAGGATATATCCATTCAATAACAAATCAAGAAAGATCATAGTTGATAGAAAAGTTATGATAATATTCTTTGGTTAGATTTGGAGTTTGAAGTTGGGGATAATGTGTTCATATTAATTTCACCTTGGGAAAATTATATGATATTTGGAAATAAGGGAATGCTAAACCCTAAATATATCAGTCCCTAGGGTGGTATCTTATCACATGACACTTACTTTGAACCTATCATATGTTAATGGTGTGTTACATATATCTATTTTTATAAATTACATAATTAATCCATTAAATATAGTAATCTCAGAGTTCATACAACTAGAGCATGATATTTTTTATGAAGAACAACTGGTATAAATCTTGGATCATATAGATAAAGTGCTACAGAATAAGAATAATCACCTATTTATGGTTCTATGGAGGAATAAAAAATTCAAGGAAGTAATGTGGGAACCTAAGGATGTTATTTGGTAGATTTATCCTAATTTTTTTATTAGAGTGATATAATTTTGTGGGAGAAATTTTTATAAGGGTGTAAAATGTAACACCTTGACATTTTAAAATATATTTTTCATTAATAAATAAATATGTACGATATCTTAAAAAGAAAAAAACCAAAAAATTATGTGAATAATTTTTATAAATTATAAAATGATAAAAATTTTATATTATTTAAATGAAATATAACTGTTGAAAATAATTTCTAATTCACTTATGAAATACTATTGATCCCAAAGAACTGTTTTGAAATTTTTTGTTTATGAGAAATATTTTTATCTTATATGTTTTATTTATAAATTAATTAGGAGTATTAAGCTCATGAAAATTTATTTTTTTATATATTTATAAAATGAAATCATTTGTTATCAATTGGTCAAAAATTTAAATAAAATCATTTGAAGGTAAAAAAGAGATTTTTTTATTAAAAACTGCTTTAATTTTTGCAATGTTTTTATATTTTAATACATTAAATTAATCTCTATAGATGAATTATATTAATTAAATATTGAGATAATATATTAAATAAAATATTTTTACATTCATCTAATTTAATTTATTAGTAATGTAATAAGAATAAATTTAGTGTTTTTCCTAAAAATATATTTTTTCTAAAAATGATTCTCATTGCGTTTTGTGTGCTTATTTTAAAATTAATTTATACCAATTATAGGAATTGAATTTTATAATTTGGTTTCCTTATTTGAAATAATTATTTATAATTTTGGTAAATAGGTAAATTTCATTTTTTTTCAATATGAATAATAACAATGGTAAAGCTTTGTCACTACGGTATGTGTTAAAAGGATTAATGGGGGGGGGGGGTTAAACTTAGAGACAAGGAATAAAATATCTATAAAACATGGATAAATGTGATTATTTTAACGTATTTAAACCAAAAATTATATTATCTTAAAATATGGGTTTACTTGGTTCTACTTTCACTTGAATATGACTTTATTATATTTTAATGTTTAAGTATTTATAAGAGTGCCACCCACCTCACTTATAAAATGGAACCCACTCACTTCACATAATAAAAAAATTTTAGATCTATAGTTTGGAAAAGAAATACCCAAATATATTCTTAACATCCTCCCCATGTCTAATAATTTATGGTATTCCCAAAAGATCAGTCTTTAAAGGCTTAAGATATAAGCCAAATGAGGTTTCCCAAAGAAGAGGTAATTATATTTACCGATCTATTTTGAGATTCTTTCTTCCTTAACCTCATCTAAATATTTTAAAATTATTTTAAAATGATGAAATAAATATAATTAATCTATTTATTTTTTTATGTTAATGGAATAACTATTTTCTACTTCCTTTCCATCTTATGAGAAATGACAATGTCATTCATGAATACGTGTGGAATACCACCTCCACGAAGCAACGAGATTCTATTTTCATACCCACCATACATGGATGGTAATATAGATTATTTTAATGAATATATATTATATTTATGATATTTTTATGATTCTAGAAAGATATATTATTATTTTACTTTGTTTCTTTCCATTCGTTGTAAAATAAAAACATTACTTGTGCGTACGTACAGACTACCGGCTCCACAAAGTGATGTAATTAATTTTTAATCAATACCTTATAATAATGGAAATAAAAGTGTATATAATTAATAAATATGATACACATAAAACTATTAAGATTTTATATATGAATAATAATAATATTTTAGGTCTGGAACCATCGAACCAAAACAGGTATAAGATATAGAATTGTTAACACCTAAATGTTGATTTTAATGAAGAATTGTTAATAAATGGATAATTGAAAATTATAAGGGAATTTTATATTATAAGATAAGTATGGATATGGTTCTATTATATATTTATAAGAAATCTAAGTTTATTACATAAGATCTGAAGAACACATGCAAAGAAATCTAGGACCTGAGGTAAGGGTTTATGTTGCTATCTCATTTTTCATCGGGATTGTTTATGCTTGAATCTAATTAGGGGAAAAAAGATATTTATCTCATAAAACCCATATATTTTATTCTCACTACTAAAAAATGAACCTTTAACAGTGCCGAAATTTATTAGCGCTAGAAAAATGCACTGAGAAAGTCCATCTTTACTGGTGCTAAAATAAGCTTTGATAAAGAGAACCCTTTATTCAGACTTTTTATTTAGTGGTGATAAAATTTTACTATTATCAATGCTTTATTTTATCATTGATAAAGGTTACCCTTTATTAGTGCTTTATTTTTAGCACTAATAAAGCGCTAAAAATAAAGCGCTTTATTAGTGCTTTATTTTTACCCTTTATGAGTGCTAAAAATAAAGCGCTGATAAATGGTAACCTTTATCAATGCTTTATTAGTGGTGATAAAGGTCCACAATAAAATGAAATAATTAAAAAAATAAAATTAATTTTTTAAAAATTTCATTAATTAAATTATTATTTTTTAAAATGAATAAATTTAATATATATATATATAAATTTCAAAAATTAATAAATTGTATATATTAAATATATAGATATGTAAAATGAACAAAATGAAATTATTAAACAATTAAAAATTTAAAATGAGTAAGTTAAGAAAAATATTAAACATTTTTTTAGTTAAATAATTATTAATAAAAATGAATAAATTTATTATATATATATATATATATATAGATTATCAATATTGATAAATAGTATATATTATATGTATATATATAAATGAATATATAACTGAACAAAAAAATGAATAAATTTTAAAATTATTTAAAAATTTATTAATGAAATAATTATTAATAAAAATGAATAAGTATAATATATATATATATTAATTATAAATAGTAATAAATAATATATATTAAATATAAATATATATAAAATGAATAAAATGTTAATTAGAAACATATTAATGTCTTATTCATTTTTAATGTTGTTTGATTTTTCAATTTAACATACATCAAATATCGTGTGTTACATTGATTTCACACACACACAGACAAATATATATATATATATAATTAATTTAGTTTTATATACAAACACATAGAAAAATATACTTACGTAATATATAAAAACACATACACTTAATATTTATGTAATTTATTCAAATTTTAGTATATTTTAGAATTTAATTATAACATGATACATTTAATATATTATGTTTTTCATCGGTCAATTTTATTTATTTATCTTTAATACTATTACAGTTTGGGCATTCATTTTTAATGGAATTTTTTTGATTTATTTTTTAATTTGATCATTTTCTATTATTTATTTATATTTATTTATTTACTATGTTTTAGTATTTTCAATATGTATTCATCTTACTTTAATATATATATATATATATCCTTATTTTTTTAATAATTTATATTTAATTAATAAAACTCATCCATTTTTTAATGTTTTTAAAGTGTAATCATTTTGAATTATTAAATTACACTCATTTTTAAAATGCATGTATTTAAGATTATATATCCACCAATAATGTTAAAAATATATTTGTAAATAAATATTTATAAATAATTATATTTATAAATTTATATATTTATAATCACTATAAATAAATAATAATAATTTTTTAAATAAGTATTTATATAATTATAAATAAATAATTATATATATTTAATAATTATAAAATTATAATAAATTTATTTAAATAAATCCTTTATCGGTGCTAAAAAAGTGTTAGTAAAAAGAATATTTATCAACTCTTTTTTAGAGATGATAAATATTCCTTTTATTAGTAATTATCAATTTAAATCTGATAAAATTATATTTATCAGTGCTATTCTGAAAGCACTGTTAAAATTGTTCTCGATCTATTTAAAAGAACCCTAACCGGTACTCAGTTAGTCACGATTTTCAAGCTCTCACGGAACTCCTCTGTTACTGGCACAAATCCTCTACATTCCCTTAGATGAATCAAGGGTAGAATCTAATGTATGTTATTTTCTAATTTTCCTCTATCATTTTTTGATCTTTTGGGTTCCACATTTTTCATTTTTCATTTTGTGTTTTTCTTAACCATGACGAACCCTACATATCATCTCCTCACCACTACCGGTTCGACTCCTCTCGATTCATGTAAGGATCATAAAGATGTACCATGATATTAGTCACCAGTTTTCGTGGACTGTAATGATGAAATAAATTGTAATATTCCTTGATAAATTGTTTACATATAATCTGGTGAATGAAAAATACAAAAAACCAATAAGTACTATTTCAATACTTTTTTTCCTATTAGGAAATGGGATAAAATCACGATGAATTTATTGAATATTTTTTCAAGATCAACTAAATAAAAATATGTAGTTTGGTTTATATTGGATCACTTAACTAAGACGAACAACTTATTACATATTGAAGAGGATTCCTTAGTTGATGAACTCGATTAATTGTATGTCAAATAGATAATAATTCTTCCAGGTGTCCCATTTAGTGCTGTATCTAATAGGGATATGATGTTTTTATCTTGGTTATAGCAAGGACATTAATTTTTAATGAGTTTATGGGTGAAATTTTATACATCCATTATTCCACAGAGTAATGGTCATTATAATCTTACTATCTTGATATTGGAGGATATTTTTTAATCCTTAATTCTTGACTTTAGTGACTCCTGGAAGGATTAAATTTCCTTGGTGGAATTCTATTATAAAAATAGTTATCAATAACTTATCTATATGGACCCGTATGAAGAATTATATTAAATACATTTTCACTCTCCTTTTTATTGAATAAATATAGGAGAATCTCCTATAAATAACCCTAGTCTTGTCCAAGAAATAATAGGCCGAGTTTTGTTAATTAAAAAATATTTTGAAACTACTCAAAGTAAACCAATGTACTAAAGTAACCATTAGAGGTGACCCTTTTAATTTAATGTTAATGATCATGTGTATATTTATGTTTCCTTGATATTGGTTCACTAATGGATTATAAATAAGATTAAATTAACCTCAAAATACATCAAACTTTTTAAAATTCTTGTAAAATTCTAAGAAATTTATTAACAACTAGCCTTACACATATGAAAACCTAATGGTTGAATCCATTCCCTGAAGAATCAAGTTGAATCTTATTGAGTATGAAATGGTTGAGGCAGTGGAGGTTTTAAATAACCTATCCAATATAACCATGTAATCCCCTTTAATTTTAGTATCTTAGTCTCATTTGGGTGTATTTTGTATTGAAGGGGAGTTAAAATAGGGGTTATAAGATTTGATACGAGAGAGTGGTGAAGAGATATGGGTACCCTTGTGCGGTAGCCACTGAGTACCTGATGGAATGAAACTAGGTACCTATTGATAGACTATTGTTAGTAGGGCCACTGTTAACATAACCAAGAACCTAGTGTCCTAGTGTCCTAGTATTATGTATATGGTGGTACTTTTGAGATTTGATTAGTGTTGGGGGTTGTTGATATTTTAAATCATAGTAAACTCATATACTAAGTATACTATGACACACTACCAGGTCTCTGGGTTAATAATGACTACTAGTTCCTCATTCCGGTGGTTTAACTTGAATTTTGTCTTATTTTGGCCTCGATTGTTGTGAGTAATCTTTTAAAATGAAATTTATTTTGAAAATTAAAATTATTTCTTTCAAATGGTCTTAGATAGGAAAAAATGAGTTTTAAAGGAAAATTTTTTGGATTGAAATTTTAGAAAATTATTGGGTTTGGTGATAAAGTGGTAAGTGTGACCATTATTATTTCTTATGAAAATTTTCATATGTGTGGGTATGTGAGGAATTGATTTTGAACCTTATTTTATGATTTTTTATTATTCGGAATATACCGCCCAGAAAGGTCCCCAAAGTTTCTAGTGGGTCTCGCCCTTTTTATAGTTCTCCTTAGTTTCTACCCATATTCTATGGAAATCTATGTTCATTAGAGGAAGTGAAGTGGTTTGAATAAGTTGAGCATGTTTTCAGAGTGTTGGGAACTCCCAAATCTATTAGAGTTTGTACTATTCTGGGTCTGCTTGGGGGTCCATCTTTGGAATAATGGGAGTTGTTTTCCCTGCCAACGATGCAAGTTGGGATTATGTGGGAAGTTTTTAAGTCCGTATTTCTCTGATGGTTTATACCTAAGGAGGTGAAGATGAAGAAAAGGGAAGAGCTCATGAATGTCTAGTAAGGTCAGTAGATAGTGAAGGCTTATATTGAACAGAGTTGGTTTCCTTTTCTATAGAGGTGGTGTCATATGATCTATTGAAAGCTTCTCTTTTTATTGGGGGTCTTCATCCTGGGATCAAGGAGTGTGTCCTCTTCTCTAAGGATATTCATTTTGAGAAATTGGTAGAGGAATCATTTTTGGATGATTTGTTGTGAATGAAGAATACAACACATTGACTCAGTTTTTGTCTCCCGTGTTGGGGTGAAGACATTCAAAGTTTCCTCATTTTTGTTTTTTTGACTATTATAAGTTCATATTTCATTATAAAAGTCTAATGAAATCATCATTTTGTATTTAAATGGTTTTTTTCTGAATGGGAACATTTAAATGGTTAGACTTTCATGAATTAGTTCCCCTCTTTCTATCATGCTTATTTGAAGATGTTTATTTTTGTTGAAATCACTCTTTGTGCCTTTTGTGAAGTTTTATTGGTTGGTTCGAGATCTTTTATCGCTTTATTAAAAAAATGATAGGGTTTTATATGATTATAAAAATAGGTCTATGGAGACATGTACTTCATTTACACTCAGGGAAATGATCCATAAGTCATTTTAGATGTGTAGAAATCAGCCGCACCTCAATTCAACGCACCGTGTGACTGCTATGACTCAATTTGTCATGCCTTTGCAATAATCAGCCCCAACTCTAAACTAAGAAAACACATTTACATTGTTTTGATACTTTAGGGAAATGATACATAAGTTATTTAAGGCATTCATGAGTCATACAAAACTCAATTCGACGCATGGTGTGACTGATATGACTCAAAGTGCATGTTTTTATTTAAAACTGAAATAAATTTTAGTAAAAAGGCCAAATGATCTACTAAAAACAAATAAAACACATTAAAATTGTTTAAATACTTCAATACAATGATCCAAAAGTCATTTGAGACATGTTGGAATTAGCCGCACCTCAATCGGATGCACAGTGTGACCTTTATGACTCAAAGTGCATTTTTTTTATTTAAAATTAACATCAAATTTAGTAAAATTAACAATTTTTATTAATTTATTTCTATATATTATTACTAAAATAATAATTATTTTCTTATAAATTTTAATTATTTTTCTCGAGTATGTGTGGTTTTTTCGGCAATAACATGAGTTGGGTCAGGATTTAAAGATAAAGGAAAATTGATGTTTTTGAATGTATGTAATAATTTATATTTATGTAATTGTATAAACCAATGTTTGAAATGTCTATAATATAGTGTTTTTTTTCTTGTTTTTGTGTTGTAAATTTTATTTAATTTAAATCCTATGTTGGTACTTTTTTTGTTGATATCTGGTGTGTTTTTGGTGCTATGGTGTGCTGTTACAACACACTGAAGAATGACCCTTTCAGTGCTTGTATAAGAAATGATAAATGGTTCCTTTAGTGGTTCTAAATTAAAGAACTGATAAATGGTTCCTTTTTTAGAGCTTCTAAAAGTGATGATAAAGGTCCCATTTATCCGTGCTTTTTTAGCACCTATAAAGGATACCTTTATCAGTGCTTTTTTAGCCCTGATAAAAGACTTGGGCATGTAACCTCTCTCATGTAGTCAATGATTTTCAAGTGCTAATAAATAAAATTTCTAGTGCTGTTAAAGGCCTATTTTTTAGTACCTTCTCATATAGTTATTTCTATGGTGTTAGTTTCTTATTTTTAATCTCCTCTCTATTGTACTTAAAACTACTGAGAAAATGTATTTGAGAAAAGTCAAACTTTTTTCCTCTTTGGCTGGCATACTATTTCTCCCATGATAGTTTGATTTAAAATGTTTTCAAGAGTTTTATTTTATATTATCCAATGATTCACTAAATATATTTTTGATTATATTTTTCTTTATTTTCAAAGGGAAAAAATTAATTTTTATAATGTTTTTCTAAGTAGGTTATTTATGAATTTTTAAAAAAGTGTGGAGGGAATCCTTATTTTAAATTTCACTACATTAATGACTTTTATCGCCATCATAACCATTATTTTATTTAATGATTCTTATAAAATTTTCCATGGTTATTTTTAAAGAAAAAATTTTTCCAACAATTTTATAATTTTTATTTAAAAATTTATTAAAAGAAATAGACATTTTTCACATGTTTTCAAAGAAATGTTAAAATTTTATTTTAAAGGAATTTTTAATTTATGTGAACATATTTTGAAGTTTCATATGATTCTCTGGGGATATTATATAATTATAACAAACATGATCTTTTTTTAGATGTCTTATTATTATGTGACTTTGAAATCATTATGAAACATATTTTTTTTTCTTGGGTTATTCTATGATGAATTTATGAATTTTTATATGATCTTGTGGCATGTGCACACACACACACACATGATTCTCATTATGTGATTAGTGGGTCCATTAAATCCCTCCAATGCATTGAGAAATTATTGAAATATCATTAGATAATATGAAGAGTATGGGGAGTGAACCCATTCCAAGGATGAAAAGAAGTTGGGGCGTAAACCCAATCAATTATGAGACTTTGTAGATTATGTGATGATTCTATTGGAAATGATCCGTGTCTAATGAAATAATTTTCCATACTTATGATTGTTATATAATTACTACGAAATGTTCATATGATTATGATATTCTCTCATGGATCATGATTGATTAAGGATGATTCCCCACTCTTAAGACTCATGTCTTTTGAAATGATAAATATGATTTCCATGACTCATGATTTATAATATATGATTGACTAGGTATGGAATTTATATGTTATGATCATGATACCATACCCTTATACTTGTATTATTCTTTAAAATGATCATAAATTGTTATCTCCCATGTTTATACAAACTAATCATTTTATCTCACCCTTTATTCTGTTTCCGTTTTCTCTAGGCTATGATGGATTGTTTTAAGTAGGATATGTATAAGAGGGGTTTTATAAAAGTAGAAATTGGTGGGAGATTTTCATGATATTTCATGAAATAAATTGTTTATGTATATAATATTAAAAGATTCTAAACATTTATGATTTTGGGGAATGAATTATTGTGTAATATATTATGTTTTAATCTAAATGTATGAATTATGCGTATACATTTTTGTTGTATCATCTCATAACTAGTCTCCTTTTATTGGTGAAAAAGAGTGATGTTTTTTGGAAAATCAAGTTTGGTGAGGGGTAAAGTTGGAATAACATGGGATTTTGGTAATTTAGGTAAGGGGATGTTGGTGAGACATATGTGTATGAGTTTAAACCTATAAAAGGTCTCATAGATGGTGTTTGTGTCACAAAAGTTTAACAAAATCCAAGCCATGGTATATTAACTTTTTTACCCCTTATTAACTTGTTTAATTATTTACCATGATAATTATTTATTTACTAGAAATATAAGATAACCTCTATTTTAGAAAATTTATGTGATAATTCCAAATTTCACTCATATTCATATAAATAAATTTCAAAATATGAAAAAATAAAATTTAAATGAAAACAAATAATATATATTTTTTTGTACAAGAAAAATATTTTTTTAATATTAAGTGTTCTTAATCTTATTTCATATCGATCAAAAATTAAATAATGATAATATATTTGTTTATGAATAGAAATATTATACTATTTTGACCTTTTAAAAGTGATAAAGTTTATTTATTATGATAAAAATACATAATATTTAGAAAAATAGTGTTCTTTGAAAAATTATCCTTTTACCAAGGAAATTAATATTTAAATTGGAAAATTATTTTTATGAAAATGACCTCATTAATTAATTTGGATATGATAATTCCAAATTTTAATTCCTTTTCCTGAAAATAATACTCTGTATATGGGAAATTTAATTATTAACTAAAAATACTTATATATTTTAAAATCACACATCGATGCCTAAAATTTGAAAAACATTATTTTAGTAAGACTTATTGTATTCTAAAACACATGTGTGTAATTATATTACTACTTATTAATTAGTTTATATTTTTAATAATTATTAATTATTCATCATATTATTATCAAATGTTTTTTCATTTTATTGGGAACATGAATAACTTATGGTTATGTTACCTTAGTTGGTTCTTAGGTCTTACATTCTATCACTTTAAATAATTTCATACTTGAAATTTCGGGTGTACATAAATACATAAAAAATGAGGGTAATAATTCCTCATCACTCCCATGTTTCTTCCCCCATCTTATGATTCCTCCAATATACTTTCACCAACCCAATTTCCTGATTCTATAACATTTTCTCTATAGTGTCAAGAATCTAGAGAGGATCTTCATTATATGATAATTCAAGTTTCATATCTATTCCATCAATGGTGTGTATGTGTATTGGGTTTGGGATGTAATTCATTAACATTGATATATAGAATACATCATTCACTTTAGAGAGGCTGGGTGTAAATTCCAAATGATAATACACAACTCCAATTATCTATAAAGTATAAAAAGGCCTAATGTACCTTAGATTTAACTCTCTTTTATTACTAAACCACATAACCCCTTCCATAGTAATAATTTTAAGAAGACATAATACTTTACATGGAATTCCAAGACCTTCCTCTGATTATCAGCACAAATTTTCTTCAAGCACTGATTATCCTTGATTTGATTCTAGATAGATTTCACATTCTCATTTTTCTCCTAAATTAGTTCTAGACCAACTAGCCTCCTTTCCCCAAATTCATCCCAACAAGTTAGAGTATGACATATTTTCCCATAAAAGGCCTCATAAGGTTCCACTTTTTTACTTGAATGGAACCTCTTGTTGTATAAAAATTCCACAAAGGGAAGGTACTGGTTCTATATTCCTTAGAAGTAAAGTGAGCATAACCTTAATATATCCTATATTTTTTTATAGACCACATAGAGTTCTTGTATGTTATAGGATGATAAGAAGTGCTCAAGATGACCTTAGTGTTCAAAGCTTTTTTAAGACTCCTCTAAAAATTTGATGTGAAATGAGGGTCACAATCAGATACAGTTAATAAAGTTGAACCATAGAGTCTTAGAAATTCATTGATATAGATCTATGCAATAAATTTAAGGAGAATATCATCCCTTATCCCTAGGAAAGGCGCAAACTTGGTGATTTGATCCCTAATAACCCAAATATAGTTATTCTTATTAGATGTATTACACAGTCTAGTAACAAATTCTATTGTGATATTAACCCATTTCCAGATTGGTATAGGGAAGGTCTGCATTACACCCTTTAGAAGTTGTCACTTAGATTTTAATTATTGTCATACAAAGAATCTTGATATAGAGTCAAAAATTTCACACTTCATGTTTTCCCACCAGTAGTACTCCCTTATATCTTTATAGATATTGGTGCTACCAAGGTGTATAGATAAATTCAAACATTGAGATTTATCTAAAAATTTCTTCTTTAGATTTGGTACTAAGGGTGCACAAAGTCTCTTTCTAAACATAAACACACCACCTTCATAGATGAATTCTGTCAATCACCCATATTTTACAGCTTTAATCTTCTTTTGAAAACCATTTTCATCTTATTGATACATATTTATATTCTCTAGTAAATATGGTTAGGAAATTAACTGTAAAAGGAATGACATTTCCCCTTCCTTAATAATTCCAATATCCAAATTCACCAAATTCATGAATATTTGATCCCTGTTTATCCTCATTATATATAGGAATCCATGATCCTTCCTACTCAATGCATCCACCACATTATTTACCTTCCTAGGGTGGTATGGTATTATATATTCATAGTCCTTGAGTAGTTATAGCCATATTCTTTATTTTATATTGATATATTCCTATGTGAATATATATTTCAATTTTTTTGATCCATATGTATGTCACACCTTTTAGCATAAAGATAGTGTCTCCATATCTTCAACTCAAATATTATAGCTTCTAGATCACGATCATGAGTTGGATAGATTTTATCATGGATCTAAAACTGATTTGATGCATGAGTAACAGGTCTATCATTACATATAAGGATAAACCTTAATAATTTCTTTGATGAATCACTATATATAATACACTCTTCCTTACCAAATATTAAGGTTAATACTGGTGAATTAATTAATCTATTCTTCAGTTATTCAAAGTTCCATCACATTACTTTGACCATGTTAATTTGACCCCTTTAAATGCCAACTTGGTTAACAAATTATCTAATTGGGAAAAATTTTCAAAAAATAATCGATATTAACCTAATAAGCTAAGGAAACTACATATCTAAGTTATATTTATTTTAATGGGACATTATTTAACAACCATTGACTTTGTGTGGTCAACATATATTTTATCCTTGGGGATAATATATCCAATAAAAGAGACATTATGAAGTAAAACTTCACACTTAAATGAATTTTCCATATATATCATTCTTCTTTTGAGTGTCAAGGGTGATTCATAAATAGTATTCATTATATTAATATATCTTAAAGTATATCAAGATACCATCAATAAAAACCAAAAAAAAATTATCAATATAATCATTGAATACTCTATTCACTTTATCTATGAACACTAAGGGTGCATTGGTTAAACCAAAAGGAATAATTGTAAACTCATAATTACCATACCTTATATAGAATTATATATTTATTATATCAAACATCTTGACTTTTAATTGATGATAACTAGAACAAAGATCAGTATTTGAGAATTTTTGATCCCCTTACAGTTGGTCAAATAAATCATCAATGCAAGGTAACAAAAACTTGTTCTTTATTGTAATGGCATTGGTTTCTCTATAATCTATGCACATCCTCATAGATCCATCCTTATTTTTTACAAATAAGATAGGTACTACCAAGGCTGAAACCCTATGGTATATGAATCCCTTATCACATAACTCTTGCTATTTTTTTATTAAATTACACTAATTCTATTGGATCCATTCTATATGGAGACTTAGATATGGGCATCACATCAGGGATGAGATCAATACAGAATTAATCCTCAAAATAGGTGGATATCTAGGTAGTTTATTAGGGAATACATCAATATAATCCATTTCAATGGATACATCCTCAATTCCGTGGATGTAATTGTCATTAATTTATTTATATTCCCCTATAATTTTATTAAGATGATCCTCTAGAGGCCATTTTAAACATGAATAAAAAATTATGTGTCTCCTTTAAAAACAATGGATTCTATTCCATCCATGGATATTATAATCTCTTTCTCTAGATAATAAATTCTTGTCTTATACCTTGAGATCCTATATATACCAAGGATTATGTCATAGTCAAACATTTGAATAAAAACTAGTTTTAAATTAAATAATCTCTATTCATTTTAATTGGGACATAAAAACATACTTTCATCACCATAATATTTCCATAAGAAGTTTTAACTAAAAACTCTTCCCCTATTATATTAGGGGGTGCTTTAAAGTTCTTAGAAAACTTGAAATATATGAATGAGTGCATAGATTTAGAATCAAATAATGTATTTTATAACTTTGAGTTTATGATCAAAGTACCTAATATGACATCATGTAAGAAATTAACTTCTACTATAGTGATAACAAAGGTTTTGATTTCCTCTTTTAGGTTCTTCTAACATGAATTCTATTAACACTTGGGGAATTGATTTTAAAAATCCCCTATCTCCTTGAAATTGATCCATTGATCATTTATGGATTATTTCTTTCCCTTTCAGATATTTTCTTAATGGTCCTTATCTTAACACTTATAAGAAACTCTAACTCCATTTAAGAAATACATAAGTGTTTCTTCCCAAAATTATTTCAGTATGGGAATTATACCTTTCCTTACTTATACTTTAACAAATTATTTTCATCATGGCCCTTTTCTACTCTTTTTTTATATTTCATCCATTTTAAAGCATAATAATTGGATAAATCCTTCCCAATATTTATGGAACTTCTCAAAATTTTCTCATAAGATGAAAATGATTGAGATAATAATGCCATTATAAAACTTGGTTTGAATCCATCACATAAGTGATCAATATTTCTTTTAGGATTATATACAAAATCCATAGTATGTGTTGCTAACATTTTAAATCTATCCTCATATTCAATAATTGATTATTATTACTTTTATCTTAGATCCATAAATTTTATTTCCTTTTCTACTCTTTACTCATGAGAAAATTATTTCTTTATGAATATCACATTAAAGATTTTCCACTCCATGACTTCTATCTCTTCCTACTTTTTAGTGTTTTGAATTAAATACCACCATTTATCAGTATCTCCACTTAGACAATATACATCCATGATAACCTTATGTTGCTAATTTCATCATAGAGAAAGGAATGTCTTATCTATAGACTTAATCCATTACTCTACAACTAATGGGTTAGTGATACCATTGAAAGATAGAGGTTTCTTCTACATGAAGTGATCCAATGTTGTTACACCAAAATAAGGCACACAAGGCTATTCCATATGGGAAATATTATTTTATATTACCTGATTTAACTTCCCTAAAATATTCATAATCTTATCTGTTCCAACAACATCTTCATTGATTTGATTAAGGGGGAAATATCTAAACTTATTATGGGTTTTGGAATGTTTTTTATTCCTTTCATCAGGCGCCATTTCTAAAAAATAGAATATACTTAATTAGTTCATGAATAAAACTATGAATTATAAATCATAATATATAATTTTATACATTTATTGAAAATGAAATTCATGTAATCTTGAAATATTTATAGAATATCCTAAGAGCTATGTAATAGGGTTATGTTCTCTAAGTATGTTATTATAAATCCTGATCCTAAGGATCTACTAAACATTATCTGATAACAAATTTAACACCCTAACTACAGTAACCTAAAGTTAGTGGTTATTTTATTATAATGGTATAGAATACATAGATAAAATCACTCAGGATTCAGTAGTTTTTCAGTATCTGGAAACTAGATACATAAATGAATGTTACATTACATTGAAAACTAAATATACATCATATGAAAACATAATTGTTTTTATTTATCCTTTAAATTCCATATGATACATGTAGTGATCTTCTTGGTTTTATAGGCGAATGGGAAACAATAAATAAAATAGGGAGTTTAGATGCTCAATAAGGGGTAGCATGCAGTGGAATCTATCATAGAATAAGCATGATATTAATAATATGGCAGGAATTAATAAATTGAATGATGCCGAAAATAAGAATAATATAACCATGGATAACATGAAATGATATATAATCACATAAAAAAACTAATTTCATAGTAACCAAATTCATAGTGTTGAAAATATTAATCTTACCATCAAGGCCTTGTGCCAAGACATCTTATATATTATCAATGCCTTAAGTTAAGAAATTATACTTAAATAGGCAAGGAATACACCAAATTACCCAAACTAGTTTATCTCTTGATACACACTGATTCATTGATGGTATATATAATTTTAGGCCCCATAAATATCTTAATAAATCTAATGTCTTTATCACATGAAATAAATAATTAATAATATAATGCATAATCAACTTTCCTTAGTAATCCATAACATCCGTGTAACTCCCTTGCCCACGCCACCCAAACAACACGTGAATGGGGATGATATATGATCTCAATCATTCCTCCCCATATTCTAGAGGTTTTTAACTGGTTTTGAGGTCCTAAAATGGTAATGGTAAGACTATGCCTTCAAAATAAACCCATGGTGTTATTCCCAAATTCTATTGAAAATTTCGCATGAAATGTACGTATATAGAACATCCCAAAAATATATATAGATATATAATTGTGTGCCCCATAGGATACTATAATCCATAATAGAAAGTAGTGAATCTACTACATGATCCATAAAAACATAATATAGTAGTTTCAGTTAAACATGTAATAACATGCATCATATATAAAGAAATGGTACAAGATCAATACATGCTGATCCATAATTGAAAAATAAATACATCAATCACTGGACCAACTCACATACTATCATGTCATATCCTCAACCTCTAAAACCTACTGAATGAACTATATATCCAGCTCCAAGAGATACCTATGTCATGAGAGAAAATAGGAAAGTATACCCATATACATCGAAACCCATGCCGTGTACATGGGTAGTGGGTGAGTCTAATGAACCAGTAGGTATCCCCAATTCCTCAAAAATACTAAGTGGTACAGTGATTGAGTGGAAGTTCATGAAATGAATATATAAGGTGTAGTCATATCTTTACAACACACCCACCTAGAAACATAAAACATAACGAACATACAATCACAAAAATCAAGTCATGATGTAATGACTCATCCACCACGACACCAAGACCTACCTACTTCATCTCTATACTAGAAGTAAGATAAACACTGCGTACCATATATTGAACCACACCCAAATAAAAAGGCTAGGGTACCAACTAAAACAATGTTCAACCCACACCAGAAGACTCTGGGTGGGGTGTCGTCCAAACCACAACCCACCACATGAGGAAACAAGGAACGATCATGAAACCATAAGTTTTGGCCCATTTATACTCACTCAAGGGGGGGGGGGGGATATCATCTCTTCATAATATCACACCATGAACTATACCCTAGGGTATTACTCAACCTAATCCTACTCAGGAAAGGTCTACATGCACACTGACCCATCCTTGCACACTCAATGGAAGCCATATCTTGGACACCGGACCATCTACGTTGACTCAAGGGAGGCCACATAAAGAACACCATACCATCCCTATACATTCAAGGAATTATTCATCAAACACCCTAGGCTATCCACAAACACTCAAGAGAAGCCACATCAAGCACACTATCCCATCGCTGCACAGTAATGGGAGGCTAAATAAACACACACATGAAATAAAAAATAGGACATATAGCTTTCCTCATAGATTATCAATTCACCATTTGGGTACTAGTCCCATGAGACACAATCCTATGTCTAGAACACATTCAAAACCCATCTTGATGCTCTAAGGGGTCTATCACATCCATCTAGACCAACTAACACTTTTATACCACAAGAAAAGTTATCACAAGTCTACCCACACAACACATTAACCATCTTTCAAAATAAGTTTTCATGGGGATACCCACACAAAAAATTCATCATCATGAATCAACATACACAATTCATAATCACCCACAAATTAGAATAAAAAATAACAGAGGATTTAGAAAATATGGCATCAACCTCATGGGGTCAAATAGACTAAAGAAATTCAATCCAATACCTTATGACTCACCATTAAAAACAAAGTAAAATATCCTTTTTTTCAATACATTTTCAAAAGGCATCTCATACCGCTTTACTCATGCTAGGACCTTTTCAAAAATTTCAACAAGTTCCAAAACCCAATCTCAAATATATTTTAAAACATATTCCCAAATCAATTCTTTCCCTTTGAAATTTCATTTAACAAAAACCCACTTTTAAAATACATTTTAAAAAGGAAACCCATTTTAATTTTCAAAAACCCACACACACACCCAAAAAAATCATAAGGAGGTCCACTGACAATCATTAAACCAAGGAATCACCATCATACTATTTAGAAAGATATACAATACATTTTGACTATAAGGATGATGTGAGCTCATCTAAAACTCATGGGACAAATCACATATTACAAGAAGTATGCAGGAAGATATACTAATGAGGTACATGAACACAAAATCACTAGTAATCCAAGATAATAAAATAAATCTAAATCCCCTACCTCAAATAGTTCCATTTCCTTTAATTCAACACCAGACAATCAATTCCTAGGATCTTACAAGAATCACCTCAACTCCCAAGACCCTATCTCATCAATAAAAATAATTAAATTAATTAATTAAACAATTTAAACCAAAAAAAGTGTGCAATAATAGGTTCCAAATTCATCAACCAGTATAATGAAATTAGAGTATCGATAAACTATGTGATATTTACTCCCAATGCACCCCCAAACAAAAAAAACATAAAATACCCAAATTATATTAACAAATCAGTGGAAAATTTAATCCAAATTCATTAGAAACCCTAAATAAATAAATTCCACAATATAACTTAGAAAAATGATAGATAATAGCTTATTTACAGCATCTCGGGATGTCCTTTGTTAGCCAAATAAAAAACCCTCATGAAGTGCAATGATTTCTCCATAATCTATAGAAATCACTCCTCCTGAAACCCTAAAATCCAAATTGAAATAAATAAAAAATGAAGGATGTATAAAAAAGATAAGGTAAGAGAGAATAATGCCTATATTCAGTGAAAAAAACTACTAAGAACCCATCCAAAAGAAAGGGGAAGGAATATGAGAGGGAATTCAGCCTCCCCTTTTCTCATGTGGCCATTTGAGGGAAAACCCATGAGAGGACTCTAATTTTTGAAAAACACTTGTCCATTTCTAAAAAATCTATCCCATATTATTCATGACGTGAACCAAAGTTCACCTAGAGATCTTTTGGACAAGTGGACCCCTTCAACCCTCTTCTCCATTCACAACTTAAAGGCACCCCATAAGTTCTATTCATAGTGTGAATAACCCATTAAAAATATGAATGGCCTACAACTATAAATTTACAGTATCCAAAACACCTGGTTCTTTCCTAATATTCTCTTGAATATCCTAGAAAACATCCAATCCTTAAACAACATCCAAAAATACATTTTAAGGATTTAGAATCTCCCATAATTCCTTTGTGAGTCCCATTTCTCAAAAATACCACTTACTAACAAAAAAAATCAAATTCCATTGGAAATTTACAACTCATAATGATGAGTTCCTTTAAAAAAACCCTACTAAAATTCTTATTTTCCTTGAGGATCCATGGTAGTCCCCTAACCTTGAATGATGACCTACCTTTCATCAATCCAGCACCATAGCTCCATGTTTCATCTCCAATTCCCAACATAATTTTGCTATAAAAATCCAAACACCAAGCTCAAATACACATGTTTTCATCTAAAAACACTAGTTTTCTCCCCAAACCATGTCAACCAACTTCTCCTACTTCCTAAATAATTGATTCCCCAAAATGAAACCTTTACTACATTTCATCATATGATTCTCTTTTAAATCACACAATGAATTCTAGATTACTCCATGAATCACAAAAAAAAATCATGGTTCAACCCACATATAATTTCACAAATCATGGATCATCCCCTTAACCACCCTATGACCACACTAGCTTCCAATGAAAAACTTATTGACAGTAAAAGCTTCACTCCACTAGCTGACATCACCAGTTTACACCTATTCGCCTCTGATCAATACCCACCCATGGTCATCGTTTATTTTTTGGTATGACTCAACTGATTTCATTCACATACATTTGTAGCCTAACATGACCCACGAGTTAGGTTCACCAAAATGGAACTCCTAAAATGCACTAAGGAAACATTTCTACCACTTATCCAAATCACCCTTGGATTACTCTACAACATTCTCGAGTCCTTCTCCAATACATAGTCTCCAACCAACATCACACATGAATTCCCCAATTGGGTATATCCACTCACTTTCTTATTGTTATCACTACAATTATACACTAACCAGTTCCAGTAAACCCACAACCATTTCGATATGATATTTTACACCCATGAACAATTTTATGCTCCCCACCATATGATTTTCTTTATTATCACCTCATTAAACCAAAACACCAAATATCCACCACCCACATTTTGTCTGTTACCATACATAACAACTAAATATGGAAACTCCACTGACATCAGAGCACCACAAATGAAATTCCAATCACCAAATACAAGATGGTTCCCAACCACACCCATCAATCCCAAAACAATTAAGTATTAAAAAACAATTTATCCTGAGATTATAGATCTCCCCAACATAACAATATTATACTAATGGATGATTCAAGCTAATGGTAATCACCACCATATGAATTTCCCATAAAAATAACAATTTTACCAGTCTCAATCATAGACCCAAATCAAAATACACATCAAGTATTAAAAAATGTGAAAGAATAAAAATCACAAAAAGTGGTCCAATACCCACACCCACTAAAATAAAATTCGACTACTCAATCCCAATATCAAAACCCATGAGACTAAAATAAGTGGATCCCAAAAAGAATACATCTCTATCCTACCACAAGTGGATCCCTCAAAACAACATGGCATACCAACTGGACACAAAAGATAAACACTCGAGTCTCTCCTGACCAACCAAAAAAAACCTAGAAAACCTAGTCTACCTAAGAACCGATTGATTTTCACATTACCCTACCAAAACATGTCTATAACCACTAATAAAAAATGGAAGTTTCCAAAAAAATAGGTCTTATTAGCTAATCACATAATTCATGAATCCATGTTATTCTAGGATAAACATACAAAAATCCCAATAGATTAGTTTTCATAGGTACCTATTGATCATTTTTAAAACCCATTCAAATAAATTCACACACAAAAAAAATTCAACCAATTTTCCAAAACAACACTTGGAATCCAAGGGCTTTCACCACAAACCCAAATAAAAAAAACTCCCTAGCTAAGCCAGTCTCCTTGAAAACCAATCCCACTGTCCAATAAACATTTTGAAAAAATTTCAAAATCCATTTCTTTACACTTGTCTCAAAACCTAAAAACCCATTCATTTCAAAATTACCAGTTTCATGATCCACTTTAAATAAAACTAATTTTTAAAACCATTTCACACACACCTCATTCCACCACATAAGTTTTCTATTGATAAAAGGGGTTTTATAAAAATTAAAACCATCCCAAAAATAATTTTCCCATGGAGGCCAAGAGAACACATAATAATCAATTCAAGAAATCCCCTCATATCCATATTAATATATTCATCCATTATAATATATGTGAGAAAAAATAATTTATATTATAAGTTACTTCAATTAATATGGATTTTTAAAAGGATACATGTCAAAGACCACCACCCATAGGTGCATGTACCATGCCCTAAACATGCGACTATCATGATGCATTCATAACTCACTAGATACTAGAAGACCCCTATGACTCATCTAGAGTCTTATAAATCCCACATTAGGACTATCATTCAAAGCCAACACCTCACTAATCCTAGAGTACCTAGTCCTAAAACTAGAAATCCCCTGACTACTTGGGTTTCAACTAATGTCATGCCGGCTAGCCACACACTCGATCTACCTACTAAGTCCCAACATCCTAAATCTATATCTAACAATACTACCTATCTTAAAATTGATATAATACCATTTTGAAACACATCATCCAGAGACGTCTAAATTATGCTTGAGTGGGATTCTATGTGACCTAAAGCATGCCTCCCCACATGCAAATCTCTCAACCAGAGGTGAGGGCTTGACATAGTTGGGAGGAGAACATTAACTCAAAATAAACCCAAGGGTTCATACCTAAATTATATTAAAATTTAATTATGACCCATTTTTATATAATATATCCTTAAAATTCTTATATACATAATACATGGAGTCCTACAGTCCCCCATATTCAAGAAGAGAAAGTAGTAAATATCTATATATGATGCATCAAAATATAATAGAGTATCAACTAGTAAACATGGAATAACTAAAATTATATATAAATATATCATAAATGACCAATAAATGCTAAAACATAACTAAAAAATATATATAGAACTATATCCCAACTAACATACCATCCTATTGAATCCTCATCATCTATAACTTGTTGATTGAACCACATGTCCAGCTCTAAATGATACCTATGTCCTGAGAAAAAATATGAAATTATACCCACATAAAATGAAACCAATGATATGTATGTGAGTAGGGGGTGAGTACAAAAACCTAGTTGGTAACCCCAATGCCTCAACAATACCACATTATTATGTGATTAAGTGTATACACATGAAATACAATTATATATGGTGAAGTTGTTTCTATACAACACACCCACCCTTAAACATAACACACAATGCAGATAAAATCACACAATTTAGGTCATAATGTGATAACCAGGATGCCATGACACCTAAACTAACCTTTTTCATCTCCATGCTAGAAGGAAGGTAAACAACATGTACCATATCCTTAACCGTACTTGAAGATATAGGGTAGGGTGCTAATTGAAATTATGCTTAGTCCACACCCAAATAATAAAGTTGCAGTGTCATATAAACCTAAGACCACTATATAAATGAATAAGGAATTATCATACAATTATATGACTTGAATCATCCTTTATCACTCGAGGTAGGTATATCATTTATGTGTCCCATAATACCTTGACCCATACCCCAGGGTGGTCCTCAAACTACGCATAATCAGGAAAGGTCTACAGGAACACCAACCCATCCTTGTACGCTCAAGGGAGGTTAGATCTAGTATACTAGCCTATCCCCATACACTCAAGGGAGTCCACATCAAGAACATTGACCAATCCCTACATACTCAAGGGAGGATACATCAAGCACACTGGCCAATCCCTGTAAACTCAATGGTGGAAACATTATCACATATAAGAAAAAACAAATGGGGTAAATAGACTACCTCACAACCTACCAACTCACCATCATAGAAATAATCCATTGGGTTGTAGTATTGTGTCTCAAACACATTTGAAAACCATATCAAACCTCTAATAGGTTTTTCAAATCCATCTAGACCAAAAATAACTTTGATACCACAAGAAATATTATCATAGGGCTACCCACACAACACATGCATCATATTGAAACACAAGTTCTCTTAGGGATACCCAAACAATACATGCATCATCATATATCAGAATAAAAAATCTATAAGCACTCAGAAACAGGAAGCGAAATAAACACCCAAGATTTGGAGAATAGGTAATCACCCTCAAGCGGCCAAATAAGACAAAACAAGTCAATCCAAGCCCATTTGGATCCCATTTTAAAACTATTTCAAATCTTATTTTTAATTCCATTTTAAAAAGGCATCTCATACTACTTTAATAATGCTAGGTCCATGTACAAAATTCCATTTATTTCCAAAACCCATTTTGAAATACATTTCAAAATCAATTCCAAAATCACATATTTCCATTTGAAATTCCATTTAATCAAAACCACCTTTCTAAAATAAATTTAAAAAAAAAACTAGTTTTACTTTTTGAAAACTAACACACACCTCTAAAAAAGCTATAAGGAGGGCCACCAAAACTCATTCATTCTAGGTTACACTATCAAACCATTTAACAAGATATATGGTCCATGTAAACTATTATTCCAATATGATATTTTCCCAACCTTATAGGCCAAATCACACAAGATAATAAATATGTAGGAATATATTTATAATGATTCAAACAAGCATAAATATTCCAATTAAAAAAGATACTGAAATAAATCCAAGGAACCTACCTCAAACAGAGCTGTTTCCTTTAATACATCACCCAAATATCACTACCTAGGATCATCCAAGTATCACCTTAAATCATGTTCAACTATATCATCAATAAAAATCCTTAAATTTATTAACTAAAAAATTTAAACAAAAAATCCAACATGAAATAATAGGTGTCAAACTCACCGGGTAGAATAATGAAACCAAAATTGTGAGTAATGAGGTGCGATCCACTTCTGATTCACCCTCAAACCTAGGAAACGAAAAATAGTAAAATTATATTTCCAAATAATTGTCTAATTAAAACCATATTCAATGAAAAACCTAGATAAATATATATCACAAAATACCATGATTTAACAAAGTAATGATAACTTGTTTACAGCCTATCAGGATGTCCTCTATGAGCCGCAAACAAAATCCCCATGAAGCGTGATGATTTCATGATTATCTGATGAAATAATTCTTACTAAATCTATAATAGCCAAACCAAAATCAATGAAAATTGAAGGATTAAGAAAAAAGTGAAGGTAGGGGGATATCCTACCTTGATTTGGTGTAATTAACCACCAATAATTGATCTGGATTGAAGGGGAAAGAAGATGAGACATGGGTTTGGCCTCCCATTTTCTCACACAACCATCCGAGAGAAAACCTCCAAGGGATTTATAATTTTTGATGCCCACTCAACCCTTTTTAGAAAACACAACCTACATACTTCATGGTTTAAACCATAGTTCACATAGTGAACTTTCAAGTCAGTATCCTCCTTTACCCCTATTCCCTATTCACACCCTGAAGGCACCCCATGAGAACTATTCACAACATTAACATCTGATTCACATAGTGAATGACTTGTAAATTCTACTTTAAAACCTCTCAACCACCCCACTCTTTCCCAAAATCCCCTTGAACCCCTAGGCCACTACCTGATCCTAAAAACCTATTAAAAACACATTTTAAGTATGTAAAAACTCTTGAAATTCTGTTCTGAGTCATAGTTTTCAAAATGAGTTTCTCACCAACCAAAAATTTAAATTCCATCAAGAATTTACAATCCATAATGATATAACACATTAAAATATATATTTTAATAACAAATATATAGGATGTCAATACGTTCCCCAGTGAATGGAATAATGTGGTTATCAAGGTGAATATCCCACAATCCGGTTAAAAACAATAGGATATTCATATTATAATAGAAATCTTCCTTATCAAGTGAATGAAAACAAGGATGTTTTTATGAGTAATTTTATGGTGTAGGGATATAAATGGGAAACAATCCTTAATTATGTTTCATAAAGAGCTTGTGATTAATCCAAAGCATACCCCCGAGAGTGACAAACATGGTGTATAATTAAGTCAACTAGTTTTACACTGAATGATGGTTGATTTAATACCCAAAAAAACTTTTTTGGGGTTATTAACCCTAGTTTCACCTATTATAGATATTACATCCAATTTTTTTATATACATATAGGTATAGAATTTTTAGGAAACCACATGCTCTTTACTTTACCAATTTTTTTTGATGTTTTATGGATACAAGAGTGTTTGAGAATTATAATAGCTTATGAAGGTAATATAATGAGATGTAATGGTGATCTCACATTGATGATATAATAATGAATTTATATAAAGGAATAATAATAATTTTTCTCATTAAAAAGAAAAGAAAATGGAAATATTTAAAAAATAAAGGTAGATAAGTAGTTAAGAACCCTTACTTTGACATAATAAAAACCTAGAAAAATGATATAATGAGAGGGAATAAGTAATATTTAATTAATAGTATATCAAATTTATGAAAATAACATGGAATAAAAAGCATGTAATTGTATGAAAAATACTTTTAAATGAATTTATAAAAAATAAATGAAAGTGAAAATGAAAGTGAGAGATTACAAACCCTCACTTGGAAGGTAGATTCTTAATGATTAATAAGAAATACTTAGAAACTTAGTAAGACCTTGGAGAGAATATTGAGAGATAAATTTATTTATAATTCATTCTCAATGTCTTCAAAGTGGAGAGGTATGAGAGAATGGGTAAAAGTGATCTCCTTTTACAGGTGAAAAAGAGGAAAATTTATTTTGAAACTTAACTTATATGAGGGGTAAATATTAAATCACATGGTAGTTAGATGATTTTGGTAAGGGGATATTAGAAAGACGTGTAGATATGAATTTTAAACATGAAAAGGTATTCTATAAGGTGTTATTTTCATGCATGTTTAATAAAAATCAAGCCATGGTATATTACGTCTTTTTACCCTTTATTGACTTGTTTGATCATTTACCAAAGTAATTATTTTTTTACAAAAAATATAAAATGAACCTATTTACCAATTTTTTTGCGATAATTCTAGATTTAGACTTCATTTAATCTAAATCAATTTATAAATATTGGAAATTTTTTAAATTAAAACATATAAAATATAGAATAACTATTTTTTTTAGAAAAAATATATATTTAAAATATTTGGTGTTCTTGATATTATTTCACATCAATCACAAATTAAATAATTTTAATATATTTTATTATTTATTAAAAATTATACTAAATTTATATTTTAAAGTTGATCAATTTAATTTATTATAATAAAAATACACAATTTTTAGAAAAATACAATTCATTAAAAAGTTATCATTTTATCATGGAAATTAATTTTTACCTTAATAACTTATTTTTTGAAAATAAAATTATTAATTAATTTGGATATTAAGATTAAAAAATTTAATTCTTTTTTATGAAATTAATTTTTTATAATGTAAAATTTAATTATTAATTAAAAATATTTATATATTTCAAAATACTACCTTTGACACCTAAAATTTGAAAACTCTCCTTCTAGTAAAAGTAATTTTATTCGAATGAATATGTGCATCATTATATTAATATACATTTTTATTAATTATAAATTATTAATAATATTATTATCAAATGTTTTTATGCATTTGTTTCACAAGAATAAATAAGGGTTACATTACCTTTGTTGTTTCTCGGGTCTTACATTTGGCCTCAGTGTGAGAGGCAACTCCTTGTTGTGTCAATTATTTTATTGGGCTATAGATTTTATTATCAATAAAAAAATTTAGTGATAAAAAATTTATTATAAGTCACACATATGGTTTGAGTAGATATCATCGATTTCTTATAATGGGTTGGTATCATTCACTTATCATAAATGATATGTCATTATTTTGATTAAAACCACCAGTACTTCAAGATTATTCCTTCACTATTGTGTTTGAATCAGATCTTCAAATAATAACTAGAATCTTCATCACCAAGGTATAAATCTTTTTCTAGAAATACTTCCACTACTAAAATGATTAGTGTAATAATAAAAGGTTAGTCTTCATATCTCATCTCTTCAAGATGTTCTATTTACGCATGAGAGAATACATGGATGAAAAGAAATCTTCCTATTTAGTAGAAATCACCTTGATTGATGAAAATGGAATTATATTTCTTCAACCTCTTCAGAAATCTTAGATGGGTTATAGGCCACGCTCTTCAATTCTCTCTCTCCTCAATACATCAAGTATCTAAAATAAGAGAGTATCTACACCTACTATTAATTCTCAAACACATTTTCCTTATTTATTTTACACATTTATACTATACATATATAATGAAATAATATTTCTATAATAGAGTATTGAAATTACTATGAAGATTTAATGCAACACATTCCCAGGTAAAGAACTCTAAATGAAACTCTATATTTTTGAACAATGGATGATTTTAAATATTTAAATTTAAAATCTCCATAAATAATTCCAAATATTCTACTCATTAATATTCATTAAAATATAATTAATAATAGGCTTCAATATCATCTTTACCATGGATAAATATATTTTATAAATATTCACAAAACAAAGGAATCAACTGATTTTTCATGAGGTTTATTTATAATTTTATAAGTCACCTAGTACCTTATAAAGGTTGTTATGGATCCTTATAAAGGTTTTTCCAACCTTATGAAGACCTATCTTAGCCTTACGGGCATGTTTATTATCCTTATAGTGATGGTTGTATCAACTTTACAAGTTACTTTATGAACCTTACACACATGTGTCTCAACTTTATGATGATGAATGTATTGGCCCCATGGTATTGGTTGTTTCAAATTTATAGGATATAGAAAAAATCATTTTCTCAACTTTATGATGATGGTTTTATCAACATTATAGAATCCAAGACTTAGCCATATTTAATCACCTTAATATAAAAATTACTAGTTACTTTGAATAATTAGAAATCTTCTTGAAAATCAACCTTAAACACTTCAAAACAACTCGAAAATGATTCAAGGGAATACTAAAACATCCTCTCTTATGGTTGAAAAAAAACTTCTTCAAAAATTATAAGGGAACATCAATATACCTCTTTAGATTTGTTTTCAACCTCATGAAACACTTTATTAAAACTCAATTTCTCATTCAATAGACAAAAAATCATAAACCTTTTTCATGTGATATTCATCTGGACACCACACCATCAGTTAAACTATTGATTTTTAGAGAAATCCATATCTTGATGATATATTTTTAGCCAAGTGATAAGATGATGGCCCCCTTCAATCAGGGAACTCACCACTTCAAACAAATCTACCTTTTAACAATGAACACAACCACTAAATTATTGATAGATAGAGATAGAAATGCACCTCTCCCTCCCTATAACATATAATTTACCCCCCTTTATAAAGGGAAACAATTTATCCTCCTAGAAAATAGTTGTGCATATGGTTATACCCTTTTAAAACATAATCTAAGGCTCATTTAGGGTACCAACCAATAGTTCTCAATACTGTGGGAGGGGATAAACATTCATGTTTAGTCTTAATGTCTTAAATATTTCCTTAGAGACATCCTTGGTGAGAATTTCTTATAACTGATCTCTATTAGGAATAAATTATTATTTTATGTCTCCCTTGGACACCATCTCTTTAATGAAATAAAACTAAATCTCAATTCACTTATAACTTGAGTGCTAAATTTTATTTTTATAATGGTTCATGGAAATTTTATTATAACAAAAAAACTGAGAGGTCTTTCAACTATCACTTTCAAATTATTAAAATTTTATTTTATTTATATCATCTAGTTGTAATAACTTATTACAACCACATATTCAGCCTTCATGGTTCTTAAATTAGCTGAATTTTTCTTCTTATAGTCCCATCTAATGTAAATTTCTGTAATTAAAAATATTCCACTTGAAGTGGACCTCCCATTATCACAATACCCTACCCAATCTGAATCAGTGTAACTAAATAGATAGAGATTTATTTCATTCATATTTAACACCCCATATTTTTATGAACTTTTTATGTATTTTTGAACTATTTTGGATTCCATAAGATGAGATTATTTAGGAGTACTTTGATATCTATCACACAAAATCCTAACATAGAATATATCAGATCTAGATTAAGTGAGGTAGATAATCCTTACAATCAACTTTCTAAACTTCCTTTAATCCATACTTTCACCTTTAATATATTTGGACAACTTAAACCCAACTTTAGTGGGCTTAGATATAGGTTTAGAGTTGTCTATATCAAACATATTCAACAATTATCTCGAATATTTATCTTGGAAAGAGAATATAAAATTTTCTTTTTTGTATCTCTTGTAATCCTAAGAAATATCTCATATCACTATGCATGAAAATATCAATAAGGACCTTCATTTGTTTACAAAATTCATTGCAATCACTCTCTTTCTCACTTGAAAAAAATGATATCATCAACATAAAAAGTTACAATGAGTATACCCTCTCTCATTTCTTTTAAATACTGATTTTTGTCCTATTTTCCTTTAGAGAAATTCATATTTTTGAAGAAAATATCTATCCTTTAATACTAGTACCTCAGTGCCTATTTTAGCTCATATAGGATCTTCTTTAATTTCCCTACCATTGAGACATCATCATTAAGAAATAAAATTTAAATTTTTTCAATATATACATTTTTCAATCCCATTATTTAATAATACTGATTTTATATCATTTTGGTAAATAGTGCACTACCTATGAGATACCAAATAATGAAAATTATTATAACCTAAAATCTAGAAATAGGGAAAATAATCTCTTCAAAGTAAAAAACTTCAAATTGAGAGTATCCTTTGAAAACACGTCTTTCATTATTCCTAATAACTTTTCCTTATCCATTCAACTTGTTTCTGAACACCCACTTAGTCTTAATGAAATTTTTATCATCAGGTCTTGAGACAAGATCTTGAGTGGAATTCTTCTCTATCTGGTATAATTCATCACCCATAGCTCTAATCCACTATTATTTCTTGAAATGTTCAACCACTTATTGAGGCTCAATCTGAGAGATAAATTATTTTTTATTATCAAACCTAATTCTTATGCTAGAGTTTTCTATTGTAAGACTCATAGATCTAAATTTACTTTTTATTTGAATTGGTACACTTTAATTTCCAATTATATTCACTTCATCTACATGATTCTTCAACTTATAGTTCTTCTATTATTTATTTTAATCAGCCTCTTCCTTATTACTAGTCTGATCAGATTCATTTTCAATAGGATGCACTTCCGTTTTATCCTATATAACATTGTATTTATAAAAAAAATCCTACTATATTAAGTTATCTTCAAATAATAATAGCCCACTAATTTATTAAGTCTTCTATTCCATCATTTTATTCCTTTCCAACTGGATAAGTATCTAATAAAAACACTCTCTTCTACCATATCATCAAAGTTTCTTAGATTAGAGTATTTGATTTTAATCATAAAAGGGATGATAAATAATCTAAGATAACTAAGTATTGGATATTTTTTATAACACTACATATTTGAGTTTAGGGTTTAATTTGATCTTAGGAAGCACATATTCTGAATGTGTATATTTGTGCACACAACTTCCCTCCAGAAAATTTTGATCGTTCAAATTCAGCTAGCTTTGTTTTTCTCATTTCAACAATGCTTCTCTTCATTCACTCAATAACTCTATTCTACTAAGAAGTGTATAGGGTTCTATATTAATGCTTAATCCTATACATGGAAAGATAATATTTGAAATAATTTCTTGTAAAATACTTACCATTACCAATCCTCAATTTCATGATGTGAACACCCATTTTTCCTTCAACTTATCTTCTAAAAGTTTAATTTTTTTTTATTTCTTGTGATTTTTGTTTTATAACATATTGTATTTTTTTATTTGTTACTTTTAAATATTATATAAAATTTTTTCAAGACTAGGCACTGAGACGACGTTTGATTCTAAGGCTCGGTTTTCTGAGATCATTTTTTTGAAAAATAATAAACTTTTAATAAAACACGCGTGCAGTTTTCATGAAAAAGTGGAATAACACTTAAAAAGATGCCCGGATCAAAAAACTAAGGGAAATGTTGAGCTCAGATTAGTGGATTTACCCTAGGCATGACATAACATTTTTTGGAATGGGTCGACTGTAGAAAAAGTCACGAAGGGATAAACTATAAATAAAATATTTTTATAAAAAAATTATTCTTGACAGAGTGAATTTTCTTTTTATTAAGCCTTTTTCAGAAATTCAGTTTTATAACCATAACCTTATAATTTCTCTAAGACATGTATAAGGAAATTTATCAAAGAAATGGAGATAGGTTGTAGATTGATGATCAACGTGCATCAGATTCGAAGGAACCTCGCCATTGACAATGATGCAACAGTCATCCTTCATCAGTAACTAATCCAAATTGAGGTAGGGTGATTGCTATTTTTTGTTTTCCCCATTCTTTATTTCTATAATGAATGTAAGTAAATCCATTGATAGATTGATCCACTGTTCGATTGTTGCAGGATGGTTTATAATTGCAGGGATTAATTTGGATGTTTTCTTAATTTCCTCTTCGTTTATCCTTCTAACAGAAAAGTATTGAGGACAACACAAACAAAGGCTGAGGTTCGATCATATGGGTGTTATTTTTTCTTTTCTCTCCCCCATTCTTTGCATTCTTTGTTGTTGGACCATTGTGGTCATGACTTGACTTTCTGGGTGGATCTGAATGTGATCGGACCCCCGAATTAGAGGACAACTGACAACGGAGGTTAGGTCTGTGTATATAGGGACTTGTGGAGCTTAAATCTATGACCTCTTAGAATTTTGGGCATCATAGGTGGATCGGTGGTCCAAATATGGGACCACTCATGCAGGTTCGGCGCAACAGTCCAGCGAGGCAAGGCATTGGTCCAGTGAGGCGAGACGGTGGTGTCAGCGATTGGAGGTGGTGATGTAGAGCATGGTAGGTGATTGCATGGATCAGAACCGTGAGACGTGGTGGGGCCATGAGATGTGGAGACCACATGGGACGTGGTCAAAAACGGCATGGACTAGATCGGGCTGAAGATGGGCCATGGTTGGCCCTGAGCCGTGGTGTCTCTAGAAACCGTGTGACCACGATAGCTAGAGAGCGGTCGACCTTGGCGATCAAACATGGCACCATGGGGAGGATGGTCTGGGTGGTCAACCACCATGGCTAACGGACCGATCATGCGGTCAATCTACAGGCCAGTGACCCCCCTTTGAAAATTTCAAATGGCCATAACTTTCAAATGTTACATCTATTTGATGATCCATCTACGACATTGAGTCCCTGACGTTGAGAAATTCCTTTTGAGATAAAGTGGTGAGTTTTTAGCTTGGACCAATATAGGTTGATAGCATTCCCTTGATCCTTTCCTTGAGGTTTCATTATGAAATTACATCCAAACTACTGGATTGTAGTCCCCTTTAGAGTATGAGTGCTAGATAAAGTTATAGTATTCCTCTATAGGACTGGAGAAGGATACTCTATCACCCCTAGCGGAGTTTTGTGGAATTGACATAACCTCCAAGAGCAGGGTGTTTTTCCTCAATCTAGTGGACCATATCAGTAGGGTTATTGGTATTCCCCAGTGTATTTGGGAAGGATCCCCTACATTGTAGGTTGATCCAGATTGGATTCATGGTATTCGCTAATGTGTTGGGCATGATCCCCTATCTACGTATCATAATATTTTCGACCAGTACATTCTCATTTGGGAAAGCCCCAAATGAGATATACCTCTTTGTGAGTGTCTCTGATTATATCATGGCTCGAGGAGTGAGTCCTCTCAGAATGAGCATTCTTTGAGAAGAATCCTGTGGTTGGTAATTGGTTATGACTTACGTCTAGAATTTTTGTCTTGGATTATATAAATCGAGATATTATTTTTATATTTTCTGTAGACATATACCTATATGGATCTAAATTTATTTTACTTTGTGGTATTTCATTTTTGATATTTGTTTTTTGGTTTTGGAGTGTCCTACTATGTATTGTTTTACTCACCCCTACATGGGCTTTTACACATGTGTTGTGTCTTGTGAAAGTGATCGACCCTTTGATGGAGTCCTAGGTGGACTGGGACTAGGTGGTGCGTAGTGAGGATAGACAGACGAGGTGTGTTCTTGCTTTCTAGGAAGTAGTCCCAACACCTCTTACATACAAATTGGACTTGTGGTTACAGACTCTTTTTGGTGGGCTTGTATTTTGGCCTTGTTTACTTTCTAGTACTTTTACTCTCATACTCTACTGTGATATCTTAGCCATATACATGCATTGTTGAATGAGTGTTTTTACATTTCAACATTTTTGGTGTGGAGATGTGTGTGTACATATATTTACCTAGGATAATGCCTCCCATTTGTTGGATATTCTTACTCGGTGCTAGTCACCAGCCCCTGGCCTATTAGAGGAAGGCTTTGGGTAGTCACAGAAGGGGCCCCTCTGGGATGGGTTGTGATAGATTGGTATCATAGGAGGTCAATTATACCTTAGGATTAAGATTCTATGAGGTCAGTTTGGGGAAATGGTGTTAAGTGTTTCAAGTTTGGATTTCAAAACAGGGACTCAAGTGTTGGTGCAATGGCTGACGTATCCATACACCAAGATTATAACCGCCTACATTTCAACATGGTACCTTAAAATAATGGTTATGAGAAAAAACATTGGTACATGAATCATATAGGAATGGTTGTGTTTTCCATGTACTTATTGAGTCAGCTCTCCAAATATACTCTATTGACCATGGTACATCTTGTTTTATTACAGGATACCTCCACAAAGATAGATAAATAGGATTCAACTGCATGATCATGAGGATGATCCTCCAAGTGATGAGGTATCGGTTCATGGGCTTGTACCAAAGATAGAACCTCCGAGTGGTTTACCAGTTATATTGACACTCATCTAGAAACAAATTCTACTAGAACTACCAACTGAGGATGAGTATAGGCTAAGTGCCTTGCAAGAGTTTCAGAGGAAGTGACCTCCTAGGCTTCAAGGTGAGCCAAACCCCCAGTTGGTTGAGGATTGTCTATGGTTAGTCACCCATTTTTTCTTCGTTGTGAGGAATCCTACTGACTAGATGACAATCCTCACCATGAGAGTTCTTCAGGGCTCCATGGAGTGATGGTGGATCTTGGTGACACAGTCTCACAATGAGACAAATCTCTACTATCCAAACTTTGATCATCTATTCAGGGGGGAGTTCTATCTAGAAACACTGTGATCGATATGCATATATGAGATTCTACATCTGTAACAGGGTAGTATGACCATGGAAGAGTATTCAACAAGGTTTAATAATCTTTTTCACTACTTCATGGACATGGTGTGAGACCAGTTCTTCAGGGATCAGACCTTCAAGTAGGGATTACACCAGAAAATCAGGGAATCAATGGTATCCCTTATCATTCCTCCCTATATTGGGGTACATGAGAGATATCTACTAGTGGAGAGTTTTCTAGAAGAGAAGACACTGGTAGTGGGTGATAATAGTGGGCACCAGGTAGCTGAGGCCTCGACAACAAGTAGTAGACAACAGTCGTAGGGACCCAAGTGGGTCAGGAACATTAGAAGATGACCCCAAGACTTAGGATCAGAGGTACAGGGATCCTAGGATGGCTCAAATTATCCCAAGGACAGATGGTGTTACACATGCGGGGGTCAGGGACATCTAGCATGAGATTGCCTGACCCGTCATACAGCTGATCGAGAGATGGATGAGGGGCCACTAAGGAAGAGGAAGAGATAGGATCAGGGTGGTCCGTAGGGTGGAAAATTTGGAAGAGGTGGAGACAAGGAAGAAAGAGATGGACATATGTTTGATCTATTACTAACACCACCCGTAGGTGGTCCACACCAGGCTCATAGAGCTGGTGGTCAGGGATGAGTCCAGTTGTAGGTGATGGAGGATTATAACCTCAAGGCTCCAGGGATGATATGAGATATGATCTATGTCTTTTACACTTTAGCTATAGTTTTTTTAAACACATGTGCAGGTCATTCCTTTATATCCATGAACATTGTTTTAGACTCATAGATTTCAGTTGAACCATTAACTCGACACTTATTCTTGGAGACTCCTACAGGAGTAGATTTGATGATTACACACTGGTGCTGACAGTGTGAAATGACTCTTAGAGGTGAGAGTTTCAGTTGGGATCTCTTGGTAGTGACATCTATGCCTCACGATGCCATTATTGGTATGAATTGGTTATCCAAAATTCATGCTCAAATTGAATGTTTTAGGAACATAGTGCGGTGTGTTTGTAGTAATGGAACCAGGTTTTCCTTTTTTTTGTGAAAGGTAAATGTAGGCATCATAGGATGGAATCACACACAGAAGGGTAAAACTGATTACTCATTAGTTTGATAGCCTCACCCTCAGTGTAGTGGATGACATGATTCCTCAGTTTCCTATAGTGGTGAAAGAGTATGAGGACATCTTTCTTAAATATGTTCCTTGTTTACCTCCCCATAGGGAGATGGAATTATGCATTGATCTACACCCCAAGATGACACCAATATCTACACCTACATATCGGATTGCTCCTACAGAGCTTCATGAGATGAGGGTGCAGTTCGAGGACTTGCATAGGAAGGGATTCATGAGACTAAGTGTTTCACCATGGGTGAACCCAATTTTGTTTTCCAAGAAGGCAGATAGGAGCTTGAAGTTGTGTGTGGATTACTGGAACTTGAACTAAGTCACCATGAAGAACAAGTATCCACTACTAAGGATCTATGAACTCTTTGATCAGTTGAAAGGGGCATGGTGGTTCCCAAAGATTGACCTAAAATTAGGTTATCACTAGTTGCGAGTACATGATGAGGATATATCGAAGACATCCATTAGGTGTTGTTATGATCACTATGAGTACTTTGTGATGCTATTTTGAATGACTAATTCCCAAGAAGTGTTCATGGAACTCATGAACCAGATCTTTCAGCCTTACTTAAACTAGTTCATGGTGGTCTTCATTGACGATATCCTAATGTCCTCAACATCTGAGGAGGAGCACGCGAGACACTTGAGGATGGTCCTAGATACAATTTAATAGAAAAAACTCTATGGGAATATCTTGAAGTGTCAATTATGGATTCAAGAGGTCCATTTTTTAGGACACGTAATCTCATAGGCTAAAGTTGTAGTGGATCCAATGACGGTTGAGGTAGTGTTTTCTTGGGATCCACCCAAGAGTGGTACTGAGGTGCAGAATTTCCTTGGGTTGGTAGGGTATTATCATAGATTTGTACCTATCTTCTCTAAAGTGGAAGCACCCTTGATATCTTTGACACAAACGGGTTATAATTTCATTTGAATAGAAAAGTGATAGTAGTACATTCAGGATAAGAGGTAGAGGTTGATGAGCACTCCCATACTGAAGTTACTAGAGGAAGGTGTCGAGTACGTGGTGTTCTACAATGCATCAAGGAATGGGCTAGGTTGTTTCTTGATATAAGGGAAAGTGGCGATTGCCTATGGTTTGCGCCAGTTGAAACCAAATGTGTAGAACTACATGGCCCACGATCTTGAGTTAGTAGCGGTAGTCTTCACATTGAAGATGTGGCGACACTACCTGATGGGTGAGTAGTTTATCCTCCACTCTGATTATAAGAGTATTAAATATATATTCTATTATAAGGATCTACACTTGAGATAGTGGTGATGACTAGAGTTCCTCTAGGACTATGACTTTGATATTGTCTATACTACAAGGAAGGGGAATGTGGTGGCATATTCACTTGGTAAAGGATCTAGCTTGAAGTTTCTGAATGATGCATCAAAGTAGTTGGCCTCATTGTATATAACATTTGTGGATAGAGATAGAGGAGCATACCTCTAGTAAATGGTTATCACCCCTCCACTCTTATAGTAAGTCAGGGATGAACAACTTGGGGATACCGACTATGAGACCCTATATGCTCAGTTGTCCATAGGACATGCTTCTAATAGATATTCAGAAGGTGGGGAGCATGAAATTATTTTCATAGTATGAACAATTGTACCTTTGGCATTAAGGGAGGAGGTTTTGAGAGAGTTCCATACATCCCCTTTGGCAGTACATTTAGTTGTGTAAAAGATGTATCAGGACCTAAAACATCAATTTTGGTGTCCATGGATGAAGAAGGGAGTTACAGAGTTTGTATCTTGATGCCTCACTTGTCAGTACATGAAGGCTAAGCACCAGGTTTCAGTGGGTTTAGCTCATCCTCTTGTTGTGCTGAAATGGAATTGGGATGAGATATCAATAGACTTAGTGATGGGTTTACCACGTACATCTAGGGGAATGATTCTATCTGGGTGATCGTTTACTAACTCACTAAGTCCGCCCACTTCCTAGCTATCTGAGAGAAAAGTTTAGTAGAGAGCTTGGGACACCTCTAAGTGCAAGAAATAGTTTGAATCCATGGAGTTACATTGACAATAGTTTCAGATTGTGATGATATCTTTACATCCCGGTTGGAGAAGGTATTGTAAGAGGCATTTGGGATTTAGTTAAGCTTGATTATAGTATTTCTCCCATAGATGGGTGTCTAGACTGATCATACTATTAAATTTAGAGAGGACATGCTGTGAGCTTGCATGTTGGACTTCGACCGTAGTTAGGAGGATCACCTAGAACTAGTGTAGTTTTCATACAATAAAAGCTATCACTCCACCATTGGTATGGAACCATTCAAGTCCTTGTAAGGGAGACCCTGCAAGTTTCCACTTTGCTATATTGACCCAGGAGAGTTAGCACTCATGGGATCAAAATTAGTACGAGCTACTATAAAGAAGGTGCAGATCATTTAGGAGTGGATGAGGAGTGCATAGAGCTGTCATAAGTCTTATGCTGATAGGTATAATGAGCCTTTTGAGTTTGAATAAGGAGAACACATGTTCCTTTGGGTCTCACCTAGATCCAAATTACATATATTTAGACAGGGTGACAAGCTATCTCTACAGTTCATCAGACCTTTCTAGATACTATGTAGATTTAGTGAGGTGGCATACATCTTGGATCTACCATCATAGTTAGATCTAGTACACAACATCTTCTATGCATCGTAGCTGAGGAGGTATGTGCATGAACAATCACACATAATCGATTGGGGTAAGGTGGATATCGAGGATGAGGTGTATTTTTCTAAGCACCTAATGGAGAATGAGGATCGATAGGAGAGGACCCTATGTGGGTGATCAATCCCTTTGGTGTGTGTTTGGTGGAATCACAAAATTCTATAGGAGAGCATATGAGAGTAAGAGGATTGGATTCATGCTCAATAGCATCATCTGTTTTTGTAGAATTTGTTTTGGCTTTTGGGGATGTAAATCCCCAAGGTGGGGAGAATATAACATCTCATATTTTTTCATTTATTATTTTTAAATATTATATGAAATGATTTCAAGACCAGCCACTGAGACAACGTGTGATTCCAAGTCCGGAAACAATTCTTTGAAAAATATTAAACTTTTAATAGTACGCATATAAAATTTTACTGAAAAAGTGGAATAACTCTTAATGGGTTCTCGAATCATAAATCTGAGGGAATCATTGAGCTCAGATCAGTGCATTTACCATAGGCTCAATATAAATTATTTTGACATGGGTCATCTATAGAAAAAGTCAAGGGGAATCTTTAAATAAAATATTTTTATAAAAAAATATTTTTGATGCGGTGAATTTTATTTTTATTAAGGCTTCACATAAATTTAGGGTTATCACCATAAAAATGGAATTTCTTTGAGACTTGGATAATGAAATCTCTCCAAAAAATAGTTACGAATCGTAGATTGATGATCAATGCACAACTGATTTGAAGGAACCTCACCATCAATGACAACACAACAATCATCCTTCGTTAGCAACTGATCTGAGTTGAGGAATGAAAATTATTCTTTTGTGTTTTCCCTATTCTTGATTTCCATAATGAATGCAGGACAATCTATGAAAAGATTGATCTATGGTTCGATCATTGTGGGATGGTTTATAATTGCGGGGATTAGTTTGGGAGTTTTCTTGATTTTCTCTTCGCTTATCCTTATAATGAAAATAAATTGAGGTTGACACGAAAAAAGGATGAGGTTTGATCCTCAGGGTGTTATTTGTGATTTTCTCTCCCCCATTCTTCACATTCTTTACTATGAGACCCCCGTGGTCACGGCTCGACTTACTGGGTGGATTCTGAATGCAATCAGACCCCCTGAATTAGAGTAAAATCGAAAAAATAGGTTGGGTCTTTGTAGATCGAGACTCGAGGAGCACATATTTGTGACCAAATTGAATTCCAAGCATTAGAGGTGGATCAGTGGTCCACAGAATGGACTACCAGCACAGTTCTGGTGTAGCAGTCTGATGAGGTGCGGCGGTGGTGTCAGCGACCAGAGGTGGCAGAACAATGGCATGGAGCTTAGTGGTCGGCTGTGTGCAAGCCAGAGGAGCTGGTGGGAGCGTACCGCAACGGTGACCGATGACTGCGTGGATCAGAGTTGTAGTACATGGTAGTAGTGGAAGATGTATGGGACACAACCGATGGCCACATGGACCAGACTAGGCCAATCATCCCTCGAGTGAGCAGGTTGGGCCAAATGAACAAGTTGGGCCAAATGGGTAGGTTGTACCCGGGTTGGACCTAGGGATACCAGGCTTGATCTGGGTTTCGGTTGACCGCGGTGGTCGACATTGAGCTGCAGTGGCTCTAGATTCCATATGGCTGTGAGAGCTGGGGAATAGCGGACCATGGTGGTTGACTGTGACAACCACATGGCGGCCGGTTAGGGCAGTCAACCGCCACAGTCAGTGGACTGATCATGCAGTCTTTTCGTGCACCTATTGACCCCCTTTGAAAATTTCAAAATGTCCATAACTTTCAAATAGTACATCCATTTTATGATCCATCTATGACATTGGGACACTAATATTGAGACATTCCTTTTGAGATAAGGTGGTGATTTTTTAACTTGGACTAGTATAAGTTGAGAATATTCCCTTGGTCCTTTACTTGAGGGTTCAGTATGACATTACATCCATATTACTAGATTGTATTTCCCTCTAGAGTCTGAGTCCTAGATAGATTTATGGTATTCCTTCATGGGACTAGAGGGGGATCCTATATCACCCCTAGTGTAGTTTTGTGGAATTGATGTAACCTTCGAGAGTAGGGAGTTGGTCCTCCATCTAGGATGCCACATTAGTTGGGTTAGTGGTATTTCCTAGGGTATTTGGGAAGGATTTCCTATATTACGAGTTGATGTAGATTGGGTTCATGGTATTCTCTAGTGTGTTGGGAAGGATCCCCTCTCTGTGTATCATAATCTTACTTGACCAATACATTCTCATTTAGGCAAGGCCCAAATGATCTAGAACTCTTCGTGAGTGTCTCCATTGACATCATGGATCAAGGAGTGATTCCTTCGGGAACAAGCATGCTTCGATCTGAATCCATTGGTTGGTAATTGGTTATGAATTACCTTTAGACATTGTGTATTGAATTGATTATATCTAGATATTCTTGTTATATGTATTGTAGACATATACCTATGTGGAGATAATTGTATTTTACTTCATGGTATTTCCTTTGTGGTATTTCTTTTGTGATTTTGGGGTGTCATACTGAGTATTGTTGTACTCACCCCTGCACAGTCTTTGGATTTCACATGTCGGGTCTTGTGAAGACGATCAACCCTTTTATAAAGTCCTAAGTGGACCAGGACTAGATAGTGCGTAGCGAGGCCAGACAGATGAGGTGTGTTCCTGCAGTCCTAATAGCAGTCCCAATACCTCTTACATATAGGTTGTACTTGTGTTTACAAACTATTTTTGTTCGTATTGTACTCTAGTCATGTTTACTTTCCAGTATTTCTATTGGCGTACTCTATTGTAAGATCATAGTAGTATGAATTCATTTTTTACTTAGTGTTTTTACATTTTAGAATTTGTGGCTTGGAGATGTGTGTGTGAATACAAGTACTTAGGATAATGCCTCCCATTTGTGGGATATACCTACTCTATGATAATGACCATACCTTGGCCTATTGTAGGTGGGTTTGGGGTAGTCACGACATGGGCCCCTCTAAGACGGGTCGTGACATATTTGATGAACAAAAATATTTTCATTATTATGTAGTTTATATGAAAATAATGAAAAATAGGCCACATATAGTTTATTGAGTTATTATAGGTCCAAAAATATATGATTGAATTAACTCAAGTAGTCTAGATAATTGTATCTCCACTCTTTTATGCTTTCCTTGGACCATATTCCCCTTCTAAAAAGTTATACAAATATGATCTATATCTCTAATAAACTGGAGTATATCTCTAAAAAATTTTATTTTGAAACTTTTCTTTACTTCTTATAGATGAGACAAAAAATTATTCTATGGTATAGATTATTCTCTTCTTTTGTACTTCGATATGAGAAATTATTAGGATCTCTAATTTGAAATAAACTTCCATAGGTTATTTCACTTATTGTGAATAATTTTCCATTTATAATTATTTTAATGAGTCAATTTTTTCTAGGAAATAACCTCATTTACTTCATCATAGAGATGACTCACACTTAGTAGATTATGCTTGTGTCCATCAAAAAATAAAACCCCATGTGAATTCAACCCTTGTGGGTCAATTTATGCAGAGACAATTCCATTAATATTTTAAGACAACTCATTACAAAAAGTCATAAAACCACCATCATGTTATTAAATATTTTAAAAGCTCATGGTATCACATATAATGTTTTATGAGAAACCACTTTCAAGTATCCATGTTTTTATCCTCTTACTGGCTTTGAGTGTAAATTTAACAATGAGAGATTTTTCAGCTTTATCTTTATGTTGTGTATTCTTTAAATTTTAAATCTATTTTGTTGACCTAGAATCATGATCATACATTATTACACATAGTAAAATTTATGGCGATGTCTTCCATACATATCGTCAATCCCATAAATTTTTTTTTGTATAGGTCCATAGGTGGTCTTATATTCTCATTCTATTTATGCATAACTCTATTGCTTCAATTTTCAGAGTATCTACCCCTTAATTATATCTTCCTTTGGTTATATAAGAGTAACATATTATACCATAATATATATCCTTTATATCCATAGGCATGGAAGAAATAGAGGTATCCCCTATGATTTTTTAATCTATGAAACTGCTGAATTTTTATTTGAAAATATTCTTACTAAGTGAAACATTATCCTTCTTATACATATGTTTAGAGGAAAGTTTATTATTTTGACCATTATCACCTTCCTTAACTATAGTAGTCATCTTATGAGGGTTTTTATTGATATTTTTTTTACCCATATTGGAATTTTGAACATACATTGTTAGCTGAAATCAATTTAACACTTTCAAAAATAGTTGGTGCAGATTTTTCCGAAGTCAATGAATAAGATTTCACAATACCCTATAATGACACAAACTTCACATAAAAATATTTTCCAAATACACTATTCATCTTATCATGAACCCTTTTATCCTTAAGATACCTTCATTCATCCTAGTTATGAATTTAATATTATTCAATGATATTTTTCCTAGATTATTCTCTGATTATTTCCTGATTAACCACCTCCACTTTGAGGATTTTTATTTCCTAAATATGATAATTCTCCCTACTCTAAACCTTATATTCACCTTTCATTAGCTTATTGACTCCCTTCTTGAGAGATTTTATTTCTTTATTATGTTGTGTGTTTATCTTAAAGCACACTTTAAGTTTATCTTCATCATATACTTCATATAGGTTTCCTATCTCTCTTATTTTTCACTTCATGATCTATCATCAACATTTTTAACATATTCCATGAAACTGGTATCTTTCCTACCATAATATTATTTTGAATCACTAATTGAGAATGAAAAATCTTATTCCTATTTACACAACATACTTGGTTCTTTCTACCTTGAAATTTGATTATGCCTCCATTAGATTTATTATACACTTTGAAGGATCTATTTTTAGATCTTTTTTAAGAAATTTATTTATCCTATTCATCATCAAAATTTACACTATTCTTTCTTCTTAGAAAGTCAACTAAAAAGTGTACAAATCCTCTAGATATAATGAATTTGAGTAAGAGTTTCCCCTTCTATTTTCACTCACATCTTTTAGCGATCTTAGGGATAAAATTCATAACCCTTTTGAGACTCATTGTTATTAACATATTATTTAGAGTAACTTATTAATTAAACCTATTATTTTTAATATTCAACTTACTCATGGATTTAAAATTCATATCCTCTTAAGATTTATTTTTTAAAATTGTAATTTTCTAATTTTATAGTTCAAAAGAGTACTGTGTAACTCATACAGGGAAATATATTCACTATGTTTTATAGTAGAATTATTTGGATTGGATCTGTCTAAGAATTTTCTCTTTAAATTTTTAATAACTATAATGTCTTCCAACATGTCTCCAAAACCTATGATTTGGCTAACTACCTCATTCAACCTAGTGAAGTTTTCATATGTAGTCTCATCTTTTACCATCCTGATATCTTCAAATTTATATCTATAAATTTTTATTTTCTCCTCGATCTTGTAATTTTCATTATACATGTTTTATATCTTATCCCACAAATCTTTAGATGTCTTTATCCTCATCACTTATGTGTACACTTTACATGATAGAGATGAAAGTATATAATTTTTAAATTTCCCATTACATTCTAAGTTTCTTTTAATAACAAAATTTATTAGTTCATCTCATACAAGAGGTGTAATGCCCATAGTAACAATGTCACTAAAACCCAAGAATTATGAAAAAATAGGGTAACATTTGGTTCTTGCACCCATGAATTATTTTTCCCATAAAACTAGGTATCTACTCTAATATTCATATAAATCAAACTATCCACAATATTCTTCAAGTGGAGTATAATTTATAGGGTACATAATTTATTATGATACCACTTTTAGATCCCAAACTAGTTAGTGTACTATTGGGGGGGGGGAGAATCAGTATCACTAATTTTTATTTTTCTAAATTATTTTTTTTGAATTAAACCCTTGTGACAAATTAGATTATTGATTCACTATTTAAAATATCTTCCTGAACTGTATACAAGAATATGAAAGGCATGCAATACACATTATCTTTTTTAAGGTTAATCCTTGGTGTAAGAGCCTACACCTTTCTGTGTCTAATATATTATTGGGACAAAAATTTTATTATCACTATAAATATTTGTCTATAAAAATTATGGTATAAGTCACATATAAGGTTTTATCAGGTATCATTCCCTTCTCAGAATTGGTAGGTATCATCAAATTACCACAAATGATACAGAATTATTTAGATTGGAACAAAAAAGTACATCAGGATTCCCCCTTCACTCTTATGTTTGAATCCTATAATCAATTCATCATTGGAAATTTCAACACCAAAGGATAGATCTTATTTGATAAATAATTTGACTTCCAAAATTATTAGTGAAGTCGTAACAAGTTGGTCTTCCTATCAAAACTCTTTAGGATAATCTAGATGTTCATGGGAGAATTTATGTATGAAAATATCTAGTTCCTCATTAGTATAAATTTCAGTGGAACCAAATTTTCTTGACCTCTTTATAATTCTCATATGGAGTGTCGATCATGTTATTCAGTTCTGTAACTCCTTGATATACTAAGTCTCCAATAAAATAGAGTATCAACACCTTATATTGATTCTCAAACAAATTTTTATTCTTTATTTTATTCTTTTATATCACACATAAAGTATCAAATAATATTTTCATATTAGATTAAGGAAAAATCCATGAAGCTCAAATGAAACATATTCCCAAGTCAATAGCTCTAAATGAAACTCTATATATTTTTGGGAATGAATGATTTAAAATATTTAAATTTTAAATCTCCATAAATATCACTTTATATTATACTCAATAATTGCAATTAGGAATGAATATTGACTTTACTATGACTAAATATATATCAGAAATATTCACACAACAAATAATAAAATAAATTTTCATAAGGTATATTTTTACTTTAAAAATTTCCTGTGTACTTTATGAAGGTTTTTGTAGAACCTTACAAAGGATTTACCAACCTTAAAAATACCTATCCAAAATTTAAGTGCATATGTATTAACCTTATGGAAATGGTTGTATTAACCTAATTAATTCTTTTACAAACCTTACATTCATGTTTCTAAAAATTATAATTACGGTTGTATCAACCTTATGGTGATGGTTATCTCAACCCTAAGGGACCAAGAACTTAGCCTTGTATTAAACTTATAAAGTTTTTTTCCTCAAATTTATGAGATCTAAGACATCAACATATTTCTTCACCTCAATATTAGAATTATAAATATTTTGAATAATCACAAAGCTTCCTAAAAATCACCCCTGTTTACTTTTAAACAACACAAAAAAAATTCAATAGAATATTAAAACTTCCACTCTCATGGTTGAAAACAATCAACTACATCAAAAATTCCATGGGAACTTCATTATGTAGTTTTGGATGTCATGAGGGGGTATTTGAGGTTAATATTACATGAGTTACTTGTTAATATCAGGAAAGTGGAATTATAGTGTGGTTTTATCTATTGTGATGTGAAGTCTTGGGTTGTTATTTTTTTTATTCAGTTTATTTGAGGTCAGTTTCACCATTATTAATTCCATTGTATCATATTGTGGTTAGGGGTTTGTTGGAACTAATGGAAGAGGTTGATATTTTCACCTTTTTCTAAAGGATATATTATCATGGTGTTGTATCAAAGGTTACACTATGGAATTTATTAAATACATATAGTTTGAGAGGTTTTAATATTGTGATTTAAGGATATATAAGGGGAGAACTTGGTGGTATTTCTATAAGTTCACTCGATTTATCCTCATTACAGTGTGATGACCCCTTATTATGACATTATTATTTAGTTTTCTAGGATCGTTATAATTTTTTTTCTTTTATTGAATTCCATCTTATTTACCATACTGTACTTAAACCCTATTTTACTAGTGGTGCATTTTTAGTGATATTTAGTTATCCTTTTATTGGTTTCAGACCATGTATTTAGAATATCAACACCTTGTGATCCATGGTGAATTAATCCTCCCCTCTCCTTATCCTTTATTCTTGGGGAGGCTATGACAATAGTTATAATTTAGTTTTGGGTGTTTTTGTGTCATGGATTTAATAGGGAATGGATTTTCATGGGCCTTGTGGTTGATCCTCATGTTTTAGGTGGTGTTTTTTTGGAGTTTCTTTATCATCTCATGTAGTGGTTGTTAACACTTCGATTGTGGTAGGGGATTCAAGACTTGTACTTATTTAATTCTATGTAATTATGGACTGATCATTATTTTAATTTCTTTGGGTGAATGGTATGGATTAACCAAAATAATATAATGATCAATACTAGTAAACTAAAGGGAAGGTAATTTATTATCTTTTTTCTTTATAAAATTCCTCGATATTTCATATATGTTGGAGGTGTTTTTGATAATGTTGATAAGTGATTTATGCTTATTTTTATATAGGATATTGATTACTACTATTGTTATGTAAAAATAACCTTTCATAGTTATTTAATCATTAATGTTGGTAATAAATTGGTCTTATGGGAATTTGAAATAAAGTGTTGGTGTTTGAACTTGAAATTCTATTTAGATATGAAAGAATCCTTAAGGATAATATATTGGGTTTGAATTTTTGTTATGTTTATCTTATTCATTTCTATATATGGGATATTTATTTTGGTTATTATAGTGTTAATGGTTTGTTGGGAGGATGAGGTGTGGTTGTTGATGCAGTAATGATGGATGGGCTGTTGTTCTATTATGGTAGTTATGGGAGGGATGGTTGTATTGCATGGAAGTAGTTTTGCGGTTATTTTGGTGGATTTAGGTATAGGTTACATGGATGTAATTGTGGTGAAATGTTCAATTTTTATGGGGATGTGTTATATATTTTCCAATGGCATGAAATGTTGTTGGAATTAATGAAATTAGTAATGGGTGATGAGCTAGAATTAGTGAATAATGGGCTATTAAATGATAAATGGTAAATTATTAAGGTTGGAGTAAATGTATATTATGAATGGATTGAAGTGGAAAGTGTCTTATGAAATGGTTTGACATTAAATATAGAAAAAATGGAATAGTTAATATAATGTTGTAGGTAAATTGTAAATATATAATTTAATCAAATATGTGATGAAATGGGAAATTAAGAATGTTAATATAGATATTTCATGTTGATTTATAGAGTTGGTTGTGTTGTAGTTATGGTAGTAGTTTCTAGTTATAGATGGTGATAGTGAATTTCTTCTTACATTATATTATGGTATTTATTTTGAATATGAACCATTTTATTGGGAAGGTTTATAACTACATCATTCATTTTATTTTCTTATTATTTAATATGAACCACCATCTGAGTCTGGTAACCTGACCAATTCCAATATGAGGACTTGTGTTGTAGGTTTTTTCTCAAACATCCAAGTTTAAGAGAGAACAGATGACTACCTACTCCCTCTTCTTCTATCTCTCCTCCAAGTGTGTTATGAGTGGTGATGAATCATGATATGTATATGTATATGGTCTATAATGGATTAAGGTTTTATTATGAAATATATTGTCTTACCGGGTTATGTTGTTTTGATGATGATATATGGCCAGGTATGTGCATGGTAGGAGGAGGGAACACAGTTGATGTCCTTAATGTTCACGTTACCCTTATGTGAAAAGGTTGTGATGTGAAGTTGTGGTATAATATAGAGTGATTATGTGGTTATGGATGTGTGGTGGTATGTGGTGGTGGGTATGTGATATTGATGATGATGATGTGGTTCTGGTATATATTATATGGTTGTGATATGTAATATGATATGTGATGGAATGACTGTGGAAGGGATAAAAGAACTAAGAAATTATCTATTAGGTAATGAGAGTGATAAATCCGTGGGGAAGTGGTTATGGGGAACCTTATTAATAGATATTGTTTTGATACAATAAAATATACCTGGATGTAATATTTGGAGAGTAATCCTTAGTGGGGTTGGGTGATTGCTGGACCAATGTAGGTGAGATTTTGTTATGATCTTTATTTAATGAGACATTATAATGATTCTTCCACATTTTCATGAGAGGTTTTGAGGAGGATCCGATTTAGTATACATGTGTACTCACTGTTATGTATCTAAATCTATTTCATTGGATCCCAGGTAGAACATGATGATTGAGGTAAACCATATTAGCTTGAGGCTTGGAGTTTTTGTTAGGGTCATTACTATAGAATTTTCTTTTGGTATTTTATTTCTAGGCCTTGGTTATTTATGAAATTTACATTCATTATCAATTGGGTTTTATTTTATAATTTATAGAGTTGACTGGTGGTTTATCTTACGTTCCTGGGATTTATAAGTGAAATGACTCCCATTTGTGTGGTTTATACCATCAGTGCTAGTCACCAACCGAGGGAATATTGGTGGTAGGTTTTTTTGGGTCACACTCATATTCACTATTAGACTAGGAGGGGTTCCCAATGAGAGATGGTCATGATAGAGTGTATCAGAGCTATAGATAATAGATAGTGTGATGATCAAAGTTAGGTACCTGTAAATAATTCATTGGTTAGCAGTGTAATAATATTAATCAAATATTGTATGTGACATAGAAAGGGAGAATGACTAGGACACAAATGATTATTCCCCCTATGATATGACACATGGACCTAGATATTATCAAGTATACTATGTAAGATGATAATAATTGCAGGGTAGAGATGTAGGAGTGGTACATGCATCATGATTGATTGCAATTATGTTTGAATTTGGGTGATCCATGGAAGTTAAAATAAATCTAAATAAATGATATTTAATGAACTCCATGTTCTTGGGCTGATGATATATTTTTTATTCTATTGTAAATATGGATGGTGGCCATCATCCATGTGGGGTTAAAATTAGAAAGTCACAACAAGATGATTCGATTGACTATAAAATGGTTGAATTGATAGTGGTGACATGACCAGATCCATTGGGGCCTTTTTAGATAGTGGTAAACATAGTGTTCCACCCCAATCCCACTTCCAATAGGCTATGGGATTATGAACAATACCGAGTAACCATATCATTCATATGGTAGGCCTTATCTTAATTCATATGTACACACTCATAAATATCTCCACACATACCAGATTAATTTTATAAAGTAAAAAACTAGACTAATAAATGCATGGAAAATCTCTAATATACCACAACAGATTATGATAGTACATAGTTAACTAAATAGAAAAAATACTGGCCAAAAACCCAGTAATTAGGTCCAACCAGAAAAAAGTAAAATAGTCATAGCATGAAATCGCCAGTCCATCAATAGTCCAGCTACCAAAGCCTCCAAACACCACTAAGAACCACCCACCCTAGGTATCCATAGATCTCCATCAAATATCCAATCATCCGTATAATACACAACACATATAGGTAGATACCATGTAGGTGTGAGTGTATACATACTCTATAGAAAACCCTAAAATCACTAAGGAGTATAGAATCAAAATAAAGATCTAGAAAATAATAGGAGAAATTGAGATATGATCATAGAAGGATACTCATCCCAGAGTACAGTCTAAAACTCACAACTAGACAAGAAAGTTAGCATTCCCATATTTTTATCTATAAGTATCAAGAAACCTACACATTCATTCTTCCAGATGATGCTGGAGGATCCCTTCCCTATTTCTACGAGTGAAGTGATGACTTCATTAGAGGATCCCCATACCACATCAAATCTATAGATGGGTGAAATAACCACTCTATAGATAGAGGATCCCAGAACCATCAATGTGGGTGAAATAATGAATCTATATAATTCCACAGGTAGAAGATCCTAGCGCTATGCTCACATGGGTGAAATACCAACTCACCAGGAGGATCCCAGTCCTAATGGGTGAGATACCAAATCCACCTGAGAATAAATAAGGGAAAATTCATGTTTGATTGAAGTATCTGAGGTCAATGGAAAGTACACGATGTGTCCCAGGGTAACATAATTTGTTTCCTCATGTTATACACATGTTTGTGTTTTTTCACTCCACAGGGAATGTCTCATCCCAGAAATATTATGTGTATAAGGGTAACATGGAATGTCATCTCCATGGGAGTACTTGGTGTACACCCCATCTTCTTGAGTTATATACCTCCAAGGGTATATGGGGTGTATCCCAACACACATGATGTGTGGAGCTACATGAGTCCCTATGCATGTACCTCTATTACATGCCAACCAAAATAGGTAGGGGTCACATAATATGTGGATAAGTCACACTGTGTGTGATATTTATCTCTGTCAAAAACCCTATAACCATATGAAAAGAGGTTATACGGTGTGTGTTATTCCAAAACACATGGTTTGCAATCATAAAATTTCTTTAATTCAAGATTCATGATGTGTCTTCTACTTTCAACATATCCTTCACTGATTCCACTATGAATCATGCCTGAAAAGCATGAAATACATGTTTAACATGATAAAGTTACCACTAGTTTCCAGATTCTAGCCACCATTCATAAAAAAATTGTATCCTCAATGCCTCTGCCATCACCCATGATCATTTTCTTATGAAACCTCTATCACCCGATCCATCCTTGAAATCTCATCCTTATCACCAAACCTATATCATGTCATAATCCATGATTCTAAAACCCAAAAATTAATCTATAGAACCCATGATCAAAAACATATTGAAATGGTTCTATTGGAATAGTTGAACCACTGACCAATAAAACACTAGTGACAAACGTGTATACAATGGAGGGAAAATCTACAAAACAACATAGTGAGAAATGAAAAATGGACATGTTAAGTTTAGCCACAATTTATTGATGGAATTTAAAAAGAAAATATTAAATGGGATTAAAATAATAATTCCTAGAATGGGGTTTATCAAACACATAAATATAGATAAAATCATTAATCAACGGGCTTGGAAATGGTCTATTCCATATTAGATTGTTGGTAACTAATCTGTAATCGCAATGATATCCAAAGTGGGGATAAATACACAAAACAAAGACCAACCTTAAGAATGGATACATTATTGGGGAATAACATGTTCACTAGTGATTTTATTGAAAATATGTTGTATTTATTATCTACTCCATAATGATCCATGATTGATCAATGAAGAAGGGAAACTCACGTCGTTGTCATCAGGGATTCCTTGATCATAGTTCATCTGTGAATGTCAAAACCCACTGAGATATCTCTACCACTCTCATAATATCTAGGGTTAATCAGGATTACCCAAAAGATCAGAATAATAGATATTAAATATAAAATTCCTAAGTTAATTAAAATATTAAATAAATTAAATAAATAAATTTATTTATTCATTCTATTCCACCTCACAACAATGCATTATTCTGAAACCTAATGCAGATGAAACTCACATCACACCTAGAGTAAAACCCACATTTCATATTCAATGGTAGTCTCAGTTTCACCATAAAAGGATTCATTAAATGAGAAATAAATTATCCCTATAATTATGTGTATGCATGAGTTATTATAATTAATATTTTTATTATATCCTTATTTGGGCCACATGATACCTGAAACTCCACACCGACTTTTTAATGAGATATGAAAATATTATTAGAACTATTCAAAAGTTTAATAAAAAAATTAAGCTATCACAATATTCCTACCGTAAAGGATCTTCTCATTAAAAAATATGGATTAATCGAACAAAATAGGGAACTGAGATCACATTTGGTTCTCTCATTCCCGTGATCTCTTCGGAAGATTTCTGTGTTTCCAAAGAATGCACACAAGGGAGATCATATGACCATGAAGGATCTTTAACCATTGATACTAGATCACCACTGTGTACTCTAAAAATGTTTCTTCTTATTTGATATCTAGATCTACGCATCCAATAACATGTTACAGATCATGAACACACCTCCTTAGTTTCAACACATGGAAGATGTAATGAACTCAACACGACTATAAAGATAATTCCGAGGTAGTATGAAAGCTCCTTGAACCTGTATAGAATATGAAATAGATTGACGAACTTCATAGATATATTTCCATCCCAACCAAATATCTATAAAATATACTGAGATGAGAACTTCAAGAACACATGATATCCCTCACTGAACTCTAAGGGTATCCATTTTCAATCCACATATGACTTATGAAGGCTATGAGATATCCTCATCAACTAAAATTTACCTAAAACTTCTTAGTAATTACTAGAACTAAATCTAATACCATAAGTGATGATTCTACCAAATCTATCCAGAACAATGGTAACCAGAAAGGTCTCCCATAATGAGACTTTAAAGGAACCATACTAATTTTAAAATGATATATTTTGTTATAGGTAAAGTCCACTAAGTGCATGAGATCATCCCAGTATTGTCTAAAGTCTAATATAAAATCCCATAATATTTCCTCCATGACCCAAATTGTCCACTTGATGTGGCCGTCTATCTGGGGGTGGAATGTTGTTCTCATCAACAAATGAGTATATAAATCCTCCTAAAAGACTCTCTATAACTGAGATGCGAAGCGATCATCACAGTCCAGTAAAATCATTAAGGGGACACCATGAAGTCTGATGATATTATACACATACAATCATACCAATATTTCCACCAAAATTTTATCACTGATGGTGAGGGATTAAACTAACTTAATGAGTTCATCTACGATCACCTAGATAACATCATGAACTCTCACCATATATGGAAATCCTATCATGAAGTCCATGGACATACCACACACTTACATTATGGAACCTCAAGGTACTAGGAAAATCCCTCTGGTATTAGATGCTCGACCATCACCTACTAACAAGAAAGGCATCACGAGATGAACTCTACAACTATCTTCCTCATCCCTGACCACAAAAACTACCAACAAAGGTCTCAGTACATCCTTTCCACTCTAGGATACAATTATAAGGGAGGTATATAGATCCATATTAGTATGTCATATGAAATTATTATTGGTACCATAGTATAACCATGGGAGAGGAATACATGCTCCCCATGCTCATAAAATCCATCAGGAGGATTTTATATGAATATCTATTCATGAAAGGCCTCACAATAAATATCCCCAAGTTGTTCATTATTTACTCATTATAAAAGGAGAGGGGTAAAAAACATATACTAGAGGTATGGTTCTCCTCCCTCATCCACTATGGATAACTATATCAAGGCCTACTACTCTAATGCTTCACCTAATAATCGAGAATGAGATTTCATACTAAGAGAATCTACCACAACATTCAATTTCAAGAAGTTTAAATTATCTCAAAGTCATAATCCTATAGGAACTCCAACCATTACCTCTATATTAGTTTAAGATCTATCAGAGTGAATTTGTAACTAAGACTCTCATGTTCAGAAAAAAGTAAACTGCTCACTAAGAAGGTGGTGTTGCTAATTTTTTCAAGCAGACACCATAAATGCCAGCTCTAGGTCATCATTTGTGTAGTTCTATAAGTGGGGTCTCAACTTCCTATATCCAGAGGCTATCACAACCTTCCTTTACATTAAGAAAAATCTGATCCTAACTCAAAATGTATTATAGAACACTACCTAATCAACCCCGTTTTTTGAGAACCTTTGAATAGGGTCACTAGTCAACCTATACTACTACTCCTCAAATTTCTTCTTGTACTTACCTGATAAAAAAATGGAATCCCTTTGAATGTTAATTAATTCAAGGGAGTTTCAACCCCATAGAAGTCTATCATGAATCTCTAGTAATAGCTATGCAACCTAAGGAAGCTACAAACCTCTATCATGCTCTTGGGTGGCTCATAATCTATCACTAAATTGATCTCTAGTGGGTTCACAACTACCCCCCTATGAGATGACATGTCCCAAAAACTAGTCCCCTTTAATTAAAAACTAAATATTTGAGACCTGTCTATACAAATAATGCTCTGAAAGTGCATCTGATACCATCCTCAAATGATTTTCATGCTCTTCCTATGATTTCATGTTAATAAAAATGTCATTGATAATGACCACCAAAAACTAATTTAGGAAAGGCTGGAGGATTTGGATCATGATCCCCATAAACACTGCTAGGTTTTTCTTCATGACAAAGTGTATCTCTAGGTACTCATAGTGAATTTAATGAAATTAGAATAATTTATTAGGTATGACCACCTCATGTACCCACAACTAATTATAATGTGACCTGAGGTTGATCTTCAAGAACCACCATTCCCCTTTCAACTCGTCAAATAAATCATTGATTCTCAACAAAAAATACTTTTTCTTGATGGTCACCTAGTTTAGGTGAAGATAATCTATACACAACCTCAATATATCATCCACCTTCTTGGAAAATAATATCAGAGATTCCTAGGTGGACTCACTAGGATTGATAAATCCTATCCTATAAAGGTCCTCCAACTACAACCTTAGCTTCCAAAACTCTATGAGATCCATATTATATACCACTGAAGATATCAGATATGTCTTGGGATGTGAGTTGATATATAATTTGACCTCCCATCGAGGAGGTAACCCAGGTACATCCTCATGAAAGATATCTTGGTACTCCCCTACAACTCTAGAGAATCAAACATCCATTGAGTTTGTTTCACTAAGATCCAATCTATTCAACTAATGAGAAATTAACTTTACTCTCTAGGATATGATTCCAATCCACTCTTATTGAAATTTCTTATCAACATTGAAGTAAAATATTGACCCATCATCCTAGGTCCACTACTTACTCTAATAGAAACAATTAATTTAATCATTGATTGTGGATAGCCAATATATACAAATAATGACATAATACAGTGACATCACTTCCAAGAAAAGTCCTATGAGAAACTCTAACCACTAATCTCTATGTCACACAATTGAAAAAAGAGTGAGATCATATAATCTATTCTATTATAAGTCATTAACTACAAGGGTAAGGCTAGAGGATCTTCTAGAATCTATAGTTCTTGAACAAGTGATAAGGATATAAAATAATATCTTAAACTTTCACCTATAAAAACATGGAATGAAACTTTACTAAAGCATGAAAAGCTCTTGGATGCACACTGATCATATAGTTACCAAGAAAAACTCTTCTTGAAAGAAGTTATGGATCTCGATCTAGGGAATACTCACCTCATCATGGGTCTACATCATCAAGATCCAACACCATCCTACCAAGCCATGGAGAAGGATCACCATGAGTACCACCATCATATTTGAAAGTGGTATGGATGAGATAGAATACCCGATCTGTGAAATATACAAACTCTTTTTCCACCTATGAATATGGATAACCCTAAAACATCAGGGGTCTCTTCCTATGAAATATAAGAAGCATGCTCAACCTACGCACATCTTCATCCAATACTAGTTGAATTATTTTTTATCTAGAAAGTGCTAAAATATCATCATGTGATACTAGAGGTAGGTCTTCCCACTACTCAATGGGTGGAATTACTATTTTCTCTCCACACATAGAGATTACCTCTAAAATGTGTCCCTAAACCGAGGCCTCATCACTAAGATGATCCTAATTGTGATCCTAACATAGAATTTTGGTTGGATGGATATGTGGAGGCATCATAAAATATTCTTGACATACCAAGTTCAAAAGTGAATATTTGGGGTGATGACATAAGAAGAACATGGGAACCACAACCCATTCTTATAGGATATATGCACCATTTTCTCACTATAATCGGTGCTTGAGTGTACCAAGTAAATAAATGAGTTATTAAAATCCTATTGAATGGATTCATCTGTCACTACGCCCCCAATGGGGTCCCTAGCTCAAGATCCAATTTGAGACACTTAAACACTATTTACTTAAGTCCCAAACACATCCTCACAACTACTCTATCATCAAAATCCATCCTAGGACAACCTAGGCTTTGAAATCACTCTGAAAATACCTGACCCATTGAGGACCACCTAGCCAACAATAAGTTGAGTGTACCACCCAAATCCTACCTTCAATAGGCCATGGTCTTATGAAAAGCACCAAGTATCTATATCACTCATATGGGAGGTATTAGAATAATTCACCTACACACACACACACATATCTCCATAAAAACTCGATTAATGAGGGAAGTAAACAACTATAATAATAAATGCATACAAAACATATAATATCCCACAACTAAGTATGAAAGTATATAGTCTAAATAAAGAAAAATACAGGCCCAACAACCAATAAGTAGGTTTAACCTGACAATAAGAATGAAAAAAATTCTCAACACACAACCACTAGTTTAATGAATCGTATTTTCCCTGTTTTATTTTTAGAAAATCTCTGAAAAAAATTCCGTGACCAGACATTGAGGCAGTGAGCGATTCTGAGGCTTGGTGTGCTTATAATGGTTCAACAAAAAATGTTAAGTTTTTAATAGCATGCGTTAGTGGTTTTTTTTTGAAAAAGTGGTCTAAATCTTAAACTGGTGTCTGGATCAGAAATCTGAGGGCACTGTTGCATTAAATATGGCGAGTTTACCCTAGGAACAACTTAACTTTAGTTGGCACATGTCTCTAGTGATAAAACCCTAAAAAGGAGGTAACCATAAACAAAATAATTAAATAAAATTATTTTATTTTAAAATATTAATAACTCATGATTTATGACTTGTATTGGAAATCCAAGACCACTATTGTGTTCGTAATGTGGTGCTTTCCTTAGGCGGGGTTTAACATCGACCGATGCATGTCGATTATGAATGCTAATTTTTGGAAATTTTAAAAAAGAATAAAATAAACTTAAATAAGTTTATTTTTTTATTTTTAAATGTTTCTCAATGATGAACTGATGCCACAACTCAACAATGAGTCATCTCATTTCATTTCTTAAATGAAAAAGCATAGCGATGCTGCAACGCTGGAATGGGCCGACACGTTTTATTTTCTCCCCAATTAAACAAGAATTTAGGGTTAAGGTATAACATTAAAATTCCATATAAACTCTAGAGAAAGGAGTTGGTTTTTCCCTCCCATTGGAGAATGAAATACAATGATGAACATCGGTGGATCATGGATTATAGATCACAAACCACAGATCGAGGATCGAGGATCGACGGATGATGGCGGTGCAACTCCATTCTTCACCAATTACAGATCCGAACCTCAAGGTAGGGGGTTTATTTCTTCATAAATTTCTTTCCCCATTATTAAATCCAACAATTAATACAGACCAACCCATGAACAGTTTGATCTGCGGTTCAGTTGTTCTTGCAGGATGGTTAATTTATAGGATTTAAGGGATTAAAGCTTAGTGATTTATCCTTATTATTTCATCCGAATTTTCTAAAGGGATGAATGGAGGTAAAAAAACAATACTGATGTTCGTTATAAGGGTGTTCTTGTTCCTTTTTATTTATCCACATTCTTAATTATTCTTCATAGACCTTCATGGTCATGGCATGTTTTTTCGGGTGGTTCTGAATGTGGTCGGACCCCTGAAGCGACGATAAGACAATTTGGAGCCCACGTTAGTGATGGTGACAACCCAAAGATTTTAAGAGTATCCCTGCTTTGAAAAAAGAGGCACCAGAGAAGATATAGTGGTCTGCAAAGTAGAGGATGGTGACGGTAACGAGGCATGGTCTGGGACCACACTAGAAGAGGACCCCACGGAGACCATCCACAGGCGATGACAAGGGCCGCTGCAGGGCGGCTGTGGTGGCCATGATCGGAATGTGGTAGGAGGACACACCATGTATCCAGGAACCATGGTCCAGGCGGGACCACAGTTGGACCCATTATGGGTGGCCACATTGCACATAGTGGCCGACCACATTGCACACTATAGACAACTGCATTGACCAGATGGGGATGTGGTACTGGCCGCATCCGATGGACCAAGAAGTCCTGCACCATGCAGACTGGGTGGTCCAGCTCGGTCAGCTAGGCTAGGCTGGGCTGGGTCGATCCGGAGGGTTGGGTCGAACCTAGAAGATCGAGTCGGCTGGACCAGGGTCGAGTTGGGTCGGTCTGACCATGTCAGTTCGGACCCAGACCCAATTAACCCCTTTTTACTAAAATTCCTATAACTCTCAAAACATGTGTCCATTTGTTGATCCATTTGTAGTGTTGGGACCCTCATGTTGAGTAAGTCTTTTTGAGATACCCTACATGAGTTTTCATGGAGGCTGGAATACGACCTATTGGCTCGAGGAGTAGGTGCTCCCGTAACGAGTGCGCTAAGAGAGGAATCACATGGCTAAGACCTATGCAGAGTAGGTCTCCTGCAAACTATGACAACACAGAGTAGGTATTATATAAAGATACTATGTAGGTCTCTTGTGAAGATGCAGAGTAAGTCTCTTGGGAGGATGCAGAGTCAGTCTCTTATGAAGACGCAGAGTAGGTCTCCTGCAAAGATGCGGAGTAGGTCTCCTACAAAGATGTGGAGTAGGTATATTGTGAAGATGCAGAGTGAGTATTCTACATAGATTGTATGTCTCATAGGATTTGAATATCCTGGACTTTATTAATTATTTTTTCATGCTACAGACATATACCCATATGAGAAGACTCTAGTGACTCTATTGGCTATGATATCGAGAATCCTTGTCTTAGTGAGACCAAATGTCTCAAGGAAACTTCATGACGTACCGAGACCAGGTGTTGTCTCAGATAATTTTGGTATACTTGTTCTACGTGCTTACTATTATACAACTTGAGGAGTGAGATCTCCTAGATCAAGAATTATACATGTGGGACCATATGGATGGTAGTGGATAAGACCTTGAGTCTTGGAATATTTTATGATTATACCTGGATGTTCTTGTTATAGGTTTTGTTGACACATAACTATGTTGAGTTGACTGTATCTTCTTAGTGGTGTTTCCCTTATGGCATTTTAATTTTTTTTTGGGGTTCCCTACTGAGTATTGTTTTACTCACCCCTGCACGGGCTTTCCCCGCACATGTCATGTCTTATGAAAAAGACTGATGCTTTGACAGAGTCCTTGGGGATGGGGGCTAGGTGGTTCTTAGAGTGACCCGACAGACTAGGTGTACTTCCGCGGTTGCAGGAACCTATTCCTGTACCTACCCTTTATGTAGGGTTTTTTGTAGAGGACTTTCAGAGACATGTACTTTTATTTATTTTTTTGTTGGGATTGTATTCTAGCCTCATTTACCTTTAGTTTTATATTGTCATACCTTGTGTTTATTTACTTAGTGTTTTCACTTTCCAGCATCTATGGCTTGGAGTTGTGTGCATATGTACATGTACTTAAGAAAATGCCTCCCATTTGTTTTTGATGTGCTTACTAGGGGCTAGTTTCCTACCCCTGGCCTATGAGAGGTGGGATTGGGGCAGCCACAGAACGGGCCCTGGGGGATAGGTCATGATAGAGTGGTATCAAAGGAAGGTTAGTTCTTCCTTAAGAACCTAGAGTCTATGAGTTGGATTTGGGAAAAGTGTGTTAAGTATTTTGAGTTTGGTTTTCAGGCTAGGGAATCTAGTGTTGCAGCGGCAGTTGACATATCCAAACACTAGGACCCTGAATTCTTCTTTTCGACTTGGCACATGAAAACACTAGTTGTAGGGATAAACGATGGTACATGCATCATATAGGAATGGTTTATTTTTCTCATTTTATTCTTGAGTCAGCTCACCAGGTATACTCTATTGATCGTGGCACATCTTGTTTTGCTTGAAGATTCTTCCATGTAGACCGTTATCCTGGATTCCACTGTGTGATCAGAAGGATGATTCGTGGGGTAAAAAGATATCATTATAGAGATTTGTACCAGAGACAACACCTCCAAGTGGTGTATGATCTATACCACCACCTGTAGAGTAGCACATCGTACCCATAGTACTAGTATATGAGATTAATAGACTGATTTCACTTCACGAGTTTCAAAGACTGAGACCCCTCAGGTTTCAAGGCGATCCCAAATCTCAAGTGGCTGAGGACTGGCTTGAGGTGCTGACTGAGTTTTCCATCCAATTTGGGCATCAACAGATCATATGGTGGTCCTGGTAGTGAGCCTTCTACAAGGATAATTAAGTAAATGGAGGGGTTTAAGATACCTAATATTATGATGATGTGACCCTTCCATGTAAAATTTTTGCGAACCTTTCTCAGAGAAGGGTCTCTCACCATAAAAGCTAAGAGCTATGTATTCCTAAGAGCTTCTACAACTTCGGAAGGATGACATGTCAATATCTGAGTATTCATCGAGGCATACTAACCTTCACAGTTACTCAATAGATATGATACACGACTGGTGATTCAGGGCCCAAAACATTGAGCAAGGTGTTTTTAGGGAAATTTGATCCGACGTTATTGCTCTGTGCATTCCTACTTTTGCAAGGGTGCTAGATTGAACTTTTGTGGTAGAAAGTTCTTTAGCTAAGCAGATACAACCAGTGGATTTCATAAGTGGGAAAGCAACAACAGAGACCTCGGGAGAAGGAATCTGATGTTCCAATAGGATGTATCAGGATAGGGGATCTACATAACAAGGCTTATAGGGCGAGTCTAGTCAGCCTAAAGAGAGGCAATGCTTTTCATAAGACGATAGGGGACATATCGCTAGATATTGTCCATCCCGTCGTGCTGTTTATAGGGAAATAGTGGATGGACCACTGAGGTAGAGACAATGATAGGAATATATGGATCTGCAGGGAAAATTTTTTAGAAGAGGAGTTGGGAGAGAATTAGGAGGTGTTATACATTTTGACATGTTACAACCACTACCTCCATGTGGTCCACACCAGGCTTAGGGAGCTGGAGGACTGGGGAAGGGGCAACTGCATGTGGTCAAGGCATATGACCCATGGGATTCATGAATGATTCAAGGTACAGTATGTTTCTACTCTTATCTACCATATTAATAAACATAGGTGCTAATCATTCTTCCCTGTCACAGATCTTGTTTTAGACCTATAGTTTTTTTGTTAAATCGTTGACTTGACCCTTACATCTGGAGTTACCTAAAAAGGAGACTCGATAATCACACTAGTGAAGATAGTGTGATCTGACCCTTGAGGTGAGATTTTTGGTTGGAACCTCTTGGTGGCATCATTGAGGCCAAACAGAATCATTATTGTTATGTATTGGTTATTGACAGTCCATGCTCAGATTGACTATTTTTGGAAAAAGGGTGTGGTATGTATGCAATGATGGTATGGGGTTGTCTTGGTATGAACAAAAAGGAAACCATATAATAATGATATAGACTTGTGCATAGGAGGGTGCAACTGATCACTATAGATTTGGCTAGCCTTACCCTCTGGGAAGTGAATGCTTTGATTATTTAGTTCCTAATAGTAGCGGAAGAGTATGAGGCCGTCTTTCCAGGAGATATTTCTTGGTTTACCTCCCCATAAAGAGATAAAAGTTTGCATTGTTCTACACCTTGACATGGTATTGATATCAGCATTGGCATATTAGATGGATTTCATAGAGCTCCATGAGATGAGGATTCATGTGGAGGACTGGTAGAGGAAGGGCTTAGTAAGACCCAGTGTTTGAGGTTATGTGTGGATTAATGACACTTTAACCAATTGACCATGGGGAAGGAGTATCCATTATCAAAGGGTTAATAAACACTTCGATCAATTGAAAGGGGAAACCTTTTTCATGGATAGAAAGGTGCTTGTAGTCTTTTCAATAGTTAAGAAATAGTTTGACGAGCACCCTGATATTGAGTTTTCCAGAGGAGGGAGTCAAGTACATAGTGTTCTATGATGCATCAGGGATTGGACTTGGTTGTTTCCTAATGCAGAGGCAAGTGGTGATTGCCTATGGTTTACATTAGTTTAGGCCACATGAGAAGAACTATGTGACCCATGATCATGTGTTGTCAACAATAGTCTTCACATTGAATATGTGGCAACACTACCTAATGGGTGGGTGGTTTATCATATACTTAGACCATAGGAGTCTCAAGTATATCTTCTCTTAGAAGGTTCTGAACTTGAGATAGAGGTGTTGAATAGATTTTCTCCAAGAATATGACTTGGAGAGAGTGTATACTCCATGTAAGGGAAATGTGGTAGCGGATGCTATCAACAGGAGATCTAGTTCGTAGTTTTTGAATGAGGAAACAAAGCAGTTGGCCTTGTTAAATTTATACTTCATGGATAGAGATGATGCATCTTACCTCTAGTCAGTGGTTGTTACCCCTCCACTCTTATAGCGAGTTAGGGAGATACGACATGGTGATACTAATGGTGAGACTTTACATGCTCATTTTTCCGTGGGGAATTCCCATGATGGTATTCGAAAGGTGGGGAGCACATCATTCCTTTCAGAAGACGCACAATAGTATCAGTGGATGCCTAAAGTGGTGAGATGCATTAGGATACGCATGTGGGTGTCAAGGCGGACACCGGGGATGAAATAATAGGTTAAAGTTGGGATTAACTGTTGATATAAAATATGAGTGCTTGTTTGAATCAGTTTTTTGGTTTATAAACTCACTATGGCGATCCCCTATGCTTGGAAGGTGTTGATCTTTTATTCCTTGGGGTTCCAGGAAGGGAGTGAGAAAGGATATCAATAGGCTTCATGATAGGTTTACCACATACATCCAGGGGACAAGATACTATCTGGGAGATCGTTGAACGACTTATCAAGTCATCCACTTAGTTTTTTAGGAGCATAGTTAACTATAGATCTTGGTATGCCTCTACATGTAAGATATATCTTGACCCCATGGAATCCCATAGATCATATTTTCTGATTGGGATGATCTATTTACATCTCGGTCATGGAGATCGAGGATTAGCAAGAGAATACCCTTAGTGAGCAGTCAATTACTTTAGTGCATACCCGATGGTAGCACGAGAATCTCTGGAATAGCAAATGGGAGAAGGGGGATCAGGTTTGTGCTCGCACCCTCATCTGTTTGGGTATCACTTGTTTTTTAATTTCAGGGATGTAAATCCTTTAGGTGGGGAGAATTTAATGACTCGTATTTTCCTAGTTTTATTTTTAGATTTTTCTTTGGGAAAATTATGAGACCAGGAGCTGATACAACATGCGATTATGAGGCTCGATATGCTCAGAATGGTTGAATGAAAAATGTTAAGTTTTTAATAGCACATGTGAGTGGTTTTCCGAAAAAATTAGAATAAATCTTAAATGGGTGCCCAGATAAAAAATATGAGGGCACCGTTGCATTCAGGATGGCGGGTTTACCCTAGGTGCGACTTAACATTAGTCGATGCGAATCTCCAGTGATAAAAATCGAAAAGGATGTAACTATAAATAAAATTATTAAATAAAATTATTTTATTTTGAAATCTTAATAACTTCTGAATGGTGACTCGAATTGTAAATCTGAGACCACCTTTGAGTACATAATGTGGTGTTTTCTTTAGGTGGGGCATAACATCGACTGGCGTGGGTCAACTACAAAAGTTAAATTTTGAATGTTTTAAAGAAGAATACAATAAAATTAAAGAAATTTATTTTCTTTATTTTTAAACATTTCATAGAGACATATAAATGTTGCGACTTAGTGATGAGTCATCCTATTTTGTTTCTTAAATGAAACAGTGTGGTGACGCTGCAATGATACAATGGGCCGACAAGTTTTCTCTTCTCCCTAATTAAATAGGAAAGCAGGGTTAACACATAACCCTATAATTCCTTGGAAACTCTTGAGAAAGGTGTTGGAGGTTACCTCCCATTGGAGAATTAAAAAAAATAACGAACGCTGGAGGATCACAGATCACGGAGCGCAGATCGCAGATCACAGATCGAGGATCGAGTATCGACAAATAATGGTGGCACAACTATGTTCTTCACCAACAATAGATCCAAACCTCGAGGTAGGGGGTTAATTTATTCATGATTTTCTTTCCTTGTTATTAAATCCAATGATGAACGTGGAACAACCCACGAATAGGTTGATCTATAGTTCGTTCATTCTTGCGGGATGGTTAATTAGTGGGATTTAAGGGATTAAAGATTATTGATTTATCCTTATTGTTTCTCCCCATTTTTTAAAAGGATGAATGAAGGATGAAACAAACAAGGTCAAAGTTCGTTCTAAGGGCGTTGTTGTGAATTTTCATCTATCCCTGTTCTTCGTTCTTCATTGGTGGACCCTCATGGTCATGACATGTTTTATCAGGTGGTTCCGAATGTGGATGGACCCCCAGAGTGATGTTAAGATGATTTGGAACCCGCAATAGTGATAGTGGAAACCTGGTGATCGCAAGAGTGTCCCTACTTCTAAAAAACAGGGCACTAGAGGAAACATGGAGGTCCATGAAGTAGAGGCTACCAGCGGTCGATGGCAGCGGCGGCGCACGACAGTGTGTGGCAGCAAAGAGCGTTGACAGGGCGGTGGTGATGGGGTGCGGTCCAGGACCACATCATTGGAGAACCCGTGACATCTAGCCGCAGGTGGCAACAGGGTCCACCATAGGGCATCGACGATGATCGCGACTAGGACACAGTAGGAAGCTATGTCATGCAGCTGGGAACCATGGTCCAGGTAGGACCATGGAGGGACTTGCGGCAGCCGACCTCATTGACCATGTGGGGACACGATGTTGGTCACGTCTAATGGACCAAGCCAGGCTGCACTATGTGGACTAGGTGGGTCAGCTCGGCCAGCTCGGCCAAGCCGGGTCGAACCCAGACCCAACTGAACCCTTTTTACTAAAATAGCCCTAACTCTTAAACCGTGTGTCTGTTTGATGAGCCGTTTTTGGATTTGTGACCCTTGCGATGATGCATTATTTTTGAGATACACTATGCAAGTTTTCATAGAGGTTAGAATATGACCTATTGGCTCAATGAGTAGGTTCTCCCAAAATGAGCATGCTAGGTGCAGAATCCTAGGGCTGAGATCTATGTGGAGTAAGTCTCCTATGTAGAGTAGGTCTTCTGTGAAGACACAGAGCAGGTCTCCAGTGAAGACACAGATTAGGTCTCCGGTGAAGACAAAAATTAGGTCTCCTGTGATGATGCAAAGTAGGTCTATAGCGAACATGTGGAGTAGGTATCCTATGAAGACGCGTAGTAGGTCTCCTACAAAGACGTAGAGTAGGTCTCCTACAGAGATTTGGAGTACGTCTCTTACAAAGATACAAAGTATATCTCTTATGAATATGCAGAGTGAGTCTCTGGCAGAGACTGTATGTTTTATCAGATTTTAATATTCCCAGATTTTCTTAAGTATTTTTTCATGATATAGACATGTACCTATGTGAGAAGAATCTAGTGAATCTATTGGATGTGATATCGAGACTCGTTGTCTTAGTGAGACCGGATGTCTTAGGGAATCTTCTTGATGTACTGAGACCATGTGTTATCTCATATAATTTTGGTAAAATAGTTCTATGTGCTTACTATCAGATAGCTCGAGGAGTGAGATCTCCTAGATCAATCATGTTACGAGTGGGACCATATGGCTGGTAGTGCATGAGACCTTGAGTCTTGGAATCCTTTACGAGTATACCTGGATGTTCTTATTATATGTGTTGTTGACACATACCTCTATTGAGATAACTGTATCTTCTTAGTGGTGTTTCCATTGTGGTCTTTTACATTGTGTTTTAGGGTGCCCTATTGAGTATTTTTTTACTCACCCCTTTATAGGTTTTCCATGCATGTGTCGTGTCTTGGTCAGATGATTGATGCTTTGAAGGAGTTCTTGGTGAACCGAGGCCAGGTGGTTCTTAGAGTGACCCAGCAGATGAGGTGTGCTTCTGCAGCTTTAGACATCTGAATTTGTACCTACCCTTCAGGTAGGGTTTTATGTGAAGTAGTTCTAGAGATGTGTACTTGTACTTTTCCTTTTTGTTGGTATTGTATTCTGGCCCCATTTACCTTTAGTTTTATACTATTGTACCTTGTTTTTGTTTACTTAGTGTTTTCACTTTCTAGCATCTATGGATTGGATTTGTGTATGTGTGTACAGGTAATTAGGAAAATTCCTCCCATTTGTTTGGGATATGCGTACCTATCACTAGTTTCCAGTCCGTAGACTTTGGGAGGCAAGATTGGGGTAGTCACGACATGAGCCCCAAGGGACATGTCATGACAACTAGTCGATCAACAATCCAGATACCACAAGCACCAAAACCACTAAGCACCACCCACACTAGGTCTTCCTAGATCTCCATCAAATAACCTATTGTTTACATAATACATGACATGTAAAGGAATATCCCTTGATGGGGAAATTATACACATACCTAATATGATACCTTGAAATGACTAGGTGTAATGAAATAAAAGAAAGAGTTAGAAAAGAATAGGAGAAAACCATATATTCTCATAAAAGGATAATCATCCAAGAGTACAATCTCAAAGTCATAACCATATAAGAAGTTTATCATTCCCATATTCTGATCTTGATTCTTAAAGAAACTACAGGTTCGTTCCCTTATATGATGTTAGAGGACCCCTGCCCCATTGTGATGGATGAAATAATGACTCCATTGGAGAGTAGTTGTTCATTTTATCTCTATGGATGGTCGAAATAATGGCTCTCTATATAGAGGATCCCTTAACTATACATGTGGGTGAGATACATACTCTATTTGATTCCACAGGAAGAGGATCCTTGTACTGTACTCACATGGGTAAAATACCAACTCTCCAGGAGGATCCTAATCCCAAAGGGTGAGATACCGACTCAACCTAGGAATAAAGTGGGGAAAATCCATGTCTTAATGAAGTATCATAGGTCAAGGAAAATTAAATGACATGTTCTTGGGGTACATGATATGTTTTCCCAAGTCAGCCACCTGACTTTGTTTTGTCATTCCACATGGCATGTCTCATCCCAACTTCAAGACATGTAAAAGGGTTACACTATCTATCATGTTGATGAGTGTAATGACCCAAAATTTTGAATAAATGTTTTTCCTAATTTTGTGTGTTATTTTATTTTATACTCAACAAAACTATCTCATTTAATAAAATGAGTATAATTAAAATAAGACTGTTGGGTTTCAACTGTTATATGACCGTTGGTTAATGTGACCGTTGGAAACTAAATGTTGCAATTATTGTCTATAAATACAAGTGATCCTGGTTAATTAATATAGAAAGAAGATTAGATGGCCTCATCCAGTAGTCTCGGGCCGATCAAAGCCCATATAACAAAACTTGGGAAGGAGGTAGCACCACTAGGCCTTGCTCTAGACCAAACCCAAGCCAAAATTCATCATGTGAAGCTGGAACGGAATCACCTTCGCGAGAAGTTCAAGCTGATAGAAATCACCACTCGGGCAATGTTGGCTGAGCCACCCCAAGATTCTATCACCTTAGCACACCTTACACTTAGGTCCTATGCTGGTGTTATAAGGGGCTATGCAACGATACCTTAACTGCTTTATGTAATCCTTTGATATAAATAGAAATTGTGATTTCTTCTTATGGTGAAGTTTGTGAATTTTCAAATGTATGGATAAATATAGGATGTATATTGATGAATTGTTGAAAAAGAGGATATTTTAAAATATTTATGCCAACCTTAAATAATTAATGATGTGTAATGATTTCAAAAAAATGGTCTTCTGTAAATGTGTTCAGTAAGAAATTTAGAGTCTAATAAGATCAACTTACTTTTTGGGGAATAGAGAATTATGAATAGTGATTTTATGCTTAGGATTAGTATTGTGACCAAATGGATTAGAAATCTTACTTAAAGAAAGTATTAATATAATTTAGGCACCTTGATTAAGTAATGTGATTCAATAAAGTAAGTAAATAACTATTTCAGAAATTATTGGTTAAGTATTAGTTTTTTTGAGTGAATAGTGTTTTTTATTCTAAAAATTAAATTAAAATTATTTAGAAAATTATTTTCATAAAATGGAGTTCATTTTGGAAATCAGAGCATCAATATTTGGTTAAGGTGATTTTTTGGGTTTTTTCTGAGAATGTTGAATTTTTAGTGAATAGTGTTTTTATTTAAAAATTAAATTTAAAATATTTATAAAATTATTTTCATAAAATGGAGTTCATTTTTGAAATCAGAGAATCAATATTTGGTTAAGGTGAATTTTTGGGATTTTTCTGAGAAAGATGAATTTTCAGTCAATAGTGTTTTTATTTAAAAATTAAATTAAAATTTTTTAGAAAATTATTTTCATATAATGGAGTTTATTTTTGAAATCATAACATCAATATTTGGTTAAGGTGAATTTTTGGGATTTTTCTGAGAAAGTTGAATTTTCAGTGAATAGTGAAAATACAGTTTTGAGTTTCGGGTGTTTAATGACATCATTAAGAATGTAATAATTAGGAAATAATTCTGGTCGACTTATGAATAGTAAGATAAGGTATGATGTGTCCCAAGTGGCCAATACGATGGGCAAGCCCATGGTTTTTCCAATACCACCGATGAGGTGTCCCTTGGCTATTAATGACTTGTCCCCTCACTTCTCCTATAAATACCAATCCATTAACTCATTCATTTCATTTCCAAATCCTCCCCGATGAAGTTCTGGTCTCTTTACCTTCCAAGAAGTCCTCCCAATGTGCCCTCAAGCCTCCCAAGGTCCCGACCTTCAATCTTTCAAAGTTACTCTTCAAGGTAAGGGATTCTTTCACCCTCATCTTTTAAGTCATGACTTCCTTTATGTTGTGTCTTATATTTTCCATCTATTTATGTTGAGCGTATGTTCTTATATGTTATTATTATTGACCATTTCATGTCCAAATGATGAGAAGACCCTTTCTTCTCTCATCAATTTTTTTTTCTGAATTTTTATGTGATGCCGTTAGGCTGTCGAATTTCTCGTAAAAGAAATCACACCTTCTCTTTTCTTTCATGTTTACTTTTCATGTGGTATGTCATTCAAATATCTATACCATGATATTATCCAGTACCCATAATTATGATGAATTATTTATGAGTGGGTGACCCTTGTCCTCTCTCTTTTCAATGTTTTCTAAAACCATGTTATATAACCGTTATGCTGCAGAGATTTCGTCTCAAAATTTCTATCTCTTTCTCTCAAGAAATCCCTTTGTTTATTTATGTTAATAACCAGAACTATTTCATTTCTATGGGTGTTCATAAATATATAAATATTATATATTTGATTCTGGAATTGACATACATATAACCCTCACTCCCTTTCCATGGGTTATCAAAGATATAATGATCTTATTTTTAAGAGCTTTTAAAACGTCACGATTTTGAAATGAAACCCATTTTTTTTATTCTTTATTAGTTATTTATGAAATGTTTGATTATGAAATATTTGGATCACATGTAATTAAAGACATATTAAGGGTGAGCCTTGATAACGCTTCAATGCATTGGGTAAAGATTTGATCTCTAGAGATGACAAGTTTCACGATACCTTGGTGAATAACCTTGGTAATTTTTATGACACCTTGGGGATGGACCTTGGTGATATGTTCATGAATGTATAAATGAAATTTCGTAGCCACATATTCAAGTTATGTTTCAAGTTATTTTCATTATGATATGCCTATACTTCCATTGCTCATGTCTTTATGTTGTATTCAATTTCTTTTCATTATGATTTGCCTATACTTCCATTGCTCATGTCTTTATGTTGTAATCAAGTTCTTATTGATATCACAAGTACATTGATTCCCTTGTTTACCCTTACTGAGCCGTCTGCTCACCCTTTCCTTTGATGTATGTCTCTAGGATATGAGATGCAGTAGTTGTACATAGTATAAACCTACGATGAAGCCCTACAAGTGGTTTAGAAGAATGTTTTATGTTGTATTCATGTTTTGTTGTTCCTGATTTCAAAGACAATAGAATTTAAAGATCCTCTGTATGTAAAATGTAATGAAAAGTTATGTATTAAAAAGGTGGGATGATATAGTTGGTATCAAAGGATAGTTTAGTTATTTATGGAAATTAAGATATGAAAATTTAGGAAGAACCCTATAGAAAAGTTTAAATATAGGAAATCTTCCTGGTATTTTGGTGAGCATTGAGTATGTGGTTTATCAAGCAAATACATCCCTGTCTGGATACGATCAGGTAGAGGTGGCTCTGGCACAGATGTACATAGGGGTAAGACCCAAAAACACCACTTTGAGCTAGACTCAAATGGGAACTGGTACACGATAATGGGTCGTGTTGCAATCTTGGTTACGACACTCCCGGAGGATATGTTTGGTTAATCGTAAGCTTTTTAGGAATCATTATGAAGGAATTATAAAAAAAATTTAATTTTCTAAGACTGAAGTTTTAAGACATAAAATCCTTTTTAGTTAAAATATTAATTAATGAAATAAGTTTCTCATGAAGGATTTATTGTTTTAGAAAATGTACCAATAGTCTAGGAATACATTGAACTATTTCCTGAGGAGTTACCCAGACCTCCCCCATAAAGAGAGGTAGAGTTATCTATTTAACTCGTACCTGGATCACATTCGATGTCAAAGAACCCCTTTAGGATGGAAAATGTAGAGCTAGAGGAATTAAAGAAACAACTCCAAGATCTTTTGGAGAAGGGTTTTATCTAACTAATTGTGTCTCCTTGGGGAGCACCAGTTCTCTTTGTGAAGAAGAAGGATGGATCAATGTGGCTATGTATTGATTATAGCGAACTGAATGGGATCAGAGTGAAGAACGAATACCCTCTTCCAAGAATTAATGACTTATTTTACCAACTTCATGGGGCTCGATTCTTCTCTAAGATTGATCTTCGTTCTGGTTATTATCAATAGAGGGTGAAGAATGATGATATTAGAAAAACTGTCTTCCGATAAAGATATGGGCATTATGATTTTGTTATTATGCCCTTAGGACTAACTAATGCACCTACTATTTTTTTGGATCAAGAATAATTTGAATTTGGAAACTTCTGTTTTATCAAATGGATATCCTTTTTATAGGAAAATGATTTGGTGATTCAATGATAAAGGTTATTTTGGATGATGTTTTCTCTTTTGGAATACTATGTTCCTAAGGAAAATAAAATACTATAGGATTTAATTTTTGGAGGAATGGTTAATTTTTTTTGTAAGAATCTATGTATTTTTTGTGGACATATGGTGATTTGGGTTATTTCTGGAAAATGATTAACCTAGCATAGAGAATATGTGATTAGGTTAATTACACCATAGAATGAGACTTTAATATTAGTCGATGTTATTTGGAGATAAATGTTAAGATTCATTGTGGAAGACTATGTGATTAAATCCTTCTGTGTTTTGGGTTCCAATCTTAGTTTGGTTTTTTCTGAAAAATTTTAAGGATGATCCTGTATTGAATAGTCTTTCTGGAACTTTGGGTACTTTTTGTTGAATTTTGGAGATTAATAGTCATTTTATTTCTTTTTATATATGATTATCCTTTTTGGGGATTATATGATCTCATACCAATCATTTTAGTTTTAGTTGATGACTAAAGACAAGGGGAATATATAGTTCTTATTTTGTGGATTATGTGATTCTCTAGAAGATGATTCTTGTGCTTTTGATGAGACCAAGTGTTTTTAAATGATCATTGTTTGGAGAAAAGATTAGTCTTGGTAGAAATTTATTAAAGGATGAAACTCTACTTGAAGGTAAGTATATTTCCTTATGTTTTTATTCTATGTAGTAAATGAATTCTTCAAAATTATGAAAAGGAACGTAAAACAAAAACGATGATGGTTTACGTTTCCCACTGGGTAATTAAAGACCGTTCAACACATCATAAGTTTGTGATTTTCTTGTGGTTAATTTTCTCCTATTCATTTTTTCTATCACTTTCCATCAGAACTTGAATCTTTTTTTTCTCTTCCATATCCATTTTTTTCTACATGGAATCCTAGTATGGGTTAACTCGGGTGACCTTTATACTTCCCTTTCTTTCTTTTAAAGTAATAGTTTTAATGACTCTTTTTTCGATGTGGGACTTTCAATGAAATTTCCAAGCCCAATTTTAAAATTGCGAGGATGCAATTTTTTAAGGGGAGGAGAATGTAACGACCTGATATTTTGAATAAATTTTGTTTCCTAATTTTGTGTGTTATTTTATTTTATACTCAACAAAACTATCTTATTTAATACAATGAGTATAATTAAAATAAGACCATTGGATTTCGACTGTTATATGACTGTTGGTCAATGTGACTGTTGGAAACTAAATGTTGCAATTATTTTCTATAAATACAAGTGATATTGGTTAATTAATATAGAAAGAAGATTCGATGGCCTCATCCAGTAGTCTCAGGCCGATCGAAGCCCATATAACGGAACTTGGGAAGGAGGTAACAACACTGGGCTTTGCTCTAGACCAAACCCAAGCCGAACTTCATCGTGTGAAGCTGGAAGGGAATCACCTTCACGATATGTTCAAGCTGATAGAAATCACCACTCGGGCAATGTTGGCTGAGCCGCCCCAAGATTCTATCACCTTAGCACACCTTACACTTAGGTCCTATGCTGGTGTTATAATGGGATATGTAACGAGACCTTAGCTTCTTTATGTAATCCTTTGATAGAAATAAAAATTGTGATTTATTCTTATGGTGAAGTTTGTGAATTTTCAAATGTCCAAATAAATATAGGATGTATATTGATGAATTTTGGAAAAAGGGGATATTTTAAAATATTTATGTAAACCTTAAATAATTAATGATGTGTAATGATTTTCAAAAAATGGTCTTCTGGAAATGTGTTCAGTAAGAAATTTAGAGTCTAATAAGATCAGCTTAATTTTTGGTGAATAGTAAATTATGAATAGTGATTTTACGCTTAGAATTTGTATTGTGACTAAATGGATTAATAATCTTACTTAAAGAAAGTATTAATATAATTTAAGCGCCTTGATTAAGTAATGTGATTCAATAAATTAGGTAAAAAACTGTATCAGAAATTATTGGTTAAGTATTAGTTTTTCGGGGTGAATAGTGTTTTTTATTTTAAAAATTAAATTAAAATTATTTAGAAAATTATTTTCATAAAATGGAGTATATTTTTGAAATCATAGCATCGATATTTGTTTAAGGTGAACTTTTGGGACTTTTCTAAGAAAGTTGAATTTTCAGTGAATAGTGTTTTTATTTAAAAATTAAATTAAAAATATTTAGAAAATTATTTTCATAAAATGGAGTTCATTTTTGAAATCAGAGCATCGATATTTGTTTAAGGTAAATTTTTGGGATTTTTCTGAGAAAATTAAATTTTTAGTGAATAGTGTTTTTATTTCGAAATTAAATTAAAAATACATAGAAAAATATTTTCATAAAACGGAGTTCATTTTTGAAATTAGAGCATCGATATTTGGTAAAGGTGAATTTTTGGGATTTTTCTGAGAAAGTTAAATTTTCGGTGAATAGTGAAAATACAGTTTTGAGTTTCGGGTGTTTAATGACATTATTAAGGATGTAATAATTATTCAATAATTCTAGTCGACTTATGAATAGTAAGATAAGGTATGAGGTGTCCCAAGTGGCCAATACCGTGGGCAAATACGATGGGCAATCCCATGGTTTTTCCAATACCACTGATGAGGTGTCCCTTGGCCATTAATGACTTGTCCCCTCACTTCTCCTATAAATACCAAGCCATTCCCTCATTCATTTCATTTATAAATCCTCCCCAATGAAGTTCTGGTCTCTTTACCTTCCAAGAAGTCCTCCCAAGGTGCCCTTAAGCCTCCCAAGGTCCCGACCTTCAAGCTTTCGAAGTTACTCTTCAAGGTAAGGGATTTTTTCACCCTCCTCTTTTAAGTCATGACTTCCTTTATGTTGTGTATTATATTTTCCATATCTTTATGTTGAGGGTATGTTCTTATATGTTATTATTACTGCCCATTTCATGTCCAAATGATGATAAGACCCTTTCTTCTCTCATCAATTTGTTTTCTGAATTTTTATGTGACGCCATTAGGCTGCCGAATTCTCGTAAAAGAAATGACATTTTCTCTTTTCTTTCATGTTTCCTTTTCATGTGGTATGTCATTCAAATATCCATACCATGATCTTATTAAATACCCATACTGTATTATTAATTATTTATGAGTGGGTGACCCTTGTCCCCTCTCTTTTCAATGTTTTCTAAAACAATGTTATATAGCCATTATGCTGCAGAGATTTCATCTTAAAATTTCTATCCCTTTCTCTCAAGAAATTCCCTTGTTTATTTATGTGAATACCCAGACCTATTTCGTTTCTATGGGTGTTCATAAATATATAAATATGATATATTTGATTCTAGAATTTACATACATATAACCCTCACTCCCTTTCCATGGGTTATAAATGATATAATGATCTTATTTTTAAGAGCTTTTAAAACGTCACGATTTTGAAATGAAACCCATTTATTTTATTCTCTATGGGTTATTTATGAAATGTTTGATTATGATCTATGTAGATAAAATGTAAGTAAAGGAATATTAAAGGTGTTCCCTGATAGTGCTCCAATGCATTTGGTAAAGATTTAATCTCTAGTGATGATAAGTTTCACGATACCTTGGTGAATAACCGTGGTAATTTTTATGGCACCTTGGGGATGGACCATGGTAATATGTTAATGAATGTCTAAATGAAATGTCGTAGCCACATACTCAAGTTATGTTTCATGTTATTTTCCTTATGATATTCCTATACTTCCATTGCTCATTTATTTATGTTGTATTCAATTTCTTTTCATTACGATATGCCTATACTTCCATTGCTCATGTCTTTATGTTGTATTCAAGTTCTTATTGATATCACAAGTACATTCATTCCTTTGTTTACCCTTACTGGGCCTTCTGCTCACCCTTTCCTTTTATGTATGTCTCCAGGATATGAGATGCAGTAGTTGTACATAGGATAAACCTATGATGAATCCCTACAAGTGGTTTAGAAGAATGGTTTATGTTGTATTCAAGTTTTGTTGTTCCTGATTTCCAAGACACTAGACTCTGAAGATCATCTATATGTACAATGTAATGAAAAGTTATGTTTTAAAAAAGGACAGATGTTATAATGAGATTACTCTATGTGTATTCCATTTTCCAAAGTCATGTACCTTGGAGGGTATATGGGGTGTAAACTAGCACACTTTGTGTGTGAGGCTACATGAGTTACTAGTCATATATTTTTAGTACACATCAACCTGACTTGGTAGGGGTTACCCAAAATGTGGATAAGTCACATGGAATGTGATATTTAACTCCATCCAAAAACCAATCACCATATAAAATAAGGATACATGATGTGTGTTCTTTTGAGATACACAACATATAGTAGGGAAATTTCAAAAGTTGTAGATCTGCAATGAATCTTTCAATTTCAATGCCTCCTTCACTGATTCCACCATGAATCATGATCAAAAACACTGAAAATTCACATTAACCATGCTAAAGTTATCAATGGTGTCTATATTCTAACCACCATTTTTTTAAAATCACATCCTTGATTCCTCTCCCATCACCCACTTGCCTTGTCTCATGAAACCTTCATCACCCGATCCATCCTTTAAATCTTATCATTTTTTCAAACCTCCATCATGCCGTAATCCATGATGTTAAACCTAAAACATCAATCCACAGAACACATGATCAACCTCACAATGAAATGGGTCTATGGGAATGGTCGAACCACTAACCAATCAATCATTAGTGATGAACACACATATAATAGTAGGAGTAATCCACCAAACACCGAAGTGATAAATGAACAATGAACAAGTTATGTTTAGAAAATATTCATTAATTTAATTTTAAGAGACAGGGTGAGACAAGATTAACATAATCATTCATAGAATGGTGTTCATAAAACACATAAATCTAGATAAAATCATAAATCAATGGGATTTGAAATGGTTAATTCAGAATTAGATTATTGGGAGTTAATCCATAATCATAATGAAATCCAAATTAGGGATAAATACAAAAAACAATTCCCTACCTCAAGAATGAATCGATCATTTGTAAAGAAAACATTCACTAGAGAGGTCGTTCATAATTTTATGTGTTCTTCATTAAATCCATGAATATTCATGATCAATTGATGAATAAGGTAAACTCACATTATCATCATTGGTGATTCCTCGATTTGATGTCATCTATCAATTTAAATTCCCACTAGAATACCTATCCATCACTCTCTCAATATCTAATGTGTTAGATAACCCTAGGGAATTGGAATATAAGGGATTAAATATTCAATTACTGGGTTAAGGAAAATAATAAATAAATTTAATTAATCATTTAACTTATTTCTTTTATTCCATGTTGTGATAACGTATCATGATGAAACCTAAAGTGAATGAAACTTATATCATTACAGGAGTAAATACTACATTTTATATTCAATGGAATTCTTGGTTTCCCCATCCTGGGACCCTTTCAATTGGAAATCCATTATCTATAGGATTATACACTCATTTTTGTTAATATAGTTAATATTTTAAATATATTGACACTAGGGCCATACAACACCCCAAAAATCCATACCGACTCCGTTATAAGACCAAAAAATATTATTAAAAATATTTAAATGGTCTAATTGTAAATAAAAAATCCATTACATAGAGGAGGATTATATTTGAAGGAAGATGCTAGGTGAGTTTCAGAGTTAAAGATTAGAGAAGTACTAGGGGAGTGTCTTTGATCAGAAGTTGGATTACTAGTTAGAGGAGATAAAGATTTATTTGAGATTGATTCATTATTGGAATACACATTGTATCCATTTTTATATCATTCAGTTGAGTGGGGTAGTGTGTCAATAGTGATTTCTATTTATTGGGGAGTGTGGGGACTCAATAATTTTGTGGAAATATTTTATGATGAAATTATGTGTAGAGTTCCTTTTTTCGATTATGAAGGTAGTGAAGTAATATGAATTTATTTATCTTCATTAGGGGATTAAGAGTGTGTGGGATCCCATGATTAGATTCAATGATCTTCTTCATTTCACCCCAATATTTTCCAAGATTAGGAGGCCAAATCATGACATTTTTAGGTGTAATTATATCCTTATATCTAGCATCAAGATACTCCATTTATGTTGAAAATATATATATAGGTTCTCCCTAATACATAAGTGATTTATAGAATGCATATGTGGTCTAGATGCCTCAATTAGGGAGTAATTAGAACTTGCTAAGGAATATATTTTTAGATAGGGGTCAAAAATGTTAAGGTGCTAGATGCTTTTAATGGAATGGAGTCAGTCTCAAAAATTATCTTTACACTTATTTGGATCTAGTAGTTGTCATGCATTTAATAGAAGATTGATCCTAATACTATTTTATTATGAAGTTCATGGCCATTATTAGTTCTAGTGCCCAACCATTTTCAGCTGGTCAGTGGAGTATAAGTGGTCAAATTCTAATTCAACCACTATAGTAGTTTCCTCTGAGATCTTGTTAGCTTCAGGGAATGTATTATTTTAGAAAATTAAAATGGGATGATAAGGTAGAGGATAAACTTGAGGAATCCCTCATCATCATGGATATAGGGTTGAGCATAGCCATGGAGCTGGATGTCAGCCGGGCTAGAGAGGTTGATAAATAGGGGTTTGACAATTTTATTCTATTGAGATGCCAATTCTAGGTGTGCTAAATATTGTCTATAGTAAAATATGATTAGATCCTACCTCATACTATAGATTTTTTATGTCTAAATATTTATATTATTTTATTTCAACTTCCTCATTCAATTATTTGGGATTCACATTTGAGGGGCTTCCATATCCCCTGGTATTGACTACACTGGTTGAATGTTAGTCTAGTTTTCTTGATGTGTTCCAGGGTTTCGATCTAATTATGGAGAGAAATAAGTAATTATGGGATTTTTTTCATATATATTTGTATATGATGTCATTCTTATCACGGGTTGGATGTAATTTATGTATGTGGTCATCAATTACTTCCAAAGGATAATGGAATTATTTAATGTGGCAGACCAATGTGAAATGTTCATTAGTGAGTGGTACCTTCAAAAGGGTCATAGGTTTCTAGATCCCATGTCTTCTAAACTATATAAGTTTATACTATAATTGATGAAGGTTCAATAAATATTTCCTCTTATATTTTTTGTGGAGTTTCTAGTTTCTTTCCCTAAATATGTTATGATGATAACCACTTAACGTGATATTGAGTTTGGGATAGAGTTCTAACCTAACGTCCCTATGATTTTGAGGTATCCTGATCAAAAGAAACATTTTTTTTATAGTAGTTCAGGATTTAAATCAATGATTTATTAAAAAAGTTTTATTTAGCCCAGTGTGTTTCCATTATGTGCTCTAGTATTATTCAACAAGAAGTAAGATGATTGTATGAGGTTGTGTAGAGACTAATAATAGTTGAATTAGGTGATTATCCAAAAATATTTATCTCATTTCAAGGATATATTTTCTATTCAAACATTTTAAGGTATCCAATATATTTTTAAAGATTTAAATATAGACTGGGTATCGTTATATGGGAGTGAAGGAGGAAGATATCTTGAAGATATATTTTAAGTGTAATTATAGTAAATTTGAGTTCATAGTTATGTCTTTCATTATCTTGAATTCCTTATTTGTTTTCCTAGGACTCATGAAATCTATGTTTCATGAGTTCTTGGATCAATTCATGGTAGTGTTCATCAATGAAATTATTGTATACTCAAAGATAGCATAGGATCATGATCAATATCTAAGGACTATTTTGAATGTTCCCTAGCACCATGAAATTTACAAAAATAATTCCAAGTACATATTATAGACACAAGAGGTTTATTTTCTTAATCATGTGGTGTATCATTAGGGATTAAGAGTCAATCCCTCAAATATCAAAGCATTTTTTCTTGTAGAATCCAATAATGTCTTAGAGGTTTATAGTTTTCTTAGTCAATTGGTATATTATTAGAGGTTTGTTATTGATTTATATTATATTATTTCCCCTTAGAATACTTTTAATGGGAAGTTATAGAACTTTATGTGGACTGATCAATGTCAAGAATCTTTCGACTACCTGAAGGAGAAGCTGATTGGTGCTCCTGATCTTTTGTTACTAGAAGAAGTAGAAATGTTCAAGGATTTATGAGATGATTCTCATGTAGGTTTGGGTTTTTTATTGACATAATATTGGGAAAATGATTTCATATGGGTCTAGTAAGTTACTTACTCATGAGAATAACTATGTGACCCATGATCTCGAGTTAGGAGCATTGGTGTCTGTATTAAATATATGAAAACATTTCCTCATTAGTGAGTTATTTGTGGTCTTCACAGATCACATGATATAGAGGTATATATTATTTTATTGGGATCTGAATATACATTATTAGTGGTGGATAAAGATATTTTAGGATAATGAATTCAAGATCTCCTACATCTCAAGGATAGGTAATGTAGTTGCTCATGCACTAGGTAGGATTTGTGTGGAGATGTAGTTCATGAGTTTGATTATGCACGAAAAATAATGGAGGAGATTTCAGTGATATATATTGACATGGAGGAGGCTAGTGGTTGAGGTTTTCTATACCATATAAAAGTGGAATTGTCCTTATTATAGTATGTTAAGGAGTCTCATTGTGGAGACTTTAAGGTAGAGGTATTATGAGATAGTGTCCTTCATAGTCATGCTACTTAGGTAAGAATAAAGAAATATTGACCTTGAGTGATATTTGTGAGAATTTATTCATCTCATCGATGTTATGATATGATTTTCTTCACGAGTTTCATAGCTTACCCTTAGCTGTGAATCTAGGTATATCAAATTTGTATCATTCACTAAGGATTTGGTTATGTGGGACAAGGATAAAGTGGTTGGTGATGGAGTTCATGTTGTGGTGTTTGGTATTCAGTAGTTAAACGTAGTGAATCATGTTTTTATAGGTCTGTTACATCCATTCGTTGTACCCAAGTGGAAATGAAAAGAAAATTCAATGGATTTTTTTCATCGATTTTATTTGAGATTAAGAAGGATGTGATTCCATTTGGGTGATCATGGATTAGTTGAAGAAGCCAACAAATTTAATGGAAATAAAGGATTCAATTTATCTAGATGTATTGGCGAGGAATTATATAGATGACGTGATGATTCTTTATAGGGTTAAGTGGATGATAATTTTTGATCAGGATCCTTACTTTACTATGTGAGTTTGGATGAGACTACAATAGGATTTTGGATCTCAGATATACCTTATCATTACTTTATATCCTTATATGTATGGTCATAAAGAGTATACTATTCATATGATAGAGGACATATTGCATATGTACATTCTAGATTTTTGTGGATCATAGGTGAAACACCTTCCATTTATTAAGTTTTCATATAATAATAGCTACGAATCTTCCATTTTTATGAATACATTCTACGCATTTTATGAGAATCCTTATAAATATCCATTGTATTGGACCGAGGATGGGGATTCAATGGTCTTTGGAATTGATGCGGTGAAAATTATAATTAGAAAGGTCAATATGATTTGATAATGGTTAAACGTGGTGAATTATAGTTAAAAGTATTTTATAAATTAGACGAGGAGACCACTTGAGTTTGAGTTTCATGATCATGCATTCTTGAGGGGTTTACTTCATCATGGGTAGTGCAGGTCCATTTGAGAAAGTAAGATTACCCTCAGTTTATTGGTCCTTTCTATGAGTTGGAGCATGTTGGTGAGGAGGATTATTGGTTAGAACTTCCTCCATATTTGATTTATATCCACTATGTTATCCATGTATCAAATCTTAATTTATATGATCATGAAGGATTCCATGTTATTGATTGAGGTGATTTAGATATTGAGGATTATGTGATGTTAATAGAGTAGCCTTTAAATATTTAGGATCAATAGTAAAAGGTGTTGTGTGGGAATGTCATTACCTTGGTTCATGTATTGTGGTGGCATGATGTCTTAGAGGAGTCAATGTGGGAACATGATTTACAAATGCACACTTATTATACTGAACAAATTTTGACCTTATTTTGCCTTGACATTGAGATGACTATTTGATACTATTTTGATCAAGATTTTTTAAGACTTATGTTTAATTGTTCTCTAATGATAGATTCTTTCTTATTTGAGAATAATATGCTAGGTATTTTTGGGTTTCATAGTTAGTGTCTTCCTTTATGAGTTGGTTTCAATTCATAGGGAAATAAATCATTGTGAGTTATCTAATGTAATATCCTTGACCTTCTTGGATGATTAATTTATGTTTTCTGGGTGTTGGAGGTGTTAGGTAATGTATAGAGGAAGGAAGATAAATTTTAAGAAGGAATTTTATCAAGGAATATGTTTTTTAGTGTGTTCTAGTTCACTATTATATAAAGAGTTGGATGTGGGATATGGTTGTTATGAATTTTGGTGTGCTATTCCATGAAGCATTGGGATGGGGTGTGGTACTTTTGTTTCCATAAAGGGAATGATCCATGATTTATCCTTATCCCCTTGACTCAGAGTAGAAGTTTGGGTGCAGTATGACTGGTTTGGATTGTAGCATAAAGGGTCCTGATAGATTCTTGGTTAATATTTGATGATTTTAGTTGCATCGTTTTTGGTTAGGTCACGACATGGTAGACCTGGGATTTTTCGGAATTATCTTATACATGTTGGATGTCATGTGGGGTCTTTGGGGTTAATCTTACTTGAGATTTTATTTAGTCATAAATAAGTGTAATTGAATTAGGGTTGTACCTATTGCAGCATAAAGTCCTAGGTGTTCAATTTCTTGGACCCTTATATTTAAGTTATTTTTCACTGTGGTTCCATCTATTCCATCATGGTATGGTATAGGGTTTATTGGTATTGAAAGATGAGGTTAGGGTTTGTGCCATATTTTTAAAAGGATCTAGTCTTGTGGTGTGGTCTCCTTGGTTTCATCATAAACATTATTGAATACATGGAGTTGAGTTCATTTTGACTTCATCATCCAAGGAGAGATAAGGGGAGAACATGATATGATTTTTAGAGGCATGATTGATTAAGACTAATTGTACTGTGATGACCCCTTTACACATCATGATTCATTAGTTTTCCAACATGGTTATAAATTCAAGCCTCATCTTGAATACTCTATTATTTCACCGTGCTTACTATAACCCTAGGTGACCAATGGTGTGTTTTTAGAGATCCTTATCCATCATTTTATTGGTTTTGGACATCGAATTCAGGAGATAAAAACCTCATGATCCAAGGTGAATTCCTTTACACCTATCCTTGATTATTTTCATATTCATTCTTCTTGGGAAGGCTATCACATTGGTTACTAATTTGGTTTTGGGTGTTTTTTTCATGATTCTAATGGGGAATGGTTGTGTGTAGCCATTGTGGTTGATCCTCAAGTGTTGGGTGGTGTTTGATTGGAGTTTATTCATCATATTATTCATTTTTATTAAAGTTCTAGTTGACTTAAGGGATTAAAAACATCTCATTATTTAGTTATTTTAAATTTCTTATTAGTCATACTTTTTATTACTTTTGGTTCAAGGTATGTGTTAACATAAATAAGATAATGAACTAGATGAAAGGAAATTAAAGGCAAGGGGGTGATTCACTTGTTATTTATAAAATTTATCAATATTTATTATATGTAAATGTTTTTATTGATGTTTATTATTATTGATTTAATCTTTATATTATGTAAGACATTTATTATAACTATTGATATGTTAGAATCACCTTTTATAATGGTGTAATAACTAAAATATGGAAATAAATTGGTGGTGTGGAGATCGAAAATTAATTTTTGGTGTTTGAACTTGAAATTATGCTTCTATGTGAATGGATTCTTAAGGATATTATATTTGGTGTGAATTTTTGTTATGATTTTAGTATTAATTAATTTCTATGGGGGTATTTCTTGTTGTGATTAGAGTAGAAACAACTAGTTGTTATGGCTAGTTGGGTAGATGAGGTGTGATCATTGATGAGACAATGATGGATTGGGGGTTGTGAAATTATGGTAGTACTAGTAGGGATGGTTTTACAGTAAAGAAGTGGTTTTGTGGTTGTTGTGGTGGTTATTGGAATGAGATACATAAAAGTTTGTTGTGATGATGGCTTAAGTTTTTTTTGAGCTGTTTTATAGATTGTCCTATAGTGTAGAATGTGGTAGGTGTAACGTCCCTACCCAGAGTCCACTTAACCAAGGCCTTGAGCTAGTGGGTCACATAGCCTCAAGCGTGCCTTACCATATGCCAAGGGCTTTTGACTAGAAGTGATGGAATAAGGTGGTGTAGTGGGGAGACTATACCCTCATATCATAGTGGTACAATGAGTAATGATAAATAATATACAATAGAGAAAGCATAATATAACATATGCATAGAGAAAATAGATAGAATAAAAAACTACGAAAGTTTAAATAACCAAGAAGTAGTAATAATAATCAAAATCACATTGGATATGTAATATACATTGATTCCATGTAATTATAACATATGAAAAAGATAAAAACATGATATATAGGGGACATGCATATAAAACTTTCTATACAAGAATAAAAATAATCAAAAATATGGATCCACTATAATTACGAGCATACACTCAGTCCTCTGTTCCCATGATCCACACTATAAGTAAAAAAGATCAAACATTTGTAGCAGGGTTCTTTCCCTTATCCATACATATTGACATGAGGTATACTTGGGTACCAGGTGGCATGAGTAGGGTGTGAGATAAACTTAGTAGGCCACCACTAGCGGTGTTTATAAATAATCCAGCTAGTGTACATAGTATAGTATTATACAACTATATTGAATAATAATAAATGCTGAATAAATAAATACCAGCTAGATTAGGTTTCTATATGACACCTAGCTGACTTCACCTTCTTTGGAATAGGCCGGAATGAGACTGATCAATAACCACACACACACACACACACACACACATATATAAGTAATAATAATATATACATAGTTATATATTGTATACACATATACGCACTAAGTATATGAGGACATAAGTAGGCATATGAATAGATTCTTGGTGCTAGATGGACCCGAGGTGTAATTCAGGCATCCATAACTAGTCTAATGAGTGATAGGATCTAGAAAGAGGGTAAAATCCCATAATCTCTTATGAATGTGAGACTTTATTCTCAACACTAAAGTTATTTGGGGTGAGACATCATGCCCAACACCAAAAATAGGGGAATGTGGATTGTTATTCCCATCATCCAGATATAAGTATAATGGTGTGAGTCATCATTCCCAACACCCGATGTAAAGGAGAGTGAAATGTCATGCTCAACAAGTCCCTTAACCATATTTCACTTTCCAATAACAATGGGATAATCATAATAATAATAATAACCATGAGGGGTTATCTCTAATAAATTTATAATCCATAAACCCAATATAAAGATGGGCATCACAGTTTATATAAGCTATATATAAAAGAATATATTAGTTGGAATGGAATTTCCACCCATTAACTATCATTAAAATTAATCCATTTAAATAATTAATTATAGAAAATCCTTCTTGGAAATAATTCATTCAATTATAAGGCAAGGAAACTCAATTTAAAAGTCAAAATGAACACTTAAATGGTTTTTGGTTTTTTTAAAAATTATATAATAGAGGGAAATTAATTTAGAACCCCTAAAGGGGTGGAAATGAACAAGGTAAATAACCATTAATCATTTAGTAAGGGTCCACAAAAGTGTAATAACATGCTTGAATTTATTTATAAGGGAATAAAACTTTTAAGGGAAATCCGCGGTAATGGACTACATGATACAAAATGAAAAAGATATGAAAAAATTGTGGAATCAAGGTGAAAAAATGGACCACATACCTTTGGGAAATAGATGAATCCTCATCCAATATCAACTTTATATTTGAAGTAGAACAAAATAAATCGAAGAAATAGACTAACACCCTGAAAATAGGGTGAATGAGCTCACACCAAAATAGCACAAGATATGGGAAGATAAAATATAATAGGAAGGAAGAGGATTGGTAAGATCACCATTTTAGATCCAATTCTTTTGATGACATTCGATTTAGAGTCTGGATAAGGGAGTTCTTTCAATCCCTAGATTCGAAAAAGGAAGATCTCATAAGAGAAGGGAGGAAGTAATGTCCTAAAAATCGAAAAAGAAAATAGGGGTGAGGGATTTAGTATCATTAAAGGAAAACTAATAAAATAACCCTATAGTACTAGGTTGTATGGTTTAGTGGCACGATTTTCCAAACTGTGTGCTAACTATGTGCTAGGAACTGCCTAAGGGGGGACCCCATACGAGATAGGCACATGGTTTGACTAACCATATGCAATCTATTCAAAAAGAAACTAAACCCAACCCAATAAAATATCACATGGGTGTGCAACTTGGATTTAAAAGTTATAGGAAACTATGAATCCCCCTGATCCCCTCTGAAATTAATCATATGGTTAGAATAAGAAATGTGGGTTGGGTTGGATAGTTTCTACTAACCATGCATCCTAGTCCATTCCTCTAAATTCTGGGGCTCTGGGCTTTAAAAAAGACACAAGAAACCATTATAACCATAATGAATCCAATAGTTAACATTACAGGGGGAAAACTAAGGAATTTAAGATGAAAAAATGGCTTGTACATTTGAGAAAAGATGGGACATTACAACCCCCCTTCTTAAAGAAACTCATCCCTGCATTAGCCTTCAGAGACTAAATAGGGTTTATCTGAGAAAAACTCTTCCCACTGTCTCATATATCTACTTATTACTCCTGGGTCTTATCTTGTACTCATTCGTGCTTCCATATCACCCATACTAAAGGAACTGACCCACATCAGAGTGTCTTTACACTCTGATCCACAATATGAACTAGATACTTCTCAAAAAAAGTATTCACCTTTAACACAACCTCATCAGGTTGGAAAAGATAAGATGGGTCTGGATAATACCGACAGAGCTAAGATATATAAAATACATCATGCATATAATGGTATTTATATGGAAGGGATATGTGGTAATCCACTAGTTTGATTCATTTAAAAAAAATAAAAGGTTCCAACAAACCAAGGTGAAAACTTACCCTGACTCTGAATTCACCTATGGACCAACCTTAGAAAAAATCAAATGAAAAACAAATATCTAACCTCAAAATAAAGATATCATTAGTGTATATTTGTAGAGACCCGAAGCTTGACGTACATGAACATTACATTACTTTTGCGGAATACTTAGTACATAACAAAAACACACACACAAGGATCGTAATAGTTTAGTGTCTTTGGAAACTCGGAACGTATTCTTCTAATCGTGGTGAAAGATCTTCAATATCTCCCATAAAGATCTTCCTTTTTTTTACCTAAAAACCTTTCTTTATATCCTGGGGAAAAGAAAACATAAAAGGGTGAGCTCAAATGCTCAGCAAGGGCAAATAAAGGAAATAAAAATCATATCATATCTTTTTGAAAATCAAAACCTGCAAAAGAGATCATAATATCTTAACATGGAATAAATCATAGAAGTGAAAATGAGATCCCCATAATCATAACATAAAACTTGAAACTTTGTGGCATGCACACATAATCATGGAAAATCATTTCTTGTTAGTCATGACTCATTGCCAAGACTATCTTAGTGGACAAAGTCCCTTTCTGAACCGAGTTCACTCCTCGTTTCAGTCCTGTATCACTGAACCGAAATAACCTTCCGTTCCAGCCATGTCTATCTCATGAGATATAAAATCTTTACCCAATGAATTGGAGGGAGATATAGGTCCCACCCATCTTATAATGAATCCTTTCTTATGTGTGCCACATAATCATAAAACATACATCATCGCATAACACATGTAACAAAAATGGGATTCTTGAAACATCATGACATCATGAATCAATTCATATAAGATAAAGGAATTCATAAACATAATTCCATCACAACATAGTCAAATCAATGTAAAAATATGGATAGAAACAGAACCCTTTATTATCTTAGATGTAAAATAATTTTGATAAAACACTTGAATTGAATTCTTGAGGAAAATATCCTTTCTTCTTCAAAAACATTTTTCCTTTCATAACATGTCATACAACTTTAAAATAAAAGAAGTTGATTAAAAATAAACTTGAAAACTTGTAAAGGAATCTTCTTTGAAGTAATGTTTTAAAAATTCATTCATGCCGTATAAGTTTAAAAAAAACATTCTTCGTACTTTTGTCGGAAAAGTCAAAAAGTACCTCGTACGGAAAAACGACAAAAGATTCCTTTCATATTCTTTACTAAAAACTCACCTAAGGGTAAAATTGGATTTAAACTATTTCAAGTGGATGGAAACAATATTACATATTGAGGGAACATGGATGTGGATGATAAAATACACCCTAGTAAATACTTACGAATAAACAATCTCGGATAAAAATGAGATTGTGATATTTCCCTTACCTTAGGTCCGACTTGCTTTGTAAGTGTCCGAACCTCCTGTATAATGATTTAAATCATGTTATTGACTTATTACAGAATCATATTCATTGTTATGATATCATATATGGTTCACTTATGACATTATATTACCCGTTCTTTTGTAAATTCCATGTTAAAGAAGCGTTTTGGGTAAAATCGTTTCATTTATCGTAGGTGTTTTGACTTGTTGTTCTTGACATCATTATTACTTATATCATGATTTACTTACTTCCAGAATATAAAATATGATTTATATATCATATATATTCAGTATATATATATATATAATAGGTAGATAAATAAAATGAAAAACACCGTTCATGGAGACGGTAGTCCGTACGTACGCATGAACGCTGTTTTCCTTTCCTTATTGTCTTGAAATGGAAGTAAGTAGATGACTTACATATGTATATATATACATAAATCCAGTAGCTTTATAATGTCATATATTTCATTATTATTTCTTATATATACATTATAATCATTCTTAAATGGTTAACATGGAGAATGAATCTCATCGCGTCGTGGAGACGGTATTCCGTACGTACGCACGAGCGATGATATCATTTCTATAAATATTGAATTGAATTGGAGTGGATTATACAATATATCAGAATCAATATGATGTTATAATAACTATGTATAGTTATTCTTTATACCATTATACCCATCCGTGTAAGGTGGTGGTGGAAAATAGATTACACCACGGCGTGGAGACGGTATTCCGTACGTACGCACGCGCGGTGATTTCTTTTTCCGTAGGATGGATAGATGGTGAAATAGGGTTGTTTCATACTTATAATAACATATCAGTATATGAGTGATACTGATGTTATTACTTCATAATGAAACAACCTAAGAAGAATATGTGGAACAAGAAATAAAGATGAAAGAATTGGTAACGGTAATTACCTCTTCTTTGAAGTGCCTCTTTGAGACCTCTTCTTAGGGCACTAGAATTGGTCTTTGAGGAAGACCAGAACCTCTAGGATGTTGCTAGGTAAGTGGAGAGGAGAAATTGGCAGGGGTTGTCCGAGCTTGAGTGCTCAAATTGGTGTGAGGAGGAGGGGGAGGAGGTGTCCTTTTATAGGGGAGGAGAGGGGCACCTTAGGAATATCTCAAAATATTATTTTATATTAAAGTCAAAATCGGTTTATAATGGTTCCAAAGGGTCTTATTTCGAAGCTAAAGTGGGGATGGGTCGAAATCCTATCAACCAATAGGATTTAGACAAGTTTAGGGTATTATTTTAACCTTATCAATTAGATTTAACTCTAAGTTAAATAATTTAACTTTTACCGTGTCTTTTTGTTTTCTTTCACTGTATGGTTAATAAACTTACTATAACATGCCAAACGAACCCCAAATTGTTTATTATTAAAATATATATCCTTATCTAAGTCATTTGGCCGAACCTTAGATTTTTAGGAATAAAATAACAATTAATAATATAATATTTGATTTAAAAAACTATTTTGTGTCAATTTTGACACTATTTGATATATGATTTTTGTCAAAGTCATAACAGAATTATATGTTCGAACCAAGTTGATTAAATCAATAACAATATATCATAGTAACCTATAAAATTAGTGGAATTCATAAAAAGTCTCAAATTACATTTATTTTGGTATTTATATTATCAATTTTGTCAATATTTCATTAATAAGATAATTACTGCATCATCTTTGTGTCATAAATAAATTAAATTATTTGATGTCTAAAAATTACAAATAAAATACCATCATGTAGGAAATCTTTTTAGATTTCTAATGAATATTTACAATCGAATTTATCTTATGTATAACCCTATATTAAAAATGATTTACTTATTAAACTTTGATTTTAACTATTTTAACCCTTCTTTAAATAAATTAATAATAAATGTCCTAATCTAATCCAAGTGGGCCTAAATGGTCATATTTTATTCTTAAGTTTGTTTTTGGTCGAATTACACTTGTCCAATAGAATTAGGACATGTGTTAGGGTAATATTAATATCATATTTACCCTTAGTTACCCTATTTACTATTAACCGCGGTAAAAATAGTAAAAAGTTACTATTCACCAAAAAATTATTTTCATCTCATTGAACCACATTTTAGTCCTTGATATTAACCGTGTCTCTCGGATTTTTGAAATTCCATTCACAGAAGCGGTAAAATTAAGTTTTATGCAAAATTCAGTTTTTAACCTACCACTTAGTGGTTTCACTATTCATCAAAAATTGAAAGTTTTCAGAAAAATACCAAAATTTCACCCTAGGCTAATTTCGATATTCTGAGTCCAAAAATGAAGTCCATTTTGAAAAATAAAATTTATAAAATTTCAAAAAGTGGTTATTACTATTCATAACGGCTAGTTTTAATAGCATATTGTTGTTTAGTGAAACTCGGTATTGCGTACTACACACGCTATCGAGGAAGGTCGCGATTGCGTGTAATGCAAGTCAAGTCAAGGATGTGTGTTGTGCAAGCTCCTTTTGGTGTAGCGTACAACACAAGACATTAATAAAATTAAAAGAATATTTTTTTATAAAATCTTGGGCTGTTACATTCTACCCCCCTTAAAATGAATTTCGCCCTCGAAATTCGTCAGAGTTATAAATGGTTTACTATTTGAAAGTTTCTTTAATAGAAACCCACATCGTAAAAGGGAATACCAAAACTTGGCTTTAAAAACTAAAGTATGAAATGTAACGATTACCCAAATAAACTAATCACTGGGTTTCCACATAGGTGAAAATATGGATATGGAAGAGAAATCTAACCATCATGTTCTGATGGAGAGTGGTAGAGAACATGGCTATGGAAAATCCAGTAATCACAAATCCATAAATTTGTGACGATCTAAGGTACCATCTGATTCATCAGGTATAAGATCACTAGGACAACATTTTTTTTTGTTTCCAAGATCATTTCCCTAAAGTTGAAAATTTGAATTAGAATAAATACTTACTTTATTTTGATACAATATCACTGTTGTTCGTGCCTTGAACAATTTCCACTTCATCTCTTAAATAAATGAAGTTGAATTTGTTATTCGTGAAGTGTTAGCAGATCATGTGATAGAATGACGGGTCATTCCACCTGTCTCAAACAAAAGGTAAGCAAAAGTTATTAAATATACATAAGTCATTATATAGTGAGATTAATCATATATAGTTCCTAAAATGGACTTATACTTCATATATCATACTGCTTAATATAATAAAACTAGTTTCTACTAAACAGGGACTTCCTGTAGGCCAGTGGTAGGCGATAAAGGCCAGTCGCACTTTGGTTGTGGGTTCGATTCCTACAGCCTTGTCCGAAGCGATGGGCTGTCGCCCGTCCTGCAGGTTGTCCCTTTTTCTAAAACTACGTTACTATAACATCCCATCAATAATATCGAAAATCTTATATCCTTAAACAATACTAACTTATGTCCAACATAATCCAGTCTAATCTTTAGGCTTATACATAATACTGCAGTCCACTCTCATAATATAGTGACAACGATTACCAGAGATTTAATACTGTCGTTGATCCCCACATATCATAAGATATGTCTTGTTGGTCACATTCCAAACATTCAAAGTCCTTAATCGTGTATTCTCTTGAATACCTTAGTGAAAACATGAGTGCAGTTAAAAGTTAACACTTTCCACATACCAAAATCCTCAAAATTCTATATACTCAAACCATGATATCACTTAGTCCTTATATCAATCATGAGCTCATGAATACTATTAAACATTTCATTTTCTCGTCTTTATTATGCGCATATCATCTTATTTCCAAAAAATATCTCAATCACTTTGAATACCACATCAATAAATATTGCAATACTCAATGATACAACATTATCCCATTACATAAACACTTAATCATTCCACCACATCGTTGTCATATTCAACATTGCCAATAGTGATCGCATGTGATTTCCCTTTGTCCTTTGCCTTCAGTGGTTGCTCATGTTGATCATCACTAACCCTTGGATTAGGGCAATTATTAGCATAATGCCCCATTTCCTTGCACTTGAAGCATTGAAGTGTTGGCGGTGCGTTCTCTGCAGTGTTTGCTTTATTCACATCATTAGAAACCCTTTTTCCATTACTTCGACACTCAGCTGCTCGATGACCTTCTTTTCCACACTTAAAACATTTTCTAGTCCCTTTAAGACAATCTCCACCATGCTTCTTTCCACACTTTGTGCATAAGGAAACATTCATCTTCTTTTCACCATTATTCTGAGATTTCTCCTTGAACTCCATCTTTCGTTTCTTGTCAAAACCATGAGATGGATATGTAACACCAACTTCCATTTCTACCTTGATAGCACAACGCACAATTTCTTCATAGCTACTGAAGTCTCTTATAGCTAATGCCCTTCGAAGACTTGGTTTTAAGCCACTGAAAAATCGATCAACTTTACTTTCAGGTTGGATGATAATTCCAGAAGCATACCTTGCAAGTCTTGTAAAATTTGCTTCATAGGTACCAACAGATTCATCGTCCCTTTGCTTCAGTTCAAGAAACTCTTTCTCCATCTTTGTTCGAAGAATACGAGGGAAGTACTTACTGAAAAACAAGTTCTTGAACTCATCCCATTCCATGGACTCAATTTCATCTCTTGGCCTCGTATTCTTGATAAGATTCCACCATTGATCAGCTTCACCTTCCAAACGATATACTGCTAAGATGACTTTATCATGATCAGAACATTGAAGAACTGAAAATATCTTTTCAGTAGTACTGATCCATTGTTCAGCCACAAGTGGATCAGAAGACCCACTGAAAGAAGGTGGACGTTGCCTCATGAAGGACTCAATAGAATATTGTTCCCTTCTCTGCTCATTTGGAAGTCCAGAATGATTCATAGCTTGTGTAAGTATAGCAATAAGATTTTGCACTCCATCTCCCATAACATTTGTTTGTTCAGGAGGGCAATCATTGCATTGTCCATTGCATTGATCAACACGGTTCCTTCGGGTTCCAGCCATCGTCTAAAACCCAAAAAGAATAGTGTGAGAGGAAAAAAATCATGATAGGGAAAACAACATAATAAAGGGGGAGTACCTTCAATATCCAACATCTTAGGTTTAATTCTATGATCGTTAGCGTAATTCTATTACTATAACCTATACGTATACTTATCCCTAGGGACATCCCTAGACATACCTTAGAAATATCTCTAGGGATCTCACTAACGTTTTTGCATCCTAGTTTCCAAAGGTTGACTAAACCTTTCCTCTGATACCAACTGTAGAGACCCGAAGCTTGACGTACATGAACATTACATTACTTTTGCGGAATACTTAGTACATAACAAAAACACACACACAAGGATCGTAATAGTTTAGTGTCTTTGGAAACTCGGAACGTATTCTTCTAATCGTGGTGAAAGATCTTCAATATCTCCCATAAAGATCTTCCTTTTTTTTACCTAAAAACCTTTCTTTATATCCTGGGGAAAAGAAAACATAAAAGGGTGAGCTCAAATGCTCAGCAAGGGCAAATAAAGGAAATAAAAATCATATCATATCTTTTTGAAAATCAAAACCTGCAAAAGAGATCATAATATCTTAACATGGAATAAATCATAGAAGTGAAAATGAGATCCCCATAATCATAACATAAAACTTGAAACTTTGTGGCATGCACACATAATCATGGAAAATCATTTCTTGTTAGTCATGACTCATTGCCAAGAATATCTTAGTGGACAAAGTCCCTTTCTGAACCGAGTTCACTCCTCGTTTCAGTCCTGTATCACTGAACCGAAATAACCTTCCGTTCCAGCCATGTCTATCTCATGAGATATAAAATCTTTACCCAATGCATTGGAGGGAGATATAGGTCCCACCCATCTTATAATGAATCCTTTCTTATGTGTGCCACATAATCATAAAACATACATCATCGCATAACACATGTAACAAAAATGGGATTCTTGAAACATCATGACATCATGAATCAATTCATATAAGATAAAGGAATTCATAAACATAATTCCATCACAACATAGTCAAATCAATGTAAAAATATGGATAGAAACAGAACCCTTTATTATCTTAGATGTAAAATAATTTTGATAAAACACTTGAATTGAATTCTTGAGGAAAATATCCTTTCTTCTTCAAAAACATTTTTCCTTTCATAACATGTCATACAACTTTAAAATAAAAGAAGTTGATTAAAAATAAACTTGAAAACTTGTAAAGGAATCTTCTTTGAAGTAATGTTTTAAAAATTCATTCATGCCGTATAAGTTAAAAAAAAAACATTCTTCGTACTTTTGTCGGAAAAGTCAAAAAGTACCTCGTACGGAAAAACGACAAAAGATTCCTTTCATATTCTTTACTAAAAACTCACCTAAGGGTAAAATTGGATTTAAACTATTTCAAGTGGATGGAAACAATATTACATATTGAGGGAACATGGATGTGGATGATAAAATACACCCTAGTAAATACTTACGAATAAACAATCTCGGATAAAAATGAGATTGTGATATTTCCCTTACCTTAGGTCCGACTTGCTTTGTAAGTGTCCGAACCTCCTGTATAATGATTTAAATCATGTTATTGACTTATTACAGAATCATATTCATTGTTATGATATCATATATGGTTCACTTATGACATTATATTACCCGTTCTTTTGTAAATTCCATGTTAAAGAAGCGTTTTGGGTAAAATAGTTTCATTTATCGTAGGTGTTTTGACTTGTTGTTCTTGACATCATTATTACTTATATCATGATTTACTTACTTCCAGAATATAAAATATGATTTAAATATCATATATATTCAGTATATATATATATATAATAGGTAGATAAATAAAATGAAAAACACCGTTCATGGAGACGGTAGTCCGTACGTACGCATGAACGCTGTTTTCCTTTCCTTATTGTCTTGAAATGGAAGTAAGTAGATGACTTACATATGTATATATATACATAAATCCAGTAGCTTTATAATGTCATATATTTCATTATTATTTCTTATATATACATTATAATCATTCTTAAATGGTTAACATGGAGAATGAATCTCATCGCGTCGTGGAGACGGTATTCCGTACGTACGCACGAGCGATGATATCATTTCTATAAATATTGAATTGAATTGGAGTGGATTATACAATATATCAGAATCAATATGATGTTATAATAACTATGTATAGTTATTCTTTACACCATTATACCCATCCGCGTAAGGTGGTGGTGGAAAATAGATTACACCACGGCTTGGAGACGGTATTCCGTACGTACGCACGCGCGGTGATTTCTTTTTCCGTAGGATGGATAGATGGTGAAATAGGGTTGTTTCATACTTATAATAACATATCAGTATATGAGTGATACTGATGTTATTACTTCATAATGAAACAACCTAAGAAGAATATGTGGAACAAGAAATAAAGATGAAAGAATTGGTAACGGTAATTACCTCTTCTTTGAAGTGCCTCTTTGAGACCTCTTCTTAGGGCACTAGAATTGGTCTTTGAGGAAGACCAGAACCTCTAGGATGTTGCTAGGGAAGTGTAGAGGAGAAATTGGCAGGGGTTGTCCGAGCTTGAGTGCTCAAATTGGTGTGAGGAGGAGGGGGAGGAGGTGTCCTTTTATAGGGGAGGAGAGGGGCACCTTAGGAATATCTCAAAATATTATTTTATATTAAAGTCAAAATCGGTTTATAATGGTTCCAAAGGGTCTTATTTCGAAGCTAAAGTGGGGATGGGTCGAAATCCTATCAACCAATAGGATTTAGACAAGTTTAGGGTATTATTTTAACCTTATCAATTAGATTTAACTCTAAGTTAAATAATTTAACTTTTACCGTGTCTTTTTGTTTTCTTTCACTGTATGGTTAATAAACTTACTATAACATGCCAAACGAACCCCAAATTGTTTATTATTAAAATATATATCCTTATCTAAGTCATTTGGCCGAACCTTAGATTTTTAGGAATAAAATAACAATTAATAATATAATATTTTATTTAAAAAACTATTTTGTGTCAATTTTGACACTATTTGATATATGATTTTTGTCAAAGTCATAACAGAATTATATGTTCGAACCAAGTTGATTAAATCAATAACAATATATCATAGTAACCTATAAAATTAGTGGAATTCATAAAAAGTCTCAAATTACATTTATTTTGGTATTTATATTATCAATTTTGTCAATATTTCATTAATAAGATAATTACTGCATCATCTTTGTGTCATAAATAAATTAAATTATTTGATGTCTAAAAATTACAAATAAAATACCATCATGTAGGAAATCTTTTTAGCTTTCTAATGAATATTTACAATCGAATTTATCTTATGTATAACCCTATATTAAAAATGATTTACTTATTAAACTTTGATTTTAACTATTTTAACCCTTCTTTAAATAAATTAATAATAAATGTCCTAATCTAATCCAAGTGGGCCTAAATGGTCATATTTTATTCTTAAGTTTGTTTTTGGTCGAATTACACTTGTCCAATAGAATTAGGACATGTGTTAGGGTAATATTAATATCATATTTACCCTTAGTTACCCTATTTACTATTAACCGCGGTAAAAATAGTAAAAAGTTACTATTCACCAAAAAATTATTTTCATCTCATTGAACCACATTTTAGTCCTTGATATTAACCGTGTCTCTCGGATTTTTGAAATTCCATTCACAGAAGCGGTAAAATTAAGTTTTATGCAAAATTCAGTTTTTAACCTACCACTTAGTGGTTTCACTATTCATCAAAAATTGAAAGTTTTCAGAAAAATACCAAAATTTCACCCTAGGCTAATTTCGATATTCTGAGTCCAAAAATGAAGTCCATTTTGAAAAATAAAATTTATAAAATTTCAAAAAGTGGTTATTACTATTCATAACGGCTAGTTTTAATAGCATATTGTTGTTTAGTGAAACTCGGTATTGCGTACTACACACGCTATCGAGGAAGGTCGCGATTGCGTGTAATGCAAGTCAAGTCAAGGATGTGTGTTGTGCAAGCTCCTTTTGGTGTAGCGTACAACACAAGACATTAATAAAATTAAAAGAATATTTTTTTATAAAATCTTGGGCTGTTACAATATTGGCATATGAATACTGTCTGTATTGAGATATTAACATGTTCTTCCTGATCAGCTGAACTAGCTCTAAAGTCTCTTGGACAAGACACAGTCCAAGCAAATCAGCATCCCCAACCTATAACTAGAACAAAGTTAATCGGCATGGCATACCATATAAGGCCTCATAAGGAGACATCTGAATGGTATATTGAAATATATTATTATAATAAAACTCAACCAAGGGAATGCGTTTCTCCCAAGAACCCCTAGTGTCAAGGACACATACCCGAAGCATGTCCTCTAACACCTGAATCATACACTCTATCTGTCCATCTATCTGAGGGTGATTGGACATTCTAAGAAGAACCTATGTACCCAAATACTTCTAAATCCCCTTCCAAAATCAATATGTGAAGTGAGTGTCCCTATCAAATATTATAGATCAAGGATATCCATGAAGATGTATGACCTCCCAAACATATAGTCTACCTATATTGTCTACCGAGAAGGTCCCTTGAACATGTAAGAAATATGAGAACTTATAAAGTGATCAATAAATACTCAAATTATAACATTTACATGAGGTGATATATGTAAAATAGTCATAAAGTCCATGGATACATAATCCCATTTTCACTCAGGAATTGATAAAGGCTGCAAAAGTCCTACCGGTCACTGATGTTCTGCCTTCACCTACTGATAGGTGGAACACCAAGTAATAACTCTGGTTGTATCCCATTTCATACTAGGACACAAATACTAGTGAAACAAGTCTCAATTCATTTTTTTTACATTGATATGTAAGACCCAAACAAAGACATGAAATTCCCACATCAACTCCTCTCTTATGTATGCCGAGATCCAAACACGCCCATGAAAACATAAGATCTCATCCTCTTCCACAATCCAACCAATAGATTAATCTTCCTCTAAGATACTTTCCCTTAGGACTAATAACTCGGGATTTGAGTGATTCCTCATTCTCACCTACTCTAAAAGGTTATAAGTCACTTATAAATCCATGATGATAGATTTTCCATGATCCTCCAAAACCTCAATGAGCATCTCAAAAAACAAGGCCATAAGATGCTACTCACCATTGGGCTCCTCAACCCTCTATGTCTAGGTATTCTATCTTAGAGCATCAGCTACTACATTTTCTTCCCCAAGTGTGTAGTCAAGCTCAAAATCGAAGGATTATAGGCACTCAACCCATCTAGATACCTAAGATTTAGATCACACTGTGTAAAGATTTACTTGAGGTTTTTGTGATTCGTAAATACCAAAAAATTCTCCCAAAGTAAATAATGCCTCCAACAATAGAAAGAATGTAAAACAGTAGCTAGCTCAAGGTCATGTGTCAGGTAATTCTGCTTGTGAGGCCTCAACTAATGAGACCCATATGCCATAACTTTCTCATCCTATATCAGAACCACTTCTATCCCAATACTTGGTGTGTCATAGTAAACATTTTAGCTCCTTCCTAACTCCACAATAATCAAGATTGAAACTGAATTCAATCTTCACTTTAACTCTTGAAAGGATTCTTCACAAGCTTATGAACAAACTACTTTCACTCCCTTCTTATTCAAGCCTATAAGAGGAACTACTAAGCATGAGAAATCCTAGATGAAGCATTTGTAATACCTGAATATCCCAAAGAATCTTCGTATATCAAATAAGTTCTTGGGATTCTCCTAGAAAACTACATATCTCACCTTTTATGAGTCTAATGAAACATTTTACTCTCAAATGATATGACCCATGAAGTTGAATTTATCAATCCAAAATTGGAATTTTCTTATCTTAACAAATATTTAATGCCCCCTCAGTGTATTCAACATGATCCCAAGATGTTTTCCATGGTCGTTTTAAGAACATGAATTCCATAAGATGTCATCCAAAAAGGCTACCATAAATGAATCCAATCATGGTTGGAAAACCCAATTAATCAAATCCATAAAAATAATAGGAGTGTTTGTGAGACCAAATGACATTAAAAGGTACTCATAAAGACCATACATGGTTCAGAAAGCTATACGAGGTACGTATGGTGACCTGATATGCACCTGATGATAGACCTAACTCAAATCAATATTTCAGAACACCCTCATTCCTTGGAGTTGATCAAATATGCCTTTTATTCAAGGCGTTTAATATTAGTTCTTTACTGTAATCTAGTTCAACCATCGGTAATCCATTAAAATCCTGATGTCATGATCCTCCTTGGAAAATAAGACTAGTGAAACCCATGGAGAAGTGTTTGGATATATAAATCCTTTAGCCTATAGGAAATCAAACTATTTCTTTATCTCTAGGAGCTCTATAGGTGCCATCCTATCAGAAGGAATGAGAACTGGTGCCACTCCTAGCAATAAATCAATGGTCAATTTTACCTCTTTCACTAGAGGTATCCCAGAAAATTCATCAAGGAAGACACCCCTAAAACTATCCACCATAATAGGGAAAATGGTGGGTTGTAACCCTTGATCATCCAAGAAAAGACTAGAAATATGAGTTTCCACTATGCCTAGCCTCTGATGCTCTGGTCCATATTGAGATTCATGGACATGCAAATTTATCTTATGGATATGTATACCACCCAATAGTGATGTAAATTTCACCCTCTAACAATAACAATCAGTATGGGATAGATTGTGAACTAAAATGTCCATCCTGAAAATTACTCCAAACCCTATCATCTATAGAATACAAATATTCCATCTGAAGATATATCTTCCTATCTCAAGGGGATAATACTTAAAATGGTGAAAACTCTCTACTCGAAAACCCAAAGGTGTATCGAGTGTCATGACGCCATCGAAAAACTCTATCATGAGTCCTAGACTCTCCATAATTACCTTAGATATGAAAGAGTGAGATACACCTATGTCAAATAAATAAGACACTAAGGTAGAAGATACATGAATAGTACCTTGAACAATAGAAGGTCTAGAACTCTCCTCCTTGAACATAGGCTGCATTGCATGTAACTGACCTGTAACACGACCCTGAGTCACAACCTAACTTCCCTGAGTAGGCCTGCTATACTGGCACTATAAATAATAAGTCTAATTACCTTTTCCTCAACAACTAGCTCAGCCTGAGCGGTCAATGGTATTCTTGTTTCCATCCTGTTGAGATACTAATGGTCCCACTTCGGAATGTGGGGTAGGTGTAGATACCCTCTCGCTAGGATCTATTGGAAAAGTAATACAAAAAGATGGATATATACCATCTTACCACAACCTCTACATTCCAATGGATCTCACATACAATGAGATTTCATATGTCCCAGATTCTCACACTAGTGACATATGAGAAAACTGTAAGCATGTTCTATCTAACTACTTCTACCCCCATGAGAAACCTCAAAGTGTCACTTTCACCTGTTTGAAGAAACAATGAGTGATCTTGGTGTTGAGCCACCCAATCTCACACCACCAACTTCCCTCATATTTTGAAAAGTAATGAGTTCCTGTGGACTATCTATGAAATAGTCTTTAAATGAAATACATTGACCTACTATGACATGGAATGTACCATACCATCCTAAAATTTACTCATAGTCATAAGATCATAACTAGATAAAGTCAGTGCGAAGTGCTACAACTCAGTAAAATGTGTAGAATATTCCATGACAGACATGGATCCTTGCTTCAATTTCATGAAATCTATAACTCAATCAGCTCTCAAATTTTATGGAAAGAAGTAGTTGTAAAATATAGTTTGTAAATATACCTAGATCATATCTTGATGCCTGTCTTCCTGGGTAATGAAATCCCCCCACCTCTTAGTAGAACCACGTAGAATATAAGCAGTGAGCTTGAACCTCTACTTTGGTGGCATCTCTAGATTCTCAAAAATAAAAATCATAGACTCTATCCATGATTCTGCAACATGTGGTACACCATCCCCCAAGAAGGTGAGAGAATGATATTGATAGAAATGCTGAGTTAACTCTACTATATTCAAGGTAGGTCAAGAAACACCTTAGATAGACTTAACCATACGAAGGAATCCCTCTCAAAATTGGGTTTCAATTACCATATTAGGATTACTAGGCGATTCCATAGGTGGAGCTATAGGAGGTATCATAGGTGGCTTAGGGACCGCTACCTCTGGTGCATGGTCATCACCGCCTTCTTAGCGTATGACTCAAGGCTATTATGGTGGAATTATTCTACAGTTCCAAACACACACCTCAAAAGAGAATTTGACAGTTGAAAATAATTATAGATAAGAATTTAGGAAAGGTACATAACCTTCCTATGAAAATATCACACCTCTCTACCTGCTCCAAAAGCTAGGTCTAGGTGAGTAAAAAATTCCATAACATTCCATAAGGATGTAAGAGACACTCCAAATTACCCAAAACTAAGTCTAGGTTCAGGTCTAGGTATCATATAAGATGATAGAAGTTCCGGTATATGGAGTGTCAATTTCAAGGTATATAGGAGATTAACCTTTACTTTCAATTGGAATCCCCTTTTAGTGATAACCATTTTAATTCATAAGTTTAAATTCATTTGAGTTCATAGTACTTTATATAAATACATATATATGTGGCCCAATTAGATGTGTCTCCATTTCCAATTTATAAAAGTCATAATCATTATAAATTTTAATTGGAAAATCATTTAACTACAACCTGACCATCACATTCGGTATCAGGATTTAATAGGTGCATAACTAGAAGGTCCAAAACTCAAAATATTTTATTATTGGATGATTTAGGTTTCATCACAAATATATACATGAGAAGCCATTTATATTTATGTTGGAACTTTAATTAATCCAATTATATCATCCCTATAGTAAATGTAAGCACATTTGTATATATAATAATCAAGACACTAACTATATGTAGCAGAAAAATTCACATAGAAAATAGATGTGGCATGGAAAAATGCATGGAATATTAATATTAATTTGCCTGTAATGATGCATGAGATACTAATTCCTTACCTTAATAGGCCAAGAAAAACAATGTCCAAAATCAATAACATCAATAATAATAATATAACAAAGTTTGTGCATAACCCAACAATGAAATTGTATCAACTGTAATAGGCATAAAATCATAATAGTAATAACCCATCTCAGTTAACTTGGGTTTCCTCTGTATGTGGGTTAGCTATTATCAGGAATAGGATCATTACCAAATTCCATTACATCATATCATCCTGTCTAATACCCAAATAGTAATAAGAAGTAAAAAGAAAGTTCGTATACCACTCTGTAACATCCCAACCCGGAGTCTACTTAACTGGGGCCCCAGGATGGTGGGTATCATAGCCTCAAGAAGACCTTCCCATAAAATATAGGATGATGACTATAAGTTAGGGACTAAGGTGGTAGATTGGGGAGACAATACCCTCATTTTAGAGTGGTACAATGGGTAATGATCAATAATAGACAACAGCAGAAGAATAATACAACAGATGCCCAATGGAAAAGATAGAATAAACAGCTGTGGAAGAATATGAAACCAAGAAGCAGTAATAATAATCAAAAACCCATTGTCTATGTCATATACAATGGTTTCATGTCATGATGATATACAAATATAGGAAAACAAGGGACAAAGAGGACAAGAATATACAAATGGTATACAAAAATAAAAAAAATCCAAAAGAAGGCTCCACTAGGATCATGAGAATATGCTCAGTCCTCTTCTCCCATGATTCATTATATAAGTAAAACATATTAATCATATTTAGTAGGGAAATTTCCTTTATTAATACATGAATACATGATATATACTTGGGTACCAAAGGTTACCCAATTAGGGTGTGAGATAAACATGGTAGGCCACCACCAACAGTTTCTAGAAATAATCCAACCAGTGTACATAACATATAAACGTGCAGGTATAATGAATAATAAATAATTATGAATAAATAAATACCAGCTAGCTCAGGTTTTTATAAGACACCTGTCTGAATTTACGTGCTTCGATATAGGACAAAATTAGCCTGATCAATAGCCATATATATATATACATATAATATATAAATATATATAGTTATATAATATATGCCCATATATTCACTAATTAGGTGAGGACATAAGTAGGTATATACAAGGATACTAGGTGCTAGCTGGACCCAGGGTATAAATAAACCATCCATAACTAGTCTAACAAGCAATAGACTCTAGAAATATGGTACAAGACCATAATATCATATGAATGTGAGATATCATGGTCAACACTTGAGATAGGTTGGGTGAGATGTCATGATCAACACCCAAAATAGGGGAGCATGGAGCATCATTCTTATCATATAGATGTTAGTATAATGGTGTGAGTCTTCATGCCCAACACTTGATGTAAAATAGAGTGAAACATCTTTCTCAACAAGTCCCTTAACCATCATTCAACTGACAATAACAATGGAATACTCATAATAATAATAATAACCATGAGGGGTCACCTCTAATACATTTATAATTCATAAAACCAATATAATGATGAGTTTCATTGTTCTTATAATCCATATATAAAAGCATGCATCACTTGAAGTGGCCTTACCACCAATTAACAATTATTAAAATTAATCCATTTAATTAATTAAGGAAAACAAATCTTGGAACTAATTTGTTTTATTAAAAGGTAAGGAAATTCCATTTACATTTCAAGTTGAACACTTATAAGGTGTTTAGTCTTTTAAACAATTATATAATAGAGGGAAATTAATTTAGCACACCCAAAGGGGTGGAAATAAATAAGGTCAACAACATTTAATCACTTATATAGGGTCAAAAACATGCTTGAATTTATTTAGAATGGAAGAACACCTTTAAGGGAAACACGCAACAATGTCTAGTGTGATGCACAATGAAAAAGATATGAAAACAACATGACTTCAAGGGAAAACAACTAGACCACCTACATTAGGAATGTAGACTAATCATCATTAAATTTTGGTTTTAGATTTCAAGTAGAATAGAAGAAATCATAGAAATAAACTAACACCCTAAAAATGGGATGAATGGGGTCACACAAAAATATCACAAGACATGAGAAGAGAAACTATGATAGAAACCAAGAGGTTTATGGATATTATCATTGAAAATCCAATGCTTTTGACAATATTAAATTAAGAGTTAGGATAAGGGAGTTATATTAATCCCTAGATTATGAAAAGGGAGAGCCCATGGGAGAAGGGAGGAAGGAATATCTGATGGAAATGAGAGAAATAAAATAGGGGTGAGGTATTTAGTATAATTAAGGGAAAAATCATAAAATCATCCTCTAACACTGTGTCACATGGTTTGGCCCCATGGTTTCCCAAAATATGTTCCAGGAACTGCCTAAGTAGGGACCCCACATAGGCTGGTCACATGGTTTTTTTAACCATGTGCATGCCATGAAAAAATCTACTAACACCAACCCTATGCAATTTTCAAATGGGAATGAATCTTATCTTGCAAGGTTATAGAAAACGACATGCCTCCAACTCCTATATGAATTTACCCACATGGTTAGAAGAAATCATGCTAGCTGGGTGACATTGTAAGAACTCAGATCTTATTTTCAGGTATGTTTTTCCTTTTTTGGTCATTTTTGATAAAAGGGGTTTTTCTGGAAATTTTCGAAGTACACGCAGTGTACTTTAAGAGTACACGCCAAGTATTGCCTTGCCAAGGGAGGCCATGTGCTGGCTGTGTAAGGGCAACACACACGACCATGTGGGGGTGTTTTGGAGGCTTCATAAAGCAGAGTACGAAAAAGGTGAGTACACGCCATGTACTTCAAAAGTACACTTTGTGTACTTTATTTTTCTTCATTAAACGCACTAAGGTCGCGTCTAATCGCCAGAACAGTCTTCTTTTAGGTCTCATTTGACTGAGAGCTCTATATGGCCATGTATCTTTGACGAAACCTTGAGCGTACGTTCGTTCTATGAATCACACACCGTCAGTTGCGTTGGAATCGCATCGATGATTTCTGTCTTCTCATAGAGAACCATATTCTAATTTCTCTTCTCTCGTGAGTTATCGTGGGTTGGATTTTTTATACATTTTTGTAGATCTATGGTGTTCTAAGGTGATTCAAGCCTCGAGGTTCACATATAGCGTTCTCCTAACACCAAGGTAGATGGTTTGTGCCTTTCCATTCAAAGTCTTTGAGTATTATGTGCAAATTCCAACAATACCCTTGAACGAGGTATTGCGTGTTTACCATTTTACCCCCATTGTTTACCTTCCATGATTGTATACTTGTGTAGAGGTTATTTGGATATGAATATGGTTGATTTTTATGATTTGGATGTATTTCCCTTGCATGTTCTATTTATGATCGTTTGGTCCTGTTTAGCCAGTTTGGCTGCCTTGCATATTTTCCATGCCTGTTGTTGTAGAATGGAGAGTTTGTATTTATGACATGCTTAATATGTTGTATACTGATTATCCAAGTAGTTATGTAGGTTTACTTTGGCCATATTACATTTCTATGCTTTTTGACCTACATAGGGTCATGAGAACCTCATGTAGTAAACTATAATGGGAATTTACTGAGCGAGCTTCCTCAGAGAGTCTTTGAGCACTTTAGGCTATAAGGAGGATAGACTGAGTGAGATTCCTTAGAGATCCTAGGACTAATTAGACTATAAGTGGAGTTGACCATGTGAGATTCCTTAGAGAGTATTTGTTTTACTTTGAACTACCTTGATTACTCTAGACTATAAGGGGAATTGACCGAGTGAGCTTCCTCAGAGAGTCTTGGAATGACCTGGGCTATAAGGGGAATTGACCAAGTGAGCTTCCTCAGAGATTCCTTGACCTTGGGGCTATAAGGGGAATTGACCGTGTGAGCTTCCTCAGAGATTCCTTGACTACCTTAGACTATAAGGGGAATTGACTGTGAGTGATTCCTCATAGAGTCTATTTATGAATTCTTGTGACAGAACCAGAGGGGTTAGGTTGAGTGTACTTCCCAAAGGGTTGCTTGTACTTGTTAGGTAGGACCAGAGGGGATGGCTGTGAGTACTTCCTAGAGAGGTTACCTATTTTTCTTTATCTATTACTTGATATCAAACTGTGGATTTTTTACTACTGAGTACTTTCTGTTTACTGCTTTCTGTATTTTTACCTGCCATATATTCACTGATTGTTAGGAACAGATCTTTGGGTGGTTTCCTACTGGGATTTAGTCTCACACCCTGTTTGGGCCATGATTTTGGTCCCAAACAAATTATATTGCTACAGGTATAGATAAGGTAAAGCACCCTTCTACTTCATGTACTTGACTTGCTATGGATCTGGAGTGCATGGGACCAAGATTAGGTTTGCGATGATGATGAGATATTTATCTTTTTTATGTTGTACTTTGGTTTAGTACTGTTTGTATTTCCAGCATTGTGAATTATTCAGATGCTTTCCTAGACATATGTATCATGCATCATTTTATATATATGTGCTCCAGTTGTTATTATTTCAGTGTTCCACTGTTACTGTTGTTGGATATTTACTACTTCTGATCTTGTGTATTTGTTTCCTTCTACTGTGTTACTCTTCCAATGAGGGCATAGTTTCCCCACTGTCACACCCAAGGCCATTGCTGCTAGTTGGCAACCTCTGGCGTTCAAGGAAATGCGCTTAAGGCCATGTGACCAACCGAGTATGGGGCACCTCTGGGTGGCTTCCGGAACCAGGATGATACAAAGTGGTATTAGAGGGTTTTTTCTCTTGGCATAATTTTTAGAGCCTTTATCTAGAGATAAGAAGGAATAGGAACTTGGTAATAAGTTGTTCCTGGGAGTAGCTAACCCGTGTATAGGGAAAACCCAATCTACCTCATTTATTGAAATTTTTCTGGTTTTTCAATTTTACAGTTGATTTTATTTTCACCGTTGGGTGACTCAAATGTTTTGTACTATTACGGTTGATGTTATTGAGGTTCTACTTCTGCCATAACCTGATGAGATGAGGGTATGCCATGTCATGCATCATATAGGCACTTGGTAGAAATCACATGTCATGCATTCTTGCCATGCCATTTAGGATGCATTAGCGATTTCATGTTGTTGTGATAGATGTTGTGTAGAATATGCATGCTGTTGTGATAGATGCCTTGATAAAATACCTGCTTCTTGTTAAAGCATTTATTGTGTAAGTTTTTGTTTGAATTAATGCCAAACTTTGGTTCTTGAGGTGTTATGGGCCATCATGGACTGGAAATTGGTGGATCATTACCTGGTTTACCTTGTTTATAACATGTATAGATGCCAAAATTTGATTCGCGGGGAGTATGGGCCCTCACAGATCAGAATTTGGCACTTTCAATGCATGTTTCAGTGTTTTCTGGGCTCTAGAGTAGTTTCTGAGGCTTACTGTTGGGAAGAAACATGCCACACACTTTATGTACACACTATGTAGTATCTAATCATGTCATAGGCCGTGTGGGAAGAGACACGAGATAGTGAATTCCTTGTGACAACACTCTGTGTACCAGTTAAGCACGCCGTGTAATGTAATTCTTGGAATCTGGTCGTGTAGCTAACAACACGGGTCGGTTGAGTCTCTTCTAATACACGCCATGTCCGTCTGGAACACACTGTCTAGAGAGACCCAGGTACCTGACCATGTCCCTAACAATAGGGGTCGGTGTTATCCTTTCATGTACACACTATGTCCGTCTGGAACACATCGTGTAGTGTGAGCCGTGTGTCAGGCCGTGTCACTAACAACACGGGCCAGGTGCAACTTGTCTAGTACACACCGTGTCTACCATGAACACGCCGTGCAGTCTTGTCTTAGGAGATCCGTGTAGCTTAACCGTATAGAAGGACTCAGGAAGGGGAAGAGGATTCAAGTACATGATGTGTGTTAAGAGAACGCGCCGTGTGTTTGGGGTGTTACACGACCAGTTTAGGCAGAAGTACATGCCCATGTAAATGACTTAAGGGAACCCACCGTGTTGGAATTATATACTCAATGTAGTCATATTTTGTAAAACTTGAATGCTCTCCTTCTCTTGTTACCTTCTTACAATTATTTGTTTTAGTCCCTTTTAATCTTGATCTAAGGTGTGCGCTTGACCTTGCAGAGTCATGCCACCAAGATGTCCTCCGGTTATGCACCAGTTTCCAAGCAGTTATCAGACACTGGAAATGGATGATTAGGGACTTCTAGCAGATCCTCCTGTCATGTCAGTCTTAGCACTAGCCATTATACCTGACATAGGTGCTGATTCACAGTTGAGGGAGGGATTTATGAGGATGATGCAGACCTTTCAGGGAGCGCCGCCTCCTTCCCCATCGATGTCAGAATTGACGTGGGTTTTTCAGTAGTATCATCCTCCTACTTTCTCAGGGGATGGAGTACCCCAGCCTACAGAGTCATGGATAGAATCCACGCTGACGATTTTCGAACATCTGGAGATACCTCCAGAGAATAGGGTGAAGCTCGCTACCTACATGCTTCGAGACTCCACCAAGAGGTGGTGGGATGCAATCTCACAAGCGGGCCTCCAGCATAATATGGGTTGGGATGATTTTTAGCACATCTTATACGATTACTTATACCCGAATACCTCGAGGGCCGATCGAGCCTAAGAGTTCATGAGTTAGAGTAGGCTACTCTTTCTATTATGGAGTACTCATCTCGCTTCACAGAGCTGTAACATTTCACGCCTATTCCTGGAGGTGATGAGTTGTTCCTTACACAGAAGTTTGAGGATGGTATGAGGCACGACATTTGATCACAGGTGAAAATCTTCAGGTTGACTTCGATATCTTCTATCGTCAACCAGGAACTGATCACAGAGCGTAATCTGAGTGATTCTGGAGTGGTGAGCCAGGGCGGTTCGGCATACAAAGTTAGTATTCCTCCTCTTGATAGCAAGAAGTGTCGCAGGGAGTTTTCAATAGGAGATAAGAGTAGGAAGGATGCATCTTCTGGTAGCCAAGTGGTGTGCTACCAGTGTGGGAAGAGTAGGCATACAAGGCCACATTTTCCGAGAGACCTAGTGGAGTGCCGATCTTGTGGAAAGATGGGTAACCTTTAGTACTTTTGTCAGTTCTTCTCACCAGCAGCTGGTGACATGGGTTCTTCTATGACTCCTCGTTCAGGAGCAGCACCACCAGTTTCCCACCAGTCTGGGAACTGGAGTTCTTCCGGCCGTTCAGGCCGAGGTGGAGGTCGTGGCCAAGGTGTCCAGTCACTGGGCTTTCAGCGATAGAAGGGTGCATCATCTTAGAGTGGTCAGGCAGGGTCACCGGGCCGTGACTTAGGCCAAAATTTTCTAGTGGAGCAGACCCAGCAGGAGTAGGATCCTAGACCCTCTACAGTTCGAGGTACGATCTTAGTAGCCTCAGTTTTAGATTTTACTCTTTTCGATATAGGGGTTTCCCATAGCTTTATATATGTTGTGGCTGTGGAGAGCCTTGGGCTCTGTATCCTTTCTTATGATGATATCTTGACACTAGACACTCTGTTGGGGACAATAACATCTAGTGTACGTCAGTGCAAGGAGTTCCCACATGAGGTTGGTGGGTGTCACTTTCTATGGGACCTCTATGTCCTAGAGCTGATAGTCTATGATGTCATTCTTAGAATGGACAGGTTGGTTCCCTTCTAGGCAGTCATCGATTGCGATCACCATAGGGTGAGTTTCATATCACCAGTGGGAGAATCGTTTCTTCATAGGGGAGAATGGGATGTCCAGGTGAGCAGAGCGGGTCCAGAGCATCATGAGTTGGGAGGAGTTACAGCCCAGATAACTAGTGTATATCTGGATGACTAGGGGAAATTATAGTTAGACTTTCATCCAGTGGTGTATTATTTTAGAGATGTCTTTCCAGAGGACTTTTCAGGTTTTCCTCCAAAGCGTGAGGTAGAATTATCGATTGATCTTGTGCCAGGAGCATCACTGGTGTCCATTCCTCCGTATAGTATGGCTACACCAGAGTTGTAGGAGCTCAAGAAATAGTTGGAGGAGTTGCAGGCAAAGGGTTTCATCCAACCCAGTACTTCTCTTTGGGGTTCACCTGTCCTGTTTGTGAAGAAGGGAGACGATACCCTCAGGCTTTGTGTGGACTATCGGAAGTTGAACCAGTTGACATTCAAGAACCGGTATCCCTTGCTTAGTATTGATGATCTCTTTGATTATCTTGGAAGATACTTGGTGTTCTCAAAGATCTACTTAAGGTACAATTATCATCAGTTGCACGTTAGACCATCAGATATACCTCTTACAGCCTTCTAGAGTAAGTATGGTCTATACGAGTATATGGTTATGCCGTTCAGTCTCACGAACGTGCATGAAGTTTTTATGGCACTGATGAACTTAGTGTTTCATCCATACTTGGATTCCTTCATGGTTTTCTTCATGGACGATATATTGGTGTACTCTCACACTCGACACGACTATGATACCCATCTTGAGATCGTTTTGAGTACACTGAGGGAGAATCAGTTATATGCTAAGCTCTCAAGGTGACACTTTTGGATGGATCAGATTCAATTCTTGGGTAATATTATCTCAGAGATAGGAGTATCAGTAGACCTAGAGAAAGTGAGGGAAGTAGTCTCTTGGGAGTAGTCAAAGAATGTATTTGAGGTGCGGAGTTTTCTAGGGCTGGCTGGATACTACCGATGTTTCATACAGGAATTTTCATGCTTAGCAGTGCCACTGATGGCCCTGACTAAGAAGGGTGCGAAGTTATTATGGTCAGATTCTTGTGAGTCAGCCTTTCAAGAGCTGAAAGGGAGGTTGAATTCAGCACTGATACTAGTCTTTCCAGATCTAGGCAAGAGCTATACTATTTACTGTGATGCATCAGGTATCGGGCTGGGAGCTGTGCTTATGCAGGGAGATGGAGTCGTTACATATGGGTCTCGACAGTTAAGGCCACATGAGAGGATTTACCCGACACACAATCTAGAGTTGGAAGCTATTGTTCATTCCCTACACTGTTGGAGAAATTATCTTCTGGGAGAGAAATTTGTGGTTTTCACCAACCAAAAAAGTCTCAAGTACATCTTCACTCAGTATGATCTGAATTTGAGACAGCGAAGGTGGGTTGAGTACCTTCAGTCCTTTGACTCTGAGCTTGCCTAAACACATGGGAAGGGCAATGCAGTGGCTGATGCATTGAGCAGGAGGACTCAAATACAGGAAGCTCATGAGGCCAGTAGTGAGTGGAAGCTTATGGCTCTGTTCTCTGAGATGCATTTGGAGGTGCATGACAGACAGGGGAAAACATTCTTTTCTTCTGTAGCTGTTACCTCTACCCTTATTGATTGATTACAAATGAGGAAGCTATAAGATTCTGAAGGCCTAGTCCTATGAGAAATTTTGTCAGTAGAGGACCTTATTCGTGGATAGACCATAGGTGAAGATGATATCTTACGTTTCCAGGGGTGAGTATGGGTTCCGACAGACATACACAAGGAGTTGATGCGGGAATTTTATTCCTCTATTTGGGAAGTTCATCCTGGCATCACCAAGATGTATCATGATCTACACTGTCAGTATTGGTGGCCAGGTATGAAGAGAGATGTTACTGGTTTTGTCATGAGGTGTTCCACCTGTAAGCAGGTGAAGGTAGAGCATCAGCGACCAGTAGGTATTTTGCAGTAGTTACCCATTCACAAGTGGAAGTGGAATGATGTCGTGATGGATTTCGTGACCTATTTTCCAAGGTCGCCTCGAGGGAATGATTCATTATGGGTTGTCATTGATAGGCTTATGAAGGTTTCTCACTTCTTTCTTGTTAAGGAGACCTTTAGTGTTGATGATCTGGGACGGTTGTATATCCGAGAGATTGTACGTCTTCATGGAGTTCCACACTCCATCATTTCAGACAGGGATATGAATTTTAATTCTCGGGTCTGGCAGGGGCTTTAGAAGGCGTTGGTTACACATGTACTTTTGAGTACGGCTGACCACCCCCAGACAGATGGCCAGTCCGAGCAAACGATTCAGGTGCTTGAGGAAATGCTTCAAGCATGCATCCTGTATTTTGGAGGTTCTTGGGAAAATCACATACCTCTTGTGGAGTTTTCCTACAAAAATAGTTTTCAAACAAATATTCAGATGGCACCTTATGAGGCTTTGTATGGTAGGTCATGTCAATCACCTTTGTGTTTGCTGGAGGCAAGAGAGACAGCTTTGCTGGGACCTTGTCTTGTTCAGGAGACCACAGAGCCGATAGAGTTGATTCAGAAGAGGAAGGCTACTGCACAGTGTCGTCAGAAGTCTTATGCTGATCAGCAAAGCCCACCTCTGGAGTTCAAGGTCAGCGATTAGGTTTTTCTACGTGTCGCACCGAGGTTGGGACACTGGAGGATTAGGAGACAGGGTAAACTTTCACCAAGATACATTGGGCCGTTTGAGGTGTTGGATAGAGTTGGGCCGGTTGCCTGTCGGTTGCAGTTACCTCAGAGGTACCAGGCTATACATGACGTTTTTCACATTTCTCAGCTCCGGTGTTACTTTTCAGACCCGTATCATGTTTTCCAACCTGAAGAGGTTGATCTCAAAGTGGATGCATCTTTTGAGGAGAATCCTATCTAGATTGTTGATCGCAGTACAAAAGTTCTCCGTGGCCAGTCTGTTCCTCTAGTACGGGTTCTATGGCAGCACGGGCGGGTACAGGATGAGACTTAGGAGAGGGAGGCTGATGTACGAGCTCAGTGGCCAGAACTGTTCGGGGTTTCCTCTTCTATGTCATGCTAGGGAAATTTAGAAACAAATTTCTTTAAGGGGAGAAGTTTGTAAGAACCCGGATTTTCTTTTCATGTATGTTTTTCCTTTTTTGGTTGTTTTTGAGAAAAGGGGTTTTTTTCTGGAATTTTTTGAAGTACATGCCGTGTACTTTATGAGTACACGCCGTGTACTTCCATTCCAAAGGAGGCCATGTGATGGCCGTGTAGGGGCCACACACACATCTGTGTGAGGGTGTTTTGGAGGCCACTTAGAAAAGGAGTACAGAAAAGTCTAGTACACGCCATGTACTTCAAAAGTACACACCATGTACTTTATTTTTTTCATTAAATGCACCAGGGTCGCATCTAATCACCATAATGATCTTATTTTCGGTCTCATTTGACCAAGATCTCCGTACGACCACATATCTTCAATGAACCCCAATCGTGCACCCATACTCCAAATCAAACAACATCAGTTGTGTTGGAATCACATCAGTGAGTTCTCTCTTCTCCTAGAGCACCATCTTCTGATTTCTCATCTCTCGTGAGTTATCATGGGTTGAACGTTTTATATGTTTTCATAGATCTATGGAGTTCTAAGGTGATTCAATCTTCGAGGTTCACATATAGAGATATATTAACACCAAGTTAGGTGGTTTGTGTTTTTCCATTCAAAGTCTTTGAGTATTATGTGCAAATTCCACCAATACCCTTGAACGAGGTATTGCGTGTTTACTATTTTAACCCTATGGTTTACCTGCCATGCTTATATTCTTGTGTAGAGGTTATTTGGATATGAATAGGGTTGATTGTTATGCTTTGGATTTATTTCCCATGCATGTTCTGTTTATGACCGTTTGGTCCTGTTTAGCCAGTTTGGCCATCTTGCCTATTTTCCCTGCCTGTTGTTTTAGGATGGAGAGTTTGTATTTCTAACATGATTAATATGATGTAGACTGATTAGCCAAGTAGTTCTGTAGGTTTACATTTTCCATATTTCATTTCTATGCTCGTTGACTTACACAGGTCCGTGAGAACCTGGTGTAGTAGACTATAAGGGGAATTGACCGAGTGAGCTTCCTCAGAGAGTCTTTGAGAACTTTAGGCTATAAGAGGGATAGACTGTGTGAGCTTCCTCAGAGAGCCTAGGACTACTTAGACTATAAGGGGAATTGACCGTGCGATCTTCCTCATAGAGTCTTTGTTTTACTTTGAACTACCTTGATTACTCTAGACTATAAGGGGAATTGACCGAGTGAGCTTCCTCAGAGAGTCTTGGAACGACCTAGGCTATAAGGGGAATTGACTGAGTGAGCTTCCTCAAAGAGTCCTTGACTTTGGGGCTATAAGGGAAATTGACCGTATGAGCTTCCTCAGAGAGTCCTTGACTACCTTAGACTATAAGGGGAATTGACATTGAGTGCTTCCTCAGAGAGTCTATTTATGAATTCTTGTGACAGAACCAGAGGGGTTAGGCTGAGTTTACTTCCTAGAGAGTTGCTTGTACTTATTAGGTAGGACAAGAGGGGATGGATGTGAGTACTTCCCAGAGAGGTTACCTGTTTTTCTTTAGCTGTTTCTTGATATTGAACTGTGGATTGTTTACTGCTGAGTACATTCTGTTTACTGCTTTTTGTACTTCTACCTGCCATATATTCACTGACTGTTAGGCACAAATATTTGGGTGTTTTTCCTAATGGGAATTAGTCTCACACCTTTTTTGGTCCATGCTTTTGGTCCCAGACAGATTATATTACTGCAGGTATAGATAAGGGCAAGCGCCCTTTTACTTCAGGTACTTGACTTGATGTGGAGCTGGAGAGCATGGGGCCAAGATTAGGTTTGCGTTGTTGAGGAGATGTTTATCTTTTTTTTGTTGTACTTTGGTTTAGTACTGTTTATATTTCCATCATTGTGAATTGTTTGGATGATTTCCTAGACATATGTATCATGCATAATTTTATATATATATGTGCTCCAGTTGTTATTGTTTTAGTCTTCTGCTGTTACTATTGTTGGATATTTACTGCTTTCGCTCTTGTGTATATGTTTCCTTCCATTGTGTTACTCTACCAATGAGGGTATAGTTTCCCCACTGTTACACCCAAGGCCCTCACTGCTTATTGGCAGCCTCTGGCATTTAGGGAAATGCGCTTGAGGCCATGTGACCAACCAGGTACGGGGCGCCTCTAGGTGGATTCCAGAACCAGGACGCTACAAAGTGGTATTAGAGGGTTTCTTTTCTCTTGACTTATTGTTTGGAGCCTTTATCTAGGGATGGGAAGGAATAATTACTTAGTAATATGTTGTGCCCGAGAGTAGCTAACCTGTGTATAAGGAAAAACCAATCTACCTCATTTATTGCAATTTTTCTAATTTTTCAATTTTACGGTTGATTTGATTTTCACCGTTGGGTGAATCAATTGTTTTGTACTATTACAGTTGATGTTATTGAGGTTCTACTTCTATTGCAACCCGATGAGATGAAGGTATTCCATATCATGCATTATATATGCACTTGGTAGAAATCACATGTCATGCATTCTTGCCATGCCATTTAGGATGCATTAGAGATTTCATGTTGTTGTGATAGATATTGTGTATAATATGCATGTTTTTGTGATATATGCCTTGATAAAATATCTACTTATTGTTAAAGAATTGATTGTGTAAGGTTCTATTTGAATGAACTCCAAACTTTGGTTCTGGAGGTGTTATGGGCCCTCATGGACCGGAAATTAGTGGATCATTGCCTGGTTTACCTTTTTTATAACATGTATAGATGCCAAAAATTGATTTGCAATGAGTATGGTCCCTCATGGATTGGAATTTGGAACTCTCAATGCGTGTTTCAGTGTTTTCTGGGCTTCGGAGTAGTTTATGAGGCTTACTGTCTGGAAAAACCTAGAATACACGCCCTGTAGTTTTGACTACATGCCATGTGTTTTTCTGTTTGGGAAGAAAATGTTTTTCTTAAGTACAATCCATGTACTTTATGTAAACACTGTGTAGTCTCTAATCATTTCATTGGCCATGTGGGAAGATACACGAGATATGGAATTTCTTGTGAGAACATGCCTTGTACTATTTGAGCACACCGTGTAGTGTAATCCTAGGAATCCATCCATGTAGCTAACAACACGGGTCGGTTGATTCTCTTCTAATACACACTGTGTCTGTCTGGAACACACTGTGTAGAGAGACCTAGGTACTCAGTCATGTCCCTAACAATAGGGGTCGGTGTAATCCTTTCACATGCATGCCGTTTCTGGAACATACCGTATAGTGTGAGCCATGTGTCAGGCCGTGTCACTAACAACATGGGCCAGGTGCAGCTTGTCTAGTACACACTGTGTCTACCTTGAACACACCGTGTAGTCTTGTCTTAGGAGAGCCATGTGGCTTAACTATGTAGAAGGAATCGGGTAGGGGAAGAGGATTCAAGTACACGCCGTGTGTTAGGAGAACACACCGTGTGTTTGGGTTGTTACATGACTAGTTTAGGTAGATGTACACGCCCATGTAAATGACTTAAGGGAACACACCGTGTAGGAATTGTACAAGCCGTGTAGTCATGTTTGGTAAAAATTTAATGTTCTCCTTCTCTTGTTCCCTTATTACACTTCTTTATTTTCATCCTTGTTAATATTGATCTAAGGTGTGCACTTGACCTTGTAGAGTCATGCCACCAAGACGTCCTCCGGTTATGCACCGGTTTCCAGGCAGTGATCAGACACCAAACATGGCTGATCAGGGACTTCTAGAAGATCCTCCTGTCATGCCAGTCTTGGAACCATCCATTATACCTGACACAGGTGATGATGAACAGTTCAGGGAGGGATTTCTAAGGATGATACAGACCTTTCAGGGAGCGCCACCTCTTGCCCCATCGATGACAGAATTGACGCAGGGTTTTCAGCAGCAGTATCCTCTTACTTTCTCTGGGGATGGAGTACACTAGGTTACAAAGTCATGGCTAGAAGCCATGTTGACAATTTTCGAGCATCTGGAGATACCTCCAGAGAAGAGGTTGAAGCTCATTACCTACATTCTTTGAGACTCCTCCCAGAGGTGGTGGGATGTGATCTCACAGGCAGTCCACCGGTAGAATATGGGTTGGGATGAGTTTTGGAACATTTTCTATGATTACTTCTATCCGGAGACATTGAGGGCCGATCGAGCCCGAGAGTTCATAAGTTTGGAGCAGGGTACTCTTTCTGTTATGGATTACTCCTCTTTCTTCATAGAGCTATAGCGTTTCAGGCCTATTACAGGAGGTGATGAGTTGCTCCTTGCATGGAAGTTTGAGGATGGTCTAAGGCACGAAATCTGATCACAGGTGAACATCTTTAGGTTGACTTCAATATCTTCTATTATAAACCAGGAGATGATAAAAAAACACAATATGAGAGATTCTGGAGTGGTGAGTCAGGGTGGTTCAACATCAAAAGTTTGTATTTCTCCTCCAGACAGCAGGAAGCACCGCAGAGAGTTTTCACGAGGAGATTAGAGTAGGCATGATGCATCTTCTGGTAGCTAGGTGGTGTGCTACTAGTGTGGGAAGAGTGGAAATTCGAGGTCGTGTTTCCCGAGAGACCCAGTAGAGTGCCGATATTATGGCAAGATGGGTCACCTTTAGTGCTTTTGTCAGTTATTCTCACCATCAACTTGTGATAGGGGTTCTTCTATGACTCCTCATTCAAGGGCAGCACCACCAGTTTCTCACCAATTGGGGAACATAAGTTCTTCCAGCCGTTCAGGACAAGGTGGAGGTCATGGAAATGGTGGTCAGTCACCGGAATTTCAGCAATAGTAGGGTGGATCAACTCAGAGTGGTCAGGCAGGGTCACAGGGCCGCAAATTTGGCCAGAATTTTGTAGTGGAGTAGACCCAGCAAAAGCAGGATCCCATACCCTCTTCTGTTCGAGGTATGATCTTATTAGCCTCGGTTTTAGCTTCTACACTTTTCGATACAGGGGATTCCCATATCTTTATATTGGTTGCAGTTGTGGAGAGCCTTGGGCTCTGTATACTTTCTTCTAAAAATGTCCTCACACTATACACTCCATTGGGGACAAGAACATCTAGTGTACATCAGTGCAAGGAGGGCCCTCTTGAGGTTGGTGGGTGTCACTTTCTATGGGACCTCTATGTCCTAGAGATGACAGGCTATGATGTCATTCTCGGAATAGACTGGTTGGTTCCCTTCCAGGCAGTCATCGATTGCTATCACCGTAGAGTGAGTTTCATATCACTAGAGGGCAGACTGTTTCTTCATAGGGGAGAATAGGATGTCCATGCGAGTAGATCGGGTCCAGAGAATCATGGGTTGAGAGGAGTTACAGCCCATATAGCTAGTCTATATCTGGATGACCAGGGGACATCATAGTTAGATCCTCCTCCAGTGGTGGATCGTTTTAGAGATGTCTTTCTAGAGGACTTTTCAGGTTTTCCTCCAGAGCGCGAGGTAGACCTCTCGATTGATCTTGTGCTAGGAGCGGCACTGGTGTCCATTACTTTTTATAGGATGGCTACAACAGAGTTGCAGGAGATCAAGAAATAGTTGGAGGAGTTACAGGAAAAGGGTCTCATCTGACCCAGCACTTATCCTTGGGGTTCACCTGTCTTGTTTGCGAAGAAGGCAGACGGTACCCTCAGGATTTGTGTGGACTATCGGAAGTTGAACCAGTTGATGGTCAAGAACCAGTATCCCTTAACGAGGATTAATGATCTCTTTGATCAGCTTTGAGGATCCCAGGTGTTCTTGAAGATTGACTTGAGGACCGGTTATCATTAGTTGCGTGTTAGACCATTAGATATGCCTCTTACAGCCTTCCAGAGTAGGTATGGTCTATAAGAGTATATGGTTATGCCGTTCAGTCTCTCGAACGTGCATACAGTTTTCATGGCACTGATGAACCAAGTTTTCCATCCATACTTTGATTACTTCGTGGTTTTCTTCATAGACGATATCTTGGTGTACTCTCACACTCGACAAGACCATGCTACCCATCTTGAGATCGTTTTGAGTACACTAAGGGAGCATCATTTATATTCTAAGCTCTCAAAGTTCCACTTTTGGATGGATCAGATTCACTTCTTGGGTCATGTTATCTCAGAGACAAGTGTATCAGTAGACCTAGAGAAAGTGAGGGCAGTAGTATCCTAGGAGCAGCCAAAGAAAGTCTTCGAGGTGAGGAGTTTTCTAGGGCTGGATGGATACTAATGATGTTTCATACATGACTTTTCACCCTTAGCAGCCCCACTGATGACCCTGACTAAGAAGGGTGCGAAGTTCTTATGGTCAGATTCTTATGAGTCAGCCTTTCAGGAGATGAAAGAGAAGTTTACTTCATCACTGATACTAGTCTTTCCAGAGCTGGGGAAGATATATACTATTTACTGTGATGCATCAGGTATCGGGTTGAGAGATGTGCTTATGTAGGGAGATGGAGTTGTTGCATATGAGTCTCGGTAGTTGAGGCCAAATGAGAGGAATTACCCAACACACGATCTGGAGTTGGCAGCTATTGTTAATGCCCTATGCTATTGGAGACATTATCTTCTGGGAGATCACTTTATGGTTTTCACCAACCAAAAAAGTCTCAAGTACATCTTCAGTCAGTGTTATCTGAATTTGAGACAGCGAAGGTGGGTTGAGTACCTTCAGTCCTTTGACTTTGAGCTTGCCTACATGACTGGGAAGGGCAACATAGTGGCTGATGCATTGAGTAGGAGGACTTAGATACAGGGAGTTCAGGAGGCCAACAGTTAGTGGCAGCTTATGGCTCTATTCTCTGAGATGCATTTGGAGGTGAACGCATATAGGGGAAGACCTTATCTTCTTCTATAGCTATTACCTCTACCCTTATTGATCGAGTACGAATGAGGTAGCTATCAGATTATGATGGCCTAGTCTTGTGGGAAAGTGTGTCAAGAGAGGACCTTATTTCTAGATGGACCATAGGCGAGGATGAGATCTTGCGTTTCCAGGGGCGTGTATGGGTGCCGGAAGACATATGTGAGGAGCTGATGTGAGACTTTCATTCCTCTGTTTGGGCAGTTCATCCAGGCATCACCAAGATGTATCGTGATCTACACCGTCAGTATTTGTGATTAGGTATGAAGAGAGATGTTTATGGTTTTGTCATGAGGTGTTCCACCTGTTAGTAGGTGAAGGTGGAACATCAGTGACCAGAATGGATTTTTCACAAGTTACCCATTCCCGAGTGTAAGTGGAATGATGTCGTGATGGATTTTGTGACCGGTTTTCTGAGGTTTCCTCGAGGGAATGATGCAGTATGGGTTGTCATTGATAGGCTTATGAAGGTTTCTCACTTCTTGCCAATTAAGTAGACCTTCAGTGTTGATGAGTTGGGATGGTTGTACATTCAATAGATTGTAGGTATTCATGGAGTTCCATACTCCATCATTTCATACATGGATGCATGTTTTACTTCTTGGGTCTGTCAGGGGATTTAGAAGGTGTTGGGTACAAAGGTACTTTTGAGTACGACATACGACCCCTAGACAGATGGCCAGTCTGAGCATATGATTCAGGTGCTTGAGGACATGCTCCGAGCATGCATCCTGGATTTTGGAGGTTCTTGGTATAAACACATAACTCTTATGAAGTTTTACTACAACAATAGTTTTCAAGCAACTATTCAGATGACACATTATGAGGATTTGTACGGTAGGCCATTCCGATCACCCTTGTGTTGGCTGGAGGTTGGAGAGGCATCTTTGTTGGGACCTCGTCTTGTTCAGGAGACCATAGAGCAGATAGAGTTGATTCGGAAGAGGATGGCTGCTGCACAGTCTTGTCAGAAGTCTTATGCTGATTAGTAGAGATGACCTCTGGAGTTCAAGATCAGGGATCAGGTTTTTCTACGCATCGCACCGAGGTTGGGACACAAGAGGATTAGGAGACAGGGTAATCTTTTTCCAAGATACATTTGGACATTTGAGTTGTTGGAGAGAGTTGAGCTGGTTGCCTATCAGTTGTAGTTACCTCAGAGGTACCAGGCTATGCATGATTTTTTTCATGTTTCTCAGCTCCAATGTTACTTTTCAGACCCATCTCATGTTTTACAACCTGAAGAGGTTGATCCTGAAGTGGATGCATCGTTCGAGGAGAATCCTATCCAGATTGTCGATCACAATACAAAGGATCTCCATGGCTGGTATGTTCCTCTGGTATGGGTACAATGGTAACACGGGTGGGTATAGGATGAGACTTGGGAGAGGGAGGCCGATGTACGAGCTCAGTGGCCAGAACTGTTCGGGGTTTCTTCTTCTACGCCATGCTAGGAAAATTCTGGGATGAATTTCTTTAAGGGGGGAAGTTTGTAAGTACCCGGATCTTCTTTTCAGGTATGTTTTTCCTTTTCTGGTCATTTTTGAGAAAAAGGGGTTTTTTCTAGAAATTTTTGAAGTACACGCCGTGTACTTTATGAGTACACGCCCTGTACTACCTTACTGCAGGAGGCCGTGTGTTGGCCGTGTAGGGTCCACACACACAGCCGTGTGGGGGTGTTTTGGAGGCCTCTTAATGTGGAGTACAGAAAAGGCTAGTACACACCATGTACTTCCAAAGTACACGCCGTGTAGTTTCTTTTTTTCATTAAAAGCACCGGGGTCACGTCTAATCGCCGAAACAATATTCTTTTAGGTCTCATTCGACCAAGAGCTCCATATGGCCACGAATCTTTGATGAACCCCAAGTGTGTGTCCGTCCTCCAAATCATACATCACCGGTTGCGTTGGAATCACATCAGTGAGTTCTCTTTTCTCCTAGAGCACCATATTCTGATTTATCTTCTCTCGTGAGTTATCATGGGTTGAACATTTTATACATTTTCATAGATCTATGGCATTCTAAGGCAATTCAAGCCTCTAAGTTCACATATAGAAATCTCCTAACACCAAGGTAGGTGGTTTGTGCATTTCTATTCAAAGTCTTTGAGTATTATGTGAAAATTCCACCAATACCCTTGAATGGGGTATTGCGTGTTTACCGTTTTACCCCTGTGTTTTACCTGCCATGCTTGTATTCTTGTGTAGAGTTTATTTGGATATGAATAGGGTTGATTCCTATGATTTGGATGTATTTCCCATGCATCTTCTATTTACGAATGTTTGGTTCTGTTTAGCCAGTTTGGCCGCCTTGCCTGTTATCCATTCCTGTTGTTGTAGGATGGAGAGTTTGTATTTCTGAAATGCTTAATATGTTGTAGACTGATTAGCCAAGAAGTTCTGTAGGTTTACTTTGGTCATATTTCATTTATATGCTCGTTGACTTACACAGGGCCATGAGAACCTGGTGTAGTATACTATAAGGGGAATTGACTGAGAGAGCTTCCTCAGAGAGTCTTTAAGAACTTTAGGATATAAGGGGGATAGACTGAGTGAGCTTCCTTAGGGAGCCTAAGACTACTTAGACTATAAAGGGAATTTACCGCACGAGCTTCCTCAGAGAGTCTTTATTTTACTTTGAACTACCTTGATTACTCTAGAATATAAAGGGAATTGACTGAGTGAGATTCCTCAGAGAGCCTTGGAACGACCTGGGTTATAAGGGAAATTGACCGAGTGAGCTTCCTTAGAGAGTCCTTGACCTTGGGATATAAGGGTAATTGACTGCGTGAGCTTCCTGAGAGAGTACTTGACTACCTTATAATATAAGGGGAATTGACTGTGAGTGATTCCTTAGAGAGTCTATTTATGAATTCTTGTTACAGAACTAGAGGGGTTAGGCTGAGTGTACTACTCAGAGGGTTGCTTGTACCTGTTAAGTAGGACTAGAGGGTATGGTTGTGAGTACTTCCCAAAGAGGTTACCTATATTTCTTTATCTGTTGATTGATATTGAACTGTGGATTGTTTACTGCTGAGTACTTTCTGTTTACTACTTTCTGTACTTTTACCTTCCATATATTCACTTACTATTAGGCACAGATCTTTGGGTGGTTGCCTATTGGGATTTAGTCTCACACCCTATTTAGGCCATTCTTTTGGGACCAAACAGATTATATTTCTGCAGGTGTAGATAATGGCCAGTGCCCTTCTACTTCAGGTACTTGACTTGCTGTGGAGTTGGAGAGCATGAGACCAAGCTTAGGCTTGCGATGCTGAGGAGATATTTATCTTTTTCTGCTATACTTTGCTTTAGTACTATTTATATTTCTAGCATTGTGAATTATTTGGATGATTTCATAGACATATGTATCATGCATAATTTTATATATATATGTGCTCCAGTTGTTATTATTTCAGTATTCCACTATTACTGTTGTTGGATATTTACTGCTTCCGCTCTTGTGTATTTGTTTCCTTCTGCTGTGTTACTCTGCCATTGAGGGCATAGTTTCTCCACTGTCACACCCAAGGCCTTAACCACTAGTCGGAAACCTTTGGCATTCATGGAAATGCGCTTGAGGCCATGTGACCAACCGGGTATGCGGCGCCTCTAGGTGGCTTCTGGAACCGGGACGTTACATACATGGTTTCTACTAATAACACAACTTAGTCTGTTCATCAAATTTTTGAGGATCCAAGATCTAAACAATCCCCAAACACCATCATGACCACCATTAATCCATTAGGTACAATTATAAGGGACAAACTAAGGAATTTATGTTGTAAAAAAAATGTTTCGTACCTTTGAAAAAAGGCGAGTTGTTAGTATTGGAATTAATGAAATTAGTAATGGTTGATAGGATGGAATTGTTGAAAAATGGGTTATTAAATAGAAAATAGTAAATGATTAAGCCTGTAATATGTGTGAATTATCAATGGATTGAAGTTGAAAGTGGATTAATGAATTATTTGACATTACATATATTAAATCAATGGCCTAATGAATTAATGATTCCGGTAAATGGAAAATATAGAATCTACCTAATGATGTGTTGAACTGATAAATTAATAATGTTGTTGTGGATATTTTGTTTAGATTGATGGGTCTAG